>CM058232.1:64787995-66184662 GCA_030180135.1 Orychophragmus violaceus | reverse complement strand
GTTCACAGCAAGTATACACCCTAGGAAGAATTTCCTGGGGGTAGATTGAGGGTAGGCACTAGAGGGTTGGATTATGAACACATTAAGAGAGAGAACCTCTGAATCTTTTGTGGAGAGTGCAATATCTCTCCCAACAGTTCCACTCCTAATAAGAGGTCTGGTATGTTGAAAATCTTCATTTTGTACCAAATGCACTATGCAAACAGAAATCTTTTAGGAAGTTGTGGATAGAAAAATTTATCAATTTGAATGTAAAGACGATATGTGGAAACAAAGAACACTAGAGTTTGAAAGGAAAGAAAATGCAATGACAAGATTGAAAAGGTAAGAAAAGCCATGGTTTTATCTCTGCTGAAGAGTTGCGGACTTCAAGCGTAAATTGTTGATGAAGAATCGCATAATTCAAGGTGTCTCCCTACTAATTAATATTGTTGGACGTGGACATGACCCTTAATTGTAATTACTGTTTTAACCTTCCCGTATAATGAGACGTCATGACGAAGTCTCAAATCCTATATTGAGACATCAAACTAAAGTCTCATTAGTAATTATATTTATATTTAAATTATGAAAAAAAATTATTGCAATTTGTTATACAAAAATTAAGTTTATCCAAATATAAACTTCAAAAATTAAAATTTCATAAAGGTAAAGCATGTAAGGTTAATTATGTTTTAAATCCCAAAACATACTTAGATTTCATAGTGAAGTCTGTTTTAGGGAAAATCTAAAATTAAACTAAAAAAATGATCAATTTTTAATACATAAATTAAGTTTAATAGTACATAAATATTTAAAAATATAATTTAATAAAATTTCATAAAACGAAATCATGTGATGTAAATCATCTTTAGAAAGACATAATAGGTTTGGAGTTTGAGAGATAATGAGTTGAAATACATGTATGTATGTATATATATATATATATATCTAGGATAGACTTAGGGTTGATATGATTTTGATATAAAATATTGTATCTGCATATAATTGTTAGATTTGTAATATATTAAAATAATTTATTGTCATACATATACAAAATCCTATATCAGTACCATTCTCATCCTTAACTTTCTCATACACACTGTAATCCACATGGTATTCATCACTGTAATCCACATGGTATTCATCTTGAACCTCACAAGTAGGAGATTCTTCTACATCATCATCTTCATTGACGTTACCAACAACCTCATCACCATCAGACATATATGTATCTTCGTCTTCAAATTTTTTTACATCTTCCTCAGTGTCCGCATCATCAACCTCATCGTTATTCCTAGTAGCCATCCTGAAGCAACTCGAGACACCGAGGCATACAACATGGGGTTTTCTTAAGTCGATCAAATACCGCACTTATCTATCATTTGTGACACGCATAGGTGGGGTAGGGGAATCCAAATCCATTAGTTGCAACATTGAATCCAGTAAGGGAATAAGTTAACTTTACCAACTCGGTGTTCTTATCCATCTTATAGTCGTGTTATGTCATCTCAATGAGTTCACGATGTGTACAATGATTGCTCAAGAAGAACATTTTTCCTATTTTGGGATTATCCACCTGAAAATGCCACTTCTAATCTCCCATCACCCATTTTCCATAGACAACAGATATAAGAACCATTATTTAACAAAAAATAGGAATAAACCACATATTAGCGTTTGATTTTACGACTGAGACTTCACCGTGAAGTCTCGTAATAAATAAGTACAAATTCATAAATTCATAAAATCGAGTTAAGATAGAATACAACACATTGAGTTGTGAAACTCATACATTAACAATAACTAATCCACATGGCCCACATGGAAAAATATAAAATCTCAAAAATATAAAATAGTTAAGATACAAATGTATTTTTTTAAGTTAGTACATGAGACTTCAAAGAAAAGTCTCCACCCAAACTTCGTTGTGAAGTATGAAGAATATAACTTAAATGCCTAATAACTTAAAAAAAATGATTTAAAAATATTTATGCGAAAAACTGTTCAAAATTATACAACATCAAAAACCATAAGTAACATACATGTTAGGATAAGAAAAAAAAAATTAATAACATAAATTTTCATTTTCATAGAACTAGCATATCAGACTTAACAGACTATCTCACACCAGACTAATGAAGTCTGGTGAAGTCTCAACAGGAGTCTAGTTTTGTAACTAACCACATCTTTGATTTTCTATGAGACTTCATCGTGAGGTCTCATTAAAATTAGGGTCTAGTTTTGCAACTGATCACAACTTTGATTTTCTATTGAGACTTCATCGTGAAGCCTCCGAACAAGAAGATCTAGTTTTACATTTGACCAAAATAATTTTTTTTATTAATTGTATATTTCATTTTGAAGTCTTTCAAGTTTCCGAAGGTTTCAGATTTCACCGTGAAGTCTCATCAATAGTCAATGTTTTAAATTTTTGGTCAAATGCAAAACTATACCCTTTTTAGTGGAGACTTCGTTAAAAGTTCTCATTCCGATCAAATGCAAAACTAACTCTCGTTTTTCGGAGATAAAAAATCCTACCTACACTCAAATGCAAAACTAAGACGCTAATACTTACATTTCTTTTGATGTCCCAACTCCTTTTTTGTTTTCAAATAAGAGCTTGAGACATCATCATGAAGTTTCATAAGAAAAAAATACTGGGAAAGGATAGTTTAAGTCATTTTGAAAGTTTGGAAAAAGCTGATTTAGTTTTGTAATTGATTTCAATTTAACCTATAGTTTTGAAAACAGCTCTATAATTTTTAAAAAAAGAAATTTTATTATTATTAGTTAAGAACATTTGTAAGATTATAAAGGCTCAGGTTAACAAAAATGAAACATTCGCCTACAGACCTAACTAATTTATATGAATTTTCTATTATGTCCTATTTTGAGTTTGAACTTATTATGGTAATAAACATTTCTCTTAACCAAAATAAATAAATTAACATCTCTAAATAAATTACACAAAAATCAAAATCAACACATTTATTACATCATTCTTTTTTTGGACTTTACTATATATGCAATCTTTATTTTTACCCAATTTTAACTAATTACAAAACATATTTCTACTAAAAGTGATCATTAGATTTTAATTTAAATTACAATGATATTAGTTATTTATTTGAAAAAAAAAAAAATTAGTTGCTTCGATTTATGAGAGATTAGGAACGGCTCTGTGAAGACCCAATAAAATTCTTAGACTAAACTCGCCCAACTCACTTGACTTGGTCTTTGCTAATTCTTGATATTTATAATACAAAACCTAAAAAAACATTACATGGATATTTTACATCATATTCAACTTATCATAATAACTATGTTTTTATTCTGTCGGTTGTGTTGTCGTTTTGGTCAGTCTTATTGGTTTGGGCTTCAGCTGACTAAATCAGCTAATTGGGCCAGCTTCTAGTGTGCAGTCTGGTTCAATCACTCGAGCCCAAAATTCAGTTAGCAAACCGGTTTGAGGTTGTTGAGCTTATATCAAAGGCGGGAGAGTTGGTTGGAGGTGAAGTCGTTACAACGCAACAGAGAAAACAGAGTAGAGAGAGAGAGAGAAAGATCGCGGTCAAGTCTTCTTCTCCGGTGAGGTCTCCGGTGCTGTCTTCTCAGGTTCGCCGGCTTCGGGTTCAGCGTCAGAGCTTGTGAGGAGGTCGTCTTCATCGTCGTCCGAAGGCAAGGGAGGAGTCTTGCATCCTAAGCTCCGTAGCTTTCCTCGCATGTACCTGCGCATGTGTAAACCACCATTGTTAATCTTGTGTCAAGCTTTAAGCTGAGATTAATGGAAGCATGGAAGTTTTGTTCTTCCCCCAGACAGTAGCTTGGATAGTGAAGTCTGGGTAAACAATTTCGTGTGTTCTTTAAGCTTTTAGTTCACACAAATCAATCAAAGAATCGATCGTGAAATCCATCCAAGTTAAAGAATCGACCGGTTATACCTAACAAGTGGTATCAGAGCTATTGGTTAATAGCGCATCTGGGGTTACGGCTCAGTAATCCAAGGCTTGAGATCTTGGGGATCAACAGGATCGAGAAGGGTATTGGGAAAAGAAAGTTCAGCGTTGAAAGGGTTAAGGTTCACGTTCTGTCGTCTTTAGTCAAAGCTCATCTCAGTCATCATGGAATCGGTAAAACATGTGAAGTTTGAGATGGAGAAGTTCGATGGTCAAGGGGACTTTGGTATGTGGAAGTTTAAGATGCTTATGCAACTCGAGTTGCAAGGTCTTGGTAATATCCTTCAGGTGGATACTCAACAAGATACTGAAGAAGAAGCAGACTCTGAAAAGAAGCCAGACACTGACATCAAGAAAGATCCATTGGCAAAAGCAAAGGACACGAGGGCAAGAAACCTCATATGCTCGAGCCTTACCAACATGGTTCTTAGGAAGGTCATGAAGGAAACCACAGCGAACGGTGTCTGGAAAGCTCTGGAAGCAGATTACCAAACCAAAACTCTTCCTAACCGGATCTATCTGAAACAAAGCTTTGCTAGTTACAAGATGGTCGAGGGCAAGACCATTGAAGAAAACTTAGACGCTTTCCTCAAGCTAGTCGATGATCTAGCTAGCTTAAACATAGAAGTTTCAGATGAGGATCAAGCTATTCAAATCTTAACTAGCTTACCACCTCAGTATGATTCTCTGGTTCACACACTCAAATATGGAAACGGGAAAGAAACACTTACGGTGAAGGAAGTGACAACGTCTGCGTATGCCAAGGAAGCTGAGTTAAGAGAGAAGAGACTGTTGGGAAAAGCAAAGTCAAGTGCAGAAGGATTGATGGTAACTAGAGGGAGATCAGAGAAAAGGTCTGGAGACAAGGGAAAATTCAGAGGTAAGAGTAAGAAGGGAAAATTTTCACGCAGGTCAAAGTCAAAAGACAAAACTCAAAGCAAGCCCAGGGAATGCTGGACATGTGGGAAAGAAGGGCACTTTAAGAGAGAATGCCCAGAACGTAAGGAGAACAAGGGACATAACTCTGCAAACATGGTTCATGAGAAGGAACAACCGATGATACTAACTGCTAGCTTACAAGACACCAAGCATGAATGGGTCCTGGATTCCGGGTGTACCTTCCATATAACTCCAAACAAGGATGTATTGTTTGATCTGCAAGAGATAGATGGCGGCAAAGTTCTCATGGGAAACAACACAGTAAGTGAGGTAAAGGGGATTGGAAAACTCAAGATAGTCAATCCGGATAAATCAACCTTAGTGTTGACTGATGTGAGATACATGCAAACCATGGGCAGAAATCTCATCTCGTTCGGACAACTAGAGAAACATGGTTGCACGTATGAGGGTGGAGACTACAAGGTAACATTCTACAATAAAGGAAAGAAGGTTCTTTCTGGTAACTACAAGGATGGATTGTATTATCTTCATGGGTCTGTGGCAAAAGCTGAGGCGGCAGTGGTAAGGACAGAAGTAAACTGGACTAACAGATGGCACTCTAGACTTGGTCACATGAGTCTAAAGAACATGGATATGTTAGTGAAACGAGGGTATCTGAAAGATAAAGAAGTCCATACTCTTGATTTCTGTGAAACGTGTGTGTTGGGAAAGTCTCATAAACAACCTTTCCCTTCGGCTAAACACACAACCACAGAAGTACTGGAGTATGTACACAGTGATCTCTGGGGCTCTGTTGCAAATGAGGAAAGCCTTTCAGGCTGCAAATACTTTCTGACCATCATTGATGATCACTCCAAAAGGGTCTGGATCAGATTCCTAAGGAGTAAGGATGAGGTCTATGATAACTTTTGCGAATGGAAGAAGCTGGTTGAAACTCAAAAGGGAAAGAAGATCAAAGCACTGAGAACAGACAATGGTCTAGAATTCTGCAACAGTAAAATGGAAAAGCTGTGTAAAGAATCAGGTATCAAGCATCACAGGACGTGTGCCTACACTCCTCAGCAGAATGGGGTTGCAGAACGAATGAACAGGACTATAGCAGACAAGATAAGGTGCATGCTTGCTGAATCAGGGTTAGAAAAGAGATTCTGGGCTGAGGCAGCATCTACGGCAGTCTATTTGATCAACAGGACTCCAAACTCATCTATAGAATTCAAAATTCCAGAAGAAGTTTGGACAGGAACGAAAGTAGACTATGGACATTTGAGAAGGTTTGGCTGCACAGCCTATGTCCATGTCAGCCAAGAGAAAATCAGTCCAAGAGCCATAAAGGGAATCTTTATGGGATATCCACAGGGCACCAAGGGATATAGGATATGGCTTCCAACTGAGATGAAATCAACTATCAGCAGAAATGTGGTATTTGACGAAGAGAAACTGTACATGGAACCAGATGTAAAGGTCTCAGGAAAGCCAAAGGGTAAGAAGAAGGTGTCATTCAGACCTGATCTAATTCAAGGGCCTTCCTCAGAAAACATTCAGGAGGATGTTGAAAGCTCAGAAAATGAAGAGTCTCCTAGAGAAGGTGGAGACACTTCAGAACAGGAAGACCACACCGGTGGAGGTGGAGTCAGTTCAGAGCATGAATCAGAATCAAAATCAGAATATGACTCAAACAGTGAGGAAGAAGATGAACTGGATCAGACAGTCACTGAGAACAATCAGAATCTGCAGGGATACCTTCTAACCAGGGACAGAAGTACAAGAAAGAAGAAGAAGCCTGCCAGGTTTGAAAGTGGAGACTTCGTAGCGTATGCCTTAGCTTGTGCTGAAGACATAAAACTAGATGAACCTAAAACAGTAGCTGAAGCCAGAAGAAGCAAGGACTGGAAAAGTTGGCATAAAGCTATGGTTGAAGAGAAACAGTCTCTTGACAAGAACAACACTTGGGTTATAGTTGAGAAACCAGACAAGAAAAGAATAGTAGGTTCTAAATGGATCTTCAAGCTAAAGGAAGGGATTCCAGGGGTTGAAAAACCAAGACATAAGGCCAGGTTAGTGGCTAAAGGGTTTACTCAAGTTGAAGGGATTGACAACAATGAGATTTTTTCTCCTGTAGTCAAACATGTGTCTATAAGGATCATTCTGTCAGCAGTAGTGAATGGGGATTTGGAACTGGATCAGATGGACGTAAAGACTGCTTTCTTACATGGGAAACTTGAAGAAACCATTTACATGGAACAGCCAGAGGGTTTCATCAAGAAAGGAGAAGAGAACAAGGTTTGCCTTCTAAAGAAATCGCTTTATGGATTAAAGCAATCCCCAAGGCAATGGAATCAGAGGTTTAACACATTCATAACCGGTCAAGGGTTCATGAGGTGTGTCAAAGACCCCTGTGTATATCTGAAAGGAGCGTCTATTGAAGAAGCAGTCTACCTATTGCTCTATGTAGACGACATGTTGATAGCGTCAAAGAGCAGAGACAAGATAAACAAGCTCAAAGAGAATCTGAAGAAGGAATTTGAGATGAAGGATTTGGGTCAGGCTTCAAGAATCCTAGGAATGGACATTCTAAGGAATCGAAAGAAAGGGACTCTAAAGCTATCTCAGGAGAAATACATCAAACAGGTTCTAGAGACTTTTGAAATGCAGGATTGCAAACCTGTGTGTACACCAGTTACATCACAGTTCAAGCTTAAGAGTTTAACTGACAAAGAGTGGGAAGAGGTAGCTCAGGAAATGGATCTAATACCCTATGCAAGCGCAGTGGGCAGTTTGATGTATGCCATGGTCGGCTCTAGACCAGATCTTGGATTCGCAGTTGGACTTGTGAGTAGATTCATGTCCAAACCAGGAAAAGATCATTGGGCAGCAGTGAAATGGATCTTAAGGTATTTGAAAGGGGCTTCTGAGATTTATCTTACATTTACCAGGGAAGGACACTTCAATATTGAAGGGTTTTGCGACTCAGACTATGCTACTGACCTTGACAGGCGAAGGTCAGTAACTGGATACGTGTTCCAAGTAGGAGGAAACACGGTTAGTTGGAGATCATCACTCCAACATGTGGTGGCTTTGTCCACCACAGAAGCAGAATATATGGCTCTGTCAGAAGCTACTAAGGAGGGGTTATGGCTCAGAGAATTTTGCAGTGAGTTAGGGTTCAGGTCTGACTACTTTAAGCTTCACTGTGACTCTCAAAGTGCTATCTGCCTAGCGAAGAATTCAGTTCACCATGACCGCACTAAGCACGTAGCTACTAAAATTCATTTTATCAGAGACATAATTGATGAAGGGCTGGTTCAGGTTCTAAAGATCCATACTACCTTAAATCCTGCAGACATGCTAACTAAAAGCATACCTGGAAATGCGTTCGAGAAGTGCCTCGTAACGCTGAAAGTCACCCCGTGACCGTCGCCGCAGGTACTCCGAGAGGGCTCTGTCGTTTGGGTCATCTCGTCGAGTAGACACAAGAGAGGAGAAGTGGGTCAGTCAAATAGCCCTACTTTGGTAACTCTCGGGAAGGTTGGTTAAACGACGATTAAGAGGAATATTTCTTACTTGGAATCTGAAGTAAGGGCATCGTATTCCTCGCATTCTTCTGGAGCTGTATCGATGTCAGTCAGAAGAAAAGGTTTCAGTCTCAGTCAAGCAGGGTCAAGGCGAATAGAAGATTCAATTTCAGACGAGTGTAGAAGGCTACTTACAAGGGTCATGAAAGAATCGGATGTGAGGAGATCCAGGTGGAGGGATCAAGCTCGGATATTTGGGTGGCTCCAAGTCGTAGATGAGCAAATCTTCGGAGTCTATGCTTGATGGTGAAGACGGATAGGAAGAACAAGCTTCCATTACAACGATTGAGAAGGTCAATTTCGATTTCGTGGTTTTAGGGTTTCAGTCGAGGATGAGCTCAAAGGGTGGATCCGACCAAAGACGACAAAGGTGGAGTTTGTCGGTTGTGTTTTCGTTTTGGTCAGTCTTATTGGTTTGGGCTTCAGCTGACTAAATCAGCTAATTGGGCCAGCTTCTAGTGTGCAGTCTGGTTCAATCACTCGAGCCCAAAATTCAGTTAGCAAACCGGTTTGAGGTTGTTGAGCTTATATCAAAGGCGGGAGAGTTGGTAGGAGGTGAAGTCGTTACAACGCAACAGAGAAAACAGAGTAGAGAGAGAGAGAGAGAAAGATCGCGGTCAAGTCTTCTTCTCCGGTGAGGTCTCCGGTGCTGTCTTCTCAGGTTCGCCGGCTTCGGGTTCAGCGTCAGAGCTTGTGAGGAGGTCGTCTTCATCGTCGTCCGAAGGCAAGGGAGGAGTCTTGCATCCTAAGCTCCGTAGCTTTCCTCGCATGTACCTGCGCATGTGTAAACCACCATTGTTAATCTTGTGTCAAGCTTTAAGCTGAGATTAATGGAAGCATGGAAGTTTTGTTCTTCCCCCAGACAGTAGCTTGGATAGTGAAGTCTGGGTAAACAATTTCGTGTGTTCTTTAAGCTTTTAGTTCACACAAATCAATCAAAGAATCGATCGTGAAATCAATCCAAGTTAAAGAATCGACCGGTTATACCTAACATATTCATTTTACACATACTTTCAAGATTCTTGTAATATTGTTTGTCAAACTTATTCAATATACTTAATTATTATTTGTTTGATTGAAACAGGCCATTGAAATTGTTGACAATCAAATTTTCGTTCTACATTCTTATTACAAATCATTCATGTTCTACTTTTAAAATATGAATAATACCTTTAAAATATGAATCTGCAGCCAAAAAATTAAAAATTTAAATATATTAGCTCTAAAATTGAAGTTTCTTATAAATATCTTTATAATTCTACTGCAATAAAATCTAAAGCACTAAAGCCAGTTTCAAAAAAAAAAAAACATACATCGTAAATTCTGAAGTAAAAAAACTTAAAACTACAGTCACAATTAACAATTTTTTAGAGGTTTCTCACAATCTTCTCTATATAATATGGATTTGCATATCCCTATTCCCATACACACAAACTCACACATACAAGATGGATAATCTGGCCATATGTGAAGCAAACAACGTTCCTCTAACGCCCATAACGTTCTTGAAGAGAGCTTTGGAATGTTACCCCAATCGAACTTCCATAATCTACAAACAAACTCGTTTCACTTGGCCTCAGACCTATGACCGTTGCTGTCGTCTCGCCGCCGCACTCCTCGCTCTTAATATCACCCGAAACGACGTCGTATGATGTTGCCCGTTACTTTCTTTTTTCGCATGCATCTCGCACAATATTTCCTTTTCTTGTTTTATCTTTATTGATGCCTTGCAAATTGCTTGTAGAATTTTTACTTTTGTTTAAGATGGTAATGATTTATATCTGTTCAGGTCTCAATTTTGGCCCCAAACGTACCTGCCATGTACGAGATGCATTTTGGCATTCCAATGACCGGGGCCGTACTTAATCCTATTAACACCCGTCTCGACGCCAAAACCATAGCCATCATCCTACGCCACGCCCAGCCAAAGATCTTATTCGTGGACCACGAGTTTGCTCCTTTGACCCAAGAAGTCCTTCATCTCCTACCGTTTGACGGCTCAATACCTCAGCCACTAATCATATTCATTTACGATTTGGATTCCACTACAAAACCTTCCTCCAAGGAGTTAGACTACGAGGGTCTCATCCGTGGAGGAGATCCTACGCCATCCTCGCCCGCAAGTATGTTCCGTGTCCGCAATGAGCATGACCCTATTTCATTGAACTACACGTCTGGTACCACAGCCGACCCAAAAGGTGTAGTGGTTAGCCACCGAGGAGCGTACTTGAGCGCTTTGAGCTCGATTATGGACTGGGATATAGGGACTTCACCGGTCAACCTCTGGACCTTACCTATGTTTCATGCCAATGGATGGTCGCAAACATGGTCCATGGCTGCGCGTGGAGGCGCCAATGTCTGCATAAGGCACGTGACTGCCCCAGAGATCTATAAGAACATAAGTTTGCATGGCGTGACGCACATGTCTTGCGTTCCTACAGTCTTGAAAATGCTTCTAGAAGGAGGTCGGAATGACCTGTCACACAGGTCCCGTCCTGTTCACGTGTTGATCGGAGGTTCACCCCCACCCGTTGCACTTCTTAAGAATGTAGAGCAGTTGGGGTTCCAAGTGATGCATAGCTATGGGCTTACGGAGACCAGCGGACCCGTTCTATTTTGTGAGTGGCAAGACGAATGGAACAGGTAATAATCACAATTGTGAGTTTAAAATTATATAGATAACCATGTTATAGAAATTTCCGTAACAGTAATGTTGAAAATCATAAAGATTGATATGAAAATTCTACTACAAATTGTAAACAGACTACCAGAGCATCGACAGATGCAGCTAAAAGCAAGGCAAGGGATAAGAACAATAACCCTAGCAGACGTTGACGTAAAGAGCACGAAAACTCAGGAGAGTGTCCCACACGACGGGAAGACGATAGGAGAGATCGTCATCAAAGGAAACAGTGTAATGAAAGGCTATCTAAGGAACCCTAAAGCAACATCTGAAGCGTTTAAACACGGATGGCTCAACACGGGAGATATAGGTGTGATTCATCCTGATGGGCACATAGAGATCAAAGATCGATCCAAAGACATCATCATTTCGGGAGGTGAGAACATCAGCAGTATAGAGGTCGAGAAAGTCCTTTACGAGAATCAAAAAGTGCTCCAGGCAGCTGTGGTGGCCATGCCTCACCCTCTTTGGGGTGAAACCCCGTGTGCGTTTGTTGTTCTAAAATTTGTTGAGACTAGACAAGGACACCGTGAAGAGGAATTCGTGACCAGAGAAAGAGATTTGATTGCGTATTGCCGAGAGAATATGCCACATTTTATGTGTCCGAGGAAGGTTGTGTTCCTTCAAGAGCTGCCAAAGAACGGCAACGGAAAGATCCTCAAGTCTAAGCTGAGAGACATCGCTAAGGCTTTGGTAGTCGATGGGGACGATGTCGGTTCCAAGAGAGTTCAACGATGCGGTGTTAATCATGTTAGTTCCAGGCTTTGAAGCTGTATATCCATCCTATATTGAGAAATTCTCTATGTTTCAGGATTTGTGCTTTGATATACAGATCCAGATCGCTACCGAAAATACCTTATACTTCTAGCACAAAATATATCTTATCATGCATTTAATGTCTTAAAGAAATAAAAGCAATTTGGGGCTGTGACACTTTTTGAGTTATAATTAAGAGTGGGACGATGTCGGTTCCAAGAAAGGTCAACGATGCGGTGTTGATCATGTTAGTTCTAGACTTCAAAGCTATACCCATCCATATATTTCTTTTTCTTTTCTCCCATCCATATATTTCTATATTGAGAAATTCTCTGTTTCAGGATTTGTGCCTTGATATATATATATCGCTACCGAAAATACCTTATACTTACAGCACAACATATATCTTATCATGCATTTAAAGTCTTAAGAAATAATACTATTTAATTTTTAATATTTTTTGCTCTTAAAAGGAAATCATTCTTTTATTAGATATTTTACTCAAAAATAAACGTATAAGATTACGTTTTACCCTAATAGTTAGGGAAAATTATAATACAACTTTTATTTATTAATTGCGTTAACATGTTACTCGACCTATATGATTGGTCTAATGGCAAGAAAAAAAAACATTGAAGAAAATAAAAAGTGTTATTCAATGATATCCATTTGGTAGCAAAAATTCAAAAGTATCAATAACCGACTTGAAAACGCCAAGGGTAGATCAAAACCCTCTGAAAAGTTTGAGAATAAACCCGAAGACAGACAGATGAAACGAAAACTCCGCAAGACGGAAGTTGCTTAATCCGATAGCCCGTGGAAAGAACCATTCCTCCAAAAAAGCAAGAGATGCCCGAAGGAAGAAATCCCTCAAAATCTACACAACGACGCCCAACTTGCAAAACTGGCAATTAGTGTTTAATAGGCCTGCTCACTCTACCATGATCTCTCCCCGATGCCGGCTAGTCCAGAGCGAGACCCATCACCACTCTCCGCAGTCTCAACACCTCCTCCGAACTATAGAGCTTACGAGAAAACTAACTGAAACCGAGCCAAACCGCAAACTTGACAAAAGGGAAAAACTGAACCAATACTCACCATGCCTAACCAGACCCTAGGAAACCAAATTAAACCAGGCCGAAAACCTAACCTAACCATCTAACCAAATTGATGCGGAATGGTCTAAGAAAGAGCACTTCAAAAAAGGTATATGGATAACCCTGAACTCCAATGAACTCAAAGAGCAAGATGCTAGGAAGAAAGTCACTAACTCGCATGTTCATAGGCCTAAACTCAAATGCCTTCAATTGAAAACAGGATTTGGATTCGTGGCTTTTAAGGCGTACGTGAATGGATGCTAAGAAGGACTTAATTCAAATGGTAACAATTTCTTAAAGCTTTGGAGATAGATTGGACCAAAAACATTATATGATCTCTTGCTTGATAAGTCGATTTGATCTAAGGATATTACTCACCAAAGATCAAAATGTTCACAAGGAACAAGTAAGAGAATCACTCTCTCAAGGAAAATCAAAATGACAAAGGGGTGCTATTGATTCTTAAAATGGAGAATACAAATAGAGTAGAGTTTAAATGAAGAAATCAGAAATGTTACTTAGAAAATACAAAACAGAATAACTAATGAAGATTTTGACCAAAGACCAAAGACCATCCTAAAAGTGAACACCGAAATTCCATAAGCTCTCTTGGTCTTCTTCTCACAGTTTGGTTTGTCAAAATAGGCCTGGATTTCGAAATGGATAAAGGTCACACTTCCTTTAGTCTTGATCATGATGACAAGCTTGCAAAAGAACCAACACGGGTGGGCCATTTCTTCCTTCTCGGGCCATTTGGTCAGAAATCGACCCGAGCATAGAACTTAATGCTTTCTTGAGTTTCCTAGCTTGTGAACATGTTATTGGCCCAAGTGACACATATAATTCATCAATGGACAAGTCTTTAGCTTTCTCGGCCATGTCCTTCGGTTTCTTGCCTATGGCTCGTGTCTCAGCAATGACTGTGTATGGCTCGGTCATTTTTTCATTAGCAACATCCTCTAGCTCAGCTACCAGCTCCAGTTCAAGCTCAATCTTTTCCAAGTGCTCAGCTCCATCTTCTTGATATTCCTTAGCTCTAGCCATGCGTGTGTCATACTCCTCTTCTTTAAAAGGATTTGCCCTCAAATATGGCTCATCTGCAACATATATAATCAAGTCAAAAACATTGAAACTAGAACTTATCTTATAATTACTTGGAAGATCTAGATTTTAGGCATTTTCATTGATCTTCTTCAGCACTTTGAACGGCTCATCTGTCCTTGGCAAAAGCTTGGACTTCCTCTCTTCATAAAATTGTTTCTTCTTAAGGTGTATCCACACAAGCTCCCCTAGTTCAAAGGTCTTAAGCCGTCTGCCATTTGCTTATTGTTGATAGTACTTTTTCTTTTCTTCAATGTTCAACCGATATTTCTCATGTATCTGCTTCATAAGATCAGCCTTCTTCTTACCATCAAGACTAGCTAGCTCACTCAAGGGTAAATAACTTAAATCCAAAGGGGTTAAAGGATTAAAACCATATACCATTTGAAAAGGTGATGATGAGGCCATAGAACCTGATCAACCACAAGTAACACTTGTTAGAGCTGGACAAAGAAGAAGATCAGGAACAAAGGTGCTAAGAGAAGAGTTTAACAAAGCAGTGGAGCATCTACTTGATAGGTTCTAAGTTTTCCCTATACTAAACTGCAAGTGAACAGCAATGTCAAAGTAGTATATAGGGTTATCGAATCCACAGGGACACTCGGTCTCAAGAGAATCAAACTGTAGGAATAAATACTAGAAATAAGCAAGTAGTGAATGAAATAAATTGCGGTGCGAGAAAGTAAATCAGTAGCAGAGATTAACGGTTGTGAAGCAAGTAATTAAAAGCGTCAAGCCTAGGGTATTCTCAGGAAATCAGACAAGCAGACAGTTCATTCAGCAAGGATCTAATTAAGAACGGTTCTAGAACTCAAAACACAGATATAGAATTAACCAAATTCCTTTGCGATAATTCTCTAAGTCTAAGTGCAGCAAACCAAACTTTCGTTTGCGAGAACTAACAGATTAAACTAGCAATAAGTCCAAGTTTGATATGTTCACAATTATCCTAAACCAAACTTCCGTTTGCGCAAAGTTTAATTGCCCAATTTAATTAGTTCAGATTCCTAAACCCCACTTCCGTGACGTATTTAGCAACCTAAGATCTAGATTCTAATTGATCAGGTTAGAACTAGCTTTAAGCACAATTAAATTGAAGAACAGATATAGTTATGAATCCTTAACTGAATTTGAACAAGTCTAGCAAGTCATGAAATCCTATGTGAGAAACCCTAAACCTAACTATGGATCTACTCAGACATAGATAATGAAAACATAATCATAGAATGAATAAATTGCATAAAAGAATAAGAGTAAAAGGGGTTCGAAATCTTCTCCAAATACAGATGATGTAACAGGTTCAGATCAGCTCCAAAAAGCTCTAAAATCCTCTGCTCTTAATTATCAAAGTGTATGGTAAAAAGTATAAAGCGTCTCTAATAAAAACACTAAAAACTCTATTATATAGGCATAATCTCGGCCAAGGGCTTCTTTGTAAATATCAGGAACTTCTGGATCAGAGTGCAAATTCTTCACTCTTCTAAACCGCCGAGTTTTTGGCCCATCTCGCTGGTGCATCGATCGATGCTAGAGTGCAACGATCGACACCTTCCTCTGTTTCGGACAGTGAACTCTATCTCTCGGCCAAACACTCCAAAAATCTCCAAAATGCTCCATTATCTCCAATTCAGCTCCCAACCTGATTATACCTGTAAAAGACTCTAAACAAAGACAAAAGACACTAAAAACACACTTATATCATGGTCTAAAACTAGTAAAAACCATGATATATCAACTCCCCCACACTTAGCCTTTGCTTGCCCTCAAGCAAAACAGAGAACTAAAACATGGTGAAGAGGTTTGAAAACTCTTCAGAAACTCATTTCATCCTAGAAGCTACAATACTCAGATTCCCCTTAGTAAACCACTGAAAGAATCAATCACAGGATATCAAGACCACAATGTACTTCCCCCACACTTAGCAACTGTCCTAGGTAAACTCCACAATCACATTCAAGCATTCAAATTCTCCCTACTGACTTCTGCAAGTATTTAAGTGCGGTCTCACCTAAGGAGTATCGATCTAAAGGCACATGGATTCTTACCTTATCAGCTCTAGACCACCATACTATCTTTCTCTAGTCCCTTTCTTCTCTTTCCCTTCTTTAACAACTGATTTTTCCCCACTGGGTATCATTTTATTTTTTTTATCAGTGTTCTTCCCGTTATGGGGTATACTTTGGACACATTCCATGGATCACATGAGAGATAATAGTGTTTGCTACTATTCTCATGACCACTTCGGAGTTACTAACTCATCCTCAGTTTATTATTATTTATTTTTTTTACTTTATAGAAGGGGAGAAGGGGACTAAATAGGACAGGTTTACAGGCTGTGTCAGAACTAACAGGGAATCCGACATAAAGCATACCAAGCCCTTAGGTGAGAAATCTAAGTCAGTATTAAGGTGAAGTTAGTAAAAGGATCCTCTGATACCTGAAGTGATGTGGGTGTTCCCAGTAGGTTGATCTGTGATGGGGTTTTCTAATAGTCATAGATAGATCCTGCAACTTCATCCCAATGGTTACTTAAGTTCCTGCAAGTCTTGTAAATCTTCTCAGAAAATCATAGTTTCTTACTTAAACAATTTTGACTCAATAAAACAAAAATTTTGAAAAACGGACTGACTCTTAAGAAAACAGAAAACAAAAGTCAGTAGCACCTCCCCCACACTTAAGACACACTGTCCCCAGTAGTGTCCAGCGAAGGATCGGTAAAAAGAAAATAAAAATTGAAAAGGTGAAATTATGTCTGTCGGCTTACCTCTGTCGCTCAGCATCGACCGTTGCACTAAGTGCATCGACCGTTACTTGGCAATTTTCGTGTATAGTCGATCATTGCTCAGGACCGCAACGATCGCTGCAATGCGATCACTTTCATGTTGTGACGATCGATGCAGAAATGCATCGATCGCTGCACTGCGATTTAACCGAGACCTGCAAACATAAACTCACCAGAAACAAAAACAAACGTAAAATCCTAACAAAAACACCAAAAATGAAAAAGAAAAACACTAGTACCTAATGGTGGGTAGCCTCCCACCCAGCGCTTGTTTAAGGTCAATAGCTTGACCGGACGGATGAGATCTTTCAAGTACCAGGAGGTCTTGACAAAGACTTTTTCTGTCTCTGTTCAAGTCTCCTCATCCAAGGTGGTGAGTAGGCTGTTGCGGAATGCTCATGGCCAAGAAAAGATGGAGTAAAATGCGCTCCAGGATCTATAATTGCAGTCTCATCTGGCTGCTCAAAATCTGCGTCCCTTATGGTGAATGTCTGCCCATCTATCAGTGGCCTTCGCAGCTTATCCATCTCATAGTGCAGTGGTTCATCTCCCAGGTGGAGGTCTATTAGACTCTGTCTAACATCAATCACAGCTCCTGCTGTAGCCAAGAATGGTCTCCCAAGCAATAAAGCTTCATCCGGATCACAATCATATTTCAGCACAAGGAAGTCCGTTGGAACTAAGTGTTGGAATGTTTAGATAAATCCTGATTCAATTCTAGATTCAGATTATCCTAAACATGCTGATCTAGGTTCTTCTTGAATAGAAACATTAGATTGATCTCACCTTATACCTGTTATTGCAGCGGAAGAGATGGTATTGGTCAGAGATCAGAGAGCCACCGAGAGATAACTCCTCCAGAGGTTCACACACGCACACCAAATAGGAAGCAGGCTGCTAGGCCACTGGGAGAAACCGGCGCAGGGGAGAGAGAGAGTTGACGGCTCAGATTAGGGTTATTTTTGGTTCTGAACTCGAGTTTTATTTATAAAACTTGTTCGGTTCCGTTTGGGCCATTTGGCCCAAATGCCAATTAACTCGAAAGCGTTTTTGCACTGCATCGATCGTTGCACCTTATGCATCGATCGATGCACAGTGGCTAAACCTTTTATTCTCTCTAAGTACAGTAAATGCCTAGCACTTTTACCGTACTTCTGCTAAACCGTTCCTACACATTTTCCTGTTAGCTTAGGCGTGTGACCCATATGGGATCATATAATAAAGGCAATAAGTCCAAGACTTATAGATCATGAGCGGACTCTAGCAAGCCATCATGACCCCCAGTATTATATGACTTATGTCTGATCATTGACATACTCTTACTTTCTAGAGACAGTACCGAGATTACTGGACACAATTCCAACAATCTCCCACTTGTACTGGAATCTCTGTATTCATAATCCTTTTGTCTCAATATCTCGATTAGTCATAAGGCAAGATTAGTGTCATCCTTATAAAGCCTAATCTTGTTCATCGGACTCTGATTTGATACTGACAATCCAAACGACTCGGAAAGTCCGTTTGAGCATGGCCATGCATTTTCCAGTATTCAAATCTCCGATTGGCCTAGAGTATTCACTCCATTTATATTGGAGGGACAAATCCCGTCTTGTTCCATCACTGTAAACTACTCATTTCTTAATGTACCCAAACAAGGTCCTTATAACTATCGCAGAACGATAGCGTTAGACAATGATCAAAGTGCATCAGTTCATGTGCAGTCACATGCATGCGAACTCAGGTCTAAGGACTATACTCTATAGTCGTAGTAAGAATCTCTTATGACACAGATATAAATATCCTGAAGAGTTCTTATAATCGGGTCTTGTCCGGTCGTATGTTCCCAACATACACCTATGTACTGACTTTGATGCCGCGCATCTATGACACATGAAACTTGGTCATAAGTCACATACCAATCTAGTCTCACACGGTTGTTGGTGTTCCAATTTCAACAACCTTCGACTAGGGACAGGATGATATAAAACATTTATCAAATATAGGGTCTCATGATCAAGCTAAATGACTTCGATGACTCAAGATCAAGTCATTTACTTCGATGACCTATAAAATGGTTCATATCATTTGGAACGATTATTTCATCACAGTTAAAATAATCTTGAAATAATAATTTCATTAAAACATAAAATAATGTTTTACAAGAACATATCAAATAACTAAAATAAAGCTCACAAAACTCCCACTCAAATTTAGATTACATTTCAATGTTTCTAATGCCTACAGCTTCAGTCAGGAACTCGAGCTTAGGCCTTGGGAGTGGCTTTGTCAACGGATCAGCGACATTATCATCTGTCGGGACTCGGCTGATCTTGACTTCCTTTCTATTAACGATGTCACGTATCAAGTGAAATCTTCTTTGAACATGCTTGGATTTCTGGTGTGATCTTGGTTCCTTTGCCTGAGCTATAGCACCATTGTTGTCACAAAACAGTGCCAGAGGCTCAGCCGCATTTGGTATCACACCTAGTTCCATAATGAACTTTCGTATCCAAACAGCTTCCTTCGCTGCTTCTGAGGCGGCGATATATTCAGCTTCTGTAGTGGAATCAGCAACGGTGTCCTGCTTGGAGCTTCTCCAACTTACTGCACCGCCATTCAGACAAAAGACATAACCGGACTGTGACCGGAAATCATCTGTGTCTGTCTGGAAACTTGCGTCCGTGAATCCACTGACTTTAAGCACATCACTTCCACCGTACACCAAGAACTTATCCTTAGTATGTCTTAGATACTTCAAGATATTCTTTACGGCAATCCAATGGTTTTCACCTGGATTTGACTTGTATCTACTCGTCATGCTCAATGCATAAGCAACATCAGGACGAGTACAGATCATGGCATACATAACAGATCCTATTGCAGATGCATAGGGAATGTTCTTCATACGCTCGAGCTCAGCAGCCGTCGTAGGGCTCTGCTTCTTGCTTAGCGTTGTGCCATGTACCATTGGCGTGAAGCCCTTCTTGGAATCTTTCATGCTGAATCTTTGTAGGACTTTGTCAATGTATGAATCTTGACACAAGCCTATCAGCTTCTTAGGTCTATCCCGATAGATCCTAATTCCAAGAACGTATGCGGCTTCACCCATGTCTTTCATGGAAAAACAACTTCCAAGCCAGTCCTTTACCGACTTTAGCATTGGAACGTCGTTTCCGAGAAGCAGTATGTCATCGACATACAGAATAAGAAATACAATCTTGCTCCCACTAGATTTCTTATACACGCATTGTTCTTCTTCGTTTCTAATGAAGTCAAATTGCTTGATCGCTTCATCAAAACGAAGATTCCAGCTCCTCGATGCTTGCTTCAATCCATAAATGGATTTATGAAGCTTGCATACCTTCCCAGCATTCTTTGGATCTATGTAACCGTCAGGTTGTGTCATATACACATCCTCTTCCAGAATTCCATTCAGGAAGGCGGTTTTCACGTCCATCTGCCAAATTTCATAATCATGAAAAGCTGCAGTTGCTAGTAGAATCCGAATAGATTTCATCATAGCCACTGGTGAATAGGTTTCATCGTAATCCACACCGTGAACTTGTCTGAAACCTTTTGCCACCAACCTGGCTTTATAAATCTGGACATTTCCATCCACGTCAATCTTCTTCTTGAAGATCCATTTGCACTCGATGGCTTTTACACCAGCAGGCAAATCAACCAACGAAAAGACTTGGTTGACCGACATGGAGTCCATTTCGGAATCAGTGGCCTTGCGCCACTTCGAGGAATCTGGGCCCATCATGGCTTGATTGAAGTTCGATGGTTCATCACCATCAATGATCAGAAGATCATGACAGTCAGTCACGAGGAACCCTTGATATCTTTCGGGTTCGTGACGAATCCTCCCGGATCTTCGAACTTCAGGTACCACAGGTTCAGGCTCCACAATTTCTTGTAGGGCCTCCTCCTGCTCTTCCTCATTAGGTTGAGCAGTATCCTGTTCATCTTGAATTTCTTCAAGCAGTACCTTACTCCCACTGTCTTTCTTAGAGAGAAACTCCCTCTCAAGAAAGTTACAATCCCGGGCAACAAAAATCTTGTTCTCGGAACGTAGATAGAAGTAATAAGCCTTGGTTTCCCGTGGATAACCAATGAAGTAGCATTTGTCAGATTTTGGTGTAAGTTTGTCTGAGATCAATCTCTTGACATAGGCTTCACAACCCCAAATTCTGAGATAAGACAGCACTGGAGCTTCTCCAGTCCATAATTCATATGGTGTCTTTGCTACTGCTTTTGATGGCGCTCTATTTAGAGTGAACACTGCTGTTAGCAGAGCATATCCCCAAAGGGATATTGGAAGGTCTGTGTGACTCATCATAGACCGAACCATATCCAATAAGGTTCGATTTCTCCTCTCAGACACACCATTCCATTGTGGTGTTCCAGGAGGAGTGAGTTGGGATACGATCCCACATTCTCTCAGATGATCACTGAATTCTTGGCTTAAGTATTCTCCTCCTCGGTCGGACCGAAGAGCCTTAATGCTTTTGCCAAGTTGGTTCTGTACTTCATTTTGGAATTCTCTGAACTTCTCAAAAGATTCAGACTTATGTTTCATCAAATAAACATATCCATACCTACTGAAATCATCAGTGAAGGTAATGAAGTACTGATAGTTTCCTCTTGCATTTGTGGACATTGGGCCACACACATCAGTGTGTATCAGGCCCAATAAGTCACTGGCCCTCTCGTTAGGTTTATTAAAGGGGGCCCGTGTCATTTTGCCCATCATGCAGGATTCGCATTTCTCACATGACTCAAAGTCAAATGAGCCAAGAAGTCCATTCGAATGGAGCCTCTTGATGCGTTTCTCGCTGATGTGCCCTAAACGACAATGCCATAGAAACGTTTGGTTCTCCTCATTAGGTTTGAACCGTTTTGTATTAATGTTATAAATTGGCGCGGATTGATCGAGTATGTAAAGCCCATTCGAAAGAGGGGCAAAACCATAGAACAAATTGTTGCGATTGAAGGAACATAATTTATTCTTAACTGAAAAATCATAACCTTCCAAATCCAACAAAGAAATTGAAATAATATTTCTGCTTATAGCAGGTACAAAATAACAATTATTGAGTTCTAAAATCAATCCCGAAGGTAAAGACAACAAGTATGTGCCTACAGCTAGTGCTGGAACTTTCGCTCCATTCCCAACTCGTAGCTCCACTTGTCCTTGCTTCAGCCTTCTACTGTTGCTGAGTGCCTGCATATTAGTACAAATATGAGCCCCACAACCAGTATCCATAACCCATGAGGTATTATCAGAAGTAGTTGTATTAACTTCTATAACAAAAATACCTGATGAAGAAGTCTCGAGAGTCTTCTTCTTCAATTCCTTTAGACCTTCCTGGAATTTCTTATAATCTCTTCTCCAATGCCCCAGTTCTTTGCAGAACCTGCACATGTCAGTTGGCCCAGCTTTGGACTTGGGCTTGGGCTTTGGCGTGTCCTTGTCCGCGACTTGGACGGCCTTGGCCTTTCCCTTATCCTTAGCAGAGGATTTCTTAAACCCCTTGCCCTTTTGCACCATAAGCACATTGGGGTCCTTGGCGGTTTTCCTCAAATTGGGCTCTGCAGTCTTGAGCATTCCGTGAAGCTCAGGTAGTGTCTTACTCAAGCCATGCATGTTAAAGTTCAGAATGAACTGATCATAGCTTGCAGGTAAAGACTGCAGAATGATGTCGCAGGCAAGTTCCTGGCTGATTGGGCAGTCGAGTTTCTGAAGATGATCGAGATAACCCATCATCTTCAAGACATGTGGGCTCACTGCCGCATTCGCAGCCAACTTACAGTCCAAGAGGTTCTTAACTGTCTGGAACCTCTCAGTCCTAGCCTGCTCCTGAAAAAGCGATTTCAGGCTTGCCATTATCTCGATGGGAGACAATACACTTTCGAACTGTTTTTGCAGCTCAGGAGTCATTGTCACCAACATCAGGCAATAGACATCATTTTAATCTGACGAATGCTTTTCCCAAGCATTGTGCAGAGTCCTGGCAGCATTGGCAAGAGGCCTCTCGGGGAGGGGATCACGAAGGACATAATCCTTCTTCTCCTGCTTGAGGACCAGCCTCAAGTTCCTTGACCATGTCAGGAAGTTCGTTCCAGTCAGCTTCTCCTTCTCGAGAACAGACCGGATCGAGAATGTGTTTTGTGTGCTTGTAGTAGTCATATCTGAAATATATAAATAAAAAGGTTATTAGATATTATGTTCAAAATGACTAATCTTGTATTAAAAATTTAATATGATTAATCACGCATTATATTCAATAACATCAGTTACCCTCAATAGAATATAATGATTCCAAGATCCACATATAACTAAGATTAAAGTGGGCCACTGGCCGTCACCCAACCTTAGCTTATATCGGTAAGCCCTATATCGGCTAATTATATCCGTGATATAACTCTTGGTTGTGAATCTGGGCCCGAGGCCCAATCCACTCTGATGTCTCAAGGCCCGGGACTCCCGATGGCCTAGTCAAGAAAACCAGACTATACAGTCATGTAATCATTAATGTCTGGGACTCCCAATGACATTTATGAATCACAAACCGTCTTATCCACGCAAAAGTAGACACCCTCACACTGTAAGGCCATGAATACAATTGAATGGGCTTCGACAGCTGACATAGCCTGGACAAGACATCCAACGCTTGATATTATTTGAGGTTCGTAGGTTTATTAAAATTTCATTCCCAAAATAGAAGATTACTATTTCGGGAAACTTTCTATTTTTGGAAACCTACTATTTTTGGAAACTTTCTAAAATTGGAAACTTTCTAAAAACGGAAACTTTCTAACTTTAGAAATTTCTTAAAATCCAAAACCCGCAAATCCAGAAACTTCTATTTAAAGAAACTTTCTAATTTAAAAATTTCGGAAACTTTAATTTAAAATCGACTTTATAATTTTATAAAATAAATTTTAAATTAATCTGAAGAAAGACTCAAATAATTGGCCCAATTGTTTTAACTTCTTGGCCCGAGGCCCAAGAATTTGTCCATGTCCAAGACATGACCCAATTGTCCAATTAAATGACATAACCGGTCTGGTTCATTAAAATTGGTCTAACCAAAATTAATTACTACGACGACCACAATTGTCAACCGGTTATTAACTAAACCGGATTTTCTCAATTTATTTGGTCCAACCAAATAAAATTAGAAAATCCTGGTTTAGGCACTAAATCCAATAATTCTTTCGACATTGGATTTCTTATCCCGGTTTAACCAGACTTAATAAATTTATTAAATCTGTTTATTAAACCGAGACGATTAATTTTAATTAAATTAAACCGAGCCAAAACCCTAACCGCATCGATCGATGCTCACAGCATCGATCCTGCAACGATCGTTCATCGATCCTGCATCGATCGTTGCTCTCACGCGTGCATGAACGGTTATCAGGTTTGGCCGAGAGATTCTCGCGAGATCCATGCGATCGTTTGAACGATCCATGCGATCGCGGTCAATCTCTCGCGACTGCAACGATCGATCCTTGCATTGCATCGATCGATGCAATGCGATCTCAGTCGATGCAAAATCAGTTTAGATCACATACCAAATCAATATAGTTTGGTCATGCGATTTTTTAAACAGTTTGTTTAGGATTCAAATCTTGTTTCTTAAGTGATTTATCTTATCAGTAGTTGATTCAAAACACTTTTAAACAAGAAAACAGTCCTAAACATGAATCTAAACAAGAAAAACACAGAACCTGGCTCTGATACCACTGTTGGAATGTTTAGATAAATCCTGATTCAATTCTAGATTCAGATTATCCTAAACATGCTGATCTAGGTTCTTCTTGAATAGAAACATTAGATTGATCTCACCTTATACCTGTTATTGCAG
Source organism: Orychophragmus violaceus (assembly GCA_030180135.1). Lineage (NCBI taxonomy): Eukaryota > Viridiplantae > Streptophyta > Magnoliopsida > Brassicales > Brassicaceae > Orychophragmus > Orychophragmus violaceus. The sequence goes on along the minus strand of CM058232.1, from coordinate 66,159,956 downwards.
CGGAAGAGATGGTATTGGTCAGAGATCAGAGAGCCACCGAGAGATAACTCCTCCAGAGGTTCACACACGCACACCAAATAGGAAGCAGGCTGCTAGGCCACTGGGAGAAACCGGCGCAGGGGAGAGAGAGAGTTGACGGCTCAGATTAGGGTTATTTTTGGTTCTGAACTCGAGTTTTATTTATAAAACTTGTTCGGTTCCGTTTGGGCCATTTGGCCCAAATGCCAATTAACTCGAAAGCGTTTTTGCACTGCATCGATCGTTGCACCTTATGCATCGATCGATGCACAGTGGCTAAACCTTTTATTCTCTCTAAGTACAGTAAATGCCTAGCACTTTTACCGTACTTCTGCTAAACCGTTCCTACACATTTTCCTGTTAGCTTAGGCGTGTGACCCATATGGGATCATATAATAAAGGCAATAAGTCCAAGACTTATAGATCATGAGCGGACTCTAGCAAGCCATCATGACCCCCAGTATTATATGACTTATGTCTGATCATTGACATACTCTTACTTTCTAGAGACAGTACCGAGATTACTGGACACAATTCCAACACTAAGTAGTTCCCAACTCTCACCGGAATGTCCATAAGAAGTCCTTCAGGAACTCGTATGGACTGATCAGCTAGGATAAGAGAAGTCCTAGTAGGAGTAAAATCCAACATTCCAAGCTTCTCTGCCACAGAGTAAGGCATTATGCTTCCAGCAGCTCCTAAATCACATAGAGAACGTCTAAAGCTATCTTCAAAGATAGAACAATCTAGCACAAAAACTCCAGGATCAGATAACTTCTTCGGGACCTTGGTTAGCAGAACATCACTAATATGCTGAGGAACTATTACCACCCATTCTCTCAGCTCCTCATCTAAAGGCAACATCTTGTTCAAATATCTCTGAACACATGGGTGATAAGGTGGATCATCAGAAGGTGGAATCTCTTCCAAGTCTTCACCACTCTCTTCTAGCTTTTTCAGCTCTTCAATCTCTTGTTTAATCACTTCAGACACCTTGGGACATTGCCTAATGGCTTGTGCATAAACATCCTCTTGAGTGATCTCAGATACATCAGGGAACAGGCGGGCTAGTTCTGCATCAATCTCACTTTCATCCCACGGGTCTTCTGCTCGTTCACGACCTGCATCGATCGATGCCAGCTGTGTGTCGATCGTTGCATCACTGCAGTTTCTACCCGAGAGTTTTTCACAGAAATCCGAAAATTCTGCCTCAGTCACCAACTCAGCTGTACTTAGCTCAAATTTCTCCCCTAGATAAGATCCATCATTAATGAGTACAGACCAGGCCTTAATATGAGTCTCTGCAACTCCTTTTCCCTTCAGTGAGCTGGACATCTGGTTCACCTGAGTGTCCAACTGCTTCATGTGAGTGCTCAGTGACTCAAACTTCCCATTGAGGTCTTGATAGACAGCGTCCAACTTCTTATTGTTGTCCACAGAAAGCTTGGTTTGACTTTCCATCAGTTGTTCCATCATAGCCTCCATTTTGCTCTCATGGTCTGTAGGTGCAGGAGGAGTCTGATAGGATGTAGACCCATAGGTTCTCTGATTACCTTGTCCATAGGTCTTTTGAAAACCACCAGTCTGTCCACCATTGGAGAATCTGTTCCCCTGTTGATTACCAAATCTATTACCTTGGAAACCAGAACCTCCTATGAAATTCACATCTTCTTCCTGAGTTTCCTCTTCAGCCTGAATCACCTCTACATCTTGTGCAAAGTGGACAGTTACTTGTCAGGAGATTGTAGACTGTGTCCAATCTGGATCTTATATTAGCTATATCAGAATTCTCTACAGTTCCACCAGATCTCTTCCTCCTTTCATCCATTGTTTTGCAACTGTTGCTGCCAATCAGATTCTCTATCAACTGCTTAGCTTGCGTAGGAGTCCTGGTGTTAAAATTAGCATTACTGGAATTATCCAGCGCAGTCTGATAAGGAAGATCTATGCCTCTGAAGAAAATACCAATCAGCTGTACTTCTGTGAATCCATGGTGTGGACAGTCACGCTGATACTGCTTAAATCTCATCCAGGCAGTCTTCAAGGGCTCCACAGCTCCTTGGGAAAAGGTGAGTATGTCCTGTCTGGACTGATCCGAGCGTGCATCATCATAAAAGTGACGCAAGAACTCACTCTTTAAGGCTGTCCAAGTAGTATACTGACCAGGTGCCAGTTGTCTCAGCCATGCACTAGCGTCTCCAGCAAGACTGTGCGGAAATAGCTTAAGGAACAGATAGTCCGGGCATACTCCTTCATACTTCATGCCAGTGACTATGTCCTCAAACTTGTCAATGTGATCCATAGGCTGCTCTGTTTGAAGACCATGAAAAGCAATCTGTCTCATCAGCTGGTAGTAGATGGTTTTTACCTCAAAATCATTCCTCTCAAAAGCAGGAAGCACTAGAGCTGCTCGGTTTGCATGAAACTCATCAGGTCTGTTGTAATCAGCTAGTGTCCTCTCATGAACCACCATCTCTCTACCTTGGGCCTGTCCTTGACCCTGGTTTTGGTTCAGCTCCTGTTGCTCAGGAGGATCAGGGATGACATTCCCTTCAGCATCAACCCGATGCCCAGCAGCATTGTACGGGTTGTCATCTTGGTCCCTCAGGGTACCTTCAGCATCTGGTATCAAGATCAAACGTTCTCGTACCATTCTCTCTCTCTTTTCTCTTCTGTTAGTCCTTTCTAGACGTCCAAGTTCCTCTAGTCCGAGATTAAGCAAGCTCGAGTTCGGATTACTTCGAGTTTTCTGCGTTGGCATAAACTGTCTGTAATCGTCCAGCAACGATCAATGCTATCAGTGCAACGATCGATTCAATTCTCAGAATCGCCTAGTGACGATCGACGCAAGGTATGCAACGATCGACGCAAGGCGAAATTCGTACCTGCGACAGAAAGAAACCGAGAAAAAAGAAAATCAGCAAAATCAAAAATAAAAACGAAAAAGAACAAAAACAAAAAGAAAAATTTCTAGTAAAAACCCTAAGTTCGGTCCTATCGAAGACTCAAAGAGTCCCCGGCAACGGCGCCAAAAACTTGATAGGTTCTAAGTTTTCCCTATACTAAACTGCAAGTGAACAGCAATGTCAAAGTAGTATATAGGGTTATCGAATCCACAGGGACACTCGGTCTCAAGAGAATCAAACTGTAGGAATAAATACTAGAAATAAGCAAGTAGTGAATGAAATAAATTGCGGTGCGAGAAAGTAAATCAGTAGCAGAGATTAACGGTTGTGAAGCAAGTAATTAAAAGCGTCAAGCCTAGGGTATTCTTAGGAAATCAGACAAGCAGACAGTTCATTCAGCAAGGATCTAATTAAGAACGGTTCTAGAACTCAAAACACAGATATAGAATTAACCAAATTCCTTTGCGATAATTCTCTAAGTCTAAGTGCAGCAAACCAAACTTTCGTTTGCGAGAACTAACAGATTAAACTAGCAATAAGTCCAAGTTTGATATGTTCACAATTATCCTAAACCAAACTTCCGTTTGCGCAAAGTTTAATTGCCCAATTTAATTAGTTCAGATTCCTAAACCCCACTTCCGTGACGTATTTAGCAACCTAAGATCTAGATTCTAATTGATCAGGTTAGAACTAGCTTTAAGCACAATTAAATTGAAGAACAGATATAGTTATGAATCCTTAACTAAATTTGAACAAGTCTAGCAAGTCATGAAATCCTATGTGAGAAACCCTAAACCTAACTATGGATCTACTCAGACATAGATAATGAAAACATAATCATAGAATGAATAAATTGCATAAAAGAATAAGAGTAAAAGGGGTTCGAAATCTTCTCCAAATACAGATGATGTAACAGGTTCAGATCAGCCCCAAAAAGCTCTAAAATCCTCTGCTCTTAATTATCAAAGTGTATGGTAAAAAGTATAAAGCGTCTCTAATAAAAACACTAAAAACTCTATTATATAGGCATAATCTCGGCCAAGGGCTTCTTTGTAAATATCAGGAACTTCTGGATCAGAGTGCAAATTCTTCACTCTTCTAAACCGCCGAGTTTTTGGCCCATCTCGCTGGTGCATCGATCGATGCTAGAGTGCAACGATCGACACCTTCCTCTGTTTCGGACAGTGAACTCTATCTCTCGGCCAAACACTCCAAAAATCTCCAAAATGCTCCATTATCTCCAATTCAGCTCCCAACCTGATTATACCTGTAAAAGACTCTAAACAAAGACAAAAGACACTAAAAACACACTTATATCATGGTCTAAAACTAGTAAAAACCATGATATATCACTACTCAACATACACCAGCCTATCTTAGAAGCTTTTGATCAAGAACAAGCAGATTGCAACAAGAGCAAGCTATTCAACATTCTAGATGGACCAAGCATCAATCTAAGCATGCTTACAGCCAATTAAACAAACAAAGAGAGCACAAAAGAGCTTACCATGTTTACCATTCTTCCAACGGTCCAAAGACTCATCCAATCCGTTCAAGATCAAGCTAAGGTAAGTCTTTCAATATATTTTAATATGATTATATAGCTAACAACTATTTTCCTTTGTTTGCATTTGTTTTAGTTTCAATAAGAGTCTGTCTTTTATTCTTATTGTCTTAGAGTTTAAGAAGTCTAGTTTAATTACATTGTATTTTTCCTCAAAGACCCCTAGAAGGGCAAACCTGCTCGGAATATTTATAAAGTCACAAACCAGGCGTGTATTTTTTTACCCTAGATCAATAAATCGCAACCTTTTGTCCAGTGCAACTTTGTTCCTGTGTGAATTCCAGTATGAATTCGTGAGAGAGTGTGAGAAGCATCTCTTGTTTGTCTTATCAAAACCATTCCATAGGTTTTGTGGCGACCATCGATCCATCAACACATCCATTCCATCATTCGGATTAAGCAGAGAATGTTACACAACCAGCTGCCTCATCTCCATCCTCTATCATCAACAAATCCATCTTCTGTTCAAGGCTGAGAGAGTTACACAACCAGCAGCATTGAATCCATCTCTATTCGTGCCTACATCATCTGCTATCAGAGCCGAAAGGTTCCTAGATTAGGTGTTTCTACTCCTTTTCCTTTCGGTTTCCATTACATCTAGATTCATAGTTTATGTTTCAATTGCATCTTACATCAAAAACTCATAAAAATCGCTTGTTTAATCATTCTGCTTAATCATAGTTTCTGATTTGCTTGCGCCCATATAAGAAAAGCTATAAAAATCATTTTTTCTTGCACTTGATTCATTAGTTCATTCTGGTTATCACTATACTTGCACTCGTTTCTTCTATTGCATCTAGTTCTTTTGTTTTTAAACTTTGCATCAAAAACCAAAAAGAAATCGTTTGTTTTGTTTTCCTAAACCAAAAACTCAAAGAAAAATCGTTTTAGTTTCAAGTTCTTTCAAGTTTGTTTCATAGTTCTTAATCTGGTTTTTCATAAACTCAAAAGAAAAAGAAGAAGTTTTATTGTTTTGATTCGATTTGTTTTAACTCAAAAACCAAAAAGAAGTTGTTACCTATTTTGTTCAAGTTAGTTTTCCATATCTTTTAGCCAAAACCGTGTGACACAAGACAAGAAAAGGAAAGTTAGAATTTTCAAAAGAAAAGCAGCCGCCCTTAACACTTTTCGAAAAGCCTAAAGCCCTAAACTGATTTGTAAAACTTCCTAAACCGTTTTCAAATTGATTTAAACCAAAGAAAAGGTGGTTCAACTCTTTATTTTGAAATTCCCTAACTGGTTTTCTTAAATTCAAGTTTAAACTTCCTAAAGAGTTTCTAAACCGAATTAACCTTTCTTTGCTTTGCTAAAAGGAAATCAAAACGAGTGGTTAAGTGTTTAGGTTATCTAGATTGTTTTGAGGCTTGTGCGAATTAACCTTTCTTTGTGTGCATAACTTTGCACAACTCTAAGGAAGAAAGTTCAGAACCTATTGATACTTGTCTCCCCTTGTAATTGACTTTCAGGTACAGAAACATGGGAGAGGAAGCTGCACCAGCTGAAATCACCATGAACCAGCTACTGGAAGCCATGAGAGGCATCAGTGACCGCATGACACAACTGGAACAAAGGGCAATACCTCCTGCACCACTTAGTGCACAAATCATAAACCTCCACAGAGAACAGAGGCAACAGGTTGAAGAAGAGACTGATGAAGACATGCCTAACTTGGAGGATGATTTTCATCCAGAACCAGACCCTCAGCCTAGGAGACAACATCAAAGAGGCAGAGACAGAGAACAAAACAGAGGCAATGTCAGACATAGAAGCAGAGATAGAGACCAAGAAGAGGATAGGAATTGTGGCAAGGATCTTAAGCTTAAGCCTCCTACCTTTGATGGAAAGGTCAATCCAGAAGCCTATCTTGATTGAGAGAGAAGGATGGACTACATCTTTGATTACTACCAACATTCAGAAGCAAGGAAGGTGTCTTTAGCTGCTACTCAGTTAACATACAATGCACTGACTTTGTGGGACAAAGAAGTGTTTGAAAGGAGAAGACTTAGGCGTTGGATGATCAACAACTGGGATGACATGAAGTTTCATCTCAAGAAGATATATGTACCAGCTTACTACTACAGAGACTTGCAGAAATGTTTCAGGAAGCTTTCACAAGGTCACAAGACTGTAGAAGAGTACTTTGAATAGTTTGAGACACTCAAGAACCGATTGGATGTTCAAGACTCAGAAGAAACACTCATGGCACAGTTCCTGGATGGTTTACAAGATATGATTGCAAAGGAAGTGGAGATCCAGAACTATGAGAACCTAGAAGAATTGTTGCACCATGCCATAGAAGCAGAGCAACATATCAAGAGGAAGACTACTGCCACCAACATAAGCAAATCTAGTTAGAATTCTCAACCATCAAAGAGTGTTGACAAAGGCAAGTCTATAGAGATAGATAACCGGTTCAAGAAAGCTGCTCCAAGCTCATCCAAGACACCTCAAACAGAGCAGAACAAGACTCAAAGGAGCCGTGACATCACCTGCTACAGATGCCAAGGCAAAGGACACTACGCAAAAGACTGTAAAAACCAGAGGGTAATGGTTCTAAGAGATAATGGAGAATATGGGTCACAAGATGAGGAAGAGGAAGAGCACGATGAATCTGAAGAAGAAGTCACTGATTATCCAGAGAGGAGAGAGATCTTGGTGACCAGGAGATCACTTAGTGATATGTTTGAACCAGAGACAATTCATAGGAAAACGTCTTTCATACAAGATGTAGCATTGAATCAAAGGTATGTAGCTTGATCAATGATGGTGGTTCTTGTACTAACGTGGCTAGCAAGTATCTTGTTGATAAGCTAGGTTTCAAGAAGACCAAACATCCAAAGCCATGCCGACTCAAATGGCTGAATGATTGATAGGTGTAAAGTTTTAACCCTATACTAACTGCAAGTGCACAGTAATATCAATGTTGTACTTAGGGTGTCGAATCCACGAGGACTCTAGGCAACGATAGAATTAGAACAGAAAAGATTAAACTAGGAGAGAGAAAATTGTATTGAGAAACTAAAAGCAATGCGAGAAAGTAAACAAGTAGAAAGTTCGGCTTGTAAGCAATTAACTAAGGGCGCTAAGTCTAGGGAGTTCTCAGGAAATCAGACAAGCAGATTAATCATTCAGTCAGGATCAAATTAGGTACAGTTCTAGAACTCAAAACACATATATAGAATTAATCAACTTCCGTTGTGAGAATTCTCTAAGCCTAATTGCAGAAATCCAAATGTCTTTGTAATTCTTAACAGATTAAACCAGCTTTAACAATCAAGTTCTATATGTTCACAATCTAATTAAACCAAATTTCTTTGCGAGTAATTAAATTGCTCAACCTAAATAGTTCAGATTCTAAACCACACTTTCGTGTCAATCTAGCAACCTAATATCTAGATTCTAAGTGATCAAGATAGAACTAGCATTAAACACAATTTAGATTGAAGAGCATCTGTTGATATGAATCCTTAACTGAATTAATTATATCTAGCAAGTCATAAAATCCTTATTGAGAATCCCTAAACCTAACTATGAATCTACTCAGACATAGAATATGAAAACATAATCAATGAATAATTAGATATCATAAAAGAGATTAAATAAGTAAAGGGGTTCGAAATCTTCTCCAAAAACAAGATGTAGTACAAGATCAGATCAGCCCCAAATAGCTCTAAAAACTCTCTGCTCTAAAGTATGATAGCGTATCTAAAAACTGATGCAAAAACCTAATTAAATAGCTAAATCACGTCTTGGGGCTTCTGTGTAAATATCTGGAACTTCTGGGCAATTCTGCAATATCTTCATTCTTCATTAAACTGCCGAGTTTGGCCCATCTCGCATGTGTGTCGATCGATGCACATAGTGTGTCGATCGATGCACTACTCTGTTTCGGACAGTGAGCTCTATCTCTCGGGTCAAAACTCCAAAATGCACCAAAATGCTCCAATTACTCCAAATCCACTCCAAACGTGCTAGTACCTAATAAAACCTGTAAAAGAATTTAAAGAGACACTAAAAGACTCTAAAACACACTTATATCATGGTATAAAACCGTTAAAAACCATGATATATGAACTCCCCCACACTTAGCCTTTGCTTGTCCTCAAGCAAAACAGAGAACTAAAACATGGTGAAGAAGTTTGAAAACTTTCAGAAACTCTTTTTGTCCTAGAAGCAACAACACTCAGATTCCCCTTAGTAAATCACTGAAAGAATCAACTGCAAGAAATCAAGACCAACATGTACTTCCCCCACACTTAGCAACTGTCCTAAGTAAACTCCACAATCAATCCAAGCAATTCAAATTCACCCTACTGACTTCTTAAAAATATTAAGTGTGGTCTCACCTAAGGAATATCGATCAAAGGGCACATGGATTATTACTTTGTCAGCTCTAGACCACCATACTATCTTTTTCTGGTTCCTTTTCTTCTCTTTTCCCTTCCTTAGCATTCTGATTTTTCCCCATTGGGTATCATTTTATTTTTTTATCAGTGCTCTTCCCGTTAATTGGTGTACTTTGGACACATTCCATGGATCGCACTGGAGGTAATAGTGTTTGCTACTACTCCCGTGACCACTTCGTAGTTACTAACTCATCCTCAGTTTATTACTTTTTTTTTACTTTATGGAAGGGGAGAAGGGAACAATACTCGGACAGGTTTACAAGCTGTGTCAGAACTAACAAAGGAGTCCGACTCAAGGTATACCAAGCCCTTAGGTGAGAAATTAATTCAGGTTTATGATAGGTCTAGTTTTAATCCCTATACTAACTGCAAGTGCACAGTGATGTAGTTGTAGTACTTAGGGTATCGAATCCACATGGACTCCGGTCAACGATAAAATTAGAACAGAAAAGATTAAACTAGGAGAAAGAAAATATGATTAGAAACTAAAAAGCAAGCAGAAAGTAAATAGCGATTTTGTGAGCAACGAAACAAAGGCGTTAAGTCTAGGGAGTTCTCAGGAAATCAGGAACATAAGCTAATCAATAAATCGGGATCTAATTAAGAGCTATTCTAGAACTCAAACACATATATAGAATTAACCAACTGTCATTGCGAGAATTCTCTAAGTCCAAGTGCAGCAATCCAAATTCCTTTGCAATTACTAACAGATTAAACCAACTTTAATTCCAAGTTCGATATGTTCACAATCTAATTAAACCAAATTCCTTTGCGAGTAATTAAATTTCTTATCTAGGTTCTTTCTAGCTAATCAACCGACTGTCGTTGCGGAAATCAACCTAACATCATAAATCTATAGCTACTTCAGATTAAGCATTAAGAACAACTTAGATAAAGAACTAGCAAGTATGAATCCCTACAGATCTATCAACCTATAATTCCATAAAATCCCTAATGAGAATCCCTAAACTTAACAGGTAATCTACTCAGACATGTTCATCGAAATAGAAGACATCATGAATAGAAAACCAAATATTATAAAATCAAATAAAGAACTGGGGTTCAAAATCCTCTCTCTTTCGAGAGCAGGATCAGCCCCTAACTCTCTCTGAAAATAAAATAAAACTTAGAACTGAAAGCGTAGCCTAAACAAGTGGCTAAAAACCCTAATATATAGTCCAAAACACGTCTGGGGCCTTTTTGCAAATCTGGGAAGTTTCTGGGCAAAAATTGTAATTTCTCCAAAATGCAGATTTTTGGGCGCAGAAATTTCGTCCTGTAGTGGTGTCGACCGATGCAGAGGTTGTGTCGACCGACACAGAGTGCAGACGAACCCAGTAAACTCTGTGACATCCATGTAAGCTGACAAATCACTCCAAAAGCTCACAAATTCTCCAGATAAGCTCCAAACGTACCTAAACCTGTAAAAATAGATAAAAGACTCCAAAACATAATAAAGACTCGATAAATAAGATATATACCATGGTTAAAATTCCTAAAATCCATGGTATATCAATTCCCCCACACTTAGCTCTTGCTTGCCCTCAAGCAAGTAAAGAACCAAAGTATAAGAAAAGAGGTTTGAAAACACAGAAACTCCTTTCGTCCTAGGAACTTTCGCATTCTCATTCGCTTAGTAAGCCACTAAAAACTTTCCTACAGAGCTCAAAACCACAATGTACTTCCCCCACACTTAGCAACTGTCCTAAGTAAACTCCACAATCACATTCACGCATTCAAATTCACCCTACTGACTTCTGCAAGTATTTAAGTGCGGTCTCACCTAAGGAGTATCGATCAAAGGGCACATGGACTCTTACCTTGTCAGCTCTAGACCACCATACTATCTTTCTCTGGTCCCTTTCTTCTCTTTTCCCTTCCTTAACAACTGATTTTTCCCCACTGGGTATCATTTTTTATTTTTATCAGCGTTCTTCCCGTTTTGGGGTGTACTTTGGACACATTCCATGGATCGCACAGGAGGTAATAGTGGTAGCTACCACTCCTGTGACCACTTCGGAGCTACTAGCTCATCCTCAGTTTATTATTCTTTTTTTTTTTTTACTTTATGGAAGGGGAGAAGGGAACCAAATTGGACAGGTTTACAGGTTGTGTCAGAACCAACAAAGGAATCCGACTCAAGGTATTCCAAGCCCTTAGGTGAGAAAATTAAGTCAGTATTAATGTGAAGTCAGTAAAAGGATCCTCTGATACCTGAAGTGATGTGGGTGTTCTCAGTAGGCTGATTCGTGTTGGGTTTTCTAACAGTCATAGAGGCTCTGCAATTCTGTCCAATGGTCACTTAGTTCCTGTTCATGCAAAAAATTTCCTCGAAAAATCATAGTTTCATACAAGTTTTGACTCAATAATTTTTTTTTTGAAAAACGAAAGACTGACTCTAAGAAAACAAAAGCGTGCGTCAGTAACGACCTCCCCCACACTTAAACTACACTGTCCCCAGTGTAATCAAGCTCAGGATTGGTGAGAAAAATAATCAAATTGAAAACAGTCTGAAAAGTTGCAGATTACTTTACCTGTCGTCGCCATGTGTCGATCGATGCCACTAGGGTGTCAATCGATGTAAGGCGAATATGCTCACGGTTAAGTAGATAACCGATGTCTGAACCGTAATTAAGGATGGCTAACCGTAAATCGCGACTGCATCGACCGATGCAGTCTGCGTGTCGATCGATGCAGTGCGATTCTGCCTGTTTCTCTCGGCTCTGAACACACTTAAACAGAAAAATCAAAATAGAAAAACCAAAACGAAAAATGAAAACAAAATCGAACCTAACAGTGGGTTGCCTCCCACTCTGCGCTTGTTTAAAGTCAGTAGCTTGACTATGGGAAGGAGATTTGACTCATGGCGGTTTCAACAGAGACTTTGAATGTCTCTGTGAATATCTCTTCATCCAAGGTGGTGTATATGATTTCGGATCATGAGGTCTCCCAAGGAATGAATAAACAGAATCAGGGCGGGAGCGAAGCTTGGGTGGGATGCTGCGTTTTCCTGTATTTGAAGTAATGCGGTTAGGAGGTTTGAGCTTAGATGATTTGTGCCTTACCTTTGGTGGAAATTAGATGTCTGGAGCTTTCTGCTTAACAGCAGTTGCAGGATCAGAAGATGTTGGAGCAAGTTCAGAATGAACTGCCATCTTCTCCTCTCCAATAGGAACCTCTGGTTCCACCTCAACACTGAAGCTCTTTTCATCAATGGTGGCTCTCTGCTTCCTGTCCATCTTGAACTATAATGGTTTATCTCCCAGTTGGAGATCAATCAGACCACGTCTCACATCTATCACAGCTCCAGCAGTAACTAAGAATGATCTCCCAAGCAGAATAGGATCATCTGGTTCAATCTCATACTTCAGCACCACAAAGTCCGTTGGAATCAAGTAGTTTCCAACTCTGATATGTACATCCTCAAGAAATCCTTCAGGGTACCTCTTTGATCGATCAGCTAGGATAAGAGAGATCCTAGTAGGCTAGAATTCCATCATTCCCAATCTCATAGCAACTGAGTACGGCATTAGATTCACAAAAGATCCTAAATCACACAGAGAACGCTTGAATCTGTCCTTAGAGATGGAACAGTCCAGGACAAAGGCTCCTGGGTTGGGTATCTTCTCTGTGATCTGAATCAGCTTCTTTTCCATCACCTTCATGCAGTTAGCCGCTTCTAGCTCATGTTTAGACACTTTAGGAACCTTAGGATATGGCACAGGGGGCTTATAAACTCGTTCTGGGACTGTTGCAGGTTTCTGGTCCCGTCTGCGATCTGTGTCGACCGATGCACGATGTGTGTCGATCGACACAAGGCGATTTTTAGCAATTTCATCAGACATATCGGGACTGTGTCGATCGATGCTTGAGCTGTGTCGATCGATGCAAGTCTCAGACAGACAGAATTCATCCAAAAAAATCCGAGATTATGCTATCTTCTTCTTCTAGCAACTCAATCTCATCTCTTGTGGTTACAGCATGGACGTATTGCTCCTGTTCAGCTCTCCTAGCTTCATTCTGCCTTTGCACTGCTTCAGCTGTTTGTTGAATCCGGACATCTAGCTCCTTCGCATGTGTGCTTAAAGATTCAAACTTCCCATTCAGATTTTCATGCATAGCATCCAGCTTCCTGTCGAATTCTAGAGCAGTCTTAGTCTGATTCTCTAGCAACTGCTCCATTATGGCTTCCATCTTTTTCTCATAAGCACTATCAGCAGGAGGTGTCTGATAAGAAGATGATCCATAGGTTCTCTGGTAAGAATTACCTTGCTGAAAAGGCTTCTGATAACCAGCATCATGTCCATATACAGAAGAGATCTGCTTGCTTGTGAAAGCACTCTTCTGTCCACCATTAAAGAACTTGTTACCTTGCTGACTACCAAACCTGTTTCCTTGGAATCCAGAGCCATTGATGTAATTCAAATCCTCTTCCTGTCTTTCCAATAACTGTTCCATCATACTTATCAGCTTACCAGACTGCGTATTGTGAGGGGGAACGGGCTGATATAATGGAGATTCATAGTTTCTGGTGAATGAATAAGAACCATAGTCTCTGCAGAATGAGTTATTCTGCTGATTTTCCAACATCCGTTCCATCATTCCCATCATCTTACGCGCTGTGTCGATCGATGCAAAGCAGTGTCGATCGATGCAAGGGCGAAGATGTGTCGATCGACACACAGGACCGTGTCGATCGATGCAAGGCGATTAAAGGCGTACCTGAAACGCAAGAAACAGACAAAAAATTAGTGACAAAAAAAAACGAAAAACCTAGTCTAAACCCTAAGTTCAAATCTATCGAAGACTCAAAAGAGTCCCCGGCAATAGCGCCAAAAACTTGATAGGTCTAGTTTTAATCCCTATACTAACTGCAAGTGCACAGTGATGTAGTTGTAGTACGTAGGATATCGAATCCACAAGGACTCCGGTCAACGATAGAATTAGAACAGAAAAGATTAAACTAGGAGAAATCAAATATGATTAGAAACTAAAAAGCAAGCAGAAAGTAAATAGCGAGTTTGTGAGCAAAGAAACGAAGGCATTAAGTCTAGGGAGTTCTCAGGAAATCAGGAACATAAGCTAATCAATAAATCGGAATCTAATTAGGAGCTATTCTAGAACTCAAACACAGATATATAATTAACCAACTGTTGTTGCGAGAATTCTCTAAGTCTAAGTGCAGCAATCCAAATTCCTTTGCAATTACTAACAGATTAAACCAGCTTTAATTCCAAGTTCGATATGTTCACAATCTAATTAAACCAAATTCCTTTGCGAGTAATTAAATTGCTTATCTAGGTTCTTTCTAGCTAATCAACCAACTGTCGTTGCGGAAATCAACCTAACATCATAAATCTGGATAGCTACTTCAAATTAAGCATTAAGAACAACTTAGATAAAGAACTAGCAAGTATGAATCCCTACAGATCTATCAACCTATAATTCCATAAAATCCCTAATGAGAATCCCTAAACTTAACAGGTAATCTACTCAGACATGTTAATCGAAACAGAAGACATCATGAATAGAAAACCAAATATTATAAAATCAAATAAAGAACTGGGGTTCAAAATCATCTCTCTTTCGAGAGCAGGATCAGCCCCTAACTCTCTCTCTGAAAATAAAATAAAACTTAGAACTGAAAGCGTAGCCTAAACAAGTGGCTAAAAACCCTAATATATAGTCTAAAACACGACTGGGGCCTTTTTGCAAATCTGGGAAGTTTCTGAGCAAAAACTGTAATTTCTCCAAAATGCAGATTTTTGGGCGCATGAATTTCCTCCTGTAGTGGTGTCGACCGATGCAGAAGCTGTGTCGACCGACACAGAGTGCAGACGAACCCAGTAAACTCTGTGACATCCATGTAAGCTGCCAAATCACTCCAAAAGCTCACAGAATCTCCAGATAAGCTCCAAACGTACCTAAACCTGTAAAAATAGATAAAGACTCCAAAACATAATAAAAGACTCGATAAATAAGATATATACCATGGTTAAAATCCCTAAAATCCATGGTATATCAGTTTACAAGGGTGAAGCCAGTAAAAAGGATCCTCTAAATACCGGAATTGATATGGATTTCCTCAGTAGGTTGATCCGTGTTGGGTTTTCTAATAGTCATAGATTGATATTCCTACTTAGACTTGTTTTGACTCAATAAAACAAAAATTTGAAAAACGGACTGACTCTAAGAAAACAGAAAGATAAAAGTCAGTAGCTACCTCCCCCACACTTGAAACACATTGTACCCAGTAGTGCTAAGCTAAGGGTTGGTGAAAAGAAAGAAAATTGTTATGGATGTGTTGAGTTCTGTCTGATTTTTACCTCTGTCGCACATGCATCGATCGATACATAAATGTAACGACCGTTGCAAGGCGATTTTTTTTTCATGTGTCGATCGTTGCTCAGGACCGCAACGATCGCTGCAATGCGATTTTCGTGGTGTGACGATCGACACACAGGGCCGTGTCGATCGTTGCATTGCGATATCCGAGACCTGCAGACAAAAACTCACCAAAACCAAAAACAAACGTAAAATCCTAACAAAAACACAAAAATGAAAATGCAAAAACGAAACAGCGGGTTGCCTCCCACTCAGCGCTTGTTTAAGGTCATTAGCTGGACCTATCAGCTGAATTAGACAGATGGTGCAACATCCAGAGGCAAAATCTGACCTTCTGGAATCTCGGCCTTAGCCTAATAATGCTTTACTCTCTGTCCATTCACAGTAAATTCCTTACCTTCCTGGCTGATTAGAACGACAGCTCCATAAGGACGTACCTCCTTGATTGTGAAAGGACCAGACCACCTTGATATCAACTTACCTGGAAACAATTGCAAACGAGAGTTATACAAAAGTACATGATCATTAGGATCAAATTGTCTAGAGACAATCTTCTTGTCATGATAAGCCTTAGTCCTCTCTTTGTACAACTTTGAGTTTTCATAAGCATGATGCCTAATCTCATCCAACTCATTAAGCTGCATCAATCTCCTCTCTTTAGCAGACTTAAGATCAAAGTTCATATGTTTCACAGCCCATGCTGCTTTGTGTTCAAGCTCCACTGGCAGATGACATGCTTTCCCATACAACAGATGAAATGGACTAGTCCCAAGTGGTGTCTTAAATGCAGTCCGGTAAGCCCATAATGCATCATCCAACTTTGCTGCCCAATCTTTCCTTGTCTTTCTCTAAGATCTCCTTGATCTGTCTGTTAGAGACTTCGACTTGTCGACTAGTCTGAGGATGATAAGGAGTAGCAACTCGGTGATGAACTCCATGCTTCTGTAGCAGATTCTCGAAGACCTTATTAATGAAATGAGATCCTCCATCACTAATTACTATCCGAGGTACTCCAAATCTAGGGAATATGATGGTCTTAAACAGCTTAATAACCACCGAAGAATCATTGGATGGACTAGCTATTGCTTCTACCCATTTAGATACATAGTCCACAGCAACCAAGATAAACTTATTCCCATAGGATGAGGGAAAATGACCCATAAAGTCTATGCCCCAGGAATCGAAAACCTCAACCTCAAGAATGAAATTCTGAGGCATCTCATGCCTTTTACTGATTTTCCCTCTCCTTTGACAGGCATCACACTGAGAAACAAAGGAATGAGCATCCGCAAACATTGTAGGCCACCAAAAACCTGCTTGCAGAACCTTAGAAACAGTCTTGATTGTATCAAAATGTCCAGCATAATTTGATCTATGACAGTGGAATAGGATATCTGGAACCTCTGATTCAGCAACGCATCTCCTGTAAAGACCATCCGAACAACGCTTGTAGAGATAAGGCTCATCCCAGTAGTACCTTCTAAGCTCTCTGAAGAACTTCTTCTTTGAATATCCTTTTCGATCATCTGGTTCAGTCTCTGCAGCCAGGTAATTAGCTATATCTGCGTACCAGGTCGATCAGTGGTTGTGACAGCATCAACTTCGAATTCATAGTCTCCAATTCGAACCGTGAAAGGCTCTGGCTCTGGATTCGCACTGCAACGATCGTCTCATAGAGTTGCATGATCGTCGCGGTCCCCACACATGCATCGATCGTCACAGATGTGGCATCGATCGACGCAATGCGATTAATCCGACAGTTTTGAATATTTCCGCCCAAATCCGTCTGAAATACTCTCGATCATATTGACGTTCTTCCCAGGCAAGAAATCATTAATAGGCACGTCTTCCTCAACTAGCATCCTTGAAAGATGATCAGCAACTCCATTCTCAACCCCCTTCTTGTCCCTTACTTCAATGTCAAACTCCTGAAGCAACAAAATCCATCTCAACAATCTTGGCTTAGCATCTTTCTTCTGCATCAGATACTTCAGGGCTGAATGATCAGTATGCACTATCACCTTGGAGCCAACAAGATAGGGGCGAAACTTCTCAAATGCAAAGACAACAGCCAACAGCTCCTTCTCTGTAGTGGCATAGTTTCTTTGCGCGTCATCTAGTGTCCTACTAGCATAATAGATAGCATGAAGCTTTCTATCCTTCTTCTGTCCAAGAACAGCTTCTACAGCATAGTCACTTGCATCACACATAACCTCAAAAGGTAGATCACAATCTGGTGGCTGAACTATTGGAGCACTCACTAATGCTTGCTTAACCTGTTCAAATAGTCTGACAATCTGCATTGAACTCAAATTTGGTATCCTTACACAGCAAAGCAGTTAGTGACCTAGCAATCTTATTGAAGTACTTGATGAACCGTCTATAGAAACCAGCATGTCCAAGAAAACTCCTCACAGACTTTACAGAATCAGGCGCCTGAAGGCTGGTCATTACCTCAATCTTAGCGCGGTCTACTTCGATCCCTGCTTCAGACACTTTATGTCCAAGTACAATGTCATCTCTGACCATGAAATGGCACTTCTCCCAATTAAGTACTAAGTGCTTCTACTCGCATCTAGCTAATACCTTGCACAGATTATCTAAGCATTCATTATAAGATGACCCGTAGACTGAAAAGTCATCCATAAATACCTCCATAAAATCCTCAATCATATCAGTGAATATGGACATCATGCATCTCTGGAAGGTAGCAGGTGCATTGCAGAGTCCAAAAGGCATCCTACGGTAAGAAAATGTGCCATGTGGACAAGTGAATGTGGTCTTTCCCTGATCCTCTGGATGGATAGGAATCTGAAAGAAGCCTGAATATCCATCGAGGAAGCAATAGTAGGGATGATTTGCTAACCTCTCTAGCACCTGATCAATGAAGGATAAAGGGAAATGATCTTTCCTTGTCGCAGCATTGAGCTTCCTGTAATCTATGCACATCCTGTGTCCAGTCACAGTCCTAGTAGGGATCAACTCATTCTTCTCATTTTTCACTACTGTAACTCCACCCTTCTTAGGCACTACATGGACTGGACTAATCCAATCACTATCTGAGATAGGATAGATGATCCCAGCATCTAGGAGCTTCATGATCTCCTTCTTTACCACATCCTTAAGGTTAGGATTAAGCCTCCTCTGATGCTCAACTGATGTCTTAGACTCATCCTCGAAATGTATCTGATGCATGCACAGCTCCGGAGAGATACCTGAAATGTCATCAAAAGAATAACCAAGAGCTTTGTGATGCTTGCGCAGCTTTCTTAGCAGTAAAGTGAGCTCTGCGTTGTTCAAACTAGCATTAACAATCACTGGATAAGTTGAATTGGGTCCGCGTACCTTAGCCCGAATGGAAGTTGTTTCAGCTCAATTTTCGGAGCTTTTTCCTCTGCCCAGTCTCTGTCGACTTGCAACGATCGATGCTTAGGCTGTGTCGATCGATGCAAAGTCGCGTCAGACACATCTAACTTCATTACTTGCTCAGCAGAATCCATTAGCCTCGCATAGCAGATTGCGGGCTCGTCTTGCAGGTTTTCCAGATCCATTACAGGGCTCAGTAAGGCTCTCTCCAGTGGGTCTTCAGCATGTGACCTCTGAAAGTATTATACGGCCAAATCACTGAGTGTATCCACATAGAAGGTCTGTCCGTCGATGGTTGGTCTCTTCACTAGTTTGTCCATATCGAAGCTCATCTTCAGATCTCCCACATTCAGAACTATCTTACCTCCTTGGCAGTCAATCATCGCACCAGCAGTAGCTAAGAAAGGCCTACCCAAAATCATTGGATCCTTTGGTTCCTCTCCATACTGCAGAACCACAAAATCAGTAGGTATCACACATCAGCCAATCATTATAGGCACATCCTCCAATATTCCTTCAGGAATTCTGATTATTCTGTCTGCCAGAACCAGTGAGATCCTAGTAGGTAGGAAGTAAGTCATCCCAAGTCTCTTAGCAACAGAGAAGGGCATAAGGTTCACAATAGAACCCAGGTCACATAGAGATCTTTCAAATCTCTCCATGTAGATAGCACAATCCAACACAAAGCTCCCTGGATCTTTCAACTTCTCAGGAATTCAGCCCTGAATCATTGCACTACATACCTCCGTGATCATCATTGCACTCTCCTCATCGGACCACTTACCAACAAGTAAGTCCTTAAGACATTTCCTCATCACAGGAGAAGTCTCAATAGAGTCAATCAAAGGCACTTCAATCTTCACCTTTTTAATGATCTCTTGGCATTTAGCATATTGCTTATCATTCTTAGCTTTCCTGAGATTTTTGGGATAGTTACTTTAGGTTTGTAAACCCTTTCACTAGACTGTCTCGGCTTCTCTGGTTTTGAACTCTCTGCAGTCGCCTTGTGTCGATCGTCGCTGGTGTTGCGTCGATCGTTGCTGGGCGACTTTGTTACGACAGGTTCTTCGTTTTCGCTTTGCATCGACCGTTGCTGAGGTGCATCGATCGATGCATTTCGAATATCACGGATCTCATCCTCTAATTCTTCAATTTCTCCGAGTTCTTCAACACTTAACTGCTTTTTCTGGCCAGGAGACAGCTCCTTACCACTTCTCAATGTTACTGCATTGCATTGATACTTGGGATTAGCATCAGTTCGCCCCGAAAGATATCCATCTTCCCTCTTAACATGTCCTGCAGTCTGTTCAACTTGAGCATCAAGCCTTTTCACATGTGAGCTTAAAGATTCGAATTTCCCATTCAAATCATCATACACCCAATCCAGTTTCTTGTTGAAGTCCACAACAGTCTTGGTTTGTCCTTTCAGTAGCTGCTCCATCATTGCCTCCATCTTACTCTCATGAGTATTAGTAGCAGGAGGTGTCTGGTAAGAGGAAGATTCATAAGTTCTCTGATTACCTTGTTTATAGGTCTTCTAAAAACCAGCATTCTGTCCACCATTTAAGAACCTATTACCTTGGAAACAAGATCTTCCAATGTAGTTCACATCCTCTTCCTGACCATCTTCTTCAGCATTGATCACCTCAACATCTTGAGCAAAATGGACAGCTTTCTTCCCAGCTAGAAGATTGCAAACAGTGTTCAATTTACTCATAATATCAGCTATCTCCTGGTTCTCTATCTTTCCACCAGACTCCTTCCTCCTTTTATCAGTACTCTTGCAGCTATTACTGCTTACTAAGTTATCTATTAACTGCTTAGCTTGCACATGAGTCCTAGTGTTGAAATTTGGATTGCTAGAATTATCCAGCGCAGTCTGGTATGGGAGATCTATACCTCTAAAGAAAATGCCTAACAATGATTTCCCATTCAAATCATCATACACCCAATCCAGTTTCTTGTTGAAGTCAACAACAGTCTTGGTTTGTCCTTTAAGTAGCTGCTCCATCATTGCCTCCATCTTACTCTCATGAGTATTAGTAGCAGGAGGTGTCTGGTAAGAGGAAGATCCATAAGTTCTCTGATTACCTTGTTGATAGGTCTTCTGAAAACCAGCATTCTGTCCACCATTAAAGAACCTATTACCTTGGAAACAAGATCTTCTAATGTAGTTCACATCCTCTTACTGACCATCTTCTTCAGCATTGATCACCACAACATCTTGAGCAAAATGGACAGCTTTCTTCCCAGCTAGAAGATTGCAAACAGTGTCCAATTTACTCATAATATGAGCTATCTCCTGGTTCTCTATCTTTCCACCAGACTCCTTCCTCCTTTTATCAGTACTCTTGCAGCTATTACTGCTTACTAAGTTATCTATTAACTGCTTAGCTTGCACAAGAGTCCTACTTTGAAATTTGGATTGCTGGAATTATCCAGCGCAGTCTGGTATGGAGATCTATACCTCCAAAGAAAATGCCTAATAATGCCTAGCAATGATTTCCCATTCAAATCATCAAACACCCAATCCAATTTCTTGTTGAAGTCCACAACAGTCTTGGTTTGTCCTTTAAGTAGCTGCTCCATCATTGCCTCCATCTTACTCTCATGAGTATTAGTAGCAGGAGGTGTCTGGTAAGAGGAAGATCCATAAGTTCTCTGATTACCTTGTTGATAGGTCTTCTGAAAACCAGCATTCTGTCCACCATTGAAGAACCTATTACCTTGGAAACCAGATCTTCCAATGTAGTTCACATCCTCTTCCTGACCATCTTCTTCAGCATTGATCACCTCAAAATCTTGAACAAAATAGACAGGTTTCTTCCCAGCTAGAAGATTGCAAACAGTGTCCAATTTACTCATAATATCAGCTATCTCCTGGTTCTCTATCTTTCCACCAGACTCCTTCCTCTTTTTATCAGTACTCTTGCAGGTATTACTGCTTACTAAGTTATCTATTAACTGCTTAGCTTGCACAAGAGTCCTACTGTTGAAATTTGGATTGCTGGAATTATCCAGCGCAGTCTGGTATGGAGATCTATACCTCTAAAGAAAATGCCTAACAATGCCTAGCAATGATTTCCCATTCAAATCATCATACACCCAATCCAATTTCTTGTTGAAGTCCACAACAGTCTTGGTTTGTCCTTTAAGTAGCTGCTCCATCATTGCCTCCATCTTACTCTCATGAGTATTAGTAGCAGGAGGTGTCTGGTAAGAGGAAGATCCATAAGTTCTCTGATTACCTTGTTGATAGGTCTTCTGAAAACCAGCATTCTGTCCACCATTGAAGAACCTATTACCTTGGAAACCAGATCTTCCAATGTAGTTCACATCCTCTTCCTGACCATCTTCTTAAGCATTGATCACCTCAACATCTTGAGCAAAATGGACAGCTTTCTTCCCAGCTAGAAGATTGCAAACAGTGTCCAATTTACTCATAATATCAGCTATCTCCTGGTTCTCTATCTTTCCACCAGACTCCTTCCTCCTTTTATCAGTACTCTTGCAGCTATTACTGCTTACTAAGTTATTTATTAACTGCTTAGCTTGCACAAGAGTCCTACTGTTGAAATTTGGATTGCTGGAATTATCCAGCGCAGTCTGGTATGGAGATCTATACCTCTAAAGAAAATGCCTAACAATGCCTAGCAATGATTTCCCATTCAAATCATCATACACCCAATCCAATTTCTTGTTGAAGTTCACAACAGTCTTGGTTTGTCCTTTAAGTAGCTGCTCCATCATTGCCTCCATCTTACTCTCATGAGTATTAGTAGCAGGAGGTGTCTGGTAAGAGGAAGATCCATAAGTTCTCTGATTACCTTGTTGATAGGTCTTCTGAAAACCAGCATTCTGTCCACCATTGAAGAACCTATTACCTTGGAAACCAGATCTTCCAATGTAGTTCACATCCTCTTCCTGACCATCTTCTTCAGCATTGATCACCTCAACATCTTGAGCAAAATGGACAGCTTTCTTCCCAGCTAGAAGATTGCAAACAGTGTCCAATTTACTCATAATATCAGCTATCTCCTGGTTCTCTATCTTTCCACCAGACTCCTTCCTCTTTTTATCAGTACTCTTGCAGCTATTACTGCTTACTAAGTTATCTATTAACTGCTTAGCTTGCACAAGAGTCCTACTGTTGAAATTTGGATTGCTGGAATTATCCAGCGCAGTCTGGTATGGAGATCTATACCTCTAAAGAAAATGCCTAACAATGCCTAGCAATGATTTCCCATTCAAATCATCATACACCCAATCCAATTTCTTGTTGAAGTCCACAACAGTCTTGGTTTGTCCTTTAAGTAGCTGCTCCATCATTGCCTCCATCTTACTCTCATGAGTATTAGTAGCAGGAGGTGTCTGGTAAGAGGAAGATCCATAAGTTCTCTGATTACCTTGTTGATAGGTCTTCTGAAAACCAGCATTCTGTCCACCATTGAAGAACCTATTACCTTGGAAACCAGATCTTCCAATGTAGTTCACATCCTCTTCCTGACCATCTTCTTCAGCATTGATCACCTCAACATCTTGAGCAAAATGGACAGCTTTCTTCCCAGCTAGAAGATTGCAAACAGTGTCCAATTTACTCATAATATCAGCTATCTCCTGGTTCTCTATCTTTCCACCAGACTCCTTCCTCTTTTTATCAGTACTCTTGCAGCTATTACTGCTTACTAAGTTATCTATTAACTGCTTAGCTTGCACAAGAGTCCTACTGTTGAAATTTGGATTGCTGGAATTATCCAGCGCAGTCTGGTATGGAGATCTATACCTCTAAAGAAAATGCCTAACAATGCCTAGCAATGATTTCCCATTCAAATCATCATACACCCAATCCAATTTCTTGTTGAAGTCCACAACAGTCTTGGTTTGTCCTTTAAGTAGCTGCTCCATCATTGCCTCCATCTTACTCTCATGAGTATTAGTAGCAGGAGGTGTCTGGTAAGAGGAAGATCCATAAGTTCTCTGATTACCTTGTTGATAGGTCTTCTGAAAACCAGCATTCTGTCCACCATTGAAGAACCTATTACCTTGGAAACCAGATCTTCCAATGTAGTTCACATCCTCTTCCTGACCATCTTCTTCAGCATTGATCACCTCAACATCTTGAGCAAAATGGACAGCTTTCTTCCCAGCTAGAAGATTGCAAACAGTGTCCAATTTACTCATAATATCAGCTATCTCCTGGTTCTCTATCTTTCCACCAGACTCCTTCCTCCTTTTTTATCAGTACCGTCTTGCAGCTATTACTGCTTACTAAGTTATTTATTAACTGCTTAGCTTGCACAAGAGTCCTACTGTTGAAATTTGGATTGCTGGAATTATCCAGCGCAGTCTGGTATGGAGATCTATACCTCTAAAGAAAATGCCTAACAATGCCTAGCAATGATTTCCCATTCAAATCATCATACACCCAATCCAATTTCATTGTCTGAAGTTCATCAACAGTCTTGAGTTTGTCCTTTAAGTAGAATGCTCCAATCATTGCCTCCAGTCTTACTCTACAAAGAGTATTAGTAGCAGGAGGTAATAACAATAACGCCGTAACCGAGGAAGATCTCATAAGTTCTCTGAATCTAACCTTGTTGATAGGCCATTCTGAAGCTACACCGAGAACATCCCGCGTCCGTCGCATTGAAAACCTGATTACACTTGGAAACCAGAGTCTAATGAGCAATGTAAGATCACCCAGTGAATCGGCTCTTCACTAATGACTTCTAATCTATCTAAGTCATACAAATTCCCGATCACCTCAACATAACAATCAGCAGGCAAAATAGTCGATCACGCTTTCTTCCCATGTCGTAGAAGATTGCAAACAGTGTCACAATTTACTGCCATAGATATCAGTGAATCTCCTGGTTCTCGAAGGCATTGCGGCACATGTCCTCGATTGGACTCGATCTATCTATCGCGCAACGAAAGATAAGAATAAATTACAATGGGCTTACTAACTCGGTTACTTCTACGGGTTTACATCGTCACCTATATGGTAACTTGCACAAGAGTCCTAAACGTGTTGACAAGGTTGGACGAGCTAGGACACCGTATCTCAGTCGCAGTCTGGTACGCGGAGACTCGGACTACCTCTAGATAGCCAGAAATGCCATAACAATCGGCCCTAGCACATGATTTCCGTATTCTCCAAATCATCATACTACCGGCGTCATCCAATTTCTTGTTGAAGTCCACAACGGAGTCTTGGTTTGATCCGGTTAAGTAAAACCCGCTGCTCCAATCGGGTCGGAATTACCGGAACTTCATCAAAACTCTAGGCATGCGGTATCTAGTACGCACCCTGAGCGTCCTATGGTAAGCAGGAAGATCCATAAGTTCTCTGATTACGCTGGGACTCTAGCATAGGTCTTCTGCAATCAATATCCAGCATAAATCTGTCCAACCATTCCGCAAGCCACTACGCTATTACCCTCTGGACTAGGTACCAGATCTTCCTAGTCAGCATCCTCTTCCTGACCATCGGTTCCGTGACCGGAGTAATTGATCACGCAATCAACATGCTTGAGCCCAACAATGGAGCAGTCTAACAAACCTTCACACAAAGCTCAGAATAATTGCAATACAGTCACACAATTTACTCATCAATCATCAGCTATCTCCTGGTTCTCTATCTTTCACACACAGAGCTCCTTCCTCTTAGGGTTTATCAGTACTCTTGCAGCTCATTATCATCCGCTTACCTTAAGTTATCGGATTGCTAACTGCTTAGACTTGCTTACCAACTCACCACATTACTTGTTGAACCCATTCTGGATATGCTGGAATTAACTCCAGCGATCAGTCTGGTATAGAGTTAGTAAATCTACTAACTCTAAAGAAAATGCTCATTAACAATTAACTTTATTCATTACTGATTTCCTCTATTAAATCATCATACCCCAACCCCGTTATAATATTCTATACGTTTGTTTAAGTCCACAACAGTCTTGGTTAATGTCCTCTTAAGTAGCTGCTCCGTATCATTGATTCATTAATTATCGTTCTTAATACATATATAGATGTATATACGGTCCTAAGCAGGAGGTGTCTATATGAATGCATCACCCAATCGATACTAACAACCTAGCGGTTCTCAATTGATTTACCATTTAATTCTTTAAACCTAGCGTGCTTATCTGATCCTAACCGGTTTGTCATTAACTGTCCACCATTGAAGAACCTAATTACTAATTAGGTTAAGTAACCAGTATGCAATCCTAGCATGTACGGTTCATCAATCCTCTGGTCCTGACCATGAATCTATCAGCATTGATCAGCCGACTCACAGTGAGATAGGAGCGGAAATGGACAGCTCTGACACGGTCTGAATCCCGAGACCCCCGAACTGGAACCCGAACCTCCGGATTGCACGAACTCGAACTTGACCCGCACTTTACTCATAATGATTCAGCTATCTCCTGGATAACCCTCATATGATTTCC
This sequence comes from Orychophragmus violaceus, assembly GCA_030180135.1. Classification (NCBI taxonomy): domain Eukaryota; kingdom Viridiplantae; phylum Streptophyta; class Magnoliopsida; order Brassicales; family Brassicaceae; genus Orychophragmus; species Orychophragmus violaceus. The sequence continues at coordinate 66,133,900 of CM058232.1, read as the reverse complement.
ACTACAGACTCGTCTATCCTCTTTCTAAATATCAGAAATCCGGTTTATCGGGCAGATTATTACTTCGGAAAAATTCCTTTCCGAAGAATATTCTTTAGAATATTCCGACGTATTAATATTCCTTTCCCCATCTTTCTTCTATTTTTCTCACTCTCTCTCTCTCCTCCTTTTCTCTCTCTCCTCCCTCTCTCTCCCCTCCGGATCCTCCTTCTTCTCTCCTCCCTCCGGCTTCTCCTTCTTCTCTCCTCCTTCCGGCTTCTTCTTCTTCTCCCGGCTCCTCCTCCTCTTCCTTCTTCTTGCCGCCTCCTTCTTCTTCTTCTTCCTACCTTCTCCCTCTCTTCTTTCTCTCTTCTTCACTACTCCTGTTGAGAAGTGTTTTTGGTGTGAAGAAAAGTGAGGGGTGGAGGCCTCCTTTTATAGCTAAAGTGAAGAGATCTCCACCTTCCACTTGTCACCTCTTCTTCTCCATCTTAAGCCACGACCTCTCCACCAAAAACCATCCACAAACAATGAATTGATTATCCACCATCCACTTGTAGCCTCCTCCATGCAGCCCTTGGATTGATGACAACACATCTTTGGAGATTCATGCACCTAAGAAGCTTCTATTTCTTGGGCTCAAATTTCGTGGCCCATGCTTCATACTGAGCTGGATTTAGGTCCAATATGGTCTTGGTAAACTGTCCCAAATACCCTGACTCAAGCCCAAGCCTCAAGGAATTTATTTTGAATTTTTAAGCCTTAATAACCCATTAAGGACTCAAAATTCATAACTTGATCTAGACATCAAATCTTGCTGAATCCTTTTAACCATATCTTCTTCATCTTCTAATGTAGCTTCGGTAAAAATTTCATAATTTTTGGTGGACTTTAGAGGGTCTTCTTTCTTGCCTGAACGATGTATCGGTTTCTCGGAAAAACCGGCTTTATGTTGAATATTTTAAAAAATCCTTTATCTGCTTCTACAAATCCACCAAGTCTCATTTTCAGATTCTAGAAGATCTTAGATGAATTTAGAAATTTGAATCGCCTCAAACGGACACCCGTAGCTCCCGTTATGGATTTTACAAGTTTTATCGGTTATATCGGTTTCCTTTCCCGATAGTCCGTAAAACTCGTTTAATCTTCGTTTCTTCCACGTCTGGTCTTTTAAATGTTCTTTTGGACAAAAATAAGAACACTTGGCCCGTCTCCACTTCCAGATCGCATTTTGGTAAAATTACCAAAATGCCCTTCATCTTCTGAAAATTACGAAAATGCCCTCCGTTGACTTCTCTGCTGCCCGTTGACTATTTCTTGGAACAGGATATTACATTCTTCCCCACTTACAGGAATTCGGTCCCCGAATTCTCCGTTACTAAAAACTTTGAGTCGGAAACTGAACTCTGTAAGTCGCCACTCTGGAACAGATTCCACTACTCCGATGCTCGAACGATGAACCAACTGAACTGGACTCCCGATACTTACTGACCTCTGAAACACCGTCTTGAACAAACCCAAAATACTGACGCCTTGAACACTCCACACTGAGAACTTGGATCACGATCACTCCTGGTTCCTCACCTCATTGCTTTACTGACTTTAATATGAATTCTTGAAATCACTGATCCTGACTGAACTGCTCCACTCGAGTTTCTGATTCTATCTGCGTCAACTAATGTTCGTCTTGCATCGACACTTTTGACTTCCCCACTTTGCTTTGATCTCCGTGAATGGCACAACACCGACTCTCCCTCCACTCTCGATACTTGTTTCATCTTTACTGCTCTCGCTCCCCATCGGTATTATGGTAATATCGATGTTCCTCCTCCCAACTGAACCGCCATACTTATGTACACCTCGAAATTTCTTGATCACTGAACTCCACGCTTCATGGATTCATCTGTGCCGATCAATGCTCCAGGCTTCCTTGATCTCGCAATAATAACTCGCCCTCCATTCCCATTGCTTAACTTGTTTCTAATGAGTACCGCCTCGAGTGACTTTCTTCCTTCCAACTAACCGCCATACTCATGCACTCCTCGACCCTCCTCAATCACTGATACCCACTCTGGTGATGAAACTCCACTGACTCACTTGCAGGTTCAGGTTAAACTGCTTCTTGTAACACCATCTTGTTTCTAGGGTTCGGGTTCGGTCTCGGATTCACATCGCGTCACCATTCCGTCCTACATTCTATACAACAACTCACTGAAACAATTAGTTTCATCCCGATCTATCCTCGATATCACTTTCCCATAGAAATATGGTTACTTAATCACGTACCCGATGGTTACCCGTGATTAAATAACAATACTCTATAAGTCCGCTCCCTCGTGAATTGTCGGTTAAACACAACCGTCCCCCAAGTCGGCTCAACTCGAAGTAAAATAAAAATAAAAATTAACACTTTACCTTTTTTTTAACAAAACCGAAGAAAAGCGATCAACCCCTAATCAAACTTCCGAACAACTATCAAACCAACGATCTCTAAAACCAAAACAATCAGTCTACTAAACCACGCATGCTAACACTACGCAATCTACCGCACAAGAAAATCAATCAATCAATCAATCAAGCAACAGGAAGAGAAAAACAAGCAATCACCACGCAATCACGCAATCTAATGATCGGTCGGATGCGTCGTCGGTCCGGGTTCCGGTCATGATGAACGGTCGTCAGTTCCGCTCATCATTTAATTTCACGTAGTAATCTACTTGCTTTCATAACCATCTCAATCCGGCAAATAGGTACTACGCTACTCAAAACGATCAGCGGAACACTCTGCATCCACCACATACATAAAACGATATATCGTACACAATAAGATTTTCAGTACATGGTTATGATCAGAGTCCACACATAAGACCGTCATCACATCCAAAAACCCATACGACGCCGCTGTACATCAGAAAAGTCAAAGACGACACGCAAAGTTGCCTATCCGCCGATCTATCTATACTACAAAAAGAAGTTAGTACCCCACTTACCTGGGCTAACTACTCCTATCCCAACCTAACGCCTCCAGCAAGACCGAAATGCCCAACACCACTGGCAAAACGGCTCGCTGAAGTATCCGCTGGCAGGTGCGCCGGAAGGGTGTGGCGAGTGTGTGTCTCGAGATGGTGCTCCAACATGCTGTGGCTCAGCTATCGGACAGAGATAAGCATCGTGACCTGCGCGGCCACACATCTAACAAACTGGAACGGACGTTGGGCGTACTCCACGGTAACATACGGACGCATGATGATCATAATCTCCACACAACTGATAAGTCCTCACTGGCTCGGGTCTGGACAACGAAACAACCGGTACTGCACAACGGGCGGCTGACTGGGCTCGGGATCTCTGCGGCTGGGTCCCGCTCGATAGTCCTCTGGTACTGGTACTCGGTACAGCTCTCCACCGGAAGTATACTCACCTGATCTGATGGTAGGGCAAGTCAGTGCTCCATGGCCCTCGTGATCACAGAGCGGACAGTCGTCTGGTCCGGGCAATGGATGGTATGGTTCTCGAAGACGCGGGTCTACTGCTCGGGGATACCAATGTAAATTAACTCATACACTCCACATTCGTTGCACGTCCTGTACTCTGGTATTGCTGGCGGTGAGACTGACTGGTCCCTGCTGACTCATGACGCTCAACTGTAACTGCTCCGCGCGCACACACACACATCTCCACTCCTTCCAGGACACACTGCTGCACGACTGCAATCACAACTCAAAGATAAGTTAGTTCAAATCATACAAAAATGCTACTCCCCATCCCAACCCCGGGTTTAACGGACGCGGCTCGATTTCCTAATGGATGCTTGTGTGACACATTTGACTCGATAAAACACGGAAAACACTCAGAAATGAAATGTTTCGAAACCCATGCAGAACCATGCTCTGATACCACCTTTCTGTAACGCCCCTTTTCCATTCTCCGCTGACCGTCGAGCTGACCGGTCAACAATCAAACAAGAACATGACCGATCGAACCCGAGCAAGTCGAATGGGAAAAGTTCGCCACAGGACGAAGCCAAAGTTAGTTCGGTTTGAGACAAAGGCTCGCACCAATCTATCCTCGACTCCGCTATCCTCATATCCATAGTACAAGCGGTACCACTTGCACTACTTCGATGAGTTGTGTCGGTTCGGACTTAAACCTCATATCAGGGAAACAATTTCATTTCTGAGTAATCAACATTGAGTACAACGTTTAATAGAATTTTCACAAACAATCGTCAAGTCAAATATACAAAGAAATCAACACACGTAATAACAATAACGCCGAACCGAGAAAACACTCAAAAATCACGAATCAAATCCCGTCACAAGCCATCCCGAAACTACACCGAGAACCTCCCGCGTCCGTCGCTGCTAAACCTGAAAACACACAAAAAGAGTATAATGAGCGATCTAAGATCACCCAGTGAATCGGCTCCCCACTAATGGCTTCTAATCTATCTAAGTCTACAAATTCCCGCCCCAAAACCCAAAATAACAATCAACAGGAAAAATAGTCGATCACGCACTACCATGTCGTGATAAACCCAAACATACACAATCAATGCCAAAGATAAAGTGAATTAAGGGAAATCGAAGGCATTGCGGCACATGTCCTCGATTGGACTCAATCTATCTATCGCGCAACGAAAGAAAGAATAAACAACAATGGGCCCTACGAACTCGGTAACTTCCACGGGTTTACATCGTCACCTATATGGTAACTAACCCACGACTCCTAAACGTGTACACAAGGTCCCACGAGTAGGACACCGTTCTCTGTCCATCGATACGCGGTGACTCGGACTACCCCTAGATAGCCAGAGTTTCCATGTGGTTCGGCCCTAGGACATGACCCCGTATTCTCCGAATCACACACCTACCGGCGTCACCCGATAGGTTAACACCATAACCGGAATCACCATGATCCGGTTAGGTAAAACCCGAGGATCCAATCGGGTCGGAAGTACCGGAACGTAAACAAAACCTAGGCTTGCGGAATCTAACGCACCCTAGCGTCCTAGTGGAGAAATATAAACACGCAGACTCGCTGGGACTCTAGCACAGATCACGCAATCAATATCAATCATAAATCTCCAACCATTCCGCAAGCCACTACGCTATCACCGCTCTGACTAGGTAAGATACCTAGTCAGCACCACTAACTTACCCGGTTCCGTGACCGGAGTAAGTGTCCGCAATAACTGCTCGGCCCAACAACGAGCAGTCTAACAAACCTGCACACAAAGCTCACAATAACAGCAATACAATCACACAATCACAATCAATCACACAATCACATAATCACACAATCACACACAAGCAGGTTTATTAGGGTTTCTAAGTCTTTTAATTCATTATCATCCGCTACCTTGGGTTAGCGGATTGCTAACCCGTAGACGGCTTACCAACTCACCACATTCCTTATTTAACCCATTCTAGATATCTTTTATTAACTCCTCGATCCGTCGGTTTAGAGTTAGTAAACCTACTAACTCTCCGACGTCTCATTATTAATTAACTTTATTCATTAATCAATCCCTCTATTAAACCTAAACCCCAACCCCGTTATAATATTCTATACGTTTGTTTAGGTTTAACCATATTTTAATGTCGTCTTAATTCCCGTATATAGATTCATTAATTATCGTTCTTAATACATATATAGATGCATATACGGTCCTAAACAACGGTCTATATGAATGCATCACCCAATCGATACTAACAACCTAGCGGCACACAATTGATTTACCATTTAATTCTTTAAACCTAGCGTGCTTATCTGATCCTAACCGGTTTGTCATTAACGTCCAATTAATTATTAATTACTAATTAGGTTAAGTAACGGGTATGCAATCCTAGCACTACGGTTTATCAATTTATGGTCTATATGAATCTATGAGTTTGTGAGCCGACTCACAGTGAGATAGGCGCGGAAATGGCGGCTCTGACACGGTATGAATCCCGAGACCCCCGAACTGGAACCCGAACCTCCGGAATGCACGAACTCGAACTTGACCCGCACTTGACCTTGGTGATTCCGAACCTCCGGATAACCCTCATATGATGGCTACTACAACCGTCTATCCTATTTCTAAATAAAAGAAATCCGGTTTATCGGGAAGATTATTACGTCGAAAAAATTCCTTTCCGAAGAATATTCTTTAGAATATTCCGACGTATTAATATTCCTTTCCCCATCTTTCTTCTATTTTTCTCACTCTCTCTCTCCTCCTTTTCTCTCTCTCCTCCCTCTCTCTCCCCTCCGGATCCTCCTTCTTCTCTCCTCCCTCCGGCTTCTCCTTCTTCTCTCCTCCTTCCGGCTTCTTCTTCTTCTCCCGGCTCCTCCTCCTCTTCCTTCTTCTTGCCGCCTCCTTCTTCTTCTTCTTCCTACCTTCTCCCTCTCTTCTTTCTCTCGTCTTCACTACTCCTGTTGAGAAGTGTTTTTGGTGTGAAGAAAAGTGAGGGGTGGAGGCCTCCTTTTATAGCTAAAGTGAAGAGATCTCCACCTTCCACTTGTCACCTCTTCTTCTCCATCTTAAGCCACGACCTCTCCACCAAAAACCATCCACAAACAATGAATTGATTATCCACCATCCACTTGTAGCCTCCTCCATGCAGCCCTTGGATTGATGACAACACATCTTTGGAGATTCATGCACCTAAGAAGCTTCTATTTCTTGGGCTCAAATTTCGTGGCCCATGCTTCATACTGAGCTGGATTTAGGTCCAATATGGTGTTGGTAAACTGTCCCAAATACCCTGACTCAAGCCCAAGCCTCAAGGAATTTATTTTGAATTTTTAAGCCTTAATAACCCATTAAGGACTCAAAATTCATAACTTGATCTAGACATCAAATCTTGCTGAATCCTTTTAACCATATCTTCTTCATCTTCTAATGTAGCTTCGGTCAAAATTTCATAATTTTTGGTGGACTTTAGAGGGTCTTCTTTCTTGCCCGAACGATGTATCGGTTTCTCGGAAAAACCGGCTTTATGTTGAATATTTTAAAAAATCCTTTATCTGCTTCTACAAATCCACCAAGTCTCATTTTCAGATTCTAGAAGATCTTAGATGAATTTAGAAATTTGAATCGCCTCAAACGGACACCCGTAGCTCCCGTTATGGATTTTACAAGTTTTATCGGTTATATCGGTTTCCTTTCCCGATAGTCCGTAAAACTCGTTTAATCTTCGTTTCTTCCACGTCTGGTCTTTTAAATGTTCTTTTGGACAAAAATAAGAACACTTGGCCCGTCTCCACTTCCAGATCGCATTTTGGTAAAATTACCAAAATGCCCTTCATCTTCTGAAAATTACGAAAATGCCCTCCGTTGACTTCTCTGCTGCCCGTTGACTATTTCTTGGAACAGGATATTACATTCCTTTCTCTTTTTATCAGTACCCTTGCAGATATTACTGCTTACTAAGTTATCTATTAACTGCTTAGCTTGCACAAGAGTCCTACTGTTGAAATTTGGATTGCTGGAATTATCCAGCGCAGTCTGGTATGGAGATCTATACCTCTAAAGAAAATGCCTAACAATGCCTATCAATGATTTCCCATTCAAATCATCATACACCCAATCCAATTTCATGTTGAAGTCCACAACAGTCTTGGTTTGTCCTTTAAGTAGCTGCTCCATCATTGCCTCCATCTTACTCTCATGAGTATTAGTAGCAGGAGGTGTCTGGTAAGAGGTAGATCCATAAGTTCTCTGATTACCTTGTTGATAGGTCTTCTGAAAACCAGCATTCTGTCCACCATTGAAGAACCTATTACCTTGGAAACCAGATCTTCCAATGTAGTTCACATCCTCTTCCTGACCATCTTCTTCAGCATTGATCACCTCAACATCTTGAGCAAAATGGACAGCTTTCTTCCCAGCTAGAAGATTGAAAACAGTGTCCAATTTACTCATAATATCAGCTATCTCCTGGTTCTCTATCTTTCCACCAGACTCCTTCCTCTTTTTATCAGTACCCTTGCAGCTATTACTGCTTACTAAGTTATCTATTAACTGCTTAGCTTGCACAAGAGTCCTACTGTTGAAATTTGGATTGCTGGAATTATCCAGCGCAGTCTGGTATGGAGATCTATACCTCTAAATAAAATGCCTAACAATGCCTAGCAATGATTTCCCATTCAAATCATCATACACCCAATCCAATTTCTTGTTGAAGTTCACAACAGTCTTGGTTTGTCCTTTAAGTAGCTGCTCCATCATTGCCTCCATCTTACTCTCATGAGTATTAGTAGCAGGAGGTGTCTGGTAAGAGGAAGATCCATAAGTTCTCTGATTACCTTGTTGATAAGTCTTCTGAAAACCAGCATTCTGTCCACCTTTGAAAAACCTATTACCTTGGAAACCAGATCTTCCAATGTAGTCCACATCCTCTTCCTGACCATCTTCTTCAGCATTGATCACCTCAACATCTTGAGCAAAATGGACAGCTTTCTTCCCAGCTAGAAGATTGCAAACAGTGTCCAATTTACTCATAATATCAGCTATCTCCTGGTTCTCTATCTTTCCACCAGACTCCTTCCTCCTTTTATCAGTACTCTTGCAGCTATTACTGCTTACTAAGTTATCTATTAACTGCTTAGCTTGCACAGGAGTCCTAGTGTTGAAATTTGGATTGCTGGAATTATCCAGCGCAGTCTGGTATGGGAGATCTATACCTCTAAAGAAAATGCCTAACAATGCTTAGCAATGATTTCCCATTCAAATCATCATACACCCAATCCAGTTTCTTGTTGAAGTCCACAACAGTCTTGGTTTGTCCTTTAAGTAGCTGCTCCATCATTGCCTCCATCTTACTCTCATGAGTATTAGTAGCAGGAGGTGTCTGGTAAGAGGAAGATCCATAAGTTCTCTGATTACCTTGTTGATAGGTCTTCTGAAAACCAGCATTTTGTCCACCATTGAAGAACTTATTACCTTGGAAACCAGATCTTCCAATGTAGTTCACATCCTCTTCCTGACCATCTTCTTCAGCATTGATCACCTCAACATCTTGAGCAAAATGGACAGCTTTCTTCCCAGCTAGAAGATTGCAAACAGTGTCCAATTTACTCATAATATGAGCTATCTCCTAGTTCTCTATCTTTCCACCAGACTCCTTCCTCCTTTTATCAGTACTCTTGCAGCTATTACTGCTTACTAAGTTATCTATTAACTGCTTAGCTTGCACAAGAGTCCTACTGTTGAAATTTGGATTGCTGGAATTATCCAGCGCAGTCTGGTATGGAGATCTATACCTCTAAAGAAAATGCCTAATAATGCCTAGCAATGATTTCCCATTCAAATCATCATACACACAATCCAATTTCTTGTTGAAGTCCACAACAATCTTGGTTTGTCCTTTAAGTAGCTGCTCCATCATTGCCTCCATCTTACTCTCATGTCCATCTTACTCTCAAGATCTTCCAATGTAGTTCACATCCTCTTCCTGACCATCTTCTTCAGCATTGATCACCTCAACATCTTGAGCAAAATGGACAGCTTTCTTCCCAGCTAGAAGATTGCAAACAGTGTCCAATTTACTCATAATATCAGCTATCTCCTGGTTCTCTATCTTTCCACCAGACTCCTTCCTCTTTTTATCAGTACCCTTGCAGCTATTACTGCTTACTAAGTTATCTATTAACTGCTTAGCTTGCACAAGAGTCCTACTGTTGAAATATGGATTGCTGGAATTATCCAGCGCAGTCTGGTATGGAGATCTATACATCTAAAGAAAATGCCTAACAATGCCTAGCAATGATTTCCCATTCAAATCATCATACACCCAATCCAATTTCTTGTTGAAGTCCACAACAGTCTTAGTTTGTCCTTTAAGTAGCTGCTCCATCATTGCCTCCATCTTACTCTCATGAGTATTAGTAGCAGGAGGTGTCTGGTAAGAGGAAGATCCATAAATTCTCTGATTACCTTGTTGATAGGTCTTCTGAAAACCAGCATTCTGTCCACCATTGAAGAACCTATTACCTTGGAAACCAGATCTTCCAATGTAGTTCACATCCTCTTCCTGACCATCTTCTTCAGCATTGATCACCTCAACATCTTGAGCAAAATGGACAGCTTTCTTCCCAGCTAGAAGATTGCAAACAGTGTCCAATTTACTCATAATATCAGCTATCTCCTGGTTCTCTATCTTTCCACCAGACTCCTTCCTCCTTTTATCAGTACTCTTGCAGCTATTACTACTTACTAAGTTATCTATTAACTACTTAGATTGCACAAGAGTCCTACTGTTGAAATTTGGATTGCTGGAATTATCCAGCGCAGTCTGGTATGGAGATCTATACCTCTAAAGAAAATGCCTAACAATGCCTAGCAATGATTTCCCATTCAAATTATCATACACCCAATCCAATTTCTTGTTGAAGTCCACAACAGTCTTGGTTTGTCCTTTAAGTAGCTGCTCCATCATTGCCTCCATCTTACTCTCATGAGTATTAGTAGCAGGAGGTGTCTGGTAAGAGGAAGATCCATAAGTTCTCTGATTACCTTGTTGATAGGTCTTCTGAAAACCAGCATTCTGTCCACCATTGAAGAACCTATTACCTTGGAAACCAGATCTTCCAATGTAGTTCACATCCTCTTCCTGGCCATCTTCTTCAGCATTGATCACCTCAACATCTTGAGCAAAATGGACAGCTTTCTTCCCAGCTAGAAGATTGCAAACAGTGTCCAATTTACTCATAATATCAGTTATCTCCTGGTTCTCTATCTTTCCACCAGACTCCTTCCTCTTTTTATCAGTACCCTTGCAGCTATTACTGCTTACTAAGTTATCTATTAACTGCTTAGCTTGCACAAGAGTCCTACTGTTGAAATTTGGATTGCTGGAATTATCCAGCGCAGTCTGGTATGGAGATCTATACCTCTAAATAAAATGCCTAACAATGCCTAGCAATGATTTCCCATTCAAATCATCATACACCCAATCCAATTTCTTGTTGAAGTCCACAACAGTCTTGGTTTGTCCTTTAAGTAGCTGCTCCATCATTGCCTCCATCTTACTCTCATGAGTATTAGTAGCAGGAGGTGTCTGGTAAGAGGAAGATCCATAAGTTCTCTGATTACCTTGTTGATAGGTCTTCTGAAAACCAGCATTCTGTCCACCATTGAAGAACCTATTACCTTGGAAACCAGATCTTCCAATGTAGTTCACATCCTCTTCCTGACCATCTTCTTCAGCATTGATCACCTCAACCTCTTGAGCAAAATAGACAGCTTTCTTCCCAGCTAGAAGATTGCAAACAGTGTCCAATTTACTCATAATATCAGCTATCTCCTGGTTCTCTATCTTTCCACCAGACTCCTTCCTCCTTTTATCAGTACTCTTGCAGCTATTACTGCTTACTAAGTTATCTATTAACTGCTTAGCTTGCACAGGAGTCCTAGTGTTGAAATTTGGATTGCTGGAATTATCCAGCGCAGTCTGGTATGGGAGATCTATACCTCTAAAGAAAATGCCTAACAATGCCTAGCAATGATTTCCCATTCAAATCATCATACACCCAATCCAGTTTCTTGTTGAAGTCCACAACAGTCTTGGTTTGTCCTTTAAGTAGCTGCTCCATCATTGCCTCCATCTTACTCTCATGAGTATTAGTAGCAGGAGGTGTATGGTAAGAGGAAGATCCATAAGTTCTCTGATTACCTTGTTGATAGGTCTTCTGAAAACCAGCATTCTGTCCACCATTGAAGAACATATTACCTTGGAAACCAGATCTTCCAATGTAGTTCACATCCTCTTCTTGACCATCTTCTTCAGCATTGATCACCTCAACATCTTGAGCAAAATGGACAGCTTTCTTCCCAGCTAGAAGATTGCAAACAGTTTCCAATTTACTCATAATATCAGCTATCTCCTGGTTCTCTATCTTTCCACCAGACTCCTTCCTCCTTTTATCAGTACTCTTGCAGCTATTACTGCTTACTAAGTTATCTATTAACTGCTTAGCTTGCACAAGAGTCCTACTGTTGAAATTTGGATTGCTGGAATTATCCAGCGCAGTCTGGTATGGAGATCTATACCTCTAAAGAAAATGCCTAACAATGCCTAGCAATGATTTCCCATTCAAATCATCATACACCCAATCCAATTTCTTGTTGAAGTCCACAACAGTCTTGGTTTGTCCTTTAAGTAGCTGCTCCATCATTGCCTCCATCTTACTCTCATGAGTATTAGTAGCAGGAGGTGTCTGGTAAGAGGAAGATCCATAAGTTCTCTGATTACCTTGTTGATAGGTCTTCTGAAAACCAGCATTCTGTCCACCATTGAAGAACCTATTACCTTGGAAACAAGATCTTCCAATGTAGTTCACATCCTCTTCCTGACCATCTTCTTCAGCATTGATCACCTCAACATCTTGAGCAAAATGGACAGCTTTCTTCCCAGCTAGAAGATTGCAAACAGTGTCCAATTTACTCATAATATCAGCTATCTCCTGGTTCTCTATCTTTCCACCAGACTCCTTCCTCCTTTTATCAGTACTCTTGCAGCTATTACTGCTTACTAAGTTATCTATTAACTGCTTAGCTTGCACAAGAGTCCTACTGTTGAAATTTGGATTGCTGGAATTATCCAGCGCAGTCTGGTATGGAGATCTATACCTCTAAAGAAAATGCCTAACAATGCCTAGCAATGATTTCCCATTCAAATCATCATACACCCAATCCAATTTCTTGTTGAAGTCCACAACAGTCTTGGTTTGTCCTTTAAGTAGCTGCTCCATCATTGCCTCCATCTTACTCTCATGAGTATTAGTAGCAGGAGGTGTCTGGTAAGAGGAAGATCCATAAGTTCTCTGATTACCTTGTTGATAGGTCTTCTGAAAACCAGCATTCTGTCCACCATTGAAGAACCTATTACCTTGGAAACCAGATCTTCCAATGTAGTTCACATCCTCTTCCTGACCATCTTCTTCAGCATTGATCACCTCAACATCTTGAGCAAAATGGACAGCTTTCTTCCCAGCTAGAAGATTGCAAACAGTGTCCAATTTACTCATAATATCAGCTATCTCCTGGTTCTCTATCTTTCCACCAGACTCCTTCCTCCTTTTATCAGTACTCTTGCAGCTATTACTGCTTACTAAGTTATCTATTAACTGCTTAGCTTGCACAAGAGTCCTACTGTTGAAATTTGGATTGCTGGAATTATCCAGCGCAGTCTGGTATGGAGATCTATACCTCTAAAGAAAATGCCTAACAATGCCTAGCAATGATTTCCCATTCAAATCATCATACACCCAATCCAATTTCTTGTTGAAGTCCACAACAGTCTTGGTTTGTCCTTTAAGTAGCTGCTCCATCATTGCCTCCATCTTACTCTCATGAGTATTAGTAGCAGGAGGTGTCTGGTAAGAGGAAGATCCATAAGTTCTCTGATTACCTTGTTGATAGGTCTTCTGAAAACCAGCATTCTGTCCACCATTGAAGAACCTATTACCTTGGAAACCAGATCTTCCAATGTAGTTCACATCCTCTTCCTGACCATCTTCTTCAGCATTGATCACCTCAACATCTTGAGCAAAATGGACAGCTTTCTTCCCAGCTAGAAGATTGCAAACAGTGTCCAATTTACTCATAATATCAGCTATCTCCTGGTTCTCTATCTTTCCACCAGACTCCTTCCTCCTTTTATCAGTACTCTTGCAGCTATTACTGCTTACTAAGTTATCTATTAACTGCTTAGCTTGCACAAGAGTCCTACTGTTGAAATTTGGATTGCTGGAATTATCCAGCGCAGTCTGGTATGGAGATCTATACCTCTAAAGAAAATGCCTAACAATGCCTAGCAATGATTTCCCATTCAAATCATCATACACCCAATCCAATTTCTTGTTGAAGTCCACAACAGTCTTGGTTTGTCCTTTAAGTAGCTGCTCCATCATTGCCTCCATCTTACTCTCATGAGTATTAGTAGCAGGAGGTGTCTGGTAAGAGGAAGATCCATAAGTTCTCTGATTACCTTGTTGATAGGTCTTCTGAAAACCAGCATTCTGTCCACCATTGAAGAACCTATTACCTTGGAAACCAGATCTTCCAATGTAGTTCACATCCTCTTCCTGACCATCTTCTTCAGCATTGATCACCTCAACATCTTGAGCAAAATGGACAGCTTTCTTCCCAGCTAGAAGATTGCAAACAGTGTCCAATTTACTCATAATATCAGCTATCTCCTGGTTCTCTATCTTTCCACCAGACTCCTTCCTCCTTTTATCAGTACTCTTGCAGCTATTACTGCTTACTAAGTTATCTATTAACTGCTTAGCTTGCACAAGAGTCCTACTGTTGAAATTTGGATTGCTGGAATTATCCAGCGCAGTCTGGTATGGAGATCTATACCTCTAAAGAAAATGCCTAACAATGCCTAGCAATGATTTCCCATTCAAATCATCATACACCCAATCCAATTTCTTGTTGAAGTCCACAACAGTCTTGGTTTGTCCTTTAAGTAGCTGCTCCATCATTGCCTCCATCTTACTCTCATGAGTATTAGTAGCAGGAGGTGTCTGGTAAGAGGAAGATCCATAAGTTCTCTGATTACCTTGTTGATAGGTCTTCTGAAAACCAGCATTCTGTCCACCATTGAAGAACCTATTACCTTGGAAACCAGATCTTCCAATGTAGTTCACATCCTCTTCCTGACCATCTTCTTCAGCATTGATCACCTCAACATCTTGAGCAAAATGGACAGCTTTCTTCCCAGCTAGAAGATTGCAAACAGTGTCCAATTTACTCATAATATCAGCTATCTCCTGGTTCTCTATCTTTCCACCAGACTCCTTCCTCCTTTTATCAGTACTCTTGCAGCTATTACTGCTTACTAAGTTATCTATTAACTGCTTAGCTTGCACAAGAGTCCTACTGTTGAAATTTGGATTGCTGGAATTATCCAGCGCAGTCTGGTATGGAGATCTATACCTCTAAAGAAAATGCCTAACAATGCCTAGCAATGATTTCCCATTCAAATCATCATACACCCAATCCAATTTCTTGTTGAAGTCCACAACAGTCTTGGTTTGTCCTTTAAGTAGCTGCTCCATCATTGCCTCCATCTTACTCTCATGAGTATTAGTAGCAGGAGGTGTCTGGTAAGAGGAAGATCCATAAGTTCTCTGATTACCTTGTTGATAGGTCTTCTGAAAACCAGCATTCTGTCCACCATTGAAGAACCTATTACCTTGGAAACCAGATCTTCCAATGTAGTTCACATCCTCTTCCTGACCATCTTCTTCAGCATTGATCACCTCAACATCTTGAGCAAAATGGACAGCTTTCTTCCCAGCTAGAAGATTGCAAACAGTGTCCAATTTACTCATAATATCAGCTATCTCCTGGTTCTCTATCTTTCCACCAGACTCCTTCCTCCTTTTATCAGTACTCTTGCAGCTATTACTGCTTACTAAGTTATCTATTAACTGCTTAGCTTGCACAAGAGTCCTACTGTTGAAATTTGGATTGCTGGAATTATCCAGCGCAGTCTGGTATGGAGATCTATACCTCTAAAGAAAATGCCTAACAATGCCTAGCAATGATTTCCCATTCAAATCATCATACACCCAATCCAATTTCTTGTTGAAGTCCACAACAGTCTTGGTTTGTCCTTTAAGTAGCTGCTCCATCATTGCCTCCATCTTACTCTCATGAGTATTAGTAGCAGGAGGTGTCTGGTAAGAGGAAGATCCATAAGTTCTCTGATTACCTTGTTGATAGGTCTTCTGAAAACCAGCATTCTGTCCACCATTGAAGAACCTATTACCTTGGAAACCAGATCTTCCAATGTAGTTCACATCCTCTTCCTGACCATCTTCTTCAGCATTGATCACCTCAACATCTTGAGCAAAATGGACAGCTTTCTTCCCAGCTAGAAGATTGCAAACAGTGTCCAATTTACTCATAATATCAGCTATCTCCTGGTTCTCTATCTTTCCACCAGACTCCTTCCTCCTTTTATCAGTACTCTTGCAGCTATTACTGCTTACTAAGTTATCTATTAACTGCTTAGCTTGCACAAGAGTCCTACTGTTGAAATTTGGATTGCTGGAATTATCCAGCGCAGTCTGGTATGGAGATCTATACCTCTAAAGAAAATGCCTAACAATGCCTAGCAATGATTTCCCATTCAAATCATCATACACCCAATCCAATTTCTTGTTGAAGTCCACAACAGTCTTGGTTTGTCCTTTAAGTAGCTGCTCCATCATTGCCTCCATCTTACTCTCATGAGTATTAGTAGCAGGAGGTGTCTGGTAAGAGGAAGATCCATAAGTTCTCTGATTACCTTGTTGATAGGTCTTCTGAAAACCAGCATTCTGTCCACCATTGAAGAACCTATTACCTTGGAAACCAGATCTTCCAATGTAGTTCACATCCTCTTCCTGACCATCTTCTTCAGCATTGATCACCTCAACATCTTGAGCAAAATGGACAGCTTTCTTCCCAGCTAGAAGATTGCAAACAGTGTCCAATTTACTCATAATATCAGCTATCTCCTGGTTCTCTATCTTTCCACCAGACTCCTTCCTCCTTTTATCAGTACTCTTGCAGCTATTACTGCTTACTAAGTTATCTATTAACTGCTTAGCTTGCACAAGAGTCCTACTGTTGAAATTTGGATTGCTGGAATTATCCAGCGCAGTCTGGTATGGAGATCTATACCTCTAAAGAAAATGCCTAACAATGCCTAGCAATGATTTCCCATTCAAATCATCATACACCCAATCCAATTTCTTGTTGAAGTCCACAACAGTCTTGGTTTGTCCTTTAAGTAGCTGCTCCATCATTGCCTCCATCTTACTCTCATGAGTATTAGTAGCAGGAGGTGTCTGGTAAGAGGAAGATCCATAAGTTCTCTGATTACCTTGTTGATAGGTCTTCTGAAAACCAGCATTCTGTCCACCATTGAAGAACCTATTACCTTGGAAACCAGATCTTCCAATGTAGTTCACATCCTCTTCCTGACCATCTTCTTCAGCATTGATCACCTCAACATCTTGAGCAAAATGGACAGCTTTCTTCCCAGCTAGAAGATTGCAAACAGTGTCCAATTTACTCATAATATCAGCTATCTCCTGGTTCTCTATCTTTCCACCAGACTCCTTCCTCCTTTTATCAGTACTCTTGCAGCTATTACTGCTTACTAAGTTATCTATTAACTGCTTAGCTTGCACAGGAGTCCTAGTGTTGAAATTTGGATTGCTGGAATTATCCAGCGCAGTCTGGTATGGGAGATCTATACCTCTAAAGCAAATGCCTAACAATGCCTAGCAATGATTTCCCATTCAAATCATCATACACCCAATCCAGTTTCTTGTTGAAGTCCACAACAGTCATGGTTTGTCCTTTAAGTAGCTGCTCCATCATTGCCTCCATCTTACTCTCATGAGTATTAGTAGCAGGAGGTGTCTGGTAAGAGGAAGATCCATAAGTTCTCTGATTACCTTGTTGATAGGTCTTCTGAAAACCAGCATTCTGTCCACCATTGAAGAACCTATTACCTTGGAAACAAGATCTTCCAATGTAGTTCACATCCTCTTCCTGACCATCTTCTTCAGCATTGATCACCTCAACATCTTGAGCAAAATGGACAGCTTTCTTCCCAGCTAGAAGATTGCAAACAGTGTCCAATTTACTCATAATATCAGCTATCTCCTGGTTCTCTATCTTTCCACCAGACTCCTTCCTCCTTTTATCAGTACTCTTGCAGCTATTACTGCTTACTAAGTTATCTATTAACTGCTTAGCTTGCACAAGAGTCCTACTGTTGAAATTTGGATTGCTGGAATTATCCAGCGCAGTCTGGTATGGAGATCTATACCTCTAAAGAAAATGCCTAACAATGCCTAGCAATGATTTCCCATTCAAATCATCATACACCCAATCCAATTTCTTGTTGAAGTCCACAACAGTCTTGGTTTGTCCTTTAAGTAGCTGCTCCATCATTGCCTCCATCTTACTCTCATGAGTATTAGTAGCAGGAGGTGTCTGGTAAGAGGAAGATCCATAAGTTCTCTGATTACCTTGTTGATAGGTCTTCTGAAAACCAGCATTCTGTCCACCATTGAAGAACCTATTACCTTGGAAACCAGATCTTCCAATGTAGTTCACATCCTCTTCCTGACCATCTTCTTCAGCATTGATCACCTCAACATCTTGAGCAAAATGGACAGCTTTCTTCCCAGCTAGAAGATTGCAAACAGTGTCCAATTTACTCATAATATCAGCTATCTCCTGGTTCTCTATCTTTCCACCAGACTCCTTCCTCCTTTTATCAGTACTCTTGCAGCTATTACTGCTTACTAAGTTATCTATTAACTGCTTAGCTTGCACAGGAGTCCTAGTGTTGAAATTTGGATTGCTGGAATTATCCAGCGCAGTCTGGTATGGGAGATCTATACCTCTAAAGCAAATGCCTAACAATGCCTAGCAATGATTTCCCATTCAAATCATCATACACCCAATCCAGTTTCTTGTTGAAGTCCACAACAGTCATGGTTTGTCCTTTAAGTAGCTGCTCCATCATTGCCTCCATCTTACTCTCATGAGTATTAGTAGCAGGAGGTGTCTGGTAAGAGGAAGATCCATAAGTTCTCTGATTACCTTGTTGATAGGTCTTCTGAAAACCAGCATTCTGTCCACCATTGAAGAACCTATTACCTTGGAAACAAGATCTTCCAATGTAGTTCACATCCTCTTCCTGACCATCTTCTTCAGCATTGATCACCTCAACATCTTGAGCAAAATGGACAGCTTTCTTCCCAGCTAGAAGATTGCAAACAGTGTCCAATTTACTCATAATATCAGCTATCTCCTGGTTCTCTATCTTTCCACCAGACTCCTTCCTCCTTTTATCAGTACTCTTGCAGCTATTACTGCTTACTAAGTTATCTATTAACTGCTTAGCTTGCACAAGAGTCCTACTGTTGAAATTTGGATTGCTGGAATTATCCAGCGCAGTCTGGTATGGAGATCTATACCTCTAAAGAAAATGCCTAACAATGCCTAGCAATGATTTCCCATTCAAATCATCATACACCCAATCCAATTTCTTGTTGAAGTCCACAACAGTCTTGGTTTGTCCTTTAAGTAGCTGCTCCATCATTGCCTCCATCTTACTCTCATGAGTATTAGTAGCAGGAGGTGTCTGGTAAGAGGAAGATCCATAAGTTCTCTGATTACCTTGTTGATAGGTCTTCTGAAAACCAGCATTCTGTCCACCATTGAAGAACCTATTACCTTGGAAACCAGATCTTCCAATGTAGTTCACATCCTCTTCCTGACCATCTTCTTCAGCATTGATCACCTCAACATCTTGAGCAAAATGGACAGCTTTCTTCCCAGCTAGAAGATTGCAAACAGTGTCCAATTTACTCATAATATCAGCTATCTCCTGGTTCTCTATCTTTCCACCAGACTCCTTCCTCCTTTTATCAGTACTCTTGCAGCTATTACTGCTTACTAAGTTATCTATTAACTGCTTAGCTTGCACAGGAGTCCTAGTGTTGAAATTTGGATTGCTGGAATTATCCAGCGCAGTCTGGTATGGGAGATCTATACCTCTAAAGCAAATGCCTAACAATGCCTAGCAATGATTTCCCATTCAAATCATCATACACCCAATCCAGTTTCTTGTTGAAGTCCACAACAGTCATGGTTTGTCCTTTAAGTAGCTGCTCCATCATTGCCTCCATCTTACTCTCATGAGTATTAGTAGCAGGAGGTGTCTGGTAAGAGGAAGATCCATAAGTTCTCTGATTACCTTGTTGATAGGTCTTCTGAAAACCAGCATTCTGTCCACCATTGAAGAACCTATTACCTTGGAAACAAGATCTTCCAATGTAGTTCACATCCTCTTCCTGACCATCTTCTTCAGCATTGATCACCTCAACATCTTGAGCAAAATGGACAGCTTTCTTCCCAGCTAGAAGATTGCAAACAGTGTCCAATTTACTCATAATATCAGCTATCTCCTGGTTCTCTATCTTTCCACCAGACTCCTTCCTCCTTTTATCAGTACTCTTGCAGCTATTACTGCTTACTAAGTTATCTATTAACTGCTTAGCTTGCACAAGAGTCCTACTGTTGAAATTTGGATTGCTGGAATTATCCAGCGCAGTCTGGTATGGAGATCTATACCTCTAAAGAAAATGCCTAACAATGCCTAGCAATGATTTCCCATTCAAATCATCATACACCCAATCCAATTTCTTGTTGAAGTCCACAACAGTCTTGGTTTGTCCTTTAAGTAGCTGCTCCATCATTGCCTCCATCTTACTCTCATGAGTATTAGTAGCAGGAGGTGTCTGGTAAGAGGAAGATCCATAAGTTCTCTGATTACCTTGTTGATAGGTCTTCTGAAAACCAGCATTCTGTCCACCATTGAAGAACCTATTACCTTGGAAACCAGATCTTCCAATGTAGTTCACATCCTCTTCCTGACCATCTTCTTCAGCATTGATCACCTCAACATCTTGAGCAAAATGGACAGCTTTCTTCCCAGCTAGAAGATTGCAAACAGTGTCCAATTTACTCATAATATCAGCTATCTCCTGGTTCTCTATCTTTCCACCAGACTCCTTCCTCCTTTTATCAGTACTCTTGCAGCTATTACTGCTTACTAAGTTATCTATTAACTGCTTAGCTTGCACAGGAGTCCTAGTGTTGAAATTTGGATTGCTGGAATTATCCAGCGCAGTCTGGTATGGGAGATCTATACCTCTAAAGCAAATGCCTAACAATGCCTAGCAATGATTTCCCATTCAAATCATCATACACCCAATCCAGTTTCTTGTTGAAGTCCACAACAGTCATGGTTTGTCCTTTAAGTAGCTGCTCCATCATTGCCTCCATCTTACTCTCATGAGTATTAGTAGCAGGAGGTGTCTGGTAAGAGGAAGATCCATAAGTTCTCTGATTACCTTGTTGATAGGTCTTCTGAAAACCAGCATTCTGTCCACCATTGAAGAACCTATTACCTTGGAAACAAGATCTTCCAATGTAGTTCACATCCTCTTCCTGACCATCTTCTTCAGCATTGATCACCTCAACATCTTGAGCAAAATGGACAGCTTTCTTCCCAGCTAGAAGATTGCAAACAGTGTCCAATTTACTCATAATATCAGCTATCTCCTGGTTCTCTATCTTTCCACCAGACTCCTTCCTCCTTTTATCAGTACTCTTGCAGCTATTACTGCTTACTAAGTTATCTATTAACTGCTTAGCTTGCACAAGAGTCCTACTGTTGAAATTTGGATTGCTGGAATTATCCAGCGCAGTCTGGTATGGAGATCTATACCTCTAAAGAAAATGCCTAACAATGCCTAGCAATGATTTCCCATTCAAATCATCATACACCCAATCCAATTTCTTGTTGAAGTCCACAACAGTCTTGGTTTGTCCTTTAAGTAGCTGCTCCATCATTGCCTCCATCTTACTCTCATGAGTATTAGTAGCAGGAGGTGTCTGGTAAGAGGAAGATCCATAAGTTCTCTGATTACCTTGTTGATAGGTCTTCTGAAAACCAGCATTCTGTCCACCATTGAAGAACCTATTACCTTGGAAACCAGATCTTCCAATGTAGTTCACATCCTCTTCCTGACCATCTTCTTCAGCATTGATCACCTCAACATCTTGAGCAAAATGGACAGCTTTCTTCCCAGCTAGAAGATTGCAAACAGTGTCCAATTTACTCATAATATCAGCTATCTCCTGGTTCTCTATCTTTCCACCAGACTCCTTCCTCCTTTTATCAGTACTCTTGCAGCTATTACTGCTTACTAAGTTATCTATTAACTGCTTAGCTTGCACAGGAGTCCTAGTGTTGAAATTTGGATTGCTGGAATTATCCAGCGCAGTCTGGTATGGGAGATCTATACCTCTAAAGCAAATGCCTAACAATGCCTAGCAATGATTTCCCATTCAAATCATCATACACCCAATCCAGTTTCTTGTTGAAGTCCACAACAGTCATGGTTTGTCCTTTAAGTAGCTGCTCCATCATTGCCTCCATCTTACTCTCATGAGTATTAGTAGCAGGAGGTGTCTGGTAAGAGGAAGATCCATAAGTTCTCTGATTACCTTGTTGATAGGTCTTCTGAAAACCAGCATTCTGTCCACCATTGAAGAACCTATTACCTTGGAAACAAGATCTTCCAATGTAGTTCACATCCTCTTCCTGACCATCTTCTTCAGCATTGATCACCTCAACATCTTGAGCAAAATGGACAGCTTTCTTCCCAGCTAGAAGATTGCAAACAGTGTCCAATTTACTCATAATATCAGCTATCTCCTGGTTCTCTATCTTTCCACCAGACTCCTTCCTCCTTTTATCAGTACTCTTGCAGCTATTACTGCTTACTAAGTTATCTATTAACTGCTTAGCTTGCACAAGATTCCTACTGTTGAAATTTGGATTTTGGAATTATCCAGCGCAGTCTGGTATGGAGATCTATACCTCTAAAGAAAATGCCTAACAATGCCTAGCAATGATTTCCCATTCAAATCATCATACACCCAATCCAATTTCTTGTTGAAGTCCACAACAGTCTTGGTTTGTCCTTTAAGTAGCTGCTCCATCATTGCCTCCATCTTACTCTCATGAGTATTAGTAGCAGGAGGTGTCTGGTAAGAGGAAGATCCATAAGTTCTCTGATTACCTTGTTGATAGGTCTTCTGAAAACCAGCATTCTGTCCACCATTGAAGAACCTATTACCTTGGAAACCAGATCTTCCAATGTAGTTCACATCCTCTTCCTGACCATCTTCTTCAGCATTGATCACCTCAACATCTTGAGCAAAATGGACAGCTTTCTTCCCAGCTAGAAGATTGCAAACAGTGTCCAATTTACTCATAATATCGGCTATCTCCTGGTTCTCTATCTTTCCACCAGACTCCTTCCTCCTTTTATCAGTACTCTTGCAGCTATTACTGCTTACTAAGTTATCTATTAACTGCTTAGCTTGCACAGGAGTCCTAGTATTGAAATTTGCATTGCTGGAATTATCCAGCGCAGTCTGGTATGGGAGATCTATACCTCTAAAGAAAATGCCTAACAATGTTACCTCAGTGAATCCATGATGCGGGCAGTCACGTTGGTACTTCTTAAACCTCATCCAGGCAGTCTTAAGAGGCTCTGTCGGACCTTGGGAGAAAGTGAGGATGTCCTGTCTTGACTGATCAGAGCGAGAATCATCATAGAAGTGTCTCAGAAACTCACTCTTCAGAGCATCCCATGTAACATACTTCCCAGGTGGAAGCTGTTTCAGCCAGGCAGCAGCATCTCCAGTGAGAGAGAAGGGGAAAAGTTTGAGAAACAGATAGTCATAGTTCACTCCATCATATTTCATCTCAGTGACTATGTCCTCAAACTCATCTATGTGATCCATTGGCTGCTCATTTGGAAAGCCATGGAAGGCATTCTGCCTCAGAAGAGAGTAGTAGATGGTCTTGATCTCAAAATCATTCCTCTCAAAATCATGAGGTACAAGAGCTGACCGGTTAGCATGAAACTCATCCGGCGGTTATAGCCAGCTAAAGTCCTCTCATGAACAACCATCTCTCTACCTTGGGCCTGTCCTTGGCCTTGGTTCTGCTCCTGTCGTGATTGCTCAGGAGGATCAGGGATAACATTCCCTTCAGCGTCAATCCGTTCTCCCGCAGCATTGTACGAATTGTTTTGTTGGTCTCTCAGGGTACCTTGAGCATCAAGCATTATGATCACACGTTCAACAACCATCCTTGCTCTTTGAACTCTCCTGTTGGTCCTCTCTAGTCTAGCAAGCTCTTTCAAGTTGGAGGTTAACGAGATTATTGTTCAGATTACTTCTGGTATCACGCGTCTGCATAAACCGTTTGTAATCGCTAAGCAACGATCGATGCTAACAGTGCAACGATCGATTCAACTCCAATCGCCTAGTAACGATCGACACAAAAGATGTAACGATCGATGCTATGCGAATGTCAAACCTGCGACAGAGAAGAAACTGAAAAATCAGTAACTAAAACAAAAAAATAAAAATCCTAGTAAAAACCCTAAGTTCGAATCTATCGAAGACTCCAAAGAGTCCCCGGCAATGGCGCCAAAAACTTGATAGGTATAAAGTTTTAACCCTATACTAACTGCAAGTGCACAGTAATATCAATGTAGTACTTAAGGTATCGAATCCACGAGGACTCTAGGCAACGATAGAATTAGAACATAAAAGATTAAACTAGGAGAGAGAAAATTGTATTGAGAAACTAAAAGCAATGCGAGAAAGTAAACAAGTAGCAAGTTCAGTTTGTAAGCAATTAGGGCGCTAAGTCTAGGGCGTTCTCAGGAAATCAGACAAGCAGATAAATCATTCAGTTATGATCAAATTAGGTACAGCTTTAGAACTCAAAACACAGATATAGAATTAACCAACTTCCGTTGTGAGAATTCTCTAAGCCTAATTGCAGAAATCCAAATGTCTTTGTAATTCCTAACAGATTAAACCAGCTTTAACAATCAAGTTCGATATGTTCACAATCTAATTAAACCAAATTTCTTTGCGAGTAATTAAATTGCTCAACCTAAATAGTTCAGATTCTAAACCACACTTTCGTGTCAATCTAGCAACCTAAGATCTAGATTCTAAGTGATCAAGTTAGAACTAGCATTAAACACAATTTAGATTGAAGAACACATATTGATATGAATCCTTAACTGAATTAATTATATCTAGCAAGTCATAAAATCCTTATTAAGAATCCCTAAACCTAACTATGAATCTACTCAGACATAGAATATGAAAACATAATCAATGAATAATTAGATATCATAAAAGAGATTAAATAAGTAAAGGGGTTCGAAATCTTCTCCAAAAACAAGATGTAGTACAGGATCAGATCAGCCCCAAATAGTTCTAAAAACTCTCTGCTCTAAAGTATGATAGCGTATCTAAAAACTGTTGTAAAAACCTAATTAAATAGCTAAATCACGTCTTGGGGCTTCTGTGTAAATATCTGGAACTTCTGGGCAATTCTGCAATATCTTCATTCTTCATTAAACCGCCGAGTTTGGCCCATCTCGCATGTGTGTCGATCGATGCACATAGTGTGTCGATCAATGCACTACTCTATTTCGGACAGTGAGCTATATCTCTCGGGTCAAAACTCCAAAATGCACCAAAATGCTCCAATTACTCCAAATCCACTCCAAACGTGCTAGTACCTAATAAAACCTGTAAAATACTCTAAAGAGACACTAAAAGACTCTAAAACACACTTATATCATGGTATAAAACCGGTAAAAACCATGATATATCAATGATGAGACTGAGCTAAAGATCAATGAGCAAGTCATGGTGCCATTCAACATAGGCAAGTACACGGATGAGGTAAAGTGTGATGTTGTACCAATGCACGCATGCCATATCCTCTTAGGAAGACCATGGCAGTTTGATAAGGAGACCATACACAATGGGTGTACCAACATCTACAGCTTCACTCATCAGAATAAGAAGCACGCTTAGGTTAGAAGGCTTATATGCAAACTTAAAGAAATGTACCTTTTGCACTGATCAATTGGTGTTTTTAGGATTTATTGTGAGTTCACAAGGACTAAAGGTAGATGAGGAGAAGATCAAATCCATCCAAGAGTGGCCAACACCATCTACAATCGGTCATGTGAGGAGTTTCCATGGGCTGGCTAGCTTTTACAGAAGATTTGTGAAGGATTTCAGCACAATAGCAGCACCATTAACCTCTGTGATCAAGAAGAACACAACCTTTGTGTGGGGAAAAGATCAGGAAGAAGCTTTCAACAAGCTCAAACAATGCTTAACTCATGCCCCTGTTTTGGTACTTCCTAACTTTGACATTCCATATGAAATTGAATGTGATGCTTCTGGAAAATGAATAGGAGGTGTTATAACTCAAGGAGGACGACCAATAACATTCTTTAGTGAAAAGCTCAGTGGTGCTACACTCAATTACCCTACCTATGACAAATAGCTTTATGCGTTGGTAAGGTTACTTGAAACTTGGAAACACTACTTATTATCTAAAGAGTTTGTGATTCATACAGACCATGAGACTCTTAAGCACCTAAGAGGACAAACCAATCTCAAGAAGAGACACGCAAGGTGGCTGGAGTTTGTGGATACATTCTCATATGTGATCAAATACAAGAAAGGAAAAGAAAACATTGTAGCTGATGCATTGTACAAAAGGCATGCTCTTATATCTACAATGGAGGCTAAGATCATGGGATTTGAACACATCAAAGGTGTGTATGAAGCTGATCCAGACTTTCAAGAAGTCTACAAAGAAACCACCAAGGAAGCCTTTGGAGCATTCTATCAACAAGATGAGTTTCTCTTCAAGGACAGAAGGTTATGCATTCCCCAAGGATCCATGAGAGAACTCCTGACCAAAGAAGCTCATGAAGGTGGTTTAATGAGTCATTTTGCCAGGGACAAAACGTTGAGTGTTCTTAAGGAGCACTTCTTCTGGCCACACATGAGAAGATATGTGGAGAGACATTGTGCCAAATGCATCACTTGCCTAAAGTCTAAATCCATGATACATCCAAACGGTTTATATTTACCATTGCCTATTCCTAATGCACCATGGGTAGATATCTCTATGGATTTTGTTTTAGGGCTGCCAAAGATCAACCACAAAGATTCTATCTTTGTAGTTGTAGAAAGGTTCTCAAAGATGGCTCACTTCATTCCATGCAACAAGACCAATGATGCTGTGCAAATAGCTGATTTTTTTCTTCAAAGAAATGGTGCGGCTACATGGGATACCAAGAACCATTTTGTCTGATCATGATACCAAATTTCTTAGCCATTTTTGGAAGACACTTTGGAGGAAGTTGGTAACAAAGCTGTTGTTTTCAACCACTTGCCATCCTCAAACTGATGGCCAAACAGAGGTAGTGAACCGCACACTCTCAACTCTATTGAGAGCCACAATTGGTAAATTTTAAAGATTTGGTTATCTTGCTTGCCCTACATTGAGTGTGCTTATAACCATGCTACACACTCTGCTACTAACCATTCTCCTTTTGAAGTTGTTAATGGGTTTAAACCCACTACCCCTCTAGATCTTATTACAGTGCCATATGCTATCTACTCAAGTACAGAAGGAGAATCCAAGGCTGAGTTTGTTAAAAAGCTTCATGAGAAGGTTAAGGAGAACTTGGAGAAGAAGGCTGAGAAGAACAAGCAACAAGCTGACAAACACTTTAAAGAAGTGATATTCCAACCAGGAGATTGGGTGTGGCTGCACATGAGGCATGAACGGTTTCCAAACCAGAGAAAATCCAAGCTTGCACCTAGAGGATATGGACCATTCAAAGTGCTAGAAAGGATCAATGACAATGCCTACAAGCTTGAGCTTCCAGGTGAGTTTCAGATATCTTCTACTTTCAACGTTACTGATTTGTCTAATTACAATGCAGGTGAAGAAGAAGTTCTAAGGACAAAACCTTTCCAAGGGGGAGGAAATGATGAGGCCATATAACTTTATCAACCACAAGAACCACTTGGTAGAGCTGTACTAAGAACAAGATCAGGAACAAGGGTGATAAGAGAAGATTTTAACAAAGCAG
This sequence comes from Orychophragmus violaceus, assembly GCA_030180135.1. Lineage (NCBI taxonomy): Eukaryota > Viridiplantae > Streptophyta > Magnoliopsida > Brassicales > Brassicaceae > Orychophragmus > Orychophragmus violaceus. The sequence continues at coordinate 66,106,327 of CM058232.1, read as the reverse complement.
TGGAGCATCTATTCAACTTACACCAACCAATCTTAGAAGCTTCTAATCAAGAACAAGCAGATTGCAACAAGAGCAAGCTATTCAACATTCTAGATGGACCAAGCATCAATCTAAGCCTACTTACATCCCATTCAACAAACAAAGAGAGCACAAAGGAGCTTACCATGTTTACCATTCTTCCAACGGTCTAAAGACTCATCCAATCCGTCCAAGATCAAGCTAAGGTAAATCTTTCAATACATTTACATATGGTTATATCTCTAACGGCTATTTTCCTTTGTTTGCATTTGTTTTAGTTTCAATAAGAGTCTGTGATGAGGACATCGGATCATCCGAACCCGACCCAGAGGACGTCGGGTCAACCGAACCCGACCCGGAAGATAAATACTTACCGACCTCGATCATGCGATTGGTCGACTAGTTCCCGACCATCCGGAACGTCCCACGGACGCGGTCCGGACAGAGACAACTTCGGGACAAATTCAACCGAGCGATGGAGCAGCTGATCTACAGGACGAGCATAAATGATATCACGACCCAATTGGACCAGCTTGACCTTGACCAGCCTGTTCTGAACCAGCTGGCCCAGAAGATGATCAAGACCGAAGTCGTCGATCCACTCGACCCGACCATTCCATGGCCTTTGCTCAAGACTGTCCGACCGACCATGATCTTCAACTTTGAGTCCGATGAGTCTTAGACCGGGCTGCCTCTTGTACCGAAGATAATACTCTTTTTCCCTTGTAAGGTTTTTTCCCAAATGGGTTTTTCTTACAAGGTTTTTAATGAGGTGATCCTATGCCCGTCCGCTAGAAGAGACATGCCGGCCCCTTTCTTTATTTCTTTAAGTCCTTGTATTTTTTCTCTTTTTATTTTCTTTGGCCCATGGCCCATACTTGTATTAGAAACCTAATGGCTATTTATAGCCTCTTTTCATTTGTTAATAATCAAGTAAGTTTTAAGTAAAAAGAAACCCTAAAGGTTGTTCGATCTCTCTCCTTGTGTGGCTGCCCCTTGGACTTGAGATCTCTTGTTACTTTGGCTTGCTTGTTCGTATTACTCAAAGTATTCTTGTTCGTTGTTCTAGCCTTGATCACCATCGCAATCCATCCATTGTTAGATTTGAGAGCGCCTTTGGCCAGCAGATCTAACTCGCCCGACCCGAATCTCGATCCATTCCTCCATCTTACATCATCTGGTATCAGAGCCGAATGTCCTATCATCTATCTTTTTAGTTTTTAGTTTAGTTGTTTTTTTTCATTTCATTTTAATATCGAAAACCAAATGAAAAACGTTTTCTGTTTTTTTGTTCTTTTTAAAAAAAAATCTTAAAAACATAAAATAATTTTCCTTTATTTTTCCTAAAGTTTTGTTTTCTCATAAAAAATATTTCCTTTTATTTTGATTTTTCAGTTTAACAAAAAAAAACTTTGAAAAAAAATTATATTCCTTTTTTCTAAATAAAATTTCATTCATAAAAACTTTCAAAAAAAAAAATTCTCACTTAGTTCTAGTTATTGTAAAACTTATTTTTACAGAATAAACAAAAAAAATACAAAAAGCTTTTTCTGTTTTAAATAAAAATACGGAAAAAAAATTCTCAAGGTGAAACGGTTTTGAGGACAAAACCATTTGAAGAGGGAGAGAATGATGCAATATAAAAAAATAGAGTGAATCAAGGTCTTCAATACATGGGTTTATTATAAGAATCTCAGCCTCATAACTTCATAAAAAAATCAAGGATTCTCATTCAATGGCAATGGCTAAATTTGTGGCAAGAAGACTAATATTTGATTTAGCTAATTTTTCTCTTTTTGTATAAATGTAAATCATTTCTTTTAATATATTTTATTGTAAAGATCACCTTGTAAGAGCAAACGTGCTCGGACTATTTATAAAGTCCCAAACCAGGCGTATATTTTTTACCCAAGATCAATAAAACGCAACTTTTTGTCCAGAACAACTTTGTTCCTGTGTGAATTCCAGTATGAATTCGTGAGAGAGTATGAGAAGCATCTCTTGTTTTTCTTATCAAAACCATTCCATAGGTTTTGTGGCGACCATCAACCCATCAACACATCCATTCCATCATTCAGATTAAGCAGAGAGTGTTACACAACCAACTGCTTCATCTCCATCCTCTATCATCAACAAATCCATCTTATGTTCAAGGCTGAGAGAGTTACACAACCAGCAACATTGAATCCAATTCTATTCGTGCCTACATCAGCACTACAACAAATATGTACATTGTCAGCGCGAAAATTATGCTATCGTATGTCATACATAGCGTTTTCACAAATGCTATATCATCCGCAGCTATGGTAGGTGACACCCATACGATAACGTTTTTAACATACTATCACACCTTCGTTCTATTATAGATGTTTTTTTAATATTCTTTTATAACACATATTTAGTGCTATTTTATTTAATGTTGTAGCATATTTTATCACTATATAAACATAATTAATTAGAATATATATATATATATATATATTTTATTATTTATTTGAATTTTTTTTTTGCAAAATATTTATAATTTAATTTACATAATTTTTATATCTCATAATTAATCAACTAGATAATAATAATATTACATTAATCAAAAACAATTTTTACATAGTACATATACTAAAATGCAACAAAATAAAACCAACATTATACAACAACACCAAAAGGCTAATAAGCTCACCCAAACTAGCTATTCCTCTCTTATTAGCTTCCGCTAAGTCTTCCTCTGTTCTCCCTCCGGACAGTGTTGGCACTGAGAATACAGCTCTCATAATAGCACCAAGCCTTGATCAAAATGATGCTACGTTTGAACAGATGGTCTCTCCCAAATATTTGATCAACCTAACAAAGCAACCAAATCAAAGGTTTACCAAAATCAGTTTGAGGAATAGATGAGTCATGGAAGAACTGTTTATAAGCAGAAGCTATTAAGTGTTTACCTGCTCCAGAAAACATAAAGCGCATAGTCCTGCCATTTGATTGAAGGAGATATCTACAGCAATGTTCCTGATATTGCACTTTATGACCTTCACCTACCATCCAAAACGCCCGGAAAACAGCACAAGCAAGAAATGAGTTTTCAACATAACTTCAAACTCTGAAAGGAACCAAACAAACATGTGCTGGGATATACTGAACATCAGTAATATGGAAATCAGATTCTCCATCTTCAGCTTCAAGCATACTGCACAATGCATTAGCCAAGTCATGCTCCTTATCTTGAGGAGTTAGGACTGTCAGATCGATATCTCCATCTGGGAGATAGGTTTTTAGTGGTACCGAACCAAATAAAAAGACCTGGTAAATACAATACCACATTAGTAGTGATTCAGCAAACACATTAACCATATGCATGTATGATGATTTAGGGCCACGAAACAATTGTCCTGACTCCAACTCTAATCACACAGCAATCCAGACATCAAACCTACTTATGCAACATAGCAACCGAACATCATCTGATACATCATTCCTATGAAGTGGAGACTGAAGGAATGAAAGTTCATCAAACAGAAGTTCAACTAGTCACCATAAATATATTTACAGGTTTATCTAATAAACAAAACAGAACTCCAAAGCAATTCAACAGGAGCACCAAAGTTCTAACCTCAATTCTAAGACGATCCTTAATAAGGGTCTGGACATAATCGATGATCTCATTCCTACTTCTGTCTGAAATAAAGACTGGTTGGATGGCATTTAGTATCTCCTGAGCCCTTTCCTCGGCAACCATCCATAATTCTCCATCTATTGGCATTATTGGTAGTGACAGAGACGATGATGACGAGGATGAAGATGAAGAGACTGACATCCTCTCTTGAAGATCAGCCATTTGACACACAAAAATTCAGACTAACTTTAGATTGATGATAACCCAGGCAGAGTAGTCACCTCAAAGAGCTTACTTGTATGAAAGTGATATATCAAGACATCTACATACCATAGAACAAAGAGAATATCATAACACGAGATCAATACATTTCTCATGGGAAGTAACTTTAACCAAAGGAATAAAGGCAAGGCAGAGACTGAAACTGAATCACCACAGATCAAAGAAAGAAGAGAAAATAGGGAAAATCAAATGAACAAAAGCTTGGATTGGATATCTCAATTCCACCAATCATGCTTCACAACAATTCAAGCCAAACCAGAGAGTAGTTACATTCTAAGCAAGACAAGATGATCAAAACAGAGCATGACAATGATAAATGAGATAGTAGATGCAATTGTTAGGCATCCCTACTTTCTTAGCTTCCTCAAAAGCCAAACTCCAAAGAATAAAAGTTCAAGTCTTTAAAATACCCAAATATTAAAAATTGACTATAAGATTCTGATCCTCTCGATTTTACACAGCTTGCATGGCAATGATTGCAACACAGCTTAAAACTAGCTCCAGGAATCTCAATTTCAGCTTAAAGAACAAACCTTTATCAACTGCAGAACATAGTGTTTTTAGAGTTGTAAGTATCGGACAAATACTTGTGCTTTGAGTCCATGTGTCAAGAAGGTTCCTTTACACAAATCCGTGAAAACCCAAGTGGCTTTAACTCATCCTCCAACATCATAGACATCAAAAATTAAAACTTTAGATGAAAACAAAAAATTGAACGAAGAAAGAAGAAAACAAAAAATTGAACAAAAAATTGAACATAAAATTGAACATCATCCTCATCTCCTTCCACTCTTGGGCTTCCTTCAAATACCAAGAAAGAAAAAAAAAGATCACTTTCTGAGTTAAAACTAAACACCAATAGAAGAAACTAGTTTTTGTTTGTTTCTGTCAGGCATTTCGTCGAACAAGTTAAGAGCGGAGATTAAATACCTCTGAGATGCTTGTAACGAGTCTTGCACTGAGGACAGTTATGCGTTCCTTCTTTTCTCTCTGACTCGACTTGGCTGAGGCAGAACATAAATACCTGCAAACGCCCAAGATGAAATCTGTTCTTATATACTACACTACCCAGCAGAGCACAAATCCAGCGAATCTCATCAAATCTGGAGATGAAAAGAGTAGATTCATCAAATCTTACCTCCAGGATCCATAACTAGTTTAGAGTGGTGGGACTTTCCAGTTGGCGATTTAGTCGGCTGAAGCACATTCAGATCGATGTACCATTGTTCCCAGTACGACTGCTCAATTTTATTAGTGAACCAAAACGGTTGTTTGCTTTTGAGAGAGTGAGAAAGAGACGAGAGAAGAGAGAAGAGAGGAATGAATCAAATTTTTTTGTCAAGGATTTTTCTCTGTAAAGAAAGAAGAAAGAGAGGACAAAAATTTTTTGTGTTAGGGTTAATATTGAAAGAGGGAAAAATGAGAGTTGAAAGAGGGAAAATGAGAACTGAAAAAGGGAAAATGAAAAACCTAAAAATTTCGCTAAGTGTTTGGTGAAAAAACTAATTTTTTTTTGTTGGTCATCATATTATAGGAAATTACTGTAACAACGAGATTACAAAGGAAGAGGAACATAAACGAGCAGTACGAGCTAAGTGATCCGCAAAAACATTGGCCGGTCTCTTAATATGATGAAAGGCAAAAGTTGGATCAGATAGCTGAAGGATGTCAGCAAGATAAAGATGTATGGACCGGTGAGCCTTCAAGGGAGAAGGCGACATCAAAGGTTGATAAACAAGGGAGGCATCACCACAAAATGTTACCTGGCGATATCCAAGTCGTTGAATACACTGTACAGCTTCACGCAATGCCAAAGCCTCTGCTTCCAAAGAAGAAGATAGGGGAGCTGTTGAAGTCGAGGCGCGGAGAAGGAAATCCCCTTGCGCAGAGTGAAGAGTCCAAGCGAGACCACAAATGTCAGACGGGGCTACCCAGGATGCATCAACCGTACAACATAAAGCTTGAGAGACTTGAAGAACTTCCTGAAACGTAGGAGTAACTAGTGGAGCATGTGCGTATTGTTGAGTTGTGTGGGGAGAAGCAGAGACAGCTTCATGCCACAGTTTGTAGTCATAGTGGGCGGATCCGATGATCTCGATAATATGGCGACGAATGTTGCGAAACTTCAGTTCATTACGAGATTTCCAGAGGCGCCAACCAACAAACGGGAAGAAGAAGCGATGATCGTGAGAAGAAGTATCCACAGCCATGAGAGACTGAAATATTAAAGAGGGTGATGGATTTGGATTGAGCAAACGGCTTGAGAAGTCAAGCGCGGCGAGCTCCCAAATCTCCCGGGCAATACGACACTGGGCAAAGAGATGTGAGATTGTTTCAGGATGTTCATCGCAAAGGAGGCAGCGAGCAGCAGCAGGGATAGGGACATGACGAGAGAGTAACGCGCTGTCCACAGGAAGGGCATTGTGGAGGAATTTCCACCAAAAATGCTGGAGTTTGGGTGGGATATTCATGTGCCAAACTGACTGACAGAGTTGAGCTCGAAGGCGAGAGGAGGCATCGAGTGGGATGGGGGGCTTGATAAGCTGGTGATAGCCAGATTTGACGGTGTACTCCCCCGAGGATGTGAAAATCCATTGTGGTTGATCAGGCAAGGACGTTACAGAGGGGCGAATGCGAAGGGCAAGAGCCTGATCTGCAGGAAGGAGATAGCTTTGAAGAGCTTGGGTCTGCCACAAAGGCTCATTAGCGGAACGCAAGGCTGAGACCATTGTGTCAAGGGGAAAAGTATGCGGCCAAAGCTGCGCCGGTCTGGGAGGGTGATCAAGCCACAGATCAAGCCAGAGACGAACATAATCACCGTTACCAATACGCCATCGGACACCTTGCTTTAAGAGAGAGGTTCCTTGACAAATGCTCCTCCAAGCATGACTTGGGCTCGAACCAACCTGAGAATCTATGAGAGAGGAAGTACTATAATATTTAGCCCGATAGACTTGTGCTAGGAGGGAGGTAGTCTTAGTGAGGAGTCTCCAGCTTTGCTTGGCCAGCAAGGCGATGTTGAACTTCCCAAGATCCTTGAAGCCAAGTCCTCCATATTGCTTAAGCATTGTCATCTGGTCCCAAGATACCCAGTGAATCTTGCGCTTATTTGGAGTTTGAGACCACCAGAAATGACGAATGAGGCGCGTGAGATGATCACGAAGCTTATGAGGAAGGAGGAAACAAGACATGCAATAGGTAGGCAACGCGGTCACAACAGACTTGAGAAGAATTTCACGGCCAGCAGGAGAGAGGAACCGATTGGTCCATCTTTCCAATTTCCGTTGGACTCGTTGTGCAATGTATGAAAAGGTATCGTACTTACTGCGTCCCACAATCTCTGGTAAGCCGAGATAACGACCAAAACCTCCAACTCTGGATATGCCAGTGAGAGACGCAAGGGTGGATTGGAGCTCCGAAGGAACTGATTTGCCAAACATAATAGCGGATTTATGGAAGTTGATATACTGTCCGGATGCACTTGAATATAGCTGAAGAAGATGAAGGAGATGCTGACAATCAAGGGCAGAGGCATGGCAGAAGAGTAACGAGTCATCAGCAAAAAATAAGTGAGAGAAGACCGGTCCACCACGGCTTGCTTTGAAACCATGGATGAAGTTCGATTGAGTAGCCGCAGAGAGCAGGGAGGAGAGACCATGGGTACAGATGAGATAGAGATAGGGCGACAAAGGGTCGCCCTGGCGAAGACCTCGGTGAGGCTGTATAGATTGACCCGGAGAGCCATTTAAAAGGACCGAGTAGGAGACCGTTGTAACACATGTCATGACCCAAGAGCACCATTGGGGTGAGAAGCCAAGTTTATGGAGCATTGCATCCAAGTAAGCCCAATCTACCTTATCAAAAGCCTTTGAAATATCTAGCTTCCCGCTTAATGAAACTCTATCATAGCGTTTATTTAATGCTATTATATACTACAGAAATTTCGAACCCCATCTACGATACCAGTTCAGTAAAACGTGCTATAACAATATGCTATCAATGTGGACTTTTTTGTAGTGCAGGTGAGTACTTAGTAGCAGAATGAACAACGTGGTCATAAGCAAACTCTACATGAGGTAGACAATCTTCTCAATTTTTAATGTTCTCTCTAATGAATGCACGCAAAAGAGTAGACAAAGTACTATTGACTACTTCAGTTTGTCCATCTGTTTGAGGGTGACAAGTTGATGATACAACAGCCTAGTCCCTAGTTTATATCACAAAGTTCTATAAAAGGGAATCAAGAATCTAGTGTCCTTTTCAGAAAAAATTGTCCTAGGAATGTCATGCAACCTTACAATTCCTTAAAAAACAATTCAGCAACAAGTGAGGCATCATCGGTTTTATGGCATGGAATAAAGTGAGGCATCTTAGAAAGCATATACTACAACAAACACTGAATCTCTTACTTTCTTAGTCCTAGGAAGTTTAAGAACTAAATCCATAGAGATATCTGTCCACGGTTGGGTGGGAATTGGCAAAGGAATGTACTTACGTTGAGATTGGACTTTGGATTTTGCTTGCTTGCAAGTCACACAACGAACACAAATCCTCTCTACATCCTTTCTCACGTGTGGCAAAAAGAAATGGTTTTGAAATGTGATAATAAGAATTTCATTATTCCGGCAATCACTCAAACTTATATTTATGTCATCATAGTACTTGAGAACCAAATCAACTTGAGAGAGAATGAATACACTAGGAATGCACGTAAAATCTTAATATAAGCCTAATGATCAAGTTTCAAAGGAATTAAGATTGCAACAAGTAAACAAGCAAGCAAATAGCTAATGAGATTAAATAAGATGATAAAAAGCAACCCCTTGGGTATAGGTTATTGAGTATATGTAACCTAGATCTAACTAGTGATGCTGCAATAATCAATCAAAGCTAATTTGGCCTTGGATCACCAATACAAGCTAATCCACTTCCATGATATTAACCACTATGCTAATCATGCAACCAATCATTTCCATTGTTAATCACAAGATAAAAATGCATTTAAACCATCCTAATAGCCACTAGCAATGCTAATCTTTAGGTTAAGAACACAAATCAAGATTAATCTAATCCCTTAACATTAATCCCTTTGATTAATTCTCCAATCAAGAACAATTTTCCAATTGTGATCAAGCAATAATCAAGCATGAAAAACATGTTCTAAATACCAATAAACAGCTTAGACATCTAATCCCTTAGGCTAAGAATGCAAATTCTCATATTTGGTTTATTGGGGCATTTCATCCAACATTTTCAATACATGAAATGTCCAAAGATCTAAATCAACAAATCATTGTAGATCTAGCATAGATTCCACCAAATAGAGAAGGATCAACAACTATTAAGCCCTAAGCATCACTAATCAACACCTAAATCCTCCTAATCTACATAACCTAGGAAATTCAACCAAACTACTCACTAATCCCCATATCAACACACAAACCCATAAGAATCATGTGCTAATACAAATGATTAACAAGTATTAAAAAGAAAAGAAGATGAAAAGATAAACTAATCTTCAATAAATCTTAGAAATATCCAATGGAGTTTAGGTTTACAAAAGATTAGGAGAAAAAGATATATTAGGTTTTTTACTTAAAAACTATTTATAGGAAGCTATAAGGAAAATCAGGGTAAAAATCCAAGTCAAACTCAAAATGTTGAATTTTTCTGTCCACAGCGGTTTAGGTAAACCGCTTCACAGGCCGCTGCCCAACTCATTGCGTCTCCAGCGTTTTTCGGCCACCGCTGCCTTGCCCGCTCCGCTTCACAACCATCCTCCAGCGGTTATGGTGTCCCGCTCAAGCCTGCCGCTGTGTTTTACGGCTGATTTATAGCGGCTATGCCATGCCTCTTGCAAAGACGCTACACATGCTAGATAAGACGCTGCACATCCCGCTCCAAGCCTCGCGTCTTTCCTAGTGGGCAAGTCTTTCGTCCATAAGCTGCTCCAACAAACCGCTCGTTGACTCAGCGGCCAAGCAAACCGCTCGTTGACTCAGCGGCCAAGTAAACCGCCGTGCATGCCGCTCCATCTCTGGTTTTATGTTTAAATACTTCATTCACCTCAAAAACACTCACAAATCTTCCAAATAGAAACTCCATAACCTAAAATGGATAAAAATACAAATGCATGCTCTTAAACACATCTTAATGCAAGAATTACAACTAAAACATGCTAGAAAGATGAGGTTAAAACACCTAAAACCAGAATATATAAACTCCCCCAAGTTTATCATTTGCTTGTCCACAAGCAAACAATAAGGTAAGTGAGAGGAAGAGGTTTGAAAGTGGGAGCTCATTTCCAAAAGAATCATCAAAATCCATAAGTTTCAATGTCTATATTGGCCTTTCTAAGATAAAATCAAGAGAATCTTACTCCAAAAGAACTAGCCGTGGTCATAACAACAAGTTTTAAACTCAAGTCCCAACCTACACAAGCATTCTTGTCAACTATCTCTTTAACATTCATAAGTGTTTCAAGTGCATCATGCTTATGCAAATAAAACAAACTCATTCGGCTAAGGGAATAAGGTCTTGAGATAAAAATGATCTCAACTTTTCATTTTGGCTTTCTCAATCAAAGGATTTCTCAAAAAGGAATTAACTAATGTAAAATGCTAAGAGTAAAGAACAATTCATGCATACAAGGCTAGATTTCCACCTATCCAAATTCTCAAGATGATCCTAACTCTTTCTTCTAAACCCACATAGTTCCCTTCCTAAGCTACCCTTTCCTCAAAGAATGTTTCCTTCTTAACCACATCTTTTATCACTTCTTTTTCTTTAAGCACTTAGAGGATCTCTTTATTTTTTATAGTTCTTTCCTTTTTTAGTCTTTTTTTTTGATGTTTGAGCCAACTTTGGCTACTTTATTTTCTTGTACTCTTAAGACACATTTTTTTTTTAACACTTTGAGCTATTCATACATTTTTCTTTCTTTTTGCTATCCCCTATTTCTTTCTCAATCCTTTCCTTATTTATCATTTTCATCCCTTCCCAATTCCCCCCCCCCCTCAAACTTATTTCCTATCCTATGCATACCCAAATTATGTGAGGCTAGCTCTACAATATAAACCTATACTTTTATTTCTAAAATCAACATATTTTGCTTAGTTAATTCAAGAAATGGCCTCACAACTCTCAATATAGTGTTTAGGATTGAAAGAAGGTTTGGTTAAAGGTGAGGAAAACTACTTGGATTAACAAGAGTGATAGAAAGAGAAAATATAGTCCAAGTATGGATAAGGTATCTGTGAGTTCATTATTCAATGCATAAACATGATAATTAAATGTCAAGTTTAAGGTTATCACTTAATTAGGTGATCATACTCAAAGTTCTGAATCCAAGAATTTACCATCCTAATCTACCCTTTCAGAAGGCTTTTTACTTTCTCAAACCACAAAACTCAATCATAATCTTTTCTTTTAAGCACTTAGGAGACTCTTCTTTTCAAACTTTGATCCACGGTGGTATAAACTCTTTCTCTTTCACTATAGCTCTTTCTTTTATAGTCTATTTTATTTTCTTTTCATCTTTGAGTTTTTGGCTTCTTCTTTTTTTTTTCCTTTTCTTATAGACTTTTTTTTCACTTAGAGCTATTTCAACTTTTCTTTTTCCCACTAAATCAATCTTTTGCTTTCTCCTATTCTTTCCCAAAATTCTCAAATGGTTCCCATTTCTCCCCAAACTTCTTTCATATCCTATGCATAGCCTAAATGATGCAAGGCTAGCTTCTACATGAAAGATTACCTTTGTCGTCCTAAACTCAAAACTTTTTGCCTAGTTGATCCGAAAAAGACCTCACAACTCTCAGTAAAGTGTTTAAGGCTTGAGGTAGGATTGGTTTAAGGTGGGATAACTACTTGGACTAACAAGAGAGTGGTAAAAGGGAAAAGATAGTCCAAGTATGTATTTAGGTACCCATGAGAACACATTTCAAAGCACAACATGATATTGATGGAATTCCTAGCAGTTCCTAATCCGATTAGACAACCCTAAGTATGAATTCCGAGCCTAGGATCTGATGGTTTGTGTTATTGAATCATGGATCTTGCGTTTACCTTGTTATGGCAGCGGAATGAATGGTACAACGAGATCAGTAGCGATTCAGATGCCTCGCCTCTATCGTAGTCCACACGCACACAATCTGGAAAGCCGGGATGCTAGTGCCGGATCTGGGATTCGAAGAGAGAGTTTTTTGCTTTCTCTAATCAAGAAAGCTGAACCGCTCATCTTCCAGGTCAATCATATAATCATATATATACGACCTTTTATGATTAAACCATCTTTGGGTTTAACCAAAGAAAGTCTAAGTCATAAACCGAAACATCAGTTTCGGAATCGACCTCGTGTCGATCGATACACCTACTGTGTCGATCGACACACCTCTCTTTAATCGATATTGATATGTATCCAATACACATCTTCTTGATCATCACCTTGATAATCATTCCCATATTTATGCTTCCAGATTGCTTAGGTGTGTGACCCTATAGGATCATATAATACTGGCAGTAAGTCTACAACTTACATACTCCAAGAGGCTTCTAGCAAAACATTGCAACCGCCCAGTATCATATAACATGTCTGATCTCGACACACAACTATCGTTAGAGTAAGTACAATGTGATTTCAGGACATAATCCCAACAATCTCCCACTTGTACTGGAATCACCTATTCCTATAATCCCTTCGTCTCTATATCTCGATATGGCATAAGGCAAGAGACTGTGTCATCCTTATTATAGCCAATATCATGGTCATCGAACTCCTGATCTATACTGATAAAAAACACGACTGACAATCACCTCGTTTGAGCACGACCATGCATTTTCTCAGTATCAAATCTTCGATGGGCCCTGAGATATTTATCTCCTGTTATATAGGAGGGACAAATCCCATCTTGTTCCATCCCTGTTCCTTCACACACTTCATGATACACCTAAGCAATGCCTTTATAGCCGCCATTTACGGATCGACGTTTGACAAGGTCAAAGTGCACCAATTCATGTGCTAGGAAGCATGATGAACTCAGGTCTAAGGACTATACTATATAGTCGTAATGAGAACCTCTCATGACACTGATATAAATATCCTGTAGAGTTCTCATTAGCGGGTCATGTCCGATCATATGTTCACCAACATATATCTATGTGATTGACTGTGATAATCATATCATTGACTCCATGAAACTTAGTCCAACATTCACCTCACATGCTAGTCTCGCGCGGTTGTTGGTGTCCCACTTCAACAACCTCGACTAGGGACAATCATAATTTATGTCATCTTTTACTTATAGGGTTTCATGATCAAGTCCTCAACTTGATGACCTATAAGATGAACATAAAATACTTTGGGACCATTATTTAATCATCCAATAATTAAATAATGCCGATGTCAGTTTTAACTTACACAAACATTGCCATAGCATGTCTATGTATAGATTATAACATAACTAAAATAATCCCACTAGAATCAAGATCATATCTTCAGATATCTAATATCTACAGCAACAGAATAAATCTCGTGCTTAGGTTGTGGGAGAGACTGTGGTGTTTTTGCTTGAAACAATTCCAACAAACCACACCGCCATTCAGATAACAACACTTTTCTACGGTTCTCTGCTTGGAGCCCTTCCAACAGATAGTACCGTTATTCAGACCAAGAGACATAACCAAGTGGGAACCGGAAATCGTCTTTGTCCGTCTAACTACTCTCAACTGGTTCGTCACTTCCTCAGTTCACCAGGAACTTATCCTTAGTGTTCCTCAAACACTTGGGATATTTCTGGCAACTGTTCAGTGAATTTTACCGGAACAACTTGGTATTTACTCGCAATGCGTAAGCTGCATCTGGATGAGTGTAAATTATGGCATTCATGATGGATTCTATTGTAGAAGCATAAGGAATCACACTCATACATACTAGCTCAGCCAGTGTCCAAGACACTTCATCTTGCTAATATTATTGCCATAAGACCTTTGGTGTGAAGCCATTCTTGGAATCATGTATATTGGAACTGTCCAATACCTTATCTGCATAAGGTTTCTGACACGATCCAATAATCCTACCCAATCTATTTCAATAGATCCTCATTCCAAGAACTCACGCGGCTTCTCCCATGTCCATCGTTGAAAATGACTTCCGACCCAAGTCACATAAGACTTAAGCGACGGAACGTCGTTTATGAGAATAAGTATGTCATATACATACAATGTGAGAAATGCAGCTACACTCCCACTAGTCTACTTGTAAACGCATGGTTTCATTTCGTTCCTGATCAAGTCAAAACTTTTGACCACTTTATCAGAATGTTGATTCCAACTCCAAGATGTTTGCTTCAATCCAGAAATGGATCGGTGAAGCTAACATGCATACCTAGCCAATTTTTGGATTTGGGCCTCACCATCGCCTTTTGAATTTCGCAGGCTCGTCACTTTTCAATGATCAAAAGATCACGGCAATCGTTTACGAGAAATCACTCTCGGGTTAGTGACGGATCCATTCGGATCTGCGAACTTCAGGCTCCACAGGTGTAGGACCTACATTACTTTGTAGATCTCACCGCTGCTCTCCCTCAACAGGTTGAGCAGCCTCCTGTGTTTATCGAATTTCTTCGATGTGTACTTTTACTCCCACTGTTCTTATTGGAAAGTATAATCTTTCTCAAAAGACACAGTTCCGGACAACAAAACTTGGTTCTCGGATTGGTTATAAAAGTAATAAGCCTCGGTTTCCTTAGGACAACCAGCGAGGTAGAACTTATCAGATTTGGGTTCAAGCTTGTTAGCTATCATCCCCAAATGATCAGAAACAACATACTTGAAAAACTTCCAGTCCACATCCAATGTGGTGTCTTTCAATTGATTCTGATTGAAACCCTTTTCTGCGCAAACACAGACATTTTAGAGCGTATTCTTAAAGGATTTTGGAAAATTCGTGTGACTCATCATCGATCAGAACATATCCAATAAGGCCCGATAACTTTTCTCAGAAACACCATCCAGGTTTTCAGAAGAATTGAGTCGTGAAACATCTTCACACTCATTCAGATGATCACTTATTTCTTGACTTAAGTATTCTCCTCCGCGATCCAATCGAGAATTTTCAATACTTCTGTCAAGTTTATTCTATACTTCATTGTGGAACTCCTTTGACCATTTCAAAAGATTCCGACTTGTGTCTCATCAGACGAACACAACCATGTTTACTGAATTCATCAGTAAAGATAATGAAGTCCTGAAGATTTCCTCTGGCATTAATGCTCATCGGGCCACATACATCAGTATGAATAATGCCCAATAAGCCTCTGCCCCTTTTCTTTAGCACTGCTAAAGAAGCCTTAGTCATTTGGCCCAGTAAGCAGAATTCATATCTCATATGATTTATAATCAAATGAGCCCAAAAGCCCATAACTATGGAACTTCTGAATTTGCTTCACTTCTATGTGGCCAAAACGACTGTGCCAAGGAAAGACTGGTTCAAACCTTTAGTATTTATGTTATATTCAAAATCACGCTGGTTTAAGACATAAAACCCATTCTAAACGGGGTGCTACCATAGAATATTTCATTAAGATCTAAAGAACAAAACTTGTCTTTTATCAAAATGAAAAACATCCAAATTCTAACAAGAAAATGAAAGGCATCTTTGCATATAGCAAGTACATGGTGGCAATTACTTAATCTCTAAAACCAAGCTTGAAAGGCTCCTACAAGTGGAGAATTTCTACGGCTAATGCAGCAACCATTGCTTCATTCCAGACGCGCAGTTCCACTTGTCCTTTCTCCAACGTTCTACTGTTGCGTAGGTCCTGCATATTTCAAAATATCAGTACCACAACTAGTATTCAATACTCACGTAGAACTTGAAATAATAACACAATACCTGAAGAAGAAGTCCCATACATCTTCTCCATCTCTTGTGAATCTTCCAATAATTTAATGCAATTTCTCTTCCAATGCCCAAACTCTTTACAGTAGCAGCATTTACCAACATCAGATGGGCCTGACTTGGTCTTAAAGGATGACACAGGCTTATCCCGATTCCAAATATGAACGGCCTTGCCTCCACCCTTGTCTATACAAGATTTCTCAAATCTTTTACCCTTTATGATGTTTTGCTCTGCTGTCTTGAGCATGCCATGCAGCTCAGTCAACGTCTTCGTCAAGCCTTTCTTGATATAGTTCTTTATGAACTTATCATAGCTTGACGGCAGTGACTGCAAAATGATCTCAGTAGCCAACTCTAGGCTAACAGGACAATCCAGTTTCCCCAGGTTATCAATGTAACCCATCATTTCAATGACATGAGGACTCACTAGAGCATCCTTTGGTAGCTTGCACCCAATGAGAGACTTAACCATTTGGTATCTCTCAACTCGTTCCTGATCCTGAAACTTCAGTTTCAGGCTGGTGATCATCTCTATTGGCGACTCCACGTTCTTGTATTGACTCTTCAAGTCCGAGTTCATGGTAGCCAACATCAGACCACACACATCTACCACATCAATATAATGCTTATTCCAAGCATCATATACTGCATGCGAGGCATTGGTCCCAAGTTTCTCGGGGAGATCTTTCTCAAGGACATAGTCCTTACTCTCTTGCTTGAGAACTATTCTCAAATTCCGATACCAATCCAGGAAATTTGATCCATTTAACTTGTCCTTCTCAAGGACGGATCACAATGAGAAAGTAGTTTTAGACATAAGCTGAAATCCAAGAAAACAAAGATTTAGTTATGTATTCCATGAAATGAGAGATCTTATCTAATAAGAAAACTCGCATGATATTCAAACAATGTTTCCTCTATGAATATAATGATCCAAGATCCATACTTCACCAAAATCTGAGTGGACGACTCGCCATCACCCAAAATTTAGTTATCTAGGTAAGAAAATCATTGCTAATTGTACCCAGTACAACTCTTGGTCGCAGATAAGACAATCCATGTATCATCTACTCTGACGTCTCTGGGCCCAGAACTTCTGATAGCCCAGTCAAGTAGACTAATCTCTTCAGTCTTGTGATCACTGACAGTCGCACTGCAAGTCTATCAATGATCACCTGTCTTACTCATGTAATTGTGGATACCAAGGACTCCAAGACTATCCAACAACGAAACGAGTCTTGACAGTAGACAAGATTGGGCAAGACATCAAGGTCACTTGATATTTAGTTGAGGAAACGAAACTCTAAAAGGTTAGCTAATCAATCTCTTAGGTCATGTAATTGTTGATGTCAAGCACTGCAAGTCCATCAACATAATTACCTGCCTTACTCACGTAATTGTGTACACCAAGCTCTTGGCTTGACCATCACACAACGAAATGAGTCTTGACAGTTGACCATATTGAAGCTAAGCTTTGATTTAATACACATCCAATGTGTATCAAAATGGATTTAGAACATTTAATCTTGATACATATCCAATATGCATCCAAGAAGTGTTTTAATTGTTCTTTATAAACTAGGTTTAAGTCGAGTTTGGTTTTGCAAATTCAAGGTTCAATAACCAGAATTGTGAGCACTGTGTCGATCGACGCAGACCATGTCTGTCGATCGACACCACCAAGCAAAACCGGACTTCAATAACCGGTTAATCCAATTACCCGGTTCATTGAACCGGTCATGTCGATCGACACAACCCATGTGTGATGGTCGACACAGACCTAAACCGGAGACAGTTTTTATTACCGGTCCAATCCAATTGAACCGACTTATCAGATCAAATTGATCTTAACTGATCAAATCGGTTTATACTAATTGAGATAATCAGTTCAATCCAATTGAACCAATTCATCCAATTTAAAACGATGTGATCGGACTTAACCAAGCATGATAACCGGTCCAATCCAATTGAACCGATTAACTAATCGCAAGGTCTGTGTCGACCGACACTCAACCTGTGTCGATCGACACAGTAGGCATTCAGGTTTTCTTCGCGAAAAACCCTAGCCGCCGATTCTGACGAATTCACTATTCTGTGTCGACCGACACACCTTTTGTGTCGATCGACACCATACAAAAGACAGAATCGTTTCTGATCAAAATCGATCTAACCTGATCTTATTCATACTTTCTTATGAGTGAATTTAAATCATCAAATTCTATTAAACAAGCTGATTCAGAGGAAAACCCTAAGGCTCTGATACCACTGATGGAATTCCTAGCAGTTCCTAATCCGATTAGACAACCCTAAGTCTGAATTCCGAGCCTAGGATCTGAGGGTTTGTGTTATTGAATCATGGATCTTGCGTTTACCTTGTTCTGGCAGCGGAATGAATGGTACAACGAGATCAATAGCGATTCAGATGCCTCGCCTCTATCGTAGTCCACACGCACACAATCTGGAAAGCCGGGATGCTAGTGCTGGATCTGGGATTCGAAGAGAGAGTTTCCTGCTTTCTCTAATCAAGAAAGCTGAACCGCTCATCTTCCAGGTCAATCATATAATCATATATATATGACCATTTATGATTAAACCATCTTTGGGTTTAACCAAAGAAAGTCTAAGTCATAAACCGAAACATCAGTTTCGGAATCGACCTCGTGTCGATCGATACACCTACTGTGTCGATCGACACACCTCTCTTTAATCGATATTGATATGTATCCAATACACATCTTCTTGATCATCACCTTGATAATCATTCCCATATTTATGCTTCCGGATTGCTTAGGTGTGTGACCCTATAGGATCATATAATACTGGCAGTAAGTCTACAACTTACATACTGCAAGAGGCTTCTAGCAAAACATTGCAACCGCCGAGTATCATATAACATGTCTGATATTGACACACAACTATCGTTAGAGTAAGTACAATGTGATTTCAGGACATAATCCCAACAGATATTTCAAGCCAAGAATAAGAGTTCTAATAGATAGGGAAGGATCAAATCACAACATGCTTCAATCAATAAAAGAACATCAATGCATGAGATCCAAGAATGGTTCTTTTTAACTTAAAGCTCACAAGATGCATCAAACAACCACATGCTAGCATGATGATCCAAATTCACAAAACAATTATTTACAAGGAACACATGTTAAATAGATTCTAGACTCAATTCTAAGCATGCTAATGCACCTATATGCTTCTTTTGTGTTAATTTTTTTTTTTTGAAAATTTTCAATTTTGTTTTTGATTTTCTATGCAATAAATGATATATGAGACTCAAAGAAAGGAAATAAGATTAAAGAAAATATGATTAGCAACTGGTATATTCCCCCAAACTTAAATCACATAGTCCTTTGTGTGATAGAAGAGTCAACAAAAGGACCTAAGACAAAGAGAAAAAATGCCAAGTCTAAAGAAGAGTATGTAAAAAGAATGAAGTGTTACTTGGAGATGGAGTGAGAGTGGAATGGGGTGGAGGAATGCGAGGTGGAGGCAAGGTAATTCCCCCAAACTTGAATCACGACATGGTTTGGACCGCTTTCTCCTTTGATTTTGGTCATGACCTTCCTTCTTTCTTTTCCTTAACCCAACTTTCCAACATATAAGCACTCATAAGAAAGATCAACAATGACAAGAAAATACAAGATAAAAGGCATATATACAAAGGATAAACATGGGACTTCCTCCCGAGTGAGCATGTTTTGAATCTCTAAGCTTGAGTACCTTCGGTTCTAGTGAGGAGATGGGGATGTCTTGACCTTTTTATATATGATCAAGACATTGGTGAAATTCTCGTGGAGCTTGATTGGATCAGCTTTGAGCTCGGGAGTGAGAAGTGTGAGTTCAAAGATTCACACCGCAATTTGTGTGAGCGAGGATTTGGACTAAGAATAAAATAATATAGATTTTCAATGAATCAAAGATTGTGGATCCACAAATCAACACTAGAGATTTATGATTTGTAAAGGACAGTTTCGTTCCTCAAAGATCACACGATGCTTTAAAGAACTATCTAAAACAAATAATGGGTTTCATAATTATCTTGTTATGATGAAAGAATGAATACAAATGAGATCTCAAGAGAGAGTTTACAGTGAGCTCGTAGAGCTGTTTGTATATAAAATAATGGGAAAAGGTCCTAGAGTTAAAGCCATTGAACTCCTTTTATAGCCTTCATGACGAGCTCTCCATCCGCATATCTTGTAGTGCTATCATTGGAGCGACCTCTGTGATCTCCGGACTGTTGAGTTGATCTTGAAGTGATCCGTTTGACTAAATCAGCTCGACAATTGACTTAAATATCGGGCATGTCCTTCCTTGATACGTAGTCATTTCCAGTTGATGAGGCGGATATGTGATGAGCTTAGGTTTGGATTGGAGTAATGTCTCTAACATCGACATGTTTATGAGATAAGGCCATTGGGCCTTATCGGCCCAAATCCGAGTGCAGATTTTTGTACCAACAAATTCCCCAGCCCATTAATTATTTTAATATAATATTTAATTGGCGGAAAATGTGAACAGTCCTTTCGACTACAGAGGTCTAATTTGCTGATGTCAGCTCATGGATGCCGAGATGTGAAATCATTATTTGATTTTTCATCCGACGGTGGAGATTTTCCGAAATAGAAAATCTAATTAATCTGGAGAGCTGACATGATTTAAAATCAGAGATTCCAAATCCGATGGTTGAGATTCGCGGGAGGTGAGAGATCCCCGTGACCTCGAGAGTTGCTACTAAGATGAAACCGTAAGGGGATAAGTTTTTATTTTTTGAAAAAATAATCCAACTGTTATGATTAATTTTGGCGAGTGATCTGTGGGATCTTGAGAACCGCGGGATCTCGAGAACCGCAGCAACCATTCGACTTTAAAAGAGTTGCCCATATCTCCCATTATTGGAGTTTGCACGCCATATCAAGTTAAAACCTTTTAACTACCTCTTTCTTGTCGTGTATAAAAACTGTTTCCAATTTTTAGAAAAAATTTAGAGTAGATTTCGACTTTTCACCGAAAGACCTTATAGATTTTCACAAACCGACTTTTTCAAAAATTATTCTTTTCTCGTTTGTTTCCCTCGCTTTCTGTTTTCAACTTCAATTCTGTCTTCCTAATCTCATGGCGTCCAACCAAGAAAGATTCCAGAGTAAATTCTCAAGTGTCTGTCAGATATGAACATTACCCCTCTGCCATCTGGTTTTTTTTTTTGCAAGCATTTGCAAAACCACTCATATGAAGCATCATTCTCGCTATCAACGATACCATAAGCAATTGGGTAGATCTGAAAAGTTCCATGTGCACTAGCATAGAGAAGACAGCCACCGTAGCGTCCAACAAGGTGCGTACCAACAATAAGAACCATTGGTCTCAAGTATTGCAAGCCAAAAATTTAAGGACAGAAGGAGATGAACAAATACTTAAACCTATTCAAACCATTTTTATCGACAACGAACTCGGTTTCGAAAACAGTGGCAGGGTTAGAGGTTTTCAAATTCTCAAGATAAGCAGGCAGCAATGCAAAACCTTCAGAAATTGTACCAAAGGCCTTTTCCATTGCTATTTCTCGGCACCTCCACGCCTTCCAATATGATATGTTAACGTTGAACTATTCATGCATGATTCTCTGAATTTCTTGTGGACCTGGACCCTTAGTACCATCCAAGAATCTTATTTGAATCAGCCATCTTGATTTTGCACTCCACTTTATTTCTGAAAATTCTCCCCAGAAAATGGCATCGCCCTCGTAAGAGACATCGTTCAAAGCCTCATCTATTCCTGTCCCAAGAAACATATATATGCTTATAAATAAACATTTAAAAATAGTCAACTATTTATACAATTATAAGAAATCCGGTTACATAAACAACTACTTACCATCTTTAGTTCTTTCATCAACTATGAAAGGTGCATCTCTGCCAAACATAGCAGGTGGTTGGTCAATGTCAGCGAACAACCCTTCTATTTCCTCTTCTGCGCTTGAGAAACTTTTACCCTAACGACTATTTTCCCTTTTCTCTTGTGTTTTCTATGCATCTCCCTCTTGTCCTTAGTCGCTATCATCCAACTATCCCCTTGCCCTTGGAACTATTTAGAACATCAATGTTCCACCCATCATTTTCATTAACCGCAAAGTCATGCCATTCTTCACTTTAATCATTACCAGTTTCATCCAGATCTTCTTCACCAGCTAAACAAATCGCAGCCAGCTCATCAATCTTCTCAAATCCTTCTGAAATAAATATAAAATTCAGCTATGTCTTTAACATTGACGTCATACGGAAATCGACTATATATTCAACTATTCGCCTACGTATACATCAAAATACCCGTTGATATATGCTTATCAAAACTAATATGTAACTGAGAACGTACCGTCTTCACTTCAGTTTTATCCTCTTCGTCGTTTTTATCAATCTTCTTAAGTCTTTCTACAATAAATAAAAAAAACTCTGTGTAAGTCTTTAACATATTGTACACATTTAAACATATAACAATCCAACTAAATAGTCAACTATATCATCTACATAAACATTATAATATCAACTATTTTTAAATGATAACTTACCCTCTTCACTTTCATTTTTGTTCTCTTTCTATTTATCAGCGATTTTCTCAAGTCCTTCTACAATAAATATAATAAAATTTCAGGTCTTTAACATCCATGATATACTGAGTCATAAAACATTATAACTACATATTCAACTACTTTGTAGTTGACTACTTACCCTCTTCACTTTGATTTTGGTTCTCTTGCTCTTCCTTTTGTGCTATTAAATACTACGAGATCTATTCTAGGGGCTACCTCTTTCACAGTTACACAAAGGTTAAGCTGATCTGTTTCCCCACGCATCTCCACAAACAAAGAGACATCATCGTCATTCTCTATTGAAGCAGGTGGAGCATCTTTTCCATAGTCCATAAGCATGTACTGAGGCCACTGGTATGTTAATGATATTTTTGCCTCAGTTGCAATGTTAAGCTTCATTTTCACTAACCTCTCTAGCTCTTCAAACGTCACTCGTGAGCTCAACCACACTCCTTTGCTATGGTCTTTCTTATCCATCTGGAAAATTCAAACACCATACTCTCTTTCAACCCACTTACCTCTAACCAAGAGAACTGTTTGTCTTCCCACCATTTAAAAAATAAAAAACTATTAATTTCACAGAAAATAGTTTGTTTACTAAGTCGAAATAGACGAAACTTTAACTCATGACTATTTTATGTGGTTGTTGGAAGGTTGAAGACAAACTCCACTTTATCAAACCTAGTTTGCGCACGCTTCCCAAAAGATTGAGCTGTCAATCGCAAAAAAGTAGAGTTGCTACTGTCTAAAAATAAACCTAACCACCTATAAATTAACGTTGCTACAAACAAAATAGATGACTACCATAAGTAGCTTTCGCAAGCAACCAAACGACAAGTCACCATCGTGTCAGACCCTCTGCTTTGTCTCTGCCAACTCTGGTATGTGTATGTCGCGGTGACCAAAGGTGTTTTCAGAACTTCATGGACGATTTGTTGTGTTGACTATGTCATTGAGTTTATTGACCACTTGTCATGCTATGGATTCTAGTTATTCTGGCTAAAGGTAATATTCACAATTCACCCAAAAATATATAACCAATTTAAATTATATATATATTAAAAATAAACTTTGCTTATTGGAAGACGTCTTAAAAAGATGGATTAACCAATTTCAATTAATATATTCTAAATTCGATAAAATATTAAAATTAATTAATAATTATATTATTTGAATATATGATGGGTTAAATTATTATTGATGTTTTTACAATTACAGTTTTTGCCGGATTGTTTTATCAAATTTTAAAATGCTTAGACTATTATAAGATGGGTTAAAAATAGATTAATTTTTTCGATTATAAATATATTTAAAAAGGATCTTTGTTCATTGTAAGACAAGTTAAAGATATGAATTAACCAGTTTTATTATAGAAACATTAAAATAAACCTAAACTAATAAAAATATTAAATTAAAGGATTATAATGTCTCGACTATTATAAATATGTAATTATATTTATATAAATTTGTAAATTTAATTATTAAAATATTAACAAACAAATGAATTTTATATATGAGCATATGATGTTCTTTAAAAAATATTAAACTAAAATAATACATATTAAATTTATATTACATAACTTTTATAATGACTCTTTTATTAAAAATAAAATATTATAAAATTATTTTCAAACAAAAAAAAGTTATTCGATGCATTCCCGCATTGAGCAAATTATCATATAATATTCAGTTAATAAAAGTTTGTATTAAATAATTAAGAAACTTATTATAGAAAAAAAAAAAAGTTGATTCAAACTTTTTTTAAAAGAAAAATATACTTATGGTTTTTAGAACTGATCAAAATATATTTTACATAATAATAGTAGTATAGACATCATTAGGATGTGTAAACTATAAATCATGTTCTTTTCGCTTGCAATACAGCGAAAGAGATGTGGGACTAAAGAGTCGGAGGTAAGATTCTCGGGGCCCATTTAAAAAAAAAACTGTAATTTTGCTTTTATACTAATAGAATCTATATTTAAAAATTATACAAAATAAATAAAAACAATCTATACAAAATAAAACAAAGAAAAACAATTAAAAAGTAATCTATATATTTATAACTTACATAATTTTTTATTTGTTATATACATTTCTTATAAAATTTTATGTTTTTATAATAAACATATGAAAAATATATATTTTCATAAATGAGATATTATTATTATTATTATATATATATACATATATATATATATATATATATATATATATATATATATATATATCAATTCAAATGTTTCAAAAAAAAATGTGTTCAAGTCCGGTCTCTAGAGACTCCCAAAAGGGGGTCCCTCGAGTAATCCGCAGCCGCATACCTGTTCGTTTGTTAGACGCGAGTTTTTCTGTAGACGCAGACGCAGACGCAAGCAAATCCAGACGCAGACGCTGAATTTTCTTGCGGTCAAAAATTTCGGCCGCTGGCCGCAGCGTTTAGACGCAGCCGCAGCCGCAGGAGACTGCGTCTCTCAAACGAACAAAGTTTAGACGCAGCCGCAGGAAGCCTGCCTGCGGCTGACAAACGAACATGGCCAATATCTATTGATCTTATGGACAATCAAATAACACTAGAAGAAGTGAGAATGGCTCTTCCGTTGGTACTTCTGAATATTTGGAGAAAAAATAGAAACACCACCTTTTCGCTGGAAAGCAAGAAGTGTTGTCAATGGTATTTCAAAAAGCTTTTGAAGAAGCCAAGCAGTCGAAAGAAGTTAAGGCTCCGTTCTTTTCCTCAGCTGGAAATTGCGTCTAGAAACTGCATCCAGATGTAGTTTCCGGATGTTGCATCCAAATGTAGTTTTTTTGTGCATTTAGAAATTGCGTTTGAAAACTGCATTTGGATGCAGTTATGTTTCTTTGTGTGTTTGTGTATTATAGTTGGATGCATTATTTTGCGGCTTTGGCTGGAAAACGAGATTTTGCGGTTTTAGCGAGAAAACGCGATTTTACAGTTTTTGGAGGGAAAAAAAGATTTTACATTTTTGGCGGGAAAACGCGATTTTACGGTTTAGGCGGAAAAACGAGATTTTACGATTTTGGAGGGAAAAAAAGATTTTGCAAGTTTGGCGGGAAAACATGATTTTACGGTTTAGGCGGGAAAACACGGTTTTGCGGTTTTGCCGGGAAAACGCGATTTTACGATTTTGGAGGAAAAACGCGATTTTGAGGTTTTTGGCAGGAAAACACGATTTTGCGGTTTTGGCGAGAAAACACAATTTTACGGTTTTGGCGGAAAACACAATTTTGCGGTTTTGGCAGGAAAACGTGATTTTGCGGTTTTGGCAGAAAAACGCGATTTTGCTGTTTTGGCGCGAAAAAGCAATTTTTCGGTTTTGCCTGGAAAACGCAATTTTGCGGTTTGGCGGGAAAACGCGATTTTGCCGTTTTGGCGGGAAAACACGATTTTGCGGTTTTGCCTGGAAAACGAGATTTTGCGGTTTTGGCGGGAAAACACGATTTTGCGATTTTGGCGGGAAAACGCGATTTTTCGGTTTTCGCGGGAAACCGCGATTTTTCGATTTTGGCTGAAAAACGCGATTTTGCAGTTTTGACGGGAAAAACGATTTTTCGGTTTTGGCGGGAAACGCGATTTTGCGATTTTGCGGTCTTGGCGGGAAAACGCGATTTTGCGGTTTTAGCGGAAAATGCGTTTTGCGGTTTTTGTGGAAAAACACAATTTATTTGTTTTGGCAGGAAATCGCTATTTTACGGTTTTAGCGAAAAATGCTATTTTTAAAAAATGATAGTATTTTATATATTTGGTAATCGAGACGCACAAATTGCGTCTCAACTCAACTTTCAAATGCATTCAGAATTTCCAACTATTTTGGATGCAATATCTGATTTTCGCATCTAGATGCACTTCTTAAGTACCACTAAAAAAACAACATCTTATTTTTGCAGCCAGATGCAGTTTCTCAACGCACAAAAAAAGAGCACCTAACTCGTCAATGAATCAGCAGCCGATCACTGACATGAACATCAGACTTGGAGAGATGTGAAGTATTTAAATGTTTTGGTCAATTGATTTGTAAACAGTTGAATTATACTTTGCCAAAAAAAAAACAGTTGAATTATAAAAATTGTAAGACTTGGAGAGAAACAAACGAAGAAAAATAATATTGTACTTTGCCAAAAGAAAACAGTTGAATTATAAAAATTGAAGTCTTACTTGTGTAGAGAACATACCAGAAACCTAAAAAAGAGTAAAAGAAAGATTGAGAGTTAGAGAGAGAAGTAGATCAATTACATCCTGGAGATTTGGAGAGGCACAGTTGCAGAATCGAGCATATCACTATTCCTCATCAGAGAAACAAGTTTTAGTTTCTCCCAAGCCCCGAGCCGTTGGAAGATATACCTCTGACAATTCTGAGAGGCCGAGACTCCAGCTAAGAAGGCTCCGTGAGCAGATCCTTGATGCTCCACGTTCACAGCTTCTCCTCCAAAGAATATGTTATCAACTGGCTCTCCTAGCCTCGCGTAAAGATCTTCCGGCATCCCAACTACGTCATATGCGTAACACCCCAATGTGTTTGGATCCGTTCCCCACCGTGTCACGAGATATTGAGCCTGTGAACGCACCTAAGTATTTCTCAACATATGATACAATAAGATGATGTTAATGATTTCTTACCGGCTCAGGTGCGTCAGGAAACATTTTCTTAAGTTGCATCATTACAAAATTTGCAGTAGCCTCATCGGATAGCTTTTCAAGGTCTTTAGCGAGATTTCCTGCAGCCATATAAACAAGCACCGGATGGCCTGTTGCTTTGTGAAGATTCAGAAAATAGCCACATGAGTAAGAAGTCGGTGCAACCATCCCTAGGAACTCCACATTGGGCCAAAACACATTTTCAAATCTCAGGGCAATCTTATTCTCATTGCCTACGCCAAGATACGATATCGCAGAGGTCTTCCATTGTGGGAGCTCCGGCTCAAACTGAATCAGATTGGCCTTGAGAACACCGATGGGCACTGTAATAATAACAGCATCAGCAACAAAATTGGTTGCCCCTTCAACTTCGACTATCACCTTGTTATTGGATGTTCTTGATACTTTAGTAACCCTGAGTGCATCAAATTGCAAAGACACGTTTAAGTAGGATGGATGTTTTAGCTGTATGACGACCTCATCAAAGGTTGATCTGAGTTACCTGTGGCTCAAGCGAATATCAATGTCTTTTGCAAGTGTTCTGATCACTGGCTCATAACCCTGCACCATTAGACCATGGCCACCTGAAAGGCATTCATCCTGCACAACAATTAACAGCTTTGAGCTTTCGAGGTTTGCTCTTGAGTGTTTTGCTTCCACTACTAAACAGAGGAAAACACTTCACATATAGACCAACATGAACAGTATGTAGATTGTTATAAATGGACATAATAATGGATCGGTTACCTGATCCCAACATTTTAGCGATATCAAATTTGCATCTACAGCAAACCATGCCTCCATCCTACATATATACCACTGCAAAACTTCGTATGCCATTCCTTCTTGCCTAGATAATATAAGAAAACAATATAAATTAATATAGGTATTTAAATTCACGAAGTAATAAATGTTACTAGACTGCACTCTGTATACCTTAGTTCTGGATTTCTATCCAAGACAATGGATATTCCTTGAAGAACCGACATGTCATTAGCAGTTTCATCCCTTATTTTCTCCGTCTAGAAGAAGCAAGCATGTGTCAACTTCTATTGCGACAAAGGATGCTAACTCGAGAATTTAATCAAGCAAATGCAAAAGCTTACCTCTTCGAGAATTCTCTTAAACGCATCTCCAACTTCAGTGACCAACTGCGGCGGAACTTTATTCCCGTGCATGTCATAAAGTCCATAACTGAAAAAGGAAAGCCAAATTGTACTTATAAAGCAGAGAAATAGTGTGACTAATATATAAGTTAGAACAGGTTTCAGATTGAACTCCGTATATTTCTAATACAGAAACGTTAAGGCATGAACTGGTTACCTTTCCAGATCATGATCATACAAGATTGAGTCATCCCCGCTAGTTCGGTATAAAGTGAGCCCTAGACGGCGTATAATTGGAGCCAAGGGGTTCTCGTTGGAGACTCCATGTAACCTAGACCACGTTTGAGAATGGGTTAAAAGGCTCATAAATCATAATAATACAGTAGACATCTCCAACAAACAGAGGCTGCTGACGTTGCCTACTTCTCCAAACGTCCAAGTATTGGCAGCAGAAATTAAATTGACAAACAAAAAAAAAAAACTCACCATGAAGCTCCCATATCAACTGGACAGCCAAAGGAGTAATCGGTATGGATTCGACCACCAATCCTATCGCGTGATTCGAGAACCGTCACCTTAAAAGAAGCTTCAGAGAGGTTCCTAGCAGCAGCTAGACCTGATATACCACTGCCAATCACGATGACAGAAGGAGGCACATTGTTCTGCTTCTTGATAAACGCAGAGATTATGCCTGCTTGAATGTTTAAACATGTTAAAATGCATAAATTTATCAATTCATCAAGGATCAAAAGTATGAAACTACACAAGTCAAACATGAAAAATCCTTTCCCTAAGATTTTTTGTCAACCACAACTATTGGAGACCTATAATCATATTCCTCTATTCCTGTATCAGGCAGCATTGTTGAATGACACGCACCGGAAAGAAACAACAATTTCAAAAACGTAAGAGTATATGTAGACGGACTCAACCCACACGAATCCAGATATTTATTCAAAATAAGAACCCTAACAGATAGATCTGATTTAATTCGATGAGTCTATATTGATTATTCGAATAAAAACAATATCATAATCGCAATGCATAATCTCAAAAGGGAGTAACAATCTCAATTACCTTCAGAAAGATCATCAGGAAACGAAATCTTCTTATCCATTGAAGATTGCAGAGAAGAAACAGAGGAAAACCGAATTTCGTGAACAAATGCGCAGTCGAAAACTCCGATTAAAATCAATTAAATAGGAAATTTGAAAATCTGCAGAGATCGGAGGAGGAGGAGGAGCAAAGAAGCTTATCGGACCAACTCATCGTGAAAACGCGTGATCGAATTATTCAATAGCGAAGATTCAAAAACGAATAAAACTTTGAGATTAGAAATCGAAAGACGACAAGAGAGAATAGCGTCGTTCCCAGAGGTTTTGCAATTTCGTGATTGGTGCATTTTTTTTTTTTCTTCTTTTAAAAGATGAGAAACATGAAGAAGAAAGGTGAAACGAAAAAGAAAAGGATTCGGTATGAACGAGGTGTATTCGTTGAAAGCAGATAGCCTTTTATACTGCTGTGCCGGTCGGCTAATTCAGATTTTTCCCATCAAGAAGTAAATGACATTTGTACCCTTCTATTATACTTTTATTCCCTGGTCAACATTTTCTTTCCATTTTAGATACTTCATCGCTCTTTTCAAATGTGTGATTAATATAGCAAACAGCTCATGACGTTACAGATTTGATGTCAATGTCTATGGATTGTTTATATATGAATAGAGATATTTAAATGGGTAGTTGATCCAACTTAACTTTTACTTCATGTGATAAAAGCTTTTGAGGATGGTGACGAATTCACTCCGTTTATAAATATATTTTTAATTACATATTATTAATATTTAAAAATATCGGAAATTTAATTCGGGGATCGGACCCATTACAACCACAAATTTACCGGACAAAAACTAGGTACGAACGAATAAAGATTAGGCGAAAACCGCCGGAAAATCAACAAAAACAAAAAAAATAAGGAGGTTGGGAAGTAGACAGAAGCCCGAAAGCCTCATCTCCGACGGACCCAAGCAGCCACCGGCATTCACCACGCCAGATTTCACCTACTAACCGGCAATTCCGGAACCGGTTTTCAGCTTCCTCGCGACGGAGCTTCCGCGGCGCCGGCCACTCTCGGAGATCATCCCCCGACCACGTAAATATTTCCCCCGAAGGAGATCGTCCCACGGCCACGTAAATCCCTTCCAACTCCTCGTCGACACACAACTCGCCTCCTCCGCGCACCACCAAACAAACCTCGATCCTGCCAAAAAACACCGCCACCACAGATACATGACCGCCAAGAGGAATCGCCATCCTCTGGACGATCCGCCGCCGTTGACGACCTTGTTTTTGACCCTAACATCCTAAAAACGAAGAGCCTCATCTCTAAGCATCTTAGATCTTGACCCAATCCGCCGAGTCTCTCCACCGTCCTCTAACAGACAACACCACCGCCGGATAAAACCAAGAACCTCTTCCGCCATGGAGCTTGAACCCCTCCCAACGCTTCAGATAAGAAAAGGGGTGCACCCGGAGCCTCCGCCGTGCAATAGGACCGTCAATGAAGGCCGGGAACAGAAAAAACTAAAGGAGACTCCCTCACAGACCAGCGAGAAGCGCCAGAAACTGGAGAAAACCTCAAACCTACGAGAAAGCAAATAAGCTTTTTGAGAGAGTTTCTGAGATAGCACGTAAATCTAATGCGCGCAGAACTCATGTAAAAATACTCCGTTTATATCTATAAATTGTTATATTTAGTCGCGTGGTGTTAACAAACTTCCATAAAATATTTGTTTAATATATGTTATAACAAAATTATTAATATGTAAATATTACAATTATCTTTGAATTGGTAAATTTACTTACTACATAATTTGAAAACCAAAAATTCCTTATTTAAAATTTAATATATTTCTTAAGTGAAATATTCATAAATATGTGTATATATCTACATATATAAAATCAATTTATTACTAGATAGGTAAATTAACTACACATATTTTGTAAGCCAAATAAATCTAAATTTTTTATTTAAATTAATAACAAAATAGATATATTTCTTAAAATGAAATATTTATTCGTATATATCTACATATATAAAGCCAATGAAAACTAAATTAATATAAACAAATTTTTATATGTAATTCAAGATTTTGTTTTTATTAATATAATACTAGATTTTGATCCGCGCTTAGAAAGCGCGGATTTACTTTTTTTTTACAAATTTAAACTATATTTATTTTGTTATTAGTAATTAATTTTTTAATTATGCAATCTAATTTTGTTTATAATTGTTTAATCTGCATTATAAAAATAAATTAATAATTTAGGTTTAAAAAGAATTGTGTGTTATTTGAGAAGAGAGGTATATCGTAAAGATAAAGATATTGAAATAGCGATATTGCATGATAAGTTTTAATATTGAATAATTTTGATATTTTATATATTTGTTTTAAACTTGTGCAAAGTTCATTTTTAGAATTCGAAATTGGCTAATTTATTTTTCAACCCGCTCTTATAATAGTTTAAATATTTTGCAATATGATGTAACAACTTGCTAAAAATGCAATCGTAAAAACAAATTCTTACGAAATAAATTAATTTAATATAATTTTAAAATTTTATTATAATATAAACATAAATATTTATATTTGAAATAAAAAATAAAGAAGATATTAAAATATATTATATTTGAATTTTGAAGATAATCATAATTAAAAAATATTATCTTATATATACAAAATAGTTGATGTTTAAATTATTTAGTTATATTTTCAATTGATTTAATAGTTTTATGTTTTTATATATTAATTAGAAAAGAGAAATTCATTATATTTGGCTTGTTTGGATACATGTTTAGTAATTGTCTTGTTTGGAAACATGGATAGTAGATAAATTGTTATATTCTTTAATTACCGTTAAAGAATATTAAAAAAATACTTTTAAATCTCTAATGGCATAAATTGTAAATAACACATGCCCCAAAGATTAGTTTCCTAAAGATTCTAATTTTTAATAGTATTGATGATTGATTTTATTTTTATTAATATAATATGAATATACCGAATATTCTTTTGAAACGCCACATATTATCCAACATAACAAAATTGCATGAAATTAATAATGAAAAACTTCTTAAGCTTCTGAAAGTTTGTTACTAAACTTTTATGATATTCCGTGCACACATATCATGTAAGATGTCGTATAACGTTCCTAAGATTTTTGAATAGGATTTTGATTATTTAAGTTTGGCTTTCAACTTTGGCCAAATAAGAAATCAGTGATTTCATTTGTCTAAATAAAAAAGTCTGTTATCGGATTTCTTCTCAAATAAATTTATTAAAAGTAAATAAGACATTTTTATATGAGAGTGAATGAAAGAGCTATATTCCTTCAAAACCACTTCTCAAATAATAGTATAGATTAGATTTAAGATATATTATTGAGGGACATGAACTAGTTTTTGCTTGGGTTTTTCTATTAGTGTAATCTAGAATTTTTAGGTGGCATTTCAAAAACTTGGAGAAGAATAAGTAAATGATAATGATATGGTAAACTTATTTTTCTGGAAGATTGTATAACTTTTTCATCTGAATTTCATTGATTAATACTAGTAAAAGCTATTGTTATTACAAATTCGGAAAATCTGGAAAATTCAGAGGTTACGCTCAAACGTATATCATGAGATAAAGGTAGCAAGAAAAACAAACCTTCGGCAGACTACAACCCAACAAAAAGGAACCAGAAAGAAACTAGAACAACATCAACTTACAAAAACTAATATAAAGTTGATTCATGGAAGATCTAAAGCTCCAATCAGTTACACTTAATCCTTGACCTCTATCGCAACCCAGAATGCTCGCATAGTAACCATTTGATGTCGAAAAGAGACTCAGGACCACAAGCTCAAGAAAATACAAACTAAGAGGAGCAACAATGAACACAACCAGTCAAACTTCAAACAAATACAAAGAAATCCTTGAAAAGACCAGGGCATAAATTAAACTCCACAAACACACCCAAGAACTGAAGACGACACAAGACCATGCACAAGGCGATAATCTTGAACTCCAAAAAGGAAAAAACGCAACCTAAAACCTCCAGATCTTACATGCGGACATTCACTCACCGATCAAGGCCACTTGCCGATCAAAGACCGGTCACCTCCTCGCAAGAGAAGACTCAGAAGACGAAGACACTAAAGCACTGAAAAACCTAAACCCAGCACCAAAAGGAAGACGAGAGAGGAATGTAGATGCATCTGCAGCAAGATCATATCCATAAAACGGAACCCAAAGTAAAACCTAGCCAAACAACAAACCTCGAAACCTCAATCAACCGAGACAAAGAAGCCAATCGACGAACCAAAAGAAAATTCCAGATAGGAGAATAAAGTAGAAAAGAACACTAAAACCGGTGCATATGACCTGTCAAAGATGAACTTGTTGCTAAAGAGCTAATTTTACTTTAAAAACCATTAAAAAGTCGAAAACCAGTAAACCAATCACAACAACATAACTGGATAAAAATCCAGCAATGACCCAAAATAAAACCACACCACTGTATATACCACTAAACCACCACAAACAAAACCATAGACGGATCAAAACTTATCTAAGGCCAACAAAACGTGAAGCAACAAGAAAACAGACGATGAGGAGGTGGATCCGGTACATCAAACCCCGACCACGAGCCTCGCCTTCGAATCTTACAACCTCCATCACCTGCTGCTATAACCAAGATTTTTACCCGTTTTACTGCATATTTTAGGACACTTTAACAAGTGATCCAAGTGTTTTTGAAAGGTTTTAGTATGTTTTCACATATTTCTAGTTTCAAGACTTTTTTCAGGAAAACCAAGCTAAATGCAAGGAAAATAGAGAAAAATTCCACTTTTCGGTATCGAGTCATTCTCAGAAGTTCAGCATAAAATGAATACCTTCTAACCATTTTATCATCCACTTGACATGACGAAGATCCAATGGTTCAAACTCAAGAAAACAGAAGCATAATACATGACCAGGAGCAGCCGAAGCAGAAACGAAGCAGCCCGTGGCTGCGACCAAGCTTGCTCTAGACACGACCTCCTCCATTGCACTCGCGGCCAAGCCATGGCCGGTTGAAGAAGACCTATTTTACTCTTGTTGGGCCAATTTTCGATTTTAACTCATTTTTCTTATTTTAACCTGTCCCACATTGAAAGTTTAAGCTTTTCTAGGGATTTCTTATCACTATATAAGGGGTAGACCCCCTCTCCTTGTACAGACCACGAAATTTAAAATACAAAGTCCTTTATTTACAGCTTTAGTCCTTTAGTCTTTAGTTTCTTAGTTTTAGGGTTTAGAAGTCTAGGGTGATTGAGCGAGATCCTAAACCTCTAACCCTAGACCTAATTGGTCCTAGTCAGTATAAGCAGCTAGCCTATGACCATGATATGTTACTCCATGGATGAGTAGTTCATTTATTGGGTTTTACTATGTAGTTATCTAAGAAGAATAATGTCGGTTTGATTAAGATTACTTGTATTGAAATTATGTATGATTCAAGGATTCTTTCTTTTAAGTTTGTTCTTAATGCATGTGACTAGAGTCATGAACTAAAATATGATCTTAGGATTGATAAAACCATGAAAGTGCTGAATTTATTAACCTAACCTAGCTTAGGAGTGTAGTTGTGTTGCGAGGTGAGATTTTATTTTTCATCATGTTGAATATTTTACAAGAATTAATCCATGTATGTTTTTTATCGGCACCTTCATTGAAAACATTCAACTGTTTAATATTTTATTTGCTAATCCATTGTAAATAGTGTTGGATCCCTATGGATCTAGGGTTTGATATATTGAATGAAAACCAACCTCGTTCTTACCTCTCTGGCAGCGGAATTGAGATGGTGAACGAGATCAGTGGAGCAACACAAACGCCTTGCCTCTACCAGATACACACGCACGCTTCACTGGAAACGGGATGCTAGTGCCGGATCAACGGGATCGATTCTCTCTGGTGTGTCTAGTGTTTTCTTTCTTGAAAACTTGACGGCTCATTCGTTTAGGTCGAACTAAAACGAGTTTATTCGACCTCAACTTGCTTAACGGGCCAGACTCAATTAAGCCATAACCCGAAAAGCCTGTTCGGAAAAACCGAACTGTGTCGACCGACACACAAGCTGTGTCGATCGACACAACACCATTATCTCGAATCTTATGTGTATTTCAATACACATAATATGATCATTGCCACAATGATCATTCCCATGTCGTAGCTTCCAGTTCGCTTAGGTGTGTGACCCTATAGGATCATATAATACTGGCAGTAAATCCACGACCTACAGATTACAAGAGGCTTCTAGCAAAGCATTGCAAAACCCAGTATTATACGAATGTCTGATCTCGACACAAAACTATCACAGGAGTGAGTACAAGTGTGATTTCAGGACACTATCCCAACAATCTCCCACTTGTACTGGAATCACCAATTCCTATAATCCTTTTGTCTCTATATCTCGATTTGGCATAAGGCAAGATTAGTATTATCCTTATTTAGCCAACATCGTGTTTATCGAACTCCTGATCTCATACTGAACATTACAAACAACTGAACTGCAGTTCGTTTGAGTGCGGCCACACATTTTCTCAGTATTCAATCTTCGATAGGCCCTGAGATATTTATCTCCCGTTATACAGGAGGGACAAATTCCATCTTGTTCCATCCCTGTTTCAACGCGTATTTCATGATACACCCGAACAGTGCCGTTATAGTCGCCAGTTACAGGTCGACGTTTGAAAAGGTCAAAGTGTACCAATTCATATGCAAGAAAGCATGATGAACTCAGGTCTAAGGACTATACTCTATAGTCGTAATGAGAATCTCTTATGACACATATATAACTATCTTGTAGACTTCTCATTAGCGGGTCATGTCCGATCATATGTTCACTAACATATATCAATGTGACTGACTGCGATAATCATATCATTGGCTCCATGAAACTTAGCCAACAGTCACCTCACAATCTAGTCTCTACCGGTTGTTAGTGTCCCAATTCTACAACCTCGACTAGGGACAAAATAATTCATTGACTTATAGGGTTTCATGATCAAGTCCTCAACTTGATGACCTATAATATGTCATAAACTTATTTGGGACCATTATTTAGATCACAATATAAATAATGTTGAAATCAAATTTCATTGAAACACTTCCAAAGAATGTTTACAAGAGCGTCTTATTATAACTTAAAATATAACCAAAAACTCCCACTAGAATCAAGATTACATCATAAGATCTCTAATGCCTACAGCAGTCGTATGACTCTCATGCTTAGGCCTTGGGAGTGACTTGGTCAGAGGATCAGCGACGTTCTCATCTGTCGGAACTCGGCTGATCTTTACATCACCTCTATTGACAATATCACGAATCAAATGATATTTCCTCTCAACGTGTTTGGACTTCTGGTGTGACCTGGGTTCTTTCGCCTGAGCAATGGCTCCATTGTTATCGCAGAATAAAGCCACTGGCTCCAAGATACTAGGAACCACACCAAGTTCAGTCATGAACTTCTTGATCCAAACAGCTTCCTTTGCTGCTTCTGAAGCAGCAACATATTCAGCTTCCGTTGTGGAATCAGCTACGGTATTCTGCTTAGAGCTCTTCCAGCTCACCGCACCGCCATTTAGACAGAAGACAAATCCAGATTGTGATCGGAAATCGTCTCTGTCTGTCTGAAAACTCGCATCAGTGAATCCATTCACCACAAGTTCATCACTTCTTCCATACACAAGGAATTTATCCTTAGTATGTCTCAAATACTTGAGAATATTCTTGACAGCTGTCCAGTGTTCCTCACCTGGATCAGATTGGTATCTGCTCGTCATGCTTAACGCGTAAGCTACATCTGGACGAGTGCAGAGCATGGCATACATGATAGATCCTATTGCAGAAGCATAAGGAATCCTATTCATGCGTTCTCGCTCAGCAGATGTCGCCGGACACTGCTTCTTGCTGAGACTCATGCCATGAGACATTGGAATGAAGCCCTTCTTGGAATCTTGCATCTTGAATCTGTGCAACACCTTATCAATATAAGTGTCCTGGCACAATCCAATCAGCTTGTTAGTTCTATCTCTGTAGATTCTGATTCCAAGAATGTACGCGGCTTCTCCCATGTCTTTCATGGAAAAACAACTTCCAAGCCAAGTCTTGATAGACTGAAGCAACGGAACGTCATTACCGAGGAGGAGTATGTCATCGACATACAGTACAAGAAACGCAATTTTGCTCCCACTAGTCTTCTTGTATACACATGCTTCCTCTTCGTTCTTGATGAAACCGAATTGTTTTACTGCTTCATCAAAACGAAGATTCCAACTCCGTGATGCTTGCTTCAATCCATAAATGGATTTATGAAGTTTGCATACCTTTCCAGCGTTTTTAGGATCGACAAAACCTTCAGGCTGTGTCATGTACACATCCTCTTCCAGAATACCATTCAGGAATGCGGTTTTAACATCCATCTGCCAAATCTCATAATCATAATGAGCAGCAATCGCTAGAAAAATCCGAATGGATTTAAGCATAGCTACTGGGGAATAGGTTTCATCATAGTCAATACCATGAATTTGTTTGAAACCTTTAGCCACCAATCTCGCTTTGTAAATCTGTACATTTCCATCCACGTCAATCTTCTTCTTGAAGATCCATTTACACTCAATGGCTTTTACACCACTAGGTAAATCGACCAAGGACCATACTTGGTTTTCTGACATGGATGTCATTTCGGATTTAGAGGCTCCAAGCCACTTTTCGGAGTCCGGGCCCATCATTGCTTCCGCAAAGGTCGCTGGTTCGTCACCTTCAATGATCATCAGATCATTTGAATTGGTTACGAGAAATCCATAGTATCTCTCGGGTTCGTGACGGATCCTTCCGGATCTGCGAACTTCAGGCTCCACAGGCGCCGGTTCCACAGAACTTTGTGGATCCAACTGCTGCTCTTCCTCAATAGGTTGAGCAGTTTCCTGTGCATCTTGAATTTCTTCAAGATGTACTTTACTCCCACTGTTTTTCTTAGAGAGAAACTCCCTCTCAAGAAAAGAACAGTCCCGAGCAACAAATACTTTGTTCTCAGATTGGTTGTAAAAGTAGTATGCCTTGGTTTCCTTAGGATAACCAACGAAGTAGCATTTATCTGATTTGGGTGCAAGCTTGTCAGAGATTAAACGTTTGACATAAGCTTCACAACCCCAAATCCTCAGGAAAGACAAATTAGGAATTTTCCCAGTCCACAATTCATGTGGTGTCTTATCCACCGATTTAGATGGCACCCTATTTAGTGTAAACGCAGACGTTTCTAGAGCGTATCCCTAAAAGGATAATGGAAGATTAGTATGACTCATCATAGACCGAACCATATCTAATAAGGTTCGATTTCTCCTCTCTGACACTCCATTCCATTGAGGTGTTCCAGGAGGAGTGAGTTGTGAAACAATTCCACACTCGCTCAGATAGTCGCTGAACTCTTGGCTTAAGTATTCTCCTCCGCGATCCGATCGCAGAATTTTGATACTTTTGCCAAGTTGGTTTTGTACTTCATTCTTGAATTCCTTGAATCTATCAAAGGATTCTGACTTGTGTCTCATCAAGTAGACATAGCCATACCTACTGAAATCATCAGTGAAGGTAATGAAGTACTTGTAATTTCCTCTGGCAACAGTACTCATCGGCCCACATACATCAGTATGAACAAGGCCCAACAAGTCACTGGCCCTTTCATTTGGTTTGTTGAAAGGGGCTCTAGCCATTTTGCCCACCAAGCAAGATTCGCATTTCTCACATGATTCAAAATCAAATGAGCCCAGAAGCCCATTTCGATGGAGCCTTTGGATGCGTTTCTCATTGATATGGCACAAACGACAATGCCATAAGAAAGTCGGGTTTTCGTCATTTGACTTAAACCGCTTTGTATTTATGTTAAAGACAGGCATTTCTTGATTTAAAACATATAACCCATTTTCTAATGGGGCGCTACCATAAAATGTACCATCACGATTAAAAGAACAAACTTTATTCTTAACAGCAAAATCAAAACCTTCCAAATCCAAAACGGAAACTGAAATTATGTTTCTGCTTATCGCAGGTACAAAGTAGCAATTATTCAAAGCTAAAATCATGCCCGAAGGTAAAGACAATTCATAGGTGCCTACGGCCAGTGCAGCAACCTTAGCTCCATTCCCGACTCGTAGCTCCACTTGTCCTTTCTTCAGCGTTCTACTGTTTCTTAGTGCCTGCACATCAGTACAAATGTGAGCACCGCAGCCGGTATCCAATACCCACGAAGTAGAACTAGAAGATATAACATTAAGTTCGATAACATAAATACCTGAGTCAGACGCATCATACGTCTTCTTCAGCTTCTTGTAATCTTCCTTGAACTTCTTGCAGTCTCTTTTCCAATGCCCCAACTGCTTGCAGTAGTTTCACTTATCCTCAGCAGAAGGCCCGGATTTGGGCTTGGGCTTGGGCTTGTCTTGACTTTCAGTCTCGACAACCTGGGCCTTTCCCTTATCCTTCTTAGGTTTCTTAAACCTTTTACCCCCTTGTACCATCAGGACACTGGGAGTAGCCTTCTTGAGATTCGGTTCTGCTGTCTTCAGCATACCGTGCAACTCAGTCAATGTCTTAGTCATGTTTTGCATGTTGTAGTTCATAATGAACTGATCAAAACACGACGGCAATGACTGCAGAATCATGTCAGTGGCCAGCTCCTGGCTAATGGCACAGTCCAGTTTCCCCAGGTTATCAATGTAACCCATCATTTTAAGGACATGAGGACTTACTGGACTGTCCTTAGCCAGCTTGCAATCCATGAGAGATTTAACCGTCTGGTATCTCTCTGTGCGAGCTTGCTCCTGAAACAAAGCTTTCAGGCTGTTAATCATCTCAATGGGTGACAACACGTTCTCATATTGCTTCTGCAGCTCAGAGTTCATGGTCACCAGCATTAGACAAGTAACATCTTTGACATCCGCTGAATGCTTATCCCAAGCATTCTTTTCTGTCTGCGGAGCATTGGAACGTGGCCTCTCGGTGAGAATTCTTTCAAGGACATATTCCTTGTTCTCTTGCCTGAGAACTATTCTCAGGTTCCGATACCATTCCAAGAAATTAGATCCATTTAACTTGTCCTTCTCAAGGACGGATCTTAGTGAGAAAGTGTTGATGTGATTTGAGACAGACATAGCTGCAATTAAAAGAGGTAAAGGTTTTAGTTATAATGCTCAAGGAAATGAGAAATCTTATCTAATAAGAAAACTCGCATTGTATTCATAACTATGTTTCCTCATATGAATACAATGAACCAAGATCCTCAGATCACCAAAATTCGAGTGGACGACTCGCCATCACCCAAAATTTAGTCATCCAGGTAAGCAAATCATTGCTAATTGTACCCAGTACAACTCTTGGTCGCAGGTAAGACAATCCATGTCATATCCACTCCGATGTCTCTGGGCCCAGAACTTCTGATGGCCCAGTCAAGTAAACCAATCTCTTCGGTCTTGTGATCATTGACAGTCGCACTGCAAGTCTATCAATGATCACCTGCCTTACTCATGTAGCTGTGGATACCAAGGACTCCAAGACTATCCAATCAGCGACACGAGTCTTGACAGTAGACAAGATCACTTGATATTTAGTTGAGGAAAAGAACCGATTTATCTTGATGCATATCCAATATACATTCAAGGATTTATTTATTTATTTAAAACATTCAGTTTATTTA
Source organism: Orychophragmus violaceus (assembly GCA_030180135.1). Taxonomy (NCBI): domain Eukaryota; kingdom Viridiplantae; phylum Streptophyta; class Magnoliopsida; order Brassicales; family Brassicaceae; genus Orychophragmus; species Orychophragmus violaceus. The sequence goes on along the minus strand of CM058232.1, from coordinate 66,065,390 downwards.
GTTTAGATTCATCTACAAATTTTAGGATTAAATTGTTCTGGTATATGCAAATATGTAGTCCAACTAGCATGTCTGCTAGCATTGTATCGATCGACGCCAGCCATTGGTATCGATCGATGCAATCAAATTTAAACCGCTCTTCGATAACCGGTCTAACCGAATCGAATTTACATAACCGATTCAATCCAATTGAACCAGTTCGGTTTAATAGTCCATGTCGATCGTCACACACTGTGTGTCGATCGATATGACCAAACCAGAACCAATTTGGTTAATCAAAATTAACCGAGCGATCCAACCTGTTCAATCCAATTGAACCGGTCTATCAACCTTCTTTGCCTGTGTCGACCGACACACCCAGTGTATCGATCGACGCAGCAGGAATACGGGTATTCGATCTCAGATCGAAACCCTAAAATTATTTACGGATTTTCGCTCTGTGTCGACCGACACATGCTTTGTGTCGATCGACACCCTGCGATAACCCTAAAATTTTAACGCGTTCAGCCGCGGCGTGTCGACCGACACACGCTTTGTGTCGATCGACACAGTGCGTTTTCATCAATTCTTCGTCTTTTCAAACAGAACAAAACCGAGAATATAACTTGAAAACACGATTTGAACATGCAAAAATCAATTCAACAACATCAGGATTCGAATTAATTTGCATCATATTCAATAGCTAAACCCTAACCTGGCTCTGATACCACTGTTGGATCCCTATGGATCTAGGGTTTGATATATTGAATGAAAACCAACCTCGTTCTTACCTTTCTGGCAGCGGAATTGAGATGGTGAACGAGATCAGTGGAGCAACACAAACGCCTTGCCTCTACCAGATACACACGCACGCTTCACTGGAAACGGGATGCTAGTGCCGGATCAACGGGATCGATTCTCTCTGGTGTGTCTAGTGTTTTCTTTCTTGAAAACTTGACGGCTCATTCGTTTAGGTCGAACTAAAACGAGTTTATTCGACCTGAACTTGCTTAACGGGCCAGACTCAATTAATCCATAACCCGAAAAGCCTGTTCGGAAAAACCGAACTGTGTCGACCGACACACAAGTGATAGGTTCTAAGTTTTCCCTATACTAAACTGCAAGTGAACAGCAATGTCAAAGTAGTATATAGGGTTATCGAATCCACAGGGACACTCGGTCTCAAGAGAATCAAACTGTAGGAATAAATACTAGAAATAAGCAAGTAGTGGATGAAATAAATTGCGGTGCGAGAAAGTAAATCAGTAGCAGAGATTAACGGTTGTGAAGCAAGTAAATAAAAGCGTCAAGCCTAGGGTATTCTCAGGAAATCAGACAAGCAGACAGTTCATTCAGCAAGGATCTAATTAAGAACGGTTCTAGAACTCAAAACACAGATATAGAATTAACCAAATTCCTTTGCGATAATTCTCTAAGTCTAAGTGCAGCAAACCAAACTTTCGTTTGCGAGAACTAACAGATTAAACTAGCAATAAGTCCAAGTTTGATATGTTCACAATTATCCTAAACCAAACTTCCGTTTGCGCAAAGTTTAATTGCCCAATTTAATTAGTTCAGATTCCTAAACCCCACTTCCGTGACGTATTTAGCAACCTAAGATCTAGATTCTAATTGATCAGGTTAGAACTAGCTTTAAGCACAATTAAATTGAAGAACAGATATAGTTATGAATCCTTAACTGAATTTGAACAAGTCTAGCAAGTCATGAAATCCTATGTGAGAAACCCTAAACCTAACTATGGATCTACTCAGACATAGATAATGAAAACATAATCATAGAATGAATAAATTGCATAAAAGAATAAGAGTAAAAGGGGTTCGAAATCTTCTCCAAATACAGATGATGTAACAGGTTCAGATCAGCCCCAAAAAGCTCTAAAATCCTCTGCTCTTAATTATCAAAGTGTATGGTAAAAAGTATAAAGCGTGTCTAATAAAAACACTAAAAACTCTATTATATAGGCATAATCTCGGCCAAGGGCTTCTTTGTAAATATCAGGAACTTCTGGTTCAAAGTGCAAATTCTTCACTCTTCTAAACCGCCGAGTTTTTGGCCCATCTCGCTGGTGCATCGATCGATGCTAGAGTGCAACGATCGACACCTTCCTCTGTTTCGGACAGTGAACTCTATCTCTCGGCTAAACACTCCAAAAATCTCCAAAATGCTCCATTATCTCCAATTCAGCTCCCAACCTGATTATACCTGTAAAAGACTCTAAACAAAGACAAAAGACACTAAAAACACACTTATATCTGTTGGAAGTTTCGGTTGATCCTGATTCAATTCTCATATTGATATCAACCTAAACATGCATCAGATCTAGGTGTTCTTATTTAGAAACATTATGATCTCACCTTTTACCTGTTTGTTGCAGCGGAATTGATGAACAGGTCAGAGATCAGGGAGATACACCAAGGGATGAATCCTCCAAAGGCTCACACACGCAATCACAGGAAAATGGCTGCTAGACCAAGCTAAGGGAGGCGACAGAGAGAGAGAGTTTTCGCGGCTGGGATTAGGGTTGGGAGGAAGAGAGTTGGCTTTTAGTCATTAAAAGCCTTCTCTTTCCCTTTTGGGCTTTTGGGCCCAATCTGATTAAATCCCATTTAATCAGACCCATTAATCTTTCTCTCTTAGTACGACAAATGCCTAGCACTTTTGTCGTACTTCTGTTAAGCCGTTCCTACTTTATTTCCTGCAAGCTTAAGCGTGTGACCCATATGGGATCATACAATAAAAGCAATAAGTCCGAGACTTATAGATCATGAGCGGACTCTAGCAAGCCATCATGACCCCCAGTATTGTATGACTTATGTCTGATCACTGACATACTCTTACTTTATAGAGACAGTACAGAGATTGCTGGACACAATTCCAACAATCTCCCACTTGAACTGGAATCTCTGTATTCATAATCCCTTTCGTCTCAATATCTCGATTAGTCATAAGGCAAGATTAGTGTCATCCTTATAAAGCCTAATCTTGTTCATCGGACTCTGATTTGATACTGACAATCCAAACGACTCGGGAAAGTCCGTTTGAGCATGGCCATGCGTTTTCCAGTATTCAAATCTCCGATTGGCCTAGAGATATTCACTCCATTTATATTGGAGGGACAAATCTCATCTTGTTCCATCACTGTAAACTACTCATTTCATGATGTACCCAAACAAGGTCCTTATAGCTATCGCAGAACGATAGCGTTAGACAATGATCAAAGTGCATCAGTCCATATGCAGTCACATGCATGCGAACTCAGGTCTAAGGACTATACTCTATAGTCGTAGTAAGAATCTCTTATGACACAGATATAAATATCCTGAAGAGTTCTTATAAGCGGGTCTTGTCCGGTCGTATGTTCCCAACATACACCTATGTACTGACTTTGATGCCGTGCATCTATGACACACTGAGACTTTGTCATAAGTCACGTACCAATCCAGTCTCACATGGTTGTTGGTGTTCCAGTTTCAACAACCTTCGACTAGGGACATGATGATATAAAACATTTATCAAATATAGGATCTCATGATCAAGCTAAATGACTTCGATGACTCAAGATCAAATCATTTACTTCGATGACCTATAAAATGGTTCATATCATTTTGGAACGATTATTTCATCACAGTTAAAATAATCTTGAAATAATAATTTCATTAAAACATAAAATAATGTTTTACAAGAACATATCAAATAACTAAAATAAAGCTCACAAAACTCCCACTCAAATTTAGATTACATTTCAATGTTTCTAATGCCTACAGCTTCAGTCAGGAACTCGAGCTTAGGCCTTGGGAGTGGCTTTGTCAACGGATCAGCGACATTATCATCTGTCGGAACTCGGCTGATCTTGACTTCCTTTCTATTAATGATGTCACGTATCAAGTGATATCTTCTTTGAACATGCTTGGATTTCTGGTGTGATCTTGGTTCCTTTGCCTGAGCTATAGCACCATTGTTGTCACAAAACAGTGCCAGAGGCTCAGCCGCATCTGGTATCACACCTAGTTCCATAATGAACTTTCGTATCCAAACAGCTTCCTTCGCTGCTTCCGAGGCGGCGATATATTCAGCTTCTGTAGTGGAATCAGCAACGGTGTCCTGCTTGGAGCTTCTCCAACTTACTGCACCGCCATTCAGACAAAAGACATAACCGGACTGTGACCGGAAATCATCTGTGTCTGTCTGGAAACTTGCGTCCGTGAATCCACTGACTTTAAGCACATCACTTCCACCGTACACTAAGAACTTATCCTTAGTATGTCTTAGATACTTCAAGATGTTCTTTACGGCAATCCAATGGTTTTCACCTGGATTTGACTGGTATCTACTCGTCATGCTCAATGCGTAAGCAACATCAGGACGAGTACAGATCATGGCATACATGACAGATCCTATTGCAGATGCATAAGGAATATTCTTCATGCGATCAAGCTCAGCAGCCGACGTAGGGCTCTGCATCTTGCTTAGCGTTGTGCCATGTACCATTGGCGTGAAGCCCTTCTTGGAATCTTTCATGCTGAATCTTTGTAGGACTTTGTCAATGTATGAGTCTTGACACAAGCCTATCAGCCTCTTAGGTCTATCCCGATAGATCCTAATTCCAAGAACGTATGCGGCTTCACCCATGTCTTTCATGGAAAAACAACTTCCAAGCCAGTCCTTTACAGACTTCAGCATTGGAACGTCGTTTCCGAGAAGCAGTATGTCATCGACATACAGAATAAGAAATACAATCTTGCTCCCACTAGATTTCTTATACACGCATTGTTCTTCTTCGTTTCTGATGAAGTCAAATTGCTTGATCGCTTCATCAAAACGAAGATTCCAGCTCCTCGATGCTTGCTTCAATCCATAAATGGATTTATGAAGCTTGCATACTTTCCCAGCATTCTTTGGATCTATGTAACCGTCAGGTTGCGTCATATACACATCCTCTTCCAGAATACCATTCAGGAAGGCGGTTTTCACGTCCATCTGCCAAATTTCATAATCATGAAAAGCTGCAGTTGCTAGTAGAATCCGAATAGATTTCATCATAGCCACCGGTGAATAGGTTTCATCGTAGTCCACACCGTGAACTTGTCTGAAACCTTTTGCCACCAACCTGGCTTTATAAATCTGGACATTTCCATCCACGTCAATCTTCTTCTTGAAGATCCATTTGCACTCGATGGCTTTTACACCAGCGGGTAAGTCAACCAACGAAAATACTTGGTTGACCGACATGGAGTCCATTTCGGAATCAGTGGCCTTGCGCCACTTAGAGGAATCTGGGCCCATCATGGCTTGATTGAAGTTCGATGGTTCATCACCATCAATGATCAAAAGATCATGACAGTCAGTCACGAGGAATCCCTGATATCTCTCGGGTTCGTGACGGATCCTCCCGGATCTTCGAACTTCAGGTACTACAGGTTCAGGCTCTACAATTTCTTGTAGGTCCTCCTGCTGCTCTTCCTCATTAGGTTGAGCAGTATCCTGTTCATCTTGAATTTCTTCAAGCAGTACCTTACTCCCACTGTCTTTCTTAGAGAGAAATTCTCTCTCAAGAAAGTTACAATCCCGGGCAACAAAGATCTTGTTCTCGGAACGTAGATAGAAGTAATAAGCCTTGGTTTCCCGTGGATAACCAATGAAGTAGCATTTGTCAGATTTTGGTGTAAGCTTGTCTGAGATCAATCTCTTGACATAGGCTTCACAACCCCAAATTCTGAGATAAGACAGCACTGGAGCTTCTCCAGTCCATAATTCATATGGTGTCTTTGCTACTGCTTTCGATGGCGCTCTATTTAGAGTGAACACTGCTGTTAGCAGAGCATATCCCCAAAGGGATATTGGAAGGTCTGTGTGACTCATCATAGATCGAACCATATCCAATAAGGTCCGATTTCTCCTCTCAGACACACCATTCCATTGAGGTGTTCCGGGAGGAGTGAGTTGGGATACGATCCCACACTCTCTTAGATGATCACTGAATTCTTGGCTTAAGTATTCTCCTCCTCGGTCGGACCGAAGAGCCTTAATGCTTTTGCCAAGTTGGTTCTGTACTTCATTTTGGAATTCTCTGAACTTCTCAAAAGATTCAGACTTATGTTTCATCAAATAAACATATCCATACCTACTGAAATCATCAGTAAAGGTAATGAAGTACTGATAGTTTCCTCTTGCATTAGTGGACATTGGGCCACACACATCAGTGTGTATCAGGCCCAATAAGTCACTGGCCCTCTCGTTAGGTTTATTAAAGGGGGCCCGTGTCATTTTGCCCATCATGCAGGATTCGCATTTCTCACATGACTCAAAGTCAAATGAGCCAAGAAGTCCATTCGAATGGAGCCTCTTGATGCGTTTCTCGCTGATGTGCCCTAAACGACAATGCCATAGAAACGTTCGGTTTTCCTCATTAGGTTTAAACCGTTTTGTATTAATGTTATAAATTGGCGCGGATTGATCGAGTATGTAAAGCCCATTCGTAAGAGGGGCAGAACCATAGAACAAATTGTTGCGATTGAAGGAACATAATTTATTCTTAACTGAAAAATCATAACCTTTCAAATCCAACAAAGAAATTGAAATAATATTTCTGCTTATAGCAGGTACAAAATAACAATTATTAAGTTCTAAAATCAATCCCGAAGGTAAAGACAACAAGTAAGTTCCTACAGCTAGTGCTGAAACTTTCGCTCCATTCCCAACTCGTAGTTCCACTTGTCCTTGCTTCAGCCTTCTACTGTTGCTGAGTGCCTGCATATTAGTACAAATATGAGCCCCACAACCAGTATCCATGACCCATGAGGTATTATCAGAAGTAGTTGTATTAACTTCTATAACAAAAATACCTGATGAAGAAGTCTCGAAAGTCTTCTTCTTTAATTCCTTTAGACCTTCCTGGAATTTCTTGCAATCTCTTCTCCAATGCCCCAGTTCTTTGCAGAACCTGCACATGTCAGTAGGCCCAGCCTTGGACTTGGGCTTGGGCTTTGGCGTGTCCTTGTCCGCGACTTGGACACCCTTGGCCTTTCCCTTATCCTTAGCAGAAGACTTCTTAAACCCCTTGCCCTTTTGTACCATAAGTACATTGGGGTCCTTGGCGGTTTTCTTCAAGTTGGGCTCTGCAGTCTTGAGCATTCCGTGAAGCTCAGGCAGTGTCTTACTCAAGCCATGCATGTTAAAGTTCAGAATGAACTGATCATAGCTTGCAGGTAAAGACTGCAGAATGATGTCGCAGGCAAGTTCCTGGCTGATTGGGCAGTCGAGTTTGTGAAGATGATCGAGATAACCCATCATCTTCAACACATGAGGACTCACTGCCGCATTTGCAGCCAACTTACAGTCCAAGAGGTTCTTAACTGTCTGGAACCTCTCGGTCCTAGCCTGCTCCTGAAAAAGCGATTTCAGGCTTGCCATGATCTCGATTGGAGACAATACACTTTCGAACTGTTTTTGCAGCTCAGGAGTCATTGTCACCAACATCAGGCAATAAACATCATTTTCATCTGACGAATGCTTTTCCCAAGCATTGTGCAGAGTCCTGGCAGCATTGGCAAGAGGCCTCTCGGGGAGGGGATCTCGAAGGACATAATCCTTCTTCTCCTGCTTGAGGACCAGCCTCAAGTTCCTTGACCATGTCAGGAAGTTCGTTCCAGTCAGCTTCTCCTTCTCGAGAACAGACCGGATCGAGAATGTGTTTTGTGTGCTTGTAGTAGTCATATCTGAAATATATAAATAAAAAGGTTATTAGTTATATGTTCAAAATGATTAATCTCGTATTAAAGTTTAATATGATTAATCACACATTATATTCAATAAGCTAAGTTACCCTCAATAGAATATAATGATTCCAAGATCCACATATAACTAAAATTAAAGTGGGCCACTGGCCGTCACCCAACCTTAGCTTATATCGGTAAGCCCTATATCGGCTAATTATATCCGTGATATAACTCTTGGTTGTGAATCTGGGCCCGAGGCCCAATCCACTCTGATGTCTCAAGGCCCGGGACTCCCGATGGCCTAGTCAAGAAAACCGGACTATACAGTCATGTAATCATTAATGTCTGGGACTCCCAATGACATTTATGAATCACAAACCGTCTTACCCACGCAAAAGCAGACATCCTCACACTGTAAGGCCATGAATGCAATTGAATGGGCTTTGACAGCTGACATAGCCTGGACAAGACATCCAACGCTTGATATTATTTGAGGTTCGTAGGTTTATTAAAATCATTCCCAAAATAGAAGATTACTATTTCGGGAAACTTTCTATTTATGGAAACCTACTATTTTTGGAAACTTCTAAAATTGGAAACTTTCTAAAACTGGAAACTTTCTAACTTTAGAAACTTCTTTAAAATCCAAAACCCGCAAATTCAGAAACTTCTATTTTAAGAAACTTTCTAATTATAAAATTTCGGAAACTTTAATTTAAAAACGACTTTATAATTTTATAAAATAGATTTTAAATTAATCTGAAGAAAGACTCAATTAACTGGCCCAATTGTTTTAACTTCTTGGCCCGAGGCCCAAGAATTGGTCCATGTCCAAGACATGACCCAATTGTCCAATTAATTGACATAACCGGTCTGGTTCATTAAAACTGGTCTAACCAAGTTTCAATTACTACGATGACCACAATTGTCAACCGGTTATTTACTAAACCGGAATTTCTCAATTTATTTGGTCCAACCAAATCAAATTAGAAATTCCTGGTTTAGGCACTAAATCCAATATTTCTTTCGACATTGGATTTCTTATTCCGGTTTAACCAGATTTAATAAAATTATTAAAATCTGTTTATTAAACCAGAATGATGATTTTAATTAAGTTTTGAACCGAACCACCTAACCGAAATCGAACCGGCCCATCACACCCAAAACCCTAACCGTTCGAAAATTGTCCAAGCCGCAAGCATAATGCTTGGCCGAGACGTGACCGGACGGTTTGGTGCGTGATCGGGACGGGTGGAACGAGCTCGGGTCAGGCGGGACGGTCGTGAAACGATGCTGGCGAGAGGAGAGGCAATCCATGCGATCGGCTGTTGCTCGATCCATGCGATCGTCGGCTGCCCTTCTCCACGCGATCGTCCGGGACGATGCCGAGACCATCATGAGTCGATCGTGGCTCGGTCCAACCGTTCCACTCGATCGCTCGCTCTCGGTCGATCATGCGATCGATCATGGATCGATCCATGCATATAACTCGTCGGCCGATCAACAAAACACGAGTCATATAGCTCGGTTTTGTGATCCAATTAATGTGTTTAGATTTCAATTCTGATTCTTAACTGTTTTATCTTATCAGTAATTGATTCAAAAACAATTCTAAACAGATTAAACAACCTAAACATGAATCTAAAACAAGAAACCTAAGAACCAATGGCTCTGATACCACTGTTGGAAGTTTCGGTTGATCCTGATTCAATTCTCATATTGATATCAACCTAAACATGCATCAGATCTAGGTGTTCTTATTTAGAAACATTATGATCTCACCTTTTACCTGTTTGTTGCAGCGGAATTGATGAACAGGTCAGAGATCAGGGAGATACACCAAGGGATGAATCCTCCAAAGGCTCACACACGCAATCACAGGAAACTGGCTGCTAGACCAAGCTAAGGGAGGCGACAGAGAGAGAGAGTTTTCGCGGCTGGGATTAGGGTTGGGAGGAAGAGAGTTGGCTTTTAGTCATTAAAAGCCTTCTCTTTCCCTTTTGGGCTTTTGGGCCCAATCTGATTAAATCCCATTTAATCAGACCCATTAATCTTTCTCTCTTAGTACGACAAATGCCTAGCACTTTTGTCGTACTTCTGTTAAGCCGTTCCTACTTTATTTCCTGCAAGCTTAAGCGTGTGACCCATATGGGATCATACAATAAAAGCAATAAGTCCGAGACTTATAGATCATGAGCGGACTCTAGCAAGCCATCATGACCCCCAGTATTGTATGACTTATGTCTGATCACTGACATACTCTTACTTTATAGAGACAGTACAGAGATTGCTGGACACAATTCCAACAATATCATGGTCTAAAACTAGTAAAAACCATGATATATCAACTCCCCCACACTTAGCCTTTGCTTGCCCTCAAGCAAAACAGAGAACTAAAACATGGTGAAGAGGTTTGAAAACTCTTCAGAAACTCATTTCATCCTAGAAGCTACAATACTCAGATTCCCCTTAGTAAACCACTGAAAGAATCAATCACAGGATATCAAGACCACAATGTACTTCCCCCACACTTAGCAACTGTCCTAGGTAAACTCCACAATCACATTCAAGCATTCAAATTCTCCCTACTGACTTCTGCAAGTATTTAAGTGCGGTCTCACCTAAGGAGTATCGATCTAAAGGCACATGGATTCTTACCTTATCAGCTCTAGACCACCATACTATCTTTCTCTAGTCCCTTTCTTCTCTTTCCCTTCTTTAACAACTGATTTTTCCCCACTGGGTATCATTTTTTTTTTTTTTTATCAGTGTTCTTCCCGTTATGGGGTATACTTTGGACACATTCCATGGATCACATGAGAGATAATAGTGTTTGCTACTATTCTCATGACCACTTCGGAGTTACTAACTCATCCTCAGTTTATTATTTTTTTTACTTTATAGAAGGGGAGAAGGGGACTAAATAGGACAGGTTTACAGGCTGTGTCAGAACTAACAGGGAATCCGACATAAAGCATACCAAGCCCTTAGGTGAGAAATCTAAGTCAGTATTAAGGTTGAAGTCAGTAAAGGATCCTCTGATACCTGAAGTGATGTGGGTGTTCCCAGTAGGTTGATCTGTGATGGGGTTTTCTAATAGTCATAGATAGATCCTGCAACTTCATCCCAATGGTTACTTAAGTTCCTGCAAGTCTTGTAAATCTTCTCAGAAAATCATAGTTTCTTACTTAAACAATTTTGACTCAATAAAACAAAATTTTTGAAAAACGGACTGACTCTTAAGAAAACAGAAAACAAAAGTCAGTAGCACCTCCCCCACACTTAAGACACACTGTCCCCAGAAGTGTCCAGCGAAGGATCGGTAAAAAGAAAATAAAAATTGAAAAGGTGAAATTATGTCTGTCGGCTTACCTCTGTCGCTCAGCATCGACCGTTGCACTAAGTGCATCGACCGTTACTTGGCGATTTTCGTGTATAGTCGATCGTTGCTCAGGACCGCAACGATCGCTGCAATGCGATTACTTTCGTGTTGTGACGATCGATGCAGAAATGCATCGATCGCTGCACTGCGATTTAACCGAGACCTGCAAACATAAACTCACCAGAAACAAAAACAAACGTAAAATCCTAACAAAAACACCAAAAATGAAAAAGAAAAACACTAGTACCTAATGGTGGGTTGCCTCCCACCCAGCGCTTGTTTAAGGTCAATAGCTTGACCGGACGGATGAGATCTTTCAAGTAGAGGGTGCAGCATCCAGAGGCAAAATCTGACCTCTTGGAATCTCGGCCTTAGCCCAATAGTGTTTTACCCTCTGCCCATTAACAGAAAACTCATTACCTTCCATGCCAATTAAAATGACAGCTCCATATGGACGCACTTCCTTTATTGTGTAGGGACCGAACCATCTTGATTTCAGCTTCCCTGGAAACAAATGCAGACGAGAATTGTACAGAAGTACCTGGTCATTAGGCTCAAACCGTCTAGAAACAATCTTTTTATCATGATAAGACTTAGTCCTCTCCTTGTACAACTTTGAGTTCTCATAGGCAAGATGTCTAATCTCATCCAACTCATTGAGTTGTATCAATCTCCTTTCTGCAGCTGGTTTGAGGTCAAAGTTCATCTGTTTTACAGCCCATGCTGCTTTGTGCTCAAGTTCCACTGGCAGATGACATGCTTTCCCATACAGCAAATGGAATGGAGTAGTCCCTAATGGTGTTTTAAATGCAGTCCTGTAGGCCCATAAAGCATCATCAAGCTTAGCTGCCCAATCTTTCCTTGTCTTCCCAACTGTCTTCTCCAAGATCTCCTTGATTTGTCTGTTAGAAACCTCTACCTGTCCACTAGTCTGTGGGTGATAAGGAGTAGCAACTCGGTGATGCACTCCATGCTTCTTCAGGAGCTTCTCAAAAACCTTATTAATAAAGTGAGATCCTCCATCACTAATTACTATCCGGGGTACTCCAAATCTAGGGAATATGAAAGATTTAAACAGCTTAATGACTACTGAAGAGTCATTGGTTGGACTGGCTATTGCTTCTACCCACTTAGAAACATAATCCACAGCAACTAATATGAATTTATTCCCATAAGATGAGGGAAAGGGACCCATAAAGTCTATGCCCCAGCAATCAAAAACCTCAACCTCAAGAATGAAATTCTGAGGCATCTCATGCTTCCTGCTAATTTTCCCTCTTCTCTGGCAGGCATCACAATGAGAAATAAAGGAATGAGTATCAGCGAACATTGTAGGCCACCAGAAACCTGCTTGCAAAACCTTAGACACAGTCTTAAATGTAGCAAAATGTCCTGCATAATCTGAACCGTGACAGTGGAAAAGGATATCTGGAACCTCTGACTCAACAACACATCTTCTATAAAGGCCATCCGAACAATGCTTATAGAGGTAAGGTTCATCCCAATAGTACCTCCTAAGTTCTCTGAAGAACCTCTTCTTTTCATATCCTTTCAGATTATCTGGTTCAGTCTCTGCAGCTAGATAATTGGCTATGTCTGCATACCATGGTCGATCATTTGTTGCGACAGCGTAAATCTCGAACTCATGCTTTCCAATCCGCACCATAAAAGTTTCTGGGTATGTATCCGCACTGCAACGATCGTCACAGTCAGGTGTATCGATCGTTACTGCCCCGATAGATGCATCGATCGACGCTGATGTAGCATCGATCGACGCAACGCGATTAATCCGACAGTTCTGCAGATTTCTGTCCAAATCTGTCTCACAGATTGTCCCAACCATATTGACGTTTCCTTTAGGCAAGTAGTCATTAATTGGCACGTCCTCCTCTACTAGTATCCTTGAAAGATGATCAGCAACTCCATTCTCAACCCCTTTCTTGTCTCTCACTTCAATATCAAATTCCTGAAGCAACAAGATCCATCTCAGCAGTCTTGGCTTAGCATCCTTTTTCTGCATCAGATACTTCAGTGCTGAATGATCAGTGTGTACAATCACCTTGGAGCCAACATGATAAGAGCGAAATTTCTCAAATGCAAAGACAACTGCAAGAAACTCCTTCTCTGTTGTGGCATAGTTTCTTTGTGCATCATCCAGTGTCCTACTGGCATAATAGATAGCATGAAGTTTTCTATCTTTCGTTTGTCCAAGAACAGCTCCCACAGCATAATCACTTGCATCGCACATTACTTCGAAAGGCAAATCCCAATCCGGTGGCTGAACTATGGGAGCACTCACTAATGCCTGCTTGATCTGCTCAAATGCAGTTTGACAATCTGCAGTGAACTCAAATTTGGTGTCTTTACACAGCAAAGCAGTTAGTGGCCTAGCAATCCTACTAAAATCCTTAATGAACCGTCTATAGAAACCAGCATGTCCAAGAAAGCTTCTAATAGACTTAACAGAATCAGGTGCCTGCAGGTTCGTCATTACCTCGATTTTGGCGCGGTCCACCTCTATTCCTGCTTCGGACACTTTATGTCCAAGCACAATGCCATCTCTGACCATGAAATGACACTTCTCCCAGTTAAGAACTAAATGCTTCTCTTCACATCTTTTCAGAACCTTACACAGATTATCTAAGCATTCATTATAGGATGATCCATATACTGAGAAATCATCCATGAATACTTCCATAAAATCCTCAATCATATCTGTGAATATGGACATCATGCATCTCTGGAAAGTGGCTGGTGCATTGCAGAGTCCAAAAGGCATCCTACGGTAAGCAAAAGTCCCATATGGACAAGTAAAAGTGGTCTTTCCCTGATCCTCCGGATGGATGGGAATCTGAAAGAAACCTGAGTAGCCATCTAGGAAGCAGTAGTAAGGATGATTTGCTAACCTTTCGAGCATCTGATCAATAAAAGGCAAAGGAAAATGATCCTTCCTAGTAGCAGCATTAAGCTTCCTGTAGTCTATACACATCCTGTGTCCAGTCACAGTCCTAGTAGGTATCAGCTCGTTCTTCTCATTCTTCACGACTGTAACACCGCCTTTCTTTGGTACTACATGGACTGGACTTACCCAATCACTATCAGAGATAGGATATATAATTCCAGCGTCAAGGAGTTTCATAATCTCCTTTTTGACTACTTCCTGCAGATTAGGATTAAGTCTCCTCTGATGTTCGATTGATGTCTTGGACTCATCCTCAAGATGTATCCGATGCATGCACAGCTCTGGTGAGATACCTAAAATATCATTAAGGGAATAGCCAAGAGCTTTGCGATGCTTGCGTAGCTTGCTTAGCAGTAAAGTGAGCTCTGCGTTGTTTAAACTAGCGTTGACAATCACTGGATAAGTTGAATTCGGTCCAAGAAATGCGTACCTTAGCCCGGATGGAAGTTGTTTCAGATCTATTTTCGGAGCTTTTTCCTCTGCCCAGTCTCTGTCGACTTGCAACGATCGTTGCTTAGTTGGTATCGATCGTTGCAGTCCCGCGTCAGACACTTCCACTTGCATTGCAACCTCGACAGAATCCATCAATCTTGTATAACACATTGCAGGCTCGTCCTGCAGGTATTCCAACTCCAAAATAGAACTCAGTAAAGCCCTTTCTAGTGGGTCCTCAGCATGTGATTGATGGAAGTACTCTGCAGCCAAATCACCCAATGTGTCCACATAAAAGGTCTGCCCGTCGATGGTCGGTCTCTTCACCAGTTTGTTCATGTCAAAACTCATCTTCAGATCACCCACATTCAGGATTATCTTACCTCCTTGACAGTCAATCATCGCACCAGCTGTTGCTAAGAAAGACCTGCCTAGAATTAATGGGTCTTTTGGCTCCTGTCCATATTGTAGAACCACAAAATCAGTTGGGATTACGCACTTGCCAACTGTTATAGGCACATCCTCTATTACTCCTTCTGGAATCCTGACTGATCTGTCTGCCAGAACCAGTGATATCCTAGTTGGTATAAAATCTGTCATCCCCAGTCTTTTAGCAACAGAAAGGGGCATTAGATTTACACTGGAGCCAAGATCACATAGGGACCTTTCGAACCTCTCCTTATAGATAGCACAATCCAACACGAAGCTGCCCGGATCTTTCAATTTCTCTGGAATTCTACCTTGAACCACTGCACTACATACTTCATTGAGCATCATTATACTTTCTTCATCAGACCATTTACCAGAAATTGCATCCTTGAGGCATCTCTTCATCATGGGGGAAGTTTCAATGGAATCCAACAAAGGTACTTCAACCTTTACCTTTTTTATGAACTCCTTCCATTTTGCATATTGCCTATCATTCTTAGCTTTTCTGGGGTTCTTGGGATAAGGTATCTTAGGCTTGTATACTCTTTCAGCCGACTGTTTTGGATTTTCAGCACTCGAACTTTCTGCAGTCACCTTGTGTTGATCGTTGCCTTTATTGCACCGATCGATGCTAGGCGACTTTGTCACGACCTCCGGTTCCTTGATTTCGCTTGGCAACGATCGCTGCTGAGATGCATCGATCGATGCTCGGCGAATATCGCGTATCTCATCCTCCAATTCTTCAATTTCCACGAGTTCCTCAACGCTTAACTGCTTTTTCTCGCCAGATGACAGCTCCTTACCACTTCTTAATGTCACGGCATTGCATTGGTACTTAGGATTGGCATCAGTCCTCCCCGAGAGATATCCTTCTTCCCTTTGAGCATGTCCAGCAGTTTTTGCAACCTTAGCATCAAGCTCTTTCATGTGCGTGTTCAAACTTTCAAACTTCCCATTCAGCTCCATGTAGATTGTATCCATCTTTGCATCAGCATCTGCTGCATACTTAGTCTGATTCTCCATCATTTGTCTTAGCATCATCTCCACTTTACTATCAGACTCATTGGCTTTCTTAAAACCACTTTGCTGAACTCCATTTGAGAATCTGTTTCCCTGTTGATTTCTAAATCTATTGCTTTAGAAACTAGAACTCCCCATGTAATTCACTTCTTCTTCCTGAGTGTCCTCCTCAGTCTGAATCACCTCTACATCTTGGGCAAAGTGGACAGCTTTCTTACTTGTCAGGAGATTGTAGACTGTGTCTAGTCTAGATCTAATCTCAGTCATGTTAGAATCCTCTATACTTCCACCGGATTTCTTCCTCTTTTCATCCATAGATTTGCAACTGTAGCTGTTAATAAGGTTCCCAATCAACTGCACAGCTTGTGTAGGAGTCCTGGTGTTGAAGTTAGCATTACTGGAATTGTCCAGCGCAGTCTGATAAGGAAGATCTATGCCTCTGAAGAAAATACCAATCAGCTGTACTTATGTGAATCCATGGTGTGGACAGTCACGCTGATACTGCTTAAATCTCATCCAGGCAGTCTTCAAGGGCTCCACAGCTCCTTGGGAAAAGGTGAGTATGTCCTGTCTGGACTGATCCGAGCGTGCATCATCATAAAAGTGACGCAGGAACTCACTTTTTAAGGCTGTCCAAGTAGTATACTGACCAGGTGCCAGTTGTCTCAGCCATGCACTAGCGTCTCCAGCAAGACTGTGCGGAAATAGCTTAAGGAACAGATAGTCCGGGCATACTCCTTCATACTTCATGCCAGTGACTATGTCCTCAAACTTGTCAATGTGATCCATAGGTTGCTCTGTTTGAAGACCATGAAAAGCAATCTGTCTCATCAGCTGGTAGTAGATGGTTTTTACCTCAAAATCATTCCTCTCAAAAGCAGGAAGAACTAGAGCTGCTCGGTTTGCATGAAACTCATCAGGTCTGTTGTAATCAGCTAGTGTCCTCTCATGAACCACCATCTCTCTACCTTGGGCCTGTCCTTGACCCTGGTTTTGGTTCAGCTCCTGTTGCTCAGGAGGATCAGGGATGACATTCCCTTCAGCATCAACCCGATGCCCAGCAGCATTGTACGGGTTGTCATCTTGGTCCCTCAGGGTACCTTCAGCATCTGGTATCAAGATCAAACGTTCTCGTACCATTCTCTCTCTCTTTTCTCTTCTGTTAGTCCTTTCTAGACGTCCAAGTTCCTCTAGTCCGAGATTAAGCAAGCTCGAGTTCGGATTACTTCGAGTTTTCTGCGTTGGCATAAACTGTCTGTAATCGTCCAGCAACGATCGATGCTATCAGTGCAACGATCGATTCAATTCTCAGAATCGCCTAGTGACGATCGACACAAGGTATGCAACGATCGACGCAAGGCGAAATTCGTACCTGCGACAGAAAGAAACCGAGAAAAAAGAAAATCAGCAAAATCAAAAATAAAAACGAAAAAGAACAAAAACAAAAAGAAAAATTTCTAGTAAAAACCCTAAGTTCGGTCCTATCGAAGACTCAAAGAGTCCCCGGCAACGGCGCCAAAAACTTGATAGGTTCTAAGTTTTCCCTATACTAAACTGCAAGTGAACAGCAATGTCAAAGTAGTATATAGGGTTATCGAATCCACAGGGACACTCGGTCTCAAGAGAATCAAACTGTAGGAATAAATACTAGAAATAAGCAAGTAGTGGATGAAATAAATTGCGGTGCGAGAAAGTAAATCAGTAGCAGAGATTAACGGTTGTGAAGCAAGTAATTAAAAGCGTCAAGCCTAGGGTATTCTCAGGAAATCAGACAAGCAGACAGTTCATTCAGCAAGGATCTAATTAAGAACGGTTCTAGAACTCAAAACACAGATATAGAATTAACCAAATTCCTTTGCGATAATTCTCTAAGTATAAGTGCAGCAAACCAAACTTTCGTTTGCGAGAACTAACAGATTAAACTAGCAATAAGTCCAAGTTTGATATGTTCACAATTATCCTAAACCAAACTTCCGTTTGCGCAAAGTTTAATTGCCCAATTTAATTAGTTCAGATTCCTAAACCCCACTTCCGTGACGTATTTAGCAACCTAAGATCTAGATTCTAATTGATCAGGTTAGAACTAGCTTTAAGCACAATTAAATTGAAGAACAGATATAGTTATGAATCCTTAACTGAATTTGAACAAGTCTAGCAAGTCATGAAATCCTATGTGAGAAACCCTAAACCTAACTATGGATCTACTCAGACATAGATAATGAAAACATAATCATAGAATGAATAAATTGCATAAAAGAATAAGAGTAAAAGGGGTTCGAAATCTTCTCCAAATACAGATGATGTAACAGGTTCAGATCAGCCCCAAAAAGCTCTAAAATCCTCTCCTCTTAATTATCAAAGTGTATGGTAAAAAGTATAAAGCGTGTCTAATAAAAACACTAAAAACTCTATTATATAGGCATAATCTCGGCCAAGGGCTTCTTTGTAAATATCAGGAACTTCTGGTTCAAAGTGCAAATTCTTCACTCTTCTAAACCGCCGAGTTTTTGGCCCATCTCGCTGGTGCATCGATCGATGCTAGAGTGCAACGATCGACACCTTCCTCTGTTTCGGACAGTGAACTCTATCTCTCGGCCAAACACTCCAAAAATCTCCAAAATGCTCCATTATCTCCAATTCAGCTCCCAACCTGATTATACCTGTAAAAGACTCTAAACAAAGACAAAAGACACTAAAAACACACTTATATCATGGTCTAAAACTAGTAAAAACCATGATATATCAACAAGCTGTGTCGATCGACACAACACCATTATCTCGAATCTTATGTGTATTTCAATACACATAATATGATCATTGCCACAATGATCATTCCCATGTCGTAGCTTCCAGTTCGCTTAGGTGTGTGACCCTATAGGATCATATAATACTGGCAGTAAATCCACGACCTACAGATTACAAGAGGCTTCTAGCAAAGCATTGCAAAACCCAGTATTATACGAATGTCTGATCTCGACACACAACTATCACAGGAGTGAGTACAAGTGTGATTTCAGGACACTATCCCAACAAATAGTAGTAACAATATTAATTAACATGTGTTGTTGTTTTGAAAGATAATATGAAATTCCTAATTTGTCAATGAAAACGAAAAGAAACATATACTTCAACATTACTTGACATAAACCTGGTTTATTTGGTTCAAGTACATGGTTTATCAGACTTCTCATAGAAGTCTGATTAAAACTGAAATAAGTTATCCTACTTGGAAATTTACTCTCATATAAAAACGAAAGTTACCAACCCTAATTGTAAAAGATATTATCAACTTTCTCTCTCTAAAACGAAAATACTCTCTCTTTAAACACTCTCAAAACTCTCTCTGGAAGTCCTCGTCACCACCGCCGTCGTCATCTTCTTCATTCTAGTAATTATCTCTCCTTTTTCTTGTCTCATTACCAGTCCCTCCACCGCCGTCATCATCTTCTAATCTATTTTTTTTCTGTAAAAGTTTAAGATCTATACGAAAGAAGTCATTTTCTATGTTCTTTGTATAATCTAAACAAAAAGATGGGTTTTTAATTTTTCTCGTTTTAGATCTATACGAAAGATGTCATTTTTCCTATGTTCTTCTTAGATATAAACAAAAAGATGGATTTCTTTTTTATTTTTCTCGTTTTAGAACTAAATAGAAGACATCATTTTATGTGTCATTTGCTTAGATATAAGCAATTTGCTTAGATGTAAGCAAAAAGATGGATTTTTAAAGATGGATTTTTTTACTTTTCCCGTCTAGATCTAAACGGTATTTCTTAATCTGAATCTTTTGTCAAAAAAAGTTCTAGGTATAATATGGATTTTAATGCTTGGTTGGAGGCTTCTTTGCTACTCTTAAACTAGACTCTATTGAATGTCTGTGATACACTCTAAAAGAAGTTTGAAAACTATACTTGTTTGAATTAGACTCTATTAGAAGTCTGAAATTAGTCATGTTCTTGAATTAGACTCTATTAGAAGTCTGAAATTAGACTAATTTTAAATTTTGTAATTGTTTTATGGTACACAAGATGGGGCGATTCAGTCACCTTCCAATGCCGAGTAGTTCATACGCAAGTATGAGTTCCACAGCTCGACATCGATCCGGATCATCCCATGTATTCCCCAAGAAATGTTTATGCGGCCTGGACTTTGTCATGGAACATCCACTACTGCCGATAATCCGGGAAGAAGATTTTTGAATGTCGTAACTTTGCTGTAATGACATTTCTTTGTTATGTGGGTAGTTTTTTATTTATTCGAGCTTATATTTTGCAATCTGAATATGATTGTATATTTGAAATGCGGTTGTATAGGATTGTGGTTACCATATAACGAAGTGGTGGGATGAGGCTATGATGGATAAGTTCCACGAGTTAAAGCTGTTTGTGGACCAACATGGTGAACAATTGATCACATCTTCGTTTCTTATGCTGAAAACGAGTCTGTTACCACGTTGCACAATGGCATCCAGATAACGCAGGCATATATATCTCAATTAAAGGAGATATTGACTGAGAAGCCATGTGGGGAGATGAAGCGTGGCGTCGAGTTGAAGAATCTGATGTTTGCTGGTGCTATTATTATCGTCCTGATCATCTATATTTGTGTTGGTTTCTTTTAATATGTTAGCCCTATGTTAGAAGGGTATATATTTGTACGTGTAATTTTGTAACCAATTACCATTTTATGTATTGTAAGAAGAAATTTCATTATGCGAGTTGTCCTTTTTTAAGTTGCTAAATTCTCGGTCGTCAGACTGCATATGATGTCTGAAATTACAAAATTTTGTACTTTCACAAGTAAAATGCGCAGCAGTTAAAACTGTCAGGCTGCATATAAAGTCTGAAAAATACTTTGTTGTCACTGCATTTGAAGTATGAAAAATACTCTGTTGTCAGAGAGCATATGAAATCTGAAATTATAAAATTTTGTAACGTCCCTAGTTAAAATGCGCGGCAGTTAAAATTTTTATAAAAGGGACACGAAAAAAATGCGGCAGAACCGTATGTGGTAAAACAGTATTTTTAACTCCCGCTTAGGACCCACATATAAGTGATTTTTTATCCCGTCATTTTTTTTTAAAATTACCATGGAAAAGATTAAAAAAATAATTATCTATCAAAGTCACTGAACCGACATCTTCAACTTGTTCGTTATCACCGCCGGATTTCGATGCTTACACCGTTTCTTGTTTCCTTTGACGGTAATATTCATCGACTCCTCTATTCGCCGCGAACGGTCACCTCGTCGTTACTGTTTTCTCGAACTTTTGCTAAGCTTTTGTCTTTTTGAATTCCAAATATGGTTTCTCTCTCCTCCGCCGTTGTCACCGTCCATGGCCGTAACTTCGATATATCATAAGTTCGACTCATATGTATACTTAGTATAACAAATGTTATGGTTTAGGGTTTGGGGCGGGTTGTAGAGTGTTATTTCATTTATGGATTTGTGGTAATATTAAGATTGGCCAAATCTATGGGTTTGGGATACATAGTGTTCATTGGATTTTTGTTTTCCGACCGATTTCTTCTCATTTTAGAGGTCTGGCTATTATTACTTTGACTGTAAATGGTATCAGACTATTAGTAATCAGACTACAAATGGAGTCTGACTATTAGTACTCAGACTGCAAATGGTGTCTGACTATTAGTAATTAGTCTCCAAATGGAGTCTGGCTATTAGTACTCAGACTGCAAATGGTGTCTGACTCTTAGTATTCAGACTGCAAATGGAGTCTGACTATGAGTAATCAGACTGCATATTCATTCTGACTATTATTTGGGTGGTTGTTGTTGTTGCAGGTTTTCATAATGGCAGAGCACGAATTCCAACAAAGGATGTTCACACCCGATTATGAGCTTATTCCGAATAAAATCATACACTACTTCAGCGGTATGAGAGATCTGATTGAAGATCTTAAAGTAGCAATGTTGTCGGGAGAATGGCAAGAGCTCATTAACTCACACTTTGGGATTTTTTTTGAGATTCCAGGACCTGAACTTCAAATGGTGTTCAAGGATAGTGCACTACATGCTCTCTATGCAGCTAGATTGCAAGAAGAAGTATGAGATATGGTATCTTATTGAAGTTCAGCCAGCTAGGTTTTCCCTGAATGAGTTTCAAAACATAACCGGACTCAACTGCGACTACGTTGAGAATTTGGAGTACCCTAAAGTTGAGTATAAAGACCAGATGAGAGCAGTGTGGGAGCTTCTTGGGGTGGATTTCGAGTTAGGCCCAAGTTATTCGCAATTACATGAAGCTTGTAGTAGATGTGGTGGTTGGGAACCGCAAGATCGGATTTGGTTGTGCTATCTAGTCATCTATGTATCCTTCATTGAGGCTCCACACTGAAAACCCGCCTCAAGGGCTGACATTGCTAAGTTTCTGCTGGTTCCATGAGTGATACAATCATATCCATGGGGAAAATTGACCTTTAAATTTCTGATAGAATTTGTCAAGGATGGCAAAAAAAAACTCGAAGATGTAAAAAATTATCATATTGAAGATTGTGTTGAGGTCTTGAACATTTAGATATATTGGGCATGTCCTGCGATGGCTACAACTTATGGAGAGCCCTAACCGAATGACCCAACCCCACCACTGCTGACGTACCAAGTATCAAGGAATCAAAAGAAAGTCGACGAAACCTTGCGCAAAGATGTATTTTCGTGAGCCTCCCTTTTTCTTAGACTTGATTTGAAGTCTGACGTATTGTACCCAGACTGAATATGAAGTATGATGTTGTGTAGCCATACTGAGTTTGAAGTCTGACGTATTGTACCCATAATGAATTTGAAGTCTGATGTATTGTGTCCAAACTGAATATGAAGTATGGCAGTCAGGTATTGTGATTTTTAAATGCTAGTATTCATATTGATATGTGACTTGTACTTGCAGGCCTGCATCAACAACTTCCTACCCAGGGATTTTGACGACAAGTTCCCCGAGTGGGACAATGATGATGAAGATGATGAGAAAATTTTGAACATTGTGAAAGCAATGCTCGGACGGTTTGGAACTACACCTTGGAGGTGGAGTTCTAAAAACTGGACGTACCAAGTATCAAGGAATCAAAAGAAAGTCGACGAAACCTTGCGCAAAGATGTATTTTCGTGAGCCTCCCTTTTTCTTAGACTTGATTTGAAGTCTGACGTATTGTACCCAGACTGAATATGAAGTATGATGTTGTGTAGCCATACTGAGTTTGAAGTCTGACGTATTGTACCCATAATGAATTTGAAGTCTGATGTATTGTGTCCAAACTGAATATGAAGTATGGCAGTCAGGTATTGTGATTTTTAAATGCTAGTATTCATATTGATATGTGACTTGTACTTGCAGGCCTGCATCAACAACTTCCTACCCAGGGATTTTGAAGACAAGTTCCCCGAGTGGGACAATGATGATGAAGATGATGAGAAAGTTTTGAACATTGTGAAAGCATTGCTCGGACGGTTTGGAACTACACCTTGGAGGTGGAGTTCTAAAAACTGGAAAAACGAAGGTGTGTTCAGGATTGTCAAAGTTTCAGGTCTTGTTAAACTTAAGGTTGTTAAGTATGAGGATGTGGATGTTGAGGTGGGTCCAAAAAAGGAAAGGGATTGGGAGTTAAGAGGAAGTTAATACATTCGCTTGATGATGATGAGGATGAGGAAGGATAGGTTGAGATTGTTAAGAAGAGAGCTAAATCACACAGGGCTGCTCCGACACATGGTGATGTTGTTCAAATGATTGAGGGTTTGAAACAACAAATTGATATTAGGATGGATTCATTGGCAGATTTTGTTACTGAAGGTTTTCGTCTAATGAGAATCAAGATGGATAATCTTGGCAAGGATATTAAGAAGTTGAAGGGAGAAAGAGTCAAAGATGGTGATGAGAAGAAGAAAAAATGCTAGAGGTGGGAAGGGAAATGAGAAGAAGACAGCTGATACTGGAGGGAAGGGAGATGAGAAGAAGACAGCTGCTAGTGGTGTGGTCGGTAATGTGAAGAAGTCTGGAGGTGATGAGGTTGAAGATGAAGACGCTATAGATCTTGAATATGAAGATGTAGTGACTGTTGTTGTTGGTAATGAAGAGGAAGGAAAAAAAGAAAAGGGAAAAGGCTCCGCGGAAAGCGAAGGCTCCCAAGAAACTGATACTGAATATGAAGAAAGGGGAGCTTGTTGTTGGTATCGAATCTGAAGCTGAAGCTGCAGGGAGAGGGCATGCAAAGGAAGCGGTGACTGTAGACAAATATGTTGTGCCGTCTGAGGCCAACATACAGTTTGTGGCTGATGATGAGGTTAGTCTCCAAAACCCTCATACTCTAAATGCAAATAAGGAAAAGGAAAATGAGAAAATACTTGGTGAAGTTAAGAGAAGTAGAAGACTTAAGGACAAAGCCCTTAATAAGCATTAGATCTATTTAGAAGTATGAAGATTGTTGTTTGTAAAAACATGAACATAACCGCATTTTTTCCCCTTGTTGTTGTGTTTTCTCCGAACATGGATATCTGGTATTACACTTATATTGCAGATTGACGGTGGTGTGATTTTAAATCAGCATTCAGTTTCTCTCAGACTTCTGTTACAGTCTGATGGTGATGGATTTTCAATATTAGACTTATATTGCAGTCTGATGCTGGTGTGATTTTTAAATCAGAATTCTATGTTTAATACGGGTTGTCAAATTGTATATGCAGAGTAGTGTCGGGGGCAATGATCCGAGTGTTTTAATCGTTGAACAGGCGGCTACGGGCGTAGACTTCGATGCTGCTAGGAGGTTGAAACTAGACACTAAGCAGGCAGCAGTTGAAACGTATATTCAAGCGAAGACAAAAGAGCTTAAACAAAAATAGAAGGAGAAGACACCGGTTAAACCTGTTGTCCAAGCGCAGATTACACAGAGATATGATCCTTGTGCTGCTCAACCAAGATGCAAGTAAAGGCACTTAATGATTATATCAAAAGACAGATGTATGTCTTAACACTCTACTTAGATGAGTAAATTGTATAAATTAATCTATTAACTCGATGTCTAACAAGCGTATTGTAATTTTTAGGGGTTATTCGAAGACGACACTGAACACATCACTCCAATGGTTCTATGATCTGCGCACTCCCAAAGAATGGCTGCATGAAACGGTCAATATACCAGACTTCCTTTTCAGTTTGATTATGATGGAATTCTAGTAATACACTTCTATTGAAGTCTGGCGGTAATGGCGTCTGACTTCTATAGGGGTCTGTTATCAGACTTCCGTTGTAGTCTGGTTGTGAAATCAGACTTCGTTTTCTAAATGTCCTAATACATTCTTGGCTGAATGCAGGAAATTGATGCTCTGATTGATCTGTTGAGGCTTTGAAAACAAAAAACATATGGAATGTTTCAGGAGCGAGAGGTTGTGCTTCATTGACACACTCCTTGGTTCATTGTGGCGTCAACAATATCCATATTTTGTGAAGAGCGGTACAAAGGAGAATAATTCAGGCACGACTAGAAGGCTGCCTCTTAGTGTTTGGGATTACCATACTGGTCATCCACCTTTATTCTGCAAATCAAAGAAGACACTAAGGCTGGAAATTGATCATATCTACGCTGCACTGCACATTGGCGGAAATCATTGGGTAGCTATTATGATTTCTATCACGGATAGGCATGTAACAGTCTGGGACAACATCCTTGGGGTGAGAACTCACCAATCTGTGAGATGTTTCCTTATGTGCTGCACATATTGCCCCAGCTGATGATATGTGGTATTATCCCTTGGATCGATATACCTACACGATTGTTAAGAGCGAAGATCTTCCCCGAAACAAGCAATCAGATGATTGTTGTGTGTACTGCTTGAAGTTCAATGAGTTCCATTCACTTCGAATGGTGTTTCCAAAGTATCTTTGTGATAAGAACATCAAGCAAATCAGGGACAGGCTGTCTTATGATATATTGACTAAACTCGAGCGAACATGTGAAGAGAAACGTACCGAGTTTGATTTGCTAGACATCTACGATGGGGAAACAGAGTTCCTGATATCTTTTCGATTCCCGAAAACAATGGATTATTGCATATATTTATGTTTTGTATATGTAAGAAAAACTCATCCATCTTTTGGCTTACTTTTGTGGGATTTTTTTGTGCCATGCCAATGTGATGTTGTAGGGTGTTAAGCATATGTAGGGTATTTGGGCATATGTAGGGTATTTGGGTGTTATGTAACAAACTCATGAAATATATAATTAAGTTTATGTGCTACTACGCGTGATGAAACAAAACCGAAAAAATTGAGACAACAAGTTTTAGACTCAAACACCAAAAGCCGAAAAACGACTTAAAAACGAAATATTGTCCTGCTGTTACGTTACTCGACCAGGCTTCTCAAACACATCTAATACTCTATCAAACTTCAATATCAGACTTCTCAAATACATCCATTACTCTATCAGACTTCTCTAACACCCTAAACCATATCAGACTTCCACCAGTTCTAATCAGCCTCAAGTTTGGTCTTCTGGAAAATTAGGTTGTTTGTGGCCTGGTTGTTTTCAGTTCGAACAACTATATTGTTTGTGTAGTTTTCGGGGTTTATTGCCCTTTGTCTTGAAAATTTCTAGCCAAGATTGCCACCTCTACTTCTTCACTCTTCCAGGCTTCCGCCTCTCTTCCGGCGAAAGGACACGTACGGTGTCAGGATCAGATTTGATAGTAAAATTCTTTAGTATGATGTTGCGCGCGTATACAGTGAACAAATAGTCTCTTCCGTAAGATGAGAATACAAGCGTAGAAGTGTGTAACTCAAGTTTCGGTGCAACACAAATGGCATGTGAGCAAGGTATCACTTCGTAATCCCACACACCACATTCACACTTTCGATGTTTCAAGTCGACAACACAATCCCAATGTCCTCCCTTAACAACGAATCAATACCCATCTATGTGTTTCGTCTTCATCATATCCGCAAAATATTCACGAATAGCCCTCAAATATTCAACTCGGCTAAATTTTGTTGTGAGACTCATTGCATCTAGCCGCCTTTTACAAAACCATGTTCCTAGCTTCTCTTGTATGAATTCCAACTGAAAGATATGGGATATCCTTTTGCCTTCTTAATTGAGGGGTTTATATATTCAACAATTTTGCTTGTCTTTATGTTGTACATTTCTCCAGCAAAGTGAATGCGGTTCACACAAGTGAGAACTAGAAAATATTACGAAAACACTATATTGTTAGACTGCACAAGTAGTCTGAGAAATAATCAGACTGCGTGCGAAGTCTGACTATAAAATCAGATTGCACATGAATTCTGACTAAGAATAATCAAACTGCACATGAAATCTAAATAGGAATCTGACATTTTTGGATTGTACCTGTCTCCGCCGAAATGAATGCGTGACCATATACTCGCATTCGCCTCCTCTAAGTAATTAAAAAGGTCATGATTTACCGATCGTAAGGAGGCCATGTTTCGGTTGAAATCGTACATCGTATATGCGTACGCTGCGTATTTCACCAAGTACAGAAGATGTTTCCCCTGAATTTGGTGACTATGTTATTTTGTAGATGGTAATAACATATCCCTCGTTGTGCCTAAGGAAAAACCGTTTCACACGAATTCTTGATGGAGTCATACCTATCTGAGACTATGACCAAATGATATTGGTCTGAAATGCATTCTTTCAGCTTGGTGAAAAACCACTCCCACGACGCATCAGTCTCAGTCTACAATTCCGAAAGCCAACAAAAATATTTGAAAATTTTCGTCTTGTGCGGCCGCCACTAGCATAAACACCGTCATACTTTCCCGTAAGATGAGTACCATCTACCACAATGATTCTTCTAAGAAATGTAAACCCATGTATGGGAGCTCCAAATGCTATAAGTATATATCTAAATCTATTCTTCTCATCTAGTTCAAGAGCATTTATTGTTCCCGGGTTGGTTTGCTTGATTCCATGCAAAAAGAAGGCAGACTCTCGTAACCATCTTCCGCTGATCCTCTGACCAACCTTTGAGCATGTAACAATGCTATGTATGCGGTTGTGTAGCTCATCTTAATCCCAAACTGCTTCTTCATTGATACTTTGACATGCTTTGGTGTAATCCTCTCAATTATACCAAAACATTCTATAAACAACCAACCAATATACTGCGGAGTATAACGTTTACGCTTAGACATCCGGTCCGCCACTGAACATGTATGGGTTTTTAAATAGACCATCACCCAAAACTTTTTTGGTTCGTTCTTCACAACCACTTGAAGCTTCCACTTGCATCATTCCACACGACACTTAGCCAAAAAATGTTTCTTATCAGACTTCTCTATTCTGAATGCGTATTTCCTCATTATCGTCGTCACTATTAGATCTTTCTTTCTATCAAAACACTCGTCGACAAAGATATTGTCGGACCAGTTCCTTTTCGAACAAATCGACTAGTCACACCCTTCAACTCATATTTCTTATAATCTTCATCTTCATCTTTCCCTTTCCCATACATGCTATAATCAACATCATCAGAGTAAGCCTCAGCGTGGTTCTTGAAAACTTGCTCAGGCCGATCCAAGTTACCAACACCATCATCAGCACCAACACCACCACCACCACCACAAATAGAGTCATTCGATACTGAGTCCACATCTTCCTCATTCTAGTATTTGTCATCTTCATCTTCATCTTCATATTTTTCATCATGATTCACTGCATCCTCATCTTCCATACCGGATCGGCTCAAAACACAAAGACGGATTAAATGCGTACTAGCTAACTCGACCATGCTCCTTACTTGCCTATCATTTGTGACATAAATAGGAGGGCTATCCGGACCCATTTGTTATAAGAGTGCTTCCGGTAACGGATATGATAACTCCACCAACTGAGTTTTCTTGTCCAGCATATAATCATCTTGTACCATCTCGACAAGTTCGTGATGTGTAGAATCATCGCGAAAAGTGATAAAACGCCCTCCTCTAAGATTATCAACCACAAAATACCAAATCTGGTCTCTCACAACCCATTCACCAAAATTAACAGGTAATTGAACCATTAGCTGTAAAAACAAACATGTATAAACTACATTAGCGATCTTATGAAAAAAACTAGACTTCTTTGCGAAGTCTGATTCTATTACCTACATTGCCAATATTCTTCAAAAATTGATTAAAATAATTACCAAACATAAGCATGTCAAACTCACGCAAAATGAACATATACAACTAACACACATTTATAAAAATTAAAATCAACGATATTTATCACAAATATAGAAAAAATTGTGTTTTTAAAAAACTTATCATTTTAGACTTCCAGAGAAGTCTGGCAATATTGGTAGTCATACCTCTATTGCAGTCTGACAGAGATGGTATTTTTGCGATTAGAAATTTACAAAGCAGACTGCATACACAGTATGACAGATAATTAGAATGCATACGCAGACTGCTTTGTAAAATTTTTAGGGTATTTTTAAAATGACCAAAACGTTGACTTTTCTGTCAGACTGCTTATGAAGTCTGAGAAAATAAAAATGGTAGTTTGCAGTTAACCAAAATATTAAAAAAAAATTGTCAGGCTTCTTCAAGAAGTTTGAAGTGTGTCAGACTTCTCCTGCAGTCTAACCAAAAAGTATGGGGTAGTTTTGCAATTTATCAAGTTTGACTTTTTAAACCAGACTTCCCTCGCAGTCTGAATATTTTATCAGACTGCGAGGGAAGTCTGATGAAAAGTTGGGGTATTTTGGGGTTGACCAAAATTTTAGATTTCAGATTTCTATAGCAGTCTGACAAATGTCATATATTTCATACTTCTATAGCAGTCTGATCTTTTTCCCCTTGTTTTCGGACTCCTATAGAAGTCTAAAACTTTTTTCCCTTATTCTTTTCAATATTTGAAAATTTTGGTCAATTACTAAAACTACATAAGAAGCCTGAATAAAAAGTCAACTTTCGGTCAATTGCAAAACTACCCTCTGTTTAGATTATACTTCTTGGTGAAGTCTGATTAAAAAAAAATTGATTACAAAGGAATTTCCCGGACTTCATTGGTGGTCTGATTAACATAAAATTCAATTGCAAAACTACGCTCTCGTTGACCATCAGCCTTCATATGAAGTTTACGAAAAAAATTAGACTTCAACGGAAGTCTGAGTTTACAATTAAGATCTGAAAATCGACGATATGCAAAAATTCTTACCTATGTCCATTTTTAGTTTGTTTTTAGCCTCGTCGATTGCCCAAAACGTTTAATATAACCGAAACCCCGCAAGCCCAGTCGTGTTTGCCGTTTTTTGCTATAATAAACGATTTCACTACATTTGAAATCGAAAAATCGGAGGAAAAAGGGAGAAATCGGAGAGGAGAACGTCCGAGCTCTATTTTTGAGCTTTAATGGTGAAAAACGGGTTAGATTATACATTAAATCGTCGGCGATGGTGGTTGTCGTGGTTGTTGAGCATTCATGGAGATGACATTTTTGTGAATACCCAAAACATTTTCGGGTTTTTTTGTCTTTTGGTAAAAACATTAGATATCAAAAGAAGTCTGATAATGGCATTTTCGTGAATACTCAGATTTTTAAGGGGATTTTGAAAACAAGGAGAAGATGATGATAGATGAGGGTAGTTTTATGTTTGACTTCAATTTAAGGGGCAACATAAAAACAGCCCATAAAAAAGCGTATGCCTTCTATATATTAAATTTAATTTTGTATATAGGTCTTTTTGACCACTTTCATATTGGAAGTCTGAGGAGAATTATATTGTGGTAAAATATTGAAGGTTTTAAAGATATATGCAAACAAAAATATATGATTAAAGAAAACATTTTTTTGAAAAGATGTCACACTAGTAAAAAGCGGGAAAACAAGGTAATTCTAAAAGATAGAGATGACTAGATGAGTGATGTAGTAGCCGATAGGTTGCGGAATCGATTGTCTAGTCTAAGAATATCCAAACGAAACTCGCGATTCGAAGTTGTTCTGAACGTATGTTCTAGCCGCCGAAAATCAAGAGATGAAGAAAGCCAAAGCTTCTTTGATTAATAAGAAATAAAATGTGCTTCTCACAAAACCGAGAGCTTCGTTTATATAAGGGGATTTGAGACCTAATTCCAATAGGGTTCGAATATAATCTTATCCCTCATATTCAATCCTAATCCTTATAGATAAACTTTAACTCAATGTTTATCACAAAATAAAAGTAAAATTTGAAAACAAAACGGAAATAAAGAAAATGTGATTCCTACGCTACATCGGGTCATCCGGGGTAGAGAAAGATTCGCCCTCGATCTTTGACTTCATCCTGAGCGACGTATAGAGTGAGATGCTTGATGTTGAATACGTCAGATGAGTGAATCTCTGATGGAAGTTGCACACAAGAAGCGTTTGCATTGATCTTCTCCTTAATTTCCAGTGGACCAATCTTACGAGCTTTGAGTTTATTGTACTCGCCCGGAGGGAACCTTTCACGAGTTAAGACTGCCCAAACTAAATCACCAACACGAAACTGAACATTGTGCAAGTTGTCTTCTTTCAAGCCACGAAATGTGCCATTTTAGAGAATCCATCCTCCACCACAAAAATAGAATCAGGTCCTCGTTGTGTCCGAGGCAATTCCAACACGAAGTACATACTTATATCAGTCCAAGGCTGCGTCTGGATTGGTAGGGTAAATAAAATCCACTGTTAGATGCATGACCTTTAGACTTTTGACAAGTCGTGCATCGCTCCACATATCGAGCCACATCCCGCCAGAGAGAAGGCCAAAAATAAGAGGCTGCAACAAGTTGAAGTGTTCTATCACGACCAACATGCCTTTCCTCATGTAACGCTTTGATGATCTACAGTCGCCAGTTGCAATCTGGGACACATAACCGGCTGGCACGAAATAGAAAATCGTCAAGGAAAAGGTTGATTCCTGCTTTCATAGCTTCCTAAACTCGACCATAGAAAGAATCAGTTGCATACAAATCAGCAGACGATGTGAATCCCACAACAGAGATATGTAAAGTCGCGAGAAGAGCATGTTTCCAACTCAATGGGTCTGCAACTCTGTTGTCTTGCCGACTGATGTTTGATGACGAATGTAAATTTTTGCAGGAACGTGATCCATGACGCATGTCGAGCAGAAATTTTGTCTCGAGTGCCAAGATGTTTGAGAGCGTCACTGTAATACCCTGTTTCCAAAAATGGTGTCAAAGGGCAAAGAAAAAGTCAACAGGGGCAAAATTCTAATTTTGCCAAAGTAGAGGGGCATTTTGGTAATTTTGCCAAAATGCGAGCCAGAAGCTAAGACGGGCCAAATATTATTCTTTTTAAATAAATAAAACATTTAGAAGACTAGAAATGGAAGAAACGGAGTTTAAACAAGTTTTCCGGACTATCGGGAATGGAAACCGATAGAACCGAGAAATCTTGTAAAATTCATAACCAGAGCTACGGGTGTCCAAACGGAGTGATTCAAATTTCTAAATTCATCCAAGATCCTCTTAGGCATTGAAGTATGCAGATTATGTGATGGGTTGTTTCTGTCTAAAAGGAAGTATGTTCAAGACTTGTTGACAGAAACAAGAATGCATGATTGAAAGATAGCAAAGACTCCTTCTGAAGATGGCTACCAAGTCAATAGAAAGGGGGAGAAATCAGATGAAGAAAAGTTCAAGGATGTCTCCTTGTATAGAAGACTGGTTGGGAAGCTTATCTATCTCACTCTTACTAGACCAGACCTATGTTTTGCTGTGAATCAAGTCAGACAGCATATGCAATCACCCACGGTCATCTAAGGAGTTTTTAAAATATTAAACACAAAACCGGCTAAACTGAAGCATCGGAACGGAACAGAGTTACATGATGATTTGAGCGGATTTGTTCACTGATTTTGGTCAGAATCAACCCTGAAATGACAAATGTATACCTCCCCATGGCGCCACCTCTTTTTGTTTGGGTTCAAAGAATAAATGAAGGCTCATTGAATGTGGAAGAAGACTTGTGATTCAAGCAAAACATTGAACTTGGCTGATTCTTGGAGGGGTGGCATGGCTACATCAGATGGAGGGGAGTACATGTGTTTTCAATACAACAATGAAGCTTCAGCTGGATAAAGGGCTTAAGGGTTGATCACTTTACTCACACCAAAACAAGAGAAAAAAGAGAAAGAGAGAAGAAGAGAAGAGGAGAAGAAGAGGGAGCGTGAG
Organism: Orychophragmus violaceus; assembly: GCA_030180135.1. Lineage (NCBI taxonomy): Eukaryota > Viridiplantae > Streptophyta > Magnoliopsida > Brassicales > Brassicaceae > Orychophragmus > Orychophragmus violaceus. The sequence continues at coordinate 66,032,286 of CM058232.1, read as the reverse complement.
AGGGAGGAGAAGAAGAAGAAGAAGAAGAAGAAGAAGAGAGAGAGAGAGAATAAGAAGCGTGAAGAAGAAGAAGAGAGAGAGAAGAAGAAGCGCGAAGAAGAAGAAGAGAGAGAAGAAGAAGCATGAGAAGAAGAAGAAGAATAAGAAGAAGAGAGAAGAGGAAGCGTGAGAAGAAAAAGAAGAGAGAGAAGGAGGAGAACCGGAGGAGAGAGGGAAGAGAACCGGATGAGAGAAGGAAGAGAACCGAAGGATAGAGAGAAGGAAGAGAACCGGAGGAGATAGAGAGGGAAGAGAACCGGGGGAGAGAGAGAAGGAGGAGAACCATAGGAGAGAGAAGGAGAGAGAAAATGAAGTTGGTACAGAGGCTCGTGTGAAGGTACGATCAGGATCACTAAGGTCAACGTTCGGGTCAAGTTTGGTTCACAGCAAGTTAACCATTCGGGGAAGGCTCGGGTTAGCGTCGGGTTCGTGTCGGAGTTCCGTCGTCACGATATCACTATGAGTCGGCTAAATTGGTTGTTGCATATAGATTAGGACATATAGACCTTTGGATTCATTAACCGTATATTTAGGTTGCATACCTCGATGATCGAATTGGTTAGAATGGCTAGGTTGATTAATAACTCGGTTAACTAATTAAATGGTTAGGTTAAAGAGATGCATGCTAGTTAACTTATATCGGTAATTGATTGATAGTTTCCTTGATTGCTTGATTGGGTGTTACATACATATAAAACGGCATGCTAGGACGTATATGCATATATAAGTATTTAAAAACGTATCTAATGGAATCTATACATGGGGAATTATGAGTTGATTAAAATATGGTTAAAACATATAACACACTTAGAATATAATAACGGGGTGGGTTAATTAGTCAATAGTCAGGGTTATCAGGTTAAATGAATTAATTAAATAATAATGTGAAGTCAGGAGATTAGTAAGTTTAGTAATCTCAAGCTGACAGATCAAAGAGGTTAAGAATAAGAATTTTAGGAAATAAGAAGTAATAACTAGAATTGAATTAAGCCGTCTACATGATTAGTAATCCACTAATCCCAAGGTAGCGGATCAAATGAATTAAGGTTAAGAAAATATTAAAAGACTAATAAACCTAAATAATTGTTTATGTGGTGTGGTGATTATTGTTTGTGTGATTGTGTATCTACTTCGATGTTGGGCCGAGTAGACTGTTGATTGCTTGATTGTTTATCTACTTCGGTGGGGTCGAGTAAACTGTACTGGTAGATACTTACTCTGGTGCGGAACCGGGTAAGTCTGGGTAAGGTCGGGTGATATGGAGGTGGGAGATAGGACTTGCGGGATAGATTGGGAGTTGTGACTTTTATTTATGTTGACCTTGTCGGTCTTGCGTGATAGAGTCCCATTGAGCCTGCTTGTTTACATTACTGTTATTAGGACTCTATAGGGTGCGTTAGATACCGCAAGTCTAGATATGGTGTTCTGGTACTTCCGACCCGAGTGGATCCTCGGGTAGTTACATGATTGGTTCACGTGCCTTCGGGTGGTGATTCTCGTTATAGTGTTAACCTACTGAGTGACGCCGGTAGTTGTGTGGTCCGGAGAATATGGGGTCGCGACCTAGGACCGGACTGCATGGAAGCTTTGGTTATTTAGGGGTAGCCCAAGTCACCGCGTATCGATGGACAAAGAACTGTGTCCTAGTCGTAGGACTTCGTGTTTTCGTCTAGGAGTCGTGGGAGGTTTTAGTTACCGTGGGCTAGCTAAGTGTTCCCGTGGAAGTTACCGAGTTTGCACAGTGGGCCCAGATGGAGTTGAGTTAGTGATAGTGCCGCGCTAGATAGATCGAGTCTAGTCAAGAGCATGTGCCGCAGGGTTCTCGATTCCCATGGTTACTTTTTTGTTGTTTTGTGTTAATTGAATGCTTGTGTGTTGTGGAGCTCATCACGTCTTGGTAGAATTGTACTTGATTGTTATTTTGGGTTTGGGCGGGATTATTAGATTGTTAGCAGCCTGTAGTTGGGAGCCGTCTCACTGGGTAATCTTAGATTACTCATTAGACTCTTTTGTGTTTTTCAGGTTTGGCGTAGCTCGGCGGACGCGTAGGACACTCGGAGTAGTCTCGGGTTGGCATTTCGCATCGATCTGTTTATGGATTTTGACTTTATTTTCGGTTTCGGATTTTATTGGGATATCCCGCTAAAAGATTTGTATTAGACCGTATATTGTTTATAATTTTTAAAGTAATAAAAAACGTAATAATTCCCTTATATACGGTTTAGTCTGAACCGAACACAACTCGTGGAAGCGGTGCATGTTGAAAAGCTTTGTATCGTGGAAACAAGGTAAACGAAGTCAAGGACGGTTTAGTTCAAGCCATTGACTCAAACCGGACCGTCTCTGGCTTTGTATTGTGACAAACTCTTCTCGTATGGCTGCTCGGGTTCGATCGGTCATGTTCTTGTTTGATTGTTTGCTAGTCAGCTCGTCGGTCGGCGAAAAACGGTAAGGGGGCGTTACAGTCACGGTCTGTGTACAACAAAAACTCTTGTTGGAATAAATAATGTCGCCAATGTTTGATAACTTGAACATTGTCATAAAATTCCACATCATATGTGCTGTAACGAGCTCTGGAGCCTGTAATTTTTTCGCTGAAGAATGCTATTGGGCGTCCCTGTTGGCTTAAAACAGCTCCAATTCCCAACTTACATGCGTCACAATGCAATTCAAAGATTAATGAAAAGTCAGGTAATGCCAATATTTGTGCAGAAGTGAGCTTCTATTTAATCGCCTGAAAAGCATCATTGGCCACCTCTGTCGATACGAACGACGACCCGAGCATAAAATCTTCCAGAGAGGCTGTGATGTTGCTGAAATGATGTACGAAACGTCGATAAAACGAGGCTAGTCCATGAAAACTACACACATAACTTATCGATTTTGGGGTTGGCCAGACTTGATCGCCTCGACTTTGCTACGATCAACTTCTAATCCTTTGTTGGAGACAATATACCCCAAAATAACACTTGGTCCGTGGCAAACACACACTTCTGGCAGGCAGCGTAAAGATTCTCTCGTCGCAGGACCAATAAAACCTCTTCCAAATGCCCCATATGGCTTGCCTAGTCATTGCTAAATACGAGAATGCCATCGAAATAGACAACGATAAATTTACCGATGAAGGGACGAAGGCTTTGATTCATCACATGCATAAACGTACTAGGAGCGTTGGACAAACCGAAAGGCATCACCAACTACTCAAAAAGTCCTTTCCTCGTTTTGAAAGCAGTTTTCTACTCATCGCTAGGCCGAATTCAAATATGATGGTACCCACTTTTCAAATCTAACTTAGAGAATATTGATTGATGGTACCCACTTTTCGGTCCAGTAAGTCATTTAATCATGGGATAGAAAACAATAATGAACTATTATTTTTTTGACCGCATGGCGGTCAACGCACATATGCCATGAACCATCTTTCTTGAGTATGAGTAGAACCGGGCCAGCTGTCGGACTGAGACTTTCACGCACATGACCTTCCGAAGTAAATCCTCAACTTGTCGCCAAAGTTCATCATGCTCCTGAGGACTCATTCGATAATGAGGTATGTTGGGCAAATATGCGTTAGGGACTAAGTCGATATGATGTTGGATGTCCCTGAGCGGAGGTAATCCTTGTGGCAAATCTTCCGGCAAGACGTCCTTAAATGACTGCAAAAGATCTGTGAAAACAAAAGGTGTGGGTTCGGCAACACACGGTCTTACTGGAGATGCGATTAATGCCCATACATTGTCGCATGTTTGAAGTTGCGCCTCAAAGTCTGCTTTCGTTAAAATCAAAAGTGATTTAGGAAAATATGTCGTTGGGGCGTCAACCTTAGGTGGGTGTTTTGAATGAGTTGTACTCATGTGTTTCAGAGAAGGAAGTAACGTGATTGTACGTCCTCCCATGAAAAACGTATATGTATTCGCTTTCCCTTTATGGAGAACATCATGATCAAATTCCCATGGTCTCCCAAGGAGAAACATCGCAGTCGACATTATCGTGATATGTACCCACCGAAAAAGCTACTTTAGCCTGTTTGGAAACGCATAGATCAGCAGTGTCGTTTAACCATTCCAACTGATATGGCGATGGATGCGGTGTTGTTGGGATTCCCAGCTTGCGGATTGCTTCTTCGGAGACAATGTTGGTGCAGCTGCCAGAATCAATAATGAGTTTGCAGATTTTGCTTTAAATCGTACAGGTGGAACAAAATAAAGAAGTTTATAACCAAAACCTTGTAGTTGCGCGAGGTGTCAATCACGAGTGTTTCTACTCATGCGTATGTTAGCTGCTACTGTGTACAGCTTACTAAGCTTATTTTAGTAGATAGTGCATTGTATATATAAATAACAACTTTACTGTACCGATTTTAATTAATGAGACTCATATACTTTCATAACAACTCTTCTTATCTCTCGAGATTTCATCTTCCTCATTCGATCTTCAGTTGGTGAAAGTTTGTTATGGTATCAGAGCGGAACGATCATGAGTGCTTCGCGTTCTGAGCTTCTCTTCGTTCATATCATCTCGCTTCTCATTCTTGTCCCTCAAATTCTTTTGGATTTTCTTCGTTTTGTTTTTGCTCTTTCGGATTCTTGATTTTCTCGTCTTCGTATCAAATCTCCGCGGTTTTTTGACTGAATCTTGTCTTGATTGAAGATATCTCAGCTCAATTCGTCTTCAATCATCTTCTATTGTCTTCGCTATGGGATCCCAAGCAAATCCGTCTTTGATTGTTCAACCTCCCGATCATTACGAGAATCCGTACTATCTTCATAGCACGGATCATGCTGGTCTTCAACTCGACACTGGTCGATTCACATCCGATGCTGATTTTCATTCTTGGCATCGATCCGTCCGAATGGCTTTGAATGTACGCAACAAACTCGGATTTATTGACGGTACAATTCGTAACCCCCCTGATAATAGTAGAGATTCCGGATCTTGGTCTAGGTGCAATGATATAGTTGCTACCTGGTTGATGAACTCTGTGTCTAAGAAAATCGGTGCAAGCTTGTTATTCATGTCCACTGCTGTGGCTATTTGGGGTAATCTGATGACTCGTTTTAAGGAAGATGATGCACCACGGGTTTATGAAATTGAACAGCGTCTTAGTACTATACAAAAAGGATCTCTTGACATTAGTACGTACGATACTGAATTGGTCACATTATGGGAAGAATACAAAAACTACATTGAGATTCATGTCTGTACTTGTGGCCGTTGTGAGTGTAATGCCGCCTTTTTATTGGAACGACTTCAGCAATGTGGAAGAGTTACCAAATTCTTGATGGGGCACAATGAAGTCTATGAGCAGACACGACGTCATATTCTCATGTTGAAGCCGACTCCTACGATTGAAGAGGCTTATAATATGGTGGCTCAGGACGAAAGACAGAGGAGTGTCAAACCAGTGATCAAAACTGATAATGTTGTTTTTCAAACCACTGGAAATTATCCAGGAGAGTATAAAGAATCGCAAGATACCATGGAGTATGCTGCTGCATATAATACTTTTCGACCAAGAGGCAATCGACCATTGTGTACTCATTGTGGACAATTGGGGCCTACTATCAACAAGTGCTTCAATCTTCATGGATACCCTCCTGGATTCAAGTTTTCTAACCAGTCTTACCCTGGCAGTGTTAATCCAAGACCAACTTTTACACCTCGTGGTCCTACTCCTTACACTCCTCGTCCATCTCTTCCTCCTGCTCAGTCCACTAATAAGACAGTTGCAAATGTCTTCTCTGGAGTCTCTAATGGCAGTCATATTCCACAACAGACATCTAAGCCTGCCAACTTTGATATGAATCAGTTTAGTCCAGCTCAAATCAATTCCCTTCTTAAACATTTACAAGCTCATGTTCAAGGACCAGAACCTGTTGGGAAGGGTTCAATAGTTGCCCCACTGTCAATTCCCTTCCCAACAGGTTCTTGGATGATTGGGAAGGGTGATGTTTTCAATAACCTTTACATTCTATATCTACATGCACTCTCCCAGCCTTCTCTCTCTGATGCTTTCTGTGGATCCTTGACAGTTGATGGTAACCTCTGGCATCAACGCCTTGGCCATCCGTCTACTGACAAGTTACGAGTCTTAGCTGATACTTTGTCCATACCAAAATTGAGTTTGTCTTCTTCTCATCCTTGTGGCGTCTGTCCTTTAGCTAAACAAAAACGCTTATCTTTTCCATTCAATAATAATATGGCTTCTGCTTCCTTTGATTTGATTCATCTTAATATATGGGGCCCTTTTTCTATTGAATCTATTGAAGGCTTTCGTTATTTCCTTACAATTGTTGATGACTAGCCGTGTTACTTGGGTTTACATGTTGAAAGCTAAAAGTGATGTGCATCTGATTTTTCCACTGTTTCTAAAGCATATTAAAACTCAATATGGTGTTGTTGTTAAAGCTTTCCGGAGTGATAATGCACATGAATTGCAGTTTACGGATTTGACTAAGGAATTAGGTATGATCCATTACTTCTCTTGTGCATACACACCACAGCAGAACTCGGTTGTAGAACGTAAGCATCAACACATTTTGAATGTTGCTAGGGCCTTACTTTTTCAGTCAAATGTGCCATTGATATATTGGAGTGATTGTGTGTTAACTGCCATTTTCCTTATTAACAGAACTCCATCACCTTTGCTTAATAACCACAGTCGTTTTGAAATGCTTACTAAGACCACACCTGACTACTCTTTTCTTAGGAAATTTGGCTGCCTCTACCATGTTAGTACTCATCAGAAAGATAGACATAAGTTTAGTCATCGTGCAAGGCCCTGTGTTTTCTTAGGCTATCCATCTGGTTATAAAGGTACGTGCTAGACTTAGATACCAATGCTATATCCATCTCTAGAAATGTTATTTTCCATGAGTCTATGTTTCCTTTCAACACTGAACCGTCATGTCTCCCTGATTTTTTCTCTCATACGATTCTACCAATGCATGCTGCATACATTAGTGATCAGTCTGACTCTTCTGACGTGTTGCGTCATTCCATGCCTTCATCATCTCTTACTTCTAATACACATGAATCTACATCCACTCACACACCAAGTCTGGTTCCTGTGTCAACTGAGATAGTTGTCTCAGATGGTCATCCACTTTCTCGTCCAAGTGAAAGACCAAAACGTCAGACTAAGCCCCCCAGTTACTTGTCCAATTACCATTGCGCCCTCCTTCAAACACATCCTCCTTTACCTACCAACCATACCACCCCATATCCTCTTTCTTCTGTCCTTTCCTACCAAAAATTATCACTCCATTACTATGATTTCCTATTGTCTTATTCTCAGGAAACCGAACCAAAGAATTTTCGCCAAGCCATGGCTTCTGATCAATGGAAAGGGGCAATCAATGAGGAGCTACGGGCTATGGAAGTTAACAAGACTTGGTCTATTACATCAGTACCACCAGGCATGAATATTGTCGGCTGTACAACTCAGATGGTACTATTGAACGTTACAAAGATCGCCTAGTAGTTAAAGGCTATACTCAACAAGAAGGGGTGGATTTCAACGAAACTTTTTCCCCTGTTATTAAGCTGACCAGTGTGAAACTTATGTTGAGTTTAGCAGCTTCACAGGGATGGGAGTTAACCCAAATGGATGTCTCTAACTCTTTCCTTCATAGTGAGCTTACTGAGGAGATTTACATGAGCCTTCCACAGGGATATACTCCAGGAAATGCAGACAAGCTACCTCCTGATGCAGTGTGTCGACTTCACAAGAGTTTGTACGGCCTCAAACAGGCTTCTCGTCAGTGGAATCAGACTTTTACAAACGTGTTGACTACTGCAGGATATACTCAATCTGAATCTGATGCAAGTCTCTACATTCGGTCTACCTCTACTGCTTTTATTGCAGTATTGGTTTATGTGGATGACATCGCCATTGCTAGCAACAACAGAGATGAACTGGCTTCCCTCAAGCAACTTCTTGCCACTGCATTTAAAATCAAAGATTTGGGTCCAATGCGGTTCTTTCTTCGTCTTGAAGTTGCTCGTACCTCTAAAGGTATTTCTTTATGTCAACGGAAATACGCTTTAGACATCATTGAGGAAGCTGGTCTACTTGCTTGTAAGCCTGCTAGTATACCAATGGATTTATATGCTCCACTCACGAAGGAAACCGGTACCCCTTTACCTTCTGCAACTCCGTATCGTGCTCTTGTTGGTTGTCTCTTATACTTGACCATTACTAAGCCCGATATTACTTATTGATGAGGACATCAACTTGGCCGACACTGAGTTGGACGAACAAGACGGACCAAGCTCTACCAAGAAGCTGACCGACCTGTTCCCGACCATGCGAGATGTACCAAGGACGCGTTTGGGACATCGACAGATACAAGCCGAATTCAACAATGCCATGGAGCAACTGATCTCGAGGACAAGCCTAGAAGACATCACGACCCAGCTAGGCCATCTCGACCAAGGACAACCTGTCCTGAACCAGTTGGCCCGGAGGATGATCCATACCGAAGCTGACGGCCCATTTGAGCAGACCACACCCTGGCCCATACTCCGGACGCACGGACCGACCATGACCTTCTGCATCGAGCCAGATGATTCTCTGACCGGTCTGCCTCTGGGATAAAGATCATACTCTTTTTCCCTTGTGAAGTTTTGTCCCAAATGGGTTTCTTCACAAGGTTTTTAACGAGGTGATCCGAGGCCCATTCATTAGAGAGACAGACCGGCCTCCTATCTATTTTCGATCAAGAACTTTCTTTTGTTTTAATTTTATTTCTCTTGTTCTTTTTTTCATTATTTTCGGTGGCCCAAGTTTTCTGGCCCATATACTTTCAGTTGTAAGTTGTTTAAAACACTCTTTTTTTGTTTAATGAAGGCAAGTAAGCTTTAAGTCAAGAAAAACCCTAAAGGTTGTGTTCTCTCTTCTCTACTGCGCGGCTGCCCCTTTAGAGATCGAGACTTCTTTGCTTATTGCTTGCTGGTTCGATTGTTCTAAGCATACCACAAGATCAGTAGCTCGAAATCACCATCAATCATCCATTGACCAAGTTGAGAGTGCCTTCGGCCAGCAGCTTCGTCCCATCTCATTCCCATCTCACATCATCTGGTATCAGAGCTAAACGCTCCTGAAACCAATCCGGTCATCTCTGAATCTCTTGCTTTTTTTATTTTTGTTTAGTTTGTTCTTTGCTTTCTCATAAAATTGAAATTCAAAAAAAAAAAAAAAAAAGGTTGCTAGCGATCTCGGCCGAGTTCCTTGCGTGAACGTGTTATATAATCTGCTAGAATAATTAGATAATTCGCTTGGTTTGTTATTCTTGTGCGCATAAGAACAGCAAGTCAAAGGAAATATATTGTTTATTCTTGTTAGTGCTCTCGGCCAATTTCATTGGTGCTAGGCAGTGTTTTTAAAACAGGATCGACCCGGCGGTCGGACCGGGTTGAACCGTGAACCGGAAGCATACCCAGGTTGGGTCGATTATAAAACCCAATGATAGTTGAACCGGTTAAAAAACCGGATTGAACCGTTAAAAACCGGAAACCAGTGACCCATTGAACCGTATCAAACCGGGTTTGATAAAAAAATTATTGTTTTATATTATGTTAACTATTTTTCTTTCCTAAACAATCAAATAGAACTATATTAATTTAAAATATTTTTTTAAAAATAAGTCTAAATGTTTTATTATATCTTATCTCTTCTCTTAATAGACCAAGACCAATAACATAGAAAGTACAAACTATGCATTTAAGAAACATGATGTATATGTTGGTGAACAATATGTCTTGACGATAAATTATCCATTTAAAGTGTTTCATAACGTCTTTTGGTCTAGGTCTCAACATTTTTAAAATATGTCGAAACATTATTATTTAACATTTAAACTTTTGAAGGTTTTCAAAAATTATGATTTGTCTTATTTGATAGTTTAAAATTAATAACATATTATATATATATCTGGTCGAACCCGATCGAACCCGGTCGGACCATATTAACCCATGACCCAAAAGCTTTACCGGTTCAGTCGCCGGTCCGGTTTTAAAAACATTGGTGCTAGGTAGTTAAGTTAAAAAAAAAAAAAAAAAAAATTGAACGCATAAGAATCTTGACGGCTGCACTTTCATATTCGCTTAGCTTTAGGTTATTTGGTTAAGTGGAAATTGATTAAGGAGTTAAGCTGATTCGATTTTTGTTTCCATTTTTTTGAGTTTGGTTAAGAGTTTTCCTTTTCTGCATTTTCATTTAGACAAAAAAAAAAAATTCGATTGTTCTTTTTTTTGTTTCTTTTGTTTTTTTTTTCTTTTTTCCCTTGTACGTGTAATCTGTTTGTTCAAAGAATTAAACCAGCAAGGCGTTCCCACTGACCTCACTCAGATTTTAGCTGCTATCCAGACGATCGGAGCCCGACTGGACCGTTTGGAACGTCCCGGTAGACATCAGCCGCAGCTGGACGAACAACAACCTCGGCCCGGCGCCTTTCAGCCTCGGCCAGGAGAGCATCAGCACGGACCAGAAGCGCCACATCTCCAGAACGACCAGCAGCGTCGACCAGTATAGTAACGTGGACGAGTAGAACGACCCAGACGCTTCCAGGACGTCCGACTGGACGATACGGACGACGATACGGATGAGTTTGAGGACCGACGTCACGGACCGCGACCTCCATACCAGCGTGATCCTAATCACCGTGGACGCATACGAGAACAAGAGGTACAACGTTCATATTCCAATGATATAAAGCTAAAGCCTCCTACCTTTGCAGGAAAGGTGGACCCGGAGGCATATCTAGACTGGGAGCGGAGAATGGAGCATATCTTCGACCATTACGGATATCCCGAAGCCAGAAAGATATCTTTAGCAGTGGCCCAGTTCACAGGACATGCACTATCATGGTGGGACCGGGACGCTGCGGAACGAAGGCGCCATCGGTACGAACCGATCGCTACGTGGACTGACATGAAGTTCCAGTTAAGGCGAAGGTATGTTCCTGCCCATTTCCATAGGGATTTGCAGAAACGTTTTCGTAAATTGATGCAGGGAACTAAGACGGTTGAAGAGTATTTCGAGGAGTTCGAGCAATTGCGGAATAGGCTTGAGCTCGACGATTCAGAAGAGACTCTGATGGCCTAGTTCGTGGACGGACTGAACGAAAGGATCGCTAGAAAGGTAGAAATTCACCCTTATCATGATATGCCGGAGTTGTTGCACTTGTGTATACAGGTTGAGCATCACAACAAGCGCAAGTCCGCGACCACAACCCGACCTAGGACCAACACGCCTTGGACTGCACCAGCTCCACGGCCCGTTGACAAAGGTAAGTCGGTTGAGGTCGAGTCCATGTTCAAGAAGCCGACCGTTGAGACGTCTAAGCCCAACCGACCAGACCCAGGTAAGTTTACTAGTACGTCCCGTTCTAGAGATATCACGTGTTTTAAGTGTCAGGGTAAAGGACATATGTCTCGAGACTGCCCAAATCGGAGAGTCATGATCTTGAACGAAGCCGGCGAGTACGAGTCTCAGGATGAACAGGAGGATGAAGACATGGAGGAACTTGATACAGGGACGCCCATAGAGTATCCCGACTCTGGAGAGTTATTGGTGATCAGGAGAGCTCTCAGTGCGCTTGTTGATCCCGAGACGGTTCAACGCGAGAACATCTTCCACACTCGCTGTACCGTGAACAGCAAGGTATGTAGTCTTATTATTGATGGTGGGTCTTGTACTAACGTGGCCAGCATGAACATGGTTGATAAGCTCGGTCTGCAAGTGACTAAGCACCCGCGACCGTACCGACTTCGGTGGCTGAACGATGACACGGAGATCCGGATCGCAGATCAAGTAACCGTACCTTTCAGCATTGGGCGATATCACGATCAGGTAGTATGCGACGTGGTTCCTATGCAGGTTGGACACTTATTACTCGGCCGACCGTGGCAGTTCGACAAGGAGTCCTTGCATAACGGGCGGACCAATCACTACTCGTTCATGCACGACAAGCGAAAGTATCAGCTCGCGCCTCTTACACCGCAGGAAGTGCATGAGATGCAACTACACCTTGCCAAGGATAAGAAGAACCGTAAGACCAATTTAATTATTTCTTCACATTCTGTTTCTAGAGCTATTGATCAGAACACGCAGGTGCTACTAATGGTCTTCAGGGAGGCTTTACATTCGTGTTCAGACGATGTTGAGCTTCCTCGGGAAGTTGTTTCTTTGTTGGACAGGTTTAAGGATGTCTTTCCGGACGAGATACCAGCCGGTCTACCGCCCATACGAGGCATTGAGCATCAGATTGATCTCGTGTCAGGAGCGGCTCTGCCCAACCGGCCTGCATATAGGGTGAATCCGACCGAGGCCAAGGAGCTGGAGAAACAAGTGCAGGACCTCATGTCCAAGGGTTACATTCGCGAGAGCCTCAGCCCGTGTGCGGTACCTGTCTTGTTGGTTCCTAAGAAAGACGGGTCTTGGAGGATGTGTGTCGACTGCCGGGCCATCAACAACATCACCATCAAGTACCGACATCCCATACCACGGCTGGACGATATGTTGGACGAGCTACACGGAGCGACCGTGTTCTCTAAGATCGATCTACGCAGTGGGTACCATCAGGTTCGAATGAAGGAAGGCGACGAGTGGAAGACGGCTTTCAAGACTAAGCAGGGCCTTTACGAGTGGTTGGTCATGCCATTTGGCCTTACCAATGCGCCCAGTATATTCATGCGCCTCATGAACCAAGTCTTGAGGGCCTACATCAGTAAGTTTGTCGTTGTTTACTTCGATGATATTTTGATTTATAGTCGTTGTTTTTCTGATCATCTGGTGCACCTTGAGCAAGTAATAGATACTCTTCGAAAGGAGGGTCTTTATGCGAACCTCAAGAAGTGCACCTTCTGCACTGATAAGCTTGTCTTTTTAGGTTTTGTTGTGAGTTTGCAGGGCTAACAGGTTGACCAAGAAAAGATCAAAGCTATTGAGGAGTGGCCGACCCCGACCACGATCGGCCATGTCAGGAGTTTCCACGGTTTAGCCAGATTTTATAGACGGGTTGTGAAGGATTTTAGCACAGTGGCTGCCCCACTCACAGCCGTGATCAAGAAGGACGTCCCGTTCAAATGGGGCCAGTCGCAGGACGCCGCATTTCAGAAACTCAAGGATTTGTTAACCCATGCTCCTATTTTGGTTTTGCCTAATTTTGATAAAATGTTTGAGATTGAGTGTGATGCTTCAGGTTTAGGGATTGGAGCTGTTCTGACACAAGGTGGGCGTCCGTGAAGGAATGTTTAGATGAATCCTGATTCAATTCTCTGATTCAGATTATCCTAAACATGCGGATCTAGGTTCTCTTGATTAGAAACAATGATAGATCTCACCTTTTACCTGTTTATGCAGCGGAAAGGGAGAACAGGTCAGAGATCAGAGAGCCACCAAGTGATAACTCCTCCAGAGGTTCACACACGCACACCAAGCAGGAAGAGAGGCTGCTAGAACACACGGGAATCGGCGCAGAGAGAGAGGAGGCTCGCGGCTGGCTAGGGTTAATTGCCTGAACTCGTCTCAAGTTTTATTTATAAAACTTGTTCAGTTCCGTTTGGGCCTTTGGCCCAAATACCAATTAACTCGAAGGCGTTCTCGCACTGTGTCGATCGACACACCATGTGCATCGATCGACACACAGTGTCTAAACCCTTTTATTCTCTCTAAGTACAGTAAATGCCTAGCACTTTTACCGTACTTCTGCTAAACCGTTCCTACACATTTTCCTGTTAGCTTAGGCGTGTGACCCATATGGGATCATATAATAGAGGCAATAAGTCCAAGACTTATAGATCATGAGCGGACTCTAGCAAGCCATCATGACCCCCAGTATTATATGACTTATGTCTGATCATTGACATACTCTTACTTTCTAGAGACAGTACCGAGATTACTGGACACAATTCCAACAATCTCCCACTTGTACTGGAATCTCTGTATTCATAATCCTTTTGTCACAATATCTCGATTAGTCATAAGGCAAGATTAGTGTCATCCTTATAAAGCCTAATCTTGTTCATCGGACTCTGATTCGATACTGACAATCCAAACGACTCGGGACAGTCCGTTTGAGCATGGCCATGCATTTTCCAGTATTCAAATCTCCGATTGGCCTAGAGATATTCACTCCATTTATATTGGAGGGACAAATCCCGTCTTGTTCCATCACTGTAAACTACTCATTTCATAATGTACCCAAACAAGGTCCTTATAACTATCGCAGAACGACAGCGTTAGACAATGATCAAAGTGCATCAGTCCATGTGCAGTCACATGCATGCGAACTCAGGTCTAAGGACTATACTCTATAGTCGTAGTAAGAATCTCTTATGACACAGATATAAATATCCTGAAGAGTTCTTATAAGCGGGTCTTGTCCGGTCGTATGTTCCCCAACATACACCTATGTACTGACTTTGATGCCGCGCATCTATGACACACTGAGACTTTGTCATAAGTCACGTACCAATCCAGTCTCACACGGTTGTTGGTGTTCCAATTTCAACAACCTTCGACTAGGGACATAATGATATAAGTCATTTATCAAATATAGGGTCTCATGATCAAGCTAAATGACTTTGATAACTCAAGATCAAGTCATTTACTTCGATGACCTATAAAATGGTTTATATCACTTTGGAACGATTATTTCATCACAGTTAAAATAATCTTGAAATAATAATTTCATTAAACATTTAAATGTTATTTCAAGAACATATCCAATAACTAAATAAAGCCCTTTAATAACTCCCACTGAAATTTAGACTACATCTTAATTTCACTTATCCTACAGCAACAGTCCGCGACTCGTGCTTAGGCCTAAGGAGTGGCTTCGTTAATAGATTAGCAACGTTCTCATTCGTTGAAACTTGCTGATCTACTTAACATCTCTGTCATTTATCTCACGGAATAGGTTATACCTATCCTCAAGGTGTTTGGACCTCTGATGTGCAGCTAGTCTCATCTATGCTGGAAATCACATCAAGTTCAGTGACGAACTCTTCTTTCCAAACAACCTCTTTCGCCACTTCCCAAGCTGCGAAATGTTCAGCTTAAGTCATGGAGTCAGCAACAGTGCCTTGCACCGCCAGATAGACACAAGATATAACCGGACTGTGATCGGAAATCATCTTTGTCTATTGGAAACTTGCCTTTCAGACTCTACCGACTTGTAGCACCTCACTTTCTCCGTAAATCAAGAACTTATCCTAAGTATTTCTCAAATACTTTAGGACATTCTTTACGGCAATCCAGTGATTCTTTGCTGGATTTGACTGGTCTTTACTTGTCTTGCTTAACATTAAAGCAACATCAAACAAGTACGTTTCATGGCATACATGATAGATCCAATTGCCGACGCATATGGAATCTTATCCATGCATTTAAGCTTAGCAGTTATCGTAGGACACTGTGTCTTGCTTAACGTAATGCCATGTGACATTGGTATAAAACCCTTCTTGGAATGCTGAAAACGTGTAGGACTTTGTCGGGATAAGAATCCTGACTTTGTCCTACCAGCTCTTTCGGATCTCTATCTTTAGATCCAAAATCCAAAAACATACGTGGCTTTACCCATGTCAATCATTAGAACCAACTCCCAAGCCAGTCCTTAACCGACTGCAGCATTGGGACGTCTTTTCGAGAATCAGTATGTCATCGACATACAATATGAGAAATGCAATATCGCTCCCACCAATCTATTAGTAAACGCACAGTTCCAATTCGTTCCTGTTCAAGTCAAAACCTTGACTACTTCAACAGAACGAAGATTCCAACTCCGATATGTTTGCTTCCATCCATGAATGGATCGATGAAGCTAACTTACATAAAATGTAATTTTTCGGAGAGTTTGGGCTCACTATCGCTTCTTTGAATTTCGCAGATTCGTCGCTTTCAATGATCATCAGATCATGCGAACTTTCAATGATTATCAGGTTCAACTAATGACGAGAAATCACTCTCGGATTAGTAACTGATTCATTCATATCTGCGAACTTCAGGCTCCACAGGTGCAGATTTCAATGATTATCAGGTTCAACTAATGACAAGAAATCACTCTCGGATTAGTAACTGATTCATTCATATCTGCGAACTTCAGGCTCCACAGTTGTAGATTCTACAGAAATCTGTAAATCCATCCGTTGCTCTCCCTCAACAGGTTGAGCAGCCTCCTGTATGTCTCGAATTTCTTCGAGTTATACTTTTACTCCCACTGTTCTTCTTGGAAAGTAACTTCCCTTCTTAGAAAACAGAATGGACGTAAAAGTAACAAGCCTTAGTTTCCCTAGGACAACCAGCGAAGTAGCTCAACTACAAATATTCAGTAAAGACGAATTTGGATCGATTCCAATCCACATTTACGTGGTGTCATTCAACTGATATTGGTGGAACCTTTTCAGCGTAAACTTAGATATTTCTAGAGCGTTATTCTTAAATAATATCATGGAAGATTCGTGTGACTCATCTTTAATCATTTCTTATAAGATCTGATTCTTTCTCACAGAAAAACCTTCAGGTTTTCAGGAGAAATGAGCTGTGAAACGATTTCACACTCATTCAGATGATCACACAATCAATGACTTAAGTATTCTCACTCGTGATTTAATCCAGAGTCTTAATACTTTTGTCATTCAGATCCTATACTTCATTCTGGAACTCTTTCGACCATGTCAAAGAATTCCGACTTGTGTCTCATCAAATGAACACAGTCACACTCACTGAAGTAATCAGTAGAGACAATGAAGTACATGAGATTTTCTCTGGCATTACTGCTCATTGGGCCACATACATGAGTATGTTCCAGGTCCAATAAGCCTTTGGGCCTTTCTCTAGCTCGGCTAAGATAGGCCCTTTACCTTTTGGTCTAGTAAACAGAATTCAAGTCTCATAAGATATTTTATCAAATGAGCCCAACAGTCCATGACTATGGGATTTCTGAATCCGACTTACTCTATGTGACCAAGACTTTATGCCAAGAAAAATCAGGTTTAATTCATCAGATTTAAACCAATTCGGTATTTATGTTACATTTAGGCACTCTTTGGTTTAAGATATAAAACCCATTCCATGAATAGGGTGCTACAATTAATATTTCATTAAGATCAAAAGAACAAAACTTGTCTTTTATCAAAATGAAAAACATTCAAATTCTTACAAGAAAATGAAAGACAACTCTGCTTAAAGCAGGTACATTGTAGCAATTACTTAATACAAAACCAAGCCTCAAAGGGATCTATAAGTGAAAAACCCTACGGCTGAGGCAGCATCCCAAGCTCCTTCCAGACATGTAGTTTCACTTGACCTTCCTTCAACGTTCTACTGTTGCTTAGGCTCTGCATATTATCACAAATGTCAGTGCCACAACCAGTATCCAATACCTTTAAGGTAGAACTTGAAGTAATAACATGAATACCTGAGGAAGTAGTCGCATACATCAACTTTAACTCCTCATCATCTTCCATGAATTTAATGCAATCTCTCTTCCAATGCCCTGTCTCCTTACAGTAGCAGCACTTACCAACGTAAGAGGTATCTGACTCGGGCTCAGAAGACACACGCTTGCCATGATTCAAAATCTGGACAACTTTGTCTTCACCCTTGTCAGCATTAGGTTTAGTAAACCTACCCTTCTCATTCATGAGATTGTACAGGGTACTCTTCACGTTTGGCTCAACTGTCTTGAGCATATCATGCAGTTCAGTCAGCGTCTTCGTTAAGCCTTTCTTGATATAGTTCCTTCTGAACTTATCATAGCTTGACGGCAGTGACTGCAGAATGATCTCAGTTGCCAATTCTTGGCTAACTGGATAATCCAGTTTCCTCAGGTTATCAATGTAACCCATCATTTTACTGACATGAGGACTCACTGGATGATCATTTGGTAGCTTGCAGCTAGTGAGAGACTTAACCAACTGGTATCTCTCCACTCTTACCTGCTCCTGAAATTTCAATTTCAGGCTGCTGATCATCTATATTGGCGACTCCATGTTCTCATATTGCTTCCGCAAATCTGAGTCCATGGTAGCCAACATCAGACCACGCACATCTACCGCATCATTATAATGCTTATTCCAAGCATCATATACTGCATGGGAGGCATTGGACCCGATCCTCACGGGGAGAGCTCTCTCAAGAACATAGTCCTTTCTCTCCTGTCTGAGGACTAGCCTCAGGTTCCGCGACCAAGTCAAGAAATTTGATCCGTTCAGCTTGTCCATCTTAAGGACAGACCGGATCGAGAAAGTGTTTTGATTGTTTGTGCTAGTCATAACTGAAAATTAAGATAAAAGGATTTTAGTTAATATGTTCAATATGATTAATCTCGTATTAAATTTAATATGATTAATCACGCATTATATTCAATAACATAAGTTACCCTCAATAGAATATAATGATTCCAAGATCCACATATAACTAAGATTAAAGTGGGCCACTGGCCGTCACCAAACCTCAGCTTATATCGGTAAGCCCTATGTCGGCTAATTATATCCGTGATATAACTCTTGGTTGTGAATCTGGGCCCGATGCCCAATCCACTCTGATGTCTCAAGGCCCGGGACTCCCGATGGCCTAGTCAAGAAAACCAGACTATACAGTCATGTAATCATTAATGTCTGGGACTCCCAATGACATTTATGAATCACAAACCGTCTTATCCACGCAAAAGTAGACACCCTCACACTGTAAGGCCATGAATACAATTGAATGGGCTTCGACAGCTGACATAGAATTGGCAAGACATCCAACGCTTGATATTATTTGAGGTTCGTAGGTTTATTAAAATTTCATTCCCAAAATAGAAGATTACTATTTCGGGAAACTTTCTATTTTTTTGAAACCTACTATTTTAGGAAACTTTCTAAAATTGGAAACTTTCTAACTTTAGAAATTTCTTAAAAAAATCCAAAACCCGCAAATCTAGAAACTTCTATTTTAAGAAACTTTTTAATTTCAAAATTTCGGAAACTTTAATTTAAAATCGACTTTATAATTTTATAAAATAAATTTTAAATTAATCTGAAAAAAGACTCAAATAATTGGCCCAATTGTTTTAACTTCTTGGCCCGAGGCCCAAGAATTGGTCCATGTCCAAGACATGACCCAATTGTCCAATTAAATGACATAACCGGTCTGGTTCATTAAAATTGGTCTAACCAAAATTAATTACTACGACGACCACAATTGTCAACCGGTTATTTACTAAACCGGATTTTCTCAATTTATTTGGTCCAACCAAATCAAATTAGAAAATCCTGGTTTAGGCACTAAATCCAATAATTATTTCGACATTGGATTTCTTATCCCGGTTTAACCAGAACTTAATAAATTTATTAAGCCTGTTTATTAAACCGTGACGATTTATAATTTTAATAAAAATTTTAAACCGAGCCTTAAACCCAACCGTATCGATCGATGAACCAACCGCATCGATCGATTCATCAACCGCATCGATCGATTCATCAATCGCATCGGTCGATGCTCTCAGCATCGATCGATGCGTTCACGCGTTGAGCAGGCTTGGCCGAGATATGCGAAATCCATGCGATCGTTCGATCGATCCATGCGATTGCAGTCGATCTCTCGCGGTTGTATCGACCGATCCATGCGATCGTATCGATCGATCCATGCGATCACAGCCGATACTTCTTTATGAAAATCGCATTCCAAATCAATATAGCTTGGATTTGCGATTTCAAGTGTGTTTAGGTTTCAATTCCTTGTTGCTTAAGTGATTTCTCTTATCAGTAGTTGATTCAAAACACTTCTTAAACAAGAAAACAATCCTAAACTTGAATCTAAACAAGAAAAACCAGAACCAATAGCTCTGATACCACTGAAGGAATGTTTAGATGAATCCTGATTCAATTCTCTGATTCAGATTATCCTAAACATGCGGATCTAGGTTCTCTTGATTAGAAACAATGATAGATCTCACCTTTTACCTGTTTATGCAGCGGAAAGGGAGAACAGGTCAGAGATCAGAGAGCCACCAAGTGATAACTCCTCCAGAGGTTCACACACGCACACCAAGCAGGAAGAGAGGCTGCTAGACCACACGGGAATCGGCGCAGAGAGAGAGGAGGCTCGCGGCTGGCTAGGGTTAATTGCCTGAACTCGTCTCAAGTTTTATTTATAAAACTTGTTCAGTTCCGTTTGGGCCTTTGGCCCAAATACCAATTAACTCGAAGGCGTTCTCGCACTGTGTCGATCGACACACCATGTGCATCGATCGACACACAGTGGCTAAACCCTTTTATTCTCTCTAAGTACAGTAAATGCCTAGCACTTTTACCGTACTTCTGCTAAACCGTTCCTACACATTTTCCTGTTAGCTTAGGCGTGTGACCCATATGGGATCATATAATAGAGGCAATAAGTCCAAGACTTATAGATCATGAGCGGACTCTAGCAAGCCATCATGACTCCCAGTATTATATGACTTATGTCTGATCATTGACATACTCTTACTTTCTAGAGACAGTACCGAGATTACTGGACACAATTCCAACAGTCCGGTCGCCTACTTCAGCGAGAAGTTGAGTGGAGCCACGCTCAACTATCTGTTGGAATTGTGTCCAGTAATCTCGGTACTGTCTCTAGAAAGTAAGAGTATGTCAATGATCAGACATAAGTCATATAATACTGGGAGTCATGATGGCTTGCTAGAGTCCGCTCATGATCTATAAGTCTTGGACTTATTGCCTCTATTATATGATCCCATATGGGTCACACGCCTAAGCTAACAGGAAAATGTGTTGGAACGGCTTAGCAGAAGTACGATAAAAGTGCCAGGCATTTGTCGTACTTAGAGAGAGATTAATGGGTCTGATTAAATCTAAGGGATTTAATCAGATTGGTATTTGGGCCCAAAAGCCCAAAAGGAACTAGACAAGTTTTATAAATAAAACTTAAGTCTGAATCCCAAAAACCCTAAGCTCTGCGCCAACTCTCTCTCTCCCTGCGGCCTCCTCAGCTCGGTCTAGCAGCCTTCTTCCTGCTTGGTGTGCGTGTGTGAACCTTTGGAGGAGCTATCACTTGGTGGTTCTGCTGATCTCTGACCATACCTTCCCTTTCCGCTGCATAAACAGGTATAAGGTGAGATCCATTATGTTTCTAAATAAGAGAACCTAGATCTGCATGTTTAGTAGGATGAATCAATCTGGGAATTGAATCAGGAAACACTAAACGATACTACAGTGGTATCAGAGCCATTGGTTCTGTGGTTTTTCTTGTTTAGAATCATGTTTAGGATTGTTTAAAGAAGTGTTTTTGAATCAATCTACTGATAAGAGAAAAACACTCAAGAAACAATGAATTAAAAACCTAAACTAATGAAAATCGCATGACCAAACTATATGATTTGGTATGCGTCGGCCGAGTGATGATCCGATCGACCAAGCCGATCGCATGTATCGATCACGGATCGATGGCGTGGATCGCGTTGCCTGGTCGGATCGATCGACCGTGAGGCGCGAGAATCGCATGGATCCGCTAGGCAGATCGCATGGATCGCGTGCGTCTCGGCCAGCGTCGTCCCGCTCTCGTCCCGCGCTGTCCCGGTCGCTCGGCGATCGCGTGAAGCCAACGACCCGAGCTCGACGATCACGGTCCCGTCCCGGCCGATCGTGGCCGTCCCGATAGCGTGACGCAAGCGGCCATTCCGAACGTCGTGACCTAATGGTCGGTTTGTTTTTGGCTCGTGTCGGTTCGGTTCGGTTTAAGGCTCGGTTTAATTCAATTATAATTAATCGTCACGGTTTAATAAACAGACTTAATAAATTTATTAAGTTCTGGTTAAACCGGGATAAGAAATCCAAAGTCGAAAATTGGATTTTGTGCCTAAACCAGTGATTTTCTAATTTGATTTGGTTGGACCAAATAAATTGAGAAAATCCGGTTTAGTAAATAACCGGTTGACAATTGTGGTCATCGTAGTAATTAATTTTGGTTAAGACCAATTTTAATGAACCAGACCGGTTATGTCATTTAATTGGGCAATTGGGTTATGTCTTGGACATGAACAAATTCTTGGGCCTCGGGCCAAGAAGTTAAAACAATTGGGCCAATTATTTGAGTCTTTTCTTCAGAATTAATTTAAAATTTATTTTTATAAAATTATAAAAATCGATTTTAAAATTAATAAGTTTCCAAAATTTTGAAATTAGAAAGTTTCTTAAAATAGAAGTTTCTAGATTTGCATGTTTTGGATTTTAGGAAATTTCTATATTTAGAAAGTTTCCAATTTAAGGAAGTTTCAATTTTTAGAAAGTTTCCAATTTTAGAAAGTTTCCAAAATTAGTAGGTTTCCCAAAAAGGAAAGTTTCCCAAAATAGTAATCTTCTATTTTGGGATAAAATTTTAATAAACCTACAAATCTCAAATAAAATCAAGCGTTGGATGTCTTGTCCAGTCTATGTCAGCTGTCGAAGCCCATTCAATTGTACTCATGGCCTTACAGTGTGAGGGTGTCTACTTTTGCGTGGATAAGACAGTTTGTGATTCATAAATGTCATTGGGAGTCCCAGACATTAATGATTACATGACTGTATAGTCTGGTTTTCTTGACTAGGCCATCGGGAGTCCCGGGCCTTGAGGCATCAGAGTGGATTGGGCCTCGGGCCCAGATTCACAACCAAGAGTTATATCACGGATATAATTAGCCGACATAGGGCTTACCGATATAAGCCAAGGTTGGGTAATGGCCAGTGGCCCACTTTGATCTTAGTTATATGTGGATCTTGGAATCATTATATTCTATTGAGGGTAACTTATGTTATTGAATATAATGCGTGATTAATCATATTAAGTATAATGCGAGATTAATCATATTGAACATATTAACTAAAATTCTTTTATCTTAAATTTCAGTTATGACTAGCACAAACAATCAAAACACTTTCTCGATCCGGTCTGTCCTTGAGATGGACAAGCTGAACGGATCAAATTTCTTGACTTGGTCGCGGAACCTGAGGCTTGTCCTCAGGCAGGAGAGAAAGGACTATGTTCTTGAGAGAGCTCTCCCCGTGAGGATCGGGTCCAATGCTTCTCATGCAGTATATGATGCTTGGAATAAGCATTATAATGATGCGGTAGATGTGCGTGGTCTGATATTGGCTACCATGGACTCAGACTTGCGGAAGCAATATGAGAACATGGAGTCGCCAATAGAGATGATCAGCAGCCTGAAATTGAAATTTCAGGAGCAGATAAGAGTGGAGAGATACCGGTTGGTTAAGTCTCTCACTAGCTGCAAGCTACCAAATGATCATCCAGTGAGTCCTCATGACAGTAAAATGATGGGTTACATTGATAACCTGAGGAAACTGGATTATCCAGTTAGCCAAGAATTGGCAACTGAGATCATTCTGCAGTCACTGCCGTCAAGCTATGATAAGTTCAGAAGGAACTATATCAAGAAAGGCTTAACGAAGACGCTGACTGAACTGCATGATATGCTCAAGACAATTGAGCCAAACGTGAAGAGTACCCTGTACAATCTCATGAATGAGAAGGGTAGGTTTACTAAACCTAATGCTGACAAGGGTGAAGACAAAGTTGTCCAGATTTTGAATCATGGCAAGCGTGTGTCTTCTGAGCCCGAGTCAGATACCTCTTACGTTGGTAAGTGCTGCTACTGTAAAGAGACTGGGCATTGGAAGAGAAATTGCATTAAATTCATGGAAGATGATGAGGAGTTGAAGTTGATGTATGAGACTACTTCCTCAGGTATTCATGTTATTACTTCAAGTTCTACCTTATAGGTATTGGATACTGGTTGTGGCACTGATATTTGTTATAATATGCAGAGCCTGGGCAACAGTAGAACTTTGAAGGAAGGGCAAGTGAAACTACATGTCTGGAAGGAGCTTGGGATGCTGCCTCAGCCGTAGGGTTTTCACTTATAGATCCCTTTGAGGCTTGGTTTTGTATTAAGTAATTGCTACAATGTACCTGCTTTAAGCAGAGTTGTCTTTCATTTTCTTGTAAGAATTTGAATGTTTTTCATTTTGATAAAAGACAAGTTTTGTTCTTTTGATCTTAATGAAATATTAATTGTAGCACCCTATTCATGGAATGGGTTTTATATCTTAAACCAAAGAGTGCCTAAATGTAACATAAATACCGAATTGGTTTAAATCTGATGAATTAAACCTGATTTTTCTTGGCATAAAAGTCTTGGTCACATAGAGTAAGTCGGATTCAGAAATCCCATAGTTATGGACTGTTGGGCTCATTTGATAAGATATCTTATGAGACTTGAATTCTGTTTACTGGACCGAAAGGTAAAGGGCCTATCTTAGCCGAGCTAGAGAAAGGCCCAAAGGCTTATTGGACCTGGAACATACTCATGTATGTGGCCCAATGAGCAGTAATGCCAGAGAAAATTTCCTGTACTTCATTGTCTCTACTGATTACTTCAGTGAGTGTGACTGTGTTCATTTGATGAGACACAAGTCGGAATTCTTTGACATGGTCGAAAGAGTTCCAGAATGAAGTATAGGATCTGAATGACAGAAGTATTAAGACTCTGGATAAGATCACGAGTGAGAATACTTAAGTCATTGATTGTGTGATCATCTGAATGAGTGTGAAATCGTTTCACAGCTCATTTCTCCTGAAAACCTGAAGGTGTTTCTGTGAGAAAGAATCAGATCTTATTTGAAATGATTAAAGATGAGTCACACGAATCTTCCATGATATTCTTTAAGAATAACGCTCTAGAAATATCTAAGTTTACGCGGAAATAGTTCCACCAATATCAGTTGAAAGACACCACGTAAATGTGGATTGGAATCAATCCAAATTCGTCTTTACTGAGTATTTGTAGTTGTGCTACTTCGCTGGTTGTCCTAGGGAAACCAAGGCTTGTTACTTTTACGTCCATTCTGTTTTCTAAGAAGGGAAGTTACTTTCCAAGAAGAACAGTGGGAGTAAAAGTGTAACTCGAAGAATTTCGAGAAATACAGGAGGCTGCTCAACCTGTTGAGGAAGAACAGCGGATGGATTTACAGATTTCTGTAGAATCTACACCTGTAGAGCCTGAAGTTCGCAGATATGAATGAATCAGTCACTAATCCGAGAGTGATTTCTCGTCATTAGTTGAACCTGATGATCATTGAAAGTTCGCATGATCTGATGATCATTGAAAGCGACGAATCTGCGAAATTCAAAGAAGCGAAAGTGAGCCCGGACTCCGAAAAATTACATTTTGTGTAAGTTAGCTTCATCGATCCATTCATGGATGGAAGCAAACATATCAGAGTTGAAATCTTCGTTCTGTTGAAGTAGTCAAGGTTTTGACTTGAACAGGAACGAATTGGAACTGTGCGTTTACTAATAGATTAGTGGGAGCGATATTGCATTTCTCATAATGTATGTCGATGACATACTGATTCTCGGAAATAACGTCCCAATGCTGCAGTCGGTAAAGGACTGGCTTGGGAGTTGATTTTAATGAATGACATGGGTAAAGCCACGTAGTTCTTGGATTCTGGATCTAAAGATAGAGATCCAGAAGAGCTGGTAGGACAAAGTCAGGATTCTTACATTGACAAAGTCCTACACGTTTTGAGCAATCCAAGAAGGGTTTTATGCCAATGTCACATGGCATTAAGTTAAGCAAGATACAGTATCCTACGATAACTGCTGAGCTTGAATGCATGGATGAGATTCCATATGCGTAGGCAATTGGATCTATCATGTATGCCATGACACGCACTTGTTTTGATGTTACTTTAATGTTAAGCAAGACAAGTATAGACCAGTCAAATCCAGCAAAGAATCACTGGATTGCCATAAAGAATATCCTAAAATATTTGAGAAATACTAAGGATAAATTCTTGATTGACGGAGAAAGTGAGGTGCTACAAGTCGGTGGAGTCTGAAAGGCAAGTTTCCAACGGACAAAGATGATTTCCGGTCACAGTCCGGTTATATCTTGTGTCTATCTGGCGGTGCAAGGCACTGTTGTTGACTCCATGACTTAAGCTGAACATTTCGCAGCTTGGGAAGCGGCGAAAGAGGTTGTTTGGAAAGAAGAGTTCGTCACTGAACTTGATGTGATTCCCAGCATAGATAAGACTAGCTGCACATCAGAGGTCCAAACACCTTGAGGGTAGGTATAACCTATTCCGTGAGATAAATGACAGAGATGTTAAGTAGATCAGCAAGTTTCAACGAATGAGAACGTTGCTAATCTATTAACGAAGCCACTCCTTAGGCCTAAGCACGAGTCGCGGACTGTTGCTGTAGGATAAGTGAAATTTAGATGTAGTCTCAATTTCAGTGGGAGTTAATAAAGGGCTTTATTTAGTTATTTGATATGTTCTTGTAAAACATTTTTTGTTTAATGAAATTATTATTTCAAGATTATTTTAACTGTGATGAAATAATCGTTCCAAAGTGATATAAACCATTTTATAGGTCATCGAAGTAAGTGACTTGATCTTGAGTCATCAAAGTCATTTAGCTTGATCATGAGACCCTATATTTGATAGATGGCTTATATCATTCAGTCCCTAGTCGAAGGTTGTTGAAATTGGAACACCAACAACCGTGTGAGACTAGATTGGTATGTGACTTATGACAAAGTCTCAGTGTGTCATAGATGCGCGGCATCAAAGTCAGTACATAGGTGTATGTGGGGTACATACGACCGGACTAGACCCGCTTATAAGAACTCTTCAGGATATTTATATCTGTGTCATAAGAGATTCTTACTACGACTATAGAGTATAGTCCTTAGACCTGAGTTCGCATGCATGTGACTGCACATGAATTGATGCGCTTTGATCATTGTCTAACGCTGTCGTTATGCGATAGCTGTAAGGACCTTGTTTGGGTGTATTACGAAATGAGTAGTTTACAGTGATGGAACAAGACGGGATTTGTCCCTTCAATATAAATGGAGTGAATATCTCTAGGCCAATCGGAGATTTGAATACTGGAAAATGCATGGCCATGCTCAAACGGACTGTCCCGAGTCGTTTGGATTGTCAGTATCAAATCAGAGTCCGATGAACATGATTAGACTTTATAAGGATGACACTCATCTTGCCTTATGACTAATCGAGATATTGAGACAAAAGGATTATGAATACAGAGATTCCAGTACAAGTGGGAGATTGTTGGAATTGTGTCCAGTAATCTCGGTACTGTCTCTAGAAAGTAAGAGTATGTCAATGATCAGACATAAGTCATATAATACTGGGAGTCATGATGGCTTGCTAGAGTCCGCTCATGATCTATAAGTCTTGGACTTATTGCCTTTATTATATGATCCCATATGGGTCACACGCCTAAGCTAACAGGAAAATGTGTTGGAACGGCTTAGCAGAAGTACGATAAAAGTGCCAGGCATTTGTCGTACTTAGAGAGAGATTAATGGGTCTGATTAAATCTAAGGGATTTAATCAGATTGGTATTTGGGCCCAAAAGCCCAAAAGGAACTAGACAAGTTTTATAAATAAAACTTAAGTCTGAATCCCAAAAACCCTAAGCTCTGCGCCAACTCTCTCTCTCCCTGCGGCCTCCTCAGCTCGGTCTAGCAGCCTTCTTCCTGCTTGGTGTGCGTGTGTGAACCTTTGGAGGAGCTATCACTTGGTGGTTCTGCTGATCTCTGACCATACCTTCCCTTTCCGCTGCATAAACAGGTATAAGGTGAGATCCATTATGTTTCTAAATAAGAGAACCTAGATCTGCATGTTTAGTAGGATGAATCAATCTGGGAATTGAATCAGGAAACACTAAACGATACTACACTATCCTACTTATGACAAGGAGTTGTATGCGTTGGTTAGATCCTTGGAGACTTGGCAGCATTACTTGCTGGCCAAGGAGTTTGTTATTCACACCGACCACGAGACGCTCAAGCATTTGAGAGGACAGACAAATCTGAAGAGGAGGCACGCTAAGTGGCTTGAGTTCGTGGAGACCTTTCCATACATCATCAAATACAAGAAGGGAAAGGAGAACGTGGTAGCTGATGCATTGTCCAGGAGATACACACTGATCAGCACCATGGAAGCCAAAGTTTTGGGGTTTGAACTTATCAAAGAAGATTATGATACTGACCCTGATTTTGGTGAAATTTTTCAGGAATGTAGCAAAGGACCGAAAGGAGTTTTCTACTTGCATAACGGTTTCCTGTTCAGGAGCAAGCGGTTGTGCATTCCTCAGGGATCGATGAGGGAGCTCCTGATCCGAGAATCCCATGGAGGAGGACTGATGGGACACTTTGGCGTGGACAAGACACTGAGTGTCCAAGTAGAGCACTTCTATTGGCCACATCAGAAGCGAGACACGGAGCGTTTCTGCTCCAAGTGCATCACATGCCTTAAGTCCAAGTCCAGGTCACATCCTCACGGTCTTTACTTACCTTTTCCTATACCTAACCGACCATGGGTCGATATTTCTATGGATTTTGTGCTTGTTTTGCCTAAGATCAAGAACAAGGATGCGATCTTCGTTGTGGTCGACCGGTTTTCAAAGATGGCTCACTTCATACCGTGTTCTAAGACGAATGATGCGACCCAGACAGCCGATCTCTTCTTCAAAGAAGTGGTCAGATTGCACGGACTGCCACGGACCATCGTCTCGGACCGTGACCCGACCTTCCTAGGTCACTTTTGGAGGACGTTGTGGAGGAAGCTTGGTACCAAGCTACTGTTCTCGACCACTTGTCATCCACGGACTGATGGACAGACCGAGGTCGTGAACCGGACTCTCTCAGCCCTCTTAAGGGCCACGGTTGGTAAAAATTTATCACATTGGTTGGATTGCATTCCTTTTGTTGAGTTTGCTTATAATGGTGCCAAACACTCTGCTACTAAGATGTCTCCTTTTGAGGTTGTTTATGGATTTAAGCCAGATACGCCACTTGATCTGAAGCCACTGCCAGCATTGGAGTTCATCAATCTTGATGGAGAGCGCAAGGCTGAGGCCGTCGCCAAGCTACACCAGGCGGTTAAGGAGAACATCGAGAAGAGGACGGAGCAGTACAAGAAGCAAGCCGACAAACACAGGAAGGAGATTGACATTAGGCCAGGCGACTGGGTTTGGGTTCACATGCGACCCAAACGGTTCAGAAACAAGAGGAAGTCCAAGCTTGCTCCACGAGGAGATGGACCATTCCGGGTCCTAAAGAAGATCAACGACAACGCCTACCAATTGGAACTCCCAGGTGAGATGAGCATATCGTCGATTTTTAATGTTGCTGATTTGTCTCCTTATTGTGCAGGTGATACTGTTCTGAGGCCAGAACCTCTTCAAGAGGGAGTGAATGATGAGGACATCAACTTGGCCGACACTGAGTTGGACGAACAAGACGGACCAAGCTCTACCAAGAAGCTGACCGACCTGTTCCCGACCATGCGAGATGTACCAAGGACGCGTTCGGGACAGCGACAGATACAAGCCGAATTCAACAATGCTATGGAGCAACTGATCTCGAGGACAAGCCTAGAAGACATCACGACCCAGCTAGGCCATCTCGACCAAGGACAACCTGTCCTGAACCAGTTGGCCCGGAGGATGATCCATACCGAAGCTGACGGCCCATTTGAGCAGACCACACCCTGGCCCATACTCCGGACGCACGGACCGACCATGACCTTCTGCATCGAGCCAGATGATTCTCTGACCGGTCTGCCTCTGGGATAAAGATCATACTCTTTTTCCTTTGTGAAGTTTTGTCCCAAATGGGTTTTCTTCACAAGGTTTTTAACGAGGTGATCCGAGGCCCATTTATTAGAGAGACAGACCGGCCTCCTATCTATTTTCGATCAATAACTTTCTTTTGTTTTAATTTTATTTCTCTTGTTCTTTTTTTCATTATTTTCGGTGGCCCAAGTTTTCTGGCCCATATACTTTCAGTTGTAAGTTGTTTAAAACACTCTTTTTTTGTTTAATGAAGGCAAGTAAGTTTTAAGTCAAGAAAAACCCTAAAGGTTGTGTTCTCTCTTCTCTACTGCGCGGCTGCCCCTTTAGAGATCGAGACTTCTTTGATTATTGCTTGCTGGTTCGATTGTTCTAAGCATACCACAAGATCAGTAGCTCGAAATCACCATCAATCATCTATTGACCAAGCTGAGAGTGCCTTCGGCCAGTAGCTTCGTCCCATCTCATT
The DNA here is from genome assembly GCA_030180135.1 of Orychophragmus violaceus. Lineage (NCBI taxonomy): Eukaryota > Viridiplantae > Streptophyta > Magnoliopsida > Brassicales > Brassicaceae > Orychophragmus > Orychophragmus violaceus. The sequence goes on along the minus strand of CM058232.1, from coordinate 66,002,113 downwards.
CCCATCTCACATCACTTATGCTGTTCATAAACTGAGCCAATTTCTGCAAGCACCTACGGATGTTCATTTACATGCTGCCCATCGTATATTGAAGTATCTTAAGGGGAATCCTGGCCAAGGGTTGTTCTACTGTGCTGACACTGATCTTTGCATCAACGCTTTTGCTGATGCTGATTGGGCATCCTGTTCTGATACACCTATATCCACGACTGGCTACTGCATCTATCTTGGCACCTCTCATGTATGTTGGCGTTCACAGAAGCAGAAAGTAGTCAGCCGTAGTAGTACTGAAGCAGAGTATCGTAGTATGGCAGATGTAACTCGAGAGATCTTATGGTTACAACAGCTTCTCCGGGATTTCAAGGTTCAAATGACTACTACATCGAAGCTGTTCTGTGACAATAAATCCGCTATCTACATTGCTACAAAGCCGGTTTTCCACGAGAGGACGAAGCATGTGGAGATTGATTGCCACATTGTACGCAATCAAATGAAGTGCGGTAATCTTAAGGCTTTTCATGTTGCAAGTGAGAATCAATTGGCCGATGTTCTCACTAAGCCTTTGCACCCTGGTCCATTCAAATCTATCTTAGGACGTATGTCTTTGTCAAGCCTTTTCACTCCTTCCATACGTCCGGATTGAAGGCTTGAGGGGGTGTATCACGAGTGTTTCTATTCATGCGTATGTTAGCTGCTACTGTGTACAGTTTACTAAGCTTATTTTAGTAGATAGTGCATTGTATATATAAATAACAACTTTACTGTATGTTGGTACTGGATTTCCCTCTAGGAAATCCGGCCCATTAACAGACAAGACAAAGGCCCGTAATTACGAGCCCATTCCAGAATCAAAGAGAAATGGGAGAGTCAACTCTCTTGTTGGGCCCAAGCAAAGCAAGCGCCTTAGAGAGGCCCAGACGACGGCGAAGCCGGAGACGATCGAGCTCGAGCTCGGCTGAGGATGACGTGGAGATAGAGCAACTCGGTCTTCGTCAGTTCAACTGATCCGTGCGAATCTCGGAGATCGTTACAACGACGAGGCCGAAGTATCAGGACGAAGAGATGAGGGTGGAGACTATTTAAAGGAAGAAGTGGCGGCTCATCAAAAACAATTCCAACCTAGGCTAAGAACACTTCGACTAGATAGCTCGATTCCATACTTTGTACTCTCTTTTCGACTGTGTTTGTTCTATCTCGACGATCAATCTCAATAAAGTCTTTGATTCATAGGAAACTATACCATTTCTATATCCAAAAGTCCAAATCCACGAATACAAATTCTTAGTGTGAATCCCGGATCTCACATTTGGTGCCGACTGTGGGGACATTCTATAGCCTTTCCTATCTTAAGAATCAGATCCTAGATCCGATAGATCGAGATGAATCCCGACCAAACTGGCTCTCCCAGCGCCACACCACCGGTTGACCGCCCTCAAACGGTCGACAACGTTCCTCATAACACTACCGGGGTAAGGAACATGGGTCAGCCCGACGGCGTGTTGACGAACTCCGCCTCAGTCTCCACGACCGCGGCACCAGCCGGCTCCGTCGCTCAAACAATCGCGACAAGCCAGACTCCGACAAACGTTTTTTCAGGAAATAATGATCCGAGCAGAAACTGGGTGTGGATGAGAAACGACTCAATACCCACCCCGGGAGGAGGATCTGGAGTAACCAGACCCAATTCTCCACTACCTTCCGCTCCACAGAGACAAGGACCAAGCGATCTTGCCGAGATCCGTTCGATGTTGAGCCTGTTGGTAGATCGAACGAGAAACAACGAGGCAAGCGCAAGGGCCCAAGAGGTCGCAAACCGTTCCCTGGCAGTGCAGCTCGAAGAACAAGAGCGGCGCCTGAACGCCCGTCTTGAAGAGCTCGCCAGTCAAAGCCAAGGGAGCAGACAAACGCGAACTCCCATAAGTCCTCCACCGTATACTCGCTTGGACTTCTCCCAAGTAGTAACTCCTCCGGGAACGTCGGGACATTTCGGTAATACGTCAAATAGCGGCTTCCGCCCAACAATGACCCCTATCGCGGTACCGACCCCATTTGGTTCGAGTTCAATGGTCGCAGATCCAACCGGATCAAGAAACCGACCATTACCCGGGCCACCACCTTTTCCGAGTAACTCTAACACCCGACCGAGGCAACTAGGAGGTTCTGCCTTCGCCTCGAGCTCGGGACTCCTTAATGGATCAAACTCAGTTCAGTTCCGAACGCCACAGGTCGATCAGACGAGGTCGATCCCAACGATCGATCTCCTCGACCCCATTTTTCTGGAACAAGCGTCAGGACAGGCGCAAGTCCAGTTCGCACCCGCAGAGAGCGATGAACACGATATGCTTAGACAATACATTGAACAGGCAAAAGCCCAGTTTAACAGTCTGAGCTCAAAAGTTCACATGGCGACGAGCGCGGCTCCTGACATCGATCGAGTGATCGAAGAAACACAACAAACGCCGTTCACAGATCGGATTGCGTTTGCAAGAATCCAAGAGATCAAGAAAACTAAGTTTCCAGAATTCTCTGGGAAATCGGACCCAAAAGCCCACATCAGGGCATTCCGACTAGCGATGGCAAGGGTGTACCTCACCGATGAGGAGAGGGAACCAGCCTTCTGCAGGCTCTTCGCGGAAAAACTATCAGGTTCTGCCCTAGAATGGTTTGCCGGACTGGAAGAAAGGTCCATTGACAACTTCACCCAGTTCATGACGGCTTTCCTCAAACAATACTCCGTTTTCATCGAGGAAAAGACTACCGAGGCAGCCTTATTTGGCGTCTCTCAAAAACCCGACGAAACACTTCGCTCGTACATCGACCGATTCAAGGAAATAAAATCCAAAATCGCCAACCCACGAGATGAGGTAGCTATAGAAGCGTTAAGACGAGGACTATGGTTCTCAACCAGATTCCGCGAGGAAATAACAGTCCGCAAACCCCAAACGCTCGATGACGCCCTCCATCGCGCATCGGCCTTTGCTCGCCTCGAGGACGAAACCACGGCCCTCAGGGAAAAACACCGGAAAGAAAGGAACCCATCGGGTCCGCAGAATTCAAACTCGAAAAAGGATTCCCGTAAGTCAGGGAACGTCAACGCAGTCGAGAGCCCGAAGAGCTCGAAAAAATTCGAGTTCGACAAGGAAAAATTCTGTGATTTCCACAATAAGAGAGGGCACTCGACCGAGGATTGCTATACTCGAGCTAAAGCAGAGGCTCAAAAACAAGAGTCCGAAAGCAAAAAAGACTCCGAAGTCGAGGATGAAACTCTGTCCGACAAAAAGGAAAACAAACAGACCAAGGAGTCGAACTCTAAAAAGCACTCCCAAAACAAACGGGAACGGTCAAAGGAGCCGGAATCTCCCGAAACACTCCCTCAAGGATCGCGGAAGCGAGTCGAGTTCATCCTCGGCGAGCTTAACCTGAGCGGTACCCCGGGAGGTTCGGCACAATCCCCGCCTCCGGCTCCTGCCAAAAGTTTACGCTCAAGAATCAATCTCCCTCGTCTCTGCGGGGGGGGGGGGGGGGATGTACGGGCTATACCCCCTAAACGAATCGACTTCATCTTCGGTGGCTCCAAACTTTGCCGCGACTCGGTCAATTCGATCAAAGCTCTTCAAAGAAGAGTCGACACCGACAGAAGGGGAAAGACCCCAATGTTGGGTCCAGACCACGAGATCATTTTCCACGAGAGCGAGACGAGTAATCTCGACAAACCACACGACGACGCTCTCCTCGTTTTTCTAGTAGTGGGAGATGTCGAACTCTCAAGGATAATGATTGACACAGGGAGTTCGGTAGATGTCCTCTTTTACGACGCGTTCAAAAAGATGGACTTCAACGACTCCGAGGTTGTAGAAGAAAAGACGCCACTAGTAGGTTTTGCTGGTGAAACGACATACTCGATGGGCTCTGTCTTCGCCCCAGTAATCGCTGGAGGAGTTCGGAGAATGACAGAGTTCGTCATAGTAGATCGGCCAGCTCCCTATAACGCAATCCTAGGTCGACCATGGATATACGACATGAAAGCGGTACCATCGACCTACCACCAATGCGTAAAGTTCCCGACACCCAAAGGGATCAAAACCATTCACGGAAGTCAAAAGATTTCCCGCCATTGCTACATGAACGGATTCAAACAGATCGAGAAATCCCCTGCGTAGCAATTACAAAAAGAGGACGAGCTCGCCACCATGCAGACCAAAAGGTCGAATGACCCCAGTCAAATAGGACCCCCAAAGGACCTCACGACTCAGGTCTGCATAGACGAGGCTCATCCCGAAAGACTCGTTGGCATAGGAATCGACCTATCGGAGCCAGTCAAGAACGAACTGGTCTCTTTTCTCAAAAAGAACGTCGACTCCTTCGCCTGGTCTTCAGCAGACATGAAAGGGATAAACATCGACGTAACCAGCCACGAACTGAATGTCGACCCGACCTACAAACCGGTAAGACAGAAACGTCGAAAACTAAGCCCTGAACGGGCCAAAGCCGTCAATGACGAGGTCGATCGGCTATTAAAAATCGGATCGATCAGAGAGGTCAAGTACCCCGACTGGCTCGCAAACCCCGTGGTGGTTAAGAAAAAGAACAGAAAGTGGAGGGTCTGTGTAGACTTCACGGATCTCAACAAAGCATGTCCAAAGGACAGCTTCCCGCTCCCGCACATCGACTGACTGGTCGAGGCCACCGCTGGACATCAGCTGCTATCCTTTATGGACGCGTTCTCGGGGTACAATCAAATATTGATGAACCCTGAAGACCAAGAAAAGACCTCGTTCATAACTGATCAAGGCACGTACTGCTACAAAGTCATGCCCTTCGGACTAAAAAACGCAGGAGCAACTTACCAGCGCCTCGTCAACAAGATGTTCTCAGGACTCCTAGGCAAAACCATGGAGGTCTACATCGATGATATGCTGGTAAAATCTTCTAGGTACGAGGATCACATCCCCCAACTAAAAGAATGCTTTACCATTCTCAATAAGTACGGGTTGAAACTCAACCCATCTAAATGTACCTTCGGGGTCCCTTTAGGAGAGTTCCTCGGTTACTTAGTAACCGAAAGAGGGATCGAAGCGAACCCCAAACAGATCGCAACGTTCATAGAGATGAAATCTCCCAGAACAACGCGAGAAGTCCAGCGCCTAACCGGCAAAATAGCTGCTCTGAATCGCTTCATCTCGAGGTCGACTGATAAATGTCTACCCTTTTATCACTTGCTCAAAGCAAACAAAAAGTTCCTTTGGGACGAAAAGTGTGAAGAGGCATTCACTCAGCTCAAAACTTACTTAAGCGAACCACTCATACTGGCGAAACCAGTAGAAGGAGAACCCCTTTATCTTTACTTAGTTGTCTCGACGGCAGCAGTAAGTGGAGTCCTGGTTCGCGAAGAACAGAACGAACAACGGCCGGTGTATTACATCAGTAAGACCTTGATCGACGCTGAAACCAGATTTCCCGCCATGGAAAAGCTCGCCTTAGCGCTAGTAACATCGTCTCGGAAACTCCGACCGTATTTTCAATCGCACTCGATAATAGTGATGACCTCTCAGCCGCTGAGAACCATCCTTCACAGTCCAAGCCAATCAGGTCGATTGGTCAAATGGGCTATCGAACTCAGCGAGTACGACATTGAATACAAAGCTCGAACATGCCTAAAAGCACAAGTACTGGCAGATTTCATAATCGAGCTCCATCCGACTATAGAACTCGACCCGACTTCGACCCAAAGATGGAAACTCTACGTCGATGGAGCTTCCTCAAGACAAGGGTCCGGAGTCGGAGTGAAATTAATCTCCCCAACGGGTGAAATATTAGAACAATCGTTTAGATTGGGCTTCGCCGCATCGAATAACGAGGCAGAATACGAAGCGCTGATAGCCGGGCTTAGACTTGCGATAGCAATAGGAGCCCGAGAAGTAAATGCCTTCAGCGATTCCCAACTGGTCACAAGCCAATATCATGGTGACTACGAGGCCAAAGATGAACGAATGGAAGCATACCTACGGGTAGTCCATACATTGGCCGAACAGATCGAATTCTTCGATCTAACACGAATCCCACGAGGTGAAAACACTGCAGCCGACGCGCTAGCCGCGTTAGCATCGACATCAGATCCTAACCTCAAAAGAATCATACCAGTCGAAGGGATAGAAAAACCGAGCATCGACATAGCTCTCAAAGCTCTGTCCTTGAAAGAGGACGGGCCCGCTGTGGAAAACGATGTCAAACGCAAAGAATGCCCCAGAGACACTAATAGCGACATCATCGAGATTGATGATGATCCTGATCCTAGAAACACCATATACGTCGCGAACGTCCCCGACGGACCAATTCAAACCGCATCCAATAGCCACGGACCTGAGCCTAACAATGACGAGGATTGGAGAACTCCGATCATTCGATACATCACAAACGGCGAAGTTCCCGATGGCAAATGGGAGGCGCGGAAACTTAAAATGCAAAGTGCGAGGTACTGTGTCACACAAGGAGAGCTCTTTAAAAGGAGCCTCTCCGGACCTTACCTTAAATTCCTTGACAAAAAGCAAGCCCTAGCCGTGATTACACAAACACATGACGGATCCTGCGGAAGCCATTCCGGAGGACGAGCATTGGCCGTGCGAATCAAAAGGCAAGGCTACTATTGGCCTACAATGGCCACCGAATGCGAATCTTTCTCCAACAAGTGCGATAAATGCCAAAAGCATGCCCCAATTATCCACCAAGCGTCGGAGAAACTCTCCTCTATCTCATCGCCGTACCCATTCATGCGGTGGGGAATGGACATCGTTGGACCGCTGGTCCCATCTGGCAAAAAGAAAGCCACACATCTATTGGTGATGACAGACTACTTCACCAAGTGGATTGAAGCAGAGTCGTACCAGAAAATTAAGGACGTTCACGTTAAGGAGTTCGTCTGGCGAAACATCGTTTGCAGACATGGACTACCCCACGAGATCGTTACCGATAACGGACCTCAGTTCATATCAAACATGTTCAAAGTGAAGGATTGTTTAGTATATCCTGATTCAATTTCTCATTGATTGATCCTACTAAACATGCTTGGATCTAGGTTCTCTTGCTGAATCATAAAAGATCTCACCTAATACCTTGTTATGCAGCGGAATGGAGAGGTATGAGTCAGAGATCAGCAGAACCGCCAAGAGACAGCTCCTCCAAAGGTTCACACACGCACACTTTAGGAAATTGGCTGCTAGACCAAGGAGGGAGGAGGCGCAGAGAGAGAGAGAGAGATGCGCAGAAGGCTTAGGAGAATTAGGTGGCTAGGTTAAGTTTTAATCATAAAACTTATGCCTAGTTCCTTTTGGGCTTTTGGGCCCAATTCTCAGTCTGATTAAATCACTTGGATTTAATCAGGCCCTTCTATCTCTCCAAGCACAGTAAATGCCTAGCACTTTTACCGTACATCTGCTGAACCGTTCCTTCATAGTTTCCTGTTAGCTTAGGCGTGTGACCCATATGGGATCATATAATAAAGGCAATAAGTCCAAGACTTATAGATCATGAGCGGACTCTAGCAAGCCATCATGACCCCCAGTATTATATGACTTATGTCTGATCATTGACATACTCTTACTTTCTAGAGACAGTACAGAGATTACTGGACATAATTCCAACAATCTCCCACTTGTACTGGAATCTCTGTATTCATATTCCTTTTGTCTCAATATCTCGATTAGTCATAAGGCAAGATGAGTGTCATCCTTATAAAGCCTAATCGTGTTCATCGGACTCTGATTTGATACTGACAATCCAAACGACTCGGGACAGTCCATTTGAGCATGGCCATGCATTTTCCAGTATTCAAATCTCCGATTGGCCTAGAGATATTCACTCCATTTATATTGGAGGGACAAATCCCGTCTTGTTCCATCACTGTAAACTACTCATTTCACAATACACCCAAACAGGGTCCTTATAACTATCGCTTAACGACAGTGTTAGACAATGATCAAAGTGCATCAGTTCATGTGCAGTCACATGCATGCGAACTCAGGTCTAAGGACTATACTCTATAGTCGTAGTAAGAATCTCTTATGACATAGATATAAATATCCTGAAGAGTTCTTATAAGCGGGTCTTGTCCGGTCGTATGTTCCCCAACATACACCTATGTACTGACTTTGATGCCATGCATCTATGACATCCTGAGACTTTGTCATAAGTCACATACCAATCTAGTCTCACGCGGTTGTTGGTGTTCCAATTTCAACAACCTTCGACTAGGGACAGGATGATATAAGCCATCTATCAAATATAGGGTCTCATGATCAAGCTAAGTGACTTCGATGACTCAATATCAAGTCACTTACTTCGATGACCTATAAAATGGTTCATATCATTTTGGAACGATTATTTCATCACAGTTAAAATAATCTTGAAAAACAATTTTATTAATAAACATCTCAAATGTTTTACAAGAACATATCAATAACTAAATAAAGCCCCCAAACTCCCACTCAAGTTTAGATTACATTTCAATGTCTCTAATGCCTACAGCTTCAGTCAGGAACTCGAGCTTAGGTCTTGGGAGTGGCTTTGTCAATGGATCAGCGACGTTATCATCTGTCTGAACTCGGCTGATCTTGACTTCCTTTCTATTAATGATGTCACGTATCAAGTGAAATCTTCTTAGTACATGCTTGGATTTCTGGTGTGATCTTGGTTCCTTTGCCTGAGCAATAGCACCATTGTTATCACAAAACAGTGCCAGAGGCTCAGCCGCATTTGGTATCACACCTAGTTAAATAATGAACTTTCGTATCCAAACAGCTTCCTTCGCTGCTTCCGAAGCGGCGATATATTCAGCTTCTGTAGTGGAATCAGCAACGGTGTCTTGCTTGGAGCTTCTCCAACTGATTGCACCGCCATTCAGACAAAAGATATAACCGGACTGTGACCGGAAATCATCTTGGTCTGTCTGGAAACTTGCGTCCGTGAATCCACTGACTTCAAGCACATTACTTCCGCCGTACACCAAGAACTTATCCTTAGTATGTCTTAGATACTTCAGGATATTCTTGACGGCAATCCAGTGGCTTTCACCTGGATTTGACTGGTACCTACTCGTCATGCTCAACGCATAAGCAACATCAGGACGAATACAGATCATGGCATACATGACAGATCCTATTGCAGATGCATAAGGAATATTCTTCATGCGCTCAAGCTCAGCAGCCGTCGTGGGGCTCTGCTTCTTGCTTAGCGTTGTGCCATGTACCATTGGCGTGAAGCCCTTCTTGGAATCTGCCATGCTGAATCTATGTAGGACTTTGTCAATGTATGAATCTTGACACAAGCCTATCAGCCTTTTAGATCTATCCCGGTAGATCCGGATTCCAAGAACGTATGCGGCTTCACCCATGTCTTTCATGGAAAAACAACTTCCAAGCCAGTCCTTTACGGACTTCAGCATTGGTACGTCATTTCCGAGAAGTAGTATGTCATCGACATACAGAATGAGAAATACTATCTTGCTCCCACTAGTCTTCTTATATACGCATTGTTCTTCTTCGTTTCTGATGAAGTCAAATTGCTTGATCGCTTCATCAAAACGAAGATTCCAGCTCCTCAATGCTTGCTTCAATCCATAAATGGATTTATGAAGCTTGCATACTTTCCCAGCATTCTTTGGATCTATGTAACCGTCAGGTTGTGTCATATACACATCCTCTTCCAGAATACCATTTAGGAAGGCGGTTTTCACGTCCATCTGCCAAATTTCATAATCATGAAAAGCTGCAGTTGCTAGTAGAATCCGAATAGATTTCATCATAGCCACTGGGGAATAGGTTTCATCCTAATCCACACCGTGAACTTGTCTGAAACCTTTTGCCACCAACCTGGCTTTATAAATCTGGACATTTCCATCCACGTCAATCTTCTTCTTGAAGATCCATTTGCACTCGATGGCTTTTACACCAGCGGGTAAGTCAACCAACGAAAACACTTGGTTGACTGACATGGAGTCCATTTCGGAATCAGTGGCCTTGCGCCACTTGGAGGAATCTGGGCCCATCATGGCTTGATTGAAGTTCGATGGTTCATCACCATCAATGATCAGAAGATCATGACAGTTAGTCACGAGGAATCCTTGATATCTCTCGGGTTCGTGACGGATCCTCCCGGATCTTCGAACTTCAGGTACCACAGGTTCAGGCTCTACAATTTCTTGTAGGTCCTCCTGCTGCTCTTCCTCATTAGGTTGAGCAGTATCCTGTTCATCTTGAATTTCTTCAAGCAGTACCTTACTCCCACTGTTTTTCTTAGAGAGAAACTCCCTCTCAAGAAAATTACAATCCCGGGCAACAAAAATCTTGTTCTCGGAACGTAGGTAGAAGTAATAAGCCTTGGTCTCCTTCGGATAACCAATGAAGTAGCATTTATCAGACTTTGGTGTAAGCTTGTCAGAGATCAATCTCTTGACATAGGCTTTACAACCCCAAATTCTGAGATAAGACAGCACTGGAGCTTCCCCAGTCCATAATTCATATGGTGTCTTAGCTACTGCTTTTGATGGCGCTCTATTTAGAGTGAACACTGCTGTTAGCAGAGCATATCCCCAAAGGGATATTGGAAGGTCTGTGTGACTCATCATAGACCGAACCATATCCAATAAGGTCCGATTCCTCCTCTCAGACACACCATTCCATTGAGGTGTTCCAGGAGGAGTGAGTTGGGAAACTATCCCACACTCTCTTAGATGATCACTGAACTCTTGGCTCAAGTATTCTCCTCCTCGGTCGGACCGAAGAGCTTTAATGCTTTTGCCAAGTTGGTTCTGTACTTCATTTTGGAATTCTCTGAATCTCTCAAACGATTCAGACTTATGTTTCATTAAATAAACATATCCATACCTACTGAAATCATCAGTGAAGGTAATGAAGTACTGATAGTTTCCTCTTGCATTTGTGGACATTGGGCCACACACATCAGTGTGTATCAGGCCCAATAAGTCACTGGCCCTCTCGTTAGGTTTATTAAAGGGGGCCCGCGTCATTTTGCCCATCATGCAGGATTCGCATTTCTCACATGACTCAAAGTCAAACGAGCCAAGAAGTCCATTCGTATGGAGCCTCTTAATGCGTTTCTCGCTGATGTGCCCTAAACGACAATGCCATAGAAACGTTCGGTTCTCCTCATTAGGTTTGAACCGTTTGGTATTAATGTTATAAATTGGCGCGGATTGATCAAGTATATAAAGCCCATTCGTAAGAGGGGCACAACCATAGAACAAATTGTTGCGATTGAAGGAACATAATTTATTCTTAACTGAAAAATCATAACCTTCCAAATCCAACAATGAAATTGAAATAATATTTCTGCTTATCGCAGGTACAAAATAACAATTATTGAGTTCTAAAACCAATCCCGAAGGTAAAGACAACAAGTATGTGCCTACAGCTAGTGCAGGAACTTTCGCTCCATTCCCAACTCGTAGCTCCACTTGTCCTTGCTTCAGCCTCCTACTGTTGCTGAGTGCCTGCATATTAGTACAAATATGAGCCCCACAACCAGTATCCATAACCCATGAGGTATTATCAGAAGTAGTTGTATTAACTTCTATAACAAAAATATCTGATGAAGAAGTCTCCAGAGTCTTCTTCTTCAATTCCTTTAGACCTTCCAGGAATTTCTTACATTCTCTCCTCCAATGCCCTGGTTCTTTACAGAACCTGCAGATGTCAGTAGGCCCAGCCTTGGACTTGGGCTTGGGCTTTGGCGTGTCCTTGTCCGAGACTTTAACAGCCTTAGCCTTTCCCTTGTCCTTGGCAGAGGATTTCTTAAAGCCCTTGCCCTTTTGCACCATAAGCACATTGGGGTCCTTGGCTTTCTTCAAGTTGGGCTCTGCAGTCTTGAGCATTCCGTGAAGCTCAGGCAATGTCTTACTCAAGCCATGCATATTGAAGTTCAGGATGAACTGATCATAGCTTGCAGGTAAAGACTGAAGAACGATGTCGCAGGCAAGTTCCTGGCTGATAGGGCAGTCGAGTTTCTGAAGATGATCGAGATAACCCATCATCTTCAAGACATGAGGACTCACTGCCGCATTTGCAGCCATCTTACAGTCCAAGAGGTTCTTAACTGTCTGGAACCTCTCAGTCCTTGCCTGCTCCTGAAAAAGCGATTTCAGGCTTGCCATTATCTCGATGGGTGACAGCACACTCTCGAACTGCATTTGCAGCTCAGGAGTCATGGTCGCCAACATCAGGCAATAGACATCATTTTCATCTGACGAATGCTTTTCCCAAGCATTATGCAGAGTCCTGGCGGCATTGTTAGGAGGCCTCTCGGGGAGGGGATCACGAAGGACATATTCCTTCTTCTCCTGCTTGAGGACCAGCCTCAAGTTCCTTGACCACGTCAGGAAGTTCGTTCCAGTCAGCTTCTCCTTGTCGAGAACAGACCGGATTGAGAATGTGTTTTGTGTGCTTGTTGTAGTCATAGCTGAAATATAAGGTAAAAGGATTTTAGTTAATATGTTCAATATGATTAATCTCGCATTATATTCAATAACATCAGTTACACTCAATAGAATATAATGATTCCAAGATCCACATATAACTAAGATCAAAGTGGGCCACTGGCCGTCACCCAACCTTAGCTTATATCGGTAAGCCCTATCTCGGCTAATTATATACGTGATATAACTCTTGGTTGTGAATCTGGGCCCGAGGCCCAATCCACTCTGATGTCTCAAGGCCCGGGACTCCCGATGGCCTAGTCAAGAAAACCAGACTATACAGTCATGTAATCATTAATGTCTGGGACTCCCAATGACATTGATGAATCACAAACTGTCTTACCCACGCAAAAGATAGACACCCTCACACTGTAAGGCCGTGTGTACGATTGAATGGGCTTCAACAGCTAACATAATCTGGACAAGACATCCAACGCTTGATATTATTTGAGGTTTATAGGTTTTCTTAAAATTTCATTCCCAAAATAGAAGATTACTATTTTGGGAAACTTTCCATTTTGGGAAACCTACTGATTTTGGAAACTTTCTAAAATTAGAAACTTCCTAAAATTGGAAACTTTCTAACTATAGAAATTTCCTATAATCCAAAACATGCAAATCTAGAAACTTCTATTCTAAGAAACTTTCTAATTTCATATTTTGGAAACCGATTAATTTTAAAATCAAATTTTAATTATTAAATGAATTTTAAAATAATCTGAAGAAAAGACTCAAATAACTGGCTCAATTGTTTTAACTTCTTGGCCCATGGCCCAAGAATTGGTCTATGTCCAAGACATAACCCAATTGTCCAATTAAATGACATAACCGGTCTGGTTCATTAAAATTGGTCTAACTAAAATTAATTACTACGATGACCACAATTGTCAACCGGTTATTTACTAAACCGGATTTTCTCAATTTATTTGGTCCAACCAAATCAAATTAGAAAACCACTGGTTTGGGCACTAAATCCAATTTTACGACTTTGGATTTCTTATCACGGTTTAGCCAGATCTAATAAATTTTATTAAATCTGTAATTATTAAACCGTGACGATTAAGTTTTTAAATTATCTTAAACCGAGCCACAAACCAAACCGCAACGATTGATGCTCTTACCATCGATCCGGAATCGATCGATGCTCTCACGCGATCGATCGGAATAGCTTGGGTCGTGCGATCGGGACGAGAGGCGACGGGACGAGAGCATGATGCGATCGTGTCCATGCGATCCGCCTTGCGGATCAGCCCATCGAATCGATCGATGCTCTCGCGCCTCACGTCTGACCGGTATGACCACGCAACACGATCGACGATCGGTTCGTGCGTCATTCCGATGCATCGGTCGATGCAATTTTAGTTTAGGGTTTCTTAAGTGTTTTCTTATCACATACAAGCACAGATTGATTCAAACACTTCTAAACAACCTAAACATGATTCTAAACAAGAAATCCTAATAGAACCAATGGCTCTGATACCACTGAAGGATTGTTTAGTATATCCTGATTCAATTTCTCATTGATTGATCCTATTAAACATGCTTGGATCTAGGTTCTCTTGCTGAATCATAAAAGATCTCACCTAATACCTTGTTATGCAGCGGAATGGAGAGGTATGAGTCAGAGATCAGCAGAACCGCCAAGAGACAGCTCCTCCAAAGGTTCACACACGCACACTTCAGGAAATTGGCTGCTAGACCAAGGAGGGAGGAGGCGCAGAGAGAGAGAGAGAGAGGCGCAGAAGGCTTAGGAGAATTAGGTGGCTAGGTGTGGCTAGGTTAAGTTTTAATCATAAAACTTATGCCTAGTTTCTTTTGGGCTTTTGGGCCCAATTCTCAGTCTGATTAAATCACTTGGATTTAATCAGGCCCTTCTATCTCTCCAAGCACAGTAAATGCCTAGCACTTTTACCGTACATCTGCTGAACCGTTCCTTCATAGTTTCCTGTTAGCTTAGGCGTGTGACCCATATGGGATCATATAATAAAGGCAATAAGTCCAAGACTTATAGATCATGAGCGGACTCTAGCAAGCCATCATGACCCCCAGTATTATATGACTTATGTCTGATCATTGACATACTCTTACTTTCTAGAGACAGTACAGAGATTACTGGACATAATTCCAACACAAAGAGTTCTGCAGAACTTGGAACATAAAGCTGACTTACTCAACGCCACGCTACCCCCAAGGGAACGGGCTAGCAGAAGCAGCCAACAAAGCGATTATGAACGGCCTCAAGAAAAGGCTCAACGAGTGCAAAACAACCTGGAGTGACGAGCTCCCAGCCGTACTCTGGGCCTACCGGACTACCCCCCGCAAATCCACTGGCGAGACTCCCTTCTCGCTAGCTTACGGGATCGAGGCGGTAGTACCAGCCGAAATTCTCGTGTCAAGCATTCGAAAAGAAGAATGCCCGCGACAAGAGGAACTTAACAATGAGATGATAACCGACGAGCTCGACCTCTCCGACGAAAGAAGGAACCTCGCATTAGCTCGACTCCAGAACTACCAACAAGCCGCGGCTCGCTACTATGATTCCCGAATCAAAACTCAGAGGTTTCAAGTAGGAGAGCTCGTCTTGAGGAAAGTGTTCGACCATAAAAAGGAAGAACACGCTGGAAAATTAGGAGCGAAGTGGGAAGGTCCTTACCAGGTCACCGACATCGTAAAGGACGGGGTCTACCGACTCAAGTCGGTGGAAACCCAGAAGCCCGAACTACGACCTTGGAACATCATCAACCTCAAAAAGTATTTCCACTAGAAGTACATCAACATAATCGAACTACGGGAATGGCTTGATCCCCTAAAAGGGTAGGTAGGCAGCTCGACTTCGAGCGCAGCCACCCCCCAAACACAAAGCTCTCACTGAGCTCGACAACTTCTAACGAAGTCATACTAATTTATCTTTGTGAAATCAAAATAAGTCTTCTAATCAAACGTCTCTTCCTGTTAGAGCCATTACGTTGATATGAAATTATCTCTCCCAAAAGACCAAAGTGATATGAAATTATCTCTTCTATAAGCAAAGCGATATGAAATTATCACTCCCAAAACAAGTGATATGAAATTATCCCTTCCCGAAACGAAAGATATGAAATTATCTCTTCTAAGTCAAGTGATATGAAATTATCCTTCCCGAGCAACCTGAAATGGCCTCTCCCAAAGACAATTCTCCCGACCTGATACAGCTCGAAAGAACTAGAGGGCCACCCTCTCCCGTTAAACGAAAACGTCGAAGTCAAAGCAACCGATCACACGGAAAGACCTCCGCGCACAACGAGCCTTTGTAAGTTTACTTGATTTATCTTTCCCGTTAAAACATTAAACTCGTACTGCACATTACGAAGGGACTCAAACTCAAGTACGAACGACCAAATCGTGAAGGTACTAAAACAGTAAAGTCTATGCTAAGGCATGTAAGACTCCAAAAGAAATTCATTAAAAGAAGGACACAATGTCCTCGAACAAAGCCCGCTCGGGCGAATAAATGTTTATCAAAAAAAAAAGAGCCCCTAGAGGCAACATCATTGTCGCGAGCGCGAAGAAGCCTCGTCTCCATCCTCCGCCTGATCGCCGGTAGATGCAATCCCAGTCGGGAGGCTCAATCCATATTGATGAAAGCAGGGAGTAACCGGTGGCGGAGCATGCGCCAAAATGACCGAGTCACTCGACATGGCCGGCAAGTTCAACTTGCCAACACTGAAATCAGAGACCGCCACGGCATTCATCTCTTCCATGGCCGTCCTCTTCTGGTCGGCCAACCTCAGAACTTCCCGAGTCAAGTCAAGCTCGCCGGAAGCAAACTCCGCGATGAGTTCGATATTGTCCAGGGTTTCTTGGAGGCGAATCTCAGCGTTGGTTTCGAGCTTCCGCTTCTCGCTCTTCTCCTTGATCCCTTTAAGGATCTCCAAGTATTCCCCACTCATCTTCTTCCTCGCCTCGTGAGACGCGACCTTTATGTCGAAGTCTCTCCCCGCAAGGACTCTCTCCAGGTCGATCCGATCCTGGGCAGCTTGCACTGTGGCGACTCGACTCGTTTCTTCGGCGGCCAACGCCCGGCCTTCGGCCGCCCGAAGCCTCTGAGAAAGGTCCTCCTCACGATTCTCGAGAACCAATAGCCGGGCTTCTATCCCCTCGTACCGAGCCAGTTTCCTCTCGAGCTCCTCCTCCCGAGCAAAAGAATCCTACAGCTCCGCGGTCAAAATACGAGCCGACCTCTTAGCGGCCTCGAGCTCATCCTCCCGCGATTGCTCACGAAGCTCGTGTTCGGACTGGGCCACAAGTCCGCTCGTAGCCTCCAGAAACTACACAAAGACACAAATTTCAAATATCTTTCTTACCAAAGAAAGGCAAAAACAAGAACTATGGTTGATACCTTTCCAGTGGCTTCGGCCATCCTGGCATACAAATCGCCGAAGGCCGGGTCCCCAGTAACTGGAAGCGGAACCCCTGCAGGTCCAACGCGCCTCGACGAACGGGCCGCGCCCCGGGGCATCCCGACACCCTCGATCGAACTACTCGAGCTCGTCTCCGTATCGATCCTTCGGCGTTTCGGTACGGGGGAAGGATCCCTGCCCACGTCCTGATCGCCGGGGCAAGGATCGCGCAAAGCCGGCTCCCTGGATGGAACCGAGTCCGCCCTCCGAATAACCGGAGGGGAGGAGACCCCCCCTGCCTCCGCGGTCGCGTCACAGGCTCCGGAGCTCGGGGGGACAACCGTGAAAGGGAGAGGAGAATCACACATGGCGAAAAAGAGTGCATTGCTCAGACTCCCATCCTCCACCCTTTTTGCCAGATCTACGGGGTCTTTTCCGTTTCGGCGACTCCTCGACCTACGAGATAGTTTCTCGTGAGATGGGGTGCTGGCATCCGAACCCACGCCCGAGGAAGGACGACCTGTAGAATAAAAAGGGGAGAAGTCTTTAGATTCTTCCCGAATAATGACAAGCCGAATGTCACGGACAGAAACTCACCTTCTCTTGCCCGCTCAAATATACGAAGCGGAGGTCACACGGTTCGACCCAGAGAAGTTCCGCGAGGTACAGGAGGAAAGGCTTGCTCCCGAAAGGCCCGGGACCGACCCTGTGGGACCCCTCTTGGATTGACCCTCAAGGCAGCCTGTATGCGCTCGGCCGTGAAACTGTCCCAGTTAACGGAACCTCTCCTCAAACGGGCTATTAAGGCCTCCGTGACAGGATTAAGGTCAAGCGACTCAGGGAACTCTGCGATATAGAACGAAGCAGGTCAAAGATCAAACTGACACAAGAAATAATAACCAAAATAGCAGTAAGAAAGCCTCACCAACGTCGGAAGCCCACCGCGAGGGAACGACCGAGCAATCAAACTCCCCAACCGACTGATGAGTCGTCCTAAAGAAAAAATATTGGTCCCTCCACTCTTCCCTCGGCGGGAGACCGTCCAGGATCCTCCCAAACCGGGGAGAAAGACGGTACGACCCCGGAAAGCGGGAATCTTTCTTCACCGAGCAAACCCGCATTAACTCCTCAGGACCGAATTCAACCCCTTCCTCCGCAGCCCTAACTCCGAGTCCGATAACGTACCGAACGAAATTCGGCGTCATCTGGTAGAAAGCCATCTGGAGTTGGGCCAGCACCAAGAAGACGAGGCGAGGAATGGGAAAGAAAAGCCCACATTTTTCGAAATACGTATAGGAGGCACAGCAGTAGCCTTCTATGACCGTTTCGGGGGATACCGCCGAAGAAGGGATGACGATTTCGACCTCCGTCGGAATCCGGCAGAGCACCCTCAATTGCTGGATACGGTCCACGGTTAACAAAGACGGCGGGTGCGGTCCAAACGACCCCGCCGCCGCACTCGTACTCGCTCCCGCAGGATCCCTAGAAGCCATAAAAAAAGGAAGGTTTCCGAAAGAAAAACTTTTTCTCTAACGACAAAGGAAGAAGGGAGAAAAAGTTCGAACAAGTTAAGAGTAGGAAAGCAAAGGACTTCCTCCAAACAACGCGAATGATTATTTATATCAAAGATTGAGCACAGTATCGCCCGTACGACTCCTTACTCGCATTAATTGCTGGTAGGATCGAGATGACTTGGACCCCTCGCTTCCCTCTCGCCAAGCCGTTGATCTGAGATCAACGGCTGCAAAGCATGCAGTAATTAGGTCACATCATCAAAAGAGAAAGCCCGAAAAGACTCTTCGTGACCTTCGAGCCTGAGCCGTCGATTACCAACCAAATCTACGGTGGGAGATGAAATTCTCAAACAAATACACGCAACGACTGCAGACGCGCTGAAAAGCAGTTCAGTCCGTTCCACGCGCTCATTCCTAACCATCGGATTGAAACAAGATCCACGGATGGGGCAAAAATAATCATTAGATTTGTCACATCCGAGGCATGCGCCTCTTCCCGAGAACGTCCACCGCCCATTAACCTCGACTTCTCGAATTCAATGGGCTGGGGGGCTATTGTTGGTACTGGATTTCCCTCTAGGAAATCCGGCCCATTAACAGACAAGACAAAGGCTCGTAATTACGAGCCCATTCCAGAATCAAAGAGAAACGGGAGAGTCAACTCTCTTGTTGGGCCCAAGCAAAGCAAGCGCCTTAGAGAGGCCCAGACGACGGCGAAGCCGGAGACGATCGAGCTCGAGCTCGGCTGAGGATGACGTGGAGATAGAGCAACTCGGTCTTCGTCAGTTCAACTGATCCGCGCGAATCTCGGAGATCGTTACAACGACGAGGCCGAAGTATTAGGACGAAGAGATGAGGGTGGAGACTATTTAAAGGAAGAAGTGGCGGCTCATCAAAAACAATTCCAACCTAGGCTAAGAACACTTCGACTAGATAGCTCGATTCCATACTTTGTACTCTCTTTTCGACTGTGTTTGTTCTATCTCGACGATTAATCTCAATAAAGTCTTTGATTCATAGGAAACTATACCATTTCTATATCCAAAAGTCCAAATCCACGAATACAAATTCTTAGTGTGAATCCCGGATCTCACACTGTACAGATTCTAATTAATGAGAATTCATATACTTTCATAACAACTCTTCTTCTCTCTCGAGATTTCATCTTCCTCATTCGATCTTCAGTTGGTGAAAGTTTGTTAGTGTCAAACAAGTTCTTTTCAGGACGAGTGTTTGTGAACGATAACTTGTATCTCCTTCGATAATTTCCTCTGTGTTGTCATCATCGGAATTATAGTAATCAAAACGTGGTTCGCCATCCTTCTTCTGATCGTGAATCAAAAGTGCGCGTCGAGTCTGTTTAGGACATGCGTTTTGACGATGGTCGTGCTCTCCAAAATATAAACATCGAAGCGCATTGGTTCGCGGTTGTCGTGATGTCGCAATTGACTCGCTATGAGCATTGGGCTTGTCTTCACTACTGGGTTCACGTTGATCATCATGTGAGTGACCATGTGTGGAGTTTTTGTTTATCGCTGATTGAAAGCGAGAACGAGAACCTCCTACAAATCAATTGTTGCGGAGTTGTTTTTGCATACTAACAGCTCATTAATGTGCTTCAGAAACAGAAAGTGGGTTGAATTGTTGAATGGCGTTCCGTAACTGTGCACGAAGGCCACCAATGAAACGAGAAACAAGCTGATCCTCTGCTTCAATTGAAGGTGTATGAGCTGCCAGCTGAAAGAAGTCTCTCGCGTAATCCTCTACAATCTGTGTTCCCTGACGAAGGTTTTGCAGTTTGTTGTAGAGTGTTCTCTCATAATTATATGAGAAATAATTACACCGCATATGCTTCTTTAGTTGTTCCCATGAATCGGTTTTAGACTTTCCGGAGTGGCGACCTGATTCTTTCAATTGAGTCCACCAGCCTGATGCACGATTCTTCACTACAAAAATAAAAGCGCTTAACGTCGGTTATTTTGTTAGTTGACGTCGGTACTAAATCGGCCAAAATAATAGTGTTGGTTTACAAAGTGACATAACATCGTCCGACGTTAACTTTTTGGGGTCACTTTAACAAGTGACGTTACCATCGGAGTGTTTTGAATTTAAAAGTCATGTCTGAGTCAATTATACAACCGACACAAGTATGCAACAATAATTTTATTTATATTAATTATTTATTAGATGTAATAAAAACCATAAAATGTGATTCAACTAAAATATTAAAAAGCTTATTCCATAAACATTCCATTGATCAAAATTATATGTTTCTACAGAGAATGTGTTTCTTGAGAGAGTACTTCTATGCTAAAATTTGCTCGATGGAAGCATCTTTCGTCTTTGGTAAAACTAGCATTGTCTTTGTTAAAACAGCCACAGAGATGCATGATTGTACAAGAGTACAAGACCAAGAACATCTGGTGTAATCGAGCAGCTACTCTGTTTCTTTACAGCTGTGTTACTGTGTGAACAAATATATATAAGAAAATTGTTTTGAGACAGTGAGTGAAAGAGTTTTAATTTAACTTACATTTGTTTATGAGCACTTGCACAAAAGCCGTTTTGCGCTTCTGCAGACACTGTTGTTAATAGAAATCTTGAAGTACCTTCAAACTAGCGTTCAATTTCTTCTAGCATTCTCATTCTCTTAACAACTGAAACAAGAAGAAATAGTTTCAAAATTTGCATTAAACGACATTCAAGAGAAGAACATGGATAAAGAGATTACACTATTCTTCATTGTTTATGGATCCATCAACTTTGATCTGTTTAAGATCTTTTATAGCAGCTGCAAGTAGAAGACTGAACAGAAAACATAGAGGCTTAAGATTTCCTCTGAAGCAATATAAGCTAATTAATTAGAGAAACGATGATATGTTTATGATAACCTTCAAATTCACGTTCGATCTCTTCAAGCATACTCTTTCTCTTTGCAGCTGTAACAAGAAATGAATAACTATCTCTCAGAATAATGTAGTAAGAAAAGGAATCAATTAAAATAAAATAAAATCTTACATTGTTTTGTTCATCATCATTGCCATGGTGAAATCAGAAGTCTATTATTGTTCAAGCCCTTTTGTAGCAGCTACAAGTATAAGAAGACTGAAACTCATGCTAATTACCATATTATACAAGATTCAAAATTATATTGCCAAGCTTTTCCTCTCAAAGTGCAGGTCAGTGTGTCATGTGAGTTGAGGCATATATGTCATGTAAGTTTATCATCGCAAGAGTTTTAGAAAGAGACAACAAGCATTCATAGTTTTTGCACAAAACCAAATACTGAAAAAGAAATAGCATAAGACAAAAAATTTACAACACTTACCAAATCGAAATTGTACTCCTTGCCATGCTACTCATCTGAAATTATAGATCAAGACTAGGTAGAACATGAGAAAAATTTGTATATATGCATTTTAACTACACATCATTTATTAGGAGAAGACATATTCTACAAAATACATCACACGAGACACACAAACAAGATCTCATAAAGCCATGAGGTTTCTGAGAATATGTAGATCTCTTAATCAGTAATCTTCACATGAACCTAACAAACGAAAATTCGGAAAAATTGGATGAAGCAAAACCATAGAATCACATGATAACACTAGCAATCGATATATGAACTTTTTTCCAATTGATCACAACATGAATGGAGACAAAGAAATCCATTGAATCAAGGAATTCACTCAAAAAGAAAGAGAGAGATCGAAGCAAACTTAACTCAATAGAAGATGTACCGTAATTTTTTCTTAAACATGAGATTCACGACTGCTGAAAAACTCTATCCCAAATTCTTCACGAATCCACCACATCCTTCAACGAAATTCATAACCATTGTTAGAATCGAGCTGTTTAGTCATAAACATATCAAATTTTTATGAAATTTCTACTGTACAACCTTTTCGAACTTCAGAGATGGAGGAAAAAACACAAATCTAGAAGAGATCTGATTTTACTGTTGAAACTAAACTGAAATCGAGTGATGAACGATTTTAAAGCAATTGGAGAAGCAGAATAACGGGGGGAAATCGAGAGATGAACGATGTTCGCTTTGGATTTTCGGTATCGAAGCAGATGAAGGAGAATAATTGCAGTTATGTTGTGTAAACATTATGAGTTATTAAATTAAAAATTAATATGTGGAAGCAACCGTGGCCTAGTGGTCAAGTTGTTAAAGTTCTACACCGGCAGGTACTGAGTTCAAATCTCCGAAGACGCAAGTTTTACAAAGTTAATGGAAGCAACCTTATAAGAAAATTTTCAAAAGCACGTGAAGCCGTTAAAAAAAATTAAAAATTAATATTTATTGTCAGTTTAATAACCGACGTTAACTTGCTTCCCATTTTTCCATTTAACGTCGGTTCACATATCGTCGTTAAAAAGTGATGTGAAATGAATCGATCCGAAACCGATATGATTATATAGTATTTATCCGATGGGTAATTTATTTTGGAACTGTGGGTATTGGGTAATATCCGGAAACGAACCGATACCCGATTGGATATCCGAATATCCGAAATATATATATATATATATATATATTTATACATAACCTATAATATATATAAATATATAGATCACCGATATACTAAGCCCAATTGTTTGAAACGGTAAGTTTTAGAAGAAAAAAACTTTATTTATAGCTAAGACTTTACCAAATCTTTCCTTTTTATTTTAGATGTGGAATTTTTACTTCTATTTTTTTCTCAAAAAATTCATTTCATTAAAAAAATATATTAAAAAGTTTATTAATGGGCATCGCATGTGGTGTTATAAATCAATTATACCTAACTAAATAATTTTTTTTTTCATTTTTTTGTCAGATTTTTTGGTTATGGGTACCCGGAACCGAACCGAAATCGACAGGAACATAACCGGAATCGAAACAAAAATTATAAATACCCGATGGGTACTAAATCTCTAGAACCGAAATATCTGAAACCGAACTGAATATCCGAATGCCCATGCCTAATCTCCTCAATCATATTAAGCCAATCGATGAAATCCTCCGCGTTAAAGGACCCTGTGAACTCTGGAATATCTAAACGAACTCGCGATTTCAAAGTCGTTGAGAACGTATGTTCTAGCCGAAAATCAAGCGATTAAGAAAACCAAAGCTTCTTTGATTAATAAGAAATAAAACGTACTTCTCACAAAACCGAGAGCTTCGTTTATATAAGGGGATTTGAAACCTGCTGAGGATTCGAATATAATCTTATCCCTCAGATTCAATCCTAATCTTTATATATAAACTCTAACTCAATGTTTGTCACAAAATAAAAGAAAACTTTGAAAACAAAACGGAAATAAAGAAAATGTGATTCTTACGCTACATCACTGAGACGATCAAGACCCTAATAAAAAACAGTGGCAAATTGAGAGAAAAGTCCGAAAAAGACTCAAACAATGTCGACGACCCACCTTTACTTAAAATTGAAAAGCCTTAGAAATTATGAAGAGAAAACAAAATAGAGCGAGGAAGCTCACATAACAAACAAAAGCGACTATAGCATCGACCTCGAATAAACCACTAGAACAATCCCATCGAAATGAATTACCAAAAACTCGGGGGGGGGGGGGGGGGGGGGGCATTTCACTTTTTAGACCAAAATTTTGGTTTTTAAAATTAAATACACCCCTTTGCAAAGAAATGCAAAATGGAACATTTGGGGTAGAAAATTACCTTAAGCACCCCACGACAAACAATAAAAAAGAAGTTTAAATTACCGTATTAAACCTTAAAAAATTACTAATTATCTGGAAGTTTACGAGGAAGACTTCCGGTAGAAGTCTTCAAAGTTGACTTCACTGAGAAGTCCAAATTTTTCATTCATCTTAAATTTAGATTATAAAATTTATAAAAAATAATTTATCAAACCACTTTTTGAATAATCAAAACACAGTCAATTGTAATCTATGAAAATTAAAATTTGATACAAATAGGTTATATTTAACAACATGTCTAAATAACAAATTCTAGGTTTTGAAGAAGAAGTCTACGGTAAAAGTCTAGCTTATCAAGTCAGACCTAGAATAAAAATTGGCGGGAACTTAAATCTTTTTGGCAGTAATTTTTATTTTGAAAAGAAGTCTACCATTGAAGTTTACTTGAGAAATCTTCACCTAAAGTCTACTGAAAATGATTTTTAACATGGAAACTTTACCTCCTATATAAAGCATCCAGGATACAGTAAAAATCTCTCTCTCTCTCTCTCTCTCTCTCTCTCTCTCTCTCTCTCTCTCTCTCTCTCTCTCTCTCTCTCTCTCTCTCTCTCTCTCTCTCTCTCTCTCTCTCTCTCTCTCTCAAATCCTCTCTCCTCGTTGTGAGACTCATTTGTCGTTGTCGTCTCTGTAATTATGGTATTATTTCTTCTTCAATTTGTTTGTGTAATAATACATTATTCTTCTTTTCTGACTTCTCATGAGTCTTGTTTAATAATACATAGATATGGGGAGATACTCCTATAGTTAACCTTCAAGTAGCTCCATGAGGAGTTTGTGGAGTTCAGGGTTGCCCGAAGTGAACTTTGCTACTCGAACTAAATTCGGGATTCCTGACAAATGTTTTTGCGGGTTGTTGACCGTAATGAAAGTTTCCACCACCGATGATAATCTGGGTAGGCTATTATTTTGGATGCAAGAAATATAATGTAATAAGAGTCTTGTGGTGTTGTTTTTTTTACGATTGTGGTTTATGTCTTTTGAATATAATAAATTGTTGAATATCTACGTATAGGATGATAACCATCATTTATTTAAATGGTGGGATGAAGCTATTATGGAGGAATTTCAAGAGCTTAGATGTGCTTTTAAAAAACCAGGGAGACTGCATCCGTCTTCTTGAAGATAGTGATTATCATGCATCTCAAACTCGGATTGAGGCTGAGATCATTCAACTGGAGGAGACAATTCCGCAACACTGTTTTGGAGTCGTGGAGCTGAAAACGGCAGTTTTAGTCATTGTAGTCCTTTTAACTGTGATATTCTCCTTTGTTTTTGCCATTTAAAATTCTAGATTAGTGGTCGGATTTGATTATGACATTCTGATTTTGTTTCATGAAAAATGTATAATTATATGTATCTGTGGGATTGGTATCACGTTCAGGAACCATGATTAATAATTTCAGTGTGTTGCTTGCTTGTTTGTTTGTTGTAGACTTCTTAAGAAGACTTATAATGTAGAATTCCTATCGAAGTCTACAAATGAAAATTAAAATGTTTCAGATCGAACCAATAAATGAATATGATTTTGATCGTACCAAATTGAGTTAACCGGTAACGTAAATTGTTGGAATTCTATAAAGTAGACTTCACATTGAAGTCTACAAAAGAAAATTAAAATGTATTTGATCGAACTAATATAAGAATAGGATTTTGATCGAACCAAATTGAGTTAACCGGTAACATAAATTGTTGGATTCTATAAAGTAAACTTCACATTGAAGTCAACTTTTCAAATTTACCTTACGTTATGAGCTTGGGAAAAAAAATTGGGCGGGAAATGGTATTTTGATATGACCGATTTGGTGGGAATTGCAATTTACTGTACCGATATGAGCCGATTTGTTTTAGTTAATATAATAAATAAATAAACCATACTGTAAATTTAATCTAAACTGATGTCAATTGTCGCTAAACCGATGATAACCAATACTAAACCAATTTCTTATTAACTTACCTATATAAAGTTTTTTTAAAGCTTTACTATTAACCCTAATTAGATTCTAGCCTCTTCCCTCTCTCTGATCCCTCAATCTCGGCGGCACATCTCGCCTCTCTAGTCAACAACGTCTCGCCGTCGACATCGCCGTCTCGGCGTCAATTTCACCGTCGTACTATGTATCACACTAGCCTCTCCTTTCTCTCTTTTCTCTTTTCGTCGCCATCGCTCGCTCTCTCTGTTGCCTCTGTTCCCTCTCTCTCTAATCCGTTTCTCTCGGCGGCGAATCTCGCCTCTCTAGTCAGTGCCGTCTCGCCGTCGACGTCTTCTTCTCGGCGTCAATTTCGCCATCGTACTCTGTATCACCCTCGAATCTCTTTTCTCTTTGCATCACCATCGCTCACTCTCTCTGTCGCCTCTGTTGCCTCCATTGATGTCGGTAACCTCTCTTTCCGACTTTATCTATTCTTCTTCTTCTTCTTCTTCTTCTGATATTTAAATGATTTGAAAATAACCTTAACACTGATTTTTGTTTTCCTATTTCTATCGGCCTCTCCGTATCCGTCGCTCGATTCATGTGCCACTCCGTCTCGTTTGATTTTCTTGCCTCGCCGCCTCTCTTGATTTTCGTGGGTAAATCAGATTCTCCACCGCCGCAAAGGGTAAAAACCCTATTTTAAAAACCATCATTTTATAATTTTAACTTGTTATGCTTCATGGTTAGACATAGATCGTAGACTTATTAGGGAGACTTAGATCATAGACTTATATCTTAGACTTGTATAGGAGACTTATATCGTAGACTTATATGGTAGACTTCTCAAGAAGACTTCTTTAATGTGTCTTTTCGTTGGTGCATGATAGATATTCATGTATTTAATTACTTTCCGTTCAAATTCAGATTAGGTTGTACTTATTGCTGACAAGAATTCACATTATAGAGAGAAGAGAGAGATAAGGTGTAATGATGATTATCCCTAAGAGAGGCAACTGTTGGATACGAAAGGATGCGTCTCTTCGAGGCACCCGTCTGCATGGGTAAGAAGATCATTAAATTAAAGCTTGTATTATTTTCTACACATAAATGGCATAACCCTTTCATTTCTTCTCTCCTTATAAGCCCGATTTTTTTGACTCTTCAGTACTGTTTCAGAGAAGACATGGCTAACTTCAACTTGGCTTCCCTTCCTCTTTCCATGCTTCATCAGATTATATTAAGGGTATGTATGAACAGTGTCCGTGATCACGGTGCGATAAGATTGGCTTTTCGCGGATTCAATGCAGTTGGTAGAGAAGATCACTTCTACAGAACTGCAAATCTCTTTTATTGAATGACTGGATATGTGAGGTCAATGGAATTAGAATACTGTGGAGGTGCGATCGTTGTTTCTGGCAGTATGAGGTGTGGAGGTTCTGTTACGACAAACATTTGTGTGCTCATGAGTGGCCAATTGAAGACTAGTTTCTTAACTTAGTTGAATTTCTCATGTACTAAGAAACTCCTAGTTCTTTGATAAGTTTTATGTTGTCTTACTATTTCTCCACTATCTTTTTTGGACCTACTGATATTATGATATAAATTTATTTCATTATGCTGTTAAATTTTTAGTTTGATGTTTTAATTGCTATAAAATCTCACTCACCATTGTAGAAGTTATCACATAATGGGTTATGTATGGTAGAGTTTGTGTTTAGTTGTTTTAAGACAAATAAAACATGGACAATAGATACAACAAGGTTTAAGAGGTGTATAATTTGACCATATGTGATGTCTCACAAAACTAAAACCTGACTTATTGATCTTAGAATTTATTAAACATACAAGAACTTATTCAAATTATAGTAATCAAACATATATATATAGTATACTTCTCGTACAAGTCTATTTGGGTCGATTTCCAACTGAAACCTGCCAAAAATTATAGTAATCACACATACATGGTCCGACTAAAAACGCAAAGCCATGCAACATGCATCTTACTAAACTGGATCAAGCTACAGACTTGTCTATTGTTGGTGACATATGTAAGAGGGGTATCAGCAAGCATTTGTTGAAGAATCTGATCTGGTAACGAATATGATACCTCAATTACATGGGTTTCCTTGCCCAGACAGAAATCATCATGTGCCATTTCAAGAAGCTCACAATGTGTACAACCATCTCTCAAGAAGAACATTATACCTCCTTTGAGATTGTCCACCTCAACATGCCATGCTAGGTTTTAAGCACCCATTTTCTATAAACAACTACTAGCTGAGCCATTCCTGTAAAACAAAACAAGACTTGTAACACATTAGAGTTCGAAATGAAAATATAATTAAAATCAATTAAAGTTAAACTATAACAAATAATCTTATGAAACTTATTAATAAATACCAAAAATATCTAGCCAACATCTAGGGAAAACAAAATTCATATATCAATAATAAAGTGCATTTTTGAAAGATTTAAATAAAATAGCAAACTTATCGGAGAAATCTATCATAAATGAGCTAGTTTCTCAATTTCACTAAAAAATATTCATGCATATTTATAGGGAATAAATAGACCAAACTCATTCACAAGAAAATATATTACTTAAACCAAACATAAAAAAATAACTTACAAATTAATTATATATTGTATACATAAACCTTTTTTAATACTAGTGACGTGAAAATGATGTCAGCATGTTATGGCAGAAGTAGACTTCTACAACAAGTCTACCGTGGTAGATTTCCAACTGAGATCTACCAAATAATGATAAAATCTTAAAATCAATTTAAGCTAAACCATGACATATAATCATATTAAACTTATACATATATACCTACAATACCTAACCGAAATTTCAAAAATTGAAAATAAAAAACTTCATCAAAAACATGCACTAAAATGCATTTGCAAAAAAAAAAAATGTAAAAGTAGACTTCTCCAAGAAATTTACCATAAATAAGCTAGTTTCACAATTTCACTTGAAAAAGATTCATGCATATTTATATGGAATAAGCATGCAAACCCCATTCACAAGCAAGTACATTACCTAAACCAAACATAAAAAATAACTTCCAAATACATTCTATATTGTATACAAAAGTTTTTTTTTATAAATTAGTGACGTGAAAATGATGTTAGCACGATGTGCAAGGTATATTTATTCACGAAATCTCCAAGGGGTCTAATTTTGGAATTAAAATCAAGTTGTTGACTTTGCAGAGAAGTCTACAAAAGTGAAAGGTTTGCATTTTACTAAACTTTGACTTTTTAGGAGTAGATTTCGTAGGATCAAGTAGACTTCGTGGGCAGTCTACCTGGGAAGTTTACTCCAAAATGTCTAGTTTTCAATTGAAAAATCAAAAAGTAGACTTCTATGCAAAGTCGATCGGGTAAGACTTCCCTAAGAAATCTAATATGGTCTAGTTTTGGAGTTGACCAAAAAAATTTCAAAATTAGTTGTAGACTTCGGTGAGGAAGTCACGAACACTACAAGAAAACTTTCAAATAACCACGAATTAGCCATAAAATTTTCGTGGCTATGTAAAACCAGCCACGAATAGCCACGAAATAGCCATGAATTCAATTTTTTTGAATTCGTGGCAGAATAGCCACGAAAACAACTTCGTGGCTATTCGTGGCTATGTTTGCAAAAAATAGCCACAAAATGTTCGTGGAAAGAGTTATCCACGAATAACCACGAAATAATTCGTGGCAAAGTTTCCACAAACTTTTTTCGTGGTTGGCAAAATAGCCACGAATAGCCACAAATATTTCGTGGAAAGACTTAGCCACGAATAGCCACGAAGACTATTTGTGGATATAGCCACGAAAAGTTTTGTGGCTATCCGTGGCTAAATGAAATATCTACATAGCCACGAAAACTTTCGTGGCTATCCGTGGCTAATGACTTTAGTCACATCAGCTACTCACGAGTTGACATGTCAATCAGGTATGGGTTGTAGTCAGTTCTATGTCGGCAATAATTTATTCGACTTAGCCACGAAAAGATTCGTGAAAATTCGTTACTATGCATTTATCCACGAAACATTTCGTGGCTATCCGTGGCTCATCCATTTAGCCACAAAAAAGATCGTGGCTATCCATGGAAAATTTATATAGCCACGAAATTTCGTGGCTATCCGTGTCTATGCTGATATTATACATGATTGAAAAGATCGTATCCTTTGTTCAACGAGAAATCAAATAGCCTGTAGACTTGATTGATGGCAGGGAATATATTCTTATTAGAAATGAAAATTTTCGTGGCTATCTGTGGCTGATGAAATCTATAAATTACGTGAGAACACAACTATTAAGAGATATCAAAAATCAATATAAACATTACAAAATGTCTGATCGAGAGAGTGGATGTATAAACGTGTAAAGTGTTCCGATAAAAGTGTGTCTAAAAGAATTAGCGAGGATTTAAACATTTTTCTTTCTTTTGCTTGTAGTCAACCTTCTTATCTAGAGAGCAAAATTTTGTATTGTCCGCGTAAGAGATGCAAGAACCAGAAGCGAAGCGATTATGAGACTGTGACGCATCACTTAATGAGTAAAGGATCTACGGATAATTATTATGTGTGGACGCATCATGGAAAAAATTGTCAGTACGATGGCGAAGCTTCAACAAGTCATCATGTGGCGGAAGATGGAACATAGAGTGGTTATCCTGATATTCAAGTTCCGGATGATCCAATCCCGGAGACCGTTGGAGATTTCAACATGCTACCTGACAATGCCGAAAACTTCGAAGAACCAAAATGAGAGGAATACCATGATCCAGTTCTCAAGGCGTTAGAAGCTGCAAACCAACCTTATATGATGGATGTGCCGATAGAATATCTCAATTGTACCTGACGTCGAAAGTGATCAACTGGAAGACCAAATTCCATATTCCGGAGGAATGCCTTAACGATATCGCACAAATATTTAATAATGTCCTTCCATCGCCTAATAATGCTCCTAAATCATACTACGAGACAAAGAAGTTGACGCGTTCTCTTGGGTTGCCTTGTGATAAGATTGATGTCTGCGAGGATAATTGTATGCTATTCTGGAAGGGAGAAGATAAAGATATGTTACGATGTCGGTTTTGTAAAAAAGATCGGTACGAACCAAATGTGGGTCGATGGGGAAAGAAGATACCAAAGAAAATGATGTTTTATCTGCCGATTGCGGATCGATTGAAGTGCTTGTATCAATCTAATACGACCCGAAGGAGAAATGCATCATCCGTCAGACGGGAGGGCGTGGAAGCATTTTAAAGAGGTATATCCTGCTTTTGCTTCTGAGAGTCATATTATCTTGGCTTATCCACTGATGGTTTTAATCCAGTTGGTATGAACGGCCAATCATATTCTGTTTGGCCCGTTATCGTGAAACCATACAGCTTACCCCCCGGGATGTGCATGAAACGGGAATAAATCTTCCTGTCCATATTAGTGCTAGGGCCGAACCATCCGAAGAAAAGCTTGGATATTTATCTGCAACCGATGATCGAAGAATTGCAAAATTTATGGAGTGACGGTGTAGAGACATATGATGTATCAGAAAAAGAGATGTTCACGATGCGAGCGGCCCTGATATGGATACTTAGCGATTTTCCAGCGTATGGTATGCTGTCTGGATGGATGACACATGGAAGGTTGGCATGTCCATACTGTATGGATGAGACGAAATCCTTTTGGTTGCCAAATGGGCGAAAACACAGCTAATTCGATTGTCACAGAATATTTTTGCCCGAATCATCCTTACAGACTGAATGTTAAATCTTTCCTGAAGAATAAATCTGTTCATGATGAACCTCCGCCGTGGTTAACCGGGGAAGAAATTTTACGTGAGAGGATAAACAACATATGCGGACTTTGCAAGACGGTGAATTGTGGAGGCAAAGGACATGACAATCCATCTTGGACAATTGAAGCGTATGGGGTTGACCACAACTGGGTGAAGAAGAGTATCTTTTGGGATTTGCCGTACTGGGAGGACCTACTTCTTCGATACAACCTTAATTTTATGCATATTGAGAAAAAAATTTCGACAATCATTCAACACGGTCCTAAATGTTCCCGGTAAGACGAAAAATAATATAAAATCAAGGTTGGATCTCCCTTCGTTTTGCAGAAGACCTGACTTAGAGGTCGCTCGAGATGGGATAGTGTATGTTCTAATCTTCAGACTATCGAAGGGAAGTAAAGAAAAATTTCTAATGTGGTTGAAGAATGAGATTAAATTTCCAGACGAGTATGTTTCAAAGTTTTCACATTGTGTTAATGTGGAGAGTGGAAAGATTTTATGTCTAAAAAGTCATGACTGTCATATCATCATGCAACGACTTCTTCCAATTGCATTTACGGAACTACTCCCAAAAATGTGCATTCGGCAATTTCAGGTATCGTATATTTAAAATTAATGTATC
The DNA here is from genome assembly GCA_030180135.1 of Orychophragmus violaceus. Classification (NCBI taxonomy): domain Eukaryota; kingdom Viridiplantae; phylum Streptophyta; class Magnoliopsida; order Brassicales; family Brassicaceae; genus Orychophragmus; species Orychophragmus violaceus. Next base: position 65,969,669 of record CM058232.1, on the reverse strand, counting down.
TTTTTACTGTTAGTTTTGCGTTTAATGATTTACTTGTTGATTTATGTAGATATTGCACTGTTCTTCCGAGACATATCTACCAAAATCCTAAGGAAAGAAGATGTTGTCACACTGAAACAAAATATAGCTATGCGGCTTTGCAATCTCAAAAAAATCTTCCCACCGTCGTTCTTTGATGTGATGAGACATTTACCCGTGCATTTTCTAGATGAAGCTGCTTTGGGTGATCCGGTGCAGTATAGGTGGATGTATCCTTTTGAACGATACATGTATCACCTAAAGAAAAAAGTTAAAAACAAAGCCAAGATCGGAGGATCGATTGTAGCTCAATGTGTGAATGAAGAAATTTCATATGTGACCGCTAATTATATTACACCTCCAGAAGTTTTAGACCCCGCACAAGATGTCAACGAAATTCATTTAACTTACACGTACGATGATGTTCCGATCATGTTCCAGCAAGTAGGACGAATTAGCAGAAGCATGTCGCGTACATGTTTAAATGATGAAGATTACAATATACTTCACACGTTTTTGCTTCTCAACTATGAATGGTTTGAACCATATGAAAGGTATGTTATATAGTAATTTAATTTCATAACTATTAATTTATTTATATTTAATTATATTTTATTAGTTTAGGGTTTATGGTTTAAGGTTTATTGGTTCAGGGTTTAGGGTTTAGGGGTTATGGTTTAGGGTTTGGGTTTAAGGTTTATTGGTTTAGGGTTTAGGGGTTATGGTTTAGGGTTTAGGGTTTAGGGTTTAAGGTTTATGGTTTAAGGTTTATATTTATTGGTTTAGGGTTTAGAGTTTAGGGTTTAGGGGTTATGGTTTAGGGTTTAGGGTTTAAGGTTTATTGGTTTAGGGTTTAGGGGTTTAGGGTTTAGGGGTTTAGGTTTTAGGGTTTAAGGTTTAAGGTTTAGGGTTTGGGGTTTAAAGTTTATATTTAATTATAAATAATACATAAATTATCTATACGTATGATGTTTGAAAAATATATAAGGCGGAGCCATCCGAACATTAGTGCAGACGCAATGACGAAGATGAAAAATTTGCAACGTGGTGCAGAGATTACGTAAGTACTAACATATATAGTCATCTCGATTATATATATATATGTATATGTCATAAACTAAATTTGAAATATATTTACAGATTAATGCTGCTAGCGTGTCATATGATTTTTCATTGTGGGTACTAGAATTTGTACAAGGTCTGAGGCATCAAATAAAAATCATAGCCTATATATTATTCGAGGGGATACCATTACCATATGCAAAACCATGGGCAAAATTGAAAGACGATTAACTATGGTGAGACTTGGTTGATTCGATTTAGATACAGAAATTAGTCTATTTTTAAATGTCACATTATTCAATAATTCATCAAATCGATTCATACGTTAATATATATCAAACATACGTTCATAGAAACCATTTATACGTTCACAGAAATCAATGTCACATTATTCAATATTATCATTTAACTCTTATTTATTAATTTTGCTTATAATATAGTTTTATTGTGTGTTTTATTTATTAATAGGGTAGAGTGTTAAATTTTTTTAAAACAGAACCATTGTAGATGGTAAAAGTTGAATATGTGTTGAATTATGATTTGGAAGAAAGAGAAAGTGATGTGGAAAAAAAGGAAGATGATGTGGAGTGTAAAATAGGGTGTAGAAATTTTCCACCATTGTACATAGTCTTACAATGGTAGGATTGTCAACAGTTGAAAAAATAATTCAATTGTTGAAAAGTATACAATGGTGTGTTGAAAAAAATAAAAATATGATTTGGCAAGTTTGGTGTTGAAAAATTTTAACACCGTGAAAATTGAAGGAGTGAGCTCTTCTGAGACATGTGGTGAACTGTAATTAGACCAAAAAATGATGAAAATTTTTGAATTTTTTTTCATCCAAATTGTTTAAAACCAATTATCTCATAACTTACTAAAAATTGAAATATAATTTTTATACCAAAATTTATGATTTTTCATACTCTATAAATATATACTTGTTTCATATGATTTGGACAAAAAATATAATCCGGTTTTTATTATATTTTTCTGATTAGCCCTCAATAAATTTTTATTTTCAGTTTAAACATCGTTTTAGTAAATGGATCCCAATAATAATTTTTTAACATCCAAAATTCTTCTAATACCATTTTAATAATCTAATTTCAAAAATTATCATTTTAACAAAAATATTATATAAAATAAAAAATAAAAACAGATTTTAATAAAATTATTTAACTCTTAATTATTTTAATATAATTTTAATCGATAATTACTATTTGTAATATGTTATCCCAAATAAATAAAATATGAAATAAAATAGTAAGGTAAAGTGTTGATTTATTTTTAAATAAAACTATTGTAGAGTAAAAAAAATGAAATGTGTGTTGAATTATGATGTGGAAGAGAGAGAGAGATGATGATGTGGAGTGTTAAAAAATAAAAAGTAAGATGTTGAAGTTTATAACTAATGTACACAGTATAACAAGAATGATCTGTACGAGTGGCCATTGCGTGGAACACAACCACAAATCAATCCTGTTTAAGACAGAATTAGAGAAGTTAAAATGGATTTGACTTTAGTGGATTTTTAATGGATATATATTAAAATAAATGCTCATTTAAACTCATTTATCAGATATTTGCTTATGGGGTTTAAATGGATTACCCAATTAAAATTCAGTTACTAAAAGGATTTGAGAATAAATAAATGGGGCCATTTTAATCCATTTATGCTTAATTAAATTTTCAGAAAATAATTATTTAAATTATATTAAAAAATGATTTTATTATTTTATTTAATTAAGAATACTTAGAAAATAATTTTAATTTAACTTTTTGAGGAAAAATTACGCACTCAATTTTTGGGGGAAAAACATAGAATCACTTTTAACAGAAAATGCGGAATGACATTTTTTACGGAAAAAGCAGAATCGTGTTTTTGTCAGAAAACACAGAATCGCGTTTTTGGCGGGAAAAGACGGAATCACGCTTTTAGAAGAAAAATGCAGAATAACATTTTTAGTGGAAAAGCAGGGAATCACGTATTTGGCGAGAAAACACGGAATCATATTTTTGGAGGGAAAACGGGGATTCCGCAATTATGGCGGGAAAATGCGGAATCACGTTTTGGCGGAAAAACGCGGAATCACGTGTTTGGCGGGAAAACGCAAAATCACGTTTTTGGCAGAAAAGCATGGATTTCAAGTTTTTGGCGGGAAAACGCGATTCCACATTTTTGGTGGGAAGTGTGATTATGCATTTTTGGCGAGAAAACGCGATTCTGCATTTTAAGCGAGAAAACACGATTACATATTTTTGGCGGGAAAACGCGATTACGTGTATTTGGCGGGAAAATGCGATTTCACGTTTTTGGCGAGAAAATGTGATTCCGCGTTTTTGGCGGGAAAGTACGATTCCGCGTTATCCCGTTTTTGGCGGAAATATGCGATTCCGCGTTTTTGGCTGGAAAATACGATTCCGCGTAGTGGTGTTTTTGGCGGAAAACTGTCGAATCACTTTTTAGCGGAAAATGTGATTCCACGTTTTTTGGTAAGTAAATGTGATTCTACGTTTTTTGACGGAAAATGTGATTCCACGTTTCTAGCTCGAAAATGCGTAATCATGTTTTTGGCGGGAAAACTGGAATCACGTTTTTGGCGAGAAAACGTTGAATCGCCTTTTAGGTGAGAAAATTAGAATCGTGTTTTTGACGAGAAAATTGGAATCACGTTTTTTGTAGAATATATTTTTCCAATATTATTAAATTTATTTATTCATTAAATATAATTAATTAAACAAAATAAAAAATCAGATTTTAATTGTTCATATTATTCTAATTATGATTTATAATTAAATCTCAAAAAGAGCAATAATCTCTCTCATAAAAAATCTCTCTGCCTTCTCTCTTCTTCCAAGCTTCCGACTTGATTTATGCTGGTGGCCGGCGTTCGGTAGCTCCTTCAGTGCCAGCGTCTGTGTAGTCTATCTGGTTTCTTTGAGGTGTGATGTGCTGAATCAGTTTGTGTTAGGTGCGGTTTAGCCAAATCATTGTCTTTCTCAAAACCTAGATCTGGATCTGAAATCTTTTTGGTCATTCTTGAATGGGGTTTGCTTTATATTTCCAGATCTATCATTTATCCTTATGGGTTAGTGTTGTTATGTGAGGGCGTTGTAGTTGTCTTGATTCCGTTCAAAACAGAGGACCCAATTTTCCGTGTTTCGGTGATTATTCTAAGCCTACAGGTTCGGATTGTTTTTTTTTCTGGTAGTCGCTTTGTCCGCTAAGGCATTCCTCTGTTTGTCCGTTCACGGGTTTGAGTCCGGATTTATGCAGGGAGCTTTAGGCTTGGCTACTTGTATTTGTGGTCCAGTGCTGCTCAAGTTCTGGTCCTTCCTTGTGGCTCTATCTAGGAGCAACCTGTCCTTTTCGACAACGCCATTTCCAGAAGTCTTTATTTTCTTACCGGTTCGTGATGCCATGTTTCGTGTTTCTTGAGAGAGTTTCTCTCGTTGTTTCAAGAGGAAGTTTAGTTTTGATGTTTGTCGGGGGACTCTTCGATTCTACCGGGCTTTGGTTCTCCAGAAGTATGAAGGCGTGCAAGGTCGTGATTAGCACTAGATCAACGGTTGAACTCGTTGTCCTTTTTTTTGGAATTGGGTCATAGATAGACCTTTTATTTCTAGATAATGGTTCCTATTATGTGTATCTCTTTCCGTATTTTTGTTGTTGTTGTTTTCGTTTGTGCTTCTGATCCGTTTCCGACATGTGTTTGATATGATCTCCCTAGTTTGGGTTCAGTAATAATAATCAGATAACCAAAAAAATTGTTCATATTATTCATGTAAATATTTTAATATTAAAGTAAAATAAAATGCATATCATATTTAAATGAGTTTAAATAGGTAAGTCTAAAAGTAATGAATTTAAATTGGTGGCCCTAATAGACTTTAAAACTAAATGGGTCTTAAGGGTTTGAGGTTTAAATAGGATAGGGTTTAAATGGGTTGGGTTTACCCATATTAACATACTCAGGCAGAACCAAAAATTAAAGTCCTTATTGAATTTAATTTTTGCCTACTTCATTTGAGCTGAAGGATTTTTGCACAAGGACTCTTTTTCTTTAAGGCACAACCAAGCATGATTTGTACAAGTGGCCAATGTGTGGAACACAACCTCAAACCCTGTTTGTTTTCCCAAGTCCAAAAAATCTATAACATCATGGTATTCACGCTTAGGCCACCCATCACCACCAATTCTTCAATCCATTCTTTTAAACTTTTCTTTGCATGCTTCATATTCTTTTTGAAAAAAATTGTTCCGTTCTCCTTGCAATATCAATAAAATTCATCAGATTTTTTTCATCAAATATCTATCACTTCTCATCGTCCTTTAAAATACTTGTTTAGTGATGTTTGGACTTCACCAATCACTGCTTTCGACAACAACAAGTATTATGTCATATTTGTTGATCATTTCACATGTTATACATGGTTCTATCCTATGAAACATAAATCGCAAGTCAAAGAAAATTTCCAAACCTTTAAACCAATTGTTGAAAATCACTTCCAAACACGCATTGGCACTCTATACTACGACAATGCTGGTTAATATGTCGCTCTTCGAAGATTCTACCAATACAATGGCACATCTCATCTAAAGACTCAGCCTTCTACTCCAGAACATAATGGAGTATATGAGATAAAACATCGACGTATCGTCGAAATGAAAGTTGCACTTCTCTCTACTGCGTTGATGCCAAAGATATATTGGGTTTGCTTTCACGGCAGCCGTGTATTTGATTAACCGTCTTTCTACTTCAGTTCTTAACAATCAATTTCCATATTACAAGCTATTTTGTGCGGCTCCCAATTATCAAAAACTCAAGTCTTTGGAAGTCTTTATTTTCCATGGTTAAGACCATACAACAAGCACAATCTAGAAGATAAATCCAAGCCATATGTGTTTGTGGTATACTCGACTACACAAAGTGCATACTTATGCTTAGATGTTGAAGCAAATCGGATATATACCTCGCGCCATGTAATCTTCGATGAGAATCAGTTCCCGTTCGCAACGCACATCAACAAGGAGTTTCATCCCTTGATTCAACGAACGGCGATTTCCAATGCCCCAACAACAATTATTGTGTCAACAACTTCTCTGGTTCTGCCTCAATCATCACAGTGCGAGGAACCTCACCAAGTAACATCTTCGTTACCTAGTCCACCGACACCTCCATGGGCTCCATCGTCGTCGCAAACTCAGGTATTACCTTCTTTGTCTTGAACTCTTGTCACACAAACATACCAAAGGCACAACCACAAAACGCATTCCCCAAATACCATGACTGAACCCAGCCAACCTACCTCCACAAATAGGCCCACTGGCCAAGGACCAACCCAAATAGCCAACCAATCACATAAATATAACCCACATCCACCTCCCAAAGACCCACTGGTCATACTTCTACAAATTAGGCTGCAGCAACAACAACATATTATATACCTCTTGCAACTTTAGTTGCACCACCACCTCCAGAAAACACCCATACCATGACCCCAGAAGAAAAAATCAAATCTCTAAACCCATACAAAAATATACCCTCACAGCCGCAATCAACAGCTTATTTTCTCCTGAACCAGAAACTCTAAAGCAGGCACTTTGTGATGAACATTGGCGTCAAGCGATGTCATAAGAGTACAATGGACATATTTATAAACACACATGGGATTTTTTCCACCATTTCCGACGCAAAATGGCAATGGTTTTTGATTCGTCTACAAAACTTATAAGCTTCTACCATCAGGACATCTTGACAAGTACAAAGCTCGCCTCGTCTCCAAAGGATAATAAACAATATGGGTTAGATCACAGATAAACCTTTACTCATGTCATTAAAGTTGTCACAATTTTTTTGGTGTTAGGTGAGGCTACGAGTCAGAACTTGCGAATTTGGCAGCTAGATATAAATCAAGCGTTTTTAAAGAGACACTAAATGAAGAAGTCTATATGACGCAGCCGCCAAGTTTTTTAGATGTTGATCGCCTATACTTTGTGTGTCGTCTTCACAATGTCATTTATGGACTCAAGAAAGTACCACATGCTTGGTATCTTGAGCTACGTAACTTTCTCATTAACTACGGATTCATTAACAACATTGCAGATGCTTCACTTTTTTCTATTGGTGTATTTACTCATTACTCGGCTTGTACCCGCTACTTGACTCGTACTTGGTTTGAAAAAGCAAGTACTTGTTATGACCAAGCCGAGTAATAAATAACCAAATTTTATTACTTGCAAGTACAAGTCAAGTATCAAGTATTGAAAAAAAATCACTACTCGGCTTGTTTTACTCGTTACTCGTTTTATCCCTTAAAATTAGGGTTGGACAAAAATGCTTGATACTCGGTCTATACTTGTTATTTCTCTCGTATTTGCCCCGTAAAATCAAGTGATATTTGATATAAGTTTTTTTTTAATTTTATTTTACATCGATTATAATATTAAGAATACTTGAAATACTTTTTCATAAATAAGATTGTTATACTTGCTTAAGTAACATTTATATTCTTTTTCATAATTTAACATCCTTGATCTATTTAATATTTAAAACTTTGAAGCTAAATAAACAAGTAGTAAGTATTACCAAGTAATTTGCAAGTATTAAAATTCTGAACAAGTACTTGGTTGACTAAGTACTTGACAGAATCAAGTACAAGTACAAGTCAAAAAATTTAATACTTGCACAAGGCAAGTTGAGTAGCAAGTAAGGAAAAACGTCAAGTAACCGGCTTGTGCCCAGCCCTAGGTGCAGCTCTGTTTTGGTTTACACGCTTGTGTACGTGGATGATATAATTGTGACGGGTAACAACTCAGATGATGTCTCACTTGTTATTGATTCACTGGCTGAAAGGTTTTCACTAAAGGTTTATGGCGATATAAGTTGTTTCCTTGGAATAGAGGTCAGCCGAACCTCCACTGGCTAGTAAAAACAAATATGCTTAATTCGAAGACAGTAGCGACTCCAATGCAAGTTGTACCTAAAATAAATCTAAATTCGGGATCACCACAGGAAATTGCATCCAAATACATAATGGTTATAGGGAATTTGAAATACCTTTCCTTCACATGCCCTGATATTTATTTTGCAGTAAATCGTTTGTTGCAGTACATGCAAGCTCCAACATCAGAACACTGAACAACGGCAAAACGGGTACTTTGATATTTAACGGGAACAATGAATCATGGCCTCCTCCTACAGTCCAATAGTGAACTCAATTTACATGCTTCTCTGATGCTGACTAGGCATGTGACTTGGAAGATTACATATTGACGAACTCTTATGTTATCTATCTCGCAAACATGCGATTTCGTAGTCATAAAAAAAATCAGAATGGCGTGTGACGCTCTTCCACAAAATCAGAATATAGAGGAATCACAAATGGAGCTTATGAAATGCGTTGGATATGCAATATATTTTCTGAGCTACACATAAATTTCCCAAAGGCACCGTTCATATACTGTGACAACGTAGGAGCAACATATCTCATTGCAAATCCGGTTTTTCACTCTCAAATGAAACATATCGCGATGGACTATCACTTTATATGCGGACAAATACAATTGGGATCACTTCGTGTCTCTCACGTCTCCTCCAAAGACCAACTTGCAGATGTTCTCACAAAACCATTACCAAAAACTATGTCTCTTATGGCGTGTTGAAAAATTGGAGTAACCAAGGTTCCTCCATCTTGAGGGGTATGTAAAGAATTAGTTATAAAGGTCTTTTATGTAGTTATCATATAGTTATCTTAACCCTAAAATTTATCGTCTATGTGTATATATATTTGTACTTTCTCTATCGATAAGATTAAACTTTCAGTCATATATAAAGAACTCAGGTGAATCCAATTAAACCGTGAAAAAGGAATATCCAGTTACCCGAGAATCTTGTGACGCGAGTGAAAATGCAGTTTGGGGTTAGATCTATATGTTTGAGTGCATAAAGTAAAAAATACATAGAATTTTTTAATAAAGTTTAGTTTCCCTACATCCCCGGGACCTAGTCCAGAACCAATCCACTAGAACAAGATTGCAATTATAATTGCTGTGATATCCAGCACTACAATGCCTATCACTCTCTTGTAGATAGATAAGGCCATCTCCAACCCATTGCTATTTTTCCTCTAAATGCTATAATAGAGGAAAATCATCTCCAACCCACCTCTATATCTTGCTCTAAAATAGAGATTGTTATTTCCCCCCTATATATAGAGGAAGAAATAACATTCCTCTATAATAGAGTCAAACTTTTTTATTTGCACAATTGTCCTTTAACTTTTATATTTTATAATTATAACCAAAATGAATATAAAAAAATATTTCATTGTTGCTTTTATACATATATGCAATTTCTTTGGTGCTTTTTAAAACATTTATATTTTTATAAAAGTTTTACAAAATAAAAAGAATTAAAATGGTTTAATTTGAACCTTTTAAAAATAAAATGTATTCTCCTCAAGTACATTGAGCTATGAGAGATTTTCAAGATGTGGCAAACCATTGTTTATTTGCAGATATGACTTACCATGGACCTTTGTTTACATGGTGCAACAAGAGAGAAAATGGCTTGATCTCAAAAAATTAGACTGGGTATTAATGAATGAAGTGTGGAGTACAAAATACCCAGCTGCATATTCTGTTTTTGAATCAGGAGGATGTTCAGATCATCTACGAGGAAGGATGCATTTCAAAGCTGACACATCCAGGAAGAAGCAAAGACCATTTAAATTTGTTAATGCAGTAACAGAGCTTCCCGAGTTCAGACCTTTGGTGGAACAGTTTTGGAAAAATACAGAGCCAATCTTTGTCTCAACCTCATCATTGTTTCGACTTTCTAAGAAGATCAAGGCGTTAAAGCCTCTAATTCAGAAACTAGCAAGAGATAAGATGGGGAATCTGGTCAAAAAGGCTCAGGAGGCTTATGATGATCTTTGCTCTAAACAGAAGAGGAATCTAACAAACCCGTCACAAACAAATATGGAGGAAGAGAAAGCTGCTGCTAGGAGATGGGAATTTGTGGCAGGTTTGGAGGAGAAATTCCTAAAGCAAAGATCAAAACTACATTGGCTGAAGGTAGGAGATCACAACAACAAAACATATCATTGAGCTGTAACAACTAGGCAGACCACAAACTCGATCAGGGAAGTTGTCGGCCTAGACAGACGGGTTTTTAAGGATGAGGAAGAGATTAAACATGAGGCCGAAAGATTTTTCAAATATGCAGCACTCCCCGGCTGACTATGAGGGTATGCCAATCGACGAGTTTAAAAGTCTGCTACCTTTTAGATGCGCAGAAGAAGATAAGCATATGCTTCTCAAACACGTAACTGGAGAAGAGATCAAAGCTGTTCTATTCTCAATGCCGAATGACAAGTCTCCGGGGCCAGACAGGTTCACTGTGGAATTTTATAAATCTGTTTGGGACATTGTTGGCTCAGATTTCATCAATGCAATAAAAGCTTTCTTCGACAAGGGGTTTCTACCAAAGGGTATGAACACAACGATCTTAGCTCTCATTCCGGAATAGACTGAAGCAAAAGAAATGAAGGATTATAGGCCTATCTCATGCTGCAATGTTATTTACAAAGTGATCTCGAAGATCATTGCAAATCGCTTGAAGACAGTTCTTCCGAAGTTTATCGCTGCAAATCAATCAGCTTTTATCAAAGATCGTTTGTTGATTGAGAACCTTCTGCTCGCAACAGAGATAGTTAAAGACTATCATAAAGCAACCGTATCTTCTCGTTGTGCGATTAAGATCGATATCTCAAAGGCATTTGACTCGGTGCAATGGAGTTTCCGCCTATTTTTATTCATTGGATTTCACTATGCATATCTACAGCCTCTTTCTCAGTCCAAGTTAATGGGGAGTTGGCTGGGTATGTCCAAAGTAAGAGAGGATTACGGCAAGGTTGTTCGCTATCCCCATATCTATTTGTAATCATAATGGATGTACTTTCAAAGAAACTGGATAAAGCTGCAACGGCACATGTGTTCGGATATCACCCCCGGTGTAAAGCTATGGGATTAACTCACTTGAGTTTTGCTGATGATATTATGGTCTTGAGTGATGGGAAACTAAGATCTGTCGAGGGTATTATTCAAGTTTTTGATGAGTTTGCAAAGGCTTCGGGACTTCGAATCAGCCTGGAAAAAACATCAATATACGCAACGGGTATTGAAGAGGATACAATGCAGATTATAGAGAGCAGATTCAGGTTCACTAAAGGAAATCTCCCCGTGAGGTATCTTGGTCTTCCATTGATCACAAAGTCCATGACTTCTCAAGATTATAAACCGCTCCTTGAAACAATTCGGAAACGTTTTGGATCTTGGACATCAAAGGCTCTCTCCTATGCTGGTAGGTTAGAGCTTATCACATCGGTTATTTGGAGCACTGTAAATTTCTGGATGGGAGCTTTCAGGTTAAATCTTGTATTCAGGAGATTGAATCACTTTGTTCAGCTTTCCTTTGGTCTGGTACCGATTTAAAGGCACACAAGGCAAAAGTGGCGTGGTCGGAAGTATGTCTCCCTATGGAAGAAGGAGGGTTAGGCCTTCGCTCTCTTCTTGTAATGAATGAAGTCAGCACGCTCAAGCTGCTGTGGAGAATTGCATCAAAGCAGAACTCTCTTTGGGTAAGGTGGATTTATTTCTATATCGTTAAAAAATAATGTTTCTGGTCAGTACGAGAAAGCACTCAATCGGGCTCGTGGATTTGGCGAAAAATCTTTAAAACTAGATCGACAGGAAGCGGATTCTTTAGAAAGGAAATTAGTAGTGGATGTGATACTTCTTTCTGGTATGAGAATTGGTCAGGACTGGGAAATCTGATGGATTTAACAGGCCACCGAGGAGTGATTGATATGGGAATAGGCCGCTTGGCTACAGTTGCAGAGGCTTATCAAGTCCGACGGAGACGATATCGTTCTCATATCTTAACGGAAATAGACAAAAAATTGCAGGTGATCCGCGAGCAGAGGTCGGAGTGCAAGGACGTCAGCCTGTGGAAAGGGAAAAACGATTCTTACCGACCGATCTTTAGTACGAAAGAGACATGGAATTACATCCGCCCACCTTCGCCAAAAGTTGTCTGGGCAAAAGCGGTCTGGTTTCGTTATGCGACACCGAAATACGCCTTTTGCACATGGCTGGGACTAAGGAACAGACTCTCAACAGGAGATAAAATGATAGCGTCGAATGTAGGAGCAGATCCGACCTGCGTTTTATGTAACAGTGCGGTAGAGACAAGACATCACCTCTTCTTTGCTTTTACCTACGCCTCAACTATATGGAAGTCAGTCGCAAAGAATCTCATGCAAGCTCAGTACCCTGATCAATGGGACAGCATTGTGGAGTGTCTTCACGGTCAGTGTTTCGACAGCACGACAATGTTCATAGCCAGATACATTTTTCAAGCTGCAATCCATACCATTTGGAGAGAAAGGAATCAAAGAAGGCATGAAGAGAAACCAAGGAATGAAGTTGCCTTAATCAAGCAACTTGATCAACAAATGAGGGAGAGACTTCTATCCATTCGATCGATGGGTGATAGGAGATATGAGAAGGGCTTTCAACTATGGCTGGAAACGAGATAAAGTGGAAACACACCATCTGATTATGAAATCAATCTTTTTGATCTATTAGTATTATGTTTCCTCTGTTTTTTCAGTTCAGAATATGCTCGGGAAACGGTTGCATTCTTTTGTAAAAACGAACATTTTTCTTTTGAATATAATTTAACATTAAATTCAAAAAAAATGTATTATTAGTAAAATAAATAAAAAGAGAATGTTAGAGAGAATCTTCTTTTTTAGAGGAAAGTATAGAGGAATACATAGTTAATATCACCCAGTGTATTTTTCATCTTTTTAGTGCAATTTATTATCTTTTTATGTTTCATTACAATCTTGTATCTTTTTTTGTAGGTCCCACCGGAATAAAGACAGTTTTATCCCTCCCTTCCGCCACCTATCTGGGAACAATGGCTCAAATGCCACTTTCTCAGAAATCAATGACCCACATGCCACTTTATGATCTACATACCACTCGCTTTTAATGAAATGACGAAATTACCCCTGGATTTTTTTAAATGAAAATTCACGTGGTACAACTGCCCCCAGATGTACCAGTTGTACATATGTACTAGTGGTACAACTGGTACATCTGTGTACCAATTGTACCCCAGATGTACCAGTTGTACCAGTAGTACTGGTACAACTGTCATAATAATCCTCCAGTTGTACCAGATGTACCGCACATAGGAGGATTCAAACCCTGGACGGGATGCACGCTCAGGGACGCGCGCGACCACTGAGCTACCTTGTATTTTACAAATCCATACCAATTCAATACTATTTAACCCTGTCAAATCACTATTGGGGATTCATTAAGGGTAAAATTGTAATTTTACCAGAGAGTGGCATTTATGATTAATTTTTTTGAGAAAGTGGCATTTGTGCCTTCTATCCACCTATCTGTGACTAACTTTCTCGGTGGATAGTTTCCCACTTTTTCCTAACTATCATTCTTTTTATTATTTTTTTCCTTTTCTTTTCCCCTCTTTTTCTCTTTCTTACTTTATATTAATTTCACCACCCAATTTTTTGACGGTTGATAGATTGTCGAAGGGGAGGTTTCCGGCAATATAGACCGGCTGAATGGAGATAAAATCGGCTGATGTACCGGAATTCAAAAAAAAAAATCAAAATCGGACTTATTACATAATTTTTGAATGGATAGTTTAGAGTAGGTGTCCACAATCTCAGCTATTCGTGGATACTACCACGATCATATCACGTGATGGACGCTTATTTTGGATAGCCAAACTTGACTATGCTAATATCTTCCACATATGGACGGACATACATGTATTCATGGTTTGTTACCTACTTAGTATCTATTTCCACATATAATTTATTGGAGTATTATCTTCAAAAACAAAAATATCCATCATTTAGGTAATTTAGCTCACTCCTGAAACCAAATTTGTCTAGTATATATCCTTAAAGATCACATATAACTAGTTCTTCTCCTTAAAATTACTTTGCATAATCGTGGTATTGTCTCTTGTCCACCTTTTGTTCATCAGATCGTCTAGCATATGATATAACCGTGGTAGTGTCCACGGATAGTCGATACATAGTAAACATAATTTTTAATGTTTTCTATCGTACTTTGTGTCCACAGATTTACAATCATGTGAACTCTTAACCACCTTATATTCATCAGAAGCGTCTAGCATGTGATATAATCGTGGTAGTGTCCACGAATAGTCGATACATGGTAGAACTCTTGACCACCTTCTATTCATCAGAAGCGTCTAACTTTGATATAATCATGGCAATGTTCACAATCATGTGAACTTTTGACTACCTTCTATTCGTTGGAAACGTTGGTAGAGCTCTTGACCACCTTCTGTTCATCAGAAATGTCTAACTGTGTTATAATCGTGGCAGTGTTCAAAATCATGTGAACTTTTGACTACCTTCTGTTCGTTGGAAACGTTGGTAGAGCTCTTGACCACCTTCTGTTCATCAGAAGCGTCTAGCATGTGATATTCGTAGTAGTGTCCATGAATAGTCGATACATAGAAGAACTCTTGACCGTCTTTTGTTCACGAATATTCGATACATAGTAAGTGTCTTGCATGTTATACGATTGTGGTAGTATCCACGAGTAGCCGATATTGTGGACACATAGTCTAACTATCCATTCGAGGTTTCCGAATTAAGCCGGATTTTTTTTTGATTCCGGTACATCGTCCGAGTATATCTCCATTCCGAAGGTTTATTATGACCGGATACCTCAACTCTGTTATCGTATCCACCGTCAAAAAATAGAGGGGGTGGAAAATAAATGAAAAGGAAGAAAGAGAAAGGAGAAAAAAGAAAAAAAAAAGAAATAATAAAAGGGTATGGATAGACGGAACAGTGTCCTACCCATGTCCATTGTGGGTTGTTCTTCAATTGGAGAGGTAAATTTGTCTTTCGGCGGTGGAACCTACAAAAAAAAAGATACAAGATTGCAAGCAGAAATAGAAAGATACAAGATTGCTATTATAAACTTAAAAATATATAGTGGATGCAATATTTTCGGAATACATTGGAGAAAAACCCACCTCTATTATAGAGGCAAATATAGAGAAATATATTGGAGATGGTCTAAGTACCACCAAAAGATCTACATCCTTATGGTGGGACGACGCCACACACACATGTGTGCATCTCTCAAGTATACCCTAAGCTCGTGAGTTTTCATAACAAAGTCTCTTGGTATTTATACTTAACAGGTTGTGGCTAACTCTAGCCAACTTTTACATTTTGATAACTTCATATTTTTAGGAAAATAGTTCTCTTAAGAATGTAAACTTCTTCAAAGTGAAATATTCTATCCAAGATTCTCTTCCAGCTCAGCTACACCTCTTGGCACGTCCTTATCAACTCCAGCTTCCATCCATCTCACATCTTTTGCTCCACATCATCCACAATCTTGATACGCTCCCTTGTATCACATTGTGTCCTACGCTCTGTACTACTTGGTAGATGACATGTTTTGATAGCTTTTAAAACTCAGTCAACACAATATCTTCAATCTCTCCATTGATGATTGAGTTTTATAATCCAAGCGTACTCAACGCTTCGCATCAAAACACTAGGCTTCATGTTACATCTCCACGTCTTGTATCACTTCTTGTACCACTTCGTGATTCATGTATCACTTCTTGTACTATTCTGCGACAGGTACATAAACACTCCAACACTTGCACCTTCAGCTTGATCCTTCTAACCACAAATCCATGATATCCCCGATACAAGAATAGACTTCAATCGGGAACCCGCTCTGATACCAATTGAAAATGCATTTTTTGGCTAGATCTATATGTTTGAGTGCATAAAATAAAGAACACATATAATTTTTTAACGAGGTTCAGTTTCCTGATAGGTCTAGTTTTAACCCTATTCTAACTGCAAGTGCACAGTGATGTAGTTGTAGTACTTAGGGTATCGAATCCACAGGGACTCCAGTCAACGATAGATTATAGAACAGAAAAGATTAAACTAGGAGAAAGCAAATATGATGAGAAACTAAAAGCAAGCAGAAAGTAAATAGCGAGTTTGTAAGCAAGGAAGCGAAGCGTTAGGTTTCAGGAGTTCTCAGTAAATCAGGAACACAAGCAATCAGTCAATCAGGATCTAATCAATAACTGTTCTAGAACTCAAACACAAATATATAATTCACCAACTCTCGTTGCGAGAATTCTCTAAGTCTAAGTGCAGCAATCCAAATCTCTTTGCAATTACTAACAGATTAAACTAGCATTAATGATCAGGTTTGATATGTTCACAATTCCCCTAAACCAAATCTCTTTGCGAGTAGATCAAATTGCTCATCTAGGTTCTTTCTAGCTAATTAACCAACTCTCGTTGTATCAATCAACCTAACATCATAATTCTGATTAGCTACTTCAGATTAAGCATTAAGAACAACCTAAACAAAGAACCAGCAGATATGAATCCCTACAGATTGATTTAAACTATAGTGCCATGAAATCCCTAATGAGAATCCTTCAACCTAACAGGTAATCTACTCAGACATGTTCATCGAAACAGAAAACATCTTGAATAGAAAACCAAATCAAATAAAGAACTGGGGTTCGAAATCAAGTCTCTTTCGAGAACAAGATCAGCCCCTAAGGCTCTCTGAAATAAAATAAAACTTAAGAAAAGCGTAGCCTAAACAATGGCTTAAAAACCCTTATATAATAGCTAAAACACGTTTTGGGCTTCTGTGTAAATATCTGGGCTTTTCTGCAATATCAGCATTCTGCATTAAACCGCCGAGTCTGGCCCATTCGCGCTATGCATCGATCGATGCAGGTGTGCAACGATCGACGCAATCCTCAAATCTGGACAGTAAACTCTGTCTCTCGGACCAAATCTCCAAAATGCACCAAACAACTCCAAAATCTCCACTTCTGCTCCAAATGTGCTTGTACCTAATAAAACCTGTAAAAGACTCTAAAGAAACACAAATAGACTCTAAAACACACTTATATCATGGTCTAAAACTAGTAAAAACCATGATATATCAACTCCCCCACACTTAGCTTTTGCTTGTCCTCAAGCAAGTAAAGAACCAAAGCATAAGAAAAGAAGGTTGAAAACACAGAAACTCATTTCGTCCTAGGAACTTTCACAATCACATTCACTTAGTAAGCCACTGAAAACTTTCCTACGGAACTCAAGACCACAATGTACTTCCCTCACACTTAGCAACTGTCCTAAGTAAACTCCACAATCACATTCAAGCATTCAAATTCTCCCTACTGACTTCTGAAAGTATTTAAGTGCGGTCTCACCTAAGGAGTATCGATCAAAGGGCACATGGATTCTTACCTTATCAGCTCTAGACCACCATACTATCTTTCTCTAGTCCATTTCTTCTCTTTCCCTTCTTAACAACTGATTTTTCCCCACTGGGTATCATTTTATTTTTTTATCAGTGTTCTTCCCGTTATGGGGTGTACTTTGGACACATTCCATGGATCGCACATTAGATAATAGGGGTTTCTACCACTCCTGTGACCACTTCAGAGTTACTAACTCATCCTCAGTTTATTATCTTTTTTTTTTACTTTATAGAAGGGGAGAAGGGAACTAAATAGGATAGGTTGACAGGCTGTGTCAGAACTAACAAGGGAATCCGACACAAAGTATACCAAGCCCTTAGGTGAGAAATCTAAGTCAGTATTAAATTGAAGTCAGTAAAAGGATCCTCTGATACCTGAAGTGATGTGGGTATTCCCAGTAGGTTGTTCCGTGTCTGAGTTTTCTAATAGTCATAGAGGCTCTGCAAGTCTGTCCAATGGTCACTTAGTTCCTGTTCAAGCAAAAAATTTCCTCGAAAAATCATAGTTTCTTACAAATTTTGACTCAATAAAACAAATTTTGAAAAACTAAGAAAACAAAAGCGTGCGTCAGTAGATTCCTCCCCCACACTTAAACTACACTGTCCCCAGTGTAATCAAAGCATGAGCTCGGTGAAAGAATAATCAAATTGAAGAACAAACCGAAAAGTTGCAGATTACTTACATGTCGTCGCCCTGTGTCGATCGATGCCACAAGGGTGTCGATCGATGCAAGGCGAATATGCTCGCGGTTATTGAGATAACCGGTGTCTGAACCGCAATTGAATCGGTAAACCACAAATCGTGACTGCATCGACCGATGCACTATATGTGTCGATCGATGCAGTGCGATTCTGCCTGTTTCTCACGCTTCTGAACACACTTAAACAAAAAATTCAAAAAACCAAAATCAAAACAAAAAATGAAAAACAAAAACGAACCTAATAGTGGGTTGCCTCCCACTCAGCGCTTGTTTTTAGTCATTAGCTTGACTATTGGAAAGAGATTGGATTCATGGCGGTTTCAACAGAGACTTTGAATGTCTCTGTGAATATCTCTTCATCCAAGGAGGTGTATAGGCTTTCAGACCATGAGGCTTTCCAAGGAACGAGTAATCAGAATCAGGGCGGGAGCGAAGCTTAGGCGGTCTACTGCGTTTTCATGCATTCAAAACAACGTGATCAGAAGGTTTAAGCTTAGGTGATTTGTACCTTACCTTTGATGTATATCTGATGTCTAGAGCTTTCTGCTTATGAGCAGTTGTAGGTGCTGAAGATGTTAGAGCAGGTTTAAGAGGAACCGCCATCTTTTTCTTTTCACTATCAGATACTGTAGTTCCACCAATCTGAACTTCTTCTTTTAGATGACCATCAGTGGAGATCATATTTTTTGCATGAACTCGCGAAGTTTCAACTGGTGGTGTTTTATTCACCTTCTTATACATCACTTTCATGCAGTTAGCCACTTCTATCTCTTGTTTAGAGGGTTTAGGAACCTTAGGATATGGCACTGGGGGCTTATACACTCGTTCTGGTACTGTTGCAGGTTTCTGGTTATGTCTGCGTTTTGTGTCGATCGTTGCATGATGTGTGTCGATCGATGCAAGGCGATTCTGTTTCTCGAAAGAATTCGAAATTGCCGTCAGAACGGCGTGTCGATCGTCACTAAGGGGGTGTCGATCGATGCATGTATCAGGCAGACAATATTCATACAGAAAATCCGAGATTATGCTCTCTTCTTCTTCCAGCAACTCAATCTCATCCCCTAAGGTCACAGCTTTGATGTGCAGCTTCCGTTCAGCTCTCTTAGCTTCATTATGCCTTTGCATTGTTTCAGCTGTTTGAACTCGGACATCTAGCTTCTTCATATGTGTGCTCAAGTATTCAAACTTCTCATTCAGATCTTCATGCAATGCATCCATCCTTGGGTTGAAGGACACAGTGATCTGTTGTTCTCTCTCAAGAAACTGTTCCATCATAGCTTCTAATTTGCTCTTATGTGTAGGTGCAGGCGGTGCTTTGTAAGAAGAAACACCATAGTTCCTCGAGAAGGCATTGCTCTGTTGCTGGAAAGGTCCCTGAAAAGCTGATTCCTGACTGTAGAATTCATTCCCTCCAACGCAGTTGATAGCTTCTTGCGTATACTTTCCAAGTAGAAGGCTATGCAGATAGTCAACTTTACTCTTCAACCCAGCTATCTGTGATTTATCAATCCCTGGACTAAAGAAATCATACATCTTTCTTACGATATGTGTCGATCGATGCAGTGGAAGCGTCGATCGATGCAAGCGCAATGATGTGACGATCAACACACAGGACTGTGTCGATCGATGCAGGGCGATTACAGGCGTACCTGAAACGCAAGAACAGAAAAAGAAAAAAAAATTAGTAGAAAAAAGAAAAACGAAAAACCTAGTCTAAACCCTAAGTTCAAATCTATCGAGGACTTAAAAGAGTCCCCGGCAACGGCGCCAAAAACTTGATAGGTCTAGTTTTAACCCTATTCTAACTGCAAGTGCACAGTGATGTAGTTGTAGTACTTAGGGTATCGAATCCACAGGGACTCCGGTCAACGATAGATTATAGAACAGAAAAGATTAAACTAGGAGAAAGCAAATATGATGAGAAACTAAAAGCAAGCAGAAAGTAAATAGCGAGTTTGTAAGCAAGGAAGCGAAGCGTTAGGTTTCAGGAGTTCTCAGGAAATCAGGAACACAAGTAATCAGTCAATCAGGATCTAATCAATAATTGTTCTAGAACTCAAACACAAATATATAATTCACCAACTCTCGTTGCGAGAATTCTCTAAGTCTAAGTGCATCAATCCAAATCTCTTTGCAATTACTAACAGATTAAACTAGCATTAATGATCAGGTTTGATATGTTCACAATTCCCCTAAACCAAATCTCTTTGCGAGTAGATCAAATTGCTCATCTAGGTTCTTTCTAGCTAATTAACCAACTCTCGTTGTATCAATCAACCTAACATCATAATTCTGATTAGCTACTTCAGATTAAGCATTAAGAACAACCTAAACAAAGAACCAGCAGATATGAATCCCTACAGATTGATTTAAACTATAGTTCCATGAAATCCCTAATGAGAATCCTTCAACCTAACAGGTAATCTACTCAGACATGTTCATCGAAACAGAAAACATCTTGAATAGAAAACCAAATCAAATAAAGAACTGGGGTTCGAAATCAAGTCTCTTTCGAGAACAAGATCAGCCCCTAAGGCTCTCTGAAATAAAATAAAACTTAAGAAAAGCGTAGCCTAAACAATGGCTTAAAAACCCTTATATAATAGCTAAAACACGTTTTTGGCTTCTATGTAAATATCTGGGCTTTTCTGCAATATCAACATTCTGCATTAAACCGCCGAGTCTGGCCCATTCGCGCTATGCATCGATCGATGCAGGTGTGCAACGATCGACGCAATCCTCAAATCTGGACAGTGAACTCTGTCTCTCGGACCAAATCTCCAAAATGCACCAAACAACTCCAAAATCTCCACTTCTGCTCCAAATGTGCTTGTACCTAATAAAACATGTAAAAGACTCTAAAGAAACACAAATAGACTCTAAAACACACTTATATCATGGTCTAAAACTAGTAAAAACCATGATATATCATTTCCCTACATCTCTGGGAACTAGTCTAGAACGAATCCACTATAATAAGATTGCAATTATAATTATTGTGATATCAGCACTACAATGCCTATCACTATCTTCTAGACAGATAAGTATCACCAAAAGATCTACATCTTTATGGTGGGACGACGCCACACACATGTGCATCTCTCAAGTATACCCTAAACTCGTGAGTTTTCATAACATAGCGTCTTGATATTTATACTTAACAGGTCGTGGCTAACCCTAGCCAAGTTTTACATTTTGATAACTTCATATTTTTAGGAAAATATCCTATTTTCCTAAATCTTTTTCCACTTCTTCAAGGTGAAATACTGGGAGTTCATACTCTCTCCAAGATTCTCCAGCTTCCATCCATCTCACATCTTTAGCTCCACATCATCCACAATCTTGATACGCTCTCTTGTATCACATCGTGTACTACGCTTTGTACTACTTGGTAGATGACATATTTTGATAGATTTTAAAACTCAGTCAACACAACATCTTCAGCGAGTTCCTTTTAGTTGTAGAGAGGCTCTTTTGGTGCAGATGGCAATAATCTATGTTGAGTCTTTGGCTTCTCGCTTCGACATGACGTCATCCGATTTTGGCAAGTCTAGAAATGGAGTCTATATATGTGCATCAACCCAAGCCATAATTAATCACAACACTTCAAGAGCAATAACCACGACTCAAATGACAGAAAGATAGCTAGACTAACTACTTAAAGAGCAATAAGTGTTTGAAAAACGAAAATTTAAACGCAAAATTCACCATTACTCGAATAAACCCAAAGCATCAAAAGAAAGAAAAGGAATTGATAAGTAATTCATTTTCATGAATCACCTTCTTCAACCGTTACTTCTTGTTTTCACCGTTATTCTCAAGAATAACGTATTGACTCTACTTTTTCGGTCTACTTTTCTTGTCGTCCTTTTTCTTTTTGTTGTCGTCAAACCGTCTAGTCATCGTATATATAATCAAGGAGTCCTCTTTTCATCTAGTGTCCATATCATCAAAACCAATTTTTACACTTAAATTATATTTAAAGTATTATTTAATGAATGCTAATTTATATCATTGTTATTTTTACTTAATATAGATTGAAATTAAATACAAAACAAAGTAAATAAATATAAATATTGTGATTATTAAATTTTAAAATTAAATTAATTTCAAATATTATTTACTAGGAATTTTTGAAATATTTTACTAGAAACAATAATATATGTAGTTAGATTTTCAATCAAAATATCTATTAAGGATTTACCTTATTTAAAATATTAGAATATGTTTATAATTTTAATAATTTAAAAAGATAGAGATTAAATCACTAACAGTGTACATTTTAAAATTTTAAGTAGAAATTTTAAATCTAAGAATTACCCTTTATTTATTGACTAAAAAAAGAATTACCCTGTATTTCATTTTCAAAATTACAAATATATTGTGAAAAATATAGAAGATATTTTTAATTATGAGAACTAAATATTATAAATTATTTCACTATATTTAGTTTTTAATTTAAATTATCTTCTATAATATTATTTGTGACAATACATATTTAGTATTCTTATTTGGCTAATAAAGACACTAAAGTACAATTTGATGGACAAAAAAAATATGATTTTAAAAATACAGTTGTAACTATAATAGATAACTAGATTTTTGACTTGCTCTTTCAAAGCTTATATATATTTCTTTTACAAAGCTTAATTTTAATTATTTTTTTGTTAATAACTAAGATTTTGACTATTTAAAATAATTTTATTTATAATTGTGTTACACGCATTATAAAGTAGAAGGTAACAATTTAGGGTTTTTTATAAAGTAGAAGTTAATAATTTAGATATAGAAAATAATTGGTGTAGTTCGATTGAGTTGGAGATGTCTAGGGCGATTAGGTCTGGCCATTCTTTCCTTATTCGTAACTCTCAAGGTAAAACTTTTCCGGGTGTCCCGGGGATGGGACCACCTCCGGGACCAAAGGAGGGTTCCTCGGTGGGTGGTGAAGCTCGTAGGAAGGCTAAGAAAGCGTGGAGGGCGGTTGTAAGTGGAGCAGAGGAGGACTACTCTGTTATGGTGGAGGCAACGACTGTGGTGAACGGCATGGCAGAGGTGATACTCGTTGAGGGTTTTATGTTTGATGAGAAGCCATTATGGGAACCATATCTGCTTGGTTACTTCATTGGGGATGCTCCCCATATTGGATCCATCCATGCTACTGTGAATAGGCTTTGGTCTTCAGCAGAAAGGGCCAAAGATTGATGTTCAATTCATGAACAAGTCTGAAGCTTTGTTCCGGATTGAAAATACTGCCGTCAGAGAGAGGGTACTACGAAGGAAGTTCTGGCATGTGGGGGAAGTCCCTCTAATTATGCATGAATGGAGACCCGAAGTTAATTCAATGGAACCAGACTTTACATTTATTCCGGTGTGGGTTGATTTTGCAGGTGTCTCGGAGAATATGTTAGGTGGTTATGTGGGAAAGTTTGTTAAAATACACCATAAAATAGAGAAGTGTCTTCTTTTGGATGTAGCTCGGATACTCATTGAGGTAAATTTGCGGAAACCGCTACCAAATATTCTTTGTTTTGAGTATCAGGGGCAACTGGTAAAACTTGGTGTCTTGTTCCCTTGGCTTCCTCCTCAACGCGGTAAATGCTGTAAATGGGGCCATTCTCAGAAGAATTGCATAGCGAAGCGATCAAAGGAGGCAAGGGGGGAGGATAATGATATTGAATAAGGTGAGATAGTGCATACTCTCGACTCAGAGTTGGTTCTGCGGGAAGCTCAGGATGACAGTCCAAAGACGACGGAAGCTTTCAGTGGCTCGGCTGTGGACAAAATTGCCAATCTTGTGGCTGACCTGGAAAACATAAAACATGCGCCTAATGTGCCTGTCTTAGGGGTGCAAGAAGGTAAGATATATCTGATGCGGAGGTGATTTGAAAAGATCTTGATAATGTTGCTGAAGCATGTTGGTGAGAAGGTCGCTCATGAATCTATTACGGAAGTGATTGCTGAGGACATGACAATTACTGGTGCTGTTGTTGGCGCTTTTCCTGATAATGTGGATGAAGGGGTAGCTGAGGAGGATGTTCAGAATGCATCACGTAATATGCGCGGATTCAATCTAACGCGCAAGGATAATGTGGTCCGTGACTGGTTGCGGACTGCAGAGGTTTTGTTGGGCTGTTTTCTGGAAACAAGGGTGCAAGAATGTTATGCTAAATCCATTATGGATTCGGTTTTCAGTGGTTGGAACATTTCACGAATTACCAATGCCATATGTTGGGTCGTATTTGGATTATCTGGTCGTTGAATATTGAAGTGCAAATTTTATACTCCTTGGCTCAGTTGGTATGTTGTGGTGTTACGCATAAGCTGTTGGGTGCTCAGTATATCGTATCATTTTTATGGATATAATGAGGCTTCTGCTCGTAGAGCCTTATGGCGGGATTTATGTACCTTTGATTCATCTTATAATATGTATAGTTAGGCATTGGCAGGGGACTTTAACGAAGTTCTCGCTGCATCGGATCATTCAAGATATTTGGAATATACGGTTGATCAAAGTGGAATGTTTGAGTTTCAAACAACAAAAGTGTACTGTGGGCTAGAAGACTTACCGTATGTAGGGGAGAGGTCCACTTGGATGAAAAATCAGGATTCAAACCCAATTTGAAAGAAGTTAGATCGGGTGCTTGTTAATGAGAAGTGGATGGACCTATTTCCTAACTTATTTGCGTCATTTGATGTGGGAGGCATCTCTGATCATGCCCGAAAAATAATTCGTTTTTCTGAACAAGAACAGAGGGGATTCAAACCTTTCAAGTACTTCATTCATGTTGCTAGTCACCCGTCCTTTCTGGAATGTGTAGGTGAGGAATGGAAAAAGACCCCTTGCCTATATCACTCTCGTACTGCTCTGATTATGTTTCACAAGAAGGTCAAGAACTTGAAGGCTATGTTGCGTGATCTGAATAGAACAAAGTTTGGTCAGTTACCGACTAAAGTGGCTAATGCTTGGGAAAGTTTGTGTACTGCTCAGGATAGGGCATTTCATGACCCATCTACACAAAATATACTGGAGGTAGCTACTGCATCGGCAAGGTGGAACCATCTATCATTGTTGGCGGAGCAGTTTTATAGACAAAAGTATAGAGTACAATTCCTTAAATTGGGTGATCAAAACAAAAAATATTTCTACCGAGTGGCTGAAGGTAGGAAAGTAAGGAACAAAATCAGAAAGCTTCGGGCGACCGATGGCTCAGTTGACGAGTATAGTAGACATTAAAGCAGAGGCGGTCAGGCATTTCAAGACTTTTCTGCAGGCTCATCCGACCCTTGAGCTTGATATTTCGGTTGATGACTTACAACGAGAAATTAATTGTCGCTGTTCAAAGGAGATGTGTATTGAGCTGACGAAGCCCATCACGCGGGAGGACATACAAAGCGTGGTTTTTCATCTCCCAAGTAACAAAGCACCTGGTCCATACAGGTTTCCTGTTGAGTTCTATACGGATGCATGGACGATTGTAGGTGATGATTACTGCGGTTCAATCATTCTTTATGTATGGACTTATGCCACGATCATTCAATGCAGCGATACTCACACTGATTCCGAAGCACGATAATGATGAGACGATCACTGAATACAGACCTATAGCATGCTACAATCTGCTCTATAAGGTTATTTCGAAGTTGCTTGCTAATAGCCTCAAGAAGACATTTTCATTGGCGATTGAATTAAATCAGTGCGCTTTTGTCAAAGGTCGTCTACTGCTTGAGAACGTTTTGCTAGCAACGGAAGTGGTTAAAGACTATCATAAGCCAAATGTTCCTACCCGGTGTGCTTTAAAGGTGGATATTGCAAAAGATTTTGATTCAGTCCAATAGTCTTTCATCCAGAAAATGCTTTAACCAATGGGCTTCCCACTAATATTTGTTAACTGGATTTACACTTGCATCTCCACGGTGGGTTTCTCGGTAGAAGTCAATGGAGAACTTGGGGGATTTTTCCCGAGTGCAAGAGGTATTCGTTAGGGATGTGCGATGTCACCTTACTTATATGTAATCGTAAATAATGTGTTATCACAAATGTTGAATACCACAGCTAGGCAAGGGGAGTTTGGCCATCATCCGATGTGTTCTGCGTTGAACTTGACACACCTAAGCTTTGCTGATGATATTATTATATTTACGGATGGATCAAATTCATCATTCGCTGAGGTTTTGAAGGTGTTCTCGGAGTTTTCTCATATTTCAGGGCTCACTATCAATCTGTCAAAGACTTCAGTATTTTCTGCGGGTGTTGATAAAGAGCAAGTGGAAACGATCGCAGCAAGTTTGGGTTTTTGTATTGAGGCTTTACCGATAAGGTACCTTGGCCTTCCTTTAACGAACATAAGCATAACTAAATTAGAGTATGAACCATTAATTGATCGTGTTCATTCACGTCTGCTGAGTTGGGCCACGAGCAGGTTGTCTTTTTCAGGTCGTCTACAGTTGGTGGTTTCGGTTATCTCGGGCATTACTTCCTTTTGGTGTGAAGTCTTCCGTTTACCAAAGAAATACACGTCCGAGATTGAAAGTCATTGTTGTGCGTTATTATGGAAAGGAAACCCTCTAGCTAAGGGTGGAGCAAAAGTAGCATGGGAGGATATTTGTGTTCCAAAGAGTGAAGGGGGTCTGGGAATTCGAAGACTTCAGGATTTTTCACTGTGTTATAGTCTCAGCCTTATCTGGCGTCTCATATAAAAATTGAAATCTCTTTGGATTGACTGGGTTCACTCTCATTTAATACGGGAGGGTTCTTATTGGGAAGTAACCTCAACTTCAAGGGGTTCCTGGATATGGTGTAAACTCCTAAGGTTAAGACCGATGGCGTGGGAATTTATGAGGTGGGAATTTTATAACGGAGAGTCAATACTCTTCTGGTCTGATTTGTGGCTTCCGTTGGGGAAACTCTCCGACTTGATGGGCGATGCTGGTTCCCAGCAGCTGGGAGTTCGAAGATGGGACAGACTGTGTGATATTGTGAGAGAAGATGGGTGGCGCGTGAGACTCTCTTGATCACCGACAGCGATGGAAATTAGAGAGGCTGTTTATCGGATTATCCCACCATCGATTCACTCTGGTGGTGATGTTCTGTTATGGCGGCATGACAATGATGTATTCAAACCAAAGTTCTCATCAAGAAAGACATGGGAACAAATCCGGTCTCATCAAATTAAAGTCCTATGGGCTAATTTAGTATGGTTCTCGCAAGGGATTCCAAGATATGCTTTTATTGAGTAGCTCGCTTTCAAAAACTGGTTATCTATGGGTGATAGGATGCGGCTATGGGTGTAGAGCAACATTGTGTGTTGTGTGGCGAGAGGAACGAAACCAGGGATCATATTCTTTTTTCCTGCCCCTACTCTTTCTCATTGTGGATTGAAATTTGTGGCAGCTTATTGGGAGGTCCAACAAATCCTGATTGGACAGACACAATTGATCTTTTTCTCACTCGTCGTTTTGATAGGCTGACATTCATTCTGATTCGGCTGGCTCTGCAAATGACGATATACATGATCTGGCGGGAAAGGAACGGACGCATTCACCATCGCTCACCTTCCCCAGTGTTGGACGCATTCACCATCGCTCACCTTCCCCAGGAATAGAATCACTTCGCTGAATTATAGAGACAACCCACGGCTGCAACTATTGCTTCAGAGATGGTTTGGATCTCGGTCCATTGACCACCAAGCTTACTCTTCGATCGGAGACCATTTGTGTGGATGGTTTTTTGCTTTCCATTGATTAGAGTTTATGTCTTTCTCTATTGTACGTCTCTTAACATTTTTTTGTAAATATCCCTCATGGTTGGTGATATAAGTTTAAATTTTACCCAAAAATAAAATAATAATTTAGGTTTTTTAAAAAGAAATTGTATATTATTTAGGAGGAGTTATATTTGGAAATAAAGAGATTTCAATCATGATTTCAAAGTCAAGGTGTTAACCCGCACTATAATGAGAGATACTAAATTTTAAACATAATTTTATAATAATTTATTTTTAATAAAACAGTGAGTACAATGGTTATGTGATATAAGTTTAATATGTATTGTGTTGTCCTAAAATATTTTATTTTTATGGAACAAAATGTTCATATATGTAATTTCTTTATGTTTTAATATTTTAGTAATACATTTATAGTTTTATATAAATATAATTACATATTTATGAAACTATAACCCACCAAACTTGCGATTATAAAAACATCAACCGTAATCTGAGTAAGCATATATTTGAATAATATATATTGAATAATTTTAGTACTTTATCAAATTAAGAATATATAATTAAAATTGGCTAGTCCATCTTTTAACCCGTCTTCCAATGGGTAAAGTTTGTTTATAATATTTTTATAATAATAATTGGCTAAATTTTTTTTAGCTTGTCTTGTAATTGTCTAAATATATTGGAAATTTGTTGGAATAACCAGCCAAAACTGCAATCGTAACAACATCAACCGTAATCTATCATATCAAATATACTAATAATATAAATATTGAATAATTTTAATATTTTATCAATTTAAAAATTAGGCCTGGGCATAATACCCGAACCCGAATATCTGAACCTGGATCCGAAAAGATACATAAATATGTAATTGAACCGAAATAAGCATTTTGCTCCATTGGGTATTTAGCTAGCATACCCGTGTGTATGGGTATAGGTATAGGTATTACCCGAGGACCCGAATCAAAGACACTAACCCACTAAGAGAGTTTATCCTTAACATTTTAGCCACTAGGATTAGTCATTTAGTTTCATCATTCGTGTGCATGAGATTTACAATTGGGAAACTTGAAGTATAAGATTATTCTTTGGACTTAGTAATGCTTGTGTTACTAAATATTTTATATATTTGTATATACCTGAATATATCTGTATCCGAATAGACCCGACCTGAATCTGACCCGAATACCCGAACGCCCGTGCCTATTAAAAATATATCAAACATGAACTTTATAAATTTTTATTTTATACTTAAATTTAGTTAATATTAATTAATTAATTTATTATGTTCATTTGGAAAAGTTGAAGTATATTAAAATACATGGATTTGTGTTGTTTTATTTATACTTATTTGATTTTCAATTTATAAAACTAATTAATGGAGTCATTTAGTTATATTTGTCATTTGTTTTAATAATTTAATTATGCTTATAATATATATATATATATATATATATATATGAAGATTTTTGTATTTTTTATTTTATAAATAAAATGCGATTAAAATTAATTTATAATAAATTTTAATAATTACGAATTTAATAATTAAGTTTCCTAAAATATCAAAATATTAAAAATAATTATAATATTTTATTATAATAGAAAAATAAATATTTATATTTAAAACAAAATAATATATCAAAAGATATTATGAAAATATTTTGAATAAACTCATAAATTATAGAATATTTAGCATTGTCTACATATTGGTCTAATATAGAATGACCAAAATACCATTATTGAAAAATCTAAATTTAACATAAATGCAATGACACAAATCATAATATAGGACAAAGTATCAAGTTTATTTTAAAAAAAAATGTTTTTTGTTTTAATAGTATAGATCATAAATGCAATGTGACAACAACTACTTTATTAATTTTCTACAGTTAATTAATTGAGATGTAATACTTAAATAAAAATAAGTAAAAAATTAGATAAATTTGATTGGTAAGAGAAAAATAATTTTATGAAAAACATATATAGAAATGAGGCAGTTTAAAATTATGAAATATGCTTTAAAAACAAAATGAAATAATATATATATATATATATATATATATAAAAATCGTTTAAAGAATTTAAAATTAAGAATTTCCATTAAAGTAAAATGAAAAACTTAAGAATAAATATCTTATGTTATTTAAATAATTTTAAGGTTAAAGTCCTATGGTCTAATTTAGTATGGTTCTCGCAAGGGATTCCAAGATATGCTTTTATTGAGTGGCTCGCTTTCAAAAACTGGTTATCTACGGGTGATAGGATGCGGCTATGGGGTGTAGAGCAACATTGTGTGTTGTGTGGCGAGAAGAACGAAACCAGGGATCATCTTCTTTTTCGCCTGCCCCTACTCTTTCTCATTGTGGATTGAAATTTGTGGCAGCTTATTGGGAGGTCCAGCAAATCCTGATTGGACAGACACAATTGATCTTTTTCTCACTCATCGTTTTGATAGGCTGACATTCATTCTGATTCGGCTGGCTCTGCAAATGACGATATACATGATCTGGCGGGAAAGGAACGGACGCATTCACCATCGCTCACCTTCCCCAGTGTCGGTGCTAGTGAAGTTCGTCGATCGTACAATGAGGAATAGAATCACTTCGCTGAATTATAGAGACAACCCACGGCTGCTACTATTGCTTCAGAGATGGTTTGGATCTCGGTCCATTGACCACCAAGCTTACTCTTCGATCGAAGACCATTAGAATCTTGTGTGGATGGTTTTTTGCTTTCCATTGATTAGAGTTTATGTCTTTCTCTATTGTACGTCTCTCAACATTTTTTTTTTTAAATATCCCTCATGGTTGGTGATATAAGTTTAAATTTTACCCAAAAATATAATAATAATTTAGGTTTTTTAAAAAGAAATTGTATATTATTTAGGAGGAGTTATATTTGGAAATAAAGAGATTTGAATCATGATTTCATAGTCAAGGTGTTAACACGCACTATAATGAGAGATACTAAATTTTAAACATAATTTTATAATATTTTATTTTTAATAAAACAGTGAGTACAATGGTTATGTGATATAAGTTTAATATGTATTGTGTTGTCCTAAAATATTTTATTTTTATGGAACAAAATGTTCATATATGTAATTTTTTATGTTTTAATATTTTAGTAATACATTTATAGTTTTATATAAATATAATTAAATATTTATGAAAGTCAAAACATAATAATCCGTTTATTTTACTTTTTTGCATTTGTTAAATTCATTTCAAATGTTTCTATAATTAAAATTATTTAATCCATATTATTAATATGTCATCCACTGAACAAAAATCCTTTAACTATTTTTATAATAGAAACTAATTAATCTATTTTTCAACTCTTCTTGTAGTAGTCTTAATTTTCAAATTTGATAAAATAACCCACCAAACTTGCGAGTATAAAAACATCAACCGTAATCTGAGTCAGCATATATTTGAATAATATATATCGAATAATTTTAGTACTTTATCAAATTAAGAATATAATTAAAATTGGCTAGTCCATATTTTTAACCCGTCTTCCAATGGGTAAAGTTTGTTTATAATATTTTTATAATAATAATTGGCTAAATTTTTTTTAGCTTGTCTTGTAATTGTCTAAATATTTTAAAAATTTGTTGGAATAACCAGCCAAAACTGCAATCGTAACAACATCAACCGTAATCTATCATATCAAATATACTAATAATATAAATATTGAATAATTTTAATATTATATCAATTTAAAACTTAGGCCTGGGCAAAATACCTGGACCCGAATACATGAACCTGAATCCGAAAAATACATGAATATGTAATTGAACCGAAATAAGCATTTTACTCCATTGGGTATTTAGCTAGCATACCCGTGTGTATGTGTATAGGTATAGGTATTACCCGAGGACCCGAATCAAAGACACTAACCCACTAAGAGAGTTTATCCTTAACATTTTAGCCACTATGATTATTCATTTAGTTTCATCATTCGTGTGCATGAGATTTACAATTGGGAAACTTGAAGTATAAGATTATTCTTTGTACTTAGTAATACTTGTGTTACTAAATATTTTTTATATATAATCAGTTGTATAAATATTTAATTAATAGGTTTTTACACGAAGATGGCGTAAAATAGTAGAGATAACCTCATGCATGATGCTAGTAAAGACTCTGATGGAACAACAAATGAAGATTTTTTGCTTAATTTGATTCAGTTAAGTTTTTTCCAGGTATTTTGGGTAAAAATACCCATAAAGAACCGAAAATATCCAGAACCGAACCGAACCCGAAAGGTACCCGTTTATTTCAGGTGTTTTATAGGTATAATAATTTAAGACCTGAACCGACCCAGACCCGAACCGATCCGGACCCGGAAAGACCGACACGAGCCCGAACCGAAACTTGGTCGGAACCTACAAGGGTACAAAACTTCCTTACCTGAATATATATGTACCTGAATAGACCCGACCTGAATCTGACCCGAATACCCGAACGTCCGTGCCTATTAAAATTATATCAAACATGAACTTTATAAATTTTTATTTTATACTTAAATTTAGTTAATATTAATTAATCAATTTATTATGTTCATTTGGAAAAGTTGAAGTATATTAAAATACATGGATTTGTGCTGTTTTATTTATACTTATTTGATTTTCAATTTATAAAACTAATTTGTGGAGTCATATAGTTATATTTGTCATTTTTTTAATAATTTAATTATGCTTACAATATATATATATATATATATGAAGATTTTGTATTTTGTATTTTATAAATAAAATGCGATTAAAATTAATTTATAATAAATTTTAATAATTACGAATTTAATAATTAAGTTTCCTAAAATATCAGAATATTAAAAATAATTATAATATTTTATTATAATAGAAAAATAAATATTTATATTTAAAACAAAAAATATATCAAAAGATATTATGAAAATATTTTGAATAAACTCATAAATTATAGAATATTTAGCATTGTCTACATATTGGTCTAATATAGAATGACCAAAATACCATTATTGAAAAATCTAAATTTAACATAAATGCAATGACACAAATCATAATATAGCACAAAGTATCAAGTTTATTTTAAATGCAATGTGACAACAACTACTTATTAATTTTCTACAGTTAATTAATTGAGATGTAATACTTAAATAAAAATAAGTACAAAATTAGATAAATTTGATTGGTAAGAGAAAAATAATTTTATGAAAAACATATATAGAAATGAGGCAGTTTAAAATTATGAAATATGCTTTAAAAACAAAATGAAATAATATATATATATATATATATAAATGATAAATCGTTTAAATAATTTAAAATTAAGAATTTTCATTAAAGTAAAATGAAAAACTTAAGAATAAATATCTTATGTTATTTAAATAATTTTAAGGTTAAAGTAATGCTATAATTTTGTGACAAATACAAGTTTTTGTTTTACAACGACAAATATAAGTTTATATAGCTAAATTTCAATATAGTTATATCAACTGTATATCTAAATTTCATAAAGTTGAGAATATGTAAAATTAATACACAGGAAAAAAAAAATTATAGATAGAACAAACATAAATTTAGAAGGGATCAAATTATTGTAAATAACAAGAGCTAAGTGAATATGTCAGTCTTAAGAATTCTCTACAAACTTGTTTTGAAACTTCTCTACAAATTAAGGTTCAAAAAAAAAAAAACTTCTCTACAAATTTGTTTCAGAAAGTGAGAAATTATGTAATTTAATATGTTGAGTTAGTTATATTTTTTTAGATCCATGTAATATTAATGTATGATCAATAAAAAGATAAAAGAAAAGATAAAAAAAAAATTATGGCATAAAAAGTGGGTAAGCAGTTTTAACAGCACAAAAAAGAACTACCACTAAATTATTTTAAATATATTATTGTTTTATATTTTAAGGCAAATTTAGTATTTCAATTACTATAATATCACTTATTATAGTTATTGTTAAACTACCATTATTCATTGTACAATACTATCATTGTTTGCTATAAAATATTTCACTAAATTGAATTAAAGAATCAACAAATTTCTATTTTTATAAATATAAGAAAAATAATATAAATTGTTCAATAAATAAATAATATATTACACTCTAACTGGATTGCAAATATTAACTTTATTTATTTAGGTTTTTAGTAACGAAAAATTTAAATAAGAGAAAATATATAAATTTAAACTTTTTAATAAAAATTATAAAACTTTAAAAACAATAATTATAATTTGATTAATTAAGTTGTATCCCGTCCAAGGCCCGGATCACTTCCCTAGTATATAATCAGGGAGTTTTTTCGTCATTTACAATGTCCACATCAGCAAAAAAAAGGAGAAAAATTAAACTAATATTAATGAATCAATTAATTCACACAATTTATATTATAGTCTTCATTTAAAAATATTCAATAAATTCGTATTGGTGATGTGAAAAACAGAAAAACACAAGAAAAAATAGTTCTAACTTTACATAAAGTTAGTAGGACAAAAAATACTTTCTAAGAAAAAGTAAATGCGATATCGAAAACAAAATTTTGGAATATTAAAAAATCCACTATTATTTTTAAAATATATATATATATATATATTTTAACTTTAATGCTATGTTTTATGAGTGAAAAAAATAAATCTTGACATTAATATATAAAAACTACATATAATTTTAAACACAAACTCTCTTTTATATATATATATATATATATATATATGTGTGATTATAATCTAATAAATAGTATAAAACAGAGGAATCTTATTTATACTATTTATTGTTTTCTAACTTATAAAAGAACAATATATCCATAAAGAAAAAAATAAACCAGTGTTTTCCCCTTTTGGTTACACAAATATTATATGAGAATAGAAAGATGCGTACATGGATGACGAACATTACTGCCAGCAGAAATCTAAGAATTTGTTGAACACATCAGTTGATCGCAATACGAAATATTACGAAGCATTACAAAACAGTATAAGACGAGAAATCGGATTGTTGGTTTACATAATATGGAGGGTGAATGGGTTACAACATATACTGATGTGGAAAAGGTAACAGTAAATTATTTCAAGAAGCTTTTCACTTCTTCAAACCCTACCAACTTTGATGAATTCTTACATGAAGTTTTGTCTCTAATAACATAACAAATGAATAACAAACTCACGGCAAGCGCTACTGAGAAGAAAATTCGGTGTTCTCTCTTTATGATGCACTCAGAAAAGGAATAAATCTGGATGGGATGACAATATTATTTTTTCAGCGATCTTTGACAATCATCAAACACGATATCATTCAACTTGTAAATGACCTTTTCCATACAGGGGGAATAGGATTCACGGATTAATCTCACGAATATTTTCTTGATCCCAAAGACAGAAAAACCAAGTAGGATGACAAAATTACGACATATTAGTCTGTGTAATGTGGGATATAAAATTATACCAAAGGTACTGTGTCAAAGGTTGAAACCTCTCTTATCGGCTATTATATCGTAAACACAACCAGCCTTCACGGGACCTCTTATTTCAAACAATATTTTGTTTGCAAAAGAGATGTTACATGGTCTAAGGACAAAGCCATCATTTAAGGGGGAATATATGGCAATAAAAATGGATATGAGTGAAGCATATCACCGGGTGGAATGGACTTTCATTAAGAAGCTGCTAAGGAAAATGGGTTTCACAGCACATTGGAAAAATCTGATGATGCAGTGTATAACTTCAGTCCAGTATAAGGTTCGTTTAAATGGTCAGCCACATGGGTCTAATTACACCCAAAATAGGGTTTTGACAGGGGATCCCTTGTCACTTTATCTTTTCATTCTTTGCACAAGGGCGCTAATTGCTAATATTAGGAAAGCTGAACAAGAAAAGTTAATTATGGGACTGAAGGTTGCAAGTGCTTCTCCACCGAAATTACATTTGCTATTTGCAGATGACATCTTATTCTTCTATAAAGCTGCAAGGAAGAATGTTAGGTTGTTCTAAGAATTCTAAATTACTACGAATTGGTATCGGGCAACAAATAAATTTCAACAAAATCATCCTTACAACTTGGTCATAAGGTTGCAACTTCAGTTAGGGAGGAGATGAAATTAATTTTAGGGATAACTAATATTGGAGGTATGGGTTCTTATCTGGGGATCCCCAAGGTTTTAGGAGGAGCAAAAACACAAATTTTAGCTTCCTACAGGACATGCTTCATAATCGTGTGAATTGCTAGACAATGAAGTTTCTAACTAAAGGAGGTAAAGAGATGCTAATTAAATTGGTGGCAACTGCATTTCCAAACCATGTAATGACATGTTTTAGATTACCAAAATCGATAACAAATATGTGTACTAGTGTCACAGCCAAATTCTGATGGAGTATGAATGGTTACCAAAAAGGGATGCATTGGATGACATGAGATAAACTGTGTTGGGAAAAGGAAGATGCCAGCCTTGGATTTCGTGCACTAACGAACTTTAATATGGCTATGCTGGCTAAACAAATTGGGTGTCTGGTTGACAAACCAGATTGCCTTTTTGCAAGGCTTTTCAAAGGTAGATACTATCAAATGGAGGTCCTTCGAACCGATTAGATCATAGTCTCCATCCTATGGCTGCAAAGGTATTGTATCAGCTCGATCTCTGATTAGCAAAAGACTAATAAAAAAAGTGGGAACATGAAAATACATTTCAGTATGGCACGATCATTGGATCCCAGGCCTTCGTCCGAGGTCAGCATCAAGTAAAACCACTCACTATGATCCTTCATTAAAGGTTAATCAGTTGATAGATCCAATGACACATATGTGGAATAATCGATTTATCTGCGATATAATAGAACCGTAAGATGCAGAAATAATCACTTGCCTACCAATTAGTCGATTCTCCCGCCCTGACACAATTAGATGGCATTTCACAAAGTCGGGAAGATATATAGTGAAATCAGGTTATCATTTAGAAAATGATTCTTCAAACAAAAGTAAGTCGGAATCAATTTATGGACCTAATGTTAATCTTTGAAAGATTAAGTACCCACCAAAAAAATAAACATTTCATATGGTAAGTCATAACGAGATGTCTTTCGATAACAAAAAAAAATTTGAGCTCTAGAGGAATAAATTGTGATATTCGGTGTGCCAAACGTAGGACAAAAGAAGAAACAATAAATCATGTTCTCTTCGAATGTCCACCGGCCTTACGAAATTGGGCATTGTCCACAATTCCATCAAATCCATGAAATTTTCCACTATTTTCGGTGTTTGCTAATATTGACTATCTCTTCTGGAGAGTGCCAACAGATAATCGGAATACTACCTACCCATGTATAATATAGTATATATGGAAGAGGAGAAATAAAAAAATTATATAATAATATTTATAGGGATCCAAGAGACATTCTAAAATATGGGAATCTGAATCACGTGCATGGGTTGAAACTCAGATAGCTGAACCTAAAATCTTCTCAAATTCACAAAGAACTAGATATACCAAAAGAAATAAATATGGAGATGCATAGACGTTGGCGTTTCTTAGATGGTTCATGGAAAGAAGGTGATGTTTTTACAGGCCAAGGTTGGTATAGCATCTACGAAGGGATAAGTATGTTATGATGGGATGGGAGCAAGGAACATCAGATGCAGCATGTCACCGCTACATGCAGATTTATAAGCATTGATATGGCTATGGAATGCATGAAGAAATGAAATAAACAAGTAGTTACCTTTGCAACAGACTGTTCTGAACTAGTGAAGATAGTGTATGCATTGTTGGAATGGCCAGCCTTTTCCATCAATCTATAGGAGTGTGCACGAAGGAGGGAATTCTTCACGAGGTTTGTTATTACGCATATCCCACGGCGAGCAACATAAAGGCGGATAAGGTTGCACGGAGTGTCCGAATTCAACCATCTTATCTAATCTATATAGATCTTGAACCACCGACTTGGCTAACTGAGTCGTTTTAGGTTTTATTTTAGTTTATTTGTTGACAGTAAAAGTCACACAAAATAAACAAATATTAAAAAAATTAAAGTAATGTATAAAGTTTAACAAAAAATAAATAGACTACATGTAGTCCTATAAGTAGAAAATATATATTTAATTACTAATCACTAAAAAAAATATAGGAAATAAAAAAATTGAGAATTATATTTGACAATTTATGAAGTTTAGTTGTAATAATAATGCAAGATTGTATAATATTTTTATTGGCAATATGAAAAAAACATTATTGAAAATACATTTCAAAAGAATGTCTTTTTTGGATCATAATGTACAACTGAATTTATATTTAGAATGTCACTAAAGCATAAGTATTACTCCTTATTATTGTAAACCAACATATGATAAGTCAAAGATGAAGGTAGATAGCATGAGAATAAGAGAATGTAATTTTGAACATGGTAATAATATTATTGTTAATGATCGTAAAGACAAAAAGAATTAATAATAATAAAATTTTAATAAGTTGTGAATTTCTATTTAAAATTGCATGATTATCTCTCTGAACCAAATGTTTTAATTCAAAGGATAAAATATTGTAACTATATATAAATTTTAAGATATTGTTTTAGTGTTGGATGTAACTAATAATATAATAAATACTAATATTTTGGCCTAAAGAAGGTTTTTAGGCAAATATTTGATTAAAAGCCTACAACGACGCATTTTCATACATAGATAGTAACAAGTTCTTTGCAATGGTAACAGCCATGCGACTGAACTGTCGTAATACAAAATGAAATTGATTTGAGTTAAAGGATGCATATAGATGCAGGATGTCATGGAGAATCATGTGGAGATCTTTTGATGGAGATCCCAAATTGATTGCTTTGATCAACTGCTGCGAATCAGATGAAATCGAAAAGTTGGTGAAGCCCAGTTCTTTAACTTGGGTTAAAGCTAGATTTACAGCTATGGCTTCAGCCATGAGAGGCGATCAAAAATTTGTTGTAGTGGAACCCCCTGGGCTAGGATTTTCCCTTCTTTGTTTTCTAAATACCCAGCCAAATCCTCCCATCTTTCGATCTGACATCCATGATGCATCAGTGAAGCATTGGATGGAATCGGCGGGAATTTTACATGAGATTGATGTGCAATTTGTGGAGTTCGGCGGATGCTTTTATCTTGGGTAGTTTGCTACTCCCGAGCATATTAAATTTATCACTCAGCCATTTTTCATATCGATAAGTATTTATCGTCAAAGATATTTTGATTTCTCGATGTCCATATAACCCAAATGATCCAGGGAAAATATGTCCTTCTCCAACTCCCGAATTTGGTAGACAAACATGTTCCTCGATGCTTCGATTATAGTTATGGGGTCTATTAGTGCCATATCTTCGACATGTTCTTGGTGAACTGTTTTACCTTTCAAAGCTTCATAATAGCCAGACTTAGCAGAGTAGATACATATCTCAGTTGGTGATACGATCCTTGCCAAGGGACATCAATCTCAGAAACCACTTGGTAGGATCAAGCCTAGAATCGTCATTTGAGAGATGGGAATGGGGATAAGCCTTGCTGCAATGAACCAGAATCTTACTGATGCACTGACAAGAGATGTGGATCGAATGGTCACACAAGATCTGCGGAAAGACTCTTGATTCACCTCTTTGAATTCTTCAAATATAACACACTGAAGAACACAAATGATTTTGCTTGATATGACACACCAACAAGATGATCTAGAAATTCCGAAAGGGTTTTTGATAAAAAGTCTAGATAAATTCGAAATGAAAAAGTACAAGTAGAGTTCAGAAGATGGCTTGCATGAGGAGCAAGCATTAAATGACCTAGGAACTCAACAAAACACTTAATACAAGTTTAAATTCGAAACTTGGCTCTCATGCACACTTCATAGACTAAAATTTATCTTCATGGGCTTGAGTAAATGTATCATGAATGCCAAACATAAGTCTGTAAGCTTCCAATCTAATTGGGCATAGCAATCTTCAAGTAATGCACCAGTTGGACCCATTTAGGAAAATTAGATGTATCTTTATTATCAGTTGGAGTTATCCCCTGTTCTTGAGCTTGTTGGAAAGATAAGAGTTCCAGGAATATGCTCCAACTTATTTCATGTCGAGATTGTACCTGAGCTGGGCTGTGTGACTCAATCTTTGGTTTAGACTCAAAATAGGTCCTGAAGCAGAACCATCGGTTTGTAAAATTCATATATTTTACGTCAGAACTGATTTTACGATGAATCCAATTGTCACAGCTTCTATGATGAATCAGGATTCCAGGAAAATTTCGTTTGTAGCTTGATTCCTTCTGGTTCTTTCTGAAATCTCCTTTGAACGTTCGAATGTCTGAATCGCGTAAGCTTGAGTTCACTTGGGTTGAAAGTTGCATAACTTCTTCACCAGAACTCTGATTGGATTGATTCAACTTTGAGTGTTGATCTAGATGAGTTGAGCTTGCATTACAACTAGTTTATGGAGGAATGGAAAGACCTACATTTGTTGTTCTGAAGTTGAAATCTGGTGGCTCTTCCTTTCACTTCATGACCGGTTATGTCTAATTGTTTGAATCATGAGATGAGCTGGTCAATATCATATCAGTTGGGAAGCAAACGATTATGTCATGGGCTCCCATCTTGCTTAGTTTTATTCCAGTATGGCATCAACATAGTTGGGTACTATAGCTTGAATTTTCTCCCTATGCTAGTCATTGGTGATAGGGGATAGAAGGTCTTTTACTAGCAGATCTCTTGTGGTTTTAGGTGGAGGTTCCATTGGTTGGGATTGGGTTTCCAGTGAGAGTCATGTCATCATCTCATATTTTGAATCTCTCTTAGTCCCAGTACCTCTTCTGTTTGTATTTTATGAGCTTGTTCAATGAAAGGCAACAAATCTTTTTTTTTTGAACCTTCATTTGCATCCCACCAAAATCTAGTTAAGGTCGACTCAATTCATTTGCAGAGTTACACCAGAAGTTTAAAGAATGTCATCACGTACGTTGACATTGCAGAGAGTACTGACTTGTGCATGATCAGCTTGCCAGCCATTTTCATGACTTTTGAGGACCAGCTTCTTGCTCTTTGTCTTATCCAGTCGACGATCAGGCTGAAAAGGTCTCTTTACTTTTCACAAAGTGCTCTGGAAGGCATAGCTACTTTCCAAGTCCTCCTTCATGCTAATGCACATGTATCACTTATCTCTTTCTCTTGCTTCTCGCTTTGTTTTTGAACAGAAGGTTATAGCAGACTTCTGGTAGTTAATAAGTTGTCATGAGGCTTTTCGGATTTTTTGATGATGGTACTTAATGTATGGCAGCAATGTTGATCAGATTGGCAGAAAAAACATTGTGTCATCCGCAAAAAGGAGATGGTTGATCTAAGGGATCTGTTTTGAAACTCTAACTCCGGGTAAGTGACCATTATCTTAATCTTTGTTCCCTAGGCCAGAAAGTTCCTCACTACAGTGGATGAAGATTTATGGCGAGAGAGGGTCGCCTTGTCCGATCTCTCGATGTGAAGCAACATATCCACTAGCTGCTCCAATGATTAGGTAAGAGTATGAGATTGTACTAATACATTGCATAATCCATTGCACCCAATATGATGAAAAACCAATTGCTCAAAAACTTTCCTGATAAAATCTCATTCTAATATATTATAGGTTTTGCTCATGTCCGTTTTGACAGCCATGAAGCACCTCTTCTTTACTCCTGGTGATTTGAGGTAATGAAGTATTTCAAGTATGATCAGGAATTGTTTGTGATAGCTCATTGGGGAACAAAGGCAGATTGGTTCTCTGCCACAAACCCTCCAAGGATCGGTTGTAGTCGAGATGTAAGTATCTTTGCAACGTTGCTTCCAAAACTCTTCTTCTTTCTTGTAGGATAGTTGTAGCGCTTCATTAGTTTTCTGGATTAGCGTCATGTTTGCTTCAAGGTTGTTAAGAGCTCTTTCAATATTTTCATGAAGCCCATCAATTTGCTTCCGGCTGTTTAGGTGTTGTCCTATGTTCCATTTTATGATGGCTCGGTGACATCTAATAATGTGTTATTCCACTTTATCACTCTCAGCTAAGTTCCATGCTTTGAAAGCTAGAGCTTCTGCCTCTTTATTATTCTTCAATCTTATATTCTATCGGAAACTGCCTCTTTTTCTTCTTCTTGTTATAGTCAAAGATTGTGATTATTGGCCTATGTACGAGCCTTTGAAACATAAATATTCACTTTGCCTTGAGGGGTAGGTCTTAGCCCAAGCGCTATAAGACATGAATCTGGCAAGGCTGCAGTGTATCAAATAATCATGGTGTTGGCCCCTCAAAAAGAAGAAATTCCCCGAGTATCTTAAATCATATAGATCCTTCTCAGACATGAAAGTGCGGAAGTTAACAAAGGAGCCTTCAGATCTGCTCGGACCTCCTGTTTTCTTTGATGCTTTATAATTTTGTTGAAATCTCCGGTGAGAATCCAAGGTTTTATTA
This sequence comes from Orychophragmus violaceus, assembly GCA_030180135.1. NCBI lineage: Eukaryota > Viridiplantae > Streptophyta > Magnoliopsida > Brassicales > Brassicaceae > Orychophragmus > Orychophragmus violaceus. Next base: position 65,927,324 of record CM058232.1, on the reverse strand, counting down.
TGTTTAATCCTTGCAGAGAGATCTTTTCCCATACATGCTTCCTTTCTCCTTGTTCATGTGCTCCAAAAATAAATGATTCATAGAAAGTTTTGCCTTGGATTTTAATCTTGGATTCTATAACATTTTCAAAGGTCAGTAGAGCTTCTATCTCTAGCTCATGTTTCCATACAATAGCAAGGCCTCTCCCACACCCCCGACCATGAGGAGAGACTAGAAGGTAAGAGGAGTAGTCCATCCACTTGAGTGTATCAAGCACATAAACATCAAGATTTCTCGTCTCAATGAGGAATAAGATGTCTGAAGAGATGGTGTAATGTATCTCTCTCAGTCATTGAACTGTAGTGTGATTCCCCAACCACAGAAGTTCCATCTCACTATTTTTAAGGAAGATGAGCTAGAGGATTCTGAAAATCAACTTTTATCTTTATTATTTGAGGTATGATTCTGCTCTTGGGACTGCTCAACTTGTTGATGGACCGGATGAGTTTCCATGACTTGCTTGTTGATCCCCCTTTTGTTTTAAAGCAGGTGTTTGCTTACGAGTTTTTGAGCTCCCTTCTTACTCATGATTATGTTTTGTACCAGAGGATTGTCGTTTAGGTGAGCCTTGAATTAATACCACTTTCCTTTTTTTTGGAGCATGCACAGTTGATTCTACGTTTGCTTCTTGCAGTTGATCTTTTGGTAGTTATCCAAGATAGATATGGCTTTGTGATATCACCAGATCTCGATAGAAGAGGAGGATATTCAGAAGACGACATTTTGGACCCATTATGGACACTACGAGTTCGTGGTAATGCATTTTGGATGGACATGTGCACATGCTTCCTTTATGATCACCATGTAACAAATCAACTCCATCTTGATTAAGTTCTCCGGTAGTCTCAACCCTACTAGCATCACGGGCACATCCTTGCAACATTCTCTTATATAACTCTTCTTCGGCACGATGGACAACACAAAGGATTAGAAGAGAACCAACTAACTAAAAGAACAATAACTAATTTTCTCAACAAGTATACAAGAACTTTCGGTTCTGGTGGTGTCCTCATTCTAATCTTTAGAAAACCCCCTATTTCTTAAGAAAAATTGAAAACTTTTGAAATCGGACAAGGACCGGTTAGACTTAACCCCTGATCGGATACCAAACTTGTCACATTTGTCCCCATGGATCTCTTACCATTCTTACCAACATTGATTTCAAATTCCAACTCCTTTATTAAAACTCCCAAACGTAAATTTTTAAAAATCTATCTTAAATATTGAAAGAAAACCGAACAATAATCAACTTTAAAGTCCTAATCAAAAGTATAAAAGAACACCTTTTTCCAAAAAAGTTTGGCACCACACCAAGATTTCTACTCCCGCAACTCCTCAAACGTTCCTGCAAAGGAGGAGGGGTGATTAATTTAAATTAAGTGAAAGCAGGTCAATGAGACCCAAATCAACAATCACAACACAATAACCCCAAGTTCCAAACTAATATCACCTTGCAAAAATCACCTCAAAAGAGGTACTCATGAATCAAACATGATTATCTAGGCTCCCTAGACTCCCCAATGTTTCTCATAGAGCCAACTTTCCATGCACGCAATGGTCCCTAAGTGGCTACACCACTCTCCACCAGAGTGGCGCTCGCCAAACCGGCACCATGCCCCCGTGATGAGGACATCGACTCAAGCGTTGACTCAAGCGTTGACTCAAGCGTAGAGATACGTCGAGAAGACCTAGAAGAAGTACCTGCTGCTCAAGACGTGACGACCATGAGAGATCCCCCAAGGACAAGATCAGGAACTAGAAGACTCAGAGCACTATTCAACTCGTCCATTCAGAGTCTCCTAGCTCAAGATTATCAAGTGGAGCGTGTAGAAGATCAAATGAAGACAATTGAAGACTCGATGATGATCTTCTCAATTCAGCCCACTTAGGCCCAACCATGGACGACCACACACGCTCAATAAGGTATGATTTCAATTCATATATTGTGTTTGTTCATTTTGCAGGTCCAAGTCTTATATTAGTTGTCTGAGTCAGAGTCTGTATTAGTAGTTAAGTGAGTCAAGTTTCCCTGTATTACTTTAAGGTCGGACCATAGGATATTTTATTTAGTAGCCGTTGTAATTAGGTTTTCTGCCCTAGAAGGCAACAGCTGCACGATCCCCTTTATAAGGATCCTTAGCAGCCGTGTATCATTAACAAAGTATCAATACAATAACGCAGTTCTTCTTCTTTGAGAGAAAACACCTTTCGAATTCTAAGCTTTCTTGTGAGTCATATCAAGCGACCTTAGGTTCAGTCTTATCACAAGATCTTCATCTCTTGTGTGGCGACAATCAATCCATCTTCTATCCATTCAATCATCTCACGTTCATTCTAAGGAGTCTAGAGACCCGAGGTTTGAATCCATCTTACCACCATATCACCCACGATCTAGAATAGAGAGACTTCAGTCCCTGTTCTAAGTCAACCCACGCTTCCATCTTGCATCATCTGGTATCAGAGCCGAAAGGTTCCTAGATCAGGTGTATCTATCCCTTTTTCCTCTCGGTTTCTTTGCAATCTAGTTTATAGCTTTCGATTTTTACATTCAAAAAAAAAACCATAAAAAAAAAAAATCTTTTGTTTCATCTAGTTTCATTGTTGATCTACATCCTTGATTCAATTAGAAATCGCTTCTTTGTGCTTGAGCCAATAAGCGAAATCCTTTTGTCAATCTTAAGGTTCTAGATTCAATACCTTTTCTTTCTTGCACTCGTTTTCAATATTCAAAAAAAAAAAAAAGTTTGTTTTGTGTTCTTGATTCGTGCTTTACAAAAAAAAAAAAAGGATTTACGAAGAAGAAGAAGTGTAACCTTTTGATCCGATTTTCCATTTGAATTTTCGGTTCAAGGTGTTCATTTCCTTTTCCAAAGATTTCGAAAATATTTTCCATATTTTTTAGATTTTCTAGTTCCTATTTTTACTAAATCTCGTTTTCAAAAAAAAAAAAGAAAGTTTTCCAAATCTTTTCAAATTTCTAAAGATCTCCTATATTTAATCAAATCGGTTTACAACTTTCCAAAATCCTTTTGTCCAAAACCGAGCGTGATTTATTTTTACTTGTAACCGAGCCTTCTCTTGTGTCAGTCCTTGACGCATCGCTTGTATCACAAGTTATCATAGGTTTTCTTAGGATCTTTCTTCTTATTTTGTGCCTTTTGTTCCCTAGTCACTTGATCGCTTGCTCTAGTGTGTGTAGGGACAGGAACCCAATGGCAGGAGAACAAGTAGACCCTAATGCGACTCTACTAGAAGCGCTACAAGCCATGAAGAACGACTTGTCAGCTCAGATCGGACGGATTGATCAAAGGGTTGGACGACTAGAACTTCCAAGGAATGATGAGCAGTCGGATGATGATGAGAGTGAGAATACTCTGAATGCAGGAGCAGGAGGGAGGAACCGAGATCATCAACATCACCGCCGTGATCGCCAACCACAACAAGAGGTAAACCGTAACCTTGCAAAAGATTTGAAACTAACTGTGCCAACTTTTGCAGGTAGGGTTAATCCGGAAGCATACCTTGATTGGGAGAGGCGTATGGAGTACATCTTTGACTACTACGAGTACAATGACCAGAAGAAGATAGCTCTAGCTTCGGCTCAACTCACGGACCATGCCTTAACTTGGTGGGACAGAGAAGTCCAAGACCGTAGGCGAAACAACTTTGAGCGGATCACAACCTGGGCAGCCATGAAGTACAACTTCAGGAGGCGATTTGTGCCACCTCATTACCACAGAGATATGCAGAAGCAGTTCAGGCTTCTGTCACAGAAGAACAAGAGTGTTGAGGAATACTATGAAGAGTTTGAGCAACTCAAGAACCGGATGGCGTTGGATGAGAGTGAAGAAGTTCTCATGGGCCATTTCATTGATGGACTCAATGACCGAATCGCCAGAAAGGTAGAACGTCAACCTTGTCATGATCTTAATGATTTATTGCATGCAGCCGTGCAGGCTGAACAAGGAATCAAGAGAAAGACCGCGGCAGCGAGTCGCTCAAGACCTAACTCATGGAGTGCACCGCAAGCTAAGAGCCTTGACAAAGGCAAGACTGTTGCCTCAGGTTCCCAAGATAAGAGGCCAGCTTATGAAGCACCAAGGAACACCCGCACTGACTCAGGTAAGTCTTCAATCGCTAATACAAGAGCCCGCGACATAACTTGTTTCAAGTGTCAGGGTAAAGGTCATTATGCACGAGATTGTCCAAATCAGCGAGTTATGATCCTAACACCTGATGGAGGATATGAGTCTCAAGATGAAGTGGAACACCTTGAAGCTGCGGATTCAGAAGAAGAAGTAGCATTTCCCGAGACAGGAGAGATGTTAGTTGTTTGCAGGGCATTGAGTGCCTTGAGTGACCCAGACACCATCCAGAGAGAAAACTTGTTTTTCACTCGATGTTCAGTTCAGAACAAGGTATGTAGTCTCATAATTGATGGTGGATCTTGTACTAATGCTGCTAGCAAGATTATGGTGGAAAAGCTAGGTTTGAAGACAACCCAACATCCGAGGCCATACCGCCTGAGATGGTTAGATTCAAGCACAGAGATCAGGATACATGAGCAAGTCCTGATTCAGTTCAAGATAGGGAAGTATGAGGATGAAGTTTTGTGCGATGTTGTCCCAATGCAAGTAGGCCATATGCTTCTCGGCAGACCATGGCAATTTGATAGAGAAGTCATACACAACGGACGCACCAATACTCATTCCTTCTCGCATGACAAGCGCAAATTCCAGCTTGCTCCATTATCTCCTCAAGAGGTACATGAGATGCAATCCAAATTTGCTGCTGAGGCTAAGGTAAGTAAGACTAACCTTTACATCACTCCTAGTACTGTCTATAAGGCTTTGGAGCGTAAAGAAACGGTGCTACTAATGGTGTTTAGAGAAGTGTTGGTTACAGGATCACAGGACAATGTACTTGTACCAGAGATTGTATCACTTCTTGACAGATACAGAGATGTGTTCCCTGAAGAGATACCAGCTGGATTACCACCTATTAGAGGAATAGAGCATCAGATTGATCTAGTTCCGGGTGTACCATTGCCCAACCGTCCAGCTTACCGTATGAACCCAACAGAGACTAAGGAGTTGGAGAAGCAGATTCAAGACTTAATGGAGAAAGGTTACATTAGAGAGAGCTTGAGTCCGTGTGCTGTACCAGTTCTCCTAGTGCCAAAGAAAGATGGAACCTGGAGGATGTGTGTAGACTGCAGAGCAATCAACAACATCACCATAAAATATCGACATCCAATTCCAAGGTTAGATGATATGCTTGATGAACTATCTGGATCTAATGTGTTTTCAAAGATTGATCTTAGGAGTGGATACCATCAAGTGAGAATGAAAGAAGGTGACGAATGGAAGACTGCTTTCAAGACTAAGCAGGGGCTGTACGAGTGGTTAGTCATGCCATTTGGTCTAACCAATGCACCCAGCACCTTCATGAGATTAATGAACCAGGTTCTAAGAGCTTACATCAGTAAATTTGTAGTAGTTTACTTTGATGATATATTGGTTTATAGCAAATCGTTTGAGGAACACCAGAAGCATCTTGAGCTAGTCCTTGACACACTTCGAAAAGAAAGTCTATATGGTAATCTTAAGAAGTGCTCCTTTTGTACTAATGAAGTGGTTTTCTTAGGTTTTGTTGTCAGTTCCAAAGGTTTACAGGTTGATCAAGAGAAGATCAAAGCAATCCAAGAATGGCCGAGACCAAACAACATAGGACAAGTCAGGAGCTTCCACGGATTGGCAAGCTTCTACCGACGTTTTGTCAAAGATTTCAGTACTATAGCCGCCCCTCTCACTGCTGTGATCAAGAAGGACGTAGCATTTCAGTGGGGATCAGCTCAAGAGGACGCGTTCAACAGACTCAAGGATCGTTTGACGAATGCACCAGTTTTGGTATTACCTGATTTTAACAAAACTTTTGAGGTTGAATGTGATGCTTCAGGCTTAGGTATTGGAGCCGTGCTAACTCAAGGAGGACGTCCAGTAGCCTACTTCAGTGAGAAACTAAGTGGAGCCAGCTTGAACTACCCAACGTACGATAAGGAACTCTATGCGCTAGTGAGGTCGTTGGAGACATGGCAGCACTATCTTCTGTCCAAGGAGTTTGTCATACATACTGATCATGAGACTTTGAAGCACCTTAGAGGACAGACGACACTGAAGAGAAGACATGCTAAGTGGATGGAGTTTGTAGAAGCATTCCCATATGTGATAAAGTATAAGAAGGGCAAAGAGAATGTTGTGGCTGACGCACTCTCAAGGCGACACATGCTGATCACAACTTTGGAGGCTAAGGTCTTAGGGTTTGAACACCTTAAGGATGCATATAAGGATGATCCAGACTTCGGTTCAGTCTACCAAGATTGTACTACTGCCCCAACAGGTTCCTTCTACTTACATAATGGTTATTTGTTTAGGAAAAAACGTTTGTGTGTTCCACAGGGTTCTATGCGAGACTTGTTGATCAAGGAAGCACATGGTGGTGGACTCATGGGACATTTTGGAGTGGATAAGACTCTGAGCGTTTTGGTAGAACACTTCTTTTGGCCTCACCTCAAGAAGGATGTGGAACGATTTTGTTCCAAGTGTGTCACTTGCCTCAAAGCCAAATCCAGGTCACATCCACATGGTTTATATATGCCACTTCCTATTCCTAGTATGCCTTGGGTTGATATATCAATGGACTTTGTTTTAGGCTTACCCAAAATCCGAGGAAAGGATTCTATTTTTGTTGTAGTGGACAGGTTCTCAAAGATGGCACATTTCATTCCTTGTGCCAAGACTAATGATGCCACTCAAACCGCTGAGTTATTCTTTAAAGAAGTAGTACGCTTACATGGGATCCCGAGAACTATTGTTTCTGACCGAGACACGAAGTTTCTGAGTCACTTCTGGAGAGTTCTTTGGAGGAAGCTAGGAACCAAGCTACTCTTCTCAACAACTTGTCATCCACAAACTGATGGACAAACTGAGGTTGTAAACAGAACTCTATCTACTCTCTTAAGAGCCACGGTTGGTAAGAACTTACGGAGCTGGTTAGATTGTATTCCATATGTTGAGTTTGCTTATAATCATGCTAACCATTCTACTACTAAGTTGTCACCTTTTGAGATTGTCTATGGATTTCAGCCAGAAACCCCTTTAGATCTTGTTCCTTTGCCGCCCTTAGATGTTACTAATCAGGATGGAGAATCAAAGGCTGAGTTAATCAAGAAGCTGCATCAGAAGGTGAAGACCAATATAGAGGAAAAGACGGCCAAGTACAAGAAGGCTGCTGACAAAGGGAGAAAGGAGCTCATCTTCAACCCAGGAGATTGGGTGTGGGTTCACATGCGTACAGAGAGGTTCCCAAATCAGAGGAAATCCAAGCTAGCACCAAGAGGAGCTGGACCATTCCGAGTATTGGAGAGAGTCAACAACAATGCCTACAAGCTGGATCTGCCAGGTGAGTTGACCATTTCACCAGTGTTCAATGTTGCTGACTTGCTTCCTTATAATGCAGATGATGGAATTCTGAGGTCAGAATCTTCTCAAGAGGGAGGGAATGATGAGGACATCGACTCAAGCGTTGACTCAAGCGTTGACTCAAGCGTAGAGATACGTCGAGAAGACCTAGAAGAAGTACCTGCTGCTCAAGACGTGACGACCATGAGAGATCCCCCAAGGACAAGATCAGGAACTAGAAGACTCAGAGCACTATTCAACTCGTCCATTCAGAGTCTCCTAGCTCAAGATTATCAAGTGGAGCGTGTAGAAGATCAAATGAAGACAATTGAAGACTCGATGATGATCTTCTCAATTCAGCCCACTTAGGCCCAACCATGGACGACCACACACGCTCAATAAGGTATGATTTCAATTCATATATTGTGTTTGTTCATTTTGTAGGTCCAAGTCTTATATTAGTTGTCTGAGTCAGAGTCTGTATTAGTAGTTAAGTGAGTCAAGTTTCCCTGTATTACTTTAAGGTCGGACCATAGGATATTTTATTTAGTAGCCGTTGTAATTAGGTTTTCTGCCCTAGAAGGCAACAGCTGCACGATCCCCTTTATAAGGATCCTTAGCAGCCGTGTATCATTAACAAAGTATCAATACAATAACGCAGTTCTTCTTCTTTGAGAGAAAACACCTTTCGAATTCTAAGCTTTCTTGTGAGTCATATCAAGCGACCTTAGGTTCAGTCTTATCACAAGATCTTCATCTCTTGTGTGGCGACAATCAATCCATCTTCTATCCATTCAATCATCTCACGTTCATTCTAAGGAGTCTAGAGACCCGAGGTTTGAATCCATCTTACCACCATATCACCCACGATCTAGAATAGAGAGACTTCAGTCCCTGTTCTAAGTCAACCCACGCTTCCATCTTGCATCACCCCGGTACAGAGTCCTTCACACCCTTTTGACAATGAACATTACACCAATTCACTGCCGACACATGCTCAAGAAAATAACTTCCCTTCACAGGACCCTCTCATACTCGTTGTGATATCTACACGTGGGGAACCCCCATTCATAACATCATTATCCAAAATCACCATTCAAGTATCAAACAACCATTTTCAGTTTAAACAACATATATATCTAGGTGCTCTTTTTCACATCAACACAAATTAACAACTAGATCTAAGTCCCCATAATCTAAGCTGGCACTAACAAATGACTAAATGCCAAAAAGATTGAGAGAGAGAGATAGAGAGAAGAGGTCCACAATCAGTCCTCATCTTAGCCTCTTGAAAACGAAGAATAACCACTTCCTTTTTTGGACAGATCCACCGCTAGTGCCTTGATAACACACTTCCCTATGTTCCAGAGCTGCAGATCAGTTCTCCTTCAACCAATAGCTAGATATAGGAGTAAAAAAACCTTGTTTGCTTAACCAAAAGACAAAACTTGTTGGACTGGTTATATATCCGCACTGCACATACACGCTTTGGAAACACAACCATAATTTTCGACGCATACCTCAGATCTGGACGAACTTGGCATGTCTTGAAAGCGGAGCCTCAGGGCTTTCCAACTATAGATGGATCATTATATGGATCTTCACGGTTCACCGCTAAATCTTCTCAAAAAGTGACAATGGATCGGATGACAACGTGCCAGCATTGCTTCACCGGAGAGGCTTCGTTTTGTGTCTCCAACACAAGAGGACCCCTCTTTTTATAGGGAAAAGATAAGGATATACCATAGGTCTAAACTCTGATGGACCTTAGGCACTCGGGCTTCTTTCTTTTCCTCTAATAGTTTAACGGACCAAAACACTTAGCGGCTTTACATCTCCCGTTTTAGAAAAAACATCATCTATTTAGCCGAACCGGGTTACAAATCTTGTGGTCGTCGCTTTGATTAAATCATTTGATTGGCTCCATTTTCATTCTCATATTGTTTGTTTCTTTTTAATTGTTTAAAACCAAAAACAAAAGAATCATCCACTTTAGTTTCATGCTTCATCTCTGTTTTTCAAATTGATCTAAAATTCAGAGAAAAGTTATATTTTTGTCATCTAAATTGTTCGTTGCTCATTATGATCTCTCTTTTGTCTTCTTTTTTTGGATCGCCTTTTTATTCCAACTATTATTATCACAAATCTCGAACAAAACTTCTTTTTATCTCTCATTAACTTATGATGAGGACATCAACATGAGCCTAACCGAGATCGAGGGAAAAAATCAGCATACCAACCATGACGTTAACCCAAGCTCGGGAAGGATATTATCATGTAGACATATCGTGAAGCCACTCCATTCTCCTCCCACCGCAACACTCCGAAAGCTTCCATATGATTCTTAGTTACTCCATCTTCTCCTTTTGCTCAGAGTTGGTGGTGAACTCTTTTTCCAATCTGACTTTGATCCATTAATCATGGTTTGATTCATGATCAACCCAGACCACATAAAATGACGTTGTTGCAACAACAACGATGATTAGAGAGTTTAGTAGAAATAACTTCTCGGACTTGGAAAAGAGAGAAGATGAAGCGCATGTGCTTTTACTGGCTTGTCAAGACAGAACTCTTCACTCACCGTCTATAGCCAATGCGGCGTTGGAGATTGAAGCGCAAAGGAAATGGTGTATCCTAGCAAATGCGGAGGAAGCGTTTTTCTTTCGGAGATCTAGGTTGTTGTGGCTAGCCTTGGGGGATATGAATACTTCCTACTTTCAAAGAATGACTTCCTCTAGGCTGTGCATGCATCATACTCACCACCTTATTGATCCAAATGGTGCTGTTGTGGAAACGCAAATGGATATTCAAAAGGTATGCGTTGACTATTTCACAAATCTACTTGGTGGTGAAGTAGATTCAACAATGTTTGAACAAGGAGACCTCGATATTCTGCTCAACTTTACTTGTTCAGAAGCCCAACAATCAAAATTGGTATGTGCTTTCTCATCCAATGATATTATGGAAGCTTTCTTCTCCCTTCCGAAGAACAAAACTAGCAGACTAGATGGGTATTCGGCTGAATTATTCATCTCATATTGGGAAGTGGTTGATACGGAAGTGTGTGAAGCGGTTACCGGATTCTTTGAATCTGGGCGGCTATTAAAGCAGTGGAATGCAACTACTCTTGTCCTTATACCAAATATTCTGAACGCCTCAAGCACTTCTGACTTTCGCCATATATCCTCCCTAAATATGGTGTACAAGGTGATTTATAAGTTGTTTGCAACCAGGCTGAAGACAATTCTTCTCGAGGTAATTTTGCAATCTCAATTAGCATTTATGCCCCGTAGATTGCTCGTAGAAAATGAGCTTTTAGCGACAAACTTGGTCCAATGATATAATGCTAGTAGCATTGACCAGAGAGGGATGCTGAAAGTAGATATGAGAAACGCCTTTGACTTGGTCAGGTGAGACTTCATTCTAGCTACTCTTAGAGCTTTACTTATACAAGAAAAATTTGTTAACTGGATTTCAGAATGCATCTCATCTCTGAGCCTCACCATTTCGGTCAACGGAGGATCAAGTGGCTTCTTTTAAAGTACAAAGGGCATAAAACAAGGAGACCCATTGTCCCTTTATCTTTTTTTTTAGCCATGGAAGTGTTTTCTCAACTCCTTAGATCGCGTTATGACGCATGTACAATATCATCCTAGAACGGCTGAGCATGAGATCTCACACTTGGTTTTTGCTGATGATGTGATGATATTTTCGATGGTGGTAGTTAAACTCTACATGGTATCATTGAATGTCTAGATGATTTTGCTTCTTGGTCGAGACTTCATATGAAAAGAGACAAGACATAATTATTTTTCACGGGATTGAACCCATGTGAATACTTGATACGATCAGGTTTTAATCCCTAGATCTACACTGCAAGTGCACAGACGTGAACCAGTAGTATGTAGGATATCGAATCCACAGAGACTCTAAATTCTTGCGATAGATTGTAGAATTTCAGGTTAAGCTAGGTAGAAGCGGTAGAAAGCAGTAAATCAAAACAGAAAGCAAGTAAACGGTTTGTAAATCAGAAGGCGAAGGCGTCAGGTCAAGGGAGTTCTCAGGAAATCAGGAACACAGGCTAATCAATCAATCTTGATCTAATTAAGAACAGTTCAAGAACTAGAATCACAGAATTATAACAGACCAACTTTCGTTGCGAATATTATCTATGTCTAACAACCTAGTAAGCCAACTTTCGTTGCGAATCCTAGAGTTCTAAACAAGCATTAATCTCAGGTTCTTTCGTTCACAATTCTCCTAAACCAAATTTCTTTGTGGATAGTCAAATTGCTCATCTAAGTTCTTTCTAGTTAATTAATCAACTTTCGTTGCACAAATCAACCTAACATCAATATCTAAGTGGCCAATTCAGATCAAGCATTAAGAACAATCCTAGATGAAGAACTAGAAAGATATGAATCCCTACAGATTGATCAACCTATAATTCCATGAAATCCCCTGTGAGAATCCCTAAACCTAACTGGTAAACTACTCATACATGATCAATGAAACAGAAATCATAATGAATAGAAAACCAAATATCATAAAAGAGAAACAAAGAATATGAGTTCCAAATCTCTCTCTCTGAATAAAAGAATGCGTAAGTAAAGCGTAGCCTAAACAAGTGGCTAAAACCCTAATATATAGTTTAAAACACGTTTGGGGCCTTTTTGCAAATCTGAGAAGTTTCTGGGCAAAAACTGTAATTTTTCCAAAATGCAGATTTTTGGGCGCAAAACTGCGTCGACCACTGCGTCGACCATGCGCAGAACTGCGTCGACCATGCGCAGAACTGCATCGATCGATGCAGTGCGAAAACGCAGCCACTGAACTCTGTGAAATCTCTAAATAGTGCAGAATTGACCCAAATACTTCCAAAACGTCCAATTAGGCTCCATATATCCTTAAACCTGTAAAACACCTGAAAAGACTTCAAAACACATAGAAAGACTCGATAAATATGACATATACCATGGTTAAAAGTCCTAAAATCCATGGTATATCAATACTCATCTATTGCTAACTATGGATTCACTGTTGGTTCCTTAACTATTCGCTATCTTGGTTTGCCTATCATGTCTCAGAAGCTTAGGATATTAGAGTATGAACCTCTTATGCACAAGCTGACCGGGAAATTCAAATCGTGGGCTGTGAAGAGTTTATCTTTCACAGGCAGATTACAACTGATAGCTACGGTTATCTATGGGGAATGAACTTTTGGATATCCACTTTCATTCTTCCCCAAGGTTCTATCAACAAGATTGAATCGTTTTGCTCTCGCTTCCTATGGCCAGGAACTTTAAAAATTGCAAGTTGTCTAAAGTTGCTTGGAAAGATGTTTGTCTACCTAAGAATAAAGGGGGTCTTGGTCTAAGAAACATTAAGGTCTGGAACAAAACTTTATCTCTGATTTGTTTGGCTCCTGTTTTCATAAAGTCAATCTCTATGGGTGGCATGGTAGCGTATGATTCGGTTAAGGAATGTGAGTTTTTGGGATGTCAAAGAATTGGACACTGATGCGTGGACTTGGAAAACGTTTTTGAGGTTCAGAAATACCGCTATTCAGTTTGTCAGAGCAACGCTTGGAGATGACAAGAAAATCAGATTTTGGCATGATGTGTGGACTCCTATGGGAAAGCTAATCGATTTCAGCGGATCGTCAAGGCCAAGAAACCTGAGAACTCCTTCGAATGCGACAAATGCTGAAGCAGCAAATGATACATGATTGATCCTTGCTCCTCCTCGATCTGAGGTGGCGCTTGCTTTACATGTACACCTCACAACCTTACATCTGCCTTCTTCTAGTTCTTCTGAGGATGAGTTTGATTGGTCCATTAATGGGGTGTTGCATAAGTCATACTCCTCTAGTCTACGTGGGAAGTTTTGAGACCTAAAATCGGTTAAGAGTTGGGCCGAGTCTGGTTTAAAGGCTATGTTCCTAAGCACTTCTTTATGATGTGGGTTGCAAATTTAGATAGACTTCCCACAAGAACTCGGCTTGCGTCGTGGCCTCGTAGGGTATTCAACTGCCAACGGATTGTTGTATTTATACAAGGTTTGAGGAGTCTCGCGACCATCTCTTCTTAACGTGTGAGTACAGCTTTGAGGTTTGGACTCTGGTTATTGTCTTATTGAAAGACTGCGTCCACGCATAATTTGTTCACTACATGGTCCGAGCTCCGATCTTGGTTAAGAAAGGGCATGAAATCTGATCCATCTATGCTTAGGAAACTGGCTGCGCAAGAAATAATTTTCCATCTTTGGAAGCAAATAAACAACATACTCCGCAACTAAATCTCAATTCATGCTACTGCTCTTAACAGACGCATTGATAAAGAAATTTGTAACACCATTACGGTAAGAAGGCAAAGTAAGCATTTTTTCTTTGGCTTAGATGATTGAGTTTTGATGATTTTTCACCCTTGATCTACCTTGTTTTTTATTTTCTTTTTTTGCCGAGGTAGTTCAGATTGTAGAATTGCTTGCTGTAAAATCTAACGTTCATTTATATAATATTTACATTCTTAACAAAAAATGACGTTTTAAGAGAACTAGAGTGGATAGGTTGAAAATACCAAAATGACATCATTTAATTAATGTGATGCAAATCCGCAATGTTTTAGCAGAATTTTTTTTTAACCCAAAGAACAGACAAACAAAAAAAAACTACAAACAAAGAGTAAGTTACAACAGAACACAAAGAAATAGACAAAAGAAAAACTCGGCAAAGTCTTAGCATACCCAGAAAAACCTCGATGGAGCACACGTTTTAATAGAATTAAAGACGATATCGTCAAATATGTGATAATCATATTAACTAGAGTTAATATATAGTTAGTTTTGTAACGCAAATGCATGAATTTACCATAACTAAAATAAAAAATTATGATATTTGATTTTTGTAAGATTGGGTATTTATTTGTACTGTAGGATACATTATTTATAAATCAAACATTTAGTCAAAGTTTCAACCGATTGGATGCAAATCCAACCGAGTCCAAATAAATCAGAGCTTGGGTTTGCAACATTTTTACTGTATCACCTTCAAAGTTTTTTAGTAAAATGTTCTTGTATTCTTGTGGTAAAAACAGTTTGATGTGTGAAGAAGCTCTGGAATTCGATTCCTCCCTTTCTCAGTTCTCATCGATTAACTGTGTATATTTTTTATTTTCGGTTTTGGTGTCTGTACGGTTAAAGAAACTAAAGAAATCCGAACTAAATCATACCAGTCACAATCACAAACCAAACTTAAGTAGATTCGGTTTAAGTTCAGCTAGATTTTTTTTAACCGAATCAACCAAACCGAAACGATCTAAAACCAAAAACCAAACTAAACCGAAATGCCCACCCCACCTTCATCAAGTCGAGGAGGCAAGGCTTGAAATATTTGGTTAGGGATGTGAGATTTTATTGTTCTACATAAAGAACATGATTTATTACAACTTCAAAAAAGTTCAGTAGCAAACCTGACAAACTCTACGATTATTATTACACAAGTCTGTAGACATCTTACAAGGACCGGATCCAAAGTCCATGTACCATGAACATGACAAAAGACTGGCTTAACGACGGATCAGACTGACACCAAATGAGATGGTACAGATCATGAGACCAAGCAATCCCAAGAAACCGTATTTCCTGCAACAACATAGAGATTACAAGATGAATAACATTTTATATACAAGGGGAAGAAGAAGAAGAAGAAAACTGAAACCCGATGGTGAGGCGTTTCATTGGATCTCCAGTAGAGTAGCCTTTAAAGTAGAAGAATCGAGTAATATTGTAGAGCAAACCCAAGCCAGCACAGAGGCAAGGGTGTTTCATTCCACCAAGGATCATCAGTATGAAGTACATTGGCATCATCTCTAGAGAGTTTTGATGGCCTCTCTGCAACCAAAGCTCTCAATAAGTAGAAGAAGACAGAATCATAACGTAAAATAAAAAAAAAGGTTTCTTTTATAACCTGAACGCAGTTGAAGAGTTTAGCATCTTTGTTTTCTGATTCTATAGCGTATAGAGTTGGATACGGCACATTGTACCTGCATCAGGATGACAAACAATAATATCATAACAACATGCTTCTCAAATGAAATCGAATTGAGGCGACCAGCAATTATATAAAAAGCAGAGAAATTGATGATAGAGATCATAATAATATATTTCTCAAACTGAACTCAATTGATGAACATAAAACACAAATGAGAGATCCGACTAAAAAATCAAGAGAAACTTAGATTAGAGAAATTGATAAAATTTCTAACGAGAAAATAAGTTTTCAGGTCACAAAACATGGAGATAAGTCAGCCAATCTATAGAGTCCACTCAATTTTCGGCTCACGAATCGATAGAAATCAAGAGAGAATGAACTTAGATTAGAGAAATTTTCGTCTCCGATTCGAATTTAAGGCAAAAATCAGGCCGATTTAGCGGATACGATGGTTTGGAATCGAAGAGGAGGAAAGAAAAAATGCAGAGAAGTTTTCTGGAAACCTTTTGCGAGCCCTGCCGACTTGAGCTCCCATCCAGAGGTTGAGGAAGCAGTAGAAGACGAGGACGAGAACAACATATCCGTACTCTTTAGGTAGGAATTCGGTGAGCGCCATGGATGATTTGAGAGATGAGCTTCTGAAAACTCGCAGGAAAGATCGTCTACAAGGAACGGATTGTAAAGTATAGAAATAACTTTTTGAGTCGGCAAGGCAAATATATTTCTTTCTCGTGAAGATAAAGAAAACCTTTTAATAAAGTTCTATTTTATTAAATAACCTTCACAACCATTAACAAAATTTCCTTTCGAAATTACGCCTTGGATAGCATGCGGCGGCTTCCACAATATCGGTGTTGATTCAGAAAATCAAACAATATTCAATTTAATAAATTGAATAGAAATTAAGGGATTTTGATATGAATTTAAACAAAAATCTCAAAGCAAAAACGGTTTAGACCGGAAAATCTAGTCTAATTCTGAAATCGAGTCGGAATCGATCGGTGATCGCTAGCTCTTAGGATTGTTGAGTACAAAGTGTTTATGTTTCGACCTACTCTTTGCCCTAGGTTCTCTCTAAAAATATTATTCCTTACCTCTTTCGAGATAAATGTCCTTCTTTTTCGCAGGTCGACGGGCACGCTGCCGAGCTTCGACAACATTGCCGAACTGCCTTGTCCTTGGCGGGCTTTGCCTTGTTGGACCTTCATCTCTTCAGGGGCCGAATCTCCGATGGATATCTCTGTTATCTGGCATGCCATGTACCAATCTGAATGCCACTCTTATTGTGGTTTGACGATTTTACCCTTAATGAAAGGGTTTGATAATTTTTTAAAAAATAGTGTACGTGCCCGAGATGACCAATTTCAGCCGACCCTGCCCGGATTCCTCTTTCTTCTCGCGAGCCAGGAGCCAATTGAAGCTCCCATTTGTTGCTCAATCGACTCTCCTGCTCACCAATCCTCCTCTATTGATTCATTTTCAGGCTTTGAAAAGCTGGATCGCCGTGACAAGCCAGCTCGCCGTCGGAAACTACCTCACATTTTCGATCTCAACAATCGACATTGGGTTAGCTGTTGAGAGGTAATTTTTCTTGATTTGGTGGGTACATTTTGGTTGTGATTATGTTTAATTGTAAGGTTAGCTATTTCGATCGATTAACCATGGAATGTAGCTGTTGAATCGTGTTGAACATCTCCGGATTGGACTAGAATGGATCGAACCTTAAATCCGCGATTTGTTCTGTAGAATTAGGACAAGTGGTACAAATGGTCTAACTAAGATATAATTAGAAAATGGTATAATTGGTATACATAGAGTATAACTGAGAGATAGTAAGTCAGTTGAGTCAAATGGTACAATTGGTACAAATGGTATAACTATGACAATTTATCTAATTCACTATTGCTTTTTTGGTGCTCTAATTACAGAAGGCGATGAGGAAGATCAACACGAACGTTCATTTCGACTATGGAGGGCACTATACAGTTGAGCATGAATGGATTTCAATTAATCTGATTTATGCTATATCGTTCAAGACACCATCTCTAGAGAAGATAACTTATCCGGTGTTAACAGAGAAGATATGCATGAAGATTGCATTAGATGAAACCCCGAAGAAGCTGAAATTGAGTTACAGTCTATCTAATGCCCGTAGAGAGTCATATATTTCAGATGATGAAGACGTTTATGTTTATCTAACGTCAGTGGATAAAGAGGGACTTAAACCAGTTTTGCATGTGGAGTTATTCACTGAGGATGAGGAACATATTCAGAGAGTTGATCAACTTTCAAGGGCCGGGCTAGGTAGTTCAGTGGGCAAGAATTACGGGGAGCTGGTTTCAGTTGGCGTAGTTGCGGATGAACGACTCGGTGAAATAGCAGAACTGCATAATGAGGTAATGTTGAAGAGCCCATTATTGAACAACCGCTTTGTGAACAGCCGCTTATTGAACAACCGCTTATTGAACATCCGATTAATGATTTTAACGGATTTGAGGCTGTGGATAGCCCTCCTGTGGATAACCATGTGGATGACGATGTTGGTAGGCATGAGCATGAGGATTATTGATCTACCAAATCCAACTCCTATAGTAGCAAGTCAATATATTGAAGAATGGGACGATGGTACAAGTATTGATTTATACCAAGAATTTAGTTCTAAGGAGGCATTGCAAGATTTGATTCAAAGAGCTGCAGGGAAGAATTGTTACGGGGTCCACCCTATCAAGTCCGATCAGGATAGACTTATGCTACGATGCAGTCAAGCTTCAAAAGGTTGTAAATGGTATTTACGAGCCACGAGGATTAATGACTCACATTATTTCTGTGTTAGAGTATACAGGAAAATGCATACATGCTCTCGGGTGGAAGCGAGTAATGATAGTTATAAGCAAAAAGGCACACCACGGTTAGTAGCAGCTCTTTTACATGAAGATTATCCTGGCATTTTTGACACTCTGAAACCTAAAAATATCATGAGCATTGTTCATGGAAGACTTGGTTACCATGTGTCGTACTCTACAGCTTTGAGAGGGAAAAAACAACATATAAGTGATGTGCGGGGGAGCCCTGAAACAAGCTACAAGATGTTGTATTCTTATATGTACATATTGGAGAAGGTCAATCCTGGGACAGTAACATGCGTAGAACTGGATTCGATGAAAAGGTTCAAATTCCTTTTTATCGCTTTGGGCGCATGCATTGAAGGGTTTAGGGCAATGAGGAAGGTGATAGTTGTGGATGCAATCCTCAAGACTGTTTATGGTGGTATGCTCGTTTTTGCAACAGCTCAGGATCCCAATCATCATCATTACCCTATTGCCTTTGGTGTAATTGATAGTGAGAAAGAGGCTAGTTGGTCATGGTTTTTTACAAAGCTGAAAACCGTGATACCAGACATTCCTGAAATTGTTTTTATAAGCGACAGACATGCAAGCATCATCAAAGCAGTTTCTGAGCACTACCCGAGCGCATATCATGGACATTGTGTTTGGCATTTGTCTCAAAACGTGAGACAGAAGATAAAGAACACGGACAAGGATCAAGCTGTTGAGAAATTCAGAGAATGTGCTTATATTATGCAGAGAGTGAGTTCAAGACAGAGTATGCTGATTTTAGGAGCCGGGTTCCGAAAGCCGGCGATTATCTAGATAAGAGCATAGGTTTGGAGAAGTGGACAAGATGCTTCTTCCCTGCAGAAAAATACAACATATACACTAGCAATTCAGCGGAGTCAATGAACAGTGTGTTTAGTGAAGCAAGGAAGTACTCTCTCTTACCTATGATTGATGCAATTCTTGATAAATTCTCTGAATGATTTAACCAGCATATGAAAGATGCTGCTTATGCAGCTGATACAAAGAAAGTGGTTCCGATTGTGGAGAACGAACTTCACGATCGATGTGTTGTTGCAGTATGTTTGGGCGTGACTGAACTAAACAGCTTCCAGCTTGAGTACAAGGTTATAGGAACCGACAGAAATAGTTATTTGGTGGATTTGAAAATGAAAAGTTGTTCTTGCAGATGTTTTGATATAGACAAGTATCCTTGTGTTCACGCTATAGCTGCAGTGAGGGAACTTAGAAGGAATGAGTGGAGAACAACTAATCTTGGAATATATGATCTTTGTTCTAAATATTACTTGGTTGAGACTTGGGCGTTGGCGTACTACAGAACCATTTATGTAGTCCCCCATGAGTCTAAGTGGATTATTCCAGCTGAGATTGCAGAACTCTATGCCTTACCTCCGGAATACACCAAGAAGGCAGGAAGAAATCAGGAATTGCGGCATCCATCAGGCGGTGAACGTCGCCGAAAGAAGAGGAGGGCGGGTAAATTTGTCCCTGGCATTGACTTGGAGAAGTGGTTGCAACCCGAATGTCCGAATGAATAAACTATTTTAAGTGTTATGTCATTCAAAACTGTCATTCTTGAACATTTTTTGTTGTCTTGCATGTGTACAATTTGGGAAAACTACCGTTTGATTTGGCAAAAACTGGATATGTTTCGAACTAAACTTGTCAAAACTATATATTGGATAATTCAAACAAAGTATAGACAAAAGGTAGTCAATAAGAATCTGAAACAACCGGAATAATGTTTTGCAATAAAAAAAAAAATTATGTAAACATACATCAACTTCTCATGAAACACTTCTTATTGTACACGGAGTGTCTTGTTGATGTTCAGCATTTATGAGACCATATATGGAAAAAACATCAACTTTGGATTTTACTCAATGAGAAGGTGGTAAAAGATAAATAAAAGTGCATTATGTTGTGTCCAACTACAAAAAAAACAACATAACTCTAGGTCCAACTAGAATAACACAAAACTCACCAAAGTACAACTGTGACCAAGAGGGTACAACTGTATACATATCGGATAACTGAGACCGAGACCAATTTTGTTCTGAAATTTTAATTTTTTTAAAACGCGCGCCAATAACTAGCGCCAATAATTCGCGGGCTTTTTTTAATTTAAAAAGTGCACTTTACCTTTTCAACTAAAGTCCCATTATTTTATTTATACCTTATCTCCTTGTTTTTGTGACAATTCATCTCATTTTAGAGAGAGAGAGGGGGAGATCCGAGAGGAAGAGATAGAGAAGAGTGTGTGAGGCTCGATCGAAATGTCTAGATTTTGGGAATTTTTGCTGGGTTTGAAGGATTTAGATCAACGGCTGACACAGGTGAGTTATAACAATCTCAATTTCAAAAATTTTGTTGGGAAAATCATCGATTTCTAGGGTTTGATAATGTCTGTATTTTATGCAGAATATTGAGTATGGACAAATTCGAAGGAGACCCTTATTACAGTGATATGAAGAGGATGAAGAAGGAGTACGACAGGATGTTCTTCATAGCAGATGGTGACAATGGCATACCGAGAATTTGTCCTTGCGGTGGTCGAATTGTTGTGGAGCCTGCACAATCTGAAGTGGGAAAGAGGTACTTTGTCTGCAATGCGTTTCAGGTAAGATACTTTTACTTTGTGCTTTGGTGGTGATTTGATTAACTATATCCGCAACTGATTAGCAGGATAATGGCCTACACGTTCGGAAACTATGGGTACATGGCATCGAAGAAGAAGCCACTAACTTAAGGAGGACTGTGGACTATCAGGCAGAGACGATTCGAAGCCATGAATATCGTATCAACCAGCTGGAAATGTCGCTTAAGAAGAGAAAAGGAGAAGATTCGAAGCCATGAAGAAAGGAGTGAAGAAAGAAGACTTAGTTGTTCTTCAGTTGCAGTTTATCTCTTTCAGTGAAATTCCAAATAACTCAGTTGTTCCTCAGTTGTTCAGTTTATCCTTTTCAGTAAAATTCCAAATAACTCAGTTGTTCCTCAGATGTTCAGTTTATCTTTTTTCAGTAAAATTCTAATTAACTCAGTTGTTCATCAGTTTCATAGTTTATCCTGTTAAGTGTTCCTCAGTTGTTCACCAGTTTGTCAGTTTATCCTGTTAAGTGTTCCTCAGTTGTTCATCAGTGTGTCAGTTTATCCTGTTAAGTGTTCCTCAGTTGTTCATCAGTTTGTCAGTTTATCCTATTAATTGTTCCTCAGTTGTTCAGTTTATCTTGTTCAGTGGTTATCCAAACAACTAAGTTTAGTAGTACCAAAAGTAACATAAGTTATTCTACAAAAAGCAACATAACTTATTCTACCAAAAGCAACTAAATTCGTTTAAATAAGGAGACTAGTAACAAGAACAACACATAAAATGTCTATTTCGTACTCTCTTCTACTTCTTAGGTCACTTCTTCTGCTCGGCTACATAAGGAGTTCGCAGCTTCTCGCTTTACTTCCTTTTTCGCTTCCCAGTGATCTCTTGTGTAAGAGTTTCAATTTTTTTGGATTTCTTTGACTTCTTGGATGTTCCCTTCTTCTTCGTCCCTTGCTTTGCTTTCTTACTCGGAGGTCCAGTTACCTCATCATCCAATACTTCCCCTTCTACTTCTTCTACAACCGCATGACATTTAACATATTAGTTCTGATAACATCTACACATAAACTCATCTAAGCATAAACTCATATAAAAAATTACATTTTCCACTTCCGGAAGCATCTGCCACAGTTGCAGGTGTCTTTCCTCCATCTTCCTGTCCAACTACTCCTACTTCAGGTTCATTTACCCTTCTTTCTGGTTCATCTCCTCTTGCTTCGGGTTCAGTTACTCCAGTACCGGGTGCTTGTGGGGATGACTCCTTGTTGTTTGCAGGTTGAGCTCGAGGTTCAGTTACTCCATTACCGGATGCATTGCCTCTTTCTCCAAACACATAACCTTCAAGTTCCCCCATTGCCTCTACTAGGACATTGATTTGGCCATTTTGTAAATCAATTCTCTCTTCAATTACATAAAACATATCCATGATCCTATTGCCCCATTCCTCAATTGCCGCCTTCTTAACACAATCCTCATGCGCTGAACCCCTTCCACTCTCACAAACATTCTCAGCTTCCTTAACACCTCCAGCTCGAGAAGCTAAATCCAAGTCATAGAGATTTTTCCAGAATATCTTCTTCCTCTCTGCGGTTAGTCTATGTCTCCAATTATCAACAATAGGATCTATAAACCCTATCCCATCATCAAAACCATCATCTAATATACGCGCCAAACGATATTTCTCCTCAGAAGAGGGTTCCAAGATGCTATAAATATCCTGTAAGTGTCCAAAATTGTAATCAACCGAAGGTTCCACCGAGCCTTAAACATCCTATAAAAAACTACAACTAATACAAACAATTTGTGAGAGTCTAACCTTAGTACTACTGAGGGCTACATTGAGGGCATTCAACGGGAAACCTTTAAGTTCGCTATCTTTGAACTTGTGTTTACACAACCTTGGACCGTCTGCCGCCGCGGGAAAACCTTCTCGAAATTCCTGACCAAGTTGAGGAATGGACTCAAATGCGAACACCTACAAATTGGGTTACAATATGTTAGTATAACACGTCAAGCTATACTAAACATCACACAATAATCATAAATATTTACCTCTAGTGGAAGAATAAACCCGCCAAACGCAGCCTGGTGTTTTGGCCTCACCGACCCTTTGAAGCTTTTAACAAACCGCCGGATCTCAATCATAGATTCATCAAACGTGTAACGCCCCCACGAAAATGTCTCACAGTCATTCACATCATCAACAATACGAAGTATGAAAGAATTAATGTTTCCAGAAGACTTGGACTTTGCTACAACTACCTTGCATAAGAAATACAAGATAGTCATCTTCATCCTGTCTTCCAAGCTCTTCCTCACTGCTGAGGTCTTCTTGACTACCTTCGTCTCCTTCCTTAGTTCCTCCAATCTCTCCTCCACGTCTGAGATTTTTATTTTTTTGGTCCTACCAAACATCCGACCAACAAACTTCAAATCCCCCAACTCTTCGTAGTTATTGGGGTAGTCATGGCAGTCCAAGCCGGTTAGCAAAGCGTGCTCTCTCAAAGAATACCTAACTGGCACTCAATTGACTGCAAACCAAGCCTCGTTTTCCTTCTCCGTCTCAACTGTGCGGAGGCAAAGCATCCACATGCCTTGAACCATGTGGTTTGGCTCCCTGGGCATGTGGAAGATATGCTTGAACTGAGAGTGATTTCTGAACCATTTCAACTCTTCTTCAAGCTCATCCTCTATGTACTTCACTGTTGAGGCCATGGAACACCTACTTCTAATCTTACATGCCTTGGTGTACTCGCTTGGACCAAAAAACATCTTCACAGGCTGCAGTGGTTGGGTTTCTTCATCATCATTAGCATCATCATTACCGGAAACCTGCAGATTCAGAAAAAACTTATTATAAACCACAATTTCAGTATGTTCTTTATATTCGCAGTTGTTCCATTTATTCTTTCACAGGTTAAACAAATCTAAGTAAGTTGTACTAGTTGTTTTCAAACAGAGCCACCATTTACAATTATGTTAATCTCCTAACTCAATCACAATCTATTGGTTGCGTACGTACCAGCTCTGGAGACAATGCTGGTGGTGGTGGATCACGAGAGTTTGGATCACGACCATTGTGTACGTTTCCTTCCTCGGCGTTTTCTGCCCTTGCACCATTGTGTATGGTTTCTACTTCATCATCGTGCTCTTCTTCCTGTTCCTATTGCTCTTCATCATCGTGCTCTTCTTCATTTTCTGCTTCTTCATCGTTCTCTTCTTCCTCTTCATCTCTTTTTTCTTCTTCCACTTCATTTCTTTTCTCTTCATCTCTTTTCTCTTCTTCCTCTTCATCTCTTTTCTCTTCTGTTACGACTTCATCAAATTCATTACGCTCCTTCTCTATACGCTCCTCCTCATTACGGGTACTCTGAGTCACTCTCTTATTGGCACCACAAGCATATCTTACTTTAGCCATTCCTAAAAACATATTTCGGACAACAAAATAAGTATTCTTCTATACCAAAAGAGTTTTCCATCAAAAACGAAATCAATTTGAGATTAGAAACTTACGAACTCCGGCTTTTAGAATCGACAGGAAACAGACTCGAGGCTAAAGAGAATCGACTGAGACGAAAGAAGTGGTCGGATTTCGTACGGTCTCTTGGCCGGATTTGTTGTCGGAGAATGGGAAGTGGGATGGGTCGACTGTTCTTCGAGATTGAGACCTTTTGAGAGAGAGATGGATTTGGGAAATTAGGTTAAGTGTTTGTCGATTTGGGGGTAATTGATGCTTAATTTTTCTGGGCCGGGTCGGATCTCGGGTTTCAGTCGGGTTTGGGTAAAAAGATAGGTTGGATCGGTAATTTAGTTAAAATTGTTAGGTTAGTTTGGGATTTTCCAACGATTTCGATTTAAAAAAATGAAAAAGAAACTAATTTTTATAACGGAGGCATCAAGGATTTTTTTTTAAAAAAGAAGTGGCAAAATAGCCTTGGACTCCCCCCACGCTAAAGTCTTCTATTTTTCGTGTTGACCCTAAAACTCTCTCTAAAGTTCCTTCACAGCCATTAACAAAATTTCCTTTCGAAATTACGCCTTGGATAGCATGCGGCGGCTTCCACAATATCGGTGTTGATTCAGAAAATCAAACAATATTCAATTTAATAAATTGAATAGAAATTAAGGGATTTGGATATGAGTTTAAACAAGAATCTGAAAGCAAGAACGGTTTAGACCGGAAAATCTATTCTGATTCTGAAATCGATCGGTGATCGCTAGCTCTTAGGATTTTTGAGTACAAAGTGTTTATGTTTCGACCTACTCTTTGCCCTAGATTCTCTCTGATATTATTTACAAAATATTAAGAAGAATATTTCCTAAAAATATTCTTCCTTATCTCTTTCGAGATAAATGTCCTTCTTTTTCGCAGGTCGACGGGCATGCTGCCGAGCTCCGACAACATTGCCGAACTGCCTTATCCTTGGCGGGCTTTGCCATGTTGGACCTTCATATCTTCAGGGGCCGAATCTCCGATGGATATCTCCGTTATTGGCCGGGCCTTAGAGGGGTGCTAAACCCACCTCTAACAGTAAGCCTCCCAGTTCTTCACACCGGGCGATACATAGGTCGGCGAACTTTGTTCTCGTGGTCTGGCTTAATGACTACGTCGGCGCGCTGCTACCCCGGCCTTTCATGTTTTCGATCGAAAAATTGCTTCGTATCTTCAGTCATTAATTGCACCTCGGCTTCCTCCAGTGAATGGACTCCACGTGGCGGGAATGTCGTGTTGCCTTAATTCTGCATTGGTAATCGTCGCCTCGCTTTGATAACCGATGTCTTTTTGCTATAAATGTGATCCCCTTCCTCTTCATTTCCTTCATCTTCATCCTTCTCCTTTTCCTTTGCGGTTTTTGATTTCCTTCCTTCTTCCTCTTCTCGTTCTTTCATTGTTCCGGGCTATTCCGTCCTCCTGATTACCGCGTGTCCGGTCGTGTCGGTGAGCTTATGCTCTTTTTGCTAAAGGGTAGCTCATCGGTATCTGGATTTATGCCGATGGTTACCTCCATTTATTGCCCTTCCAAACTTACGGGTGACGTTCAGATCCTTCGTTCGGATCGGTCTGGTGCGTCGTTGATCTCAGGAACGTGCTCTTGTATGCTCCTCCCCAGATTAGTTGCCAACCGCGTAAGAAATCCCCCTTCTCTTTTTTTTTTTGCTTTCGTTTAACTTCTTTAATTCGGCTGTCCTAACCTTCGGTCTAGGTCTATATATATATTTTGTAGAGCAACTTATGGTATGTCGGAGCAGGCCGGTCTCGGAGAATGCAGGCATATTGTTTCTTCGGGAATCTGTCTTCGCATGACTCGATCGGTGGCGAGATGAGAGTTCATTGGAGTGGCGAGGTCAGCATATCAGAATCTTTGCTTGCCCCAGCTAGATCCTCTATCCGACTTCCACCTAGCTCATGCTCTTATTCGTGTAGCCGACATCAGAGACGAGCTTACGAACGACGGGCGATGAAATTGTCTTTCAAGAAAGGTCCTCGGCAGCAGACTACTATCAGAAGGAGTTCCTGCATTTATCTTCAGCAGAACGTTGGTGTTGGTGGCCTTCCTCTAATAGTTTCTTTCTCATCGGCGACCTTGCTGGGAGAAGACGATGCAATCGCCTTAGTCAAAAGAAGTTCGGTTTATTGCGGGAGATGCCGAACTCGGACGGAAATCGTCTTTCAAGAAATTTGTCTTTAGTTTTTCTTCTCTTTATATGTAGCCCGAGTTGTGATAATAATTTTTGAGGATAAATAAAATGACGAGATTTCTTTCATTTCGTCCTGTATCGTTTACTTCGACTCGTACTTTTTAATCTCTATCCGATTATGCCCCTGCCGACCTCAGTAGGATCCATGGCGATGCGGTCAAGTAATTCAATTCTTATTGTCGAGCCGAGCTAGACCTCGGCTGACTTGTAGCCTTCATGTGGACAGTGCTTTCGGATTTATTTCCGATTTGTCATGAGAGAAGTAGGGTTGCCGAAGTAAGCTTTGGTGTATTTTTTTATTACTCATCGATGTGATCGAGTATTGCCTTCGATTTCTATCGTTGGTCCAGACCATTCCTCGGTGAAATCGCAGTTTTCGATGTGAGCGGGTAATTCCTTCGATTCGTATCGTTTGGCCGGGTTGTGCCTCGACGAAGTTGTAATGTCCGATGTGATCGAGTAGTTCCTTCGACTCATATCGTTTGGCCAGGTGGTGCCTCGACGAAGTTGTAATGTCCGATGTGATCAAGTAATTCCTTCGATTCGTATCGTTTGGCCGGGCTATGCCTCGACGAAATTGTAATGTCCGATGTAATCGAGTAATTCCTTCGATTCGTATCGTTCGGCCGGGCTATGCCAAGACGAAATTGTAACCTTCTTGTGAGGAATGTTTTAAGAGTTAATTCCGATTGCTGCAAAAGAAGGGGGGTTCCCGAATTATGATTTGGTAGCTTTTTTCGATACGAGTGGTGATAAACGCCAACGTCATATCGCGGATATCGCCTAGTTCGAAGTCGGTTGTGCGAGTCAGGTCGACTTATTTGTCGCGACTTGAACTTAGGCGAGCGGGGGCGGTCCCGGATTAAAATTTCATCGGTGCCAACTTTGAGTCGTGACTTTTGCACGTGTGATGATGGTGTGTATTATTTCACCATGGCACTCGTGGAGCGCCGTCGAATTTGCAAGATGTCGATATATCTTTTGCAAGATGTAATAATTTTTTTTTTAAAGTATAGCTGAATCCTGAAAGGACTGCCTACGTACCCCGTGAACAGGGGATCAAGCCGTTCGTAGTTCGATTTACATGAGTTGTGGCTCAGTGAGCCCCTTTTTGTGACTGGATAATCTAGTACACAAATATTTTAAGGTGCATCGAGTTCCATGAAAACTCGACGGGTTTTCCAATCTAGGAAGTTAGTAAGTTTACTAACTCCAATCTAGCGATTAAATAATTTAAATAATTAAATTAGAATTAAAAACTAAGAATTAAAATGAATTTAAGTAATTATTGGGGCTACGGGGTTAGTACGTTTACTAACTCCAAAGTAGCAGAATTAAACTGGAAGTAAATAGTTAATGGGAATTAAGTTAAAATTGAGAATTAAACCTAAACTAAGAATTAACTGAATTATTGGTTGAATGAATCTAAGTAATTGCTTAAGTTATTGCTTGTTTGATGTTGATTATTAGTTGAATGTTTGATCTGTGGATTTATCTTTGTATTGATTATTGTGGTTTTACCTATTTCGTTGTTGTGCCGGATAGGTTGTGTTGATTGTTACCTATTCCGGTGTGGGGCCGGATAGGTTCTGGTTGTGGTTACCTATTCTGGTGTGAGGCCGGATAGGTCGGGTGGAATTAGTGATGCTGTGTTATTGGTGAGGTTGTGTTTAGGATTTGCGGGATAGCTTGGGGTACTTGGGTAGAGTTATTATTGGTTGTTTGACCTTATCGGTCTTGTGTTGAGTCGTAGTTTAACGCCCCTGTTTCGTTTTGACCTTAGTCAACCGATGCCCAACAATCAAACAAGAACATGATCACCGGTTTTTTTTAGTCGAGACCATAGCCGTCACATTTTCACCATGTTTGATATAATCGGCTTAGTTTAACAACTTTTGTCATCAAACCAAACCGAGTTATTCAACTACACGTTTCCCAAATTTTGATTAGGGCTTTGCAACCGTAATAAAATTTGGAAGTTATATTAGACCAGACTTACCTAATATAAACAACATGCTTCACGAATATAAAACATCATTTATATTATGAAACTGTGCGGAAATACATTCAGGTCCATGGACAATTTTTATTTAAATTATATTACATACATTACTTTGAAATTATCGTTGCGAAAGAGACTTCGATACTACACCGGTTGGCCTAACGTCCTGCGATCCGCTATAATACAGGTTACCTGAAAAAGATGTAAAAGAGAGGGGTGAGCGATCTATTATCGACCCAGTGAGTTGATATTCTCCAACTAACAAATTAGCTTTCCGTCTACCCAACCCAACCCCTAACACAAACAAGGACAGAAAGTTAACAAGCAATATAAAAAATAAATAGCCGAAACACAATAACAACGAAATAAACTATATGCATGGTACGAGCCCCGACAATATCGTCCTTTCCTCGGAATACCTATCCCGTCACCATATAGGCCCACAGTAGTAATCCCACGACTCTTACTCATAAACACGAAGTAATACAAGTAAGACACCGTTCTCCGTCCATAGATATGCGGCGACTCGGGATACCCCATGATAGCTAAAGTTTCCATGTAGTCCGGCCCAAGGACGCGGCCCTGTTTCCAAGGACTACACACCAACCAGCGTCACCCTGTAGGTTAACACATGTCAGAACCATGACCCGAGAGTACTTTAACTAACCAGAAGCTCCAGAGAATCCATCGGAGAGGGAAGTCGATATGCCCACTATAACACTATGTCACTAACACATCAGTCAAAGCGTTAGTCATATCACATCTCAACAATTGTATCACCCAATACATCATCAATCAATGATAGTCTCAAAACTCATTTATCAATCATTCATAAATTATCATCTCATCATTACTTAATAATTTCCATATTTTTAGTAATTTATTCATTATTCGGTTACCAATCAAAAGTGTGCTATAACATAAAAACCGATTATAATCAAAACATCAATATCACCCAACAATACTATAACCAAACCGAGTATAACCATAATATAAATATTACTCATAACCATATAATAATCAAACCGACACTAGTTATAATCATATCACCGAATTAAAACTCAGTGTCGGGAACCTGCATAACAACACATTAGTCAAACAATTAACCCCAACTCACCCTTTACTTTGTCGCGGTTGACCCCGGTAATTCCGATAGTGTCTCCACACGAACCTCCAGACCGATCTCACACTAACAAACCTTACCAACGTCTACTACAAACCGCCTACAATGAAAGAGAAAGTCGGTACTTGGGATGAACGTTGAAAATCTCCGCTTAGGAAACATTTCACCGTTCCTCCGTCACCATTCCTATTCCGCTCATTCACTATCTCTCTCTGACTTCTTCTTTATCTCTCTTCTCTCTTCCTCCGGCTCCTCTCCTCTTCTTCCTCCCTCCGGCTTCTTCGTCTTCTTCCTCCCTCTGGCTTCTTCTTCTTCCTCCCTCCGGCTTCTTCTTCTTCCTCCCTTCTTTCTCTCTTCTTTTACTCTTGTGAGTTTTTGTGTGAGGAAAATAGTTTGGGGTAGCTCTCCTTTTATAGTAAAAGGGAATGGATCATCACCATACACTTGTCACACCTCCCTCCCTATCTCCCTCCACGTTTTACACACCAAAACCCATCCAAAAACATTGAACTTCACTTCTAACCCTACACTTGTCTCTCCTCTTCTAGAAACCACTCTGATGCTTGACACCACATCATCCCAAATTCATTGAACAATGGTGAGGTGTCCCTTAGGTGCATTGTATCTAAAATCACATTTAGTGGATCTACTCTTCTTCAACCATTTCATGGCCCATGATCCTTTTTGGGCTTGATTTTATGTCCAATACTACTTCATCTCTCAGCCAAATCTCCCTTGATCCAAGCCCAAGTCCACATATTATTATTTTTAAATTTTGATCACTGGTTGCTCCTTAATGATCCAAAAAATCAAAACTAAATCCAGGATAAAATCTTG
Organism: Orychophragmus violaceus; assembly: GCA_030180135.1. Lineage (NCBI taxonomy): Eukaryota > Viridiplantae > Streptophyta > Magnoliopsida > Brassicales > Brassicaceae > Orychophragmus > Orychophragmus violaceus. The sequence continues at coordinate 65,896,725 of CM058232.1, read as the reverse complement.
CTAAATTCTAGTAACCAAATCTCATATATATATATTAATAGATCTGTGGTAGAAATTTCATAATTTTTGGTGGATTTAGAGGGTTTTTCGACTTACCCGATCGCTTAATTAATTTGTCGGTAAAAACCTGTTATTTATGAAAATTCCCAAAACTTTCCAAAAATAACTCTGATCAATTTATTTAAAATATAATTCTTTTTATTAGAAATAAAATATCATTACACAAAATAATAATATTTGTATTGCTTCCCGAGATCAGGGTATTATATTCTTCCCCCTTTAATAGAATTCGTCCTCGAATTCTTTAGGGTTCCGAGAATTTTTTTTCTACTGCTGACACCTCATTAAAGAACTCTTGATATGACGCTTTAAACCTTGATTCATCCTCCCACATAACAGTCACACGATTCTACTTTCCCCAAAAAACTTGGATTTGCGGAATCTCCCGATTCTTGAGTTTCCGGATATGCCTCTCTCTGATTCGAATGGGTCATTCAGTGTAGGTATGGTTTGACTGAAGATCTCCTATTTTCTTCGTTTCCAAATCTCTTGGATCACAAATGAATTTCCGTAGCATAGACACATGGAACACCGGATGAATCCGAATGTCTGACGGTAAATCCAATTTGTAAGCCACCTTTCCTACTTTACCAATTACTTGGTATGGTCCGATATAGCGAACTGCTAATTTTCCAACCTTGCCGAAACGTTCCCCTCTTATTTGCGATGAAACCCTCAAATAAACCCAATCTCCAACTTCAAAGTTAACTTCTCGCCTTGCTTGATCTGCAAAGTTCTTCTGCTGCTCTTGAGCTTTCTTCATGTTGGCCCGAATCATCTATAGTTTGCTGGTCATCTCATCAACGATCTTTGGTCCGAAGACTTCTCGCTCTCCAATCTCGGTCAACATAGCGGAGTTCTACACGGTCGCCCATATAAAGCTTCATATGGGGACATTCTGATGCTGGAATGGTAAATGTTATTATACGAGAACTCCACTAGAGGTAAATGCTTCACCCAACATGTCCTCAGTGGTCCGGATAGTCCTTTCTGTTTGGCCGTATGTTTCTGGATGGTAAGCAGTACTGATGTGCAACTCTGTTCCCAATGCTTCTTGTAATGCTCTCCAAAAGATGGAGGTAAATCGTGGATCCTGATCCAACACGATATCTATTGGAACTCCATGTAGGCGAATGATCTAATCAATATATAGCTCGCCCAAGGCTTCCACCTTATTTGTATCCTTTATTGGAATAAGATTAGTCACCTTGGTTAGACGATCAACAATTATCCCGATTTCATTATTCGCTCTCCCTTTTGCTGTCGGCATTCCGGTGGTAAAATCCATTGATAAGGAGTCCCATTTCCACTTAGGAATAGGTTGATTTTGTAGTAAGCAACCGGGTTCTTGATGTTCCACTTCGATATGCTGATAAGTCGGGCATTGCGGTACCCATCGAGATACAAACTTCTTCATTCCCGGCCAATGATAATATCTCTTCACATCCTTATACATCTTCGAACTTCCGGGGTGGATGCTAAGTAAGCATTGATGCGCTGCTTTCAAGAATTCTTCTCGAAAACCCTGACCTTCGGGTACGGTAATTCTTCCTTTGAAAAATAATGTACCATCGATGTCCAAATGATATCCGCTCTAGTTTGGCCCATCTTGATTTTTACTTCGACGATGATCCTTGAGATTTTCTCGTCTCTCTGTTGTTCTCCTCGGATCCACAGAACTAAATCCGCTTGCCTTATAGCTTGTAAGCCTAACGGGCTCATTTGTTTCTCCTTCAATTGCAGCCAGATTTACCAACTTGAGTTCTTCAGATAAAGATTCAAGTTCCTTCTCGATGCTAGCCTTGGTTTTCCACCGGCTAAGTGCGCCGACTCATAAGCTTTTGCAGGATGATACTTGATCTTAAGATCATAATCTGTGATAAATTCCATCCACCTCCGCTGTCGTAGATTAAGATCCGGTTGCGTGAATAAGTACTTAAGACTTTGATGGTCCGTAAATACTTCCACGCTTTTGCCATAAAGGTAGGATCTCCAAATCCTCAATGCGAACACAACTGCTGCCATTTCCAAGTCGTGCATCCGATAGTTCCCCTCATGCTTCCTTAACTGACGGGATGCATAAGCGATAACTTTACCTTCTTGCATTAGAACACATCCCAATCCAACTCGCGACGCATCGGAATATACCGTATAGGGTTTCCCAGGTTCTGGCAAAGCCAAAACTAGTGCCGAAGTCAAAGATGTCTTCAGCTTACCAAAAGCGCCTTCTGCTTCCTTACTCCAAATAAAGAGAACTCGTTTCCCTGTTATCTTTGTCAAAGGCTTTGCAATCAAGGAAAATCCGCGAACGAATTTCTGATAATACCCCGCCAAGCCAAAAAAACTTCGAACTTCCATCACTGAAGTAGACCGAGGCCATTCTTGGATCGCTTTTACTTTCTCGGGATCGGCTGATACTCCTTGCTCGGAGATGCGATGACCCAGAAATCCAATTTCCCTCTGCCAAAACAAACATTTGCTAAACTTAGAAAATAGTTTTAGCTTTCGCAATATCTCGAGAACTAACTCCAAATGCTCCTTGTGATCTTCCTCGGTCTTTGAGTAAACCAGAATATCGTCGATAAATATGATAACAAATTTATCGAGATAATCATGAAAAACCTCATTCATTAGCCGTATGAAGGCCGCCAGTGCGTTGGTAAGCCTAAAAGGCATTACCACAAACTCAAACTGTCCATATCGGGTTCTGAACGTGGTCTTTATGATATCCTCCTCAGCGGAGGAATTTGGTGATATCCAGATGCCAGATCTATTTTTGAAAACCAGCTTGCTGCCTTAAGCTGATCAAAAAGTTTGTCGATCTGAGGAAACATATATTTATCCTTAATGGTGATATTGTTGATGCCGCGATAGTCGATACACAATCTCATAATCCCATCTTTATTTCTAACAAATAGTACTGGAGATCCCCACAGCGATGAGCTTGGTCGAATAAAACATTTCTCGATCAAATATTCAAGTTGCTTCTTGATTTCGGCCAACTCCGCTGGTGCCATTCGGTAAGGAGCCTTTGCGATAGGCTTCGCTCCCGGTTCCAAATTAATGGTAAAAGGATTGCTCCGAGGTGGAGGTAATTCCTTTAACGCCGCAAATACGTCCTCGAACTCACGAACCACCGCAATGTCCTCGATCTTGATGTCTCTGTTGATGGATTCATCGGCGGCAGTGATGGTCACCAAAAATGCCTCTCTATTCTTGATCAAGTCCTGTACTCGAAGAGCCGCCACCAGGGATACCGACTTACTAGGGTTAATCCCGTAGTAAACTAATTCCTCCATGTCGTTTCTACGGAATGTAAGTCTCCCTTGACCGCAATCTAACAGGGCCTGATAACCAGTCCTTTCCGAGAATGACTTCATACTGCGTCAAAGGTACGACTAGCATGTTCTCCAAGAACTTCTTCGCCTCGATTACTAGTGGTACATTCCGAATGTACTTGTCCAATTGTAGGGTTTGATTTATGGGGGTTAACACAGCGACATAAACTTTTTCCATTCTATACCTCTCTATGAATTCAACGACTACTTCGGGAGCCACAAAACTATGTGTGGCTCCCGAATCGAACAATACATGCGTGGGACGATCCGCGATGTAACGCCCCCTTCCTGTTATCCACTGACCGACGAGCTGACCGGTCAACAATCAAACAAGAACATGACCGGCCGAACCCGTGCAGGCCAAACAAGAAGAGTTTGTCACAAAATGAAAGCCAGAGAAGGTCCGGTTTTAGTCAATGGCTCGAACCAAACCATCATTGACTCTGTGTACCTTGTTTCCACGATACAAGGCTTTTCAACCCGTACCGTTTTCACAAGTTGTGTTCGGTCCAGACTAAACCATATATCAGGGAATAATTCCATTTTTAAGTATTATAAATCTTTTAAAAATTTCAATATAACTTAGGAGTTTCCTGAAATATAACTTACGGGGCTCCCCAAATCTGAAACCGAAAAAACCATGAAAACGAGTCAAAATCAAACCACGCCCAAATGCGAACCCCCAAACTACTCTGAGTGTCCTACGCGTCCGCCAAGCAAAGCCCAACCTGAAAAACACAAAATGAGTCTAATGAGTAATCTAAGGTTACCCAGTGAGTTGGCTCCCAACTAAACATGCTTCTAAGCTAAACGAATCCCACCCAATCCCAAATTAACAAACAATAACAAGCGGTAAAGTAAAATAGCTGATTATGTGCTACCAAGACGTAATGAGCTCCACAGCACACAAGCATTCAAGTAACAACACATATCATCAACAAAGAAAATCGAGAATACTGCGGCACATGCCCTCGATTAGACTCGATCTAACTAATGCAGTACAAACACTAACTCCATACCATTGGGCCCACTATGCGAACTCTGTAACTTCCACGGGAACACTTAGCTACCCTATGGTAACTAAAACCTCCCATGACTCCTAGACGTTAACCCGAAGTCCTACGACTAGAACACCATTCTCTGTCCATCGATAAGCGGTGACTCGGGCTACCCCTAGATAACCAAAGCATCCATGCAGTCCTGACCTAGGACGCGACCCCGTATTGGCCGGACTACACATCTACATACGCCACTCCATAGTTTCACACCTGCCAGAAACACTACCCAAAGGTATGTGAACTGACCAGGAACTCAACTCCCGAGGATCCAATCGGGCAGGAAGTACTTAAACGCCATCTGTAGACTTTCGGGATCTAACGCACCCTATAGAGTCCTAATAACAGTAATGTAAACAAGCAGACTCATTTGGACACTATCACGCAAGTCACAAGGTCAAATAGAAACACTATCTCAATCCCCGTACCCAGTCTATACCGCAAGTCCTACCACCATTAATCAACACAACCTGAAATATCTAGTCTCGCACCGGATACGTATCCATACACAGACTTATCCGGTCCCGTACCGGAGTAAGTATCTACCAGTACAGTCTACTCTGCCCAACACCGAAGTAGATGAACCATCACACAATCAATAGTCCACTCGGCCAACACCGTAGTAGATAAACAATCAAGCAATCAACAATCCACTCGGCCCAACACCGGAGTAGATAACAATCACACCAAGATAACAATCACACCAACAACAGTCTACCCGGCCCAACACCAGAGTAGATAACAATCACACATTTTATCACATCACCAATCAGATAAATATTTATATTTAATTAATCTTTAATTCTTTGTTTTAACCCTAATTCATTTTAACCCGCTACCTTGGGATTAGTAAGCTTACTAACCCCGTAGCCCCAATTCAACTTATCTTAAATTCATAGTTTTTAATTACTTAATTATCTTACCGATAGATTTGGAGTTAGTAAACTTACTAACTCCCTAGACGGTTCAACCCCAGATTAATCTTTTAAATTCCTATTTCAATAGTTCTATGTTTAATTATCCAAATCCGTCAGGTTGAGATTAGTAAACTTACTAATCTCCTGACGCCCTAATAATTTATGATTATTACTTAACCCAACCCAATTATCATACTGTAATGTTTGTTATGTGTTTTAACCGTATTTTAATCAACTCATAATTTCCCGTATATAGATTCATTTAGATATGTTCTTATAATATATATATATATATACGTCCTAGTATGCCGTTCTATATGTATGCAACACCCAATCAAGCAATCAACGATAAGATCAATCAATCAACCAATGAGTGATAACTATATGCAATATTATATCCTATATGTTTTGTTTAATTCTCGAGTTATTTAATCATCTTAACCGTTCTATCATATTTCGGTAATGGGTATGCATTCCTATGATTCTAAGGTTCCATAATTCTGAGGTCTATATGATATACCTAAATGCATTAAACAATAATTCAGCCAACTCACAGTGATATCGTGATGACGGATGGACGGATTGACGGAACCATGAGACCCGACACGAACCAGATGCTAACCCGAACCTTCCCCGAATCGTTGATTTGCTTTGACCCGAACTTAACCCGCTTTAACCCAAACTTGACCCAAGCGTTGACCCCGCTAATTCCGATCGTTTCTCCACACAAACCTCCGGGCTGATCTCATACAATGTCTATTACAAACAGCCTATAAGGAAAGAGAAATTCGGTACGTGGGATGAACGTTGAAAATCTCCGCTTCCGGAAATATTTCATTGTTCCTCCATCACCATCCCATCTCTTATTCACTTTCTCTCTCTACCTCACTTTCTCTCTCCGTATATTAGGGAATAATTCCGTTTTTAAGTATTATAAATCTTTTAAAACTTTTAATCTAACTTAGGAGTTTCCTGAAATATAACTTATGGGGCTCCCCAAATCCAAAACCGAAAAAACCATGAAACAAACCACGGGAAAATGCGAACCCCCAAACTACTCCGAGTGTCCTACGCGTCCGCCGAGCAAATCCCAACCTGAAAAACACAAAATGAGTCTAATGAGTAATCTAAGGTTACCCAGTGATTTGGCTCCCAACTAAACATGCTTCTAAGCTAAACGAATTAAACCCAAACCCAAATTAACAAACAAAAACAAGCAGTAAAGTAAAATAGCTGATTACATGCTACCAAGACGTAATGAGCTCCACAGCACACAAGCATTCAAGTAACAACACATATCATCAACAATAAAAATCAAGAATACTGCAGCACATGCCCTCGATTATACTCGATCTAACTAACGCGGTACTAACACTGTTATCTGTCCATCAACACGCGGTGACTCGGGCTACCCTAAATAACCAAAGCTTCCATGTAGTCCTGAACTACACATCTACATACGTCACTCCATAGGTTCACACCTGCCAGAACCACTACCCAAAGGTATGTAAACTGACCAGGAACTCAACTCCTTAGGATCCAATCGGGCAGGAAGTACCGAAACGCCATCTCTAGACTTGCGGGATCTAACGCAGCCTATAGAGTCCTAATATCAGTAATGTAAACAAGCAGATTCACTGGGACTCTATCACGCAAGACCGACAAGGTCAAATAGAAACATTGTCTCAATCCCCGTACCCAGTCTATCCGGCAAGTCCTACCACCATTCATAAACACAACCTGACATATCTAGTCCCGCACCGGAATATGTATCCATACCCAGACTTACCCGGTCCCGGACCAGAGTAAGTATCTACCGTTACAATCTACTCGGCCCAACAACAAAGTAGATGAACCATCACACAATCAAAAGTCTACTCAGCCCAACACCAAAGTAGATAAACAGTCAAGCAATCAACAGTCTACTCGGACCAACACCGGGGTAGATAACAATCACACTATCAACAGTCTACCCGACCCAATACCGGAGTAGATAACAATCACACAACTAATCTCATCACCAATCAGATAAATACTTAGTTTTAATTAATCTTTAATTCTGAGTTTTAACCCTAATTCATTTTAACGCGCTACCTTGGGATTAGTAAGCTTACTAACCCCGTAGGCCCAATTCAACTTATCTTAAATTCATAGTTTTTAATTACTCAATTATCCTACCGCTAGATTTGGAGTAAGTAAACTTACAATCTCCCTAGACGGTTCAACCACAGATTATATCTTTTAAATTCTTATTTCAATAGTTCTATGTTTAATTATCGAAATCCGCCAGGTTGATATTGTTGGGAATGTCCTGAAATTACACTTGTAATTACTCTAGAGATAGTTGTGTTGTCGAGATTAGACATTCATATAATACTAGATGATCATAATGTTTTGCTAGAAGCCACTTGTGATCTGTGAGTTATGAACTCATTGCTAGTATTATATGATCCTACAGGGTCACACACCTAAGCAAACTGGATATAGAATATGGGGTTGATCATTAGTGTAATGATCTGATGAATGTTTATATGATATGCATTCGATAACAAGTTTCTGAGGCAGTGTCGATCGACACAACATGTGCATCGATCGACACAGATCGCGGACCAAAATATCGATTTTGGTTTATGAATTAATTAACCACGGTTTGAGTTTTGGTTAATCAAGTCATGGTAAAAGTCAATATATATGATATATGGTCGACTTTTACAGCGACCAGACCCAATTCACAGCCACCAGAAAGAAACTGAAACCCTCTGAGAGATCCGATCTCTAAACGGCACTAGCATCCCGTCCATTCCAGTTTGTGTGCGTGTGGATACCAGTAGAGGCGCAACACTTGAGGCGCTAATCAATCTCGAATACCTAATCATCTTCCGCTGCATAACTTTCCAAGTATCTTCGAGATCTGATGTAGATTCAATGATATAAACATGACCCTAGATCCTAGGCTACGGAATTCAGACTTAGGGTTGCCTAATTGGATTAAGAACTGCTAGAAATTCCTTCAGTGGTATCAGAGCCTTAGGGTTCCATTGAATCTGTAGCATGTTGATTAGATTGGTTGAATCTAGATCATTGTATATTGGATATATGCATGCTAAATTTAATTTTGATCAAAGTAATCTAGTTTAGGTTTTTTGTTCAAAATCGTAAACATTGCTAGGGTTTTTCACATGGTGTCGATCGATGCCAATCCGGCGTCGATCGACACAAGGCAAAAACCCGAACATAATTTCGCTTAGTGACGATCGACACAAGAGTTGTGTCGGTTGACACAGACCTTGCGATTGGGATAATCGGTTCAATTGGATTGGACCGGCTATCGAGCTTGGTTAAAATTGGTTAAACCGCTTGGAACGGTTTATTGCGATTGGTTTGATTTGGTTGGTGTCGACCGACACTAATGTAGTATCGATCGACACTGACCAGTTATCGAAACCGAGTCAATTGGATTGATCGGTTATCGAAATTTGGTTTTGGTAGAATTGTGTCGATCGACACTAAAGTAGTGTCGGTCGATGCAGGATCAAAGAGGTTTCGGTTATTGAGCCTGAAATCACAAAACCAAACCAAAATAAATCCAATTCTTAGAATAATTAAAACTTAATAAAATTAGTTGTTTTAATTAATTATAATCCTTCTAAGATACATATATGATGTGTATATTAGATTAAACAGTTCTGTTCCTCAACTAAATATCAAGTATGTTTAGATGTCTTTCCAATCTTGTCAACTGTCAAGACTTGTTTCATTGTGCGATAGACTTGCAATGCAAGGAGTCCACAATTACATAAGTAAGACAGGAGGTAATCGTGTTGATGGACTTGACGTCAACAATTACATGACTTAAAAGATTGGTTTACTTGACTGGGCCATCAAAATCGTTTTGGGCCCAGAGACATCAGGTGGATTGGGCATAAGATGTAAATCCACAACCAAGAGTTATATTGGATATAACTAGCAAAGTTGTTGCTTACCTAGATAGCTAAAATTTGGGTGATAGCCAGTGGCTCACTCAAGTTTCAGTGAAGTATGGGTCTTGGATCATTATATTCATTTGAGGAAACATTGTCTTGAATATAATGCGAGTCTTCTTAATAGTTAAGATTTCTCATTTCTTGAACATCATAACTAAACCTCTCTTGTTTTCAGCTATGTCTAGCTCAAACCATCATAACAATTTCTCCCTGCAATCCGTCCTTGAGAAGGACAAGTTAAATGGATCCAACTTTCTTGAATGGTATCGGAACTTGAGAATTGTTCTCAAACATGAGAAGAAAGACTATGTCCTTGAGAAAGTTCTCCCCAAGAAGTACCGAGCCAATGCCTGGCAGTCAGAGAAGGATGCTTGGGATAAGCATTCTAATGATGTGGTCGATGTGTGTTGTCTCATGTTGGCCACCATGAACTCGGATTTGCAGAAGCAATTCGAGAACGTGGAGTCGCCAATAGAGATGATCACTAACCTGAAAAGTATGTTTCAGGAGCAGGCATGAACTCAGAGATACCAGACGGTTAAGTCTCTAATTGAGTGCAAGCTACCAAAGGACGGACCAGCTAGTCCTCATGTCATTAAGATGATGGGTTATATTGATAACCTGGGGAAACTGAATTGTCCAATTAGCCAAGAGTTGGCTACTGACATCATTCTGCAGTCACTGCCGTCAAGCTATGATCATTTTGTTATGAACTATAACATGAACAACTTGACAAAGAGTTTGACTGAGTTGCATGGGATGCTCAAAACTGCTAAACCTAATATCAAGAAGGACACCCCAAATACCCTTATGGTACAAAAGGGTAAAAGGTTTAAGAAACTTGGTAAGAACAAAGGGAATGGGAAGACGAGCTCGATTGTGAATCCAAGCGAGTCTAACCATGTTCCTAAGGTTAAAATCGGTCCTTCTAAAGATGATAAGTGCCATTATTGTAATGGTTATGGGCATTTGAAAAGAAACTGCAATAAATTCCTGGTAGATTATGAGAAGCTGAAGAAGACGTACGAGACTTCTTCTTCAGGTATTTATGTTATGGAAGTAAATGTTACTTCTTATGGTTCTACTTATTGGGTATTAGATACCGGCTGTGGTGCTCATATTTTGTTAAAATGTGCAGGGCCTAAGCAATAGTAGGACTTTGGAGAAAGGACAAGTGGATCTACGCGTGGGAATGAAGCAAGAGTTGCTGCATTAGCCGTAGGAATATTTCATTTGTTTTTCTTCATGGCATGTTTTAGAAATTAAGAACTGCTACTATGTACCTGCTATGAGCCGAAATATTATTTCTATTCTTTGTTTGGATATGGAAGGATATCAGTTTTCAAATTAATAATAAGTGTTATTCATTTGATTACAATGATATATTTTATAGTCGCAGTCCATTAGAGAATGGACTTTATGTTCTAAACCAAAACGTGCCTAACTATAACATTAGTACCAAGAGATTCAAGTCAAATGATACGAATCAAACTTTTTCTCTAGCATTGTCGTTTGGGCCACATAAATGAGAACAGACTCAGAAGCTCCATAGTGATGGGCTTTTGGTCTCATTTGATTAAGAATCATAATGAGAAATGCAAATCTTGTTTATTGGGTAAAATGACGAAGGCCCCTTTCAACAAAAGGTAGTGTCGATCGACACAAAAAGTGCATCGATCGACACAGGTCGCGAACGAACAAATGAAAGGGCCAGAGACTTATTGGGTTTTATACATACGGATGTGTATGGCCCGATGAGCACAAGTGCTAGAGGAAACTTTCTGTACTTCATTACCTTTACTGATATTTTCGGTAAGTACGGTTATGTCTATTTAATGAGACATAAATCAGAATCTTTTGAAAAGTTCAAAGAGTTCCAGAATGAAGTACAGAATCAACTTGGAAAAAGTATTAAAGCTCTACGATAAGATCGTGGAGGTGGATACTTAAGCTAAGAATTCAGTGATCATCCGAGAGATTGTGGAATTGTTTCACAACTCACTCCTCCTAAATCAGACTTTATTAGATATGGTTCGACCAATGATGAGTCACTCAGATCTTCCATCATCCTTCTGGGAATACGCTCTAGAAACGTCTACGTTTAAAACTAAATAGGGTTCCATCAAAATCAGTTAAAAAGAGACTACATGAGATGTGGACTGGAGATGTTCCTGATTTGTTTTTCATGAAGATTTGGGGTTGTGAGGCTTACGTAAAACGTTTAATCTCTGATAAGCTTGCATCCAAGTCTGATGAATGCTACTTAATTGGTTATCCTAAGGAGACCACGGCTTGTTACTTTTACTCCCATCAATCAAATTAATGGGTATTTGATACACATTAATATACGTGTTTAGAGGGTGTGTCGATCGACGCAAGTGTTGTGTCGATCGATGCAAAGCGAAGAACGACACAATTGACTGTGTTTTTCCTGAGAAAGATTTTCTTTCCAGGAAGAACAGTGGGAGTAAAGTACAACTCGAAGAAATTCGAAAATCACAGGAGACTGATTAACCTGATGAGGAAGAGCAGCAGTTGGATCTACAAAGAGTTGTAGAACCCACACCTGTGGTGCCTGAAGTTCGCAAATCCGAGACGATTCGTCACGAACTCGATAAATTTGGATTTCTCATGACCAATTGCCATGATCTATTGATCATAGACAGTGACGAGTATGCGACCTTGAAGAAGCAATGATGGGACTTGACTCCGAAAAGTGGCTGAAAGCCGCTGAATCCGAAATGGGATCTATGTCACAGAACCAAGTATGGACTTTGGTTGATTTAATCGATGGTGTAAAATCCATTAAGTGTAAATGGATTTTCAAGAAGAAAATTGACGTAGATGGTAATATTCAGATATACAAAGCTGGGTTGGTGACAAAAGGTTTCAAGCAAATTCATGGTATTGACAATGAAGAAACCTATTCCCCATTCACCATGCTTAAGTCCATTCGGATTCTCCTAGCAACCGCCACTCATAATGGTTATGAGATCTGGCAGATGGATGTGAAAACAGTTTTCCTTAATGGAATTCTGGAAAAGGATGTGTACATGACACAACCTGATGTTATTCATTGATCCTAATGAAGCTAGGACGGTATGCAAGCTTCATCGGTCCATTTGTGGATTGAAGCAAGCATCTCGGAGTTGGAATCTTCGTTTTGATGAAGCAGTCAAAAGGTTTGACTTCATCAGGAATGAAGAGGAACCGTGTGTTTACAAGATGACTAGTGGGAGCGCAGTTCCATTTCTGGTATTGTGTGTTGATAACATACTGCTTCTCGGAAATGAAGTTCCATTGTTTCAGTCTGTTAAGACTTGACTCGAAAGTTGTTTTTCGATAAAAGCATGGGAGAAGCCGTGTACATTAATGGAATAAAAATCTATAGAGATAGATCGGACAGGCTAATTGGATTGTGTCAAGATACTTATATGGATAAGGTCTTGCACAGGTCCAGTATGCAGGATTCCAAGAAGGGCTTCATGCCAATGACTCTTGGAATTATGATATATCATGGTTTTTACCCATTTTAGACCATGATATAGATGTGTTTTTAGTGTCTTTTGTCTTTGTTTAGAGTCTTTTACAGGTTTAATCAGGTTTGGAGCTAATTGGAGATATTTGGAGCATTTTGGGACTTTTGGGACGTTTTGGCCGAGAGCTTAACTCACTGTCCGATTTATTGATCATGCATCGACCGACACACCTTGTGCATCGGTCGACACACTAGCGAGATGGGCCGTACGCCTCGGTTTAATGAAGTTATGAAGATTTGCAAAGAAGCCCATGATAGTTCCAGTATTTACACAGAAGCCCCAGCCGAGATTAGGCCTATATATAAAGGATTTTGGTGTTTATTTTACTTACACTTTCATAATTAAGAGCAGAGGATTTTTAGAGCTTTTGGGGCTGATCTGAACCTTTACTTCATCTGTATTTGGAGAAGATTTCGAACCCCTTTTACTCTTATTCTTTTATGCAATTTATTCATCATATGATCATGTTTTCATTATCTATGTCTGAGTAGATTCCTTGTTAGGTTTAGGGTTTCTCACATAGGATTTCATGACTTGCTAGACTTGTTCAAATTTAGTTTAGGATTCAAACTATATCTATTCTTCAATTTAATTGTGCTTAAAGCTAGTTCTAACCTGATCAATTAGAATCTAGATCTTAGGTTGCTAAATACGTCACGGAAGTGGGGTTTAGGAATCTGAACTAATTAAATTGGGCAATTAAACTTTGCGCAAACGGAAGTTTGGTTTAGGATAATTGTGAACATATCAAACTTGGGATTAATGCTAGTTTAATCTGTTAGTTCTCGCAAACGAAAGTTTGGTTTGCTGCACTTAGGCTTAGAGAATTATCGCAAAGGAATTTGGTTAATTCTATATCTGTGTTTTGAGTTCTAGAACTGTGCTTAATTAGATCCTTGCTGAATGAACTGTCTGCTTGTCTGATTTCCTGAGAATACCCTAGGCTTGACGCTTTTAATTACTTGCTTTCACAACCGTTAATCTCTGCTACTGATTTACTTTCTCGCACCGCTTTTAATTCAATCACATTGCTTACTTCTAGTATTAGTCTCTACTGTTCTGATCTATTGAGACCAAGTGTCCCTGTGGATTCGATAACCCTATATACTACCTTGACATTGCTGTTCACTTGCAGTTTAGTATAGGGATTAATTCTTGACCTATCAAGTTTTTGGCGCCGTTGCCGGGGACTCTTAGAGTCTTCGATAGGACCGAACTTAGGGTTTTTACTAGAAATTTTTCTTTTTGTTTTTGCTTTTTCGTTTTTTTTTATATTTTGCTAACTTTTTCTCTGTTTCTTTCTGTCGCAGGTACGACTTTCGCCTTGCGTCGATCGTTGCATCCCTTGCGTCGATCGTCACTAGGCGATTCTGAGATTGAATCGATCGTTGCACTGATAGCATCGATCGTTGCTGGACGATTACAGACAGTTTATGCCAACGCAGAAAACTCGAAGTAATCCGAACTCGAGCTTGCTTAATCTCGGACTAGAGGAACTTGGACGTCTAGAAAGGACTATCAGAAGAGAAAAGAGAGAGAGAATGGTACGAGAACGTCTGATCTTGATACCAGATGCTGAAGGTACCCTGAGGGACCAAGATAACAACCCGTACAATGCTGCTGGGCATCGGGTTGATGCTGAAGGGAATGTCATCCCTGATCCTCCTGAGCAACAGCAACAGGAGCTGAACCGAAACCAGGGTCAAGGACAGGCCCAAGGTAGAGAGATGGTGGTTCATGAGAGGACACTAGCTGACTACAACAGACCTGATGAGTTTCATGCAAACCGAGCAGCTTTGGTGCTTCCTGCTTTTGAGAGGAATGATTTTGAGGTAAAGACCATCTACTACCAGCTGATGAGACAGATTGCTTTTCATGGTCTTCAAGCAGAGCAGCCTATGGTGTTGGATCGTTTAGTGTGTCCTGATTCAATTCTCAGATTGATTCATCCTACTAAACGTGCAGATCTAGGTTCTCTTGAATAGAAACATAACAGATCTCACCTGTTACCTTTTTGTGCAGCGGAATGGAGGTACGGGTCAGAGATCAGCAGAACCACCAAGAGATGGATCCTCCAAAGGCTCACACACGCACACCGGGAAATTTGGCTGCTAGACCAGCTTAGAGAGGAGGCGCAGAGAGAGAGATGGGAGGCGCAGAGTGCTGAGAAAAATTAGAGTGCTAGGTCTGATTTTAGTCATTAAAATCCCTTCTAGTTCTCATGGGCTTTTGGGCCCAATTCTCAGTTCTGATTAAATCCCTTGGATTTAATCAGGCCCTTTAGTCTCTCTAAGTACAGCAAATGCCTAGCACTTTTACCGTACTTCTGCTAAACCGT
This sequence comes from Orychophragmus violaceus, assembly GCA_030180135.1. Taxonomy (NCBI): domain Eukaryota; kingdom Viridiplantae; phylum Streptophyta; class Magnoliopsida; order Brassicales; family Brassicaceae; genus Orychophragmus; species Orychophragmus violaceus. The sequence continues at coordinate 65,881,495 of CM058232.1, read as the reverse complement.
TCCTTCGTATTTTCCCGTTCGCTTAGGCGTGTGACCCATATGGGATCATATAATAAAGGCAATAAGTCCAAGACTTATAGATCATGAGCGGACTCTAGCAAGCCATCATGACCCCCAGTATTATATGACCTATGTCTGATCATTGACATACTCTTACTTTCTAGAGACAGTACCGAGATTACTGGACACAATTCCAACAATCTCCCACTTGTACTGGAATCTCTGTATTCATAATCCTTTTGTCTCAATATCTCGATTAGTCATAAGGCAAGATTAGTGTCATCTTTATAAAGCCTAATCTTGTTCATCGGACTCTGATTTGATACTGACAATCCAAACGACTCGGGAAAGTCCGTTTGAGCATGGCCATGCATTTTCCAGTATTCAAATCTCCGATTGGCCTAGAGATATTCACTCCATTTATATTGGAGGGACAAATCCCGTCTTGTTCCATCACTGTAAACTACTCATTTCATAATACACCCAATCAAGGTCCTTATAACCATCGCTTAACGACAGCATTAGACAATGATCAAAGCGCATTAGTTCATGTGCAGTCACATGCATGCGAACTCAGGTCTAAGGACTATACTCTATAGTCGTAGTAAGAATCTCTTATGACACAGATATAAATATCCTGAAGAGTTCTTATAATCGGGTCTTGTCCGGTCGTATGTACCCTACATACACCTATGTACTGACTTTGATGCCGTGCATCTATGACACACTGAGACTTTGTCATAAGTCACATACCAATCCAGTCTCACACGGTTGTTGGTGTTCCAATTTCAACAACCTTCGACTAGGGACATGATGATATAAGCCATCTATCAAATATAGGGTCTCATGATCAAGCTAAATGACTTTGATAACTCAAGATCAAGTCACTTACTTCGATGACCTATAAAATGGTTCATATCACTTTGGAACGATTATTTCATCACAGTTAAAATAATCTTGAAATAATAATTTCATTAAACATCATAAAATGTTTTACAGGAACATATCAATAACTAAATAAAGCCCTCAAACTCCCACTCAAATTTAGATTACATTTCAATGTCTCTAATGCCTACAGCTTCAGTCAGGAACTCGAGCTTAGGCCTTGGGAGTGGCTTTGTCAATGGATCAGCGACGTTATCATCTGTCTGAACTCGGCTGATCTTGACTTCCTTTCTATTAATGATGTCACGTATCAAGTGAAATCTTCTTAGAACATGCTTGGATTTCTGGTGTGATCTTGGTTCCTTTGCCTGAGCAATAACACCATTGTTATCACAAAACAGTGCCAGAGGCTCAGCCGCATTTGCCATTCAGGAAGGCGGTTTTCACGTCCATCTGCCAAATTTCATAATCATGAAAAGCTGCAGTTGCTAGTAGAATCCGAATAGATTTCATCATAGCCACTGGTGAATAGGTTTCATCGTAATCCACACCGTGAACTTGTCTGAAACCTTTTGCCACCAACCTGGCTTTGTAAATCTGGACATTTCCATCCACGTCAATCTTCTTCTTGAAGATCCATTTGCACTCGATGGCTTTTACACCAGCGGGTAAGTCAACCAACGAAAACACTTGGTTGACCGACATGGAGTCCATTTCGGAATCAGTGGCCTTACGCCACTTAGAGGAATCTGGGCCCATCATGGCTTGATTGAAGTTCGATGGTTCATCACCATCAATGATCAGAAGATCATGACAGTTAGTCACGAGGAATCCTTGATATCTCTCGGGTTCGTGACGGATCCTCCCGGATCTTCAAACTTCAGGTACTACAGGTTCAGGCTCTACAATTTCTTGTAGGTCCTCCTGCTGCTCTTCCTCATTAGGTTGAGCAGTATCCTGTTCATCTTGAATTTCTTCAAGCAGTACCTTACTCCCACTGTCTTTCTTAGAGAGAAACTCCCTCTCAAGAAAGTTACAATCCCGGGCAACAAAGATCTTGTTCTCGGAACGTAGATAGAAGTAATAAGCCTTGGTTTCCTTCGGATAACCAATGAAGTAGCATTTATCAGACTTTGGTGTAAGCTTGTCTGAGATTAATCTCTTGACATAGGCTTCACAACCCCAAATTCTAAGATAATACAGCACTGGAGCTACTCCAGTCCATAATTCATATGGTGTCTTTGCTACTGCTTTCGATGGCGCTCTATTTAGAGTGAACACTGCTGTTAGCAGAGCATATCCCCAGAGGGATATTGGAAGGTCTGTGTGACTCATCATAGATCGAACCATATCCAATAAGGTCCGATTTCTCCTCTCAGACACACCATTCCATTGAGGTGTTCCAGGAGGAGTGAGTTGGGACACGATCCCACACTCTCTTAGATGATCACTGAATTCTTGGCTTAAGTATTCTCCTCCTCGGTCGGACCGAAGAGCCTTAATGCTTTTGCCAAGTTGGTTCTGTACTTCATTTTGGAATTCTATGAACTTCTCAAAAGATTCAGACTTATGTTTCATTAAATAAACATATCCATACCTACTGAAATCATCAGTGAAGGTAATGAAGTACTGATAGTTTCCTCTTGCATTTGTGGACATTTGGGCCACACACATCAGTGTGTATCAGGCCCAATAAGTCACTGGCCCTCTCGTTAGGTTTATTAAAGGGGGCCCGTGTCATTTTGCCCATCATGCAGGATTCGCATTTCTCACATGACTCAAAGTCAAATGAGCCAAGAAGTCCATTCGAATGGAGCCTCTTGATGCGTTTCTCGCTGATGTGCCCTAAACGACAATGCCATAGAAACGTTCGGTTCTCCTCATTAGGTTTGAACCGTTTGGTATCAATGTTATAAATTGGCGCGGATTGATCAAGTATGTAAAGCCCATTCGTAAGAGGGGCACAACCATATAACAAATTGTTGCGATTGAAGGAACATAATTTATTCTTAACTGAAAAATCATAACCTTCCAAATCCAACAAAGAAATTGAAATAATATTTCTGCTTATCGCAGGTACAAAATAACAATTATTGAGTTCTAAAACCAATCCCGAAGGTAAAGACAACAAGTATGTGCCTACAGCTAGTGCAGGAACTTTCGCTCCATTCCCAACTCGTAGCTCCACTTGTCCTTGCTTCAGCCTTCTACTGTTGCTGAGTGCCTGCATATTAGTACAAATATGAGCCCCACAACCAGTATCCATAACCCATGAGGTATTATCAGAAGTAGTTGTATTAACTTCTATAACAAAAATACCTGATGAAGAAGTCTCGAGAGTCTTCTTCTTCAATTCCTTTAGACCTTCTTGGAATTTCTTACATTCTCTCCTCCAATGCCCTGGTTCTTTACAGAACCTGCAGATGTCAGTAGGCCCAGCCTTAGACTTGGGCTTGGGCTTTGGCGTGTCCTTGTCCGAGACTTGGACAGCCTTAGCCTTTCCCTTATCCTTAGTAGAGGATTTCTTAAAGCCCTTGCCCTTTTGCACCATAAGCACATTGGGGTCCTTGGCGGTTTTCCTCAAGTTGGGCTCTGCAGTCTTGAGCATTCCGTGAAGCTCAGGCAATGTCTTACTCAACCCATGCATATTAAAGTTCAGAATGAACTGATTATAGCTTGCAGGTAAAGACTGCAGAACGATGTCGCAGGCAAGTTCCTGGCTGATAGGGCAGTCGAGTTTCTGAAGATGATCGAGATAACCCATCATCTTCAAGACATGAGGACTCACTGCCGCATTTGCAGCCAACTTACAGTCTAAGAGGTTCTTAACTGTCTGAAACCTCTCAGTCCTTGCTTGCTCCTGAAAAAGCGATTTCAGGCTTGCCATTATCTCGATGGGTGACAACACACTCTCGAACTGCATTTGCAGCTCAGCAGTCATTGTCGCCAACATCAGGCAATAGACATCATTTTCATCTGACGAATGCTTTTCCCAAGCATTATGCAGAGTCCTGGCGGCATTGTTAGGAGGCCTCTCGGGGAGGGGATCACGAAGGACATAATCCTTCTTCTCTTGCTTGAGGACTAGCCTCAAGTTCCTTGACCACGTCAGGAAGTTCGTTCCAGTCAGCTTCTCCTTCTCGAGAACAGACCGGATTGAGAATGTGTTTTGTGTGCTTGTAGTAGTCATAGCTGAAATATAATATAAAAAGGTTATTAGTTAATATGTTCAATATGATTAATCTCGTATTAATTTTAATATGATTAATCACGCATTATATTCAATAACATAAGTTACCCTCAATAGAATATAATGATTCCAAGATCCACATATAACTAAGATCAAAGTGGGCCACTGGCCATCACCCAACCTTAGCTTATATCGGTAAGCCCTATGTCGGCTAATTATATCCGTGATATAACTCTTGGTTGTGAATCTGGGCCCGAGGCCCAATCCACTCTGATGTCTCAAGGCCCGGGACTCCCGATGGCCTAGTCAAGAAAACCAGACTATACAGTCATGTAATCATTAATGTCTGGGACTCCCAATGACATTTATGAATCACAAACCGTCTTATCCACGCAAAAGTAGACACCCTCACACTGTAAGGCCATGAATACAATTGATTGGGCTTCGACAGCTGACATAGACTGGACAAGACATCCAACGCTTGATATTATTTGAGGTTTGTAGGTTTATTAAAAAATTCATCCCAAAATAGAAGATTACTATTTTGGGAAACTTTCCTTTTTGGGAAACCTACTAATTTTGGAAACTTTCTAAAAATAGAAACTTTTAATTATAGAAATTTCCTAAAATCCAAAACATGCAAATCTAGAAACTTCTAATTTAAGAAACTTTCTAATTTCAAAATTTTGGAAACTTATTAATTTAAAATCGATTTTATAATTTTTATAAAAATAAATTTTAAATTAATTCTGAAGAAAAGACTCAAATAATTGGCCCAATTGTTTTAACTTCTTGGCCCGAGGCCCAAGAATTGGTCTATGTCCAAGACATAACCCAATTGCCCAATTAAATGACATAACCGGTCTGGTTCATTAAAATTGGTCTTAACCAAAATTAATTACTACGATGACCACAATTGTCAACCGGTTATTTACTAAACCGGATTTTCTCAATTTATTTGGTCCAACCAAATCAAATTAGAAAATCACTGGTTTAGGCACAAAATCCAATTTTTCGACTTTGGATTTCTTATCCCGGTTTAACCAGAACTTAATAAATTTATTAAATCTGTTTATTAAACCAAGACGATTAATTTTAATAAAATTTTAAACCGAACCTTAAACCGAACCGAACCATTTGATCATGTGAATCGATCACGACCTAGCCGTGAGCTTCACGCGATCACGACAGCCGCAAGCCATCATGCTTCCGCGGCGGGTCGATGCTCGGGACGGGATTGGACGGTCGGGCCGTGCGATCGGGACGAGACAGCCGGGCCATCTCTCGCGATCGGAACGAGCCATGCCATGCGATCGGGACGTGACGAGGCGTGCGATCGCGATGATCCACTCGGCCCTCGGTCTCGACTGCGGTGCGGGACGATAGCGGGATGATCGCAGCGATCCGCTCGGTCCATCCACGCGATCGGGACGCGATCCATCCTTCGATCGGGACGCGACCACGCAACACGATCCTCGTCGATCGGTTCGTGCGTCTGTCTCGATCCGGACGATCCGACGCATACCAATTCATATAGATTGGATCATGCGATTTCTTGTTTGTTTAGGTTTCAATTCTTTGTTTCTTAAGTGTTTTTCCTTATCAGTAGGTTGATCCAAAAACACTTCTTAAACAATCCTAAACATGATTCTAAACAAGAAAAACCACAGAACCAATGGCTCTGATACCACTGTTGGATCGTTTAGTGTCTCCTGATTCAATTCTCAGATTGATTCATCCTACTAAACGTGCAGATCTAGGTTCTCTTGAATAGAAACATAATAGATCTCACCTGTTACCTTTTTGTGCAGCGGAATGGAGGTACGGGTCAGAGATCAGCAGAACCACCAAGAGATGGATCCTCCAAAGGCTCACACACGCACACCGGGAAATTTGGCTGCTAGACCAGCTTAGAGAGGAGGCGCAGAGAGAGAGATGGGAGGCGCAGAGTGCTGAGAAAAATTAGAGTGCTAGGTCTGATTTTAGTCATTAAAATCCCTTCTAGTTCTCATGGGCTTTTGGGCCCAATTCTCAGTTCTGATTAAATCCCTTGGATTTAATCAGGCCCTTTAGTCTCTCTAAGTACAGCAAATGCCTAGCACTTTTACCGTACTTCTGCTAAACCGTTCCTTCGTATTTTCCCGTTAGCTTAGGCGTGTGACCCATATGGGATCATATAATAAAGGCAATAAGTCCAAGACTTATAGATCATGAGCGGACTCTAGCAAGCCATCATGACCCCCAGTATTATATGACTTATGTCTGATCATTGACATACTCTTACTTTCTAGAGACAGTACCGAGATTACTGGACACAATTCCAACATATGGATCACATTGACAAGTTTGAGGACATAGTCACTGGCATGAAGTATGAAGGAGTATGCCCGAACTATCTGTTCCTTAAGCTATTTCCGCACAGTCTTGCTGGAGACGCTAGTGCATGGCTGAGACAACTGGCACCTGGTCAGTATACTACTTGGGCAGCCTTAAAGAGTGAGTTCCTGCGTCACTTTTATGATGATGCACGCTCAGATCAGTCCAGACAGGACATACTCACTTTTTCCCAAGGAGCTGTGGAGCCCTTGAAGACTGCCTGGATGAGATTTAAGCAGTATCAGCGTGACTGTCCACACCATGGATTCACAGAAGTACAGCTGATTGGTATTTTCTTCAGAGGCATAGATCTCCCTTATCAGACTGCGCTGGATAATTCCAGTAATGCTAATTTCAACACCAGGACTCCTACACAAGCTAAGCAGTTGATTGAGAACCTGATTGGCAGCAACAGTTGCAAGACGATGGATGAAAGGAGGAAGAAATCTGGTGGAACTGTAGAGAATTCTGATATAGCTAATATAAGATCCAGATTGGACACAGTCTACAATCTCCTGACAAGTAAGAAAGCTGTCCACTTTGCCCAAGATGTAGAGGTGATTCAGACTGAGGAGGAAACTCAGGAAGAAGATGTGAATTTCATAGGAGGTTCTGGTTTCCAAGGTAATAGATTCAGTAATCAACAGGGGAACAGATTCTCCAATGGAGGACAGACTGGTGGTTTTCAGAAGACCTATGGACAAGGTACTCAGAGAACCTATGGATCTACATCTTATCAGACTCCTCCTGCACCTACAGCCCATGAGAGCAAAATGGAGGCTATGATGGAACAACTGATTGAGAGTCAAAACCAAAATTTCTGTGGACTGCAACAAGAAGTTGGACGCTGTCTATGAAGACCTCAATGGGAAATTTGAGTCTCTGAGCACTCACATGAAGCAGTTGGACACTCAGGTGAACCAGATGTCCAGCTCACTGAAGGGAAAAGGAGTGGCAGACACTCATGTTAAGGCCTGGTCTGTGTACATTAATGATGGATCTCACCTAGGTGAAAGATTTGAGCTAAGTACAGCTGAGTTGGTGACATAACAAGAATTTTCGGATATTTGTGAAAAACTCTCGGGTGAAATCTGCTGCAGTGCGTCGATCGATGCAACATCTGTGCCGATCGATACACCAGTCGGGATGGCAACGATCGACACACCCTTAGTGTCGGTCGTTGCAGGGCGTGAACAGACAGAACTGTCGGATGATAATGGCATAGATGCTGACTTGGAGCTTGATCGCCTGTTCAATGGAGCCTCTGAAATTACTCAACAGGAGATCTACGAACAGATTTTTAGACAACACTCCTCAGTGTCTGAAGTGATTAGGCAAGAGATTGAAGAGCTGAAGAAATTAGAAGGGATTGGTGAAGAATTGGAAGAAATTCCAACTTCTGATGATCCACCTTATCATCCATGTGTGCAAAGGTACCTGAACAAGATGTTGCCCCTGGATGATGATCTGAAAGACTGGGTGATAATAGTTCCTCAGCATATTAGTGATGTTCTGCTAACTAAGGTCCCGAAGAAGCTGCCTGATCCTGGAGTCTTTGTGCTGGATTGTTCTATCTTTGAGGATAGTTTTAGACGTTCTCTGTGTGATTTAGGAGCTGCTGGAAGTTTGATGCCTTACTCTGTGGCAGAGAAGCTGGGTATGTTGGATTTTACTCCTACTAGGACTTCTCTTGTCCTGACTGATCAGTCCATACGAGTTCCTGAAGGACTCCTTATGGACATTCCGGTGAGAGTTGGAAACTACTTAGTTCCAACGGACTTCCTTGTGCTGAGATATGACTGTGATCCGGATGAAGCATTATTGCTTGGGAGACCCTTTTTGGCTACAGCAGGAGCGTTGATTGATGTTAGGAACAGCTTGATAGACCTCCATCTAGGAGATGAACCACTGCACTATGAGATGGATAAGCTGCGAAAGCCACTGATAGATGGGCAGACATTCACCATAAGGGACGCAGATTTTGAGCAGCCTGATCATACCATGGTTATAGATCCTGGAGCACATTTCACTCCATCTTTTCTTGGACATGAACATTCCGCAACAGCCTACTCACCACCTTGGATGAGGAGACTTGAACAGAGACAGAAAAAGTCTCTGTCAGGACCTCCTGGTACTTGAAAATTCCCATCCGTCCGGTCAAGCTATTATCCTTAAACAAGCGCTGGGTGGGAGGCAACCCACCATTAGGTACTGGTGTTTTTCTACTTAATTTTTGGTGTTTTTGTTAGGATTTTACGTTTGTTTTTGGTGAGTTTATGTTTGCAGGTCTCGGATAAATCGCAGTGCAACGATCGACGCACTTCTGTGTCGATCGTCACAACACGAAAGGAATCGCATTGCAGCGATCGTTGCGGTCCTGAGCAACGATCGACTATACACGAAAATCGCCAAGTAACGGTCGATGCACTTAGTGCAACGATCGATGCCTGAGCGACAGAGGTAACCCGACAGACATAATTTCACCTTTTCAAATTTTTATTCTCTTTTTACCGATCCTTCGCTGGACACTACTGGGGACAGTGTGTCTTAAGTGTGGGGGAGGTGCTACTGATTTTTGTTTTCTGTTTTCTTAAGAGTCAGTCCGTTTTTCAAAAAATTTTTGTTTTATTGAGTCAAAATTGTTTAAGTAAGAAACTATGATTTTCTGAGAAGATTTACAAGACTTGCAGGAACTTAAGTAACCATTGGGATGAAGTTGCAGGATCTATCTCTGACTATTAGAAAACCCCATCACAGATCAACCTACTGGGAACACCCACATCACTTCAGGTATCAGAGGATCCTTTATTGACTTTAACCTTAATACTGACTTAGATTTCTCACCTAAGGGCTTGGTATACTCTGTGTCGGATTCCCTTGTTAGTTCTGACACAGCCTGTCAACCTATCCTATTTAGTTCCCTTCTCCCCTTCTATAAAGTAAAAAAAAAAAAGATAATAAACTGAGGATGAGTTAGTAACTCCGAAGTGGTCATGGGAATAGTAGCAAACACTATTATCTCTCATGTGATCCATGGAATGTGTCCAAAGTACACCCCATAACGGGAAGAACACTGATAAAAAAAATAAAATGATACCCAGTGGGGAAAAAATCAGTTGTTAAAGAAGGGAAAGAGAAGAAAGGGACTAGAGAAAGATAGTATGGTGGTCTAGAGCTGATAAGGTAAGAATCCATGTGCCCTTTGATCGATACTCCTTAGGTGAGACCGCACTTAAATACTTGCAGAAGTCAGTAGGGAGAATTTGAATGCTTGAATGTGATTGTGGAGTTTACCTAGGACAGTTGCTAAGTGTGGGGGAAGTAGATGTTGGTCTTGATATCCTGTAATTGATTCTTTCAGTGGTTTACTAAGGGGAATCTGAGTATTGTAGCTTCTAGGATGAAATGAGTTTCTGAAGAGTTTTCAAACCTCTTCACCATGCTTTAGTTCTATGTTTTGCTTGAGGGCAAGCAAAGGCTAAGTGTGGAGGAGTTGATATATCATGGTTTTTACCCATTTTAGACCATGATATAGATGTGTTTTTAGTGTCTTTTGTCTTTGTTTAGAGTCTTTTACAGGTTTAATCAGGTTTGGAGCTAATTGGAGATATTTGGAGCATTTTGGGACTTTTGGGACGTTTTGGCCGAGAGCTTAACTCACTGTCCGATTTATTGATCATGCATCGACCGACACACCTTGTGCATCGGTCGACACACTAGCGAGATGGGCCGTACGCGTCGGTTTAATAAAGTTATGAAGATTTGCAAAGAAGCCCAAGATAGTTCTAGTATTTACACAGAAGCCCCAGCCGAGATTAGGCCTATATATAGAGGATTTTGGTGTTTATTTTACTTACACTTTCATAATTAAGAGCAGAGGATTTTTAGAGCTTTTGGGGCTGATCTGAACCTTTACTTCATCTGTATTTGGAGAAGATTTCGAACCCCTTTTACTCTTATTCTTTTATGCAATTTATTCATCATATGATCATGTTTTCATTATCTATGTCTGAGTAGATTCCTTGTTAGGTTTAGGGTTTCTCACATAGGATTTCATGACTTGCTAGACTTGTTCAAATTCAGTTAAGGATTCAAACTATATCTGTTCTTCAATTTAATTGTGCTTAAAGCTAGTTCTAACCTGATCAATTAGAATCTAGATCTTAGGTTGCTAAATACGTCACGGAAGTGGGGTTTAGGAATCTGAACTAATTAAATTGGGCAATTAAACTTTGCGCAAACGGAAGTTTGGTTTAGGATAATTGTGAACATATCAAACTTGGGATTAATGCTAGTTTAATCTGTTAGTTCTCGCAAACGAAAGTTTGGTTTGCTGCACTTAGGCTTAGAAAATTATCGCAAAGGAATTTGGTTAATTCTATATCTGTGTTTTGAGTTCTAGAACTGTGCTTAATTAGATCCTTGCTGAATGAACTGTCTGCTTGTCTGATTTCCTGAGAATACCCTAGGCTTGACGCTTTTAATTACTTGCTTTCACAACCGTTAATCTCTGCTACTGATTTACTTTCTCGCACCGCTTTAAATTCAATCACATTGCTTACTTCTAGTATTAGTCTCTACTGTTCTGATCTATTGAGACCAAGTGTCCCTGTGGATTCGATAACCCTATATACTACCTTGACATTGCTGTTCACTTGCAGTTTAGTATAGGGATTAATTCTTGACCTATCACATTACTCTTAGCAAGACGCAGTGTCCTTCGACGGATCCTGAGCAAGAACGCATGAGGTTCAGACAACTACTATAGGCATTAGATGTCTTAAGATGTGATCTTAATTTTAGTGGGAGTTGTTGTTGTTAATTTTAGTTGTGATATGACGTTCATGTAAGCATAATTTGATTATGTTAATGAACTCTGACATCAATATTATTTAATTATGTTATTAAATAATAGTCCCAAAGTAATTTATGACATTTTATAGGTCATTAAGTATGTGACTTGATCATGAAACCCTATAGATAATAAATGACATAAGTTATGTTGGTCCCTGGTCAAGGTTGTTAAAGTGGGACATTAACAACCGCGTAAGACTAGTATGTGAGGTGACTAATGACTAAGTTTCATGGAGTCATTAATAAGAGTATTAAAGTCAATCACATAGATATGTGTTGGAGAACACAGGATTGGACATGACCCGCTAATGAAAACTCCACAGGATAGTTATATAAGTGTCATAAGAGTTTTCATTACGACTATAGAGTATAGTCCTTAGACCTGAGTTCATTATGTTTTCTTACATATGAATTGGTCCGCTTTAACCTTGTCAAACGTCAGCCGTAACTGGTGACTATAAAGGCATTGATTGGGTGTATCATGAAGTGTGTGAAGGAACAGGGATGAAACAAGATGGGATTTGTCCCTCCTATATAACATGAGATAAATATCTCAGGGCCCATCGAAGATTTGATACTGAGAAATGTGTGGCCGCACTCAAACGAGGTGATTGTCAGTCGTTTGTCTTGTCAGTATAAATCGGAGTTCGATGAACATGATCTTGGCTTAATAAGGATGACACGGATCTTGCCTTATGCCAGATCGAGATATAGAGACGAAGGGAATATGGGAATATATGATTCCAGTACAAGTGTGAGATTGTTGGGAATGTCCTGAAATCACACTTGTAATTACTCTAGAGATAGTTGTGTTGTCGAGATTAGACATTCATATAATACTAGGTGATCATAATGTTTTGCTAGAAGCCACTTGTGATCTGTGAGTTATGAACTCATTGCTAGTATTATATGATCCTACAGGGTCACACACCTAAGCAAACTGGATATAGAATATGGGGTTGATCATTAGTGTAATGATCTGATGAATGTATATATGATATGCATTCGATAACAAATATCTGAGGCAGTGTCGATCGACACAACATGTGCATCGATCGACACAGACGCGGACCAAAATATCGATTTTGGTTTATGACTTAATTAACCACGGTTTGAGTCTTGGTTAATCTGGTCATGGTAAAAGTCAATATATATGATATATGGTCGACTTTTACAGCGACCAGACCCAATTCACAGCCACCAGAAAGAAACTGAAACCCTCTGAGAGATCCGATCTCTAAACGGCACTAGCATCCCGTCCGTTCCAGTTTGTGTGCGTGTGGATACCAGTAGAGGCGCAGCACTTGAGGCGCTAATCAATCTCGAATACCTAATCATCTTCCGCTGCATAACTTTCCAGGTATCTTCGAGATCTGATGTAGATTCAATGATATAAACATGAACCCTAGATCCTAGGCTACGGAATTCAGCCTTAGGGTTGCCTAATTGGATTAGGAACTGCTAGAAATTCTTTCAGATATTAGTAAACTTACTAATCTCCTTACGCCCTAATAATTCATGATTAATTACTTAACCCAATCCAATTAGCATACTCTAAGGTTTGTTATGTGTTTAAACCGTATTTTAATCAACTCATAATTTTCCGTATATAGATTCATTTAGATACATTCTGATTATATATATATATATATATATATATATATATATATATATATATATACATATATGTGTGCATATAGTGTTGGGAATGTCCTGAAATCAAACTTGTAATTACTCTAGAGATAGTTGTGTTGTCGAGATTAGACATTCATATAATACTAGGTGATCATAATGTTTTGCTAGAAGCCACTTGTGATCTGTGAGTTATGAACTCATTGCTAGTATTATATTATCCTACAAGGTCACACACCTAAGCAAATTGGATATAGAATATGGGGTTGATCATTAGTGTAATGATATGATAAATGTATATATGATATGCATTCGATATCAAGTTTCTGAGGCAGTGTCGATCGACACAACATGTGCATCGATCGACACAAATCGCGGACCAAAATATCGATTTTGGTTTATGACTTAATTAACCACGGTTTGAGTCTTGGTTAATCAGGTCATGGTAAGAGTCAATATATATATGATATATGGTCGACTTTTACAGCGACCAGACCTAATTCACAGCCACCAGAAAGAAACTGAAACCCTCTGAGAGATCCGATCTCTAAATGGCACTAGCATCCCGTCCGTTCCAGTTTGTGTGCGTGTGGATACCAGTAGAGGCGCAGCACTTGAGGCGCTAATCAATCTCGAATACCTAATCATCTTCCGCTGCATAACTTTCCAGGTATCTTCGAGATCTGATGTAGATTCAATGATATAAACATGAATTCTAGATCCTAGGCTATGGAATTCAGACTTAGGGTTGCCTAATTGGATTAGGAACTGCTAGAAATTCCTTCAGTGGTATCAGATCCTTAGGGTTCCATTGAATCTGTAGCATGTTGATTAGATTGGTTGAATCTAGATCATTGTATATTGGATATATGCATGCTAAATTGAATTTTGATCAAAGTAATCTAGTTTAGGTTTTTGTTCAAAATCGTAAACGCTGCTAGGGTTTTTCGCATGGTGTCAATCGATGTCAATCCGGCGTCGATCGACACAAGGCGAAAACCTGAACATAATTTCGCCCTGTGACGATCGACACAAGAGTTGTGTCGGTCGATACAGACCTTGCAATTAGGATAATCGGTTCAATTGGATTGGACCGGTTATCGAGCTTGGTTAACAAAATTGGTTAAACCGCTTAGAATGGTTTGTTGCGATTAGTTTGATTTGGTTGGCGTTGACCGACACTAATGTAGCGTCGATCGACACTGACCGGTTATCGAAACCGAGTCAATTGGATTGATGGGTTATCGCAATTTGGTTTTGGTAGAATTGTGTCGATCGACACTAAAGTAGCGTCGGTCGATACATGATCAAAAGGTTTCAGTTATTGAACTTGAAATCACAGAACCAAACCAAAATAAATCCAATTCTTAGAATAATTAAAACTTAATAAAATTAGTTGTTTTAATTAATTATAATCCTTCTAAGATACATATATGATGTGTATATTAGATTAAAAGTTATGTTCCTCAACTAAATATCAAGTAATCCTTGATGTCTTTCCAATCTTGTCAACTGTCAAGACTCTTTTCATTGTGCGATAGACTTGCAGTGCGATATGTCCACAATTACATGAGTAAGACATGAGGTAATCGTGTTGATGGACTTGCAGTGCAAGACTTCAACAATTACATGACTCAAAAGATTGGTTTATTTGAATGGGCCATCAAAATCGTTTTGGGCCCAGAGACATCAGGTGGATTGGACATGAGATGTCAGTCCACAACCAAGAGTTATATTGGATATAACTAGCAAAGAGTTGCTTACCTAGATAGCTAAAATTTGGGCGATAGCCAGTGGCTCACTCAAGTTTCAGTGAAATATGGGTCTTGGATAATTATATTCATTTGAGGAAACATTGTCTTGAATATAATGTGAGTCTTCTTAATAGTTAAGAATTCTCATTTCTTGAACATCATAACTAAACCTCTTTTGTTTTCAGCTATGTATAGCACAAACCATCATAACAATTTATCCCTGTGATCCGTCCTTGAGAAGGACAAGTTAAATGGATCCAACTTTCTTGAATGGTATCGGAACTTGAGAATTATTCTCAAACATGAGAAGAAGGACTATGTCCTTGAGAAAGTTCTCCCCAAGAAGTACTGAGCCAATGCCTGGCAGTCAGAGAAGGATGCTTGGGATAAGCATTCTAATGATGTGGTCGATGTGTGTTGTCTAATGGTGGCTACCATGAACTCGGACTTGCAGAAGCAATATGAGTACGTGGAGTCGCCAATAGAGATGATCACTGGCCTAAAAAGTATGTTTCAGGAGCAGGCACGAACTCAGAGATACCAGACGGTTAAGTCTCTAATTGAGTGCAAGCTACAAAAGGACGGACCAGTTAGTCCTCATGTCATTAAGATGATGGGTTATATTGATAACCTGGGGAAACTAGATTGTCCCATTAGCCAAAAGTTGGCTACTGACATCATTCTGCAGTCACTGCCGTCAAGCTATGATCAGTTTGTTATGAACTATAACATGAACAACTTGACGAAGACGTTGACTGAATTGCATGGGATGCTGAAAACTGCTGAACCTAACATCAAGAAGGACACCCCAAATGTCCTTATGGTACAAAAGGGTAAAAAGTTTAAGAAACTTGGTAAGAACAAAGGTGATGGCAAGACGAGCTCGATTGTGAATCCAAGCGAGTCTAACCATGTTCCTAAGGTTAAAACCGGTCCTTCTAAGGATGATAAGTGCCATTATTGTAATGGTTATGGGCATTTGAAAAGAAACTGCAATAAATTCATGGAAGATTATGAGAAGCTGAAGAACACGTACGAGACTTCTTCTTCAGGTATTTATGTTATAGAAGTAAATGTTACTACTTCTGGTCCTATTTCTTGGGTATTGGATACCGGCTGTGGTGCTCATATTTTGTGAAAATATGCAGGGCCTAAGCAATAGTAGGACTTTGGAGAAAGGACAAGTGAACATGTTTCGTGGAAATGGAGCAAGAGTTGTTACATTAGCCGTAGGAATTCATTTGTCTTTTACCTTCTGGCATGGTTTTAGAACTTAATAATTGCTACTATATACCTCCTATAAGCAGAAATGTTATTTCTATTCCTTGTTTGGATTTAGAAGGATATCAGTTTTCAATTATGAATAAATGTTGTTCACTTGATTACAATGATATATCTTATGGTAGCGGTCCATTATAGAATGGACTTTATGTTCAAAACCAAAGTGAACTAGCCTATAACATTAGCATTAAGAGATTCAAGTCAAATGACACGAATCAAATTTTTTCTTGGCATTGTCGTTTGGACCACATAAATGAGAAACATATTCAGAATCTCCATAATGATGGGCTTTTGGGCTCATTTGATTATGAATCATGTGAGAAATGCGAATCTTGTTTATTGGGTAAAATGACGAAGGCCCTTTCAACAAAAGGTAGTATCGATCGACACAAAAGGTGCATCGATCGACACAGGTCGCGAACGAACAAAATGAAAGGGCCAGTGACTTATTGGGCTTTATACATACGGATGTGTATGGCCCGATGAGCCCAAGTGCTAGAGGAAACTTTCAGTACTTCATTATCTTTACTGATATTTTCAGTAGGTGTGGTTATATCCATTTAATGAGACATAAATAGGAATTTTTTGAAAAGTTCAAGGAGTTCCAGAATGAAGTACAGAATCAACTTGGCAAAAGTATTAAAGCTCTATGATAAGATCGTGAAGGTGGATACTTGAGCTAAGAATTTAATGATCATCCGACAGATTGCGGAATTGTTTCACAACTCACTCCTCCTGAATCGGACTTTATTAGATATGGTTCGATCAATGATGAGTCACTCAGATCTTGCATCATCCTTCTGGGAATACGCTCTAGAAACGTCTGCGTTTAAACTAAATAGGGTTCCATCAAAATCAGTTACAAAGAGACTACATGAGATGTGGACTGGAGATGTTCCTGATTTGTTTTTCATGAAGATTTGGGGTTGTGAGGCTTATGTAAAACGTTTAATCTCTTATAAGCTCGCATCCAAGTCTGATGAATGCTACTTAATTGGTTATCCTAAGGAGACCAAGGCATGTTACTTTTACTCCAATCGATCAAATTAATGGGTATTTGATACACATTAATATACGTGTTTAGAGGGTGTGTCGATCGACGCAAGTGTTGTGTCGATCGATGCAATGCGAAGAACGACACAATTGATTGTGTTTTTCCTGAGAAAGATTTTCTTTCCAGGAAGAACAGTGGGAGTAAAGTACAACTCGAAGAAATTCAAAAATCACATGAGACTGATTAACCTGATGAGGAAGAGCAGCAGTTGGATCTACAAAGAGTTGTAGAACCCACACCTGTGGTGCCTGAAGTTCGCAAATCTGAGAGGATTCGTCACGAACCCGAGAAATTTGGAGTTCTCATGACCATTTGCCATGATCTGTTGATCATAGACAGTGACGAGTATGCGACTTTGAAGAAGCAATGATGGGCCTTGACTCCGAAAAGTGGCTGAAAGCCGCTGAATCCGAAATGGGATCTATGTCACAGAACCAAGTATGGACTTTGGTTGATTTACCCGATGGTGTAAAAACCATTAAGTGTAAATGGATTTTCAAGAAGAAAATTGACGTAGATAGTAATATTCAGATATACAAAGCTGGGTTGGTGGCAAAAGGTTTCAAGCAAATTCATGGTATTGACTATGAAGAAACCTATTCCCCAGTCACCATGCTTAAGTCCATTCGGATTCTCCTAGCAACCGCCACTCATAATGGTTATGAGATCTGGCAGATGGATGTGAAAACAGTTTTCCTTAATGGAATTCTGGAAAAGGATGTGTACATGACACAACCTGAAGTTATTCATTGATCCTAATGAATCTAGGAAGGTATGCAAGCTTCATCGGTCCATTTGTGGATTGAAGCAAGCATCTCGGAGTTGGAATCTTTGTTTTGATGAAGCAGTCAAAAGGTTTGACTTCATCAGGAACGAAGAGGAACCGTGTGTTTCCAAGATGACTAGTGGGAGAGCAGTTGCATTTCTGATATTGTGTGTTGATAACATACTGCTTCTTGGAAATGAAGTTCCATTGTTTCAGTCTGTTAAGACTTGACTCAAAAGTTGTTTTACGATAAAAGCATGGGAGAAGCCGTGTACATTCTTGGAATAAGAATCTATAGAGATAGATTGGACAAGGTAATTGGATTGTGTCAAGATACTTATATTGATAAGGTCTTGCACAGGTCCAGTATGCATGATTCCAAGAAGGGCTTCGTGCCAATGACTCTTGGCATTACTGATATTCATACATTTTCATGCATTTAGGCTTGTATGTAGTTCTTGTTTGTCTTCTTTTCTCTATCATTCATACCATTTTGTCGAGTCATTGTTGCATCTAGAGTTTAGAGTTGTTTAGGACTAGGAGTAGGCACTTTAGGCTTGCATTTGGAGTGTTTCTTGTGTTTTGCAGGTGATAGGAGGTGTCTAGGAGCGATGGTGAACTTGGAAGTGGAGACTAGAGCTCAAGGAACTAAGGAGGAAGCGGATACAAGCCGTACCGGTGTACATATCGGCCAAGCAAGCCGATACAGCCCCTCGACCGAAGACCAGGAGTCCATACCGGTTGGCGTATCGGCTGGCCCAACCGATATGACCTCTCGGATTAAATTTCGAACGCCCAAATCGGTTGGCGTATCGGTTGGCCAGGCCGATACGACCTTTCCCAGAAAAAATCCGAGAGTCCATATCGGTTGGCGTATCGGCTGGCCAGGCCGATACGACCCTTCCCAGAAAAAAAAAACCCGAGAGTCCATATCGGCTGGCGTATCGGCTGGCCAGACCGATACGCGTCCCATAAATTGTTTCGGATCCGGGTCAACACCCGGTTTGTTCCAAGTTGACCCGGCTCGCACCCTATTGACTATTTAAGCCAAAAACCTATTTTTATTGTTTCTTAAGCTATTTTTGATGTTCTAAACTCTTTTGTAAGAACAAGTTGGATTCCTTTGATTTATCTAGTACTTCTTTTGTGATTCCTTCAACAAATCTCTCAATCCATCACTAATCTCCCATGATCAACTCTATTTCTATGAGTTTTGTTGATCTAATGATGATTAGTGAGTAGTTCTTCATAGGCTTATGGGTTAGGTAGGATTAGGTTGATTAGGGGTGATCAATGGATTTCTAGTGATTGATTGTTTGAAATCTCATCTATCAAAGTGTGCTTAGTGCCTAATTAATCTTGATCACATTGATTAGGATGTTTAGAATTTCTTGTTCACAACATGTTCGATGAAATTCCAGTTTCTAGCTTTGTTAGGAATTCCACATTCTAGCACATGAAAATGTATGTCTAGAGTGATTGTTTGCTGTTCGGAACCTGTTTGAATGCTCATTTGATTCTAATTCACAAATGATAATTTGTTCTTGAGTTAGGATTAAGTGAAGAATTGGTATTAAGAGATTAAACTGATTTACTTGGTGTGTTCCATGCTAGGAGATTAGCTTCTATGAAGTTTGAGTTAGGACTCCTTGATCATCCTGAGTCACCTATCCGTTGACCTCAACCTTTAGGCCTTATCTTTGTCATTGATTGAATCCATTTGTTATTTGCTTTTAAATTATTTCTGCTTGAATTGTTTACTGTTAGGATTGTTAGAAACAAAACCAAACTGTTTGATTTGACTCTGAAGGTTAAGTGCTTGCTTATTGGTCTTATCCATCCCAAAAAGGTTCGATACCTCAAAGCTACATCGATAAGCTTGAGGAATTGGTACCTCAAAGGATTGCAAAATCATAGTTATCAATTTGGCGCCGTTGCTATTTTGGGATTCTGGATATATCAATTCGTTTTCTATTCCTTTTTAGTTCAAGTTTTTGTTACTAATTTGCTACTTTCTCTCCTTTTGATGTTAGGTGTATGAACTTGCGCAGCAAAGGGACTACAAACTTAGTTGCAAGAGTTGAGGACATCAAAGCACACGAGAGGAGATTAGCAAAGGAACGACGAGCACAAGAAAGAGCTGTTCACGTTGAGAGACTTGGGTTGGAACCAATTGTTGAAGATCTACAAGATTTTGAGAGTGTTGAGCAGCCAGTTATGGATAACCATTAGGATCAACAGCAGCAGCAAGAGCAACAAAGGCCAGCTAGGGCCATTGGTGATGGAGATGCACTGGATACAAAGGACAAGCTGAACAACAAGGGCAACAAGGCTTTCAACCAAAACTATAGAAACCACCCAAACTTCTCATACCGCAACCCCAATGTAGCCAATCCTCAAGACCAAGTCTATCCTCAAGCTCCATCTCAAGGACAAGCTGAACAACAAGGGCAACAAGGCTTTCAACAACCTCAACAGCAAAAGCCATTTGTCCCTTACAACAACCAACAAGGGTTTGGAAATAAGCCTCAGTTTCAAGGCCAACAAGGCTATGCTCCCAAGCAACAATACCCACCCGGTTTTGGACAACAAAAACAACAAACTTCTTCTTCCTCGGGAGCTGAGAATGAGCTGAAAAGTATGATGCAGAAACTCCTTCAAGGGTAAGCCTCAGGAGCTATGGAAGTACGGGATCTTAAGAGTGAGCTTCAGAACTTGACTTCGAGGGTCACAAACATGGAAAACAAGAATGCCTCTACATCCCGCACTCAAGGTACTTTACCCGGAAAATCTGAGCAAAACCCAAAGGAATACATCAGCGCTATCACCTTGAGAAATGGTAAGGAGTTGCAACAACGTCAAGTGCCCACGCCTAAGCTGATACCTTCACTCAATGAGGACATTGAAGTTCAAGAAGGGGAGGAGAATTCTGAAAATTCTGCTCTCAACAAAGAGAGTGATAGTGACATGGCTAAGAGGAAAGGAAAGGCTGTAGTTGAAGAAGTTGTGACTGATACATTCAAGAAGAAGGATGTTGTGTTTGTGCCACCACCTTATGAGCCCAAGCTACCCTTTCCGGGCAGATTCAAGAAGCAACTCCTAGAGAAGTACAAAGCTCTTTTTGAAAAGCAGATGAAGAATGTTGAGTTGACCATGCTTTTGATTGATGCCTTCTTGCTAGTTCCTCAATATAGCAAGTTTCTCAAGGACGCAATCAAGGAAAGAACCAAGAAAGTGCAAGGAATAGTTGTGTTGTCTCATGAGTGTAGTGCGATCATCCAAAGGAATATTGTTCCAAGGAAACTTGAAGATCCGGGCAGTTTTACTCTTCCATGTGCTATCGGTCCTTATCGGTTTGAGGGTTGTTTATGTGATCTTGGAGCGAGCGCAAGTTTGATGCCCTTCTCAGTAGCCAAGAGGCTAGGTTTCTCCACCTACAAGGCATGTAGGATCTCCTTGGTTCTACCAGATAGATCAGTGAGATACCCAATTGGTCTCCTAGAAGATCTTCCGGTGAAAGTAGGAGGATTTGAAGTACCAACAGATTTTATTGTATTGGAGATGGATGAAGAGCCAAAGGATCCTCTAATCCTTGGGAGACCTTTTCTTGCCACAGCTGGTGCAATCATAGATATCAAGAGAGGGAAGATAGACCTCAACCTTGGTAAAGACATAGTGCTCAAATTTGACATCAACAAGGTGATGAAGAAGCCAACCATACAAGGTCAAATTTTCTATATTGAGACTATGGACGAGCTAGCTGATGAACTCCTTGAGGAGTTGAACACGGAGGATCCGTTAGAGGTTACCTTGACCAAGGAATGCCAGGAGTATGGGTATCTTCAAGAGGAAAGCTGGGCTTATATGAGAGCGCTTGATTCGCACAAGCCTTTGTTAGGAGAGGTTGAATTCATTGAGCTGGGATCAGATTCAGTGGGTAAGGAGCTGGAGGTGTTTGCTGTGGACATAGGTACTGATGGCGCCAAAGGAGTCGAGCCGTGCAAGGAGCAGTTTGTAGCTGATGATTGGAGCGAGCTTAAGGCGCCAAATGTTGAGTTAAAGCCCCTTCCGCGGGGGCTTCGGTATGCATTTCTAGGCCCTAACTCTACTTATCCTGTCATTGTGAATGAGTTGCTGAATAATTATGAATTGATTGCTTTGACCACTGAATTGAAAAAGTTTAGAAAAGCAATAGGATACTCACTTGATGATATAAAAGGATTGTCACCTAGCTTGTGTACTCATAGGATCCACCTTGAAAATGAATCCATGTTTTCTATTGAGCATCAAAGAAGATTGAATCCTAATATTAAGGAGGTAGTCAAGAAAGAGATTCTTAAATTGCTTGATGCAGGGATAATCTACCCTATCTCGGACAGCACTTGGGTTTCTCCCGTGCACTGTGTTCCGAAGAAAGGGGGGATTACTGTGGTTAAAAATGACAATAATGAATTGATTCCTACTAGAACTATCACCGGGCATAGGATGTGTATTGATTATAGAAAGCTAAATGCCGCATCTAGGAAGGATCATTTTCCATTACCGTTCATTGATCAAATGCTAGAACGCCTTGCTAACCATCCTTTTTATTGCTTTCTTGATGGATACAGTGGTTTCTTTCAGATCCCGATACATCCTAATGATCAGGAGAAAATGACATTCACTTGTCCTTATGGTACCTTTGCTTATCGAAGGATGCCATTTGGCTTGTGCAATGCACCAGCTACCTTTCAGCGGTGCATGATGTATATTTGCGCGGAAGTTTTCATGGATGATTTCTCTGTGTATGGTTCTTCTTTCTCTTCCTGCTTGCTGAACTTGTGCAGGGTCTTAAGGAGATGTGAAGAGACGAACCTCGTGCTCAATTGGGAAAATGCCACTTCATGGTAACGGAGGGGATTGTGTTGGGACACAAGATTTCAGAGAATGGTATTGAAGTGGATAAGGCTAAGATAGAGGTGATGACAAGTCTTCAGCCACCGAACTCGGTGAAAGGAATCCGAAGCTTTTTGGGTCATGCAGGGTTCTACAGACGGTTTATCAAGGATTTCTCTAAGATCGCTAGACCACTTACACGTCTGCTGTGTAAGGAGACAGATTTTGTGTTTGATGATGAGTATTTGACAGCGTTTCACAGGATTAAGGAAGCTTTGATTAGTGCCCCGATTGTCCAAGCTCCCGACTGGGAGTTGCCTTTTGAGATCATGTGTGATGCAAGTGACTACGCAGTGGGAGCAGTCCTTGGACAGAGGAAAGACAAGAAACTCCATGTCATATACTATGCTAGTAGGACATTGGATGATGCTCAAGTGAGGTATGCAACAACTGAGAAAGAGCTTCTAGCTGTGGTGTTTGCCTTTGAGAAGTTCAGATCATACTTGGTTGGGTCTAAGGTTGTGGTGTACACGGATCATGCTGCGTTGAGGTATCTACTTGCCAAGAAAGATGCCAAGCCAAGGCTTCTGAGGTGGATCCTGCTGCTACAAGAGTTTGATTTGGAGATCAAGGATAAGAAAGGCATTGAGAATGGAGTAGCAGATCACTTGTCAAGACTGAGAATTGAGGATGGTGTTCCTCTGGATGACTCTCTCCCTGAAGAACAGCTAATGGCTTGCAAGGTTGTCAAAGATGCTCATGATACAAGAATGAGGATTGAAGAGGTCAGTTCTATTGAAGAAAAGGAACCGTGGTATGCTGATATAGTCAATTTCCTATCTGTTGGGAAGGAACCACCAAGCCTCGATAGCTACCAAAGAAAGAAGTTCTTTAGAGATGTCAACAGGTACTATTGGGACGAGCCTTACCTCTACACTTTGTGCAAGGATCAACTCTATAGAAGGTGCATAGCTGATGAAGAAGTGGGAGGCATTCTCCTACATTGTCATGGGTCAGTTTATGGTGGTCACTTTGCTACATTCAAAACGGTTCAAAAGGCTCTACAAGCTGGGTTTTGGTGGCCTACAATGTTCAGAGATGCCCAAGAGTTCATCACTAAGTGTGATCCTTGTCAAAGAAAGAGGAACATCAGTAGAAGGAATGAGATGCCTCAAAACCCCATCCTTGAAGTTGAAGTGTTTGATGTGTGGGGCATTGACTTCATGGGACCCTTCCCATCCTCTTACGGGAATAACTACATCTTAGTGGCTGTGGATTATGTTTCCAAATGGGTAGAAGCAGTGGCGAGTCCAACGAATGACACCAAGGTTGTGATAAAGCTATTCAAGAGCATCATCTTCCCAAGATTTGGAATCCCGAGGATTGTGATTAGTGATGGAGGCTCACATTTCATCAACAAACTATTTGAGAGTCTTTTGAAGAAGTATGGAGTGAAGCATAAGGTTGCAACACCATATCATCCTCAAACAAGCGGGCAAGTTGAAGTGTCCAATAGGCAAATCAAGGCTATCTTGGAGAAGACTATTGGAGCCTCAAGGAAAGATTGGTCTAGGAAACTTGATGACGCATTGTGGGCGTATAGGACTGCTTTCAAGACCCCATTGGGCACTACACCATTCACCATGTTGTATGGTAAGTCATGTCACTTACCGGTGGAGTTGGAATACAAGGCCATGTGGGCTGTCAAGTTGCTGAACTTTGACATCAAGACCGCGACTGAGAAAAGATTGATTCAGCTGAACGAACTTGACGAGATACGGCTTGAGGCTTTTGAGAGCTCAAAGATTTATAAAGAGAGGACCAAGCTTTTTCATGATAAGCTGATCCAGAAGAAGGAGTTCAAAGAAGGAGATCTTGTGTTGCTCTTTAACTCCCGGTTGAAACTCTTTCCCGGGAAGCTGAAGTCTAGATGGTCGGGACCGTTTAGAGTGAAGGAGGTGAGACCATATGGAGCAGTGGTACTTTTGGGAAAATCCGATGAAGAGTTCACGGTCAATGGCCAAAGACTCAAGCATTACTCCGTCTCAGAAGCTATAGAGGAAGGGACTTCGATTCCACTCTCTAGCCCTCCCTCCGCTTAAGTTCACGGTTTGCAAAAGTCGAGCTTAACGACTCTAAACAAAAGCGCACTTGGGATACATTCCCATGTTTATCCCTGTACATACGTCTTTTGCTTGTTATTTTTGATGTTTTGCTTTGAGTTTTATCAGGTTTTGGTCTTTAGGTGAGGTTCTAGGCCAGTTGGTGTTGAGTAAAGGCCACAGGAATGAAAAAAAAATGATACAGGAGTCAGTATCGGGTGCCGTATCGGGTGGCCAGGCCGATACGGTTCTGGAAAATTAATCCGAGACTCAGTATCGGTGTCCGTATCGGTTGGCCAAGCCGATAGGGAATCTCGGGAGGAAGTTGATATCGGGCACCGTATCGGCTGCCCAGGCCGATACGGGCTTACACAGAAAAAATCCGAGAGTCTGTACCCTTCGCCCAGGTAAGTATTTTCGACTCTAAACCGATTTCAAACCAGATTTTGACCAAAAATTGATTTAATGAACCAGATAAACCGGTTTTGACCAATTTTTTTTCCCCTTGTTTTCTCCTCCCCCATCGATTTCTTCATGCTTTCAAGCTCTCAAATCCATTTTTTCTCCTCAAGAACACAAAAGCTTTGAAACTCTTTTTCTCTCTCAATTCAACTCGGTTTTAAGTGATTCCAAGCTCCAAACTTACGATTCCACTAGCTTTTTCACTTGCTCTCGCTCTCTACTACCATCCTTCACCACAAACCAAGGTAAAGCTCTCAAACTTTCTCAAGATTTTCGGATTGAAAAACCCGGAAATTTTGAACTTCAATTTTTCGGTTGTTGATGGTTGATATTGCTTGAAATCCTCCCCAATATGTGTTTGTGTGAATGCCCATAGCCAATTTCGCCCTAGGATTGAATGAATTTGATCTTTGGTGAATTAGGGTTCTTGAGAAATTTGGATTCCGAAAATTTTGGGGGTTTTCTAATTGGAT
Source organism: Orychophragmus violaceus (assembly GCA_030180135.1). Taxonomy (NCBI): domain Eukaryota; kingdom Viridiplantae; phylum Streptophyta; class Magnoliopsida; order Brassicales; family Brassicaceae; genus Orychophragmus; species Orychophragmus violaceus. The sequence goes on along the minus strand of CM058232.1, from coordinate 65,855,791 downwards.
GGTTTCTAATGATGCATTGAGTTGTTAAAGGCTTAAGTTTGTGATACTAATCGATTTGATTGAGTTTCGTTTCACAAAAATTTTAAAAATGCATGTTGCGAGCCTTTGTTTGATGAGGATGTGAATTGCTTAAGATTGTGATCGACTTGTTGGTACATTATGCCTATGGTGAGCTTGAATTGAGAATGGTTGAGATGCCTTAGCTTGTTTGCTCCATTGAAATTGAAATTTTTTGCAATTGTTAAGCTTTTACAATTGTTGATCATGGATCTTTCAAGCTATTATTCATTGTGTCGTTGGATTGTGCTATGTGCTGATTCATTCTTTGAGTTGTCTTTTGTAGGACAATGACTAAAACACGAGCCAACGCGAAACCGAAAGCGAGTGCACCAAGACAAGATGCGGGTACTTCTTCGAAAGGGAAAGGAGTCGCTGTTGAGGAAGAAGCACCAGTGGTCTCGGGGAAGGTGATTCATGCGTCACCACTGCAATACACTCCTTCTCAGATCAATGACATGCTGGAGAAGATTCAGTTTTGGCCAACCCGATACCCTCACGTCCCAACCCTTACAGCCCTTGGTCTTTTAGAAGACTACGATCAGATTGTGGAGAATATGGGGCTCAAGACCTTTTTCAGTGTCTCCAGTGATGGTTATCAGAGCTCAGCCTGGCAGTTCCTTGCAACAATGATAGCAACTTTCAACATGAGAAAGGCAGCTTTGAGAAGAGAAGTGAGTCGAGGAAAGATAGACTTTGCGATAGGCAGGATGGTGCTCAGCTAGGCCCTTCTATTCCCATTGAAAAGGAATACCTCGAGGGATTGTGGCACATGATAGCCGATGGACCATTCAAGTTGGGAGCTATGAAATCTGCAAGGATCAGACACCCGGCTATTAGGTACGTGCACAAGGCATCAGCCCACACTCTGTTTGCTAGGAAGGAGGCAAACCAAGTCACTGAATTGGAGATGAAGCTTCTGTACATCGGTTTACAGCCACTACTTCGCACATTTCCCAACGGAAGTACGATACCGCCCGTTGAGCGGCCACCGAGCTACACCGCCATTCTAGTAGAGCAGTTTGGGGTTCACAGTAATTGGGAAACTTCTGTCAGGGATGCTGATCCCAAGTTCACCATGGGTGGTTTAATAACGCCCTTACTTAGGGCAAAGAAGATTAAACTGGAGGGCAGTGTGCAGGATAATACATTCGGACAGCCTACACCGGTAGCATGGCTGGACGAACCTCAGCTGATCAGGACTAACTTCCTAGCCTCCAAGCCACCTCCGGGGCGTTATGTATACCGGATGTGTTCAGATACACCGATGGAAGAAAAGTACCTCCTTCCAAACCCCACGATTACAAGCTTTTCAGCTAATTCAGCCAATGTCAGGTTTCTACCGGGGATGGAGCACCAATTCGAACCCTGTGGACCGCGAAGGGGAGAGCTGCAGCCGAATCTGATTCTTCCGATGCACCTGCTGGGGTGTATGGGCTGCACAGGTACTACATCGAGCCTCTGGATGATCCTATCGCAAACCGGACGATGAGTGCACTAAGGGACCAGAATAGGAACCTTCAAAGGCAGAGCAAATGGCATGGAAGAAACATCAAGAAATTAGCCAGCTGCTTGAAGAAGGTCACTGGAGTTCTGAAGATGATAGCGGGAAGGAAAGATAAGAGTAGCGCCACCGGTCAGCCATCCACATCAAGAGAGGCTCACACAGGTCAAGAAGAGGAGCTAAGGGAAGCCACTGAGGAAGTGATAGGTGAAGCTGATCAGCTGGTTGCACAGGCGGAGTTAGAGGAGGGGAGATACTCAGTTGCTGGACATGAGACAGGAGGAGCTGCACGCATGGCCTCCGACTCCTACTACGAGCCTCACCGCCACTCCGCACGCGAGGACAGAAGGCGAAAGAGGAGAGCTATGAGGACACCTTCCTGCTCCTCATCCAACCCGACATACTCCATGGGGGAATCCTCACCTCCATCATTCCACAACTAGCAAGGTAACACTCCATCTTTGTACATATTTTTCTTTTCTTTTCTTTGTTATCTTTTTGTGTGTTTTCGGTCTTTTCTCCTTTCATAGATCACACAAGGGACCGTGTGATTTAAGTTTGGGAGAGAGACCAGTTACTAATCATGTTTTTGTCTTTGAGTCTCATGCATTGCATCTAAGGCATAGAAAAACCAAAAAAAATCGAAAATTTTTGAAAAATTTTCACAAAAAGAAAGCATCTTAGGATCGAGTCTAGTTGCATCATATAGGATGTGTTGCATAGGGAGCAATGATTTAATTTCCTCATAAGGTTTAAGCGAGTAAAACTTGTTTCATACGCTAGCTTTGCTAGATAGACCACACTAATGTTGTAACCCGAGAAATGCTTGAAAGCTAGAACAAACCCTGCTTGGATAGCTTGCTTTGAACCTTGATTCGATGCTGGAACTTGTTGTGATTTGATGCTAGCTCTATTAAAAAGTGAGAACCTTAACTTGAATTACAATTATCTTGCTCCTTCTTAGTGTTTTAAACTCATGGATACCGCCAAAATATTCAACCATTCTTTTCCCTTTTTACCACACTTGCTTGCTTGAATAGCTTCCACGCCCTTAACCACCTTCCTTTCCGCCCATAAACACTCTTTTGAGAGGTAGGCCTCTTGGAATGAGCTAAGTAAATGGTGTTGAGTTTGAGGCGACTAGTTGAAAATTTCCATGTAGACGCAAGCTTGACCACCTTTAGCTTGTACTAGGCTAGGATTGAAGTTTGGGGGAAGGGTTTTGAAAGGGAAAGAACAAAAGGGAATTTGATTTGGGATCCTATGTTGTTGGCAATAGTGTTTTGAAAGAAAAGCTCTTAAGTGTTTTAAAAGAAAAGTGCCTCTTGTTTTGAAATGAAAAGAAGCCAAAGTGCTCAACTTAAAGAAAAAGAAAGTTTGTGAAAAGAGGCCATTGATAAAGAAAGAAGTATTTGAGCTAAGTCTAAAGAAGAAATTGCCACTGTTTTGAAAAGTTTCAAAAGATCCTTGGGAGTATTCTTGGGAGGTGTTTTGGTTGAGAAAGAGGGATGAGGCAAAAATAGCCTTGGAAAAGGGTAGACTCAAACTAGGTGGGCTAGAGTAAGAGCAGAAGCCATTAGGAAATGGGTAGACGGAAATCGATTCTAGTATGCACAAATTGCTTCTATACTCTTAGCCTTTTACTATGTGCTCATTCATTTCTTCTTGTGAGAACCTAAATGCTTATGGAGAAGCCCCTCTATTTGATTGAGATCATCTTTATCTCAAAACCTTAACCCTTGCCAAATGAGTTTGAACACTTTGTCGCGAGTAAGATCCACTTGAAATGTTTAATCAATGTCAAAGAGCTAGTTGATTTGAATTCTTGTGAAGGTTGAAGGTTAAGCTAGAAGTTTTGTCTTGATGAGTATGGCTATATCCTTGGAGTAGGCATTTTCTCGGTTGCACTTTAGTTCTATAGACTTGAAATGAAGTTTGAAACTTGATTGAACCTTTGGATATGAGTTCCCACCTTCAAACCTTTTCCCCAACATATTTTGATTGACTTATGCTTGCTTGTGGACAAGCAAGATTCAAGTTTGGGGGAATTGATATTCATACATTTTCATGCATTTAGGCTTGTATATAGTTCTTGTTTGTCTTCTTTTCTCCATCATTCATACCATTTTGTCGAGTCATTGTTGCATCTAGAGTTTAAAGTTGTTTAGGACTAGGAGTAGGCACTTTAGGCTTGCATTTGGAGTGTTTCTTGTGTTTTGCAGGTGATAGGAGGAGTCTAGGAGCGATGGTGAACTTGGAAGTGGAGTCTAGAGCTCAAGGAACTAAGGAGGAAGCGGATACAAATCGTACCGGTGTACATATCGGCCAAGCAAGCCGATACAGCCCCTCGACCGAAGACCAGGAGTCCATACCGGTTGGCGTATCGGCTGGCCCAACCGATATGACCTCTCGGATTAAATTTCGAACACCCATATCGGTTGGCGTATCAGCTGGCCAGGCCGATACGACCTTTCCCAGAAAAAAAATCCGAGAGTCCATATCGGTTGGCGTATCGGCTGGCCAGGCCGATACGACCCTTCCCAGAAAAAAACCCGAGAGTCCATATCGGCTGGCGTATCGGCTGGTAAGACCGATACGCGTCCCAAAAATTGTTTCGGATCCGGGTCAACACCCGGTTTGTTCCAGGTTGACCCGGCTCGCACCCTATTGACTATTTAAGCCAAAAACCTATTTTATTGTTTCTTAAGCTATTTTGATGTTCTAAACTCTTTTGTAAGAACAAGTTGGATTCCTTTGATTTATCTAGTACTTCTTTTGTGATTCCTTCAACAAATCTCTCAATCCATCACTAATCTCCCATGATCAACTCTATTTCTATGAGTTTTGTTGATCTAATGATGATTAGTGAGTAGTTCTTCATAGGCTTATGGGTTACGTAGGATTAGGTTGATTAGGGGTGATCAATGGATTTCTAGTGATTGATTGTTTGAAATCTCATCTATCAAAGTGTGCTTATTGCCTAATTAATCTTGATCACATTTATTAGGATGTTTAGAATTTCTTGTTCACAACATGTTCGATGAAATTCCAGTTTCTAGCTTTGTTAGGACTTCCACATTCTAGCACATGAAAATGTATGTCTAGAGTGATTGTTTGCTGTTCGGAACCTGTTTGAATGCTCATTTGATTCTAATTCACAAATGATAATTTGTTCTTGAGTTAGGATTAAGTGAAGAATTGGTATTAAGAGATTAAACTGATTTACTTGGTGTGTTCCATGCTAGGAGATTAGCTTCTATGAAGTTTGAGTTAGGACTCCTTGATCATCCCGAGTCACCTATCCGTTGACCTCAACCTTTAGGACTTATCTTTGTCATTGATTGAATCCATTTATTATTTGCTTTTAAATTATTTCTGCTTGAATTGTTTACTGTTAGGATTGTTAGAAACAAAACCAAACTGTTTGATTTGACTCTGAAGGTTTAGTGCTTGCTTATTGGTCTTATCCATCCCAAAAAGGTTCGATACCTCAAAGCTACATCGATAAGCTTGAGGAATTGGTACCTCAAAGGATTGCAAAATCATAGTTATCAATTACTCTTAGCAAGACGCAGTGTCCTTCGACACATGCTGAGCAAGAACGCATGAGGTTCAGACAACTACTATAGGCATTAGATGTCTTAAGATGTGATCTTAATTTTAGTGGGAGTTGTTGTTGTTAATTTTAGTTGTGATATAACGTTCATGTAAACATAATTTGATTATGTTAATGAACTCGGACATCAGTATTATTTAATTATGTTATTAAATAATAGTCCCAAAGTAATTTATGACATTTTATAGGTCATCAAGTATGTGACTTGATCATGAAACCCTATAAATGATAAATGACATAAATTATGTTGGTCCCTAGTCAAGGTTGTTAAAGTGGGACATTAACAACCGCGTGAGACTAGTATGTGAAGTGACTGATGACTAAGTTTCATGGAGTCATTAATAAGAGTATTAAAGTCAATCACATAGATATGTGTTGGAGAACACATAATCGGACATGACCCGCTAATGAAAACTCCATAGGATAGTTATATAAGTGTCATAAGAGTTTTCATTACGATTATAGAGTATAGTCTTTAGACCTGAGTTCATCATGTTTTCTTACATATGAATTAGTCCGCTTTAACCTTGTCAAACGTCAGCCGTAACTGGAGACTATAAAGGCATTGATTGGGCGTATCATGAAGTGTGTGAAGGAACAGGGATGGAACAAGATGGGATTTGCTCCTACTATATAACAGGAGATAAATATCTCAGGGCACATCGAAGATTTGATATTGAGAAATTTGTGGCCGCACTCAAACGAGGTGATTGTCAGTCGTTTGTCTTGTCAGTATAAATCGGAGTTCGATGAACATGATTTTGGCTTAATAACGATGACACGGATCTTGCCTTATGTCAGATCGAGATATAGAGACGAAGGGATTATGGGAATAGATGATTCCAGTACAAGTGGGAGATTGTTGGGAATGTCCTGAAATCACACTTGTAATTACTCTAGAGATAGTTGTGTTGTCGAGATTAGACATTCATATAATACTAGGTGATCATAATGTTTTGCTAGAAGCCACTTGTGATCTGTGAGTTATGAACTCATTGCTAGTATTATATGATCCTACAGGGTCACACACCTAAGCAAATTGGATATAGAATATGGGGTTGATCATTAGTGTAATGATCTGATAAATGTATATATGATATGCATTCGATAACAAGTTTTTGAGGCAGTGTCGATCGACACAACATGTGCATCGATCAACACAGATCGCGGACCAAAATATCGATTTTGGTTTATGACTTAATTAACCACGGTTTGAGTCTTGGTTAATCAGGTCATGGTAAAAGTCAATATATATATGATATATGGTCGACTTTTACAGCGACCAGACCTAATTCACAGCCACCAGAAAGAAACTGAAACCCTCTGAGAGATCCGATCTCTAAACGGCACTAGCATCCTGTCCGTTCCAGTTTGTGTGCGTGTGGATACCAGTAGAGGTGCAGCACTTGAGGCGCTAATCAATCTCGAATACCTAATCATCTTCCGCTGCATAACTTTCCAGGTATCTTCGAGATCTGATGTAGATTCAATGATATAAACATGAACCCTAGATCCTAGGCTATGGAATTCAGACTTAGGGTTGCCTAATTGGATTAGGAACTGCTAGAAATTCCTTCATATAGGTCCTACCATGCATTCTATATGTAGGCAACTCCCAATCAAGCAATCAACGATATGATCTATCAATCAACCAATGAGTGATAACTATATGCAATAATTATATCCTATATGTTTTGTTTAATTCCCAAGTTATTTAATCATCCAAACCGTTCTATCATATTTTAGTAATGGGTATGCATTCCTACGATTCTAAGGTTCCATAATTCTGAGGTCTATATGATCTACCTAAATGCATCACACAATAATTTAGCCAACTCACATTGATATCGTGATGACGGATTGACGGAACCACGAGACCCGACATGAACCCGATGCTAACCTGGACCTTCCTTGAACCGTTGACTTTCTTTTACCCGAACTTAACCCACTTTAACCCAAACTTTACCCGAGCATTGACCCTGGTAATTCCGATTCGTTCCTCCACACGAACCTCCGGACTGATCTCATACGATATCTACTACAAACCACCTATAAGGAAAGAGAAAGTCGGTACGTGAGATGAACGTTGAAAATCTCCGCTTCCAAAAATATTTCACCGTTCCTCCGTCACCATCCCATCTCTTATTCACTCTCTCTCTCTCTACCTCACTTTCTCTCTCCTCTCTCCTCTCTCTCTCTCTCTCTCTTCTCTGGCTCCACTTTCTTCTTCCCTCCGGCTCCTTCTTCTTCTTCTTCCTTTCTCCTTCTTCTTCTTCTTCTCCCTTCATCCTCTCTTCTTTCTCTCTTTCTTTACTCTTTTGAGTTTTTTGGTGTGAGGAAAATGAGTGGGGGAAGGCCTCTTTTTATAGTAAAATGGAGTGATAACCACCCAACATTTGTCACACTTCCCCTCCCCATCTCCCTACACGTTTATACACCATAACCAAACCAAAATAATGTATTTCACTCCTCACCTTACACTTGTCACTCCCTTCTAAAAGACCCTTAGATGATTGCCACCACATCTTAGATTCAATGCAAATTCACATACAATGCATATAATTCCTTCTAGAAATATTTCGTGGCCCATGCTCATTTTTGGGCTTGATTTATGTCCCAAACCACTTCATCTCTCAGCCCAAACCCTCTTGATCCAAAGTCAAGTCCACATAATTTTATTTTTAATTTTTGGTCATTAATTCCTTCTTAACGATCCAAAAATCATATCTTAATCCAGGATTCAAATATGGCCAAATACTTATAACCATAGCTCATATATATTTTAATAATGTTGTGGTCGAAATTTCATAATTTTTAGAATACTTTAGAGGCTTTCCGTCTTTTTCTCGGTTTTGTCGGTTGCCATTCCCGACAGCCCGTAAACCTCCAAAAAATCTGATTTCAGCGCTCTCCGTCTTCTAAGTAATTTTTTTAAATAAAAAGAAGATTATTTGGCACGTCAGAGCTTATCATCTTCAATTTTAGTGAATTTCCAAAATACCCTTGAGCTTCCAAATTTTCTAAAATGACATCCGGTTACTTTCTGTTGACTTGTAATCTGCCTGTTGACGTTATCCTGAGACAGGGTATTACATGCGACATGTACGGTTCCTGCCACATTAATATTTAAAATTAAAATATTTCTTTATTTATTCCTTAAAATTTTATTTTTTAACAACTTAATAAATACTAGAAGTTCAGCTACGTACATGTGATAGGACCCTGAACGGGTTGTGGAACATCATTATTGTCTACTTCTAAAGCATAAACCCTACCATCTATGGCTTGACTCTTACGGGCGGTCTCAATCGTAGAGCGAGCTGGCGGAGGCTGAATGGCGAGTGGGGTGGTTGGGATTGGGTTCATACATCCTTGAGAAAATGGACCTTCTGGCCACATCGGAAACAGGTAAGACAGGGCGATGTATGTTGTCTTGAGTTCCTCAGACAATACTTGGAGATGTGTCTGGGCTGGCTGCAGTTGTAGCATACTGACGCTCCTCTGAATGAATCAGATGATCCTTGGGGTTGTTTGCCTTTGTCTTTGAAACGACGGTTTTGTCCAGAATGTCGACCATGATGGTTTGATGATCTTTCGCCTTGGCTTCAGCTGAAGTTTCCCCATGCTTCTCTTTCCACTACTAACCCGATTTCCACACTTACAACTTTTTCCACCAAGTCTGTGAGGCTTGCAAAGTTGCCTACAACAAGTCGGCTTTCCAATTCATGTCGAAGGCTGAACAGGAAATTAGTGATCATCGCCTCTTCATCTCCGTTATTGTTGCCCACATATCTCTTCAGCTGCATGAACTCCAATTCATACTCCCGGACCGATTTACTCCCTTGTTCGAGATTAGCAAACTCCCGTTGTAGCCGACGCTTTAACTCCGGGGTAAAGTACTTGCGCTCAAATTCCTCCTTGAACATTGGCCATGTCTTTACCGTGTGTCCCACTTGGCCTTCTCTGGTTTCCCACCAATCGGCTGCATCTTGGTCCAAGTAGTAAGCTCCAACACTCAGCATGTAATCTCCGGGCATCTAGTAGCCTTAAAGTTCTTCTCCACCATTCTGATCCATCGTTCTGCTACTAACGGGTCTGTTCCTCCGGAAAAGTGTGTAGTCCCTATTTTCTTCATTGAGGAGATCAATGATAAGAACGGCGGACGAGTCGTCACGTCGGGTGTCGTCTGTGGTAATTGCAGAGCCCGCGTCATTACTTCGTGAAGCATTTTCAAAGTGTTTTCTGCCTACAGGTTTCCTTGTTGATCTCCCACCGCATTTTGATCGTTCCTTGGGATCTCCTCAGGATGATTATTCTGGAGACCCCGAATGCTAGAACAACTATCTTCAATGTCTTTCTCCGCAGAGATTGGAGCTTGACCTGTCTGCCTTTCCCAGTTGCCTGAATTTTTTTGTGACTTAGATTTTTTGGTCGGTTCCTCATAACCCAATTCTCTGCGCTCTGAAACCCGATCCGATCCCACAGCCAAACCATGCCCGCCACTACAGATTGCTCCGTCCTCCATCTGCATCATAAACGGGTAAGTGACTGAGTCCTTACTAAACAGGACATAACCGGTTGTCTATGCATGATCAGAACCATGCTCTGATACCACCTTTTTGTAACGCCCTTGTTCCGTTTTGACCTTAGTTAACCGATGACCAACAACCAAACAAGAACATGATCACCGGTTTTCTTTAGTCGGGACCAAAGCCGTCACATTTTTACCATGTTTGATTAAATCGGCTTAGCTTAACAACTTTCGTCATAAAACAAAACCGAGTTATTCAATTAGACGTTTCCCATATTTTGATTAGGTCTTTGCAACCGTAATAAAATTTGGTAGTTATATTAGTCCGGACTAATCTAATATAAAAACATGCTTCACGAATATAAAACATCATTTATATTATGAAAATGTGCGGAAATACATTTAGGTCCATGAAAAAAAATTATTTAAATTATATTACATACATTACTTTGAAATTATTGTTGCCAAAGAGACATCGACACTACACCTGCTGGCCTAACGTCCTGCGATCCGCTATCTTACGAGTTACCTAAAAATATGTAAAAGAGAGGGGTGAGCGATCTATTATCGACCCACTGAGTTGAGATTCCCCAACTAACAGATTAACTTTCCGTCTACCCAACCCAACCCCAAACACAAACAAGGACGGAAAGTTAACAAGCAATATAACAAATAAATAGCCAAAGCACAATAACAAAGAAATAAACTATACATATGCTACGGGCTCCGACAATTTCGTCCTTCCCTCGGAATACCTATCCCATCACAATATAGGCCCACGCTAGTAATCCCACAACTCTTACTCATAAACACGGAGTCATACAAGTAGGACATTGTTCTCCGTCCATAGAGACACGGCAACTCAGTCTATCCCTAGATAGCCAAAGTTTCCATGCCGTCCGGCCCTAGGACGCGACCCTGTTTCTCCGGACTACACACCTACCAGTGTCACCCAGTAGGTTAAAACATGACAAAACCACGACCCGAGAGTACGTGAACTGGCCGGCAGCTCCCGAGGATCCATCGAGGAGGGAAGTCGATATGCCCACTATAACACCATGTCACTAACACATCAATCAAACCGTTAGTCATATCACATCTCAACAATCATATCACCTAATACATCATCATCAATCAATGATATCAAAACTCATTTATCAATCATTCATAAATCATCATCTCATCATTACTTAATAATTTCCATATTTTTAGTAATTCGTTCATTGCTCGGTTACCAATCAAAAGTGTTTTATAACATAAAAAACCGATTATAATCAAAACATCAATATCACCCAAGTGTAATCAAACCGAGTATAACCATAATATAAATATCACTCAAAACCATATAATAATCAAACCGACACTAGTTATAAGCATATCACCGAATTATAACTCAGTGTCAGGAACCTGCGTAACAACACATTAGTCAAATAATTAACCCCAACTCACCCTTTACTTTGTCGCAATTGACCCCGGTAATTCCGATAGTTTCTCCACACGAACCTCTTGACCAATCTCACACTAACGAACCTTACTAACGTCTACTACAAACCGCCTACAATGAAAGAGATAGTCAGTACTTGAGATGAACATTGAAAATCTCCGCTTAGGAAATATTTCACCGTTCCTCCTTCACCATCCCATCTCTTATTCCGCTCATTCACTTTCTCTCTAACTTCTCTCTCTCTCTCTCTCTCTCTCTCTCTCTCTCTCTCTCTCTCTCTCTCTCTCTCTCTCTCTCTCTCTCTCTCTCTCTCTCTCTCTCTCCTCTCTCTCTCTCTCTCTCTCTCTCTCTCTCTCTCTCTCTCTCTCTCTCTCTCTCTCTCTCTCTCTCTCTCTCTCTCTCTTCCTCCGGCTCCTCTACTCTTCTTCCTCCCTCCGGCTTCTTCTTCTTCTTCCTCCCTCCTTCTTCTTCTTCCTCCTCTCCTATTTCTCTCTTCTTTTACTCTTGTGAGTTTTGGTGTGAGGAAAATGGTTGGGGATAGCTCTCCTTTTGTAGTAAAAGGGAATGGATCCTCACCATACACTTATCACAACTCCCTCCCCATCTCCCTCCACGTTTTACACACCAAAACCCATCCAAAAACATTGAACTTCACTTCTCAACCTACACTTGTCTCTTCTCTTCTAGAAACCACTTGGATTATTGACACCACATCATCCCAAATTCATTGAACAATGGTGAGGTGTCCCTTATGTGCATTGTATTTAAAATCACATTCAATGGATCTATTCTTCTTAAACCATTTCGTGGCCCATCATCCTTTGTGGGCTTCATTTTATGTCCAATACTACTTCATCTCTCAGCCCAAGCTCCTTGACCCAAGCCCAAGTCCACATATTTTTATTTTTTATTTTGGATCATTAATTGCTCCTTAATGATTCAAAAAATCAAAACTTAATCCAGATATCAAATCCTGCTAAATTCTTTTAACCATAGCTCATACATATATTATTAGAGCTGTGGTCGAAATTTCATATTTTTTTGTGGACTTTAGAGGATTTTCCGACTTACCCGATCGCTTAATTAATTTATCGGTAAAAAACGGTTATTTATGAATATTCCCAAAAATTTCAAAAAATAACTCTAATTAATTTCTAAAAAGATAGTTCATTTTATTAGAAATAAAAGATAATTACACAAAATAATAAATTTTTTATTGCTTCCCGAGATCGGGGTATGACACGTAGAGCCTCAGCTAGTCTGCTTGCGTGTTGTAGAGTTCGTTATGATGGCTAAGAATTCTTAGGTCCGTTAGATCCCCCAAGTCTGGTGTGGCGTTCTGCTGCTTCAATCCAGATTGGATCCTCAGGAGATCCTGGCCGGTTCATGTATCCTCGGGTAGTGGTTCTGGCTAGGTGTTAACCTACGCGGGTAACGCCGGTAGGTGTGTGGCTTGGAGGAACAGGATCATGTCCTAGGGCCGGGCTGCAGAGAAACTTTGGCTATTGTTGGATAGTCCGAGTCACCGCATATTGATGGACAGAGAACGGTGTTCTAGTCGTAGGACTTCGTGTTTACGTCTAGGAGTCGTAGGAGGTTTTAGTGTTTACGTCCATGAAAAATGGGTAGCTAAGTGTTCCCAAGGAAGATTACTGAGTTCGCGTTAGGGGCCCATGGTGTTGAGAATGCATTAGATATGCGTTTAGTATAGATCGAGTCTAATCGAGGGCATGTGCCACAGTGTTCTTGATTTCTTTCGTTGATGATATGTATTGTTATTATGCTTGTTTGTTATGTGCAGCCCATTACGTCGTGGTAGTACGTGATCGGGTGTTTTATTTCGTTGAATGTTATTTGTTGTTATTTTGGGTTTGTCGGGTGGGGTTTTAGCCTTTGTAGGTTGGACCCAGCTCATTGGGTGATCTTATATTGCACATCCAACTCCTTTTCCTCTTTTTAGGTTTCAGAGTAGCTCGGCGGATGCGTCGGCCCAACGGAGTAGATTTGGGTGGCATTTGGCTACGGTTTGTTTTCAAAACGTTTTGGTTATTTTTTCGGTTTCAGATTTTTGAGATCCAGCTGAAAGATTTTAGAAAACCCTTAAATTAGATTAAAAGATTTAATTGAAATATTAAAAGATATAAACGACTAAAACGGAATTATTCCCTAATATACAGTTTAGTTTGAACCGAACACAACTCGTGAAAGCGATACGGGTTGAAAAGTCTTGTATCATGAAAACAAGGTAAACGGAGTCGAGGATGGATCGGTTCGAGCCTTTTATCTCAAACCAGACCGTCTCTAGCTTTCGTATTATGGCGAACCCTTCTCGTTTGACCTGCACGGGTTCAGCCGGTGTTTGATTGTTGGCCCGTCAGCTCGTCGGTCAACTGATAAACGGGAAGGGGGCATTAAAAAGAGGTGGTATCAGAGCATGGTTCGTCATGGATTCAAAAATTCCGATTTTTCAAAACTTTCAATGTTTTATCGAGTCAAAATTGTGTCCCAAATGCAACCATTAGAAATCCTAGCCGCGTCCGTCTCCAGGGAAGGGAAAAGTTAGAAGTTTTGTTAGGGGTATAAATTGACCTTATTAATTTTTGTGTTGTCTTGCAGCAGTGTTTCTCTTGAAGGTGTGTGTGCGTGGGTGCCCAACATCGACAGCATGAGTGACGGTTTGGTGGATCGTGAGTTCGTTGGTTCAGTTCTGGCCAATTATGGCCCACACTTTCAGTCATCGGAGTGTTCCCGCATCTCTATTCCAATCCCTTTGTATGCTCCGACAGGCGGTATTCCAGTGGCAGCTGTGCCACATCCCAGGGAGCTTGTACGTTACCGCTACTTCAGGTGTACCCTATCTCGAGAACTTGTACTTGCTGCATATCTATAACGGCATATTTTTGGCGCTATTGTCTCTTGGGATGCCACCTCATCTGGTTCCTCTTCCTCCATCAGAGGCTTAGGCTCCGCCATCTCCATAAACCTTTGGCGATCCACTCTTCTCATCGCTTCCAGAGTTCGACTTCCCGATGGAGCCGATCGACCCAGCTCAATACCTTCACTGGGAGGACCTGATGGCTGACTAGAATCGTTGGTTTGTCGAGCCCTTGCCCCCGACCGGAGGTTCTTATGTTCCCAAGGAGTTTCTGAGGGATGCCCAGCAATACCCTTCTCCTCACACCATCAGTCCGCCCTCGCCGCCATTCTGATATGTTGTCTATGGGCCGGACCAAACATGTCTTGTCTGCAGAGCTACAGACTTCCACTTCTCTTAGTTCCAGTTCCGCCTTGTGGTCGCCCCTCTTTTCTGCCGCTGCCATTGGCATGTCTCATTTGCGACCGCCCGGGATACCTTGCACCGTCATGCCTTGACGGTCCTTTCCAGCACAGTCGCACCACACCACACTCGGCACACCCACCCTGTGCACATACCGGTTTTGTTCCACACGGCGAGCCTTACTGCACTCAGTGCGGGGCGTATCGCTCGTGTTGGATATTTTTATGTTAGGCCCATGTAAGTAAGGGCGCTAACTTAACTTTTGTGTGTATATAGTATAATTTTATATTTTGTCGTCACAGTTCACAGACGATCGGGTTTATGTAGCGGTGATTCTTTTTAGGGGATGTGGGACCCCTCTATACACCAGACAGACCTATGTATAAAAATTCTAAGTACATATTTCGGTTAGTATGATATGTGGATATTTTATGTACGTGGTGGATGTTGGTTGATTTCGGGTTTATCATTTCGAGTAACGGGATAACTTTATTCCATGCCTGTATTTATGATGATGAGTGAAAACAAATGGTGGTCCGAATAAACGGTTTTATCAGGACCCATAAAGATAACCGTTGTGCGTTGCATTTTGCATCATGTTAGGGAAGAGTCGTTGCATTGCATTAGGTCGATTGATTGACTGGTTTGCAGATTAATTGCATTGAATTGATTGGCTGGTTAGGGTATTAGTCGTTGTTATTAGTTAAGCGTTTTTGGTTAGAGATTGGGTAGTCGAGAATTGATTCGTTTGGTGGTTTAGTAGCATTGACTTAAGTTGAAAATTAAGCGTTTTGTTAGTAGTGTTGCATTAGACGGAACTGTAAGTTTTCAATTAGTGTTTTGGATTCGGTTTTAAGGATTGGTTAGGGAATCGATTTGGGCTAGAGTAAAGTTTTGGAATTGAGAACCAGTTAGATAGATTACTTATGTATGACGGGTATGTTACTATAAGTTATTGATAGTTAGCCACACATGTTCTTGTTTGATTGGTGTGTGACTAATTACCAATAATTGTATAGGAAAGTAACGTTGGTACATAAGTTAAGTTAGAGTGTCTAACCCTTTCGGTGTTGGAAAGCATGTTGATGCAAGATGTGATGGTGACCGCGGAATGTGAACACGAGACAAAACCCGAACCCAGAAGATTTGAGATTTGTGTGTTGGAAAGCATCGGTTCAGAATTTGTGTCGGTTCAGTATGGCAGCCAAATCAAAGTTGGTTGAGTGAATCGTTTCAGTGTGGTTTCACAGCGGATTTATTGGTGTCAGTGGTAATCAGAAAAGGGCCAGAAGCGACAGTTCAAGAAGGGAATCTTTTGGGTGATTCAAGGATCATTATCAGAGCGAGATATCTTGGGTTTTGGCGATACATGAAATTAGTTCTTGGCGGGAGCTATGTGTGTTGTGGATTTGAGTGAAGTATCAGAGTGGCACATCGGATTTGGAATAATCAGAATCAGGAGGTTCAGTTGGGGTAAGCTTTGAGATCAGAAATAAAAGGTTTGAGTGGATAAGCGAAATCGTGGAATCAGAGTTAAGCGATTCAGATGGAGCAGTGGAATTCCGGAGTCAAAGTTAAAGGTTCGAGAGAGAGCATTGGATTTGTGGAGTCAGTTCAGAATGGAGTTGCGAAATCAGTATGGAGTGAAGCAGAGTTTTAGGAGAATCAGTTCCAAAGTGGAGCGGCAAGTTAGGAGGATTGCTTCCAAATTCGAGTTTTAATTAAACGGAGAATTCGGGGGCTGAATTCATGTAAGAAGGGGAGAATGTAATACCCCGTCTCAGCATTTGCATCGATGGGCATTTCAGAACCGGAGAAAGCGCCGAAAGGGTATTTTTGTAATTTCATAGAAGATGAGCGTTTTGGTGGTTTCAAGGAAAATGAGAGTCGGGAAGCAATAGAGGGAAAAATAATCTTTAATTAATTATTAAGGAATATTTAGAAGACGGAAAAGGAGAAGACGGATTTTTAGAAAACTTTTAGGGTTTATTGGGAAAAGAAACCGAGAAACCTAATTTGGAGTTTTGGAAGCTATGGGAGGTCAAGATGGATTAAAAAAATTTCCGGTCAATGCCGGTCAACGCGGTCAACTCGGTCAACGCCGGCAGTCAACACCGGTCAACATCAGCCAACGCCAGAGTCAACGCCGGCCGATAGCAGTCAACACCGAAGGGTCAGTCATCCGGTCAGTCAACACCTGAGGGTCAGTCAACGGGTCTGTCTTGGTCAACAACCAACTCTTCGGGTCAACAGTCAACACTGGTCAACGCTCGGGTCAATCTTGTTCAAATTTTTGGTCAATGGTACGGAGTTATCAAGGTTCGTTAGGTTCAGCGTTTGTGGGTCTCGAAGTTCTGTCAGCCGTTCCCGGGTCGCATCTGTCATCCGTAAATCAGTGTGAGTTGGTTATGTTTTGATTGTGTGATGCATTAGGATGTATCGAAATCTGCATATAGACCTCGAAATTAATAAACCGTAGAGCCGTAGGATTTCGTACCCGGAAATTGAATATGTTAGAATGTGGTTATGTTGAATTAAATAATCGGACTTAATTAAACTGGTTAGGATAATAAGATGCATGTCACGTTTAAATTCCGTAAATCGCATATTGGGTGTTTACGTAGATAGTATTGATTGATGCATGATTGTTTGATCATTGATTGATTGATTGCATAAAGAATAGCATGACTAGGAAATATATATATGTATATATATATATATATATATCCGTATAAATGAATCTATATATAAGGAATTAAGAGATAATTAAAATATGAATTAAAACTTAACAAACCTTAAAATACTATACAAACCGGGCTAGAGTTAAATAGAAATAAATAATCGGGTTAATATACTTTAAGGTTTAAATAATTGAAATTGGGGTCAGGATGTTAGTAAGTTTACTAACCGAAATCTGATAGATAATTAATTTAAACTAGAAATTAAAAAACTAGAGAATTAAAATATTTAAAATAGGGTTAAACGAGCTAGGGAGTTAGTCAGTTTACTAACTCCAATCTAGCGGTTAAATAAATTAAATTAGAATTAAAAACTAAGAATTAAAATGAATTTAAGTAATTATTGGGGCTACGGTTAGTACGTTTACTAACTCCAATGTAGCAAAATTAAACTGAAATTAAATAGTTAATTAGAATTAAGTTAAAACTGAGAATTAAACCTAAATTAAGAATTAATGGAATTAATGGAATTAATTGAATTATTGGTTGAAAGAATCTAAGTAATTGCATGATTTATTGCATGTTTGATGTTGATTATTAGTTGAGTGTTTGATCTGTGGATTTATCGTTGTATTGATTATAGTGGTTTTACCTATTCCAGTGTTGAGCCGGATAAGTTGTGTTGATTGTTACATATTCTGGTGTGGTGCCGGATATGTTATGGTTCTGGTTACCTATTCCAGTGTGGGGCCGGATAGTGATGATGTGTTATTGGTGAGGTTTTGGTTAGGACTTGCGGAATAGCTTGGGGTACTTGGGTTGAGTTATTATTGGTTGTTTGACCTTATCAGTCTTATGTTGAATTGTCGAGTCTCAGCGAGTTTGCTTCTGTGGCCACTACAAGAAAACTGCGATATAGCCATGAATTAGCCACAAAATTTTCGTAGCTATAAAAAACCAGCCACGGATAGCCATGAAACTACAAAATCGAGTTTTGTGGCTATTTTGTGGCTTTCCGTAGAAAAATAACCAAGAAATGTTTGTGGAAGAAGTTAGCCACGACCAGCCACAAAAACTTTTCGTGGCAAATTAGCCACAAAAAAATTTCATGGCTGTCTGTAGAGAATATAGCCATGAATAACAACAAACAAGTCGTGGAAGCTATTATCCACGAATAGCCACAAAACTACCGTGGCTATTTAGCTACGATATCGATTCGTGGCTATTTGTGGATATACCCACGAACCCTTTTGTGGCTATCCCTGGCTACGATAAACCCTAAACCCTAAATAAATCACAAACCCCTAAAATATAAACAAAAATATAACTAATAACATTCCAATTACTATAATATATCCAAAATTAAGATTATTAAAAAAAATTACAAATCCATTATTTCAAACATTAACTTAAACCTTAAGCACAATCTTTTAAACCCTATACACTAAACTATAATCATACCCCTAAACCTAACTCTTAATCATAAACCATAAAATCAAAATATAAAAATTAATTATATATACATAAAACTAATATTTATAACTATAGTATAAACAAAACTAATACATAAAACCCTAAACAAACCCTAAAAGTCTAAAGTGTAACCAAAACTCTAATTAATAAAATTTTAAATACTATAACATATCCAAAACTAATATTCAACACTTGTAAAAGAAAAATATTTTCCAAATATATTATTTTCAAACATTAACTTCTAACCCTAAACACAACCCTTTAAACCATATATCATAAACCATAATCATATACTAAACCTTATTTTTAATCATAAACTATAAAATTAAAATATAACGATTAACTATGTATACACAAAAACTAATATTTAAACCTTTCAATATATACTTTACATAAATTATTTAAAAACTATTTAACACTAATTTAATTACTACATATACTCATATTTACTAATATTTGATTACTAATAATAAATTAAAGTATTAAACAATAATTTAATTACTACATGTATTCATATCTAAAATTTAACACTTTTAAAATTTTAAAAATCATAAACCAAAAATTAAAATTAAATTTAATCATTTTATTATTTTAACCATTTTATAATTATATATACTCATTTTTATTATTTTAAATATTTTTTAGTTTAAAAATTTTATAGTTTTTATATGTTACATTTTTAAACTTAATAATTTTGAAAAAATCGTTTTGGTTAATTTTATTATTTTTAAAAGCATTTTTAGTTACTATATATTAATTAAATCCTTTTATTGGTTGAAATTGTCATCACATGGATCATTAATAACCACTATTGATTAAACAATATCAATGGCTCAGATGTCATATCAGTTTATACCCAGATCATCATGGTCACCCGTTAAATCAACATTTGATCTCAAATCTCAGCCATTGGATCTTCTTTCATTTTTCTTTTCTTTTTTTTTTTAATTTTTTTCCTTCATCTCCTTAACTTTTTCTCCTTCACGGATCTTAGATCCAAATTATCTAATCTTCTTCTCCTTCACAGTCATGGTCTCATGGACATTTTCTCCTTCACGTGTCTTCTCCAAAATTATCTAACCTCTTCCCTCAACTCACTCAACCCACTGCTGCCGTATTCTCAACTCAACCTTCCTCTTCATTTTTTTTTATCAAATCAAGGAATAGAATCGTGATGGAGAGATGAACACAGATCCACATTGGCGGCAGAAGCAGAGCCCGACGGCATGGCAGAGGAGGCGCTGCACATCGACTTGGAGGTCTCATCTCCCCCTCCTTCACGATTTCTCAGATCCATCTCAAATCCACCCTCCTTCTCTCCTCACAATTTCTCAGATGCACTATAGTACTTCTCTCTTCATGAATTCGATGATGAATCTCTGAAGATTCACATCGACCATATGTGAAGCTCTGAATCTCCACCGTCTTCTGCCTCCATCTCTTTCAACGCTACGTTGTCACTCCTTCGCAGTCCGTCACTCGGCTGTCCGTCACACTCCGCCGTGCATCACCTCGCCGTCTGTCACTTCCCTTCTGTGTGTTGATGAAGATGCGGTGGTAGAGCTCACCGTAGCAGCGATGAAGCTTCTTTTTATTTTTTCATTTTTTCATTTCTTTTTTATATAATTAGTTAATTCTAGAATTTAATTTTGTATAATTATTTAATTCTTTTTATTTTTGTATATTTTATTTTCATTTTAGTTTTTAATTTAGTTTTTAATGAAATTTATTATTTTATTATTTGTGTTAAATTCATTTATTATTTTTTTAATTTATTTATTTTCTATATTTTAATTTTAGTTTTTAATTTATTTTAATATATATATATATTTATTTATTTAATACTATAGCCACGAATATATCGTAGCTATTTCCACTTATATATTTGTGGCTATTCGTGGAAATATAGCCACGAAATATGTATGTGGCTATTCGTGGCAAATAGACACGAAAATTCTCATGGCTAATTCGTGGAAGCGTTACCACGAATTGCCACGATTTGGCGATATCCACGAGCCCAAAACGACGAAAATAATTTGTGGCTATCTGTGGCTATGGTCATTATAGCCACGAATTTTGGCTCATAGCAACGAAAAAATCTGTGGCTTTGGAGCAATTTTCTTGTCGTGGTCATAGAGTTTGTTATGGTGGTTAAGATTGTTTAGGGTGCGTTAGATCCAGCTGTTTGTTTGACCTTATCCGGTGCTTCCTTCCCGATTGGATCCTCAGGAGATCCTTGTTAGTTCACGTATCCTCGGGTAGTGGTTCTGGCTAGGCATTAACCTTTGCGGGTGATGCTGGTAGGTATGTAGTTCGGAGGAACGGGGTCATGTCTTAGGTCCGGGCTGCATGGAAACTTTGGCTATCGTAGGGTAGTCCGAGTCACCGGATATCGATTGACAGAGAACGGTGTTCTAGTCGTAGGACTTTGTGTTTACGTCTAGGAATCGTGGGAGGTTTTAGTTATCATGAAAAGGGGCTAAGTGTTCCCGAGGAAGATTACCAAGTACGGGTTAGGGGCCCATGGTGTTGAGATTCTGTTAGATATGCGTTTAGTGTAGATCGAATCTAATCGAGGACATGTTCTGCAGTGTTCTCGATTTCCTTTGTTGATGATCTGTGTTGTTATTATGTTTGTGTGTTGTGTGGAGCCCATTACGTCGTGGTAGTACGTGATCGGCTGTTTTATTTCGTTGAAAGTTATTTCTTGTTATTTTGGGTTTGTCGGGTGGGGTTTTAGCCTTTGTAGTTGGAGGCCAGCTTACTGGGTGATCTTATATTGCTCATCCAACTCCTTTTCCTCTTTTCAGGTTTCAGAGTAGATCGGTGGATGCGTAGGCTCCTCGGAGTAGATTCGGGTTGCATTTGGCTACGGTTTGTTTTCAAAACGTTTTGGTTATTTTTTTGGTTTCGGATTTTTGAGATCCCGCTGAAAGATAATTCTTCTCTTCTACAAAGCAACTAATATGGAAAGCTAGCGTCTACCGGAGATACATGAAGCAATATGAGCAGATTTCAGGTCATGTAGTGAATGACCAGAAGTCAGCCATCATGTTTGGTAAAGGTGTCTCCTCAATCTACAAAAAATCAATCATTCAGTTAACTAGAATCACAAAATTGGAGGGTTTAGTAATAATAAGTTTGCTCCTTTCTAATATCCACCTTAGAGAATCCAAAATAAAATAGACAACTGGTACACAAAATTCTTGTCTCTATCTGGTAAAGAAATTCTCTTGTAAGCAGATGCGACAACAATCCAAAGTTATGCTCAGTGGCGGATGTAGGTGAGGAAGTAGGGGTGCAGTTTCCCTCATGGATTACTATAAATATAACTTATGCTATGTCATGCTCTACTGCCACATAAGTAAATAGATAAACTCACTCAAGTAATGAAGATATTTTGGTGTCAGCAAATCTTAAATGATTAAATATGGATTTTTGGTGTCAGCAAATATTTTGGATTTTTTCAAAAGATGGGAACTATAATGTCAAATATGGCTAATATGTTCAGCATAAAACTCAAATGATTAATCAAGGGCCAACTGGCACCATATTTAATCAGTTCGTTGATATCTCGAACCTTTGTAAATTCACATGGAAGCTAGATGCACCCTCAAAAGTAAAGATGTTTTGCTGGCGTTCTGTCCGTAACAGTATTTCAGTCCTAAGAAATCTGTCACATAAGGATAAGAATTGTACCAACTTGTCCTAGATGTGTTGAATCAGATGAAACATTTAACCATTTTATTGCTTCAATGCAAGATATCCAGAGAAGTTTGGGAACTGGCTCCAATCTCATCTCCATTAGGTGACCAGCTAATTTCTTAAACTCTTTATTAACACCTGAAATCCTTCTTAAATTCTTCAGGACATAAGAAGTTATCGACTACATCTTGTTCCTTTCTTAATGTGGAATATATGGAAGATGAGGAACAAGAGAGATAGTGTTCCTGATGTTACTGTCAAAGCAATTCTCGAACGGAACCTGTGGATGGAAGCTACAGTAATGATTTCACGATTATTATCGAAGCATTATACACACTAATAGCCACATGATATCTAGAATGATTTATACATGCTTCATGGATATTATCACATCACAAAGCATGCATTGTGTGGTTTTTACGCTGTGATGGAAGACAAATAATCCAAGGCTCGTCTGCAATATAAGCTACAAACACTCATATGGAGGCTGAAGCAGTTTCCCTTCGTACGGATTTGTGTGGATAAATCATCTCGTATGCCTCTATTTCTCAACTGTTAATCTCATATGTCCCTCTTTAGAAAAGAACTAGGGGTCTACGCATGGAATTTGTCTTGCAATTTATGTAATTACATTTATCTTGATCTTATGCTTCTCTGGTTTGTTGTACTTTTTTATTTGTAGTGTGTTTTCGAATATTGCTTGGTCATGTAGGCATTATTTGTTGTACTTTGCTAAGTTTGCTGTTACCGTAATATATATTTTCTATTTAGGTTGCTTGTCCTTTTTTGGGTTTGGCAGGATATTAATTTCAGCTGCGGCAATCAGGGATTGAGATTTGTGGAATCGTCTTTGGCTTTAATTGTGCTTGACAATAGGTTGTCTGATTTATTTAGTTTCCCTTTCGTGTTAATGTGCCATTAATGATAGGTTTCTTTCTTAGTAGCCTGATTTTAATGTTCTCCGAGTATTTTATTCTTTGAATGGCTAGTCCCGTTTAAGTTACGGGTCTGTTTGAATTTAGCCACGGCTGGCATGAGCTCAGTGATATCCCTTTCGTATAATCTTGGCAGATACACGCAAGTTCTTTTTAGGTATGAGCCGAAGGGTTCTGGGGGTACCGTTGTCGGCGATGGCTTTGAACGATACTCGTCTTGTCGCACTGTTAATCTAGGGATCAGAATCTGAGTGTCTTCCCAATGTTTCTGAGAGTGAGCGGTAGACTGGGCAAATAAACTGTTCGAATTGTCATAAGGTCAAGGACAACACGTGATGTACTTGTCCCCCAACAGATTTTTTTGTACTTTAGAAAGATGTGGCAAACCTACACCACACTTTTGGCTTAATGTCTTTCAGTAGATAGATACGTTCTTGCTAATTACTTCTAAAATTTCGAATTACTTCTAAAACTCTTGTTACTTCTTCTAATTGCATCTCCCATTTTATTTGCCAAAAACAGTTCAAATGAGTTAAGTCTGTCAATCTTTATTAAAAGCACGCAACAGTGACCCTAATTACCCAAATTATTCATTATCGGCCGACTGTGCACGATTCTACAGTGTTCTCATGCTCGAATCATTATTATTGTTGTTTGCTGGCTGTTCCTCCTAAAGATCGTTTCTTTGGTCTTTGTTTTTAGAATTTACTCCTCATTTACTTTATTCCTTTTTTCTTGTCTTTCTCTTTTAGTTATATAATTATTCTTTTTTTGTTTGGACTTGTTGTGAAAAACTTGGATCTCCATTTTGAAAACAATCAATAAAAAGACACGTTGATATCAATTTCTCTAGGCTACGTGGGCAACGAGATGGGCAACTTAATTAAAAGTAAGTAACAGCGTTAATTTTAAATTGTCTCAAATTTCAGAAGTACGGGAAGATAACTTGGGAACTACTATAATAGGTATTTTTGTTTTTGTCTTTCGCAATTCTTTTACTTCCCAAGTAAGTTTCGTCACATAGTTCTTCAACCTTGTTGGAGTCAAGTTTAGCACTTTCCTAAAAGGCCTAATCATGAGTTTAGGTCGGCCCAAAATGGAAAGTGGAAAGTAGGCCCAAGACGGTAAAAACCTAAGTATTACCAATTTAGGACAGCCCACTTACATTAGGGTTTTGGAAGGTACATGCCACTAAAGAAGACGGCGCGTAATGACTTCAAGATATGGAAATATCCCATATCTCGGTGAGATCGGAATATT
Source organism: Orychophragmus violaceus (assembly GCA_030180135.1). NCBI lineage: Eukaryota > Viridiplantae > Streptophyta > Magnoliopsida > Brassicales > Brassicaceae > Orychophragmus > Orychophragmus violaceus. The sequence goes on along the minus strand of CM058232.1, from coordinate 65,831,311 downwards.
AGGAAAATATCTGTATTTATCCATTTTCCTTATTATTATTAACCGACTTTGTAACCTTATAAAAGGCGACTTCGTTATTCAATAGAGATACGCTTTTCTTATTATCTTCGAGCCTGAGAGACTTTAGAGCGAATTTAACCTAAAATCTCTCCGGCGACTTTAAAACTCTCTTTTACCGGCTTCCATCTCGGAAAACCGGTTTATAAACCCTAATCTCTCAATTCTCATCGTATTCACTAATTCTTCTTTTAGAATCCCTAATTTCAAACCTAAAACTCTTGCTATCTTTGGATAGACCGAGTTACGATCTTACAAACCTTCCAATCTGTAAAGCAATGCGGCCTTCTCCGTGATAAGTTGGACATAAATAGTAGACAACTAAGACAAAGTCGTGTTTAGGTATGTTGAATATATGATTTTAGATGCGGACCTTTTAGACAACGTTGGTGAAGTTTTCTTGGTAGACAATGTTAGTTACTCCGTTTTTGTTTCGATCTTCTTCTTGTAAAATGATCAAGCCGTTTGGTGAAGTTATTCTTGAGAGAGCGACATAGAGTTGGCCATAGCTAAAGACGGGTTGAGGCAAGTACAGTACAACTGATTTCAAGTTTTGCTCTTGGCTTTTGTTGATGGTCATGGCATAGCAAATTATTATCGAAAATTGTCTTCTCTTCAGCGTGAATGGGTGGTCTGAGAGTGGGGGGAGATAAAATGATCCTAGACAGTGCGACCCGCTTTCGAACATGTGTGCATGTTACTATTTCACCTTAAATAACTCGTTCTTCCATATGAGTCACAATTAATCTTGTTCCAATGCAAAAACCCTCTTTCTGGTTAATGTTTCGTAGGAGCATTATAGGGACACCTAATTTTAAGGTTAGTTTATGTTTGGACAGGCCCGGGAACTCTAAGCAGTTTAAGTACTTTGAAGGATAAAGTGTCTCGTAGTCAACTCCAATAGTGTATGCCTTTTCTATGCTGTCGTAGCTTAAATACTCTTTCTCATCTCCTAGAGCTTGAGGTAACATATGCTTGTTTATCTCATCTACTGTTTCATTTCTTTGAGTAAGGATAGCTTTTTCAGTCAAATTTTCAATGCCTCGTTGTATTCCACTTTGTAACGCACTTGTTGTCTCTGTAATTTGCTCGAGTGGTTTCTCAGAGTGCGGAATAAGGAAGTTTTTGTCAATGGCTACAACTTGCCTTTGATTTTCTTTGGTTTCACAGACGTGGTGGAGGCTCGGTGCGGTACCTTCTCCAACTTTTAATAACCACTTGATAGGGTGTAAGGTTTTAATCCTATTCTACTGCAAGTGCACAGTTATGCTACTCACGGTCACACGATAGATTATTGATATATCATGGTTTTTACCCATTTTATGCCATGATATAGATGTGTTTTTAGTGTCTTTTGTGTTATTTTAGAGTCTTTTACAGGTTTAATCAGGTTTGGAGCTAATTGGAGATAATTGGAGTATTTTGGGACTTTTGGAGCATTTTGGCCGAGAGTTTAACTCACAGCCCGATTTGATGATCATGCATCGATCGACACACCTTTGGTGTCGATCGACACACTAGCGAGATGGGCCGTACGCGGCGGTTTAACAAAGTTATGAAGATTTGCAGAGAAGCCCAGAATAGTTCCAGTATTTACACAGAAGCCCCAGCCGAGATTATGCCTATATATTTAGAGTTTTGGCTTTTATTTTAGATACGCTTTCATACTTAGAGCTAAGAGATTTTTAGAGCTTTTGGGGCTGATCTAATCCTGTACTTCATCTATTTTGGAGAAGATTTCGAAACCCCTTTATCTATTTAATTTCTTATATGCAATCTATTATTTCTATGATTTATGTTTCATTAATCATGTCTGAGTAGATTCATAGTTAGGTTTAGGGTTTCTCATTAAGGATTTCATGACTTGCTAGACTTGTTTAATTCAGTTAAGGATTCACATGATTAGAATGTTCTTCGATCTAAATTGTGCTTAATGCTAGTTCTAACCTGATCAATTAGAATCTAGATCTTAGGTTGCTAAATACGACACGAGAGTGTGGTTTAGAATCTGAACTATTTAGGTTGAGCAATTAAATTATTCGCAAAGAGATTTGGCTTAGTTTAATTGTGAACATATCGAACTTGAAATTAATGCTGGTTTAATCTGTTAGTAATTGCAAAGAGATTTGGATTACTGCACTTAGACTTAGAGGATTTTCGCAAAGAGATTTGGTTAATTCTAATTCCGTGATTTGAGTTCTAGAACTGAGTTGAATTTGATCCTGACTGATTAACTTGTCTGCTTGTCTGATTTCCTGAGAATTCCCTAGACTTAGCGCTTTTAGTTTATTGCTTTCACAACCAATTCCTGCTACTGATTTACTTTCTCGCCTTGCTTTTATTTATTTCACTACCTGCTTTTATTCCTATTATTAATCTCTACGGTTCTGATTTATCGAGACCATTGTCCATGTGGATTCGATAACCCTATATACTACATTGATATTGCTGTGCACTTGCAGTTAGTATAGGGAATAAAACCTGACCTATCAAGTTTTTGGCGCCGTTGCCGGGGACTCTTAGAGTCTTCGATAGGACCGAACTTAGGGTTTTTACTAGGAATTTTTCTTTTTTGTTTTTGTTTTTGTTTTTTTATATTTTATTCGCAGGTACCGATTTCGCCTTGCGTCGATCGTTGCACCTCTTGTGTCGATCGTCACTAAGCGATTTGAGATTGAATCGATCGTTGCACTGTTAGCATCGATCGTTGCTTGACGATTACAGACAGTTTATGCAGAAGCGTGAAACTCGAAGTAATCCGAACTTAAGCCTAATCAATCTCGATCTTGAAGAACTTGGACGTCTAGAGAGGACTAACAGAAGAGAAAGAAGAGAAGGAATGGTAGTACAGAGGCTGATTCTAGTACGCGATGCTCAAGGTACTCTGAGGGACCAAGATAACAACCCATACAATGCTGCTTGGCAAAGGGTTGATGCTGATGGGAATGTCATCCCTGACCCTCCTGAGCCACCACAACAGGAGCAGAACCAAGCGCCAAGACAGGCCCAGGGCAGAGAGATGGTTGTCCATGAGAGAACCTTAGCTGACTACAACAGACCGGATGAGTTTCATGCAAACCGGTCAGCTCTAATTCTTCCTGGCTTTGAGAGGGATGATTTTGAGATCAAGACCATCTACTACTCGTTGATGAGACAGAACGCATTCCATGGTCATCCTACAGAGCAGCCTATGGATCACATTGATACATTTGAGGACCTAATCAATGGCATGAAGTATGATGGAGTCTTCCAAGATTATATGTTCCTCAAGCTCTTTCCATACAGTCTCGCTGGAGACGCTGCTGCATGGCTGCAGCAACTGGCACCTGGTCAGTACACTACTTGGGCAGCCCTGAAGAGTGAGTTTCTGCGTCACTTCTATGATGATGCGTGTTCCGATCAGTCCAGACAGGACATTCTGACATTTACCCAAGGTCCTACTGAGCCACTTAAGACTGCTTGGATGAGATTTAGGAAGTACCAGCGTGACTGTCCACACCATGGATTCACTGAGGTCACATTGCTAGGTATCTTCTTCAGAGGCATAGATCTGCCATATCAGTCCGCGCTGGATAACTCCAGTAATGCAAACTTCAACACCAGAACTCCTGCACAAGCTAAGCAGTTGATTGAGAACTTAGTGAGCAGCAACAGCTGCAAGACTATGGATGATAGGAGGAAGAAATCTGGTGGAAGTGTAGAGAATTCAGAGATGGCTGAATTTAGATCTAAGCTGGACACAACTTGCAATCTCCTGGCTGGTAAGAAGGCTGTCCACTTTGCACAAGATGTAGAAGTAATTCAGACTGAGGAAAACACTCAGGAAGAAGATGTGAATTACATTGGAGGGTCTGGTTTCCAAGGTAACAGATTTGGTAATCAGCAGGGAAACAGATTCTTCAATGGAGGACAGAAGAGTGCCTTCGCAGACAATCAAAGCTCAGCTGGTTTTGGACAGACAAGTGGTTTTTAGAAGCCTTTTGGACAAAGTACTCAGAGAACCTATGGATCTTCATCTTATCAGACTCCTCCTGCACCTACAGCTCATGGGAGTAAGATGGAGGCGATGATAAAAGAACTGCTGGAAAATCAGATTAAGAGTGTTGCAGACTTCGACAAAAAGATAGATACAATCTATGAGGAACTGAATGGAAAGATTGGATACCTGAGCGCACATATGAAGGAGCTTGATGCTAAGGTTGCAAGAACTGCTGGATATGCTCAGAGGGAAGATGGATATCTTCCAGGGCGAACTGATGCTAATCCCAAGTACCAATGCAATGCAGTGACATTAAGAAGTGGTAAGGAATTGTTACCTGGCCAGAAAAGACAGCTGAGTGTGGAAGAACTCGTGGAAATTGACGAGTTGGAAGATGAGATCCGTGACATTCGCAATGCATCGATCGACGCAACCAAGCAACGGTCGATGCAAGGCGATAACGAGGAAACTGTCGTAGCGAAGTCACCCAGCAACGATCGACACAACTCTAGTGACGATCGATGCAAGGCGACTGCAGAGGGTTCAAAACCAGGGAAACCGAAACAGTCAACTGAGAGGGTGTACAAGCCTAAAGTACCTTATCCCAAGAATCCGAGAAAGGCTAAAAACGATAGGCAATATGCCAAATGTAAAGAGTTCATCAAAAAGGTGAAAGTTGAAGTGCCTTTGATTGATTCCATGGAAACCTCTCCTGTGATGAAAAGATGTTTTAAGGACATGATTGCTGGGAAGTGGTCTGACGAGGAGAGTGTAATGATGATCAATGAGGTGTGCAGTGCAGTTATTCAAGGCAGAATTCCTGAGAAGTTAAAAGATCCAGGAAGCTTTGTACTAGATTGTACTATCTACAGGGAGAGATTCGAAAGGTCTCTATGTGATCCTGGGTCCAGTGTGAATCTTATGCCTTTCTCAGTTGCTAAGAGGCTCGGGATGACTGACTTTATACCCACCAGGATATCACTGGTTTTGGCAGATAGAACAATCAGGATTCCCGAAGGAGTATTGGAGGATGTGCCTATAATGATTGGCAAATGTGTGATCCCAACTGACTTTGTGGTTCTACAATATGGACAGGAGCCAAAAGATCCACTAATTCTAGGCAGGCCTTTCTTAGCTACAGCTGGTGCGATGATTGACTGTCAAAGAGGTAAAATAGTTCTGAATGTGGGGGATATGAAGATGAGTTTTGATATGGACAAGCTGGTAAAGAGACCAACCATCAACGGACAGACTTTCTATGTGGACACATTGGGTGATCTGGCTGCAGAGTACTTTCACCAATCACATGCTGAAGACCCACTAGAAAGGGCTTTACTGAGCTCTATATTGGAGCTGGAGTACCTGCAGGACGAGCCAGCAATGTGCTATACGAGATTGATGGATTCTGTTGAAGTAGCAATGCAGGTGGAAGTGTCTGACGCGACGATGCAACGATCGACACAACCCAAGCATCGGTCGTTGCAAGTCGACAGAGACTGGGACGAGGAAAAAGCTCTGAAAATAGAGCTGAAACAACTTCCATCCGGGTTAAGGTACGCATTTCTTGGACCCAATTCAACTTATTCAGTGATTGTTAGTGCTAGTTTGAACAACGCAGAGCTCACTTTACTGCTAAGCAAGCTGCGCAAGCATCGCAAAGCTCTTGGCTATTCTCTTGATGACATTTCAGGTATCTCACCGGGGCTGTGCATGCATCGGATACATCTTGAGGATGAGTCTAAGACGTCTGTTGAGCATCAGAGAAGGCTTAATCCTAATCTGCAGGAAGTGGTTAAGAAGGAGATTATGAAACCCCTTGATGCTGGTATTATCTATCCTATCTCTGACAGTGATTGGGTGAGTCCAGTCCATGTAGTACCTAAGAAGGGCGGAGTTACAGTTGTGAAGAACGAGCTGATCCCTACTAGGACTGTAACAGGACACAGGATGTGCATAGATTACAGGAAGCTGAATGCTGCAACTAGGAAGGATCATTTTCCCTTGCCTTTTATCGATCAGATGCTAGAGAGGTTAGCCAATCATCCTTATTACTGCTTCCTCGATGGATACTCAGGTTTCTTTCAGATTCATATCCACCCAGAAGATCAGGGAAAGACTACTTTTACTTGTCCATATGGCACATTTGCTTACCGTAGGATGCCTTTTGGACTCTGTAATGCTCCTGCCACTTTCCAGAGATGCATGATGTCCATATTCACAGATATGATTGAGGACTTTATGGAGGTGTTCATGGATGATTTCTCAGTCTATGGAGCATCTTATAATGAATGTTTAGATCATCTGTGCAAGGTGCTGACTAGATGTGAAGAGAAACACTTGGTCCTTAACTGGGAAAAATGCCATTTCATGGTCAGAGATGGTATTGTTCTTGGACATAAAGTGTCTGAAGCAGGGATCGAAGTGGACCGCGCTAAGATCGAGGTAATGACCAACCTTCAGGCACCGGATTCTGTTAAGTCCATAAGAAGCTTTCTTGGACACGCTGGCTTCTATAGACGGTTCATCAAAGACTTCAGTAAGATTGCTAGGCCACTTACTGCTTTGCTGTGTAAAGATACCAAATTTGAGTTCACTGCAGACTGTCAGACTGCATTTGAACAGATCAAACAGGTATTGATGAGCGCTCCTATAGTTCAGCCTCCAGATTGGGATCTACCTTTTGAGGTTATGTGTGATGCAAGTGATTTCGATGTAGGAGCTGTTCTGGGACAGAAGAAGGACAGAAAACTCCATGTTATCTATTATGCTAGTAGGACACTAGATGATGCACAAAGGAACTATGCAACCACGGAGAAGGAGCTGTTGGCTGTTGTCTTTGCATTTGAGAAGTTCCGCCCCTATCTTGTTGGCTCCAAGGTGATTGTTTACACTGACCATTCAGCCCTGAAGTATCTGATGCAGAAAAAGGATGCTAAGCCTAGACTGTTGAGATGGATTCTGTTGCTTCAGAAGTTTGATATTGAGGTAAGGGACAAGAAAGGAGTGGAGAATGGAGTTGCTGATCATATTTCAAGGTTGCTAGTTGAGGAAGACGTGCCTATAAATGATTATTTGCTTGAGGAAAACGTCAACATGATTAGTACAATTTTTCAGATGGAATTGAGCAGTGAGATGCAAAGCTGTCGGGACAATCGCATTGTGTCGATCGATGCCACATTGGCAACGGTCGATACAGGGATCGGGGAAGCAACGATCGACACACGCATACGCAACGGTCGATGCACACCTGATACGAACCGAGAGTCTTTCAGAGTCAGAATTGGAAATTATGATTTCGAGATTTCTGCTGTAGCAACCTCTGATCGACCCTGGTATGCAGATATAGCTAATTACCTTGCTGCTGAGACTGAACCAGATGATTTAAAGGGTTATGAAAAGAAAAGGTTCTTTAGGGAGCTTAGGAGATACTACTGGGATGAGCCCTATCTCTATAAGCATTGTTCAGATGGTCTCTACAGGAGATGCATTGCTGAATCTGAAGTCCCAGACATTCTCTTCCACTGTCATGGATCAGATTATGCTGGACATTTTGCTACATTCAAGACTGTGTCTAAGGTTCTGCAAGCAGGTTTCTGGTGGCCTACCATGTTTAGAGACACTCATTCTTTCATCACTCAGTGTGATGCCTGTCAGAGGAGGGGGAAAATCAGCAAGAAGCATGAGATGCCTCAGAATTTCACTCTGGAAGTTGAGGTTTTTGATTGTTGGGGTATAGATTTCATGGGTCCTTTTCCCTCATCCTATGGGAATAAGTTCATCTTGGTTGCTGTAGACTATGTATCTAAGTGGGTTGAAGCAATAGCTAGTCCAACCAATGATTCTTCAGTGGTCATTAAGCTGTTTAAAACCATCATATTCCCCAGATTTGGAGTGCCTCGTATAGTGATTAGTGATGGAGGATCTCATTTTATCAATAAGGTCTTCGAGAAGCTGCTAAAGAAGCATGGAGTTCATCACAGAGTCGCTACTCCTTATCACCCTCAGACTAGTGGACAAGTTGAGGTTTCTAACAGGCAGATTAAAGAGATCCTTGAGAAGACAGTTGGGAGGACAAGAAAAGATTGGGCAGCAAAGTTATATGATGCATTATGGGCCTACCGGACAGCATTCAAGACACCACTTGGGACCACTCCATTCCACCTGCTATATGGAAAAGCATGTCATCTGCCAGTGGAACTTGAGCACAAAGCAGCATGGGCTGTGAAACAGATGAACTTTGATCTTAAGTCTGCTGCAGAGAGGAGATTGGTACAGCTTAATGTGTTGGATGAGATCAGACATTTTGCTTATGAGAACTCGAAGCTGTATAAGGAGAGGACTAAGGCATATCATGACAAGAAGATTGTCTCCAGACAGTTTGAACCCAATGATCAGGTACTTTTGTATAACTCTCGTTTGCATTTGTTTCCAGGTAAGCTGAAATCAAGGTGGTCTGGCCCTTTCACAATCAAAGAGGTGCGTCCATATGGAGCTGTCGTTCTAACTGGTAAGGACGGTTATGAATTCACTGTGAATGGACAGCGGGTGAAACATTATTGGGCTAAGGCCGAGATTCCAGAAGGGCAGATTCTGCCTCTGGATGATGCACCCTCAACATAAATCTGCTGAAGCGTCAAGCTAATGACCTTAAACAAGCGATGAGTGGGAGGCAACCCACTGATTTCGTTTTTGCATTTTGCATATTAGTGTTTTTATAGGATTTCACGCTTGTTTCTGGTTTTGGTGAGTTTTTGTTTGCAGGTCTCGGATTAAATCGCAGTGCGTCGATCGACACACCCCTGTGTCGATCGTCACAATACGACAGAAATCGCACTGCAGCGATCATTGCGGTCCTGAGCAACGATCGACCCACAACGAAAAAAATCGCATAGCAACGGTCGATGCACTTAGTGCAACGATCGATGCCTGACTGCGACAGAGGTAAAACCCGAGAGAACTTAACCATCCTTAAACAAATTTTTATTTTCTTTTTGCCAACCCTTCGCTTGACACTACTGGGGACAGTGTGTTTTAAGTGTGGGGGAGGTTCTGCTAACTTCTTTCTTTTGTTTTCTTAGAGTCATTTAAAAATTTTCAAAATTTGTTTTATTGAGTCAAAATTTGTTTAAGTAAGAAACAATGATTTTTTTAGAAGATTAGCAGCACTTGCAGGAACTTAAGTAACCATTGGGATGAAGCTGCAGATTATCTCTGACTTTTAGAAAACCCAGACACAGATCAACCTACTGAGAACACCCACATCACTTCAGGTATCAGAGGATCCTTTTACTGACTTCACCCTAATACTGGCTTAGATTTTCTCACCTAAGGGCTTGGTATACTTTGTGTCGGTTTCCCTTGTTAGTTCTGACACAGCCTGTAAACTTGTCCTATTTAGTTCCCTTCTCCCCTTCCAAAAAAAAAAAAAAGATAATAAACTGAGGATGAGTTAGTAACTCCGAAGTAGTCATGGGAATGGTAGCTAAAACTCTCATATCCTATGCATCCATGGAATGTGTCCAAGGTACACCCCTTAACGGGAAGAGCACTGATAAAAAAAAAAAAATGATACCCAATGGGGAAAAATCATAATGCTAAAGAAGGGAAAATAGAAGAAAGGGACTAGAGAAAGATAGTATGGTGGTCTAGAGCTGATAAGGTAAGAATCCATGTGCCTTTGATCGATACTCCTTAGGTGAGACCGCACTTAAATACTTGCAGAAGTCAGTAGGGAGAATTTGAATGCTTGAATGTGATTGTGGAGTTTACTTAGGACAGTTGCTAAGTGTGGGGGAAGTATATGTTGGTCTTGATGTCTGCAGGTTGACTTTTTCATGTGGTTTACTAAGGGGAATCTGAGTGTTGCTGCTTCTAGGATGAAAAGAGTTTCTGAAGAGTTTTCAAACCTGTTCACTGAATTTTAGTTCTCTATTTTGCTTGAGGGCAAGCAAAGTCTAAGTGTGGGGGAGTTGATATATCATGGTTTTTACCCATTTTATGCCATGATATAGATGTGTTTTTAGTGTCTTTTGTGTTATTTTAGAGTCTTTTACAGGTTTAATCAGGTTTGGAGCTAATTGGAGATAATTGGAGTATTTTGGGACTTTTGGAGCATTTTGGCCGAGAGTTTAACTCACAGCCTGATTTGATGATCATGCATCGATCGACACACCTTTGGTGTCGATAGACACACTAGCGAGATGGGCCGTACGCGGCGGTTTAACAAAGTTATGAAGATTTGCAGAGAAGCCCAGAATAGTTCCAGTATTTACACAGAAGCCCCAGCCGAGATTATGCCTATATATTTAGAGTTTTGGCTTTTATTTTAGATACGCTTTCATACTTAGAGCTAAGAGATTTTTAGAGCTTTTGGGGCTGATCTAATCCTGTACTTCATCTATTTTGGAGAAGATTTCGAACCCCTTTATCTATTTAATTTCTTATATGCAATCTATTATTTCTATGATTTCTGTTTCATTAATCATGTCTGAGTAGATTCATAGTTAGGTTTAGGGTTTCTCATTAAGGATTTCATGACTTGCGAGACTTGTTTAATTCAGTTAAGGATTCACATGATTATAATGTTCTTCGATCTAAATTGTGCTTAATGCTAGTTCTAACTTGATCAATTAGAATCTTGATCTTAGGTTGCTAAATACGACACGAGAGTGTGGTTTAGAATCTGAACTATTTAGGTTGAGCAATTAAATTATTCGCAAAGAGATTTGGCTTAGTTTAATTGTGAACATATCCAACTTGAAATTAATGCTAGTTTAATCTGTTAGTAATTGCAAAGAGATTTGGATGACTGCACTTAGACTTAGAGGATTTTCGCAAAGAGATTTGGTTAATTCTAATTCCGTGATTTGAGTTCTAGAACTGAGTTTAATTTGATCCTGACTGATTAACTTGTCTGCTTTTCTGATTTCCTGAGAATTCCCTAGACTTAGCGCTTTTAGTTTATTGCTTTCACAACCAATTCCTGCTACTAATTTACTTTCTCGCCTTGCTTTTATTTAATTCACTACCTGCTTTTATTCCTATTATTAATCTCTACGGTTATGATCTATCGAGACCAGTGTCCCTGTGGATTCGATAACCCTATATACTACATTGATATTGTTGTGCACTTGCAGTTAGTATAGGGAATAAAACCTGACCTATCAATTATGAGTAATCGAATTAAGCTAAGCGAAACAGATTATAAAGCAATAAACAAGACAACAAGTAAACAAATGAAGGGAGGTGAATGTAAGCAATTAACGAAGGCGTCAGGTTTCAGGAAGTTCTCAGGAAATCAGGAAATCAAATAACAGATAATCGGATTCAACCTATTAACGTTCTTGAACTAGAATCACAGAAATAAAACTATCCAACTTTCGCTGCGATAATTATATATGTCTAACAACCTAGTAGACCAAATCTCTTTGCGAATCCTAGAGTTCTAAACATGCATTAATTCCAAGTTCGTTCGTTCACAACTTCTCTAACCAAATCTCTTTGCGAATAGATAAGTTTCTCACCTAAATCCTTTCTAGATAATTAACCAACTCTCGTTGTGTAAATCAACCTAATATCAATAATCTAAGTGGCCAGTTCAGATTAAGCGTTAAGAACGATTTAGATGAAGAACAAGATGATGAATCCAAATCAATCAGTTATTCTAGCATTCCTTCAAATCCCTAATGAGAATTCCCTAACCTAACAAGAGATCTACTCAGACATATCAATCATAACAGAAAACATAGTCAAAATAGATATCATATATGAATCAGAAAGCGTAAGAACAGGGGTTCGAAATCAGGTCTCTCTCGAGAACAAAACCAGCCCCAAATCTACTAATCTCTCTGAACAAGAACCAGAATAAAACTTAAGAAAATCTTAGATAAAACTTCGCCTAACAAGTGGCTGTAAAACCAAATTAAAAGCTAAAACACGATTTGGGCCACTTTGTAATTATGAGAAACTTCTGGGCTTAATTGCAGATCTTCAAAATCTTTATTAATCGGCCAAATCTTCCAATTCGCGAACCGTGTCGACCGACACCCAAGTGATGTCGATCGACATCAACATCTGATATCGGCAGTGACTTTTCCTTCTCGGATAAATGCTCCAAATAGCTCCAGAATGCGCCATAATGTCCTAGTGAGCTCCAAACGTGATAAAACCGGTGAAGTACCTGAAAAGACTTGAAAGACTCTATAGAAGACTCGATTATGTACATATATCATGGCCCAAAACACCTAAAAACCATGATATATCAACTCCCCCACACTTAGCTCTTCTTGCCCTCAAGCAAGTAAAGAACCAAAGCATAAGAAAAGAGGTTTGAAAACATAGAAACTCATTTCGTCCTAGGAACTTTCGCATTCACATTCACTTAGTAAACCACTGAAAACATTCCTACAGAACTCAAGACCACAATATACTTCCCCCACACTTAGCAATTGTCCCAAGTAAACTCCACAATCAAGTTAGGACATTCAAGTTCACCACACTAGCCTATGTATACAATTAGGTGCAGTCTCATAGAGGGAGTATCGAATCAAAGGATACATGGACTCAACCTATTCAGTGTCTGACCACCAAACTGTCGGTTTCTGGTTTCATTCTTTTCCCTTTCTCCCTTAGCACTGATTTTTCCCACTGGTATCATTTTTTTTTATCAGTGCTCTTCCCTTTTTGTTGGGGTTTAACTTTGGATCTTTCCATGGATACACAAAAGGTAATAGGGGTCTCTACCACTCCCGTGACCACTTCGAAGCTACTAGATTATCCTCGGTTTTATCTTCTTTTTTTACTTTAAAGGGAGGGGAAAATCAGAAACCATACTTTAGAACAGGATCATAGGCTGTGCCAAACACATCAAAGGAATCCGACCCAAAGATTACTAAGCCCCTAAGCGAGAAATTAAAGTCAATATTAAGTGCGAGACTAGTGATGGATCCTCTGAATACCTGGTTAGATATGGGTGTCCTTGGTAAGTTGATCCGTTTGGGGTTTTATAAAAGTCATAGAGGTCCTGCAAGTCTGTCCAATGGTCGCTTAGTTCTTGTTCCAGCAAAAAATTTCCTCGAAAAATCATAGTTTCATACAAGTTTTGACTCAATAAAACAATTTTGAAAACTAGTGAAAAACATGGGATTGGCTCTTGAATAAAACTGTCCCCAGTGTTACCGAGTATAGAAGAAGATAAATTTGGGTGAAAACTGTGTGGAAGCTGGGAAAAAACTGTTTTCTTACCTTATGTCGGTAATGGTGTCGACCGACACACAGCTTGAATCGATCGATTCAAAACTTAGGTCGACCCATATTTTGGCGTGTACCAGATAAATCGCCACAGTATTCCTTTCATGTCGACCGACACGCATTCTGAATCGGTCGACACGCTGCACGTTTTTAGTACCAACACCACAGACTTGAACAGGATCCGAGTAAGTTGTGTTTAGTCACACAATTTCCGCAATGTCAGCACTGTTAGATCAATCAGAAACAAGTAAAAAGCAACAAGATAGATATAAAAGAGTTCCACAAAGTTCAAATCAAAAGAAACATGACAAACTGACTCAAACAAAATCAAAGCTAACTCAAGAAAAATGAAAAGGAAAAGAAAAACAAACTCAGGGAAATGCTAGGATCGCGGAAGAACTAAGAATCAGAATCATCGTCTTGTCCCCCCGGTGGTGTAGGTGATCTCTGACGTATGCGACCGTGAGAAGGACATGCGCAGGTGCAGCTGAAAGCTCTAGCAATGCCACACCAAAGTGATCGAACTGTGTCTGTCAGGAACTTCATGTGTGGATCCGCATCATAACCAGGGAGTGGTGGAGGGGTATCCAGCGGAAGAACCCAATGCGGATGTGGGTGTGGACCCCCAGCAGGGTCAGGAACAGGCTCGTCTGCAGCAGCAATATGAGCAGCCTGGGAAGAAGAAGCTCCTCTGCGGGAACGAGCAGCAGGTGCCCGCCTCTCAATCCTCGGATCAGGTCTGAAACGTAAGTCATCCTGTGTGTCTATCGATAGCGGTGCATGTCGTATGTCAACTGTGAACTCCTGCATACCATCTCTGTAGCATCAAACCAAATCTGGCTTCAGCCAGCTTGCGCTCAGTAAATGTGACTCATCGATCTCAGCGAAAGACTGCTCGCATGTATACTCATGCAGCGGTATCCTGAAATGCTGGAATATATGTGTCAGAAGACTGCCCACTGACTCTGTCTTGAGCTTCCTAGAACCTCTGAATGGCTTCGCCTGTAGCGTGACCAAATGCTCCGCAAACACCGCGCCCAGGTTGGTCCTATCGAAGGGACCCTCGTGCTCATACTCATGGGAACACAGATGTCCAACTGCTGGATGAAATAGTACCAGCTCCTGCATCCTCATCTTATTCGGCTCCATCTTGCACAAGAGAGTGATAGCCAAGACACGTACAACATATCGCAGGACCGAATGTCGAAAATCCTTCATCTTCGTATCACTGGCGAAATAGGGTGTAGAACCAAAGTTACCCCAAAACTTCTCAAGATCAGGAAAACCCTCTGGGAGTGTAGCTTGTGTGTAACCTTTCTTGAACCCATAGATAGCACAGAGGTCTCTCATTGGCAGTTTGTATCTCCTGCCATGTACCATGAAGCACAAATGACCTTCCTGCGCATTCTTGGTGTTCCAGTCCCTGTACGTGACTCGCACTGTAGCCATAAACTGACGTACCAACTCCGGATACAGAGCATACCGGACATAAGGCATGGTGCCTAAACCCATCATCCTTAAGCATAGCGAGACCTGCTCTCGCATACCGGTCATCCTCAGAAAGCCCGGGCTTACCAGCTTCGTAGGCTCAATCTCAACATCGCACCACCCATTGTACAACAGGGTGTCATACTCATCCCTGGGGTCCAACACCTCTCTGTGCAAACAATCATTACTGGTCACGACCAGCCTGGCTGACTTATCCCACAGCTTCTCTGTGAATATCTCCGCTCTTTCATCTTTGGGCCATGGGTGTGTAGGAAACTCAGCATGTAACTGTGGAGAACCCGGAGGAGACTGAGGTGTCATAGGTGGAAGTGGCTCTGCTGGTGTTGACCCAAACGAACTCGCTCCATCTGTCTGGTTCTTCTTCCTCAGAGGCATCTGTGAGCAAAAATCAGAACAAAAACTGATATTAGTTGAAAAATCAGAAACAAACCCATTAAAACCTCAACAACAGCGTATGCAACATCGAACAGAGCGGTAGAAACAGTTCATTCACGTTTTTTTTGCACTTTCGCACAAAATCACAATTTTCATCACAAAACCAAAAAATTTCAGAAACTTGCAAAATCAATCATGAGAACTATCTAGGCATCACCATTCCACTACCAAACAACCTAAATCAGTGCTATTTCATCACAGAATCAAGAGATTGAAGCAAAAACCGAACTTTTACCTTTGGAACCGAAATTGAAAATTGGGTTTTTAGAGAGCATACCTTGGAATCGACACAAATGGATTATAGATATGGATAGAGGGCAAAAATCCGCTCAGGTTAGGCTTTGGAATCGTCGGATTTCGTTTAGAAATGAGGAAGATCGGATTTGAGAGAGATTTTGCGAATGGAGGTTTCGGTTAAAATGAAGAACAGTCGTGAAAGAGAAAGAAATACTTACCTCGGGACGCTTTATGTCAATCGATCCAACCTATCCGTGTCGATCGACATGGTGTTTGAAATTTGAACCGGTCAGAGTGGTCTAACCGAGATCAAACCTCGATTCTGGGGAAAAAGTGGATCGATCGACACAAAGTGCTGCATCATTGTCTCTATGTCGATTGATTCATATTTTGTGTCGATCGACACAGTACATTCCTGTCGCTACTTTTCCTTGTAAAGACTCAAGAAAACCAAAAACGAAAAATTAGAACGAAAACTCATATGTACAGACTCACCAGTTGGTTGTCTCCCACTCAGCGCTTGTTTTAAGTCATTAGCTTGACTGTGGCACATTGTCAGATGTCAGGCGGTTTCGCCAAAGGCAGAGTGTGCCTTTGCGAAATTCTCTTCATCCATGGTGGCGTATATGCATTGTGTGCATGAGACTGACCGAGAAATTTTGGAATGACAGCAAGGTCAGGTGGAACATTTCGTTTCCTGACTCTATTCCCTACAAAATCAGCATGAGAGTTAGCATACTTAAAGTCAGAGAATGCACACCTTGGCTTGATCAAATGTGGCTTAGATGTGATGTTTGGAGCTTTCTGCTTAAGAGCAGGTATAGGCTTTGAAGATGTTAGAGCAGGCTCAGTATGAACCGCCATCTTCTCCTCTCCAATCGCAATCTCTGGTTCTATCTCAACATTGAAACTCTGTCCATCAATGGTGGATCTCTGCAGCCCATCCATCTTGAACTGCAAAGGTTTATCTCCCAGGTAGAGATAAATCACACCATGTCGCACATCAATTACAGCTCCAGCAGTGGCTAAAAAGGATCTTCCAAGTAGTAGAGGATCATCAGACTCAATTTCATACTTCAGTACCACAAAGTCCGTTGGAATAAAGTAGTTTCCAACTCTGAGAGGGATGTTCTCAAGAACTCCTTTCTGATGCCTCTTCTATCGATCGGCTAGGAGGAGAGAGATCCTAGTGGGCTGGAAGTTCATAAGTCCCAACCTCGTAGCCACAGAGTATGGCATGAGATTTACACTTGAGCCAAGATCACACAATGACCTCTTAAATCTGTCTTTGTATATAGAACAACCTATCATGAAACTCCCTGGATCTTTTAGCTTTTCAGGAATCCTACCATGAATAATAGCATCGCACACTTCAGAGACCATCAATACACCTTCTTCTTCAGTCATGTTACTAGAAATTATGTCTGTAACACATCTCTGTACCATAGGAATGTTCTTAATAGCATCAATCAATGGGGCTACAGTTAGCTTATCTCTCAACATCTTCATGTACTTTTCTAAATGAACCTCTTGCTTGGACTTCCTAGGGAAAGGGATCTTCGGTTTGTAGACCCTTTCTTCAACTGCAATCGGCTTCTCTGGATAAACTGGCTACTCACACCCATGGTGTCGATCGACACTAAAGTGATGTCGATCGACATTGACACGATCCGAGTCGACCTTCATGTCGAGGTTAGTCGATTTCGGTCCGTCATGAAAACTCGAAAGTGGTGTCGACCGACACGGATGTGTGTCGATCGACACAGTGTCTTTATTTCGAATTTTTCTCGGGTTTTGCAGCTCCAAAACCTTAGTATCATGATTCTGCGCAGCTTCATCTTCTTCCAAAGCTGCCTTAACATGTTCTGTCTGTATACCGGCTTCCACTTGCGTCATCCTAGCATCCAGATTATTCACTCTGCTTGTCAAAGTCTCCAATTTCCCACTCAGATCTTGATACATGGAGTCTATCTTTCCATTCAAATCTTGTGTCATCTTATTCTGTCCAAGAAGTAGCTGCTCAAGCATGGACTCAATCTTTATCTGCTCATTAGTGGTAGTTGTTTGGTGAGATGAATAGTCATAATCTCTCGATCTCGGAGCGTAACTAGAACTTTGTCTCTGCTGATTTCCATATGTTTGTCCATGATAATCAGCCTCATCTATATAGTTCACCTCTGCACACTCTTCAGTTTCTGCATCACATCGGATTTGCCTTTTTCTAAGTAAGATGTTGTGGACAGAATCAACCTTATCCCTTATCTCGGCCATCTGCAAGTTATCATCATTGCCACCAGATCTCTGTCTCTCAAGATCATCATTCTTGACACTATTGCTAGTTATCAAGTTCTCAATAAGCTTTTTAGCTTCGTCTGGAGTCTTGGTATAGAAGTTCCCATTGCTTGCTGCGTTCATAGCCCTCTGATACCAAAAGTCCAAACCTCTGAAAAATGCGCTCAGCAGCTGAACTTCAGAGAAACCATGATGTGTACAATCTCTCTGGTACCTCTTGAACCTCACCCAAGCAGTCTTAAAAGGCTTTGTAGGTCCTTGCTTGAATGTCAAAAGATCTTGTCTAAGCTGTTCGGATCTAGCATCGTCATAAAAGTGTCTAAGGAACCCACTTTTGACTGCATCCCAAGTTGTCAAAGATCATGGTGGTAGCTGTTTCAACCATTGAGATGCTTCTCCATTAAGAGAGAATGGGAAGAGCTTACTGAAAAGATAATCAGAAGAGACTCCCTCAGCCTTAATATTGCTAGCCAATTTCTCAAATGTGTCTATATGATCCTTAGGATGTTCGCTAGAAATACCATGAAACTGATGTTTCCCAACCAATGCATAGTACTCTGGCTTCAGCCTGAACTCAGCTCTGGCATATGGAGGTGGTCGAATCGCATACCGATTATCATAGAACTGATCTGGTCTATTGTAATCGGCAAGTGTCTTCTCGCGACCAATCTCCTGTCGTGGATGTTCCGGGCCCACGGCAACATCTGGTATGATGGGGTTTCCTTCCCCATCTAGTTTCTGACCTTTCGCGTTGCATATATGACCCTCTTGGTCTCGTAAAATGGCATCCTCACCGCGAATCAGAATCACAGGTTCCATAGAGAGAAACCTGCTTAGTGCTCAGGCTCTCGCTGTCTCTGGTCGCGGCTTGTGTCGATCGATTTACTATCAGTGTCGATCGACACTATGCGATTCCTGCAATACCAAATAAACAAGAACGTGAGTAAACAGAAAATAAAAAAATGCTTAGTCTAAATTCTAATACTGAATCTATCGGCGAACTCAGTTGAGTCCCCGACAATGGGGCCAAAAACTTGATAGGGTGTAAAGTTTTAATCCTATTCTACTGCAAGTGCACAGTTATGCTATTGTAGTATTTAGAGTATCGAATCCACAAGGACTCACGGTCACACGATAGATTTTGAGTAATCGAATTAAGCTAAGCGAAACAGATTATAAAGCAGTAAACAAGACAGCAAGTAAACAAATGAAGGGAGGTGAATGTAAAAAATTAACGAAGGCGTCAGGTTTCAGGAAGTTCTCAGGAAATCATATAACAGATAATCAGATTCAATCTATTAACGTTCTTGAACTAGAATCACAGAAATAAAACTATCCAACTCTCGCTGCGATAATTATCTATGTCTAACAACCTAGTAGACCAAATCTCTTTGCGAATCCTAGAGTTCTAAACATGCATTAATTCCAAGTTCGTTCGTTCACAACTTCTGTAAACCAAATCTCTTTGCGAATAGATAAGTTGCTCACCTAAATCCTTTCTAGCTAATTAACCAACTCTCGTTGTGTAAATCAACCTAATATCAATAATCTAAGTGGCCAGTTCAGATTAAGCGCTAAGAACAATTTAGATGAAGAACTAGATGATGAATCCAAATCAATCAGTTATTCTAGCATTCCTTCAAATCCCTAATGAGAATTCCCTAACCGAACAAGAGATCTACTCAGACATAGCAATCATAACAGAAAACATAGTCAAAATAGATATCATAAATGAATCAGAAAGCGTAAGAACATGGGATCGAAATCAGGTCTCTCTCGAGAACCAAACCACCCCCAAATCTCATAATCTCTCTGAACAAGAACCAAAATAAAACTTAAGAAAAGCTTAGATAAAACTTCGCCTAACAAGTGGCTGTAAAACCTAATTGAAAGCTAAAACACGATTTGGGCCACTTTGTAATTATGAAAAACTTTTGGGCTTAATTGCAGATCTTCAAAATCTTTATTAATCGGCCAAATCTTCCAATTCGCGAACCGTGTCGACCGACACACAAGTTATGTCGATCGACATCAACATCTGATATCGGCAGTGACTTTTCCTTCTCGGATAAATGCTCCAAATAGCTCTAGAATGTGCCATAATGTCCTAGTGAGCTCCAAACGTGATAAAATCTGTAAAGTACCTGAAAAGACTCGAAAGACTCTATAGAAAACTGGATTATGTACATATATCATGGCTTAAAACACCTAAAAACCATGATATATCACCACTCATCAAATACCGTCTCCGATGGTTGTAGGCGCATGTTCTTCTCCAAATGAAGTACATTGCATTCATTCTACATATATGATTGGCTTTTTGATGCTAGTATTGTATATGCTCGTGTCCCCTGAGGTATCATTGGTAGTATCTGCCTGAAATCTCCACCAAGCATAATTGTTTTCCCCCGAATAGTTTATCACTGGAGGCATCTTCTACGGATAGCTGATCCCTTAATGTCCTATCAAGGGCTTCAAATGTGTGACGATGGGCCATGGGTGCTTCGTCCCATATGATTAGATCAGTTTTGAATATTAATTTTGTAAGCATTGAACCAGACTTTATGTTGCACAAAGAATCATCATCGAGCTGTAGAGGTATTTTGAATCTTGAGTGCGTTGTTCGGCTGCCTGGTAGCAGCAGCGCTGCAATACCTGATGAAGCTACCGGTAGAACTACTCTTCTGGTAGATCTCAGCTTCGCGATAGTTGTCATGTATACGAATGTTTTCCCTATTCCACCAGCTCCATTTAGGAAGAATAGTTTTTCAAGGTTTTTGTTTACTGAATCGAGAACTGCATCATACACCTTTGCTTGCTCGGTGTTCAGTTTGTTATGATTTCTCTCGTGTTCTTCAGCCTCATTTTTGACATTGTAGGAGTATTCTTGATTTAGAAGATTTTCCCTAATTCCTTGATGATGTTCAAGTCTGGTGTTGGCATTGGTTTGAAATCCGTCAGTAAGCGTTCGTGTTGATGCATGGGTTTCTCGATCTCTATCAAAGTATATTATTTCAAACTTTCCGCGTCCAAATTCAACGTTGGAAACCCAAGTTCTCTTCATTGTTTGTATTGTATTTCTTCGGATAGATGTTTCCAGCTATGCTCCCATAGACACAGAGGCTTACTAACCTCACAATATATGAGGAGAGTGACAAACAAATGTCGTAGTTGATGCGGAGTTACCCAGTTACTTGCTTCGTCCATTGCTTTATGCCATTCTTTGTCGTCTTCGAGTAATCCTCTAGCCTGGCATGCCGCTTTGAAGCTATTGTGTCTATGGCCATTAAATTCGAGAAAATCGTCGAAGCTTTTGGGTCCTCTAACAACGTTGACCAAAATTCTGAGGTAGTACAGATCACCACAAGAGGGAAGGATGTTAACTACTCTGCCGTTAGTATGAACCCGCTTCCTTCTGTGCCAGGCTTTCGCGCTTTGGTCCCAAACATAGTATTTTGGGAATTCAACATATATCAGCTTTCTTGCGTCAGCATCTTTTGTATTCATCACCATCCATTCAGTGAACATTGTTTTATCATATTTTGATAAAACATTCCCAGGATGGTCCGCACCTCTGTAGGTGACATTTTTCTGGTTCTCAAGATGAATAATAAGTTTCTGAACTGACGGTTTCCGCTTGTGAATGTCAAAAGCAAATGTACGACACATCGCTTCACATGCTGATAAGTAGTGGTAGTCTAGATACTCATGTATTTCATTCCTCTCGTAGATCACATTGTTCGACTCTTGATTGTTTCCCATTTTTTTGTAGCTTCTTCAATCAAGATTGTTGCTTTATCAACTCCCTTCGTGATGTACTTGAATAGATATTTGACCGCATTCGTTGTGTTGCACTATTCGACGTTGATGTGTACCTTATATTTTTTCAATATGGCAACGTTATGTGGGATAACATAATGATTATCTAACTTTGTTCTTCCTTTGGTGACAAATGAGTCTTTTGTTCCTCGTCGTCGATAGATAATATACTCAGATTTATCCACGGTTGTGGAATCCTGAAGTCGTCTGGGATATTTTTTAGAGCATGTTTGTCTATCCATGCAAGGTGATGATGGCCTATCCCGACCGCATGGTCCATGCATCATATGTCTTTCCACAAGTTCGAAACCCAAGGAGTCTTCTTCCTTGAGGGGTAGCTCGGTGGATATTATTGCGTCAATATCGTTTGCTGATGGTAGTTTTGGAGCTTTATCCAACCATATGAGTATATGCACATGTGGCAGCCCACGTTTCTGGAATTCAATTGTGTACAGAACTACAAGAAATATTGCAGATTTGGTAAGTAAGTATACATGTTGGAAATATCATATTATTTTAATAAGTTTAGATTGTTCGATATAATAGCGTACCTGATATGTACGGACTGAAGAATTTTACTTTCTCAAGGTCTTTTAAAAGCTCGTCTAGTTTCATTCTGAATACTCTGCATTCTATATCAGGTCTTTCATTCCCTGAGACACCGCCGTAGGTTGTTAGGTGGTCTTTTATTATGGACCAATTTGGATTAGCAGTCACTGTAATGAAAAGAGTAGGGTTCCCGTATGTTCTGCAAATTGCCATTGCATTATGATATTTCTCAACCATGTACCTTGGTCCTCCTGTAAAGCTTGACGGTAAGATTATCCTTCGCCCGATCTTGGTGGCATACGTTACACCTTTGCCAATTGCATCATATACATGGTCATAACCAAAAACGATCATACGATTATCCGAATATGAAATGATCACCTTAGGATCTTCCATATAGAAAAGCGCTAAACCACCGCTTTTGCCGCACAACTCAACTGTAAAAACATGGTCATAACCAAAAAAAACTTGTAAATTTTACATAAAGTATAGATTATTTTTTTCAGACAAAATAAAAAATTTGGTAGAAAACATCGATGAAGCTCCTCCAAATGTTCTTTTGTCAGATCGACAGCAATACCTTACAATTCCAAGCGATTATATTCGTTTTATAGCTTTTAGAATAAAACTTTCCACAAACGAGTGAAAATCTTCTTTAATGTTGAAGCACGCGTGAAGATTGACTATTATGTTACATTAACTTAGCCTCTCCATGAAGGAGGAAAAATTAAAATCCAGCCAAACACTAGCAAATAGTGCGGTGGAATTATTTTACACTGGTCTTCCTTTATTATCAAGTCCAAATAAAAGAAATCAGGCCCAAGTCCAATATGGACAATCCATGGAAATTGATGGCTCGGCTTACTCTAATGATTCAGCTTGACTCAAGATTTAGGTGGAAAGGAATTTCCAATACGCCACACACACAATAGCAAAGTTATGCGGCGGCAAGATCGGTGTTTGGGAGGCTCGTGGCGCGGCGGAGATGTTATAGATGGGTTTAGCACCCCATCCACTTAAAAGGTCCAATATCTATTTTCTGTACAAAGGTCGGCCCAACAGAAGCAAAACGGTCCAACAAGCAATATGGTTCCGAACACACGCGTCCGCGCCGAGCCCACTACTACCGGTTCGGCTCGGCTCAGCCCATAATAACAAGTCAGTTCGGGTTCACTAACGGCCAAAGGAACGTACGGCTCGGCCCATCTCGTCACCAAGTACGGCCCATCCGCACGAGCTCGACAAACAGTCAACGCCCTGTAAAAAGTACGACTATACTTTACTATAAATAGGAGTCGTCACTGTACATTAATGTAACTTTTTGAGATTTGTGCACTTCTCACTACTTTCTCTCTCTCGAGTTAACATTCCCGAATTGTAAAACCGAGCTCGTCTTTCGACAAGCTCGGGCTCTCACTTAAAACAACACGCTCGTTACCGAGCAACTCTCTCTCTTCGTTACTTAAGACCGAACGTTTCTTTCCTGACTCATCATTGAGCCTAGTCGGTTCTCCCTTAAGAGAAACTTTGACCTTTCGGACCCGAGCACGTCAACTCTCCCGAGCAAGAGGCATTCTTAAACCTTTGTGACAAGCTCGGTTATCACAATTGGCGCCGTCTGTGGGGAATTAAAGTTTTTCTTCACTAACTGACAGGATCAACAATGACAGGACCACAACCGATCAAAGATTTCGTTCTTGTGACGGAAAAATCGACCTCGGGAACGAGCTCTTCTAAAGAAGGAGGCCAACCTCAGCCTCAACGCGTCTCTCAGGTCGCGAACCCGATCATCCAGCCGGCGGGCGCCGAGCAGCGATCTCTAATCATCGAGCAGCCTCGGACAGAAACGAATGACCAACCAACCGAGCAGAACACCTCTGCCCTGCTCAAGGCTCTCATGACGCAAATGTCCGAGCTATCTCAGGGAAGTAATGCCCGATTCGATCAGCTTGCAACGGCGCACGCGATATGTCAAGGCCAGATCAACGATTTACGATTGGCAAGCCAGCAAGAGTCTGCTCCCAGGACTCGCCTTAACCGAGCATTATTCGGTAACATAACCCCTCCAAATCCTAGGAGTCGGACGATCACACAGCTAACCGAGGACACCTAAGAGCCCAACGACGATGGAGCTTTAAACAACTCAATACAGGACACCCTCAGGGATAATGAAATCGAGGAACTGAAGATAATGCTGAAGAATATGACATCAAAAGTCCATCAAGCAATTAGCTTGGCACCAGAAATCGATCGTGTAATAGAGGAAACTCAAAATACTCCGTTAACTCAACGATTCATGAACACTCAAACCGAGCATCCCGCCTCCAAGGTCAAGATCAAAATGATGATGTATGACGGAAAGACCGACCGAGGCAATTCCTAACGGCCTTCCGTATAGCTATGGGCCGAACTCACTTCAGCCTCGGGCAACGAGACGCAGGTTACTGCCAATTGTTCGTGGATCACTTGACTGGATCGGCATTGGATTGGTTCTCTCGTCTGGAACCAAACTCCATAGACGGATACGACGATCTAACGCATGCCTTCGTAAAGCATTATTCGATGTACATACAAGAGGAAGTGTCCAACGCCGACCTATGGGCCGTTACTCAGGGACAAAAAGAGAGCCTCCGATCTTATATAACCCGTTTCAAAAACGTACTCGCCAAACTCACGATCACCGACAGTGAGGGCTTACCCGCTCTCCGAAACGGTCTATGGTACGAATCAAATTTCTGAGAAGAGCTAAAAAAGAACAAGCCAAGTTCACTCGAGGACGCCTTCCACCGAGCGTCAATCTTCATCGACCTCGAAGAAGAAAAGGGAACCCTGGCAAAGAAGTCCGGCCCGAAGAGTTTGACATCAAAAGAAAGAACCGAGAAGAGTATCGAACAGTACGAACCACGGCAACACTACGACCAGGATTATAAGAAAACCAAAGAGGAAGATTTCGCAAGGAACGGAAAATCGTCATATTACGTCAGCGATCAGTCGCATGACAATCAACAAGACGAGGAACGCCCTTACCAAGGCCACCGACAAGAGCGAACCGATCGACCCCAAAATTTTCAGCAAGATCGACCATCTCAAGCCCACCAAGTTCAAACTCAAAACAAGCCATGGAACAAATCCGTCCGAGGAAGCGACAGAAGCAAGCAGTAATGCCAGTATCATCAGCGAGCGGGCCACAGCATCGAGGATTGCAGAAACCTCCAAGCCCTCCTTTACGCTGACTATCAGAAAGACGGCAAGAAGTTAGTCCTGAATCGCAACCAACCACCTGCGAAGCACGTTAATCAAGTAGCAAAACCAAAAAACAAGGCAGAACGCTTCAGGCTCGTTCAAGAAGAAAGAAAGAGGGAAGTGGCCTTTGCCGAGGAAATCGAGCAAATAGACGCAAACACAGCCGCCGGGGTCGCGGTGAAGAGGACAAAGAAGGAACACCCCCGCCGAGAAGACGCATAAACATGATAATGGTAAGACTGCCAATGGTTAACGACTCAGTCCACTCGATCAAGGAGTATGAACGTCGAGCCATGGCCGCCCAACATTACCGACGAAACGCCAATGACGAGCTCAGAATCGGCGGCGAAATCAGCTTCGCCGAAAAAGTTACCGAGGGCGTAGACTGACCACATAACGACCCACTCGTCGTCGCTATGCGAATAGGCGATTGCGAAGTCGAGAAGATCCTGATCGACACTGGAAGTTTGGTAGATCTAATCTTTAGGGAAACATTACAATGAATGGAACTCAGCGACTACCGCATCAAGTCATCGACTAAACCACTAACCGGCTTCTCGGGTGATTCGATCAACACGATCGGGATAATCAAACTCCCTATCGACGTCGGCCGAATCACCAAGCTAATTAAGTTCGTGGTCGTCGACCATCCGGCCATTTATAACGTCATTCTCGGTACACCCTGGATCCACGAGATGAGAGCAGTTCCATCCATGTATCACCAATGCATCAAGTTCCCCACCCCATTCGGCGTGTTCACGCTACGAGGAGATCAGAAGATATCCCGAACATGCTTCCACATTGAGCATAAAATGCGACCCAAGTCGCAAGCCTATCTAGTCGCAGAACCTCGAATCGAGCTACCACTGCCTGAACGACCACAGAAGGATGCAGTGATACAAATCAACATTGACATAAAAGATCCCGAGCGTTGTGTTGGAATAGGAGCCGATCTTCGCGAAGAACTGCGGGATAAACTCGTGGAGTTTCTCAAGAAAAACGCCACCACTTTCGCCTGGACCACCGACGACATGACCGGAGTTGACCCGTCCATCGTGTGCCACGAACTGCACGTCGACCCAATCTTCAAACCGGTCAAACAAAAGAGAAGGAAGCTCGGTCCCGAGCGCGCCAAGGCTGTCAACGATGAGGTAGAACGATTTTCAAAGGCAGGTTTGATCACCGAAGTAAAATATCCAGACTGGCTAGCGAATCCCGTCGTGGTAAAAAAGAAGAACGGCAAGTGGCGGGTATGCGTAGATTTCACCGATCTAAATAAAGCTTGTCCCAAAGATAGCTTCCCACTTCCGCATATCGACTGGCTCGTCGAAGCAACTACCGGCCACGACCTACTGTCGTTTATGGACGCTTTCGCAGGGTACAATCAGATCATGATGCACCCCGACGATCGAGAAAAAACCTCCTTTATCACCGACCGCGGTACTTATTGCTACAAGGTCATGCCATTCGGGCTCAATAATGCAGGAGCAACAGATCAGCGCCTCGTCAATCGCATGTTCGCTGACCAAATCGGCAAAACAATTGAGGTCTACATCGACGATATGCTCGTCAAATCCACCTCGGCAGACGATCATATCGATCATTTGGCAACATGTTTCGCAAGTTTGAACAAATATGGAATGAAGCTGAATCCGGCGAAGTGCACGTTTGCGGTCACATCGGGAGAATTCCTCGGCTACATTGTCACACGAAGAGGAATCGAAGCAAACCCAAAGAAGATAACGGCGATCACCAAGCTCCCTTCCCCGAAAAACACCCGAGAAGTCCAACGATTAACCTTACGCGTCGCGGCTTTGAACAGGTTCATCTCACGGTCAACTGACAAGTGTCTCACATTCTACAATCTCCTCCGAGCAAACAAGAAATTCGAGTGGGACGCCAAATGCGAGGACGCGTTTCAACAGCTAAAAGCCTACCTCTCCACCCCACCGATTCTGGCCAAACCCGAGGAGGGAGAGACGCTGTACTTGTACATCTCTGTATCGACTTCGGCAATCAGCAGCGTGCTCGTCCGAGACGACCGAGGTGACCAAAAACCCATTTTCTATACGAGCAAGATCTTCGACGACGTAAAAACACGCTACAACACGCTTGAGAAGCTCGCATTAGCCGTCGTCGTCTCGGCACAAAAGTTGCGCCCCTATTTTTAATCACATTCGGTAGTGGTGCTCACAAACCAAGCAATCAGAACAATCTTGCATAGTCCGAGCCAATCAGGCAGAATCGCCAAATGGGCAGTCGAGCTAAGCGAGTACGACATCGAATACAAACCCCGAACCAGCTCCAAGGCACATGTCCTAGCAGATTTCCTAATCAAGTTACCGCCCGAGCTCACCATCAGTGAAGCTCAGGCCTCAAAAGAAAAATGGATTCTGTTCGTGGACGGTTCTTCGTCCAGAAACGGCTTGGGAGTGGGTGTCAAGCTAACATCCCCGACTGGCGAGCTAATCGAGCAATCTTTCCGACTAGCATTCCCAGCCTCCAATAATGAAGCCGACTATGAAGCCCTGCTCGCAGGACTGCGACTGGCCGAAGTAGTAGGGGCAAAACAAGTAGACGCGTTCGCAGACTCGCAACTCGTGGTGAACCAATTTAACGGAGAATACGAAGCAAAAAACGAGCGCATGGATGCATACCTGAAACTCGTCCAGGAAATCGTTGCACGAATTGGGTCGGTCACGTTGACAAAGATCCCTCGAAGTGACAATTCCTCCGCGGACGCGTTGGCCGCTCTAGCCTCGACTTCCGATCCCGACCTTCGCCGAATCATTCCAGTCGAATACATAGCTCGACCGAGCATCACACCAAACGAGGACGTACTACTCATTATAGAGGAAGATGAGGGAATTGACAATGCTTATAAAAACAACGAGGAAGTCATCAAGGACACCAACCCCGAACCCGCAAATGCCGTCGACTGGAGAGAGGAAATCAGAGAGTACATACTGAATGGAAAAGTCCCCGAGGACCGCTGGACAGCCCGCCGACTAAAAGCCCGTTGCGCCCAATATGTAATAATGAAGGATGAGCTATTTCGATGGAGCGCGTCCAAGGCCCTCTTACGGTGCATAAACGGGTAGGAAATCCAGAGGGTCACCGAGCAAACTCACGAGGGAGCAGGCGGAAATCACACAAGTGGCCGAGCATTAGCCGCAAAGATCAAACGACATTGTCATTTCTGGCCGACCATGGTCGCCGATTGCGAAAGTTACGTGGCCCGATGAGAGAAATGCCAAAGGCATGCACCGAGCATACACCAGCCAGCCGAGCTCTTAACCACTGCAGCCACGCCTTACCCCTTCATGCGGTGGGCGATGGACATTGTCGGACCCCTCCCATCTTCGCATCAAAAGAAGTTCATCCTTGTAATGACCGACTACTTCACGAAATGGGTCGAAGCGGAGTCCTACTCGGAGATTCACGATCTTGATGTCCAAAAATTCGTCTGGAAATACATAATCTGTCGCCACGGTGCCCCGTATGAGATCGTAACCGACAACGGATCTCAATTCATCTCTAATCTATTTGAGGGATTCTGCGCAAGATGGAAAATTTGCCTGAGCAAATCCACGCCGAGGTACCCCCAAGGCAACGGTCAAGCCGAGGCAACCAACAAAACAATCATCGACGGACTCAAAAAACGCATGGAAAGCAAGAAAGGCCTCTGAGCCGAAGAGCTCGATGGCGTCCTATGGTCTCACCGGACCACACCGAGAACGTCAACCGGCCAGACTCCTTTCTCTCTTTCCCACGGAATGGAAGCGATGTCTCCCGCCGAGATGGTCGTCCCGACAATCCGTCTGATCATGTCACCCGAGCACGAAGAACTCAACAACGAAATGATCGTCGACTGTCTCGATCAAACAGAGGAGCTACGCGACAGAGAATTACTGCGCCTCCAAAACTATCAGCAACATATCACCCGACACTACAACAAGAAAGTGAAGGGCCGACGCTTTGTTGAAGGCGACCTCGTCCTCCGAAAAGTATTCAAAAATACTGGCGAGTACCGAGCAGAAAAACTCGGCGCCAACAGGGAAGGTCCTTACATCGTTTCCAAAGTAGTGAAGCCCGGCCTTTACGAGCTCGTTACGATGAAAGGAGAGGCCATTCCACGCTCGTGGAACGCCAAAAAACTTAAACGCTATTTCTACTAAGACCAACCTAGCAGCAAGGAAGGGCGACAAGATAAAAGCCGAGCTTCGCGCTCAAAAAAAAAACCGAGCATCTCGCTCCAAACCGACCTCGAGTAATATGTAAAGTGAACTACGATCGGCTTGATCCCCTTTCGGGGTACGTAGGCAACCTCTCACGAGGCTCAGCTATATCAATAATAAAATTTTATCAATAATACTCGCTTCAGTTACCCGAACAAATCTACATTCTGGCCAAATGCTCGATACATCACAAGCCGGGCCAAGTTCCCGCACAAGGCTGATCGACAGTAAATAAGCCGAACCTAGTTTTCGCATAATGTCCCGATCAGAACTTAGGGATAAGCCGAGCACTTACTCGCACCCGACCTGTGGGATAACGAGCATAGCCTCAAATGTCACACAACTAAGTAAGCCGGGCCCAGTTCCCGCATAAGGACGACTGACAGAAAAAATAAGCCGAACCCAGTTTCGCATAACTATCCTGGTCTGTCCTACGGGGTAAGCCGAGCACCTTTGCTCGCTCCTTGCTACCATCTAACTTAATCCGAGCACACCACTCGGCAAAATCGAAACGCACTGCTAGGGACAAATACGCGAATGAAAATTACCAAGTACCACTACAGGAAATAGGGGTATCTATAGCGCGACATTATCCGTTATAATAGAAATAGATAGCGCTTTTTTATCCTCTATGTATATGCCCGTTATAGAAAGTCTCGCACTTTAGATAGCGCTTTTGTATTCCGCAATTATATCGTCCAGTTATTATAGCGCTTTATTTTTTTGTTATAAAATGTTAAATAATAGCGCCTTTTAATTGCTATAAATTAGTTATTATAATAGCGGATTTTGATTACTATTAATCAATTTTTTATAGCATTGTTTTTTTCTGGTTTTTTGCTATTAATTTTTATTTTTGTAGCATTTGTTTGTGCTATAATTTGATTTCCAGCGATCCTACTTTTGTATGTTTTCGTATTTCCAGAAATGAAACCAAAATCAAAATAGGATATCGTACAATTTTGAAACTTGATAATGTATTACAAAGTAGATCCAACACATAGTGTATCCCAAACAACATAAGCATAATGAAAATCAAGTAGCAAACATTTTCCAGACATAACAAGTTTCAGCAACAAGAGCAAACCTATCACACTAGTTTAAGTTTGTCATTTGGCCAAGCAATGGTCATACCTATAGCATCTGCAACAAACTTAATTTCAGATTTGGTCTTCACACTGCAGCATCTCCAATCTTTGCCACATCCACCCAAACCTTGGTGGCATTAGGTCCTAATAGGACAAAGTAGACTCGATCAGCTGGATTAGTTGAACAAACGCGGCCTTCTGCGATAATTTTCTCGAAGCCGCTGCAATCATATAGAAGACACTTCTTTTTGGATCCTTTGTTGCTTCCGGTGCTGTTACTCGTACTCTGTAACTCAAATTGCAAGACATAACAATCAGAAATCCATTACAGCAACATAAAAATCACATACACAAGTAAAGTTAAAGCATAAGGTTTAGTTTTTTACAGCAGGTGATGATTTTGGTGAAACTGAAGGTGTTTTCAAGCTTAACTCAACCTTATCAAGTGGCCATGCGATGTTGCTATTTACAGCATCACCCATCACTGCCATTTTAGCACTTGGCCTCCACAGAAAAGCGTCTGGATCCAATACCTTATCAACCTTCAGAATTGCAGCATTAGGACCCAGAGGCACTCCGTCAATCTTATCATGTGGGTCAACTGAACACATTGTATCCTCTGCAACAATTTCACCAGTTCCATTCCAAGCAAAGATGTTGCATTTCGAAGTTGATTCATCAGAGGCCTAAGGATTCAAACATATATTAATCATCTAATGTTTGAGATTTACAGTGCTACCAGTTTGGAATTAGAACAAGATGAAAATATTTACCGAGGCAGCTGAACTCTTATTTCTACTTGGGGAGCTAAAGTCTCTGACCAAAACCACTTTGTCACATGGCCATGGAATTTTGGTTCCAATAGCTTCGCCAATTGAGCAAACTGTTATGACGTACATGCATATCCTTAGACAATAAATCAAAAGTGTAAGTTAAATTAGTGTACTCAATGAACATAGTAGTATTCTACTTGATAAGAAAAAATACTACTAACCTTCCAATATGGCAAGTCAAAAAATATTGACCGTTTTTTCCATCGCCATTGCTCTGTACTTTCTTCGTACTCCTCTTCTGAAACCACATCATCTTCATCAAGCTCAGATCTTGTTCTTTTACTTTCCTTACCCAATGGTCTTCCAAAGTCATTCTTGAAATTCTTAATTGCCTCAGATATTTCTGCTCCGGTTTGTATTCTACTTGCAGTTCCCTCCTCGACCATGTTGTCAAACCATCCTTTTTTGCGTCTGTAAAGATGTCCTGGTTTGAGTCGTTTCCTATTACCCAAGTACACATACTTTCTACTAAACTTCAGCCACCTATGTGGTGTATTCTTCCCACAGACGTTACAAGCTTGTTTTTCCTTTCCTTTTACATCCTGACAAAGTTCTCAACGCTGGATAGTCACTTACAGTCCATAGCAGCATAGCTTTGAGTGTGAATCTCTCTTCCTTAAATGAGTCATACACTTTAATTCCTTCATTCCACATGTCCTTCAAGTCATCTATCAATGGTTCAAGGTAGACATCGATGTTGTTGCTTGGTGCAGTAGGTCCGGGGATCATCATAGTGAGCATAATATTCTCCGCCTTCAGACAAACAGTTGGAGGCATGTTATAATTAACTAACAAGACTGGCCATGTACTGTATTTGGTGTTCTGGATTGAGAATGGGTTCATACCATCCGTAGAAAGCCCAAGCCACAGGTTTCTTGGATCAACAGCGAAGTCTGGCCATTTTTCATTCACCTGAGTCAAAGTAATGGAATCCACCGGGTGTCGCTTTGTGCCATCTTCAGTGGCATTGTCAAAATGCCAACGCAACTCCTCAGCAATCCTTTTTGATCTGAACATTCTCATAAATCTATCCTTCACTGGAAAGTACCTAAGGACCTTTGCTGGAATTCCCTTCTTCACCATTCCGCTGTGCTTATCCATCTCCCATCTTGAAGCACTGCATCTTGGGTAGTTTTCCATCTTTTCATACTGCTTCCTGAAAAGAACACAATCGTTCTTACACGCATGAATGTGATCATACCCAAACCCAAATACCTTCAAGAACCTCTTCATCTCATCTGTTGATTTTGGTAGTAAATTACCTTCAAGTAGCATATCATGGACCATGGTCAGAAGCTGGTCAAAGAAATTCTCTGACATCTCACTCTTCACTTTAATGCGGCAGAGGCCCATTATTGCAGAAACCTTCGTGTAATTGGCACATGTCGAGTAGAGTGGTGTTTCAGCATCATTCAATTTCCTCCTAAACTCAGATTCTTCACCATCCTCAAACTGAGAACCACTGTTATCCGGTGAATGTGGACTGCCTTCACCACCGTAATACGCTGTCTTAAACAAGTCACAAGCCTCCAAACCAGAAATCTGACCATCATCCTTATTATCTTCTGTTCTCTTTCCATGCATAATCCACACTGATTTCCTCTTGTATTTATGATCCATCCCTCTGATAACCAGATGATCGAAGACTGCATCGACTGGTTGATGGCAAACATTACGGCAATCGACACATGGATAAAAAATCTCAGTAGGATAACCCAAACTGCTTGCTTCTGTATTCACAAAATTTCTAGCTCCTTGACCATACTCAATGCTATTCCTGTGTATATAACAAAAAATGCAACTGTGAACTTGTCTGAGAAAGACGTTGAAGTTGAAATAAGTATAAGAAATATGACCGAGAGGTACATACCTTGGCAACCATACCCATAACTTCTCCATAATAAACCAATAACACCACAGCTCTTCCACCAATTATACATACATAAATGTGCATAAATCCATTGATCAAACACTCAGATAACTAACAAATTCACTCTTTTAAACCACTTTAGAAGAAACTAGAATAAAAAGGAAGAAAGGCTTTAGTATCTTACGAGTATAGAGGTTCCTTTTGCAACAAGAGATCTTTGCAATCTGCAACAAAGAAAGTCACAAAAGAACACGAAAAATATAAACTGATTAATACTCAGATAAATAACTTTCTATATCTCAGATTCTAAAACCGAAAATTTGACTAAAGAAGATTATTTATACCTTATACTTTTCAGCCGGAGCTAATGATTCCTGCAAAAAAAGAGATAAGTAATGGATAAAGGTTAAACGAGTTCGAGATAAACAGTAATGGACTACAAAAGAGAGAAAGGAATAAAAAGCTTACCAATTTCACAAATGTCTTTTGCGAGGACGGATCTGTATAATCTGCAACAAGGAAATTCACCAAAGAACAGGAAAAAAAGATTTTATTAGGAATTCGATAATCAATTTTCTATACTGTAAAATTAAAAACCTAGTTTTCACCTAAAAACCCTAGCAAATACATATATTTCTCACTTGTGCATGCGTAGATTAGTAATCGATTTGGGTAATTACTCGACATTCGAAAACCCTAAATCGTTACAAACCGTAAACCCAGAAAATCGACCCCCAATTTCAACCTCAACTCATACCTGCGGAATTAGATTACAACGCCGACGACGATGACTGACTTCTGAGCACTGAAGATTTTCACGGCGAAGAAGAGGAAGTAGAGGGACAGAGAGAGTGAAAGGATCTTTTAGAATGAGAAAGAGAAAGTGATATGCATAAGGTCGTATGGAGGAAAACTCTATCTCAAGTAAAAATTTCCCCAAAATTTTTTATGGCGCTTAAACGAAAATTAGCTTAACCGGGCTAATTATTCGTTATCCCGCTTTGATCTACGATAGCGGAATTAAGATTGGCACTGCAATAAAAGAGGCGAGTATGCCTTAAAAAGTTACGCGGGATTAACATACCTATCCGCGCCAAGTATACCATAGCACTGTGATTTTTCTAGCGCTATTAAAAAGTAGTATTATTGCAGAACAGAAAAAACGCTATCTTCTATTGCTATGAATACCCCTATTTCTTGTAGTGTACGCGGAAAAATCCGAGCAAGTCGCAAACGGACAAGTTCCAAGTTCATATTATATTTCAAAAAAGGGGGAACAAAACACGTTCGGCCATAAAAGGAACCCCGAACTAGTACTAAACATGCACAAGGCATGAGCCCGATTACAAAAAAAAAAAGAGAACAATAGAAGACTAAGGAGCCCCGGTAGAACGGCTCTCGGACCGATCCGCAGCTACACCCTCAGCAGGGTTAGATACTCGATTTTCGCCCCAACCTTCATCTCCGACCAGCCCACTCGCCCGAATGTCGTTCGCCACTGCAGAAGTCACAACTGCTCGGTTGGAACCATGCTGATCATTAACGAATGTGGCCAAATCTTCCTCGATATGACCTTGGCCGTCAGGAGTCATGACAAAGTCTTCCTCAACCAAGTCCATGAACCGAACCTCGCCAAGTTCCTTCCTAAGCTGCTCAAAGTGGGAATCAGCTCTAGCTATCTTCTCGGGAGGAATAGCGAAACCCTCTTTAACGAGCGTCTTCAGCACAGACACAACGGCGGCGGCCTGGTTCATGGTTATCTGTTTCCTCCGCCCGAACTCTTTCTCTTCATTGGCCTTCTTGATTTTTGAGAGCCGAGCCTGCGCCTTGTTCAAAACACGCTCCTTCTCCTTAAGACCGGAAGCCTTGAGCCGAGCGCACTCCGACTCCAACTTGCTCTCAAGATTCGCCACTCGAACAGCCAGCTCATCAGCTTCGGCCTGAGCGTTCGAGCATTCAGTAAGGCACTGCCTATTCTCGATATCCAACCGAATATTCTCGGAAGAAAGGTCAGCAACCTTCTTCTACAGAACATATACCTTCTCCTCTTCAGCCTTGAGAGACGAGCAAAGCACCTCTGTAACCGCCGCCTCCTCACGATACCCTTCAAGCTCAGTTATAACCCTTTCATCTTTGGCAAGATCCCTCCTCAACCCGCTGACCATCTTCTCGAGATTAACCTGAGTCTTCTCATACTCGTCAAAGAGTAGGTTGTAGGCTGCAAGACCCTAAAATCAAAAAAAAAAAAAACCTGAAATGAGCATTCAAGGTCAAATCTAAGCAATCACAAAAAGAATGGACAAAAGTCTTACCCGAGCAAAGTCCTTCGTTTCTGCCTTTTTGTACTGAGGGAAGTGTGTGTGGTTAACCGAAGGAAGTTGCCTCGGCGAACTATCCCTCAGCGCCCGAAACAAGTCCGCGCATGCCGTCCCGTCACGGATGATCGACTTTGAGCCCTCGTATTTAAGAGAGAAGCCGTAGTCGGTCACCACGTCCTCATGACGATTCCCGAGGAAGAAAAGCCCAGCAGCTTCATTTTCGCCCTGACCGACCATTTCGGTTTGAGGCTCAGTATCCTCATCTCCAACCCGACCCTCCATTTCATTCTGATCAACGGCCTGATCCTCTTGAACCTCCAAGTGAGCGGTTCCGTCTGCGCCGTCACGACCAGAAGATTCAACCCGAACATCCATAGCCTCGGGACAAACCACAAGTTCCCTCCCTCCGATCTCAGTATGCTCGGAAGCTTCGGTCGTTTGATCACCAACCTCTGTTGCAGCATCGGCCGCTCTGATCTTCTTCCTCTTCCTTTCCAAGGGTGGCACCTCCGCGGTATCTTTGGTCTCCCGATCTTGTTCCCGAACATTAGCAATTTCCGGCTCAGTGACAGCTGCATC
This sequence comes from Orychophragmus violaceus, assembly GCA_030180135.1. NCBI lineage: Eukaryota > Viridiplantae > Streptophyta > Magnoliopsida > Brassicales > Brassicaceae > Orychophragmus > Orychophragmus violaceus. The sequence continues at coordinate 65,795,016 of CM058232.1, read as the reverse complement.
CTCGGTCCACGATCTCTTCTTCTTCTTATGAGCCTCAACAGCCTCAACCGCAACACACACCTGACGAAACAAATCCCGATGATATTCATCTACAAAGATCATCCCAACAGGAACCGGCCTAACCCAGGGGGAAAATGGCCGGTTAGGATCCAGATCGACGGGATTTACCTGCGGTCTGGAGAGATTCTCCTGCGCTACGGTGGGAGTCTCCTGACACTCGGCAAGATTCTCGCCGACGTAATCCTGAACTTCAAGATCCATCTGGCCCATCTCTTCTCCCACTGGTTTTCCTCCCTTCGTATACCGAACAAACGGTCGATTGTTATACTCGGTCAACGATTCGATCGAACGGAGACGACAACCTGCAGCAGAAATCAAGATCAAGGGAGGAAAACCAAATGAAAAGAAAGAAAGGGAAAGTACCTTCGTCAAGACACTCCACAGCTCGTTTAACCTGACTAACGTGAACGTCCGGCCACTTCTGAATTCCCCAGGCAACGAGCTTCCTAAGATCCGCTAAGAAGTTATCCGGCGCCGGGAGAGCAAAAGGATGACGATCTGCAAAAAGAGTCAACGAGCATGAGTTAGTCTATTTAGAGGAACGAGCAAAGCAAAAACATTTACCATGAAGATGATTCCACTGAGTCCTATATGGCCTCTCCGTATCGGGAACCGAAGCCGAATTAACCCGAGCGTAAAAGTAGCGGTCCTGCCAGTCATCGACTTTTAATGGTTTCCCGATGATAACCTTCTCTCCGAAACGGGTCCTCATGCACACATAGTGGGTCCCAACAGTCGTACTGTTCGTCGAAATTGACAAAATCTCCTCGAAAAACCGAAGAGTCATATCAACACCACACTCGGAGGCCAGAATCATGGAACCGACTAGGTTCTGAACAGCCGCCGGACACAGCTGGGACAAAGCGATCCTCCTTTCTTCGCAATAGGCAGCGAGCAGCCTCGGTAACGGAAACCTTAGATGGATATGCCTAAACCAAAAGTCATATAGGCACACCCATCCCTCCGGACAGTCCCAGGGTCTCTCGTGTTTCTCGGGTTTGCGAAGCTCGAGTCGACCAGCACCTCCGGAAGCACAATTGTCCGAAAGACATTGCAAGTCGTCATCCATGCACTTCGTCGGAAGAACGGAACGCACAAGACGTTTCTTATTTCCCGAGCCATCCAAAGCCTCTCGATTCGTTTTCTTCCGAGCTTTCTTAGACTTGCTCGACTATGGCACCATCCTTTATATCCTTGCCAGATCCACCATACACACGGCCTCCGCCTTCACTGGAAGAGAACCCAAATGCTGACCAGACGAGGGTAACCAAGGCCGAGCAACGTCGTCCTCCGAGTCTATCAGGTATGGAACTCAGAAACTGTGTACGCTACCCGAAGCCGAAGGAGGCCGAGCTCGATTATTTCCAGGACTTTGGACAATGACCTCTGTTTGTTCCGAACTCGGCGAAGAATGTTGCGCTATGGACGAACTAGACTGAACAGAATTACCCTCGGACAATCTTACCGAATGGAGATCCCGATCGGAGGACGATTCTGAATTGGAGTCGTTTCTAATAACTACTAGTACAACAACAAAGCTAGAAAGAGAAAATAAATTCTGGAGAGAAGGGAGAGCAAAATACCTGCAGAAGGAGAGAAATGAAAGCGAAGAAGAATAGAGCGAGGTATTTATAAGCGAAGCGGGAAGATTTCAAGGCAAGCGCAATGATGAATCCTACGCGACTCTTCAGCTTCCGGCGGTTACATGTATCATCATTACGTCGACGCGACTCTTCAATATCCAGCAGTTTCCCAAGAAATCCGTTGGGATTCCCGAGAAAGAAACGACAAAGCGAGCAAATCAAACAGGCCGACCAGACCTACACCGAACAAATATCGGTCCAACTAAACACTCATCAAATCCGCCGACTTCAAAATATCATGAAGATCGACGAACTGGGGGGGGATTACTGTTATAGATGGGTTTAGCATCCCATCCACTTAGAAGGCCCAATATCTATTCTCTGTACAAAGGTCGGCCCAACAGAAGCAAAACGGCCCAACAAGCAATATGGTTCCAATTACACGCGTCCGCGCCGAGCCCCCTACTACCGGCTCGGCTCGGCTCAGCCCACAATAACAAGTCAGCTTGGCTTCACTAACGGCCAAAGGAACGTATGGCTCGGCCCATCTCGTCACCAAGTACGGCCCATCTCGTCACCAAGTACGGCCCATCCGCACGAGCTCGACAAACAGTCAACGGCCTGTAAAAAGTACGACTATACTTTACTATAAATAGGAGTCGTCACTGTACATTAATGTAACTTTTTGGGATTTGTGCACTTCTCACTACTTTCTCTCTCTAGAGTTAACATTCCCGAATTGTAAAACCGAGCTCGTCTTTCGACAAGCTCGGGCTCTCACTTAATACAACACGCTCGTTACCGAGCAACTCTCTCTCTTCGTTACTTAAGAACGAATGTTTCTTTCCTGACTCATCATTGAACCTAGTCGGTTCTCCCTTAAGTGAAACTTTGACCTTTCGGACCCGAGCACGTCAACTCTCCCGAGCAAGACGCATTCTTAAACCTTTGTGACAAGCTCGGTTATCACATGAGAGACTCACAACTCGTCTTCGACCTTCTTGAAGCGGCAGAGTAAATCTTAACCCTTGCAAAAGTTTGCTTTCAAAGAGTTTTGTTGCAACATAATCTTTTCTTCTCTCGGCCTGATCGTGCCGAACTGGTATAAGATTCACGAGGATCGGGACGACGTCGGCAGATTCCGAAGGTGAAAGTCGCCGGAGGCGAAGTTGTGTTTTTTTAAGTTAACAGAACATGATATCTTGGCTTTAATCACTGGAGAAATCTCGTCGGAGGTGAAACTACAGGCGCAATAGCTCGCAGAGACGGCTAGAGTCGACAATACCGGGACAAGATCTGAATGGTAATCGTATTTGTTTCTTTGTGTTGATATATTCAGTGATGGCGTTGAAGCAAGAAGACAAATCCACACCCCTTTTTAACAACACGAATCCACAGCCAAGAAGGGAAAATGTCTTCTATAAAAACCTTGACCATAAGTACTCCTTCGATGTATAATCTTAAAGAGCCCCTGTTGTTGCCAAAGGTGAGAAAAGCGGATTTGTGTATTTAAATCCAGAAACAATCATAAATCACGCGAGAATCTGAAAACACCCTAGTAAAGGGGAAAGTAACTCGAGATTCGGCGGAAAGGAAGATAAAATTTTCTCCGGGGGAAAGACAGTTGATTCCGGAGAGGAGTTCTTCAGCCTAATACAAGAGCACCGGCGAAACCTAAGGACCACCAACCATGCTTTTAGAACACTTTGATTTCCGTTTAGATAAGCTTTCAAACAAGCCAAGTTCTTTTGCTGTGAAGCCAGATCAGTGAAGGGTTCAAAAAACCATCGCGTGAGAGCTCAATCCAATCAAAAAAAAAGGTGAGTAAAAGGAAACTGAGGTTTCTCTTCTCAGTCCTCGTTTCAAGCTAAGAGGGTAAGAGATTTTGGCTTGAGTTGCCGGAAAGATCTCGCCGTCCAACAAAACTACCGCCGGAACAGTTCACAGAGCTAGAACAGTTAACACCGGTACTAGATATGAATGGTACCATTGTTGTTCTTGGAGATCTTCACGAGCAGCATTCGAAAACCTTGATTAAAACCAAGAATCTTTTATTTATTGTAATACAATCAAAGAACAATCTCTCGTAGGAGGTGTTTCTAAGATTCAAAATTTGAAACCGGTAATGAGGTTCATGCTTAAGCATTATGCCACATTAACTGCAAATAAGCTTGACACCAAAGATTTTCAGTCCACATACATCAAAATTGGATTGTCTTATCAATCTCAAACGACCCTATAAGGTTTTGTTTATGACATACTTGTTCTATTATGGGAAGCCATTACCCCTTTCCATTTCTACATCATTGACATGCCCAAAGAAAACCCATGAATCCTCATTTTAGGATGGTCTTTTCTTGCTACTGTTGGAGCTATCATGGATTGGCCCAGCCGAAGAGTTTACTTTGCAAACAGTGACAAAAGGACGTACTATACAGCAATACCATTCCAACTGACCTCCCAATCCAAAATAGAAAGCTCAAGGCAACAGAGTCATGAAGAACCATATGGAGGCCATGAACAATCAAGAATAATAACTTGTTGAAGGACGAGTCCTTCCTATGACTAAAAGACTTTAAACAGGCGCATCTAGGGAGGTAATCCACTTAGGTATCTTCTTATTTTCGTTTTTAGGATTTCTAACTTTCTTATCGTTTGTTATAGTTTTCATTTGTTTCACGATTTATATAAATATATATATAGGACCGGCCGTGACCACAAGCCATGCAGCCTCGGCCAACCGGCAATCCACCATAAGCCGTCCAACTGCAGCCGAAGTTGAGCTACACGATCGCATGCCAAACACAATCGACCGCGACCAACAAACCCGCGCCAGTAACTCCCCCTTCCCGTTTTCCGCTGACCGGCCAACAATCAAACAAGAACATGACCGATCGAACCCGAGCAGCCATATGAGAAGAGTTTATCACAATACGAAGCTAGAGACGGTCCGGTTTGAGTCAATGGATCGAACTAAACCGTCCTTGACTCCGTTTACCTCGTTTCTACGATACAAAGCTTTTTAACTTGTACCGCTTCCACGAGTTGTGTTCGGTTCGGACTAAACCGTATATCAGGTAATTATTCCGTTTTTTATTACTTTAAAATTATAAACAATATACGGTCTAATACAAATCTTTTAGCGGGATACCCCAATAAAATCTAATACCGAAAATAAAGTCAAAATTCGTAAATAGACCGATGCCAAATGCCAACCCGAGACTACTCCGAGTGTCCTACGCGTCCACCGAGCTACGTCAAACCTGAAAAACACAAAAGAGTCTAATGAGCAATCTAAGATTACCCAGTGAGACGCCTCCCAACTAAAAGGCTGCTAACAATCTAGTAATCCCGCCCAAACCCAAAATAACAATCAAGTACAATATCTGATCATGTGCTACCAAGACGTGATGAGCTCCACAACACACAAGCATTCGATTAACACACAAAAACAGAAAGGTAACCAAGGGAATCGAGAACACTGCGGCACATGCTCTCGATTAGACTTAATCTATCTAACGCGGCACTATTACTAACTATACACAATCTTGGCCCACTGTGCGAACTCGGTAACTTCCACGGGAACACTTAGCTACCCAATGGTAACTAAAACCTCCCACGACTCCTAGACAAAAAAACAAAGTCCTATGACTAGGACACCGTTTTCTGTCCATCGATACGTGGTGACTCGGGCTACCCCTAGATAACCAAAGCTTCCATGCAGTCCGGCCCTAGGACGCAACCCCGTATTCTCCGGACCACACACCTACCGGCGTCACTCAGTAGATTAACACCATAACCAGAATCACCACCCGAAGGCACGTGAACCGATCAGGTAACTACCCGAGGATCCAATCGGATCAAAAGTACCGGAACGCCAACTCTAGACTTGCGGGATCTAACACACCCTATCGAGTCCTAATAATAGTAATGTAAACAAACAGACTCACTGGGACTCTATCACGCAAGACCGACAAGGTCAAATATAAACACTATCTTAATTGCCGTACACAGTCTATCCCACAAGTCTTACCACCATCGCCAACACAACCTTACCTATCCGGTTCTGCACCGGAATAGGTATCCATACCCAGACTTACCCGGTCCCGCACCAGAGTAAGTATCTACAAGTACAGCCTACTCGGCCCAACACCGAAGTAGATAAACAATCAAGCAATCAATAGTCTACTCGTCCCAACACCGAAGTAGATACACAATCACACAAACAATAATCACAACACCACACAACTAATTATTTAGGTTTATTAGTCATTTAATCTTTTCTTAACCTCAACTCATTCAATCCTCTACTTTGGTATTAGTGGATTACTAATCCCGTAGACGGCTTAATTCAATTAATCTTATCCCTTAAATTCTTATTCTTAACCTCTTCGATCTGCCAGCTTGAGATTAGTAAACTTACTAATCTCCTAACTTCACATTCTTTTTTAATTAATTCATTTAACCCAATAACCCCGATTATTAACTAATTAACCCACCCCATTATTATATTCTAAGTATGTTATGTATTTTAACCATATATCAGGGAATTATTCCGTTTTTATTACTTTAAAATTATAAACAATATACAGTCTAATACAAATCTTTTAGCGGAATATCCCAATAAAATCTGAAACTGAAAATAAATTCAAAATGCGTATACAGACTGATGCCAAATGCCAACCCGAGACTACTCCGAGTGTCCTACGTGTCCGCCGAGCTACGCCAAACCTGAAAAACACAAAAGAGTCTAATGGGCAATCTAAGCTTACCCAGTGAGACGCCTCCCAACTAAAAGGCTGCTAACAATCTAATAATCCCGCCCAAACCTAAAATAACAATCAAGTACAATAGCTGATCACGTGCTACCAAGACGTGATGAGCTCCACAACACACAAGCATTCGATTAACACACAACAACAGAAAGGTAACCAAGGGAATCGAGAACACTGCGGCACATGCTCTCGATTAGACCTAATCTATCTAACGCGACACTATCACTAACTCTACACCATCTGGGCCCACTGTGCGAACTCGGTAACTTCCACGGGAACACTAAGCTAACCCATGGTAACTAAAACCTCTCACGACTCCTAGACGAAAACACGAAGTCCTACTACTAGGAAACCGTTCTTTGTCCATCGATACGCGGTGACTCAGGATACCCCTAGATAACCAAAGCTTCCATGCAGCCCGTCCCTAGGACGCGACCCCGTATTCTCTAAACCACACACCTACCGGCGTCACTCAGTAGGTTAACACCATAACCAAAATCACCACCCGAAGGCACGTGAACCGATCAGGTAACTACCCGAGAATCCAATCAGGTCGGAAGTACCGAAACGCCATCTCTAGAATTGCGGGATATAACACACCCTATAGAGTCCTAATAACAGTAATGTAAACAAACAGACTCACTGGGACTCTATCACGCAAGACCGACAAGGTCAAATAGAAACACTATCTTCCGTACCCAGTCTATCCCGCAAGTCTTTCTAACATTGCCAACACAACCTGACCTATCCGGTCCCGCACTGGAATACCATACCTAGACTTACCCTGTCCCGCACCAGAGTAAGTATCTACCAGTACAGTCTACTCGGCCCAACACCGAAGTAGATAAACAATCAAGCAATCAACAGTCTACTCGGCCCAACACTGAAATAGATACACAATCACACAAATAATAATCACAACACCACACAACAAATTATTTAGGTTTATTAGTCTTTTAATATTTTCTTAACCTTAACTCATTCAATCCGCTACCTTGGGATCAGTGGATTACTAATCCCGTAGACGGATTAATTCAATTAATCTTATCCCTTAAATTTTTAATCTTAACCTCTTCGATCTGCCAGCTTGAGATTAGTAAACTTACTAATCTCCTGACTTCACATTATTTTTTAATTAATTCATTTAACCCAATAACCCCGACTATTGACTAATTAACCCACCCCATTATTACATTATAAGTATGTTATGTGTTTTAACCGTATTTTAGTCAACTCATAATTCCCCATATATAGATTCCTTTAGATACGTTCTTAAATACTTATATATGCATATACGTCCTAGCATGCCGTTGTATATGTATGCAACACCCAATCAAGCAATAAAGGAAACTATTAATCAGTTACCAATATAAGCTAACTAGCATGCATCTCTTTAACCTAACCATTTAATTAGTTAACCGTGTTATTAACCAACCTAGACGTTTTAACCAATTCAATCATCGAGGTATGCAACCTAAATCTACGGTTAATGAATCCAAGGTCTATATTTCCTATCTATATGCAATACATAATTTAGCCAACTCACAGTGTTATCATGACGACGGATGGATGGATTGACGGAACCCACGACACCCGACACGAACCCGATGCTACCCGAACTTTTCCCGAACCGTTGACTTGCTTTGACCCCAACTTGACCCGAGCGTTGACCCTAGTGATCCCGATCGTACCTTCACACGAGCCTCCGGACCAACCTCATTTTCTCTCTCATCTTTCTCTCCTTCTCTCTTCTCCGATTCTCCTCCTTCTCTCTCTTCTCCGGTTCTCTTCCCTCTCTCATCCGGTTCTCTTCCCTCTCTCTCCTCCGGTTTTCTTCCCTCTCTCTCTCCTCCAGTTCTCTTCCTTCTCTCTCCTCCGGTTCCCTTCCTTCTCTCTCTCCTACGGTTCTCTTCCCTCTCTCTCCTCCGGTTCTCCTCCTTCTCTCTCTTCTCTGGTTCTCTTCCTTCTCTCCTCTGGTTCTCCTCCTTCTCTCTCTCTCTCCTTCTTCACGCTTCTTCTTCTCTCTCTCTTCTTCTTCTTTCTTCTTCTTCTTCTTCTTCTTCTTCTTCTTCTTCTTCTTCTTCTTCTTCTTCTTCTTCTTCTTCTTCTTCTTCTTCTTCTTATTCTTCTTTTTCTTCTTCTTCTTCTCCTTCTCCACGCTTCTTCTTCTCTTCCTCTCCTTCTCTCTTTCTCTTTTCTCTTGTTGGTGTGAGTAAAATGATCAGCCCTTAAGCCCTTTATATAGCTGAAGCCTCCTTTCTGGATTGAAGACACCTGTCTTCCCCTCCATCTGATACAGCCACGCTACAAGTCTTCTTCCACATTCAATGAACCTTCATTCATTCTTTGAACCCAAAAAGAAAGAGGTGGCGCCATGGGGAGGTTTACACTTGTCATTTAAGGGTTGATTCTGACAAAAACCAGTGAACCAATCCGCTCAAATCATCCTGTAACTCCGTTCCGTACTGATGCTTCGGTTTAGTCGGTTTTGCGTTTAATATTTTAAAAACTCTTTGGATGCTTCCATAAATCCACAAAGCCTCATTTTCATATTCTAGAGGATCTTAGATGAATTTATAAATTTGAATCACTCCGTTTGGACACCCCTAGCTCCGGTTATGGACTTTACAAGATTTCTCGGTTATATCGGTTTCCTTTCCCGATAGTCTGAAAAACTTGTTTAAAGTCCGTTCTTACCACTTCTTGTCACTTTACATAAAAGAAGAACATTTGGCCAGTCTTAGCTTCCGGCTCGCATTTTGGTAAAATTACCAAAATGCCCCTTTTTCTTGAAAATTACAGAAATGCCCATGTTGACTTTCTGATTGCCCGTTGACCAATTTTGTGGGACAGATATTACAGCGCCCGTGGCCCACACCTTTTCGCTCGCGCCTTCACCTTCCCAACCAACGGCAACCTCAACTCGGCCTTGTCTCGAACCATCCAAACCAATGATGAATCTATCCCGGCCTGTTCCACCAAACATTCGACCATTTCCACACCTATGAGACAAGTAAGTAACCTTATTCCAGTTCAATTATTATTTTCATCTTTTCTTATTTTATTTCACACTGGGGACAGTGTGATTTAAGTCTGGAGGAAAGATTTCATTTGTTACTAACCATATTTTCTTACGTGAGTCTTACCACCTTCGTTTTCTTTTTAAAAAACCTTACTGTTTTATTTTTGTTTTTGGTAAAACCTTGGTTTGATTGATGGGTGTAATGAAAAAAAATTAGGATGATTTTTACATGTGTGCTTTCCTGCTATGTCTTCGTAACAAATCTTTTAATAATTGGTACTTCAACTCATCGACAAAGGAATTCGAAACAAAATCACATCTCTCAAAGAGATACACATAGGATTGTTCTATGGAAGCTTGGTACACATCAAGATGACAAGTGATTTTAAATTTTATTGTTGTAGATGTCAAAACACGCATGCATCATATGTAAAAACGTCTTTCCGATTGAATAAAATTAAAATTCATTCAAAAAGATACTTGGTACTAGAGTAGGTGGTTGCTAGGCGCTTGTAGCACGACATCATTTTGAAAGATTAGAACCATAGATAGTCTACTGGAAGGAACACTAGCTCTATCTTATTTGAATTTTAACTTGAAATACAATTTTTTCATCAAAGTTTTTAGGCAGGACAACCAACCAGACATTAATGACATCTTTACCTATTTTACCACTCTCTTTCGTTCCTGAATGACATGCTCAACTTTAGTTGGTACCCCACCCGAACCTTAACCACTTTTTCGAACTTCTTGGCCTTATCTCTTGTTTGTATATGTGCAATTATGTGCAAAATGCCGGAGAGAGAAGAACAACACGGTTTTTATTCACTCAAGATGAGGACTTTACAGAAACAACACCAACAAAGAATGGAGCTAAGCTTTGCCTATAAGTATTCAGAACTTGGTAAAAAAATTGTGATCTCTAAAGACTCTATCCTAAAAGGTGTTTCCTCTTTTAAAACAAAAACGTGAAAGAAGTAAATAAAGGGAAACAAAAGCCTAAATAAGTCTTAGAGAATCAGAAATAGTTACAAGGCAAGTTATGGTTCGCATCAGAGGAGTTTTACAGATTCTACTTCCAAAACCAAAAGAAAAAATCTAAGTCTTGGTGAGTAGTGAAGAGTGTAAGGAAAAGAAGAGCATTCATCATCTCATGTGCAAGAAACAAGTTACTAGAGACTGTGGACATCAATAGTTCTATTCTCTTTTGCGGTTGTGTGTGATATCTAATACCCTCTTCACACTTATGGTAACCCGAAACACTCTTATCCTCACTCTATAAAAACAAGTCTTCTCTAATTACTAGCCTAGTTTGAAATGAATAATATTTTTGATGAGAATAACATGAAATATATTAATGAACTTAGGAGCTAGTTTACCGGAATTTAGATCTTCAAAGGTTTTGAAGTTTTGATTTATAACTAGCATTGCATGTGTTCTGGTTTTAGGCTGAGTTCTTAATGATGTAGTTCTTGGTTATGGTTTGTAAGCATGATCACTGAGATTTTTAGTTCTCATTCGAGTTTTGCTAGACTACTTAGAACTTAATTCATGTTTTGTTTGAGGATAAACAAAGTAAAAGTCTAGGGAAGTTGATATAATTGAGATTTTACCCGTTTACTGCTTATTTTAGAACACTTTAATAAGTCGTCCAAGTGTTTTTAAATGGTTTTTAGTATGTTTCGCATATTTCTAGTGTTAAGAATCTTTTCATAAAACTCAAGCTTACTCTGAGTAAAATTGGATCAAAAGTCCACTTTTCAATACCGAGTCATTCCATCAGAAGCTCATCATGACATGAAGATCTTATCACCGTTTGATCATCCTCAAATTTTGACCAGAGATTGAGATATTTACCAACTTCATCCTCCACTTGACATGAAAAAGATCCAACGTTTCAAACTCAAGGAAACATAAGCACCAGACAGGACCAGGAGCAGTCGAAGACTGCCGACCAAACCTCTTGGCCACGACCCAGCCTCCCCTGGCGGCCTACCTACTTACGGCCCATTTTTTCATTCTTCGAACTTCAGCTTGTTTTCCTTATTTTTACATGTCCCACATCAAAAATTTGAGAGATTTTGATAGTTTTGGATCACTATATAAACGGTAGACCCCGTCTCCTTGTAACACACACACCACAAACCACAAAATTTACTTTATAAAAGTTCTTATTTAGAGTTTTAGTCATTTAGTCTTTAAGTTTTATGGTTTAGAAGTTTTAGGATGCTTGAGAGAGACGCTAAACCTCTGACCTTAAACCTAATTTTTCATAGTCAGTCTAAGCAGCTAGTATATTGGGTTTTACAAGGTAGTTATCTAGGAGGAATGATGCCGGTTTTATTAGGATTACTTGTACTAGACTTATGCTTGATTTTTATGGTTTTTTCTTTTAAGTTTATTCTTAATGCATGAGACTAGAGTCATGAACTAGAATCTGATTTTAGAATTGATAAAGCCGAGGGTTTATACGTTTTATGTTTCTATATGCAGTCTCTATCTACCTTAATGAAAAAATCAACAAACATCACCAACTTAGAGTGCTTTCGGCCGGAAGGCAGATGTCACCGGAGCGTCTCTGGACCAAACCCTACTTGAACCTCGAATCCAACTCGGACTCGATGCCACATAATAAACCTAATTACACCTATCATTTTATAATTCTAAAGAAAAAATAGCTTCAAAAAGACAAGAACTTGGAAAGATTCATGAGGAATATTCCGACATTTCTTCTTTCGCTGCTTCTTCTCTTTTATCTACTTCCCTTCTTGTTCTTTCCCTTCGACCCTAGTCTCTTTTATTTTCTTTCTAGTCCTAATACACTTTTTTTGTCAACGTCCTAATACACTTTCAAACATTAAAATTGTCTAATTAGCATTAAATATTATGTAAATCATGTTTTAACCTTATGTTTATAAAAAAGGATTTGTAAAAAATCATTTATTTAAAACAACAAAATAGAAAGAAAACTGAACCATTGTTTTATCAGGCTTAGACCATCTCCAATGTAAATCACTATATTTAACACTAAAATAGTGCGACACTAAAATAGAGTTGGATTTCTCTCCAATGTACAACTCTATTTTCTACTCTAAAAATGGAATATTCTAAGTATGTTCTATCTTTTTGTTTACTACTAATACTTTTTATTTATAAAGTTTACAATTCAACCCCATTTATTTATTCTTTGCAAAATTTTCATAAATTATAATATTACAACTTATATATTATAAAATTATTTAAATTAAACATTTATTCAATAAAAACAATATTACATCATATAAAAATAATAAAATTTAATAGATTTTGGTTTAAATATCACCATTACTATATTTTCCCCACAAATGATCAATTAAAGCATTTCGAAGTGGAAAACGAACTTCTCTATTTCTCTAAATCGACCAAGAAACTCTTGGAATCGGATATTATCATCTTCTGCCACTTGAACTGGTGGAGGTGGAGCTTCTCTTCCAGCTTCAATTGGTGCATTGATATCAAGCTCATCCTCAATTATCATATTATGTAATATTATACATGTAGTCATTATGTCAAGTAACACATTTTTTTCCAAAATCGTACGGGTCCTTTCACAATAGCAAAACGTGATTGAAGAACTCCAAATGCACGTTCTACATCTTTCCAACATGCTTCTTTTTGTGTAGCAAAAAATATTTTATTTCGATACACTGGCTCGTGAATAGTTTGCACTATGGTATACCATTTTGGAAGAAGGAAATAAGAAATTTTCAACTAAAAATTCAAATGCTCAAAGACAAAATCATTTGGATATTCAAAATAGGAATTATGCTTTGAAAGAGCTCAAAGAGGAAAACAAAATTTTATTTTGTAATTTGAATTCCATACAAGATCCAAATATTCATGCATATATTCAATCAGAGCAAAAAAAGGATTTTACAAAAGCGGAGTGATCAACAACGAAATCAACATAAAGATCCTTCATCTACTTCCTTCAGACATTACTTTAGCGATTTTGGAGGAACCGAAAGCGGCTAACCGGATTTATAAATTATAATTTTGGTGTGTTATATTTATTTGTGTTGTTTATATTAAATTTGAGTACTTTTCATGTTGTTTAATTTAAGTTTTTGTATTTTGTATTTTAGTATTTTAGTATTTTAGTATTTTAGTATTTTTAATAATTTAATAATGGTTTTATAATAAGCAATTATTAAAATTATTATTTATTATCGATATAAATAAAAGATTTAAAAATTAAAGGACCATTTTATAAATAAAAAAGTTTTAACACTAAAATAGAGCAAGAAATAGGTTTACGCTAAAAATAGTGTAAGAAGTAGGTTTACACTATTTTAGAGTTAGATATAGTGTGGGGTTGGAGAAGAATTTACTATAAAATATAGTTTAGTGCGAAAAATAGTGTGGGTTGGTGATGCTCTTAGCCCTTCTTCTCTTCCTCAAGGAAGAGAAAAACGTCTGATTAACCTCCTTCGGTTTCGCGTCTCCGGCCGCCTGTAAGCCTCCGCCTCTGGCCGCCTGTGAGACTCCGCCTCTGTCCGCATGTGAGTCTTCTCCTCCGACAACGTTGTGCGATCTGCGAAATTTATCTCCATCATCGCTTTTGGAGCTTGGAGAAGGAGACACAGTAACGTGCTTTGGCTATTGGTTTGACTTATCTCTCTATGACTGGTCGGCTTGGTTGGGTTTTGGACGCTATTGTATCCGTCTGGGTAATTATTCTCTCCATCTCTGTGTTTTTCTAGTTTGTTCTGAGTTTTTTTTTTTCTGGGAATTGGCCTTGTGGTTGATTGAAGTTCTTACAATCTATAGCTGATCGTGGTGATTATTCCAATTTTGGGACTGGGAGATTTTCTTAGGTGGGCACAACGAGATATTGTCCAGACCAGAGCAGTGTAAGTCTTCTTGTCTCTTTTGTTTAAGATAGGCCTGGGCAAAAAACCCGGAACCGAAATATCGAACCGAACCCGAACCGAAAAAGAGGAACCGAACCCGAATCCGAACCGGCGAAATACCCGAATGGGTCCTAAACCTCTATACCCGAAGAATCAGAACAGAATCCGACCCGAACCGAGAACCGAATGGGTACCCGAAATATCCAAACTACAATTATATATCCAAAATATTAGTTATATTTAGGCTTAATATAGCAAAATTATACAAAATTATAATTACAAACACAAATATATTGGTTAGTTTTAGACCAAAATAGCTAAAATATACAAAATAAACGAAATATACGAAATTTCTTGCTATGTTTGTCTAAATTTAACAATTTTTTGTTCAAATTAACCAAATTTTATTTTTATTTTTATGATTTTTTGGGTAACCGGACCCGAACCGAACCCGAATGGAACCGAACCGAACCCGAACCGAAATTATAAAATATCCGAATGAGTTTTATATGCCTAGACCCGAAAATCCGAAAACCCGAAAGACCCGAACCGAACCCAAACAGGTATCCGAACTCCCAGGCCTGGTTTAAGATAACATTTCCATTGTTTTTAGAAAGCATGAGCTATCACAGAGTCTTAAATCATAACTCTATGCCATTAACTCGAATGCTATTCTTGAGTTAAAGTTAGCTAGCAGCCAAGAACTTGTGTTTTGAGTAAATCCTTCTATATTGTGTTCCACTTGTGATTTTTTCATCTCTCTTTACGCTTTGTGCTAAAGAATCAATCCCTCAGTTGTATGTCAAATCCTTCTATATTGTATGTCAAATTCACATTTTTTTTTTGTTTTGGGGCGATTATCTTAGTCTGTTCACCTTCTCTTTCTGATTTTTTTTTATCGAAGAATGTTTCTATGGTTTATTGATCTGTTTTTATCATTAGTGGCACTTTGCTTTTGTTGTTCAGTGATTGTATTTCTTCCTCTAGGGTTGTGGAATTTATGGTTATCAAGTCAGAATCCTGGGTATATATAGTTTGATTTATCAAGAAATTCACATATTTTGTTTGGTCTTTCGATTTAGTTTTCGGTTATTAGCTACACTTGTAAATTGTTTGGTTGGCCTTTGATCTCAAGTTGATTTGACATTTGCAGGTACTAAATGTATGGTCATGTGGAGAAATTGGCTGAAAAAATAAGGAAAGGAGCTGCTTCTGTTGAAGGTGTTGAAGCCAAACTATGGCAGGTGCAATTGGTTACTATTTTCCTGGTCATGAGCTACATAATGGTTTTGCATTGTCAATTTCCACAAGCACAAAGTGACTTTATGTTTCACTACATTAACGGATTAAAATAATTTGGAAAAGCTTGATTGATTCATTCACAATTGTACATGTTTATACAAGAGGAGTATTTCCTAATCTAGAATATACGATGCAATCATATATGGATTGGAATAAATCCTTTCCTAATACCCCCTCTCAAGTTGGTGGTGCGAAATTTCGAACACCAAACTTGGACAAAAGTTTATCAAAGGCTGGTTTTGGAAGAGCCTTGGTCAGGACGTCAGCCACTTGTTCCCTCGTCGAGACATGTTTTGTTGCAATCAATCCTTCTTGTACTGCATCTCGGACTTGATGGCAATCAGCTTCTATGTGTTTGGTTCTTTCGTGGAACACAGGATTAGCAGCAATATGCAAGGCTGCTTGGCTGTCGCAGTAAAGCTGCATAGGTCCTGGATGAGAGAGGCCAAAAGTATTGAGCAATTCTTTAAGCCATTTTAGCTCGCGTAGTGTGAATGCCATGCTTCGATACTCCGCTTCTGCAGAAGAACATGATACCGTTTGCTGTTTCTTTGTCTTCCAGGTGATGGGAGAAGAGCCGAGGAAGACTACGTAAGCACTCAATGAACGTCGAGTCAGTGGGCAGGCAGCCCAGTCGGAGTCACAATAAGCAATGAGACGTAGATCACTGTCGGACCTGAGAAGAACTCCCTGAGCTGGACAACCTTTTAAATATTTGACTACACGGACCGCTGCTTCCCAATGAGGCAGTAGAGGTGTTTGCATAAACTGGGAAAGGATGTGAACAATATAGCTCAGTTCCGGTCGGGTAATCGTCAAGTAGATTAGGCGACCAATGAGTCGACGATACTGATGGGGATTCTTTAACTCCGGACCAGTTGCAGAAGCAAGTCTGTGGTTTAATTCAACCGGAACTCCTACCGGACGTGCGTTGAGTAGACCAGCTTCTGATATGATGTCCAATGCGTACTTCTTTTGTGAAAGACAAATACCATCTGGTCCACGAGATACTTCGATACCCAAGAAATATCGTAGTTTTCCCAAATCCTTCATATGAAAACACTTATGCATATACTGCTTGAATCGATCAATTTGGAGAAGATCATTACCCGCAATTATGAAGTCATCGACGTACACCAGCACATGAAGAATTATGCCATCGCGGACAAAGGAGAAAAGCGAGTAATCTGGATAGCTCTGCTTGAAACCGAATGTTCGGAGGCAAGTGGCGAGCTTCTCGAACCAGCAGCGAGGCGCTTGACGCAATCCATAGAGTGATTTGCGCAGTCGACATACCATCGTAGAATCAGAGGCATAGAAACCCGGTGGTAGTTTCATGTAGACTTCTTCTTTCAAATCACCATGTAAGAAGGCGTTGTGTACGTCCATCTGATGAATCTCCCACTGTTTAACAGAAGCAACAGCTAATAGGAATCTGACTGTTGTCATCTTAGCAACCGGAGCGAAGGTTTCATTGAAGTCTATCCCTTCTTCTTGTCGGTTGCCGAGAGCCACGAGTCTTGCTTTATGACGCTCCAATGTTCCGTCAGAATTGTACTTCAAGCGAAAGACCCATTTGCTTCCAATAGCTCGTTTGCCTCGAGGCAGTGGAGTGAGTTCCCATGTCTCGTTAGCCTCAAGAGCAGATATCTCAGATCCAACCGCTTCTTTCCATTCTTTGATAAGAGCAGCTTCACGATAGCTTTGAGGTTCTTTGCCTTCGGATACCGCAGCCATATAGACGCGATGTGAATCTGAAAAACCATCGTCAGTCATGTATTTGGACATAGGAAAGTGATGCTTACCAGGAACCGTCGAGGAGCTGAGATTGGAGAGTGCGAGAGAGAGCGTAGAGGGGGTTGTAGACTTGGTGTGATGTGTGACATAGTCCTTAAGAAGCACTGATGGTTTATGTGTTCGTTGACCTCGTCTCAGTAAGACAGGTTCATCCTGTGTATGCTGTGAACTTGTAGCAGTAGTATCAGTTTCTGCTTGCACAACCGGTGATGATGATGAATCTGAAGATTGCACATCATGAGCGGTTGTTGATGAAGGAGATGTAGGCATTTCGACATCAGTTGGTATTGATGGAGTCTCCGGTTGGACAGGAGCTTGCGAAACTATCCAATCGTCACCAAGGAGTTCCAACGAAGAGGTTATAAGAGCTTCTGGTTGAGATGTCATTTCTTCATATGGGAAGACAGTTTCCTGGAAATCAACATCACGGCTGACGAAAAAATCTTGTGTTTCCAGGTCATACAATCGCCATCCTTTCTTTCCATAAGGATAGCCAACGAAGACACATTTCCGGCTTCTCATCCCAAACTTATCTTTGTCTCTGGGTCGATGGTGTGCATATGCAAGACATCCGAATGTGCGAAGCAAAGAATAGTTTGGGCGCTTCTCAAAAAGAACCTCATATGGTGATTTTCCTTTGAGAACCGGTGTAGGCGTGAGATTAATCAGATGTGTGGCAACTAGAATGCTTTCTCCCCAAAACGAAACAGGCATATGACTGTGAAAAAGACACGCCCGTGCAACGTTCAGAATATGACGATGCTTTCGTTCGACCCGTCCGTTTTGTTGGGGTGTTGCGACGCAAGAAGTCTGATGCATAATACCATTTTCGAGAAAGTACGTAGTGAGACACATAAATTCACTTCCATTATCACTGCGAATAGTCTTGACAGGTTTCCCGAACTGACGTTCTGTCATCGCACAGAAATTTTGGATTAGTCGAGCAACTTCTGATTTTTCAGCCATAAGAAAAGTCCAGACTGAACGAGAAAAATCGTCAACAACGGTGAGAAAATAGACAGCACCACATGAGCTCGGAGTACGGTATGGACCCCAAACATCGCAATGTACCAATTCAAAACAAGAAGTGGTTTTATTAAGACTGTCTGGAAAAACATCTCGAGTTTGTTTGGCACGAAAACAAGTATCACAACTGGAGATCATCTCCAAATCACTACGAGTTTGATCACATTCAGAAAGAGAAAGCAAAACACCGATAGACGGATGTCCGAGCCTATGATGCCACAATGCAGCAGAAGATGAATCCTTTGTAGCCTTGTTGACACGAGCAGCTTGAACACCAGTAAAATAATACACCCCCTCTCTCTCTTCACCCGCACCAATCAAAGTCCTCGTAAAACGGTCCCGATAACTTTTCCGAGGATGTGTTGGGACGTTGAGCCTGAAGGAGAGATATCAGCTGAGCTATTTGATCATTGCTGCCACTGTTGGATGCAGCAGCCCGCGATGCATTAGCTCTCCCACGACTGCGGCTGTTATTCGTTGGTGGTGGTCGCCCTCCTCGTATCTGATTTGTACCACGGCCTCGTCCCACGCTTGCTTTGCTCATGCCTTCATTGCGGTTCTGCTCATAGTACCAGTCCGGATAGCCATGAAGAAGAAAGCAGTCCGTTATCTCATGACCTTGACGGTTGCAATGAGTGCACATGAGAGTTGATCGTTCACGGAAGCGAGTTGCAGTCACTGCAGCAGCTTGTGGTGTCGAGACAGATTTAACAGAGAAACCTATTGCATCAGTTTTGGTCGTATCATTAGAGCGAGACGCATTCAAGTTTTGTTCTTCTCGTATAACTCGAGAGTACACTTGATAGAGATCCGGTAGAGGGTCTTCATCGGTAATGGATGATCGAATCGAGCGGAAGCGTTCATCTAGTCCAAATAAAAACTGGTGAACTCGATCATCTTGGCGTTCTTTTGCAATATCTGGGGCAGCAGCACACGTACACTGTTTTCCAGTTTGATAGTTTTGCAGCTCTTCCCACAATTTTGCAAGTCGACCATAGTATGTGAGCACAGGTTGGCCATCTTGTTTGCAGCTGGAGATTTCATCTTTCAACAGTTGCTTTCGGACCCCATTTCCAACAGAAAACTGTCGGCGAAGATTTTCCCACAGCACAGATGCTTCAGACACGAATGCAACAGTTGAGCGGATGACTGGATCAATGGAAGTTCGTATCCATCCAATGATCATGGAGTTTGCAGCAAGCCAGGCCGCAATCTCCGGTTCTGTCGTTGGTTTTGTTATGGTTCCATCAATGAATCCATATTTTTGTTTTGCTTGAAGAGAGTTGCGTAGTTCGGTTGACCATTCCGGGTAGTTGTTCTCCTTCAATATCACTGCAGTGATAAGAGCTCCGGGATTGTCTTGTGCGTTTAGGAGATAAGGAGATGGTGGTGTAGCCATCGGGTTTGGTGGAGCATCAGTCATCGTAAAGAGAAGTGACGGCGGCGAGCTTCGCGGCGATCAGATGCGGCGGTGGCGGTAGATGGATCTACGGCGACGGCGGCAGTTAGAGGAGAGAAAAAAAATTCTTTTAGGTCAAAGAATCAATGCTCTGATACCATAAAATAATTTGGAAAAGCTTGATTGATTCATTCACAATTGTACATGTTTATACAAGAGGAGTATTTCCTAATCTAGAATATACGATGCAATCATATATGGATTGGAATAAATCCTTTCCTAATACGGATATAAGTAAGTGGTTACAAAGTCTTTTAACACCAAGGATAATACATTCTAAAATAAGCTTCCAGCTTGCCATTTTCCGAGTTCCTTAGCTTATCAAGTTTTCAGTATCAAAGAGATACTAACATTGCCTTGGTTGTTCACTTGGTTTGTGGCACCGCGTTTTATGCTTCACTGATTAGCTATAAATTAGAGTTAGTTGCAGAAATCATTAGGGTTAGCTATACAAATCATTGAACCTAATGAATTGATGTCCTACAGGTACCAGAGACGCTTCCAGAAGAAGTACTCTCTCTTAGATGAGCGCACCACCAAAGAGTGAATCACCAATCATCACACCTAACGAGCTAACTGAAGCCGATGGTTTGTATTTGGATTCCCAAGAAGGTTTGGTATGATGGTTGCTCAGTTGAAAGCCTTCTTAGACGCAACCAGTGGACTCTGGAGGACTCAGTCACTCGCCGGTAAACCAGCTGGTATCTTCTACAGTACTGGCTCTCAAGGTGGTGGCGAAGAAACCACTGCGTAAGTTCTCATCAATAACAAAAACACTTCACTTCACATCACTTCACATCATCTCTAGCCTATATCTTAAAAACGTTTGTTATGGTTGATAAGATCTTCCCTAGATCGATGCTTGAGATGTTGAGACTTGGATAGATTTGGCTGGAACAGTCGTGATGATGGAAGGAATAAGATGATCGAATGGTTAGATCAGAGATTTGCGGAATGAATCTCTAAACACCACAACTTAATCTCTTTCAGAATCACACCAAAAGAAATCAAGGATTTGTTGATATGAAACACCAACAAAATTTTTGTGATCCAAACTAAGAAAGGTTTTTGATAAAAAGATTGGATGAATTCGAAATGAAAGAAGTACAGGGAAATAAGTAGAGTTTAGAAGAAGGCTTGCATGAAGAGCACGCATTAAATGACCTAGGAACTAACTAAAACACTTATTACAACTCATTTTCGAAATTTAGTCTCCTAGGGAATATTCTGGATGAAAATTAAAGTTCTGGGCTTGAGGAGAATCAACTAATGGGCCAAATAATGTGAAACAATTGCCTCATTAAAAACCTTTCCAAGAAAATCCATTGGGACAAAACTTGGATAAGGGAAAAAGAGTACAATTGATTCACATACCCAATTAGTGATCTCTTTGGGCCTGAATCAAAACAAGAATGGTTTGATTGTATTCTTCATGCTCCATGATTAAGTGATTAAGCATTCCTCCAATGGCTTTGTTGAACAGCTTAGCTCTTGCTCGGGTCATTGGTCCACTTGGTGCAGTTAGGACATCCTCATCTCCATGTATATCCTCTGGTTCAAGCTTAGCATCCTCAGATTCAAGCTCTGGTTCAAGCTCCATATTCTCCTTGCTAGCCATGATCATATCATCCTCTGCCACTTGAGAAAGATTTAACCTCAAATCTGCTTCATCTGCAATAAAAGGAACAAGATCAGAAACATTGAAACTAGAACTTACATTATACTTACCTTGGAGATCTAGCTGGTAGGCATTGTCACTAATCCTCCTGATTATTTTGAAAGGTCCGTCAGTCCTTGGCATGAGCTTTGATTTCCTTTCAGCTGGAAATCTTTCTTTTCTCAGATGCACCCACACAAGGTCTCCTTCTTCAAAGATTTGTTTGCGCCTGCCTTTGTTAGCTTGTTGAACATACTGCTTGGTCTTTTCTTCTATGTTCTTTCTAGCTTGTTCATGGATCTGCTTAACCAACTCTGCCTTTTTCTTTCCATCAATGCTAGCTCTTTCACTCAAAGGCAAAGGGATTAGATCCAAAGGTGACATAGGATTAAAGCCATAAACAATCTGAAATGGTGAATACTTAGAAGCAGAATGCACAACATGATTATATGCAAATTCTATATGAGGCAAACAATCCTCCCATGTTCTAAGATTCTTTTTGATTAATGCACGCAGGAGAGTTCCTAAAGTCCTATTAACAACTTCAGTTTGGCCATCAATTTGAGGGTGACATGTAGTAGAAAATAACAGCTTAGTCCCTAACTTAGACAACAAGGTTTTCCAAAAGTAGCTAAGGAACTTAGTATCTTTATCAGAAACTATAGTCCTAGGCATTCCATGCAACCTAAAAATTTCTCTAAAGAACAGATTTGCTACATGAGATGCATAATCAGACTTGTTACATGCAATGAAATGTGTCATTTTCGAAAATCTATCAACCACAACAAATATAGAATCCTTACCAGTCCTAGTCCTAGGCAATCCAAGCACAAAATCCATAGAAATATTATTCCAAGGATGCAAAGGAATAGGAAGAGGAATATACAAACCATTTGGCTGAACTTTTGATTTGGCTTGCTTACAAGTGACACATCTACCACAGACACTCTCAACGTCTCTCTTCATATTGGGCCAATGGAAATGGTCTCTCATCACCTCAAGTGTTTTGGCAATGCCAAAGTGTCCCATGAAACCTCCACCATGAGCTTCCCTAACAAACAAGTCTCGAAGAGAACAATTAGGCACACACAAGCGGTTCTCATAAAACAGGAACCCATCTTGCCTATGGTAATGTCCAGAAGCAAATTTATCACAAGCTTTATATATATCTTGAAAATCAGAATAAGTTTCATAAAGCTCTTTAATCTGTTCAAATCCCAAAATCTTTGCATCAAGAGTAGAGAGTAGAGTGTACCTTCTGGATAATGCATCAGCAACTACATCATCTTTACCTTTCTTATACTTGATGACATAAGGGAATGTTTCAATGAATTCAACCCACCGAGCATGTCTCTTATTAAGTTTCTGCTGACCTTTCATGTGCTTGAGAGATTCATGGTCAGTATGGATGATGAACTCCTTAAGCCACATATAATGTTGCCATGTTTGCAAGGCCCGGACCAAGGCACAAAGGTCCTTATCATAAGTTGGGTAGTTCAAGGTAGCTCCTCCAAGCTTTTCACTAAAATAGACAATGGGCTTCTTTTCTTGCATCAGAACTGCTCCAATTCCTATACCTGAGGCATCACACTCAATTTCAAATGTCTTAAGAAAATCAGGTAAGATCAAGACAGGAGCATTAGTATGTTTCTCTTTAAATGTCTGGAATGCTTCTTCATGTGCCTGTTCCCATTTCCAACCAACTTCCTTTTTGATAACTTCAGTGAGTGGTGCAGCAATGGTGCTAAAGTCTTTGACAAAACATCTATAGAACCCAGCAAGGCCGTGAAAGCTTCTCACTTCTCCTACTGTCTTAGGACTTGTCCACTCTTTAATAGCCTTGACTTTCTCCTCATCTACGTTAACTCCATCTGCACTTACAACAAAACCTAGAAAGACAAGGTTATCTGTGCAAAAGGTGCATTTTCTGAAGTTAGCATAGAGTTTCTCATGTCTAAGAACACTTAAGACAGAATTAAGATGTTGAACATGCTCTTCTAAACTTTTGCTGTAAATCAGAATGTCATCAAAATACACTACAACAAAATGTCCAATGAAAGCTCTAAGAACATGATTCATTAACCTCATGAATGTACTAGGTGCATTTGTAAAACCAAATGGCATAACTAACCATTCATACAAGCCATGCTTAGTTTTAAATGCAGTTTTCCATTCATCACCCTCCTTCATCCTACTCTGATGATAACCACTTTTAAGATCAATTTTAGAAAATATGCTAGAACCATGCAATTCATCAAGCATATCATCTAATCTAGGAATAGGGTGTCGATACTTTACAGTGATATTGTTGATTGCTCTACAATCAACACACATGCGCCAGCTCCCATCCTTTTTAGGCACAAGTAAGACTGGTACAGCACATGGACTCATGCTTTCTCTGATATGTCCTTTGGCCATGAGCTCATCAACTTGTCTTTGCAGCTCTTTTGTTTCCACAGGATTTGTGCGGTATGCTGGTCTGTTTGGTAATGTGGCTCCTGGTATGAAGTCAATCTGATGTTCAATGCCACGAATGGGTGGTAAACCACTTGGATTCTCCTCAGGAAACACATCCTTATAATCCTTTAAAAGCTCACTTAGTTCACTCGACAAAGTCGGTGCTTCGTTAGTCATGCTCACACGAGCTTCTTTAAATACAAACAACAAGATAGGCTTATCTGAACAAATAGATTTCTTAACTTCATTAGTGTGATAACCCGTATCCAAAATACGGTCAACGGGCAGCAGAAAGTCAACCAGGGGTAAAATTGTCATTTTACCAGTGTCGGGGGTAAAATGGTAATTTTACCAAAGTTCGAGACGGAAGCCGAGACGGGCCAAATATTCTTATGTTTTAACATAAAGAATGTTTAGAAGATCAGAATTGGAGAAATCGGAGCAGAAATGTGTTTTTCGGCTTGTCGGGAATGGAAACCGACAAAACCGAAGAAACTTTGAAAATTCATAACCGGAGCTACGTAAGCCCGAACGGAGTGATTCAAAATGCTAAATTCATAAAATAGCATGGAGAATCTTATTATGGAGTTTTGGGGATTTATGGGATCGTCCAGAAGGTTTCTAAAATATTAAACCCGAAAAACTGTTAAACCGAGCAATGGAAAAAGTGGGATTATTGGTTGGTTAATGATGGTTTAAGAAGTGATTTGGCAACCAAAAATGCCCAGAAGGACACTTGTCTCCTCCCCATGTTTCCACTTCTCTCCTCTTGCATGCATGCATGAGAGAATTCAATGAATCCTTCTCCCATGCAAGCAAACATCTTGTCTAATTCATTGTTCCACCAAACCACTCTACTCTCTCTATCTCTCTCGACACTCCCTCTCTCCAGACTCATCATCAAACCCAGAAATTCATCCTAAAGCTTTGCATCATCATCCCAAACCCAAGAACATTCTTCATGTTCTTCATTTCTTCTTATGCAAGAAATCCCATATCTTGTGATCTAAGCCAAATCTCTCCAAACCACTTGTACCACTGAGCTTGCCTTGTTCTCCTCTTCAACCGCCGCCGGTTAGCTGCCTCATCACCACCGGAGGACCGCCGGAGAGTCGCCGGAGGAAGCCGCCGGTGCTTCTCCTCCATCCGCAGAGACCCCGAGCCCAGTCAGCCACCAGTTATTCCGATGTCAGCCGTTCCGTCACCTCGACCTGAGCCAGTGAGGACTTGTCAGTTATGCAGAGGTCAGGGAAATCTTGCACCGGATTGTTTCATGGATCCCCCGTCAGCGCCGACCGAGCCGACTTCTCCCTGCCAGTTGTGTGGAGGTTATGGTCACCAGGCATCCATATGTTACCGTGGACCGCACTCAGCAGTTTGTCAGGTTTGTGGCCGCGCAGATCACGACGCATATCTCTGTCCGATCGCCGAGCCCCAGCATGTCGGAGCGCTATCTCGAGAGGCACACCCACCACACCCTCCCGACGCACCTGCCAGTGGATACTTCAGTGAGCCGTTTTACCAGTGGTGTTGGGCATTTCGGTCTTGCTGGAGGCGTTAGGTTAGGATAGGTGTAGTTAGGCCAGGAAAGTTGGGGGCACTAACTCTATTTTTGTCTTGTAGATAGATCGGCGGATAGGCGACTTTGCGTGTCGTCTTTGACTTTCTGATGTACAGCGGCGTCGTATGGGTTTTTGGATATGATGACAGCTTTATGTAGGGACTCTGATCGTAACCATGTACTAAAAACTTTATGATGTATGATATATCGTTTTATGTATATGGTGGATGCAGAGTGTTCGGCTGATCGTTTATAGTAGCATAGTAACTATTTGCATGATTGAGATGGTTCTAAAAGCAAATGGTTTACTGTGTGAAACTAAATGATGAGCGGAACTGACGACCGTTCATCATGACCTGAACCCGGACTGACGACGCATCCGAACGATCATTAGATTGCGTGATCTTGTGTGTGGTAATTGGTTGTTTCATTTCTTGCTTGATTGATTCATTGATTGTTTTCTTGTGCGGTAGATTGCGTAGTGTTAGCGAGCGTGGTTTTGATAGATTGATCGTTTTGGGTCTTAGCGACCGTTGGATTGTTAGTAGTTCGAAAGTTTGAGTAGTGATTGATCGCTTTTCTTTGGTCTTGCTAGAAAGGTAAGTATTAAGTATATTTTGGTTGTATTTCAAGTTTTTGAGCTGACTTGCGAACGGTTGAGTTCAACCGTCGATTCAGGTGACAACGGACTTATAAGATATTGTTATTTAATCACGAGTAACCGTCGGGTACGTGATTAGGTAACCATATTTCTATAGGAAAGTGATATCGGGGATAGAGCGGAAATGTGATGTGAATCCGAGACCGAACCCGAACCCGAAAAGCGAAAAGAAGTGTCAAGAGATTGTGAGATAGGTAGACCAAACCGTAAAGCAGTAGTAGACATTGTCAGTGGGAATCGAATCAGCTTACCGAGCGACCGTCAGAAAGATTTGAGTAGAAGGATGAGTTGGCAAAGAGATTTCGGAAAGAAGAATCAGTGATGTTGTTGGGATCAGTCAGGCGGAAGCAGATGATCAGATTTTTGAAGAGTGTCCCAGGAAGCAAGAAGGAAGTCACAATCAGAAGGACGCAGAGGTCGAGGCAAAGTGGGGAAGCCAAAGTGAGAATCAGAGCATAGGAGGCAACCAGAGTTAAGTTGAGGATCGAGACCAATGAAGTCAGTTAAGAGTGAAGCGGATGTGAGTATCAGTGGTATGCAGCAGTGTTCGTGTATCGAAGTGTCGAAATGGAGCGATGAAGCAACTTGCAGGGTTCGGAACCGATTTGAAGTCTGTTAGTGACGGAGAATTCGGGGACGAATTCCTGTAAGTGGGGAAGAATGTGATAACCCGTATCCAAAATACGGTCAACGGCAGCAGAAAGTCAACCAGGGGTAAAATTGTCATTTTACCAGTGTCGGGGGTAAAATGGTAATTTTACCAAAGTTCGAGAAGGAAGCCGAGACGGGCCAAATATTCTTAATTTTAACATAAAGAATGTTTAGAAGATCAGAATTGGAGAAATCGGAGCAGAAATGTGTTTTTCGGCTTGTCGGGAATGGAAACCGACAAAACCGAATAAACTTTGAAAATTCATAACCGGAGCTACGTAAGCCCGAACGGAGTGATTCAAAATGCTAAATTCATCAAATAGCATGGAGAATCTTATTATGGACATTTGGAGATTTATGGGATCGTCCAGAAGGTTTCTAAAACATTAAACCCGAAAATCTGTTAAACCGAGCAATGGAAGAAGTGGGATTATTGGTTGGTTAATGATGGTTTAAGAAGTGATTTTGCAACCAAAATTGCCCAGAAGGACACTTGTCTCCTCCCCATGTCTCCACTTCTCTCCTCTTGCATGCATGCATGAGAGAATTCAATGAATCCTTCTCCCATGCAAGCAAACATCTTGTCTAATTCATTGTTCCACCAAACCACTCTACTCTCTCTATCTCTCTCGACACTCCCTCTCTCCAGACTCATCATCAAACCCAGAAACTCATCCCAAAGCTTTGCATCTTCATCCCAAACCCAAGAACATTCTTCATGTTCTTCATTTCTTCTTATCCAAGAAATCTCATATCTTGTGATCTAAGCCAAATCTTTCCAAACCACTTGTACCACTGAGCTTTCCTTGTTCTCCTCTTCAACCGCCGCCGGTTAGCCACCTCATCACCACCGGAGGACCGCCGGAGAGTCGCCGGAGGAAGCCGCCGGTGCTTCTCCTCCATTTGCTTCTTCCACAAGAAATTCTATAACTTCCTCTCTTTAAACCCAAATCTTGATCTACAAAGCCTTATATCTTCACCTCAGTCTCCTCTTTCTTCTCCAGCCAGCCGCCTCCGTTGTAACCGCCGGAGTTCGCCGGAATCCGGCTTAAGGAGAAACCGCTTATTTAGGGTTTGTGGATCTCTTCATTCCTTCATTGATTTTGGTTATTTTGAGGTTAGAAATGAGTAGATCTGGTGATTCTGAGCAGACTGATAGGTGGTTTGCCGTTGGAAGCCGCCGGAAAAGTAGTCTCCGCCGCCGGTCAACCCTCCACCGCCATGGTCAACGCCGGAGCTCCGCCGCCGGTGAAGCTCCTCGGCCACCAAAGTGAAGCCGGTTCTTCAGGGAGTCTATTGGTACAATTTGATCAGAATTTGGGAGTTGGTTTGGGGTTGATTAAACTGGGTCAAAGCGAGTTGAACCGGTCAGCGGTTCAATCTCAAACCGGTTTAATCAAACCGGTTTATTTTGGGGAAAATTGGATTGGTTTATTCAGTGGTTTATTGGTTCAGTGACTCAGGTGTGTTCGGGATTCGGATTTCGAGGTTCGGAAGTTCGGGAATTCACATTCACATCGAGATTGTCGTTCCGCGATAATTTTGTGAGTCGGCTCAAAAACCCGTAGATTCATTTAGACCGGGAAATACTAAACCGTAGTATTAGGTTGCATACCCGTTATTTAAAATGAATAGTAATTAATAAATAACCGAGCGATTAATGATGAACTGAATAGGACCGAATTAATCATTCTAGGGTTTGAAGAATTTAAATGAATAACCGATTGTGTGCCGCTAGGTTGCTAGTAAAAGATTGATTGTTGCATTCATATAGACCGTTGAATAGGACCGTATATGCATATATATAAGTATAAAGAACAAGTATTAATGAATCTATATACGAGAAATTAAGACGACCTTAAAATATGAATTTAACCTAAACGGGCTTATAGAATATAATAACGGGATTGGGTTTAGGTAATAGCGGGTTTGGGTAATGAATCAATAAGTTATTTATGAGACATCGGGAAGTTAGTAAGTTTACTAAACTCTAAACCGACGGATCAAGGATTTAATAAAAGACATCTAGAATGGTTTAAATAAGGAAGTGGTGTGTGTTGTAAGCCGTCTATGGGTTAGCAATCCGCTAACCCAAGGTAGCGGATAAGAAATGATTAAAAGACTTAGAAACCCTAATAGGCCTGCTTGTGATGATTGTGTGTTTGATTGTGATTGCTTGGTTGATTGTTATGATTGTGTTGTGTTGAGCTTTGCGTGCAGGCTTGTTAGACTGCTCGGTGTTGGGCCGAGCAGTTTCTGTGGACAATTACTCGGGTCTCGGGACCGGGTAAGTTAGTGGTGCTGACTAGGTATCTTACCTAGTCAGAGCGGTGAGTTGGGTAGTGTAGTGGCTTGCGGAATGGTTGGGATTATTATTGCTGTTATTGATTGTGTGATCTGTGTTAGAGTCCCAGCGAGTCTGCGTGTTTACTTTTCTGCACTAGGACTCTAGGGTGCGTTAGATTCCGCAAGCCTAGGTTTCTTTTACGTTCCGGTACTTCTGACCCGATTGGATCCTCAGCTTTTACTAACCGAATCACGGTGATTCTGGTTATGGTGTTAACCTATCGGGTGACGCCGGTAGGTGTGTGATTCGGAGAATACGGGGTCATGTCCTAGGGCCGAATCGCAGGGAAACTCAGGTTATCGGGGGTAACAAGAGTCACCGCGTATCGATGGACAGAGAACGGTGTCCAATACGTGGGTTCTTGTGTGCACATATAAGAGTCGAGGGTTAATTGCCATATAGGTAACGATGCAAACCCGTGGGAGTTACCGAGATCGTAGGGCCCAATGTTGTTTTATTATTTCTTATGTTGCGCGATAGATAGATCGAGTCCAATCGAGGACATGTGCCGCAATGCCTTCGATTTCCCTTAACTCTCTTTATCTTGGCTTTGATTGTGTGTGTGGGTTTATCACGACGTGGTTGTGCGTGATCGACCATTTATTCATGTTGATTGTTAATTTGGGTTTTGGGGCGGGAATCTGTAGTTCTAGATAGACTAGAAGCCATTAGTGGGGAGCCGATTCACTGGGTGATCTTAGATCGCTCATTAGACTCTTTTTTTGTTTTTCAGGTTTAGCAGCGACGGACGCGGGAGGTCCTCGGTGTAGCTTCGGGTTGCTTGTGACGGGTTTTGATTCGGGATTTTGGGATGTTTTCATTTCGGTTCGGCAGCTGCGCTATTTTGTGTTTTTGATTGTTTATGTGTTTATATTGATGATTGTTTGTAAAACCCGTTAAACGTTGTATTCAACGTTTGATTACTTGAAAATGAAATTGTTTCCCTGATATGAGGTTTAAGTCCGAACCGACACAACTCTTTGAAGTAGTGCAAGTAGTACTACTTGCGCTACGGATATGAGGATAGCGGAGTCGAAGATGGATCGGTGCGAGCCTTTTGTCTCAAACCAAACTAACTTTGGCATCGTCCTGTGGCGAACTTTTCCCGTTCGACTTGCTCGGGTTCGATCAGTCATGTTCTTGTTTGATTGTTGACCGGTCAGCTCGGCGGTCAGCGGAGAATGGGAAAGGGGTGTTACAGAAATGGTGGTATCAGAGCATGGTTCTGCATGGGTTTCGAAACATTTCATTTTTGAGTGTTTTCCGTGTTTTATTGAGTCAAATGTGTCACACAAGCATCCATTAGGAAACCGAGCCGCGTCCGTTAAACCTGGGGTTGGGATGGGAAAGTAGAAATTTCGAATTATTCGTACTAACTTGTTTTGTGTTTTGATTGCAGTCTTACAGCAGTGTGTCCCGGGCAGAGTGGAGGGGTGTGTGTGTGCGCATTGAGCATTTCAGCGGATCAGTATGAGTCAGGAGGGAGCAGCCGGTTCAGAGCAGGGTCAGTTGGTTCAGTTCCAGGGATACCCAGCTTCGCCAGGTCACTCGCGGGGATCTCGTACGACGGATCAGCCGCCAGTTCCGTTGCGACAGATGCAGGGTGCTAGAGCAGCACAGGTAGATTGGTCGCCCCTTCCAGACCCTTTACCTCCAGCGATGATAGACGATGCACGAAGCTGAGACCCTTACGCAGACATGGTGGGCTACTTAGGAGGAGCGGACGCAGAGTTACAGTTACCACCACAGTGGCCCGAGCCAGGTGGACCACAGATACTTGCAGCCTCAGATGCACCACCGATGTATCAGGCACCGTTTCTTCCGGCACCCGAGTTTCCCCCGCCGCTTCGTGTGGAGGACTATCTGATGAGCCCGCTACCATTTGGTTTTGATTTGGATATGGAGCCTGTAGACCCGGAGCAGCGTCAGCAGTGGGAGCAGCAGGTGGATGAGCAGGTAGCGATACTTCAGGATGTGTTGGAGCAGCAGGTTGGGCCCCATCATCAGTTAGACCCACGACCCGGATCGCCTCGTACGCCATTGGATATGGCTATGTCCCCGTCATCTACTGAGTCCGAGTTTGAGTCGGTTTCGCCGCCAGCTGAGGCGATAGAGGCACCACCAGCAGTATCTGAGAGGAGAGCATGCAGCGGATGTGGAGTATAAGATTTCCATTTGCATTGGTGTCCCCGAGCAGTAGACCCGCGCCTTCGAGAGCCGTACCGTCCCGTACTCGGACCCGACTGTTGTCCGTTATGTGGTCAGGAGGACCATGGAGCGATGACTTGCCCGACCGCCAGAGCAGGATTGTATATGCCCGATGGAGAGCCGTATCGAGTACCAGTACCCGATGACTATGGAGCCAGACCGAGCCGTAGAGACCCCGAGCCCAATCAGCCACCAGTTATTCCGATGCCAGCCGTTCTGTCACCTCGACCCGAGCCAGTGAGGACTTGTCAGTTATGCAGAGGTCAGGGACATCTTGCACCGGATTGTTTCATGGATCCCCCGTCAGCGCCGACCGAGCCGACTTCTCCCTGCCAGCTGTGTGGAGGTTATGGTCACCAGGAATCCACATGTTACCGTGGACCGCACTCAGAAGTTACTCCGATTTGTCAGGTTTGTGGCCGCGCAGGTCACGACGCATATCTCTGTCCAATCGCCGAGCCTCAGCATGTCGGAGCGCCATCTCGAGAGGCACACCCACCACACCCTCCCGGCGCACCTGCCAGCGGATACTTCAGTGAGCCGTTTTACCAGTGGTGTTGGGCATTTCGGTCTTGCTGGAGGCGTTAGGTTAGGATAGGTGTAGTTAGGCCAGGTAAGTTGGGGGCACTAACTCTATTTTTGTCTTGTAGATAGATCGGCAGATATTCTACTTTGCGTGTCGTCTTTGACTTTCTGATGTACAGCGGCGTCGTATGGGTTTTTGGATATGATGACGGCTTTATGTAGGGACTCTGATCGTAACCATGTACTAAAAACTTTATGATGTATGATATATCGTTTTATGTATATGGTGGATGCAGAGTGTTCGGCTGATCGTTTATAGTAGCAGAGTAACTATTTGCATGATTGAGATGGTTCTAAAAGCAAATGGTTTACTGTGTGAAACTAAATGATGAGCGGAACTGACGACCGTTCATCATGACCTGAACCCGGACTGACGACGCATCCGACCGATCATTAGATTGCAAGATCTTGTGTGTGGTAATTGCTTGTTTCATTTCTTGCTTGATTGATTGATTGATTGTTTTGTTGTGCGGTAGATTGCGTAGTGTTAGCGAGCGTGGTGTTGATAGATTGATCGTTTTGGGTCTTAGCGACCGTTGGATTGTTAGTAGTTCGAAAGTTTAAGTAGTGAATGATTGCTTTTCTTTGTACTTGCTAGAAAGGTAAGTATTAATTTTATTTTGGTTGTATTTCAAGTTTTTGAGCTGACTTGCGAACGGTTGAGTTCAACCGTCGATTCACGAGAGAACGGACTTATAAGATTTTGTTATTTAATCACGAGTAACCGTCGGGTACGTGATTAAGTAACCATATTTCTATAGGAAAGTGATATCGGGGATAGAGCGGAAATGTGATGTGAATCTGAGACCGAACCCGAACCCGAAAAACGAAAAGAAGTGTCAAGACATTGTGAGATAGGTAGACCAAACCGTAAAGCAGTAGTAGACATTGTCAGTGGGAATCGAATCAGCTTACCGAGCGACCGTCAGAAAGAGTTGAGAAGAAGGATGAGTTGGCAAGGAGATTTGGGAAATAAGAATCAGTGATGTTGTTGGGATCAGTCAGGCGGAAGCAGATGATCAGATTTTTGAAGAGTGTCCCAAGAAACAAGAAGGAAGTCACAATCAGAAGGACGCGGAGGTCGAGGCAAAGTGGGGAAGCCGAAGTGAGAATCAGAGCAGCGGAGGCAACCAGAGTTAAGTTGAGGATCGAGACCGATGAAGTCAGTTAAGAGTGAACCGGATTTGGGTATCAGTGGTATGCAGCAGTGTTCGAGTATCGAGGTGTCGTAATGGAGCGGTGAAGCAACTTGCAGGGTTCGGAACCGATTTGAAGTCTGTTAGTGACGGAAAATTCGGGGACGAATTCCTGTAAGTGGGGAAGAATGTGATAACTCGTATCCAAAATACGGTCAACGGGCAGCAGAAAGTCAACCAGAGGTAAAATTGTCATTTTACCAGTGTCGGGGGTAAAATGGTAATTTTACCAACGTTCGAGACGGAAGCCGAGACGGGCCAAATATTCTTATGTTTTAACATAAAGAATGTTTAGAAGATAAGAATTGGAGAAATCGGAGCAGAAATGTGTTTTTCGGCTTGTCGGGAATGGAAACCGACAAAACCGAAGAAACTTTGAAAATTCATAACCGGAGCTACGTAAGCCTGAACGGAGTGATTCAAAATGTTAAATTCATCAAATAGCATGGAGAATCTTATTATGGAGGTTTGGGGATTTGTGGGATCGTCCAGAAGGTTTCTAAAATATTAAACCCGAAAAACCGAGCAATGGAAGAAGTGGGATTATTGGTTGGTTAATGATGGTTTAAGAAGTGATTTGGCAACCAAAAATGCCCCGAAGGACACTTGTCTCCTCCCCATGTCGCCACTTCTCTCCTCTTGCATGCATGCATGAGAGAATTCAATGAATCCTTCTCCCATGCAAGCAAACATCTTGTCTAATTCATTGTTCCACCAAACCACTCTACTCTCTCTATCTCTCTCTCCAGACTCATCATAAAACCCAGAAACTCATCCCAAAGCTTTGCATCTTCATCCCAAACCCAAGAACATTCTTCATGTTCTTCATTTCTTCTTATGCAAGAACTCCCATATCTTGTGATCTAAGCCAAATCTCTCCAAACCACTTGTACCACTGAGCTTGCCTTGTTCTCCTCTTCAACCGCCGCTGGTTAGCCGCCTCATCACCACCGGAGGACCGCCGGAGAGTCGCCGGAGGAAGCCGCCGGTGCTTCTCCTCCATTTGCTTCTTCCACAAGAAATTCTATAACTTCCTCTCTTTAAACCCAAATCTTGAACTACAAAGCCCTATAGCTTCACCTCAGTCTCATCTTTCTTCTCCAGCCAGCCGCAGCCGTTGTAAGCGCCGTAGTTCGCCGGAATCCGGCTTAAGGAGCAACCGCTTCTTTGGGGTTTGTGGATCTCTTCATTCCTTCATTGATTTTGGTTATTTTGAGGTTAGAAATGAGTAGATCTGGTGATTCTGAGCAGATTGATAGGTGGTTCGCCGTTGGAAGCCGCCGGAAAAGTAGTCTCCGCCGCCGGTCAACCCTCCGCCGCCGTGGTCAACGCCGGAGTTCCGCCGCCGGTGAAGCTCCTCCGCCACCAAAGTGAAGCCGGTTCTTTAGGGAGTCTATTGGTACAGTTTGATCAGAATTTGGGAGGTCGTTTGGGGTTGATTAAACCGGGTCAAAGCGAGTTGAACCGGTCAACGGTTCAATCTCAAACCGGTTTAATCAAACCGGTTTATTTTGGGGAAAATTGGATCGGTTTATTCAGTGGTTTATTGGTTCAGTGACTCAGGTGTGTTCGGGATTCGTAGTTCGAGGTTCGGAAGTTTGGGAATTCAAATTCACATCGAGATTGTCGTTCCGCGACTATTTTGTGAGTCGGCTCGAAAACTCGTAGATTCATTTAGACCGGGAAATACTAAACCGTAGTATTAGGTTGCATACCCGTTATTTAAAATGAATAGTAATTAATAAATAATCGAGCGATTAATGATGAACTGAATAGGACCGAATTAATCATTCTAGGGTTTGATGAATTTAAATGAATAACCGATTGTGTGCCGCTAGGTTGCTAGTAAAAGATTGATTGTTGCATTCATATAGACCGTTGAATAGGACCGTATATGCATATATATATATAAGTATAAAGAACAAGTATTAATGAATCTATATACGAGAAATTAAGACGACCTTAAAATATGAATTTAACCTAAACGGGCTTATAGAATACAATAACGGGATTGGGTTTAGGTAATAGCGGGTTTGGGTAATGAATCAATAAGTTATTTATGAGACATCGGGAAGTTAATAAGTTTACTAAACTCTAAACCGACGGATCAAGGATTTAATAAAAGACATCTAGAATGGTTTAAATAAGGAAGTGGTGTGTGTTGTAAGCCGTCTACGGGTTAGCAATCCGCTAACCCAAGGTAGCGGATAAGAAATGATTAAAAGACTTAGAAACCCTAATAGGCCTGCTTGTGATGATTGTGTGTTTGATTGTGATTGCTTGGTTGATTGTTATGATTGTGTTGTGTTGAGCTTTGCGTGCAGGCTTGTTAGACTGCTCGGTGTTGGGCCGAGCAGTTGTTGTGAACACTTACTCCGGTCTCGGGACCGGGTAAGTTAGTGGTGCTGACTAGGTATCTTACCTAGTCAGAGCGGTGAGTTGGGTAGTGTAGTGGCTTGCGGAATGGTTAGGATTATTATTGATGTTATTGATTGTGTGATCTGTGTTAGAGTCCCAGCAAGTCTGCGTGTTTACTTTTCTGCACTAGGACTCTATGGTACGTTAGATTCCGCAAGCCTAGGTTTCTTTTACGTTCCGGTACTTCCGACCCGATTGGATCCTCGGGTTTTACCTAACCGAATCACGGTGATTCTGGTTATGGTGTTAACCTATCGGGTGACGCCGGTAGGTGTGTGATTCGGAGAATACGGGGTCATGTCCTAGGGCCGAATCGCAGGGAAACTCAGGTTACCGGGGGTAACAGGAGTCACCGCGTATCGATGGACGGAGAACGGTGTCCTATACGTGGGTCCTTGTGCGTATAGGAGTCGAGGGTTAGTTGCCATATAGGTAACGATGCAAATCCGTGGGAGTTACCGAGATCGTAGGGCCCAATGCTGTTTTATTATTTCTTATTCTGCGCGATAGATAGATCGAGTCCAATCGAGGACATGTGCCGCAGTGCCTTCGATTTCCCTTAACTCTCTTTATCTTGGCTTTGATTGTGTGTGTGGGTTTATCACGACGTGGTTATGCGTGATCGACCATTTATTCCTGCTGATTGTTATTTTGGGTTTTGGGGCGGGAATCTGTAGTTCTAGATAGACTAGAAGCCATTAGTGGGGAGCCGATTCACTGGGTGATCTTAGATCGCTCATTAGACTCTTTTTGTGTTTTTCAGGTTTAGCAGCGACGGACTCGGGAGGTCCTCGGTGTAGCTTCGGGTTGCTTGTGACAGGTTTTGATTCGGTATTTTGGGATGTTTTCATTTCGGTTCGGCAGCTGCGCTATTTTGTGTTTTTGATTGTTAAATATTTATATTGATGATTGTTTGTAAAACTCGTTAAACGTTGTATTCAACGTTTGATTACTTGAAAATGAAATTGTTTCCCTGATATGAGGTTTAAGTCCGAATCGACACAACTCGTTGAAGTAGTGCAAGTAGTACTGCTTGCGCTACGGATATGAGGATAGCGGAGTCGAAGATGGATCGGTGCGAGCCTTTTGTCTCAAACCGAACTAACTTTGGCTTCGTCCTGTGGTGAAATTTTCCCGTTCGACTTGCTCGGGTTCGATCGGTCATGTTCTTGTTTGATTGTTTACCGGTCAGCTCGGCGGTCAGCGGAGAATGGGAAAGGGGCGTTACAATTAGCCTTTATAAAAAGATTTGGTTGTTTGATTAACCTGGTTTCCTTGCGTTGGAGATAGAGTTGATCCTCATAAACCTCTTGTGGTGTCATAGTAATGAGGGTGGTCTTTCTGCCCTTGAACATAAGAGTGTGCTTGTTGGTGAAGCCATCATGAATCACTCTCCTATCAGATTGCTATGGACGTCCAAGAAGAATATGTCCAGCTTTCATAGGTAGCACATCACACAAAAATTCATCCTCACACTTTCCAATAGGGAATGGCACAACCACTTGGTTCTTGACCTTCATTTCCCCTTCCTCATTAAGCCACTGAAGCTTATATGGTTTAGGATGCTTCTTTTCCTCCAAACAGAGCTTCTTAACCATTGTTTCACTTGCCACATTGGTACAACTACCTCCATCAATGATTAAGCTACAGACTTTCCCTTTGACATGGCATCTAGTGTGAAACAGATTTTTCCTCTGCTCTTGCTCTTCGTTTTGGCTTTGGATGCTCAAAGTTCTTCTAGCAACAAGAGACAGTCCTTTTTCTACTCTTTTACAATTTTCAGAAGATGATTGATCTTCTTGCTCAGGTTCATCCTCGGACTCAATCTCCCCATTGTCTATAATAACCATGATTCTGTGGTTAGTGCACTCATTTGCATAATGTCCTCTGCCTTGGCACTTATAACACTTAAGATCACGAGTCCTAGATGCAGTAGCTTCTGATTTTCCTTTGTCCTTCTCTTGATTGGTTGTGAATGGCTTAGCTTCTGGTTTTAGAGTCATGATTTGCTTTCCCTCTCTTTGATAGCTCAGCTTGCTTGAATCATAACTAGGCCTTGAGGTTCCTTTCCTCTTAACTTGCTGCTCAACCAGAATTTCTTTATGCAACGTTTTTTCAATATCCTCATAATGCTGCATCTCCACTCTTTCTTGCACTTCTCTATTTAATCCTCCTAGAAACCAAGACATAGTAGCTTCTTTATCCTCAGAAATATGTGCTCTCAACATCAGGGTTTCCATCTCTTGATAATAATCCTCTACTGATCGGTTGCCTTGGGACAGCTTCCTTAGCTTGGAGTGAAGCTCACGGTGATAATGACTTGGTACAAACCTTCTTCTCATAAGGAGCTTCAATTCTGACCAAGTTTCAACAGGATACTCTCCATTGCGTCTCCTAGAAGTGACAATCAGATCCCACCAGCTCAAAGCATAATCATAGAACCCAGTAGCAACTACTTTAACTCTGTTGGCTTCTGCATAATTTTGACAGTTAAAGACCAGCTCAATCTTCTTCTCCCAATCCAAGTAAGCATCTGGATTGTTGGTTCCATGGAGGATGGGATTTTGATCTTCAATCCTTTGAGGTTCTCTTGCATTAAGTCTCTGCCTTCCCTTGTACGGCTAGATCTTCTATGACTTCTCTGAGATGAATGACTATAATAACCATGTGCACCTTCATCTCTTAGTCGCATTCTTTCTTCTCTGGTTTCTTGTTCTCTTTCTTTTTCAGAAGCATGACTCCTTCTTCCTGTTGACTGATTATCCTTGTTTGATGACTTAACATTCAGCTCTTCTCTCATAGCCTCAAACTTGTCATCCATTATCTTAGTCATTTGAGCAGTCATTTGGGCTGTAATAGCTTCAACCAATAGTTTGTGACTTCTGTTGATACTGGTTTCTTCTTCATCCTCTACAGCCATTCTGAAAAATTCACACAAACTCAGCAGTAACTGGTTCTTATAGAAATTTGATGCAGAACTTAAAACAGAACAGAAACACACAAGATGATGATTTATAAATGACCAGAAACAAATCAACAACAACAACAACAACTTCAAACAGTGATGAACAAATCAGATCAGAAGATAAAGAGTTATTTTCGTACTGGTATATGGTGATGAACAAATCAGTGACTGAAATGATGATTTTGATGATAAAATACTGCAAATGATCATGCGAAAGTGATAGACACAATGATAGACAAAACAAACACAACAAATCTGTAAATCTATGATGAACACAGAAAAACAGAACATGAACAAACAAAAACGAGAATGATAGATAGAAAACTCAACTTCTCAAATGAGCTCTGATACCACTTAATAAGATCTTCCCTAGATCGATGCTTGAGATGTTGAGACTTGGATAGATTTGGCTGGAACAGCCGTGATGATGGAAGGAATAAGATGATCGAATGGTTAGATCAGAGATTTGCGGAATGAATCTCTAAACACCACAACTTAATCTCTTTCAGAATCACACCAAAAGAAATCAAGGATTTGTTGATATGAAACACCAACAAAATTTTTGTGATCCAAACTCAGAAAGGTTTTTGATAAAAAGATTGGATGAATTCGAAATGAAAGAAGTACAGGGAAATAAGTAGAGTTTAGAAGAAGGCTTTCATGAAGAGCACGCATTAAATGACCTAGGAACTAACTAAAACACTTATTACAATTCATTTTCGAAATTTAGTCTCCTAGGGAATATTCTGGATGAAAATTAAAGTTCTGGGCTTGAGGAGAATCAACTAATGGGCCAAATAATGTGAAACAATTGCCTCATTAAAAACCTTTCCAAGAAAACCCATTGGGACAAAACTTGGATAAGGGAAAAAGAGTACAATTGATTCACATACCCAATTAGTGATCTCTTTGGGCCTGAATCAAAACCAGAATGGTTTGATTGTATTCTTCATGCTCCATGTTTAAGTGATTAAGCATTCCTCCAATGGCTTTGTTGAACAGCTTAGCTCTTGCTCGGGTCATTGGTCCACTTGGTGCAGTTAGGACATCCTCATCTCCATGTATATCCTCTGGTTCAAGCTTAGCATCCTCAGGTTCAAGCTCTGGTTCAAGCTCCATATTCTCCTTGCTAGCCATGATCATATCAATGGTAATCTATAGATTGACGGCGATAACTCGGCTGGTTCACCATGGGATAGTATTGTTGGAATTGTGTCCAGTAATCTCGGTACTGTCTCTAGAAAGTAAGAGTATGTCAATGATCAGACATAAGTCATATAATACTGGGGGTCATGATGGCTTGCTAGAGTCCGCTCATGATCTATAAGTCGTGGACTTATTGCCTTTATTATATGATCCCATATGGGTCACACGCCTAAGCTAACAGGAAAATGTGTAGGAACGGTTTGGCAGAAGTACGGTAAAAGTGCTAGGCATTTACCGGACTTAGAGAGACTAATGGGTCTGATTAAAGCTAAAGGATTTAATCAGATTGGGAATTGGGCCCTAAAGCCCAAAAGAATTAGAGAAGGGTTTTATAAATAAAACCAAGCCTAATTCTTTCTCCCTAACCCTAATCCCCTGCGCTAACTCTCTCTCTCCCTGCGCGGCCTCCCTCCTCTCGGTCTAGCAGCCAGTTTCCTTCGGTGTGCGTGTGTGAGCCTTTGGAGGATCCATCCCTTGGTGGTTCTGCTGATCTCTAACCCATACCATCTCTTTCCGCTGCACAAACAGGTATAAGGTGAGATCTATTAAGTTTCTAAATAAGAGAACCTAGATCTGCATGTTTAGTAGATGAATCAATTGAGAATTGAATCAGGAAACACTAAACGATCCAACAGTGGTATCAGAGCCATTGGTTCTGTGGTTTTTCTTGTTTAGAATCAAGTTTAGGATTGTTTAAGAAGTGTTTTTGAATCAACCTACTGATAAGGAAAAACACTTAAGAAACAAGAATTAAAAACCTAAACAAACAAGAAATCGCATGATCCGATCTATATTGAATCGGTATGCGTCGGAGTGTTGATCAGTTTCGGATCACACGTCCGGATCGTTTTGACGAACAAACCGATCGTGGATCAACTTGTGTCGTCGACACGATCGTAGGCATGGGTGGACGGCGGGTCGTTGACACGATCGTGGGCATCGACCGGATCGGATATGACGCACGGACGGATCAAGGATCGCGTCGCGTGGTCGATCCGATCAGCCGAGGATCGCACGATCGATCGTGATCGGATTGTCACGCCTCGTCCCGTCGCGCCCGGCTTCGCGTCCCGATCGCCATCCCATCCCGATCACTCGTCCCGACCATCGTCCCGTCCAGCTGACCGTCTCGATCTTGGATCGCTCGTGTGCGGCTTGCGGCTGGGCGATGGTGATCGAGGAGCTAGGTCACGACCATGATTGGTTAGTGACCAATTTCGGTTCGGTTCGGTTTAAAATTTTATTAAAATTAATCGTCTTGGTTTAATAAACAGACTTAATAATTTTATTAAGTTAATCATATTTGCTGTGATGTTCATGAATGATTCGAAAAATTGGATTTTGTGCCTAAACCAGTGGTTTTCTAATTTGATTTGGTTGGACCAAATAATTTGAGAAAATCCGGTTTAGTAAATAACCGGTTGACAATTGTGGTCATCGTAGTAATTAATTTTGGTTAAAGACCAATTTTAATGAACCAGACCGGTTATGTCATTTAATTGGGCAATTGGATTATGTCTTGGACATGAACAAATTCTTGGGCCTCGGGCCAAGAAGTTAAAACAATTGGGCCAATTATTTGAGTCTTTTCTTCAGAATTAATTTTAAAATTTATTTTATAATTATATAAAATCGATTTTTAAATTAATAAGTTTCCAAAATTTTGAAATTAGAAAGTTTCTTAAATTAGAAGTTTCTAGATTTGCATGTTTTGGATTTTAGGAAATTTCTATATTTAGAAAGTTTCCAATTTTAGGAAGTTTCCGATTTTAGAAAGTTTCCAATTTTTAGGAAGTTTCCAATTTTAGAAAGTTTCCAAAATTAGTAGGTTTCCCAAAAAGGAAAGTTTCCCAAAATAGTAATCTTCTATTTTGGGATGAATTTTTTAATAAACCTACAAACCTCAAATAATATCAAGCGTTGGATGTCTTGTCCAGTCTATGTCAGCTGTCGAAGCCCATTCAATTGTATTCATGGCCTTACAGTGTGAGGGTGTCTACTTTTGCGTGGATAAGACGGTTTGTGATTCATAAATGTCATTGGGAGTCCCAGACATTAATGATTACATGACTGTATAGTCTGGTTTTCTTGACTAGGCCATCGGGAGTCCCGGGCCTTGAGACATCAGAGTGGATTGGGCCTCGGGCCCAGATTCACAACCAAGAGTTATATCACGGATATAATTAGCCGAGATAGGGCTTACCGATATAAGCTAAGGTTGGGTGATGGCCAGTGGCCCACTTTGATCTTAGTTATATGTGGATCTTGGAATCATTATATTCTATTGAGGGTAACTTATGTTAATGAATATAATGCGTGATTAATCATATTAAGTATAATGCGAGATTAATCATATTGAACATATTAACTAAAATTCTTTTATCTTAAATTTCAGTTATGACTAGCACAAACAATCAAAACACTTTCTCGATCCGGTCTGTCCTTGAGATGGACAAGCTGAACGGATCAAATTTCTTGACTTGGTCGCGGAACCTGAGGCTTGTCCTCAGGCAGGAGAGAAAGGACTATGTTCTTGAGAGAGCTCTCCCCGTGAGGATCGGGTCCAATGCTTCTCATGCAGTATATGATGCTTGGAATAAGCATTATAATGATGCGGTAGATGTGCGTGGTCTGATATTGGCTACCATGGACTCAGCCTTGCGGAAGCAATATGAGAACATGGAGTCGCCAATAGAGATGATCAGCAGCCTGAAATTGAAATTTCAGGAGCAGATAAGAGTGGAGAGATACCGGTTGGTTAAGTCTCTCACTAGCTGCAAGCTACCAAATGATCATCCAGTGAGTCCTCATGTCAGTAAAATGATGGGTTACATTGATAACCTGAGGAAACTGGATTATCCAGTTAGCCAAGAATTGGCAACTGAGATCATTCTACAGTCACTGCCGTCAAGCTATGATAAGTTCAGAAGGAACTATATCAAGAAAGGCTTAACGAAGACGCTGACTGAACTGCATGATATGCTCAAGACAATTGAGCCAAACGTGAAGAGTACCCTGTACAATCTCATGAATGAGAAGGGTAGGTTTACTAAACCTAATGCTGACAAGGGTGAAGACAAAGTTGTCCAGATTTTGAATCATGGCAAGCGTGGGTCTTCTGAGCCCGAGTCAGATACCTCTTACGTTGGTAAGTGCTGCTACTGTAAAGAGACTGGGCATTGGAAGAGAAATTGCATTAAATTCATGGAAGATGACGAGGAGTTGAAGTTGATGTATGAGACTACTTCCTCAGGTATTCATGTTATTACTTCAAGTTCTACCTTATAGGTATTGGATACTGGTTGTGGCACTGATATTTGTGATAATATGCAGAGCCTAAGCAACAGTAGAATGTTGAAGGAAGGACAAGTGGATCTACATGTCTGGAAGGAGCTATGGATGCTGCCTCAGCCGTAAGATTTTCACTTGTAGATGCCTTCAAGGCTTGGTTTTATTAAGTAATTGCTACAATGTACCTGCTTTAAGCAGAGTTGTTTTTCATTTTCTTGTAAGAATTTGAATGTTTTTCATTTTGATAAAAGACAAGTTTTGTTCTTTTGATCTTAATGAAATATTAATTGTAGCACCCTATTCAAGGAATGGGTTTTATATCTTAAACCAAAGAGTGCCTAAATGTAACATAAATACCGAATTGGTTTAAATCTGATAAATTAAACCTGATTTTTCTTGGCATAAAAGTCTTGGTCACATAGAGTAAGTCGGATTCAGAAACCCCATAGTTATGGACTTTTGGGCTCATTTGATCGGATATCTTATGAGACTTGAATTCTATTTACTGGACCAAAAGACAAAGGGGGCCTATCTTAGCCAAGCTAGAGAAAGGCCCAGAGGCTTATTGGAGATTGAACATACTCATGTATGTGATCCGATGAGCAGTAATGCCAGAGAAAATTTCCTGTACTTCATTGTCTCTACTGATTAATTCAGTGAGTAAGACTGTGTTCATTTGATGAGACACAAGTCGGAATTCTTTGACATGGTCAAAAGAGTTCCAGAATGAGGTATAGAATCTGAGTGACAGAAGTATTAAGACTCTGAATTAAATCACGAGTGAGAATACTTGAGTCATCAGATGGTGTGATCATCTAAATGAGTGTGAAGTCGTTTCACAGCTCAATTCTCCTGAAAACCTTGAGGTATTTCTGTGAAAAAGAATCAGATCTTATAAGAAATGATTAAAGATGAGTCACACGAATCTTCCATGATATTCTTTAAGAATAACGCTCTAGAAATATCTAAGTTTACGCTGAAATAGTTCCACCAATATCAGTTGAAAGACACCACGTAAATGTGGATTGGAATCGATCCAAATTCGTCTTTACTGAATATTTGTAGTTGAGCTACTTCGCTGGTTGTCCTAAAGGAAACCAAGGCTTGTTATCTTTTACGTCCATTCTGTTTTCAAGAAGGGAAGTTACTTTCCAAGAAGAACAGTGGGAGTAAAAGTATGACTCGAAGAAATTCGACAAATACAGGTGGCTGCTTAACCTGTTGAGGGAGAGCAGCGGATGGATTTACAGATTTCTGTAGAATCTACACCTGTGGAGCCTGAATTTCGCAGATATGAAAGAATCAGTCACTAATCCGAGAGTGAATTCTCGTCATTAGTTAAACCTGATGATCATTGAAAGTTCGCATGATCTGATGATCATTGAAAGCGACGAATCTGCGAAATTCAAAGAAGCGAAAGTGAGCCCGGACTCCGAAAAATTACATTTTGTGTAAGTTAGCTTCATCGATCCATTCATGGATGGAAGCAAACATATCGGAGTTGGAATCTTCGTTCTGTTGAAGTAGTCAAGGTTTTGACTTGAACAGGAACGAAAATGGAACTATGCGTTTACTAATAGATAAATGGGAGCGATATTGCATTTCTCATATTGTATGTCGATGACATACTGATTCTCGGAAATAACGTCCCAATAC
Organism: Orychophragmus violaceus; assembly: GCA_030180135.1. Taxonomy (NCBI): domain Eukaryota; kingdom Viridiplantae; phylum Streptophyta; class Magnoliopsida; order Brassicales; family Brassicaceae; genus Orychophragmus; species Orychophragmus violaceus. The sequence goes on along the minus strand of CM058232.1, from coordinate 65,750,241 downwards.
TGCAGTCGGTAAAGGACTGGCTTGGGAGTTGGTTTTGTGATTGACATGGGTAAAGCCACGTAGTTCTTGGATTCTGGATCTAAAGATAGAGATCCAGAAGAGCTGGTAGGACAAAGTCAGGATTCTTACATTGACAAAGTCCTACACGTCTAGAGCAATCCAAGAATGGTTTTATGCCAATGTCACATGGCATCAAGTTAAGCAAGATACAGTATCCCACGATAACTGTTGAGCTTGAATGCATGGATGAGATTCCATATGCGTCGGCAATTGGATCTATCATGTATGCCATGACACGTACTTGTTTTGATGTTGCTTTAATGTTAAGCAAGACAAGTAACGACCAGTCAAATCCAGCAAAGAATCACTGGATAGACGTAATGAATATTCTCAAGTATTTGGAAAATACTTAGGAAATGTTCTTGATTTACGGAGAAAGTGAGGTGCTACGAGTCGGTAGAGTCTGAAAGGCAAGTTTCCAATGGACAAAAATGATTTCCGGTCACAGTCCGGTTATATCTTGTGTCTATCTGGCGGTGCAAGGCACTGTTGCTGACTCCATGACTTAAGCTGAACATTTCGCAGCTTGGGAAGCGGCGAAAGAGGTTGTTTGGAAAGAAGAGTTCGTCACTGAACTTGATGTGATTCCCAGCATAGATGAGACTAGCTGCACATCAGAGGTCCAAACACCTTGAAGGTAGGTATAACCTATTCCGTGAGATAAATGAAAGAGATGTTAAGTAGATCAGCAAGTTTCAACGAATGAGAACGTTGCTAATCTATTAACGAAGCCACTCCTTAGGCCTAAGCACGAGTCGCGGACTGTGGCTGTAGGATAAGTGAAATTAAGATGTAGTCTTAATTTCAGTGGGAGTTTGTAAAGGGCTTTATTTAGTTATTGATATGTTCTTGTAAAACATTTTCTTATGTTTAATGAAATTATTATTTCAAGATTATTTTAACTGTGATGAAATAATCGTTCCAAAATGATATGAACCATTTTATAGGTCATCGAAGTAAGTGACTTGATCTTGAGTTATCAAAGTCATTTAGCTTGATCATGAGACCCTATATTTGATAGATGGATTATATCATCATGTCCCTAGTCGAAGGTTGTTGAAATTGGAACACCAACAACCGTGTGAGACTAGATTGGTATGTGACTTATGACAAAGTCTCAGTGTGTCATAGATGCGCGGCATCAAAGTCAGTACATAGGTGTATGTAGGGTACATACGACCGGACAAGACCCGATTATAAGAACTCTTCAGGATATTTATATCTGTGTCATAAGAGATTCTTACTACGACTATAGAGTATAGTCCTTAGACCTGAGTTCGCATGCATGTGACTGCACATGAACTAATGCGCTTTGATCATTGTCTAATGCTGTCGTTAAGCGATGGTTATAAGGACCTTGATTGGGTGTATTATGAAATGAATAGTTTACAGTGATGGAACAAGACGGGATTTGTCCCTCCAATATAAATGGAGTGAATATCTCTAGGCCAATCGGAGATTTGAATACTGGAAAATGCATGGCCATGCTCAAACGGGCTTTCCCGAGTTGTTTGGATTGTCAGTATCGAATCAGAGTCCGATGAACAAGATTAGGCTTTATAAGGATGACACTAATCTTGCCTTATGACTAATCGAGATATTGAGACAAAAGGATTATGAATACAGAGATTCCAGTACAAGTGGGAGATTGTTGGAATTGTGTCCAGTAATCTCGGTACTGTCTCTAGAAAGTAAGAGTATGTCAATGATCAGACATAAGTCATATAATACTGGGGGTCATGATGGCTTGCTAGAGTCCGCTCATGATCTATAAGTCGTGGACTTATTGCCTTTATTATATGATCCCATATGGGTCACACGCCTAAGCTAACAGGAAAATGTGTAGGAACGGTTTGGCAGAAGTACGGTAAAAGTGCTAGGCATTTACCGGACTTAGAGAGACTAATGGGTCTGATTAAAGCTAAAGGATTTAATCAGATTGGGAATTGGGCCCTAAAGCCCAAAAGAATTAGAGAAGGGTTTTATAAATAAAACCAAGCCTAATTCTTTCTCCCTAACCCTAATCCCCTACGCTAACTCTCTCTCTCCCTGCGCGGCCTCCCTCCTCTCGGTCTAGCAGCCAGTTTCCTTCGGTGTGCATGTGTGAGCCTTTGGAGGATCCATCCCTTGGTGGTTCTGCTGATCTCTAACCCATACCATCTCTTTCCGCTGCACAAACAGGTATAAGGTGAGATCTATTAAGTTTCTAAATAAGAGAACCTAGATCTGCATGTTTAGTAGATGAATCAATTGAGAATTGAATCAGGAAACACTAAACGATCCAACAAGTATTTGTTCCGATCGGTTACAAATTCGGTGCAGGAATGTTCGAGGAGAATGTTAAAGGCGGGAGCCCTTATGGAGCTGGAACATCCAATTTATCTCTCTTTTTACATGTGCCACATACTCTCGCTTAGAAGCCAAGATGATTTCTTGTGCTTCCTCCTCCTCCTCTCATCTCTTGACACTTATTAGCACATGCTTAAAACATGTACATGAACTTTCTCTAAGTGACACCTAAAGAATCACATGATTGAATTCAACTTCATGAATATCTTCATCTCCTCTCGCCACTATTTACTTGATGAGAAAAATACATTATTTTAGGTTAATTGTCCAATTAAGCTTTTAATTCATCATTTAATCATGTAAAAATCCTCTTAACCACTGATTCTCTAGCACCTCCTTGAGATTTGGTTCAAACTTGGTTAAATTCTGCTCCCATTTGATGCCAATCCAACTCCTCTGACTTGTTTCGTATTTTCGCAGCTTCTGAAATTTTATTTCCAGAAAAATTATTACAAAATTATAATAATCCCCAAAATAAAATATCTTGAAATTAAATTAAATAATTCTTCCCATTTAAACTATTATTATTGAAAATTATATTTCATTTCCAAGAAACGGTTTATTACACCATGAGTCATCTATGTAGCACCATTGTCGCTTTTGGATTAGATTTGTTTCTCTTTGATTTTCCATTACCATATAATCATGTCTATTCCTTTGATATCCATTTGTTTGAGCTTCTTCCCGTGTTAAATCTTTGTTTTTAGCTATCCTTTAATTTTCATGGGGGTTTCTAATCAAAATTCTTATATATTTTGTCATTCCTACTTTCCATAAATACCATAATATCCAGGGGAATGATTCATCTTTTTTATCTGATGGTAGCCTCCATAATAGATAGTCTATATTCGTGAAAACTGATAACAAAGGGAACATTCTCGGGTCATATGGTACTTGAGATAGCGCCCATGTTTATGTAGCCGGTGGATATTCAAAGAGAACATGGTTTATTGTTTCTTCCTCCGTTCCACATTTGAGACATTGTACATCGCAATTAATCTTTCTAAACTTCAATTTATTTTGTTACTGGCAAACAGTCTGAAAACGCTTGCCAGATAAATATTTAATTTTGGGATGATACCTTAGCTTCTATGCAAATGCATGTAATTGTTGACATTTGGCCCCATAAAATGCCTTATTATTTCGTGCTTGAAATGATATTCAAATTTCACCGTATAATTTTCACATTTCGTAAAGTGTCACCCAGTCGAGTCTTGAGTATTTATTGATAGGTATACTGACAATAGTTGCCATATCCTCTGGTACAATAATATATTGCAACATATGGATATTCCACATGGATTTTGATGTATCAGTTAAGCGGTTTATCGTAAGTAAAGAATCAAAGTTGTTGTATTCACAAATGTCTGGTCTCAAAAGGGTTGGATGGGATCCATGTATCACTCCATAGTGAGATGTTTGTCCATGTTCTCATCCATTTAATTAGTTCTTTGTTTACTAGAGATGTAGTCGATACAATACTTGTCCAGTTGTATGACAGAGAGGAAGATCTGATTGGATCTAGAGGATCTTAGTTTCTATAGTATCTACCTTTGAAAACCCTCGCAAAAAGAGTGTTCGGTTTATCAATCAATCACCATTTTGATAGGTCTAGTTTTAATCCCTATTCTAACTGCAAGTGCACAGTAATGTGAATGTAGTACTTAGGGTATCGAATTCACAAGGACTCTGGGCAACGATAGAATTAGAACAGTCAAGTGAAAACTAGGAGAAAGCAAATGTAATGAGAAACTAAAAACAAAGCAGGAAAGTAAATCAGTAGCAAGGTTTGTTGTAAGCAATTAACTAAAAGTGCTAAGTCTAGGGAGTTCTCAGGAAATCAGACAAGCAGATAAATCATTCAGTCAGGATCAAATTAAGTACGGTTTTAGAACTCAAACACAGATAAAGAATTAAACAACTTTCGTTGTGAGAATTCTTTAAGCCTAATTGCAGAAATCCAAATGTCTTTGTAATTCCTAACAGATTAAACTAGCTTTAAGATTAAGTTCGATATGTTCACAATTTAATTAAACCAAATTTCTTTGCGAGTAATTCAATTGCTCAAACTAAATAGTTCAGATTCTAAACCACACTTTCGTGTCAATTTAACAACCTAAGATCTAGATTCTAAGTGATCAGGTTAGAAACTAGTGTTAAGCACAATTTAGATTGAAGAACAATTATGATATGAATCCTTAACTTAATTAATTAAATCTAGCAAGTCATAAAATCCTTATTGAGAATCCCCAAACCTAACTATGAATCTACTCAGACATAGAATATGAAAACATAATCAATGAATTAATAGATTGCATAAAAGAGAATAAAGAAGTAAAGAGGTTCGAAATCTTCTCCAAAAAGCAGAAAGCAGTACAGGAATCAGATCAGCCCCAAGCTCTAAAAACTCTATGCTCTAAGTATGAAAGCGTATGTAAAAACTGATGTAAAAACCTAATTATATAAGCTAATCACGTCTTGGAGCTTCTTTGTAATTATCAGGAACTTCTGGGCCATACTGCAATTTCTTCATTCTTCATAAACCGCCGAGGAAAGGCCCATCTCACTCGTGTGTTGATCGATGCACATAGTGTGTCGATCGATGCATTACTCTGTTTTGGACAGTGAACTCTATCTCTCGGGTCAAAGCACCAAAAAGCTCCAAAAAGCTCCAATAGCTCCAATTCCGCTCCAAACGTGCTAGTACCTAATAACACCTGTAAAAGACTCTAAAGAAACACTAAAAGACTCTAAAACACACTTATATCATGGTCTAAAACCGGTAAAAACCATGATATATCAACTCCCCCACACTTAGCCTTTGCTTGCCCTCAAGCAAAACAGAGAACTAAAACATGGTGAAGAGGTTTGAAAACTTTCATAAACTCGTTTTATCTTAGAAGCAACAAAACTCAAATTCCCCTTAGTATGCCACTGAAAGAATCACCTGCAAGACATCAAGACCAACATGTACTTCACCCACACTTAGCAACTGTCCTAAGTAAACTCCACAATCAATCCAAGCAATTCAAATTCACCCTACTGACTTCTATAAGCTATTAAGTGTGGTCTCACCTAAGGATTATCGATCAAATGGCACATGGACTCTTACTTTATCAGCTCTAGACCACCATACTATTTTTTTCTGGTTCCTTTTCTTCTCTTTTCCCTTCCTTAGCATTCTGATTTTTCCCCATTGGGTATCATTTTTTTTTTTGGTGTACTTTGGACACATTCCATGAATGCATAGGAGGTAATAGTGTTTGCTATTACTCCCATGACCACTTCGGAGCTACTAGCTCATCCTCAGTTTATTACTTTTTTTAATTTATGGAAGGGGAGAAGGGAACCATACTCGGACAGGTTTACAAGCTGTGTCAGAACTAGAAAAGGAGTCCGACTCAAGGTATACCAAGCCCTTAGGCGTGAAAATTAAGTCAAATTAAGGGTGAAGTCAGTAAAGGATCCTCTGAATACCTGAATTGATATGGGTGTCCTCAGTAGGTTCCGTGTTGGGTTTTCTAATAGTCATAGATAGTTCCTGCAACTTCATCCCAATGGTTACTTAAGTTCCTGCAAGTTGTTGTTAACTTCTCAAAAATTCATTGTTTCTTACTTAAACTTGTTTTGACTCAAATAAAACAAAAAATTTTGAAAAACGGACTGACTCTAAGAAAACAGAAAGATAATAGTCAGTACCACCTCCCCCACACTTGAAACACACTGTCCCCAGTAGTGTCAAGCTTAGGATCGGTAAAAAGAAAGAAAATGTTAATGGATGTGTTAAGTTCTGTCTGATTTTACCTCTGTCGCTCATGCATCGATCGATACATAACTGTAACGACCGTTGCAAGGCGATTGCATCATATGTCGATTGTTGCTCAGGACCGCAACGATCGCTGCAATGCGATTTTCGTGGTGTGGCGATCGACACACAGGACCGTGTCGATCGTTGCATTGCGATATCCGAGAACAGTCAGCAAGTTAGCAGTTAGTCCATGAGAAATTGTCAAATTTCAAACCTGCAAGCTGAAAATCAATGCAACCAAGTATAATCAAAGCAACAGATAGTCTCATTATAAAAACATCATCCAAACATAAGAATCCTAAGAAAATCAAAAGAAAAATGCAAAAGAAAAGATGAAAAAGGAAATACAGAACCGATGTCTAGAGAAGCCACTACTCTCACTCGTCATCTATGCCATCATAACGATCAGTACCACTCGAAGAACCAGGAGTCGGAGATCGCTATCTACGTCGACGAGAAGGTCCGGGATGATGAATCTGTGGCTGTCTCCTGCAAGTGCAGGTACGCATGTAGTTCCAGATGCTCCGCAAAATACCATCCTCATGCTCTCTCCACTCTCCCACAGACATCTCACCAAGAGGTACCGAAGGCTCGGGATAAGGACCAATATCATCAGTAGGAGCAGCAGGTGCAGGCGCAGATGAGGAAGAAGGGCGTGTAGAAGGCTCCCCCAGCGGATGAGCCATCGTAGGCACACTGCGCTGATCTCGCGTAGGAGGCTGGAATCTCAAGGCCTCCAGCGTATCAATCTGTGTCACACCAGCAACAAGAAGATCTATACCGCGCTTCGTAGCGGAGTCATAATAGACCCATATACGTCCCTCCTTCAGCCATGTAGCACTCTGCAGGTGGGTAAAATCAAGGAATTCCTTGCTGTCATCACACTTTGTACCCTCTAAGGGAATCCTGCAATGCCTGAAAATGGGAGTAAGCAGACTCCCTACTGTTTCAGTGCCCTTCCCATCAAATGGCTTCTTCTGCAGTGAGCACAAGTGATGAGCAAAGACGGCTCCTAAGTTGAGTCCTCTGGTGGGATCTCTCGAATCAGTCTCAGTAAACTGCTCCCTCAACCCAATGAAAAGCATCTCCAGCTCATTCTTACGCATCTTGTTGGCTTCAGCTTTTCACAACAGAGTACATCCCAAGATGCGCAAGACATATCTGAGAACAGGATGCCTAACCTGTATCAGCTTCGTCGTCCTCGAGAAATATCGACCGTTGCCAACACAGTCCCAGAAATACTGAGCTTCTGGCACATCCCACTCAAGAGACATACCAATACGCGCAGGCTCAGTGCTGAATCCATAAATCCGACAGATATCAAGAAGGGGAATCCGATACCTGGCTCCTAAGCACATGAAGGTAAAGAAACCTCCCGAAGCTTTCCTGCTCTCTGGGTCAGGGTAAATCACTCTGCTGGTGGCCAGCAGCTGTCTTACCAGATCAGGATACAACTCATAATGTTGCATAGGCATTGTCCCCAGACCAATGCCCTTAACTAATGTCAGCACCTTCTCATCGATGCCTAGCCCCTTACAAGCCCAATAATCAGCAAACTTAGTCGGCTTAATCGTCATGCCACACCACCCATTGTAGAGCAATGTATCAAACTCGTCCCAATGGTCAAGTAGTGGCCTCTCTGTGAAGGTGTCAGTCTTAAGCAGTTGATCAATCTCCATACCCCAGACCTTGTTTGTCGGAATCAGCTTCTTGTCTGCCTTAGGCCAAGGCAACTGTATCGCTTCCTGATCTCTTTGATAAGGCTCAGGATATGGAGAGTCTCGAGGAAACCACTGAACTGGTGGAGGATGATTAGCTGTAGCTGCAGCTGCAGTGGTAGCTCTACGCTTGCGGGGTTGTCGAGGAGGCATCTTAAATCAAGAGAATTAAGCATATTAGTCTCGGCAGTCTCTCAGTGAAGTCGCAATGCAACGACCGTTGCACAAGTGCATCGATCGTTGCAAGGCGATTTCACAGTCGCCAAACAATCCTCAAAAACGCGTCTAAATTTGTTCCAAAATCATATAGTCATGACAATTCATCCTCAATCATCCTAATTTAAGTCTATATCAGTATGGTTCACCATCCTAAAGCCTAAAAATCTCAAATTCCAAAATCCTAGAGTCAAATCCGAAAATGATGAAAATGAGAGTTCTTACCTTGGAATCACTTCAAATGGGTTAGAGAAATAGATAGAGCAAGTAAAAATAAGAAAAACAAGCTTTGAATCAGAGAAAATGATGAAGATTTGAGTGATTTAGGGTATAAGAGTCGCGGTTGTTCGGACGGCGAAATGGTGAAGAAGAGAAGAGAGAAAAGGTTTAAGGCACTTACCTGGATCGTGGATGCAACGATCGATGCATTGAGGCAACGACCGTTGCACAGGTCCGCAACGATCGTCACAAGGCGATCCCATCTCTTCGTTATTTCTCCCTGCAACGACCGTTGCACATATAGGCAACGATCGTCACACATCTCCAGATAGTGTTCTGTATTAAAAAACTTAGCAAAAACAAAATAAAAACGTGAAATCCTAAGAAAAACACTAAAACCTATCAGTGGGTTGCCTCCCACTCAGCGCTTGTTTAAGGTCATTAGCTTGACCGGACGAACAAGATCAGGTTGCTGGAGATCCCGACAGGGACTGTGATTGCCTCTGTGCAAGTCTCCTCATCCAAGGTGGAGAGTAAGCTTCATCAGTGTGAGCTCGTCCAAGAAAAGAAGGAGTGAAATGTTCCCCATGATCCAAAACAAAAGTATTACTCGTCTCTGCTCCATATCCATCCTCAATAGTGAAGGTCTGCCCATCCATCAGCGGTTTACGCAGCATGTCCATCTCAAAGTGCAGAGGCTCATCTTCCAGATGGAGATCAATCAAACTGTGCCTCACATCAATCACTTCTCCAGCTGTGGCTAAGAATGGTCTTCCCAGTACCAAAGCATCATCCTGCTCACTGTCGTACTTAAGCACCAAGAAGTCTGTCGGAACCAAATAGTTCCCAACTCTTACTGGGATGTCCTCAAGAACTCTTTCCGGAATCCTTATTGACTGATCAGCTAGGACAAGAGAGGTCCTAGTGGGTGAAAAATTCATCATCCCCAGCTTCTCTGCCACAGAGTATGGCATGAGACTTCCAGCAGCTCCTAAATCACACCGAGAGCGCTTGAAACCATCCTCAAAAATAGAACAACTTAGCACAAATATCCCAGGATCAGGTAGCTTCTTAGGAATCCGAGTTAATAGCACATCACTTATCTGTTGAGGAACCACTATAACCCAATCCTTCAGCATCTCGTCTATTGGCAGCATCTTCTCCAAGTACCTTTGCACAGAAGGGTGATAAGGTGGATCATCCGACTGTGGAATTTCTTCCAACTTCTTTTCCATCTCTCCTAACTGTCTGACCTCATCAATCTCATGTTGAGTTATCTCAGACACTCCAGGGAATAAACGATTAAGATCTTGATCTGCCTCTGCATCAATGCCATAAAAATCATGTGAATCTGTATGTCCACGACATGCAACGATCGACGCTAGAGGTGCATCGATCGATGCAGATAGTTTTTCACAGATTCCACCCGAGATATTTTCTTCCAATTCAGAATTTTCAGCCTCTTCCACCAGTTCAGTTGTATTTGGCTCAAATCTTTCACCTAGGTGCGATCCATCATCAATGTACACTGACCAGGCCTTAATGTGGATGTCCACGACACTCTTTCCCTTGACAGAGTTTTGATATATCATGTTTTTTCCGGTTTTATGCCATGATATAAGTCTGTTTTAGTGTCTTTTGGTGTTTCTTTAGAGTCTTTTACAGGTTTTATTAGGTACACGCACGTTTGGAGAAAAAGTGGAGATTATGGAGCTATTTGGTGCATATTGGAGTTTTGACCCAAGAGGTTGTGTTCACTGTCCAGATTTGAGATCTGTGTCGATCGTTGCACACCTGCATCGATCGATGCACAGCGAGTTGGGCCAGATTCTCGGCGGTTTAATGAAGAATGCTAATATTGCAAAGATGCCCAGTAGTTCCAGATATTTACACAGAAGCCCCAAGTCGTGTTTTAGCTATTTAATTAGGTTTTTAACTTCAGTTTTAGATACGCTATCATAACTTAGAGCAGAGAGTTTTTAGAGCTTATGGGGCTGATCTGATCCTGTACTACATTTGTTTTGGAGAAGTTTTCGAACCCCTTTATTATTCTAATCTCTTTTATGATTTCTATTAATTCATTGATTATGTTTACATCATCTATGTCTGAGTAGTTTCATAGTTAGGTTTAGGGTTTCTCATAGGGATTTCATGACTTGCTAGATATAATTAATTCAGTTAAGGATTCACATCAATAGAATGTTCTTCAAACTAAATTGTGTTTAATGCTAGTTCTAACCTGATCACTAGAATCTAGATCTTAGGTTGCTAAATACGACACGACAGTGTGGTTTAGAATCTGAACTATTTAGGTTGAGCAATTTAATTACTCGCAAAGGAATTTGGTTTAATTAGATTGTGAACATATCGAACTTGGAATTAAAGCTGGTTTAATCTGTTAGTAATTGCAAAGGAATTTGGGTTGCTGCACTTAGACTTAGAGAATTCTCGCAACGACAGTTGGTTAATTCTATATATGTGTTTGAGTTCTAGAACTAAGCTTAGTTAGATCCTATCTGAATGATTTATCTGCTTTTCTGATTTCCTGAGAACGCCCTAGACTTAGCGCCCTTAGTTTATTGCTTACAACAACAACCTGCTACTGATTTACTTTCTTGCTTGCTCTTTTTAGTTATTCAATACAATATGATTTTTGCTTTCTCCTAGTTTTAATCTCTTTAATTTTTTAATCCTATCGTTGCCTAGAGTCCTCGTGGATTTGATCCCTAAGTACTACATTGATATAATGTGCACTTGCAGTTAGTATAAGGTAAAACTTTAGACCTATCAAGTTTTTGGCGCCGTTGCCGGGGACTCTTAGAGTCTTCGATAGCTTCGAACTTAGGGTTTTTACTAGGATTTTTATTTTTGTTTTTATTTACTGATTTTTTATTTATTTATTTTTTCTCTGTTTTCTCTCTGTCGCAGGTACTGATATCGCATAGCATCGACAGTTGCACTTCTTGTGTCGATCGTTACTAGGCGATTGGAGTTGTATCGATCGTTGCACTGCTAGCATCGATCGTTGCTTGGCGATTACAGACGGTTTATGCAGACGCGTGATACCAGAAGTAATCCGAACACTAATCTCTTAAACCTCCAACTTGAAGAGCTTGCTAGACTAGAGAGGACCAACAGAAGAGTTCGAAGAACAAGGATGGTTGTCGTTGAACGTGTGATCATAAAGCCTGATGCTCAAGGTACCCTTAGGGACCGATACAACAATCCGTACAATGCTGCTGGAGAACCGATAGATGCTGAAGGAAATGTTATCCCTGATCCTCCAGAGCAACCACAGCTGCAGCAGGAGCAGAACCAAGGACAAGGTCAAGGACAAGGCCAAGGTAGACAGATGGTTGTCCATGAGAGGACTTTAGCTGACTATAACTGTCCGGATGAGTTTCATGCTAACCGGTCAGCTCTTGTACTTCCTGAATTTGAGAGAAATGATTTTGAAATCAAGACCGTCTACTACTGTCTCCTGAGGCAGAAAGCCTTCCATGGCTCTCCAAGTGAGCAGCCGATGAATCACATAGATGAGTTTGAGGGCATAGTCACTGGAATAAAGTACGATGGAGTGAACCAAGACTATCTGTTCCTCAAGCTTTTCCCCTACTCTCTGGCTGGAGATGCTGCAGCCTGGCTGAAACAACTTCCATCTGGGAAGTTTGTTACTTGGGCCGCTCTAAAGAGTGAGTTCCTGCGTCATTTCTATGATGATGCTCGCTCTGATCAGTCCAGGAAGGATATTCTCACCTTTACCCAAGGTCCTACAGAGCCTCTTAAGACAGCCTGGATGAGGTTTAAGAAGTACCAACGTGACTGCCCGCACCATGGATTCACTGAGGTAACACTTTTAGGCATCTTCTTTAGAGGAATAGATCTTCCATATCAGACTGCATTGGACAATTCTAGCAATGCCAACTTTAACACTAGGACTCCTGCTCAAGCTAAGCAGTTGATAGATAATTTAGTAAGCAGTAATAGCTGCAAGACTACTGATGAGAGAAGGAAGAAGTCCGGTGGGAAGACGGAGAACTCTGAGATAGCTGATATTAGAACTAAGTTGGACACAGTTTGCAATCTTCTAGCTGGGAAGAAAGCTGTCCACTTTGCTCAAGATGTTGAGATGATCAATGATGAAGGAGATGATCAGGAAGAGGATGTGAATTACATCGGAGGATCTGGTTTCCAGGGAAACAGGTTTGGTAATCAGTCTGGTAATAGGTTCTTCAATGGAGGACAGAAGAGTGCTTTCAACAGCAACCAAAACTCTTCTGGATTTGGACAGAATGGTGGATTTCAGAAACCTTTCCAACAAGGTAATCAGAGGACTTATGGATCTTCCTCTTACCAAGCACCTCCTGTAGCTACTACTCATGAGAGTAAGATGGAAGCAATGATTGAGCAGCTGCTAGAAGGAAAGACTAAGATTGATGTGGACTGCAACAAGAAGTTAGATGCTGTCTATGAGGATCTCAATGGAAAGTTTGAGTCTCTAAACACTCATGTGAAGCAATTGGACACTCAGGTCAGCCAAATTTCAAGCTCCATCAAAGGAAAGAGTGTTGTAGACACCCATATTAAGGCCTGGTCAGTGTACATTGATGATGGATCACACCTAGGTGAAAGATTTGAGCTAAGTACAGCTGAAGTGGTAGAAGAGGCTGAAATTTTGGATTTTGAGGAAAATCTCTTGGGTAGAATCTGTGAAAATTTGACTGCATCGATCGATGCACCTGTAGCGTCGATCGTTGCAAGGCGTGGACAGACAAATTCACAGGATTCTTATGACATTGATGCAGATTCAGAGCTTGATCGCTTATTCCCTGGAGTGTCTGAGATAACTCAACAGGAGATCTATGCACAATCAATTCGATTATATCCTAAGGTGTCTGAGGTAATCCAACAAGAGATTGATGAGCTTAAAGAGCTAGAAAAGATTGGTGAAGAGTAGGAAGAAATTCCACCATCTGATGATCCACCTTACCACCCTTGTGTGCAGAGATACTTGGGTAAGATGTTGCCTTTGGATGAAGAGCTGAAGGATTGGGTTATAGTTGTTCCTCAGCATATAAGTGATGTGCTAGTGACCAAGGTTCCTAAGAAGCTACCTGATCCTGGGATTTTTGTGCTGAGTTGTTCTATCTTCGAGGATGGTTTTAAGCGCTCTCTTTGTGATTTAGGAGCTGCTGGAAGTCTTATGCCATACTCTGTGGCAGAGAAGCTGGGTATGATGGATTTTTCACCCACTAGGACCTCTCTTGTCCTAGCTGATCAGTCGATAAGGATTCCTGAAGGAGTTCTTAAGGACATCCCAGTGAGAGTTGGAAACTACTTGGTTCCAACAGATTTCTTAGTTCTTAAGTACCACAGTGAGCAGGATGATGCTTTGATACTGGGTAGACCATTCTTGGCTACAGCTGGAGCAGTGATAGATGTAAGACACAGTCTGATAGATCTCCATCTGGGAGATAAGCCACTGCACTTTGAGATGGATAAGCTGCGCAAGCCATTGATTGATGGGCAGACCTTCACCATTATGGATGGAGATGAAGAGCAGTCAAGTCACACTACGGTTTTGGATCCTAGGGAGCATTTCACTCCTTCTTTTCTTGGACGCGTTCACAATAATGATGCTTACTCTCCGCCTTGGATGAGGAGACTTGCACAGAGGCAATCACAGTCTCTGTCAGGATCTCCGGCAAACTGATCTTGTTCGTCCGGTCAAGCTAATGACCTTAAACAAGCGCTGAGTGGGAGGCAACCCACTGTTAGGTTTTAGTATTTTTCTTTCTTATTTTTGGTGTTTTTCTTAGGAACTTACGTTTTGATTTTGTTTCGCTAAGTTTTTAGATACGGAACTCGAGTCTGGAGATGTGTGACGATCGATGCACTTGTGCACCGGTCGTTGCAAGGAGATTGTGTCGAGGAGATGGGATCGCATTGTGACGATCGTTGCGGTCCTGTGCAACGGTCGTTGCAAATGGTTTAATTGCAAAATTAAGGTACGCGTGCTAAACCGGAATCAATTCGGTTCAACAGCATCGATCGTTGCTCATCAGCAACGATCGTTACACCCACGACCAGGTAAGTGCCTTAAACCCTTTTCTCCTCTCTTCTTCTCCACTCTCGCCGTCCGTACAACCACGATTCCCCTACCCTAAATCTCTCAAATCTTCATCGCTTTCTCTGATTCAAGGCTTGATTTTACTTGTTTTAACATCCCCTATCTATTTCTCTGACCCAATTGCAGTGAATCCAAGGTAAGAACTTTCATTTTCAACATTTTCGGATTCGGTTCTAGGGTTTGGAAATTGGGGATTTTTAGGCTTGAAATTGATGAACCCGTACTGATTAGACATGATTAGGGATGATTGGTGATGTATTCTTGCTGATTGAGTGATTTAAGAACGGATTTAGAAACAATTTTGAGAATTCACAGGGAGTTTCTGCCGAGACTAATATTGTTTTATTTTCTTGAATGCAGATGCCTCCTCGACAATCCCGTAAGCGTAGAACTACCGCAGCAGCAGCTACAGCTCACCATCAGCCGCACTTGAGTGGTTCCATCGAGACTCGGATCCTCCCGAGGATTATCAGAGAGATCAGGAAGCGATACGGCCACCATGGCCTAGAGCAGATGCGCTACTGATTCCGACAAACAGGGTCTGGGGCGTGGAGATAGATGAGTTCCTCAAGACCGACACCTTCACAGAGCGGCCATTGATTGATCAGTGGGATGATTTTGACACATTGCTGTACAATGGTTGGTGTAACATGACGCTTAAGCCAACCAAGTTTGCAGACTACTCGACTTGCAAGAGTCTGGGCATAGATGAGCAGGTTCTTGCACTGTGTAAGGGCATTGGTCTGGGGACAATGCCAATGCAGCCTTACGAGATGTACCCTGAGTTGGTAAGACAGCTGCTCGCCACCTGCAGAGTAATATACCCTACACCAGACAGCAGGAAGGCTTCAGGAGGTGTCTTTACCTTCATGTGCTTAGGAGCCAGGTATCATATTCCCCTTCTCGATATCTGTAGGATTTATGGATTCAGCACTGAGCCGCAGCGCATTGGTATGTCACTTGAGTGGGATGTGGATGAAGCTCAGTATTTCTGGGAGTGTATTGGCACTGGTCGATACAACTCGAGGACCACACCGGTGATTCAGGTTAGGCATCCGGTTCTTAGATACGTCTTGCGCATCCTGGGATCTACTCTGTTGTGCAAGTATGAAGCCAACAAGATGCATAAGACTGAGATGGAGATGTTGTTTATTGGACTGAGGGACCTGTTCGAGGATACTGTTATGAGAGATCCCACTAAGGGACTCAACTTGGGAGCTGTTTTCGCTCATCATCTATGCGAGCTGCAGAAGAAGCCATTTGATGGTGTGAGCACTGAGAGAGTAGGGAGTCTGCTTACTCCCATCTTCAGACATTGCAGGATTCCCTTAGAGGGAACGGAGCGTAGTGACAGCTTGGACTTCCTTGATTTCAGCCATCTGCAGAGTGCTACGTGGCTGAAGGACGTGTATGGGTCTATTATGACCCTGCTACGGTGAAGTGTGGTGTGGATCTTCCTGCTCCTGATCTTACACAGGTTGATACGCTGGATGCCTTGAGGTTCCAGCCTCCTGCGAGTGAGCAGCGCAGAGTCCCTTCTATGGCTCATCCGCTGGGAGAGCCTTCTACACGAGCTTCTACCTCCTCTGCACCTGCACCTGCACCTGCTACCCCTGTCGATGACATTAGACCTTTTCCCGAGCCTACGATGCCTTATGATGATATGTCTGAGGCAGAATGGAGAGAGCACTCAGATGGTATTCTACGGGTCGTCTGGAACTTCATGCGTACCTGCACTTGTAGGAGACAGCCACAGATACACCATCCAGGACCTTCACGACGCATGCGACGCTCTCCGACTCCCGGTTCTTCGAGTGGTACTGACCGTATTGATGGGATGGAGGATGAGTGATTGAGTATTGACATCTCTAGACTACGGTTCTTGTATTTACTTTTTCTTTTCTTTTGCACTTTTTCTTTTGTTTTCTTAGGATTTCTTATGTTTGGATGATGTTTTCATGTTTAGACTATCGGTTGCTTTGATTTTGCCTGTTTTCAGTGTTTTTCAGCTTGCAGGTTTGAAAATTTGGATTTTCTTACGGACTAACCTGCTAACTTGCTGACTGATCCGAGAAATCGCAATGCGTCGATCGACACAGGTCACAACACGAAAGAAATCGCATTGCAGCGATCGTTGCGGTCCTGAGCAACGATCGACACACGACGAAAAATCGCCTAGCAAAGGTCGATGCATTTATGCAGCGATCGTTGCATGTGCGACAGAGGTAAAAATCAGACAGACCTCAACACATCCATAACATTTTTGTTTTCTTTTTGCCAACCCTTAGCTTGACACTCCTGGGGACAGTGTGTCTTAAGTGTGGGGGAGGTGCTACTGGCTTTATCTTTCTGTTTTCTTAGAGTCAGTCCAATTTTCAAAAAAATTTGTTTTATTGAGTCAAAACCAGTTTAAGTAGGAAACAGTGAATTTTGGAGGAGTTAACAATAGAATGTTCTTGCTAGATATAATTAATTCAGTTAAGGATTCACATCAATAGAATGTTCTTCAAACTAAATTGTGTTTAATGCTAGTTCTAACCTGATCACTAGAATCTAGATCTTAGGTTGCTAAATACGACACGACAGTGTGGTTTAGAATCTGAACTATTTAGGTTGAGCAATTTAATTACTCGCAAAGGAATTTGGTTTAATTAGATTGTGAACATATCGAACTTGGAATTAAATCTGGTTTAATCTGTTAGTAATTGCAAAGGAATTTGGATTGCTGCACTTAGACTTAGAGAATTCTCGCAACGACAGTTGGTTAATTCTATATCTGTGTTTGAGTTCTAAAAATGAGCTTAGTTAGATCTTGACTGAATGATTTATCTGCTTGTCTTATTTCCTGAGAACGCCCTAGACTTAGCGCCATTAGTTTATTGCTTACAACAACAACCTGCTACTTATTTACTTTCTTGCTTGCTCTTTTTAGTTATTCAATACAATTTGCGTTTTGCTTTCTCCTAGTTTTAATCTCTTTAAGTTCTTAATCCTATCGTTGCCTAGAGTCCTCGTGGATTTGATCCCTAAGTACTACATTGATATACTTTGCACTTGCAGTTAGTATAGGGTAAAACTTTAGACCTATCAAGTTTGAAATTTGGCTCACATGAGTGTCCAATTGCTTCACATGAGTACTTACAGACTCAAACTTCCCATTGAGATCCTCATAAACAGCATCTAACTTCTTGTTGCAGTCCACATCAATCTTAGTCTGTCCTTCTAGCAACTGCTCCATCATACTCTCCATCTTGCTCTCATGAGCATTAGCAACAGGAGATGCTTGGTAAGAGGAAGATCCATAAGTCCTCTGATTACCTTGTTGAAAAGGCTTCTGGAAACCAGCATTCTGTCCAAAGCCAGAAGAGTTTTTATTGCTTGTGAAAGCACTCTTCTGTCCACTAAAGAATCTATTACCTTGTTGTCCTCCAAACCTGTTTCCTTGGAAACCAGATCCTCCAATGTAGTTCACATCCTATTCCTGACCATCTTCTTCAGCATTGATCACTTCAACATCTTGAGCAAAATGGACAGCTTTCTTCCCAGCTAGAATATTGCAAACAGTGTCCAACTTACTCCTAATATCAGCAATCTCCAGATTCTCTATCTTCCCACCAGACTCTTTCCTTCCCCTATCAGTAGTCTTGCAGCTATTACTGCTTACTAAGTTATCTATCAGTTTCTTAGCTTGCTCAAGAGTTCTAGTGTTGAAATTTGCATTTCTGGAATTATCCAACGCGGTTTGGTATGGGAGATCTATACCTCTAAAGAAAATGCCCAACAATGTTACCTCAGTGAATCCATGATGCGGGTAGTCACGTTGGTACTTCTTAAACCTCATCCAGGCAGTCTTAAGAGGCTCTATAGGACCTTGGGAGAAAGTGAGAATGTCCTGTCTCGACTGATCAGAGCGAGCATCATCATAGAAGTGTCTCAGAAACTCACTCTTAACAGCGTCCCAAGTAGTAAACTTCCCAGGTGGAAGTTGTTTCAGCCAGGCAGCAGCATCTCCAGCGAGAGAGTAGGGGAAGAGTTTGAGAAACAGATAGTCATAGTTCACTCCATCACACTTCATCCCAGTGACTATGTCCTCAAACTCATCTATATGATCCATTGCATGCTCATTAGGGAAACCATGGAAGGCATTCTGCCTCAGAAGAGAGTAGTAGATGGTCTTGATCTCGAAATCATTCCTCTCAAAACCAGGAGGTACAAGAGCTGACCGGTTAGCATGAAACTCATCCGGACGGTTATAGTCAGCTAAGGTCCTCTCATTAGCAACAGGAGGATTAACCATTCGCCTCTCCTCTTGGCCTTGGCCTTGTCCTTGGCCTTGCTTCTGTTCAGGCTCAGGGATCACATTCCCTTCAGCATCAATCTGTTGCCCAGCAGCATTGTACGGATTGTTTTGTCGGTCCCTCAGGGTACCTTGAGCATCGGGCATTATAATCACATGTTCTTGAACCACCCTTGCTCTTTGAACTTTCCTGTTAGTCCTCTCTAGTCTAGCAAGCTCTTCAAGTTGGAGATTAACGAGGTTAGTATTCGGATTACATCTGGTATCACGCGTCTGCATAAACCGTCTGTAATCGCAATGGAACGATCGATGCTAAGGTGCAATGATCGACTCAACTTCAGTTGCTTAGTGACGATCGACACAAAAGATGCAACGATCGATGCTATGCGAATGTCAAACCTGCGCCAGAGAAGAAACAGAAAAAAAAATTAGTAACTAAAACAAAAAAAATAAAAATCCTAGTCGAAACCCTAAGTTTGAATCTATCGAAGACTCCAAAGAGTCCCCGGCAACGGCGCCAAAAACTTGATAGCTCTAGTTTTAATCCCTATTCTAACTGCAAGTGCACAGTAATGTGAATGTAGTACTTAGGGTATCGAATCCACAAGGACTCTGGGCAACGATAGAATTAGAACAATCAAGTGAAAACTAGGAGAAAGTAAATGTAATGAGAAACTAAAAACAAAGTAGGAAAGTAAATCAGTAGCAAGGTTTGTTGTAAGCAATTAACTAAAAGTGCTAAGTCTAGGGAGTTCTCAGGAATTCAGACAAGCAGATAAATCATTCAGTCAAGATCAAATTAAGTACGGTTCTAGAACTCAAACACATATATAGAATTAACCAACTTTCGTTGTGAGAATTCTCTAAGCCTAATTGCAGAAATCCAAATGTCTTTGTAATTCCTAACAGATTAAACTAGCTTTAAGATTAAGTTCGATATGTTCACAATTCAATTAAACCAAATTTATTTGCGAGTAATTCAATTTCTCAACCTAAATAGTTCAGATTCTAAGCCACACTTCCGAGTCAATTTAACAACCTAAGATCTAGATTCTAAGTGATCAGGTTAGAAACTAGTGTTAAGCACAATTTAGATTGAAGAACAATTATGATATGAATCCTTAATTGAATTAATTAAATCTAGCAAGTCATAAAATCCTTATTGAGAATCCCTAAACCTAACTATGAATCTACTCAGACATAGAATATGAAAACGTAATCAATGAATTAATAGATTGCATAAAAGAGAATAAAGAAGTAAAGGGGTTCGAAATCTTCTCCAAAAAGCAGAAAGCAGTACAGGAATCAGATCATCCCCAAGCTCTAAAAACTCTATGCTCTAATTATGAAAGCGTATGTAAAAACTGTTGTAAAAACCTAATTATATAAGCTAATCACGTCTTGGGGCTTCTTTGTAATTATCAGGAACTTCTGGGCCATACTACAATATCTTCATTCTTCATAAACCGCCGAGGAAAGGCCCATCTCGCTCGTGTGTCGATCGATGCACATAGTGTGTCGATCGATGCATTACTCTATTTTGAACAATGAACTCTATCTCTCGGGTCAAAGCACCAAAATGCTCCAAAAAGCTCCAATAACTCCAATTCCGCTCCAAACGTGCTAGTATCTAATAACACCTGTAAAAGACTCTAAAGAAACACTAAAAGACTCTAAAACACACTTATATCATGGTCTAAAACCGGTAAAAACCATGATATATCACATTTGTTTCGCTAAAAGGGATGCATTAGAATATGTCAATGCATGAAAACCTACACCACCATTGCCCTTTGATGTGTTGCATTTTTAAGTGTATTTGATCATGATTTTTAGTGTGTTTTAGCTTTAGGATAATGCATTTAGGCATCATTAGGATTGCATTTTCTTTGTTTCTCTTTTTGTAGGTGGTGGAAGACATGGTGGAGCATCCAAGTGATAATGGAGGAGGTAGGGACTGAAAAACACACAAAACAAAGTGGAAAAACAACTAAGGATCACGAGCAAGCCTCACAGCGGCCTTACACAGCGGCCAGGTGAAACCGCTACGAAGAAATGCGGACGATGAGAATGCACAGCGGCTTGTGCAGCGTTCTCCCAAAGCCGCTGTGAGAAATCAACCCTCACAGCGGCATCGTACAGAGACATACCGAAACCGATGTAAGATATTGGACAAAAATCCGGGAGCTCGCGGTATCCATAGCGATCTACCGAAGTCGCTGTGGATCAAGACGTCTCACAGCGGCATTGCACAACGACCTCCCGAAGCCGCTGTGAGACCAACTTTTTTCACATGCTCCTTTTTCTTTTTTTTCTTTCGACTTGTAGACCCTCCATGTGATTGGTGTCGACCATTACACTCTATTTTCTTTTATTTAAAGGCTCTTGATGTGTTAGAAGAGCCATATCACCTTCTTGTAAATATCTACTCCAAAATATTTAGTTTTCTTTAATATTTTATGCAATTTAGTTTGTTCTTGAGTTCTTCTTTGAGTTCTTTTCATTTCTTTCATACTTGCTTTCTTAAATCATGTCTTGCTTTATTATTTGCATGGCTAGTGAGTAGTTTCACCATAAGTTTCTGGGTTTGAGTAGGTGAGGGTTATCTAGTCATGGGTTAGGATCTTTAAAACTTGGAAAATATTGCTTTCTTACTTGTTAAAAGTTCTTAATGCTAGGATTGAAGTTGGAAATCAATTTCTTGATCTTAAATGTTGCTAGCACCGAGAAGTGTAGTTAATTTTTGAAACTCTTTCAAGTGCTTTACATACTTAACTAATGAGAGTTGATGTTTAAGGTGTTTAGTGGTAATAAGAACTTGTTCATAATGCATAACTATCTTGAAATTGCGAATGAGAATTGATGTTAATGCATGATAGGTATAGGGCTATTATCATGAGAGTGGAGTAGCTTGATATGTTGTTCTTAGCCTAGGAAATCATTCCATTGTAGTTAAATACTTCTAAATTAATTGTTGATCACCCAAACTGAAATCTCAACCCAAGCAACTTAGTCTTTTAAAATCAATTGTCTTAATCATCATCTTGCTCTGTTTTGCTCTGTTTTTGGTTGCACTTAGATTAAGTGAATTCTTGCATTGTTAGTGTGTTTGATCACCCAAGTGGATTGACACCCCCAAAAACTACAAAGACTATGTTGTATACTTGCAGCTGAAGTGGTTGAAAGGGAACTTTTTAGCTCATCACCTTATCATGGCATAGTTTATCCCATGACATCCAATGCATACCCTTACTTCCTCCTGAACCCCACCAAAACTGAGCTAGTGTACTTGTAAATTATGTTGTCACTAGTTTATCTTAACGAAAGCATGACATTACATAATTGGGTAGTGATGTAGCGACCTATTTGATTAGAACTTATTTTCCTCCTCGCGATAGAAGTTTTAATGTCCATCCATTAACTCGGTTATGAAGCCAATCATGAAGAAAGTTTAAAAAAAATTATGTTTTTTTTTTGCCCCTCCTAAAATTGTAGGTATTCCAAGGTATGATCCCATGTCCCCAAAGGTGGTAATACCAAGAAAGGTTTTCATTTCTTCCGTTATATGACCTGGAACCTTAAATCCAAATTGAAGAGATGATTTGGTAAAGTTAATATGTTGTCCAGAAACCCCTTTTGTAATCGTTAAGGAATCGTAAGATCAAATGACATTCCTAAGAAATCTCCTTACAGAAGAATAAACTATCACGTGCAACTTTTAGTCCTGTTAATAGTTTATCATTTTTTATTTTCGAATATTTGCGGTTAATGTCTCTATAGACTGAATGAAGAGATAAGGAGACAGTGGATCGATCATCATGCCGGAGCCCTCTTTTAGGGGTAATAATTCCTTTCGATTGCCCATTTAAAATAAATTTATACAAATTAATGAGATACATCGCATTGTACATTGTATCCATTGTTCCGCAAAGCCCATCTTTTTAAATGAAGTTTCAATAAAAATCATTCTACCAGATCATATGCCATGGTCTTATTTGTTTTTATTGCCATAAATTTATCTTTACAAAACGGATTTGTCCTTAAACCATGAAAAATTTCCTATGCACTCAAAATATTATCTGAAATTAGTCACCCACCACAAATGCTTATTGGATTTCCGAGACAAGCTCCATTGATATTTTTTTAGATGCTGACGCAAAACCTTTGAAATCCCGCATTACATAAACTAAATGGTCTTGGTTTTGTCATATGACTTGGTCGTTTCGCCTTGGGAATTAAACATATATTTGTTGTATTTAACCTTGGAACCAATTTTGTTCTTAAAAAAAATTTGTTTACCAACTGAAGTGTATTTTCCTTAATGATTGGCCATGATTTATGGATATAACATGGCCGTCATTCCGTCTGGCCCCAGTGCCTTCTCTAGATGCATTATAAACAGTGCGCTCCTACCTCTTCCTCTATTGCTAAAGCTGTAAGCTTTGAATTCATTTATTTTGTTATCATAGAAGGAACTTCCTGTAAGAATTCTTCAAAATCCGTTGGAGATGTAGACGTAAATAAATCCTCAAAATAATCAACATCAACCTTCTCAATATCGGATTCCATAGTAACACATTCCCCTGACGTATTATGTAAACCAATAATTATGTTCCTCATTCGTCGTTATTTAGTTAGCGCAAAGAAAAACTTAGATATCGGTCCCCTAATAAGTGCCACATATTCCTCCTTTTCTGCTTCCAATATAATTCTTCGTCCTTGTAGACCTCTTTTGATTTTCGTGTAATATCTAACACCTCTTCATTAGTATGAATGTTAAGAGCCATTTGTAAATCATTTATCCTCTCATTCCCGTATGGAGAGTATTTTTCTTCCATTTTGAGATCTCATGACGAAACTTTTTAGTTATATACAAAAAGTCTTGTTTATTTCCAATTGGATGTCTCCATCCTTCCATAATAGTTTCCATTAATCAATCCTTCTTTCCCTATCCACATTTTATCAAACCATAATTGACTTCTTTTTTTGGGTATCTTATCATCTATTGTTGCCACTAACCGCCTATGATTTTATTCTACCATTTCCAAATATTCCACAAAAGAAAACGAAAAAAGTATGTTAGTCCTTGTTTGCTAATGCCATGTCCATTCTACATCTTATAAGTATGCGACTCCTCCACCCTCTCCAAGACAATACATCTTCAAATGACAGGAACTCTAGGAATCCACAATTTCTTATCATATTATTAAATGACACAAAAGTGAAAGCATGCCTTAATGGGGCACCTTTTTTTCTTGATTTCCAATGATTTCATTATGGTCCCCAATAATAAACCAAAAATATATCCGGTTCAAACTAATTAGGTTGAGTCTTTCACAAACTTGGTTTTTTAGTTTCTGAACCGGATCTCCAAATACACAAAAAATGTTACCCTTGAATTTCTGCTTCTACATCGATAACTCTATTACTGACAAATATAATATTGACATTGTATGTATTGTTGTATAAAGCACTAATCCTCCACTAAAAATTTTAGGTTCCATTATGTATAGTTTACTATATCCAAAATGAAACTAAAATTTCTGTACGAACGAGTAGTTGTGCTTAGTCTCCCCCCCCCCCAAACCAGTTACTACAAAGTCCTTAGACAGTTCCAACATAAATAGTTAGTTTATTGTTTGCAAATATGTTTAATTAGCATAATATTATTTTCTACAATTATCTTCAATGAGATTCTAGCATTGTCTTTAAATATAAATGGAATTTTCAGTCATATAACACATGACTATTAATTTAGTTATGTTTTTTTTGTCAACAAGATACACAAAGAACATATATCTCTCTAATCCATGTTGGTGGCTCGTTAGAACGTGAATAGTATTTGAAGGCATGTGACGAACACTTCGTACTAGCATATCCGCTATTAAATTTCTTGTACGAGGTATGTGAATGAAGTTGAATGTCGTAAAGTTCCCCTTTTTTCATTCGAACTCCTCTAGTTGGGTCGAGAAAGTTGGTCATTCTTCTGGTTCCAATACTATTTTAACCAATTCTGAACAGTCTGTTGCAAATGTAATGTGAGATTGTTGAAAACCTTCATGCATTCCATAGCCCATATGAGAGCTTCGAATTCTGCATGAAGCGGAAACAAACTTTCCCTAATATTCATTGCTTCCGTCATAACAATATCAACTCTCTTGTAGCAACTATACCACCATTGACCTGAGAAATGTTCCCCTCCTTCCATGATCTGTCCACAAAACACCATTAGCCCTGTTGAACCAAATCGTTTCCCAATTTTCATGCCCCTCTTAAGTCTAGCAGAGGGTTTTTTACCTCAAGTAAATGTGCATCTCCCCATGTCACACCTTCTATTTCTGCCATCCGTAAAGTTTCTTGAGAGCTTTTTCTTTTTTTTTCTTGAGAGCTTCTTTCAGTATGATTATAAACCATATTATTCATACTTTTCAGATATACCAAAGTATCCAAGGATATATATATTGATAATATTGTCCGATGGTAGTCTCCAAAAAAAGATAATTCATATTTGTGTAGATAGATACCGAAGGGAATAACTCCGGGTTTGTTTGGATTGGAGACAATGCCCAATTTTTCCTGTGGACATTAAAATAAAACATGTTTTATAGATTTCTCTTCTATTCCATAGCGAGCACAACGTGTATCACATTTGATCCCTCGTCCCATCAAAATTTTTGTTACCGGTAAACATCCTCAAATTGATTGCCAAATAAAATGCCTTCTTTTAGGGGAATATTTTATCTTCCAAGAGAAAGCTTGGAGACTTTTTTAACACTTGGTCCCAGGAAAGGATTATCTCGCCATTATATGGTATGTCTCTCTCTCTCTGTATGATAACCAGATTTCACTGTATATCTACCAGATTTTGTAAAATGCCATCCCAACGAATTAGGTTATGTAGATGACTAAACGGAATACTCATAATCAGAGATACCTCCGCAAGTTCCATGATTATCTCCATCATTTGCTTATTCCAAATCTGATTTTACTGATCAATCAGTTGGTCAACCGTATCTAAATTTTAAATTGTTTTGTTTTTTGTATTGTTGGTCTCGGGCGATAGGCTGGTATCCACGCTTCATTCCAAATTGAAATAGACTCTCCTTTTCTCACCCTCTTAATAAGTCCTTTTTTAACCAGAGACCTAGCTGAGGTAATACTCCTCCATCCATATGATGATGAATATGACCTTATCAGATCTAAAGGATTTGTATTCCGAAAGTATCTTCCTTTGTAAACTCTTGAGAAAAGTATATATGGTTTATCAATTAGTCTCCATAATTGTTTTGCTAAGAAAGCCGTATTTACATCCCGAAATGCCCGAAAACCAGTCCTAATGTTACCTTTATCTCTGCATAATTTATCCCAAGATATCCAGTTCATACATGTACTTGTTCCCCCCGAATTCTACCAAAAGTTAGAAACTACACTCACTAATTTCGTAGTAACTGTTTTGGTAACCGATAACATGACATTACATGATTAGGTAAGGTCGTAGCCACCGCCTTTATCAAGACCTCCTTTCCTCCTCATGAGATAAAATTCATTGTCTAACCATTTACCCACCCATAAAGTCTATCTTTTAAGAAACTGAATACTTGTTTCTTTGACCCACTTAGACTTTAGGGTACACCCAAATATGATCCCGTTCCCCCCATCGTTGTGATCGCTAAAATTTCTTTCATCTCATCACGAACTCCAGCCTCAACCTTATGCCCAAATTGGAGTGATGACTTCGAGAAATTTATTTGTTGACATGAAACTCCCTCATAGTCTTTTAAAATCCGTAAGATAGTATGGCATTCGTCCTTCTTAGCTTTGCAGAAAAATAAACTATCGTCACCAAAAAGGAATGGTGATATTGGAGACATGCTCTTGCCACCTTTAGTCTCGTTAATTGTTTCTATCTTTCTTCGCTTTCTTTTTGTTTGCGATTAGAGCTTCCGTACACAAAATAAATAAGTAGGTGACAAAGGGTCTCCTTGTCGAAGCCCCCTTTGTGGAGCTATATAACCCCCTGACTGATCGTTAATAAGAACTTTATACTGAACCGTGGCTATGCACCGCATTATCCAATTTACCCATTGCGCCGTTGTGATACCCCGTATCCAAAATACGGTCAACGGGCAGCAGAAAGTCAACCGGGGGCAAAATTGTCATTTTACCAAAGTCAGGGGTAAAATGGTAATTATGCCAAAGTTCGAGACGGAAGCTATGACGGGCGAAATGTTCATGTTTAAAAACATAAATAACATTTAGAAGATCAGGATTGGAAGAAACGGAGCAGAAACATGTTTTACGGCTTGTCTGGAATGGAAACCGACAAACCCGAAGAAACTTCAAAATTTCATAACCGGAGCTACGTAAGTCCGAACGGAGTGATTCAAAATGCTAAATTCATCTAATTTGATGGAGAGTCAGCTTATGGAGGTTTTGGGATTTATGGGGATCATTTGGTATTTTCTAAAATAATATTCGCGTAATCGAGGAAAATCGAAGCAACGGGTCAAGATGGGTTTAAGATTGGTTGAGACGGTTTAGCAATGGTTTTTGGACTCAAAGGCTTCACCAGGGACATGTTTCATCACCCCAGAGGTGCCAGCACACTCTTTTTGGTACAAAGAATGGTTTGCATGCACAAAAATGGGTGCATGCATGTGAGAAAGGTTCTTTCACTCTCTCTCAACCTCTCTCTAAACACAACCCACGCCCTTACCTCTCTCCTCTCTCTACAGATTCATCCTATTTACCCAGAAAAACCCAGAAATTCTCTATTCATCTTCAAAGAAACTCAAGAACATTCAAAGTGTTCTTGAGTGTTCTTCATACCTTCCAACACCGAAAATACCATAACTTCTTCATTATAAACCCAAATCAACTTCTGCAAATTTATATAGCTTCCTCTCTGCCTCCTCTACAATCTCCAGCCAGACACCGTCGTCGCCGTCACCGGAGCTCGCTGGAATCTGGCCGGAAAGCATCTGCGGATTAGGGTTTGATGGATCTATCTCTTCCTTCACCAGATCTGAACGTTTAGAAGCCATGTATGGTTAGATATTTTCTTTGCGGTCAGTTTGATAGGTGGATCGTCTTCTGAGTCGCCGGAAAAAGGGGTGAACTGGTCGGTCAATGCCGGATGACCGTCGGTTAACACCGAAGAAAGCTCCACCGCCTCCAATCTTCAAGCCGGTTCTTCAGGGAGTGTGATGGGTCGGTCTGATTCAAGATTTGGGTTGGTTTAAGGCCGGTTCAGCCTTGGTCAACGGTTAGGTCAAACCGATCAACGTTTGACCAAAACCGGATAGGACCGAATAAGCATGTTATGGTTTTAGAATTAAAAAGTTTAATCAATTGTGTGCCGTTAGGTTGTTAGTAATGATTGGTTGATGAATTCATATAGACACCGTTTGATTAGGACCGTATATGCATCTATATATGTATAAGAACAATAATTAATGAATCTATATACGTGAATTAAGACGACCTTAAAATATGAGTTAAACCTAAACAAACGTATAGAATATTATAACGGGATTGGGGTTTAGGGTTAATAGCGGGAACGGGTAATGAATCAATTAAATGATAATGAGACGTCAGGGAGTTAGTAAGTTTACTAACTCAAAACCGACGGATCGAGGAGTTGTTAAAAGATATCTAGACTGAGATAGTAAAGGAAGTGGAGTGAGTTGTAAGCCGTCTGCGGGTTAGCAATCCGCTAACCCAAGGTAGCGGATAAGAATGAATTAAAAGACTTAGAAACCCTAATAGGCCTGCTTGTGTGGTGGTTTTGTGATTGATTGTGATTGTGTGATTATTGTGCTGTTGTTGTGAGCTTTGTGTGCAGGCTTGTTAGACTGCTCGGTGTTGGGCCGAGCAGTTGTTGTTGACACTTACTCCGGTCACGGGACCGGGTAAGTCAGTTGGTGCTGATTAGGTATCTTACCTAGTCAGAGCGGTGGTAGCGTAGTGGCTTGTGGAATGGTTGGGATTTATTATTTATATTGATTGTGTGATATGTGCTAGAGTCTCAGCGAGTCATCGTGTTTATATTTCTGCACTAGGACTCTGGGGTGCGTTAGATTCCGCAAGCCTAGGTTTTGTTTACGTTCCGGTACTTCCGACCCGATTGGATCCTCGGGTTTTACCTCGGATTATGATGATTCCAGTTATGGTGTTAACCTATTTGGTGACGCTGGTAGGTGTTTTACTCGGAGAATACGGGGTCATGACCTAGGGCCGAATCACATGGAAACTCTAGCTATCTAGGGGTAGTCCGAGTCACCGCGTATCGATGGACGGAGAACGGTGTCCTAATCATGGGACCTTGCGTACACGTTTAGGAGTCGTGGGTTAGTTACCATATAGGTGACGATGTAAACCCGTGGAAGTTACTGAGATCATAGGGCCCAGTGTTGTTTTGTTATATCTTTCGTTGCGCGTTAGATAGATGATAAACCATGGATTTTAGGGATTTTAACCATGGTATATATCTTATTTATCGAGTCTATTATTATGTTTTAGAGTCTTTTCAGGTATTTGTTAGGTACAAGCACATTTGGAGCAGATTTGGTGATTATGGCACTTTCTGGAGCTTTTTGGAGTGTTTGGCCGAGAGATAGAGTTCTCTTTGGACATTTGAGACATGCATCGATCGACACACCTTTGGTGTCGATCGTTGCATATGCGAGATGGGCCAGACTCGGCGGTTTAATGAAGAATGCTGATATTGCAGAAAAGCCCAGATATTTACACAAAGCCCAAAACGTGTTTTAGACTATATATTAGGGTTTTTAGCCACTTGTTTAGGCTACGCTTTTCTTACGCTTTATTTTATTTCAGAGAGAGTTAGGGGCTGATCTTGTTCTCGAAAGAGACTTGATTTTGAACCCCAGATCTTTACTTTGTTTTATGATATTTGGTTTTCTATTCAAGATGTTTTCTGTTTCGATGAACATGTCTGAGTAGATTACATGTTAGGTGTAGGGATTCTCATTAGGGATTTCATGGAATTATAGTTTAATTAATCCGTAGGGATTCATATCCTCTAGTTCTTCATCTAGGTTGATCTTAATGCATAATCTGAATTAGCTACTTAGATTATTGATATCAGATCTGTTGGCGCAGCGAGAGTTGGTTAATAGATTAGAAAAGAACCTAGCTGAGCAAATAACCTATTCGCAAAGAGATTTGGCTTAGGGAATTTGTGAACGAAAGAACCTAAACTAAATGCATGTTTAGAACTCTAGAATTCGCAAAGAGATTTGGTTTTCTAGGTTGTTAAACATAGTTAGCATTCGCAGCGAGAGTTGGTTTGTTATATGATTGTGATTCTAGTTCTAGAATATCGATATCTGAATCATGTTAATTGATTGATTGCTTGTGTTCCTGATTTCCTGATAACTTCCTAGACTTAACGCTTCGCTTCCTTGCTCACAACTCGCTGGTATTTACCTTCTGCTTGCTGATTTACTGCTTTCCCATATTGCTTTCTCCTAGTTTTTAACTTAATCGTTCTAAATCTATCGTTGACCGGAGTCCCTGTGGATTCGATACCCTAAGTACTACAACTACATCATTGTGCAAATGCAGTTAGTATAGGGATTAAAACTAGACCTATCAATAGACCGAGTCTAATCGAGGACACGTGCCGCAGTGCCTTCGATTTCCACATTTCTCCTTATCTTTGGCATTGATTGTGTGTTGTGGGTTTATCACGACGTGGTAGTGCGTGATCGACCGTTTATTCCTGTTGATTGTTATTTTGGGTTTTGGGGCGGGTATCTGTAGTTCTAGATAGACTAGAAGCCATTAGTGGGGAGCCGATTCACTAGGTTATCTTAGATCGCTCATTAGACTCTTTTGTGTTTTTCAGGTTTAGCAGCGACGGATGCGGGAGGTCCTCGGTGTAGTTTCGGGATTGCTTGTGGCGGGATTTGATTCGGGGTTTTGATTGTTTTTATTTCGGTTCGGCTTTGGCGCCATTCGTGTGTTTGAGTTAATTGTGTGTTTTGAATTGGCGATTGTTTGTAAAAATCTATTAAACGTTGTGCTTAACGTTTGATTACTCAAAAATGAAATTGTTTCCCTGATGTTGGGTTTCGTCCGAACCGACACAACTCATTGAAGTAGTACGAGTTGTACAGCTTTGTACTATGGATATGAGTATAGCGGAGTCAAAGATGTGTTAGTGCGAACCTTTGTCTCAAACCGATCCATCTCTGGCTTCGTCCTGTGGCGAACCTTTCCTGTTCGACTTGCTCGGGTTCGATCGGTCATGTTCTTGTTTGATTGTTGACCGGTCAGCTCGACAGTCAGCGGAGAATGGGAAAGGGGCGTTACAGGAAAGGTGGTATCAGAGCATGGTTCTGCATGGGTTTCGAAACATTTCATTTTTGAGTGTTTTTCGTGTTTTATCGAGTCAAATGTGTCACACAAGCATCCATTAGGAAACCGAGCCGCGTCCGTTAAACCCGGGGTTGGGATGGGAAAGTAGAATTTTTGTATTATTCGTACTAACTTGTCTTTGTGTTTTTGATTGCAGTCTTACAGCAGTGTGTCCTGGGTGGGGTGGAGGGGTGTGTGTGTGTGTGCACGGAGTTGTTTCAGCTGAGCAGTATGAGTCCGCATGGATCAGTTGGTTCGCCGCAGGGACAGTTGATTCAGTTTCAGGGATACCCAGCTTTGCCAGGCCATTCACGAGGATCTCATATGTCGGATCGTCCACCAGTCCCATTACGACAGTTACAGGGTGCCAGAGCAGCACAAGTATATTGGTCGCCTCTTCCGGACCCGTTACCTGCATATATGGAGGATGATGCGGGTAGTCGAGACCCTTACGCAGGAGTGATGGGATTCTTAGGAGGAGCAGACGTGGAGCTACAGTTACCGCCACAGTGGCCAGAGCCGGATGTGCCACAGATACTTGCAGCATCAGACGTGCCACCGGTGTATCAGGCACCACTTCTTGAGGCCCCCGAGTTTCCCCCGCCGCTTCGTGTGGAGGATTATTTGTTGAGTCCGCTACCGTTTGGCTTCGACCTGGATATGGAGCCTATGGACCCGGAGAAGCGTCAGCACTGGGAGCAGCAGGTAGATGAGCAGGTAGCGATGCTAGAGGATATCTTGGAGCAGCAGGTTGGACCCCATCATCAGTTAGACCCACGAGCCAGATCACCCCGTACATCGTTCGACATGGTTATGTCAGCAGCATCTACTGAGTCTCAGTTCGAGTCAGTCTCGCCACCAGCCAAAATGGTAGAGGCATCGCCAGCAGTACCAGAGAGGAGAGCATGCAGTGGATGTGGAGTGTATGAGTTTCTTTTGTATTGGTGTCCCCGAGAAGTAGACCCGCGTCTTCGAGAGCCGTACCATCCAGTACCGGGACCCGAGCATTGTCCGTTATGTGGTCACGAGGGCCATGGAGCATCGACTTGCCCCACCGTTGGATCAGGAGCGTGTATGCCCTTTGGAGAGCCGTGTCGAGCCCCAGTACCAGAGAACTACCGAGCTGGACCTAGTCACAGAGATACCGATCCCAGTCAGCCACCCGTTGTTTAGTTCCCGGTCATTCAGCCGTCCAAACCCGAGCCAATGAGGACTTGCCAGTTTTGTAGAGGTTAGGGTCATCTCGCACCCGATTGTTTTATGGATCCCCCGTCAGAGCCAACTTCTCCTTGTCAATTGTGTGGTAGTTATGATCATCAGGCATCCGCGTGTTACCGTGGACTGCGTTCAACGTCTACTCAAGTCTGTCAGGTATGTGTCCGCGCAGGTCACAATGCTTATCTTTGCCCGATAGCCGAACCGCAGCATGTCAGAGCACCATCTCGAGAGGCACACCCGCCACACCCTCCCGGCGCACCTGCCAGCGGATACTTCAGCGAGCCGTTTTACCAGTGGTGTTGGGCATTTCGGTCGTGCTGGAGGCGCTAGGTTTGGATAGGAGTAGTTAGGCCAGGTAAGTGGGGGCACTAACTTTCTTTTTGTCTTGTAGATAGATCGGCGGATAGGCAACTTTGCGTGTCGTCTTTGACTTTTCTGATGTATAGCGGCGTCGTATAGGTTTTTGGATATGACGGCCTTATGTACGGACTCTGATCAGGACCATGTACTAAAAATGTTATGATGTATGATATATCGTTTTATGTATGTGGTGGATGCAGAGTGTTCGGCTGATCGTTTTGAGTAGCATAGTAATTGTTTGCCTGATTGAGATGGTTCTGAAAGAAATATATTACTGTGTGAAATCAAATGATGAGCGGAACTGACGACCGTTCATCATGACCCGAACCCGAACTGACGACGCATCCGACCGATCATTAGATTGCGTGAATATGTGTGTGGTAATTGCTTGTTTTCATTTCCTGTTTATTGATTGATTGATTGATTTGTGTTGCGGTAGATTGCGTAGTATTAGCGAGCGTGGTTTTTGGTAGATTAATCGTTTTTGGTCTTAGAGACCGTTGGATTGCTAGTTGTTCGGAAATTTGAGTAGTGATTGGTAGCTTTTCTCAGATTCGTTAGAAAGGCAAGGAGTTAATTTTATTTTAGTTTTATTTCGGGTTTTGGAGCTGATTAAGAATGGTTGTGTTCAACCGTCAATTCACGAGGGAACGGACTTATAGTGTATTGTTATTTAATCACGAGTAACCATCAGGTACGTGATTAAGTAACCATATTCCTATGGGAAAGTGATGTCGGGGATAGATCGGGATGAAACTAATTGTTCTAGTGAGTTGTTGAATTGAATGTAGGACGAAATGGCGATGCGATGTGAATACGAGACCGAACCCGAACCCGAAAGCGAGATGAAGTGTCAAGACGTCGTGAGACAAGTAGACCGGACAGTGAAGCAGTGGTAGACATCGTCAGTGGAAAATGTATCAGCTTATCAAGCGACCGACAGGAAGAAGCCGAGAAGTATGATGAGTTAGCAAAAAGATTTGGAAAGGAGGGTTGAGGTTATTGTGGAATCAGCCAGAAGGGAGCAAGCGATCAGATTCTTGTAGAGTGTCCCAGAAAGAAAGAAAGAAGTCGCAATCAGAAAGATTTGGAGGTCGAAGCGAAGTGGGGAAGGCCGAAGTGAGAGTCAGGGCAGAGAAACTATCAGGGAATGAGTGTAAGGATCGAGACCGATGGAGACAGTTCAAGGTTGAGTGAAGCAAGGAAGACAAGACTGAGAAGCAGAGTGGAATTGTTGTGAAGATCAGTTGGGTAGAAAAGAACAAGACAGAAGGATCGCAGTAATGATGGGTGTTAGCAGAATGCAGCAGTGATCGAGTATAGAAGCGTCGGAGTGAAGTGATGAAGCAACTTGCAGGGTTCGGAACCGATTTGAAGTCTGTTAGTGACGGAGAATTCGGGGACCGGATTCTTGTAAGTGGGGAAGAATGTGATACCCCGTATCCAAAATACGGTCAACGGGCAGCAGAAAGTCAACTGGGGGCAAAATTGTCATTTTACCAAAGTCAGGGGTAAAATGGTAATTGTGCCAAAGTTCAAGACGGAAGCTATGACGGGCCAAATGTTCATGTTTAACAATATAAAGAACATTTAGAAGACCAGGACAGGAAGAAACAGAGCAGAAACATGTTTTACGGCTTGTCTGGAATGGAAACCGACAAACCTGAAGAAACTTCGAAATTTCATAACCGGATCTATGTAAATCCGAACGGAGTGATTCGAAATGCTAAATTCATATAATTTCAGGGAGAGTCAGATTATGGAGGTTTTGGGGTTTATGGGAATCAGTTGGTATTTTCTAAAACAATATTCGCGTAATCGAGGAAAATCGAAGCAACGGGTCAAGATGGGTTTAAGATTGGTTGGGCCGGTTTAGCAATGGTTTTTGGACTCAAAGGCTTCACCAGGGATATGTGTCATCACCCCAGAGGTTCCATCACACTCTTTTTGGTACAAAGAATGGTTTGCATGCACAAAAATGGGTGCATGCATGTGAGAAAGGTTCTTTCACTCTCTCTCAACCTCTCTCTAAACACAACCCACACCCTTACCTCTCTCCTCTCTCTCCAGATTCATCTCATTTACCCAGAAAGACCCAGAAATTCCCTATGCATCTTCAAAGAAACTCAAGAACATTCAAAGTATTCTTGAGTGTTCTTCATACCTTCCAACACCGAAAATTTCATAACTTCTTCATTATAAACCCAAATCAACTTCTGAAAAGTGCTATAGCTTCCTATATCCCTCCTCTACAATCTCCAGCCAGCCACCGTCGTCTCCGTCGCCGGAGCTCGCCGGAATCTGGCCGAAAAGCATCCGCAGATTAGGGTTTGATGGATCTCTCTCTTCCTTCACCAGATCTGAACGTTTGGAAGCCATGGATGGCTAGATCTTTTCATTGCGGTCAGTTTGATAGGTGTATCGTCTTCTGAGTCGCCGGAAAAAGGGGTGAACCGGCCGGTCAACGCCGGACCACCGTCGGTCAACGCCGGAGGAGTCGCCGGAGAAAGCTCCACTGCCTCCAATCTTCAAGCCGGTTCTTCAGGGAGTGTAATGGGTTGGTCTGATTCAATATTTAGGTTGGTATAAGGCCGGTTCAGCCTTGGTCAACGGTTAGGTCAAACCGGTCAACGTTTGACGAAAACCGGTTTAACCTAACCGGTTTAAATTAGACCGGTTCAGTTGGTTCTGATGGTTCAGTGGTTAAACCAGTTTGGTTTGGGAAGTCAACACGTCCAAGTCAAGTCAACGGTTAACTCTTCGGTCAACGGTCAACGCCGCCGGTCAACGGTCAATGCCGTGTACAACGTCGGTCAACACGTTGACTCCGGCCATTGAAGACTTGCGGTTCTTGTCAGGGTGTTCGGGAATCTCCGGAGTTCGAGTTCGGGCATTTGGGAAGTTCGGGTTCTAGTTCGGTGGTCTCGGGATTGATAGGTGTAAGTTTTAATCCCTATACTAACTGCAAGTGCACAGTAATATCAATGTAGTACTTAGGGTATCGAATCCACAAGGACTCAGGGCAATGATAGATTTAGAACAGTCAAGATTAAACTAGGAGAAAGCAAATCTGATTAGAAACTAAAAGCAAAACAAGAAAGTAAATCGATAGCTGGATTGGTTTGAAAGCAATTAACTAAAAGCGCTAAGTCTAGAGAGTTCTCAGGAAATCAGACAAGCAGATAAGTCATTCAGTCAGGATCAAATTAGGTACAGTTCTAGAACTCAAAACACATTTATAGAATTAACCAACTTTCGTTGTGAGAATTCTCTAAGCCTAATTGCAGAAATCCAAATGTCTTTGTAATTCCTAACAGATTAAACCAGCTTTAACAATCAAGTTCGATATGTTCACAATTCAATTAAACCAAATTTCTTTGCGAGTAATTCAATTGCTCAACCTAAATAGTTCAGATTCTAAACCACACTTTCGTGTCAATTTTGTTGGGAATCCGAGCCAATTCTACAGATTCAGAATTCTCGCGAGTTCCCGATAGCCTAGGATCTAGGGTTTAGTTAATTGAATCATGATCTTACCTCGTGATTACCTGGTGTTTGGCAGCGGAAGATGGATCAGGTAATATGAGATCTACTGCGCCTCAGATGCTGCGCCTCTATCGTAGTCCACACGCACACAAGATGGAATCCGCCGGGTTGCTAGCGCCGGTGCTCGGATCTCTCTGGGACTTTAGTTTCTAGAGGAAGAGCTTCTGTTTTCTGTCTCAGAAAACTGTCTAGGCGGCTCGTCTGAACACTTACTCGGTCGAGATACAAAGAACGAGTTTATATATTGACCTCGCGGTGAACCGAAACATCAGTCTCGGTTTCGCCCTTGTGTCGACCGACACACTTAGTGGTGTCGATCGACACATGCCCTGTATCGACCGACGCACCCAATGGTGTCGATCGATACACCTCTTAGAAACTCAACTCGATGTGTATCTAATACACATCGATCAGACCATATGCCAATGATCAATCCCATGCAGAGTATATCCAACTTGCTTAGGTGTGTGACCCTGTAGGTTCACACGATACCAGAAATGAGCTACAACTCATTTGTCATAAGTGGTTTCTAGCAAAACATTATGAATGCCTAGTATCACATGAATTGTCCGATCTCGACAATACAACTATCATTAGAGTTCGTACAATGTGATTTCAGGACATAATCCCAACAATCTCCCACTTGTACTGGAATCACCTATTCCTATAATCCCTTTGTCTCTATATCTCGATATGGCATAAGGCAAGAGACTGTGTCATCCTTATTATAGCCAACATCATGTTCATCGAACTTCTGATCTATAC
This sequence comes from Orychophragmus violaceus, assembly GCA_030180135.1. Lineage (NCBI taxonomy): Eukaryota > Viridiplantae > Streptophyta > Magnoliopsida > Brassicales > Brassicaceae > Orychophragmus > Orychophragmus violaceus. Next base: position 65,713,171 of record CM058232.1, on the reverse strand, counting down.
TGATAAAACAAACGACTGACAATCACCTCGTTTGAGCACGGCCATGCATTTTCTCAGTATCAAATCTTCGATGGGCCCTGAGATATTTATCTCCCGTTGTAACAGGAGGGACAAATCCCATCTTGTTCCATCCCTGTTTCTACACATACTTCAAGATACGCACGAGCAATGCCGTTATAGTCGCCAGTTACGGAACGACGTTTGACAAGGTCAACACGCACCAATTCATATGCCAGAAAGCATGATGAACTCAGGTCTAAGGACTATACTCTATAGTCGTAATGAGAACCTCCCATGACACTGATTAATTCATATCCTGCGGAGTTCTCATTAAGCGGGTCATGTCCAATCATATGTTCACCAACATATATCTATGTGACTGACTGTGATAATCATATCATTGACTCCATGAAACTTAGTCCAACAGTCACCTCACATACTAGTCTGCGCGGTTGTTAGTGTCCCATTTTAACAACCTTGACTAGGGACAATCATAATTTATGTCATCTTTTACTTATAGGGTTTCATGATCAAGTCTTCAACTTGATGACCTATAAGATGACCATAAAGTACTTTGGGACCATTATTTAATTATCCAATAATTAAATAATACTGATGTCAGTTTTAACTTACACAAACACTGCCAAAGCATGTATATGTTAAGTTTACAACATAACTAAAATAACTCCCACTAGAATCAAGATCATCTTATCAGATATCTTATACCTACAGCAACAGAATAAATTCCGTGCTTAGGTTGTGGGAGAGAGTGCGGTGCTATTGCTTGAAACAATTTCAACAAATTACACTGCCATTCAGATAAAAGCACTATTCTACGGTCTACTGCTTGGAGCCTTTCCAACAGTTAGCACCGCTATTCAGACAAAGGGACATAACCAGGTGGGAACCGGGAATCGTCTTTGTCCGACTAACTACTTTCAACTGGTTCGTCACTTTATCAGTTCACCACGAACCTATCCTTAGTGTTTCTCAACACTTGGGATATTTCTGGTAACTATTCAGTGACTATTACCGGAGTACATTGGTATTTTCTCGTCATACTTTATGCTTAAGCTGCATCTAGACGAGCGCAAAATATGGCATTCATGATGGATTCTATTGCATCAGCATAAGTAATCACACTCATTAATACTAGTTCAGACAGTGTTCAAAACACTTCTTCTTGCTAATATCGTTACTAGCTCAACCAGTGTCTAAGACACTGCATCTCGCTTGGATAATTGCCATAAGACCTTTGGTATGAAGCCATTCTTGGAATCAAGCACATTTGAACTGTCCAATACCTTATGAACATAAGGATTTTGACACGATCCAATTAGCCTACTTAATCTATGTCAATAGATTCTTATTCCAAGAATTCACTCGGCTACTCCCAAGTCTTTTGTTTAAATTTGACTTCTGACCTAAATCTTGACAAGACTTTAGTGTCGGAACGTCGTTTGTGAGATTCAAGTATGTTATCTACATACTGTGTGAGAATTGCCATTACGCTCCCACTAGTCTCCTTGCAAACGCATGGTTTCTTTTTCTTTCTGATCAAGTCAAAACTTTTGACCACATTATCAGAATGTTGATTCCAACTCCAAGATGTTTGTTTCAATCCAGAAATGGATCGGTGAAGCTAACATTCATACCCAGCCAATTTTTCGGAGTTGGGGCTCACCATCGCTTCTTTGAATTTCGCATGTTCGTCACTTTTCAATGATCAACAGATCACGACAATTGGTTACGAGAAATCACTCTCGAGTTAGTGACGGATCCTTTCGGATCTGCGAACTTCAGGCTCCACAGGTGTAGATCTTACAACACTTTGTAGATCTCACCGCTGCTCTCTCTCATCAGGTTGAGCAGCCTCCTGTGTTTATCGAATTTCTTCGATGTGTACTTTTACTCCCACTGTTCCTTTTGAAAGTGTGATCTTTCTTAAAAGACACAGTTCTGGGCAATAAAAGTACTAAGCCTTGGTTTCCTTAGGACAACCAGCGATGTGGAACTTATCATATGTGGGTTCAAGTTTGTTTGTTGACTACTGTCTTACACAAACCTTGCAATCCCAATTAATCAGAAAAACAAATTGGAAATCACCCAGTCCACATCCAATGTGGTGTTTTTCACTGATTCTGATAGAAACCTTTTAGCGTGAACATAGACATTTCAGAACGTATTCTTAAATGGTTATGGAAGATTCATGTGATTCATCATTAATCGAATCATGTCTCATAAGATCTGATTCATTCTTTCAGATGATCACCCAATTCTTGACTCTAGTATTTTCCTCCGCGATTCAATCGAGGATCTCAATACTTCTGTAAAATTGGTTTTACACTTCATCTTGGAACTCCCTTAAGGGATTCCAGCTTGTGTCTCATCAAATGAACACAGCCATGCTTATTGATGCCATCAATAAAGTAATGAAGTACAGAATATTTCCTTTGGCAATAATGCTAGTTGGGCCGCATTCACGAATCTGTGTAGGGCCCAATAAGCCTCTGGCCCGTTTCCTTTTAGCTCTGCTAAATGGGCCTTAGTCATTTGGTCCAGTGAACAGAATTCATATCTCAAATGATTAACAATCGAATGAGTCCAAAACTATGGATTTACTGAATCCGCTTCACTCTTGTGGTTAAACGACTATACCAAAGAAAAGTCGAGTTCGAGTCATCAGACTCAAACCGTTTGGTATTTATGTTATATTCATGTTGGTTTAAGATATAAAACCCATTCTAAACGGGGTGCTACCATAGAATATTTCATTAAGATCCAAAGAACAAAACTTGTCTTTTATCAAAATGAAAAACATCCAAATTCTCAAAAGAAAATGAAAGACATTTCTGCACAAGGCAGATACATAGTAGCAATTACTTAATTTTTAAAACCAAGTATGAAAGGCTCCTACAAGTGAAGAATCTCTACGGCTTATGTAGCAACCATTGCTTCAACCAGACACGTAGTTCCACTTGTCCTTTCTTCAACGTTCTACTGTCGCTTAGGTCCTGCATATTTCAAAAATATCAGTACCACAACAAGCATCCAATACTTATGTAGAACTTGAATTAATAACACAATACCTGAAGAAGAAGTACCATACATCTTCTCCATCTCTTGTGAATCTTCCAAGAATTTATTGCAATTTCTCTTCCAATGCCCCGACTCATTACAGTAGAAGCACTTACTAACACCAGATGGGCTTGACTTGGGCTTATAAGATGACACAGGCTTATCCTGATTCCAAATCTGGACGGCCCAGCCTCTACCCTTGCCAACACAAGATTCCTCAAATCTTTTACCCTTTATGATGTCATACTCTGCTGTTTTGAGCATACCATGCATCTCAGTCAACGTCTTCGTCAAGCCTTTCTTGATATAGTTCTTAACGAACTTGTCATAGCTTGACGGCAGTGACTGCAGAATGATGTTAGTAGCCAACTCCAAGCTGACAGGACATTCCAGTCTCCCCAGGTTATCAATGTAACCCAGCAGTTTAATGACATGAGGACTGACTGGAGCATCTTCTGGTAGTTTGCACCCAGTGAGAGACTTCACCATCTGGAATCTCTCAACTCGTGCCAGATCTTGAAACTTCAGTTTCAGGCTGGTGATCATCTCTATCGGCGACTCCATGTTCTCATACTGACTCTTCAAGTCTGAGTTCATGGAAGCCAACATCAGACCACGCACATCTACCACATCAGTATAATGCTTATTCCAAGCATTATACACTGCATGCGAGCGATTGGTCCCAAGCTTTTCTGGAAGAGCCTTTTCAAGGACTTAGTCCTTGCTCTCCTGCTTGAGAATGAATCTCAGATTCCGATACCAATCAAGGAAGTTGGATCCATTTAACTTGTCCTTCTCAAGGACGGATCGCAACGAGAAAGTAGTCATAGACATAAGCTGAAATCCAAGAAAAACAAAGATTTAGTTATGTGTATGATGAGAAATCTTATCGAATAAGAAAACTCGCATTATATTCAAACAATGTTTCCTCTATGAATATAATAATCCAAGATCCATACTTCACCAAAATCTGAGTGGGCGACTGGCCATTACCCAAACTTTAGTTATCTAGGTAAGCAAATCATTGCTAATTGTACTCGGTACAACTCTTGGTTGTGGATGAGACAAACTATGTCTAATCCACTCTGATGTCTCTGGGATCAGAACTTCTGATAGCTCAGTCAAGTAAAACCAATCTTTTCTGCCTTGTGATCACTGACAGTTGCACTGCAAGTCTGTCAATGATCACCTGCATTACTCATGTTGTTGTGGGTACCAAGGACTCCAAGTATATCCAACAGCAACATGAGTCTTGACAGTAGACAAGATCGGGCAAGCATCAAGGTCACTTGATACTTAGTTGAGGAAACTAAACTCTGAAGGTTAGCAAATCAATTTGTTGGGTCATGTAATTGTTGATGTTTAGCAACTGCAAATCCATCAACATAACTACCTACCTTACTCACGTAATTGTGGACAACAAGCTCTTGGCTAGACCATCACACAACTAAACGAGTCTTGACAGTTGACCACATTGAAGCTAATCTTTGATCAATGTTTAAGTCTAGTTTGGTTTCTGCAAATTCAAGGTTGAATAACCAGAATTTCAAACACTGCGTCGATCGACGCAGACTATGTATGTCGATCGATACTACCAAACAACACCGGACTTCAATAACCAGTTAATCCAATTAACCCGGTTCATTGAACCGGTCATGTCGATCGACACAACCCATGTGTGACGGTCGACATAGACCTAAACCGAAAATCATTTTGATAACCGGTCCAATCCAATTGAACCGACTTATCTGATCAAACTGATCTTAACCAATCGGTTTATCCTAATTGGGATTATCAGTTCAATCCAATTGAACCAATTCATCCAATTTAAACCGTTTAAACCAGTTTCAACTGATTGCGATAACCAGTCCAACTCAATTGAACCGACTTATCCAATCAAACTGATTTATCCCATCGGTTCATGCTAATTGAGATAATCAGTTCAATCCAATTGAACTAATTCATCCAATTTAAACCGATCTATTCGGACTTAACCAAGCATGATAACCGGTCCAATTCAATTGAACCGATTAACCATTCGCTCGGCCTGTGTCGATCGACACTCAACCTGTGTCGATCGACGCAGTAGGCCCTTTAGGTTTTCTTCGAGAAAACCCTAGCCGCCGAATATTGGTCTGTGTCGACCGACACTCAAACTGTGTCGATCGACACTCGACCGTGTCTGCTCTGTGTCGACCGATACACCCAGTGTGTCGATCGACACAGAAGGCTTTCGGTTTTTCTTCGCGAAAAACCCTAGCCGCCGAATCTTGTCGTTTTCGCCGTTCTGTGTCGACCGACACACCTAGTGTGTCGATCGACACTGTGCGAAAACACAGACTCGTGCTTGATCGAAAACGATCTGACCTGTTCAATCTAAACAACTTGTTCTAGCGAATCTAAATCATCAAATTCAATAAACAGGTCTGATTCAATGATAAAACCCTAAGGCTCTGATACCACTGTTGGGAATCCGAGCCAATTCTACAGATTCAGAATTCTCGCGAGTTCCCGATAGCCTAGGATCTAGGGTTTAGTTAATTGAATCATGATCTCACCTCGTGATTACCTGGTGTTTGGCAGCGGAAGATGGATCAGGTAATACGAGATCTACTGCGCCTCAGATGCTGCGCCTCTATCGTAGTCCACACGCACACAAGCTGGAATCCGCCGGGTTGCTAGCGCCGGTGCTCGGATCTCTCTGGGACTTTAGTTTCTAGAGGAAGAGCTTCTGTTTTCTGTCTCAGAAAACTGTCTAGGCGGCTCGTCTGAACACTTACTCGGTCGAGATACAAAGAACGAGTTTATATATTGACCTCGCGGTGAACCGAAACATCAGTCTCGGTTTTGCCCTTGTGTCGACCGACACACTTAGTGGTGTCGATCGACACACGCCCTGTATCGACCGACGCACCCAATGGTGTCGATCGATACACCTCTTAGAAACTCAACTCGATGTGTATCTAATACACATCGATCAGACCATATGCCAATGATCAATCCCATGCAGAGTATATCCAACTTGCTTAGGTGTGTGACCCTGTAGGTTCACACGATACCAGAAATGAGCTACAACTCATTTGTCATAAGTGGTTTCTAGCAAAACATTATGACTACCTAGTATCACATGAATTGTCCGATCTCGACAATACAACTATCATTAGAGTTCGTACAATGTGATTTCAGGACATAATCCCAACAAATTTAACAACCTAAGATCTAGATTCTAAGTGATCAGGTTAGAACTAGTATTAAACACAATTTAGCTTGAAGAACATCTATGATATGAATCCTTAACTGAATTAATTATATCTAGCAAGTCATAAAATCTTTAATGAGAATCCCTAAACCTAACTATGAATCTACTCAGACATGGAATATGAAAACATAATCAAAGAATTAATAGATTGCATAAAAGAGAATAATAAAGTAAAGGGGTTCGAAATCTTCTCCAAAATAAGCAGAAAGCAGTACAGGAATCAGATCAGCCCCAAGCTCTAAAAACTCTATGCTCTAAGTATGAAAGCGTCTCTAAAAACTGATGTAAAAACCTAATTATATAGCTAAATCACGTCTTGGGGCTTCTTTGTAATTCTTGGAAACTTCTGGGCAAAACTGTGAATACTTCATTCTTCATTAACCGCCGAGTTTGGCCCATCTCGCTCGTGTGTCGATCGATGCACATAGTGTGTCGATCGATGCATTACTCTGTTTCGGACAGTGAGCTCTATCTCTCGGGTCAAAGCACCAAAATGCTCCAAAAAGCTCCAATAACTCCAATTCCGCTCCAAAAGTGCTAGTACCTAATAACACCTGTAAAAGACTCTAAAGAAACACTAAAAGACTCTAAAACACACTTATATCATGGTCTAAAACCGGTAAAAACCATGATATATCAGGGATTCATACCGTGTCAGAGCCGCCATTTCCGCACCTATCTCACAGTGAGTCGGCTCACAAACTCCTAGATTCATATAAACCGGGAATCGAGAAACCGTAGTACTAGGATTGCATACCAGTTAATAACCTGATTAGTAAATTGTTAATTAAATGGACGTTTAATGATAAACCGGATAGGACTGAATAAGCATGTTAGGGTTTTAGAATTAAAAAGTTTAATCAATTGTGTGCCGTTAGGTTGTTAGTAACGATTGGTTGATGCATTCATATAGACACCGTTTGATTAGGACCGGATATGCATCTATATATGTATAAGAAAAATAATGAATGAATCTGTATACGGGAATTAAGACGACCTTAAAATATGAGTTAAACCTAAACAAACGTATAGAATATTATAACGGGATTGGGGTTTAGGTTTAATAGCGGGAATGGGTAATGAATCAATTAAATGATAATGAGACGTCGGGGAGTTAGTAAGTTTACTAACTCTAAACCGACGGATCGAGGAGTTGTTAAAAGATATCTAGACTGAGACAGTAAAGGAAGTGGAGTGAGTTGTAAGACGTCTACGGGTTAGCAATCCGCTAACCCAAGCTAGCGGATAAGAATGAATTAAAAGAATTAGAAACCCTAATAGGCCTGCTTGTGTGGTGTTGTTGTGATTGATTGTGATTGTGTGATTATTGTGCTGTTGTTGTGAGCTTTGTGTGCAGGCTTGTTAGACTGCTCGGTGTTGGGCCGAGCAGTTGTTGTTGACACTTACTCTGATCATGGGACCGGGTAAGTTAGTTGGTGCTGATTAGGTATCTTACCTAGTCAGAGCAGTGGTAGCGTAGTGGCTTGCGGAATGGTTGGGGATTTATTATTGATATTGATTGTGTGATCTGTGCTAGAGTCCTAGCGAGTCTGCGTGTTTATATTTCTGCAATAGGACTCTAGGGTGCGTTAGATTCCGCAAGCCTAGGTTTTTTTTACGTTCCCGTACTTCCGACCCGATTGGATCCTCGGGTTTTACCTAATCGGATCATGGTGATTCCGGTTATGGTGTTAACCTACTGGGTGACGCCGGTAAGTGTATGATTCGGAGAATACGGAGTCATGTCCTACAGCCGAATCACATGGAAACTCTGGCTATCTAGGGGTCCGAGTCACCGCGTATCGATGGACGGAGAACAGTGTCCTAATCGTGGGACCTTGCGTACACGTTTAGGAGTCGTGGGTTAGTTACCATATAGGTGACGATGTAAACCCGTGGAAGTTACCGAGATCGTAGGGCCCAATGTTGTTTTGTTATATCTTTCGTTGCGCGTTAGATAGACCGAGTCTAATCGAGGACACGTGCCGCAGTGCCTTCGATTTCCACATTTCTCCTTATCTTTGGAATTGATTGTGTGTTGTGGGTTTATCACGACATGGTAGTGCATGATCGACCATTTATTCCTGTTGATTGTTATTTTGGGTTTTGGGGCGGGAATCTGTAGTTCTAGATAGACTAGAAGCCATTAGTGGGGAGTCGATTCACTGGGTGATCTTAGATCGCTCATTAGACTCTTTTGTAATTTTCAGGTTTAGCAGCGACGGATGCGGGAGGTCCTCGGTGTAGTTTCGGGATTGCTTGTGGCGGGATTTGATTCGGGGTTTTGATTGTTTTTATTTCGGTTCGGCTTTGGCGCCATTCGTGTGTTTGAGTTAATTGTGTGTTTTGAATTGGCGATTATTTGTAAAAATCTATTAAACGTTGTGTTTAACGTTTGATTACTCAAAAATGAAATTGTTTCCCGGATATTGGGTTTCGTCCGAAACGACACAACTCATTGAAGTAGTACGAGTTGTACAGCTTTGTACTATGGATATGAGGATATCGGAGTCAAAGATGGGTTAGTGCGAGCCTTTGTCTCAAACCGATCCGTCTCTGGCTTCCACCTGTGGCGAACCTTTCCTGTTCGACTTGCTCGGGTTTGATCGGTCATGTTCTTGTTTGATTGTTGACCGGTCAGCTCGACAGTCAGCAGAGAATGGGAAAGGGGCGTTACAGCCGCAAAGCCCATTTTGCTGAGGAGGTTCTCAATGAAAGCGCGTTCAACCCGATCATAAGCTTTGCTCATATCTGTCTTAATTGCCATAAATTTACCTTTACAAGATGGATTTGTTCAACATTTCGTGGGCTATCAGAATATTATCTGAAATCAATCTCCATGCAACAAACGCCGATTGCATTTCCAAAACAAGTTTTCCTAGAAGCCCCTTTAGATGTTGACACAAAACCTTGGATATGATATTATAACCTACATTACATCGACTAATAAGTCATAATTACGTCATCCGGCTCGTTCTTTCCGTTATAGGAATAAGACAAATATTCGTCGTAGTAATTCATGGATCTAACTCCCCATATTGTAGAAAATCATTAACCATATGAGTGACATCAGTCTTCACAACCGGCCAAGATTGTTGAAAAAATAATGATGTCATACCATCCGGTCCCGGAGCTTTCTCTGGATACATCATGAACAACGCTCTCCTGACCTCCTCTTTCGTAGCTGATACCATACGTCTCTCATTCATTTGAGTTGTAATTGATACCGTAACCTCCTGTAAGAAATCCTCAAAAACCTCTGGATTGTTAGACGTGAATAAATCCTCAAAGTATTCTACCGCCACCCGTTCAACCTCTTGTTCCTTCGTTACCCATTCTCCTGTTGAATTATGGAGCCCTACAATATGATTCCTTGCACGCCTTTGTTTAGTCAAGGCAAAAAAAAAATTGTATATCGGTCTCCTGATGTATGATAAGCATAAAAAGTTCCCTTTCAACCACTTCAGCTGCAAGTATACAACCTAGTATTTGTAGTTTTGGGGTGTCAATCCTCTTGGATTATTAAACACACTAAGAATGCAGGAGTTCGCTTAATCTAAGTGCAACCAAATTGATTTGTGTTTTTAGGGCTAAGCTTGCAATGATTAACAAGATAACCAAATTCCAAACATGATTTCAAAATAAAAATGCAATTCAAACAATATTCAAGAGTGATTAAAAACAGAGTAAAAACAAAGCAAGATGATGATTGAGACAATTAATTAAAAGACTAAGTTCCTTTGGTTGAGTTTTCGGTTTGTATGATCAATAACTAGTTCAGAAACAAGTAACAATAATGGAATGATTTCTTAGGCTAAGAACAACATATCAAGCTACTCCACTCTCATGATAATAGCCCTATATCTATCAAGCATTAACATCAATTCTCATTGGCAATTCAAGATAGACATGCATTATGAACAAGTTCTTATTACCACTAAACACCTTAAAGATCAATTCTCATTGGTTAAGTATGTAAAATACTTGATAGAGTTTCAAATATTAACTACACTTATCAGTGCTAGCAACATTCAAGATCAAGGAATTGATTAGCTACTTAAATCCTAGCATTAAGAGTTTCTAAGAAGTAAGAAATCAATATTTCCAAATTTTAAACAACCTAAACCATTTCTAGATCACCCTCGCCTTACTCGAACCCATAAACTTATAGTAAACTAATCACTAGACATGGTAATAACAAAGCAAGACATGATTAATTACAGCAAGTATGAAAGAAATAAGAAGAACTCAAGAACAAAACTTAAATTGCATAAAAGATCAAAGAAAACTAATTGTTTGAAGTAGATTGTTTACAAGAGGTGATATGGCTCTTCTAACACATTAAGAGCCTTTAAATAGAAGATAAAAGATTGTAATGGTCGACCACAACCACATGGAGGGTCTACAAGCCGAAAGCAAAAAGAAAAGGTACCATGTGGGCAAAAGTTGGTCTCACAGCGGCATGGTTGATATGTGTCCAGTAAATAAGTCATAACTCTTTGTTTATAGCTCTAGATGACTTAAAACCACCTCCATTGGAAATCTAACTCAATTTCCTATAACTTTTGTTTAAAGATCCAAAGCTAAATATGAACTTAAGCTCTTCATATGACTCGATCTTTCAAGGTTAAATCTCACAGCGGGATCGGGAGGCCGCTGTGAGAGGCCGATGTGAGTCCTCTTGATCCACAGCGACTTCGGGAGGCCGATGTGGGTCCTCGTGTGTACGAGAAGTCTGAGAGATATTAAATTTGGAAATTTAAATTATAAAATTACAAAAAATATTTTTAGGGAAATTTTGGATACATAAATTAAACATGGGAATTTTGGACATGTGTAATTAAAAGTACAAAAACTTTAGTCAAATTTAACCATTTAAGGTATATTTGGTTCAAATTTTTTATTTTTTATTTAATTTAGGGGTTAGTTAAATACTTCTCAGACTTCTCTCAGATGTCTGCGAAACCCCAAAATTCAGACTTCTCAGAGAAGTCTGAGAAACCCTAAATATAATATTTATCACTAAACAATGAAAATTTTTTAAACAAAACACCTAGAAAATATCATATTCGTTAATATATGCCATTATAATGTGCAAATATAATTTAATCAAATTGGAATTTCGTGAAACATGAATCTAACCCTAAAGTTATATGTAAGTTATATGTAAATGTTGCACCATGTTCCATTAAAAAGCATTTTCTAAGGTTTAGAAACTACTCAACCACTTTATATACTTTTAATCTGAATAAAATTGTCGAAATTTAATTTATATACTTCAAAACCGTCTATATTTAATTTCTGTATCGTTTTTTTAACAAAATATTTTTTCTATTTTTAAATTTAGATATACTCAATTAATCTGCTTCAGACTTCTTGACATACTTAACTACCATTGATTAATTTGACTCAATTTTACCAAATTTTAATTTATATACTACTAAATTGTATATATTTAATTTATTTTTATAAAAGTTTTGACAAAATATTTTTTTTTTAATTTTAAAATTTAAATTTACTAAATTATTCTGTATCAGACTTCTCTGAGAAGTCTGATAAAGTAATTTAGACTTATATTAGAGTCTAACTTGTCAGACGTCTATTGAAGTCTGAAACAGGCGAATGTTATAATGGTAATTGCGTTTTCCGGTTTTTTGATTGGTCGTAAGGGCTTCGCCATAATTTCCTTAGGCCGAAAAACAAGTTTTGCATTTGTTTCAATTTTGGGGGTACACTTTTATTTAAAACCAAATTCGGAGTCTTTTTTAGCAATTCCCTCATTATCATGAGAGTGGAGTAGCTTGATATATTGTTTTTAGCCTAAGAAATCATTCCATTATTGTTAAATGTTTCTGAACTAATTATTGATCATCCAAACCGAAAAATCAACCCAAGGAACTTAGGCTTTTAATTAATTGTCTCAATCATCACCTTGCTTTGTTTTTACTCTGTTTTTAATCACTCTTGGATATTGTTTGAATTGCATTTTTATTTTGAAATCATGTTTGGAATTTGGTTATCTTGTTAATCATTGCGAGCTTAGCCCTAAAAACCCACAAATTAATTTTGTTGCCCTTAGATTAAGCGGACTCCTGCATTCTTAGTGTGTTTAATAACCCAAGAGGATTGACACCCAAAACTACAAAGACTAGGATGTATACTTGCAGCTAAAGTGGTTGAAAGGGAACTTTTTATGCTTATCAAGTTTGGCACTGCTATACCATGGATTTTAGGGATTTTAGCCATGGTATATGTCTTATTTATCGAGTCTTTTATTATGTTTTGGAGTCTTTTTAGTATGTTTTCAGGTCTAGACACGTTTGGAGCGGAATTGGACATTATGGAGCATTCTGGAGTATTTTGGAGATTAAACCCGAGAGGAAGAGTTCACTGCCCGTTTCACATACCTGTGTCGATCGACACAGAAGGTGCATCGATCGACACAAGGTCGACGCAGACAAATTCTCGGCGTTTAATGAGAAGAATATGGAAATTGCACAAAAGCCCAGAAGTTCCTTATAATTACAAAGAAGCCCCAGCCGACTTTAGACCATTATATTAGGGTTTTTAAGCCATTGTTTAGGCTACTCTTTACTTACGCTTTATTTTATTGTCAGAGAGAGTTAGGGGCTGATCCGGCTCTCGAAAGAGAGAGGATTTCGAACCCCAGTTTTTTACTTGATTTTATGCTATTTGGTTTTCTATTCAAGATGTCTTCTGTTTCGATGAACATGTCTGAGTAGATTACTTGTTAAGTTTAGGGATTCTCATTAGGGATTTCATGGAACTATAGGTTAATCGATCTGTAGGGATTCATACTTGTTAGTTCTTCATCTAGGATTGTTATTAATGCTTAATCTGAAGTAGCTATCCAGATTTATGATGTTAGGTTGATTTCCACAACGACAGTTGGTTGATTAGCTAGAAAGAATCTAGATGAGCAATTGAATTACTCGCAAAGAAATTTGGTTTAATTGAATTGTGAACATATTGAACTTAATCTTAAAGCTGGTTTAATCTGTTAGGAATTACAAAGACATTTGTATTTCTGCAATTAGGCTTAGAGAATTCTCACAACGAAAGTTGGTTAATTCTATATGTGTTTGAGTTCTAGAACAGTTCTTAATTAGATCCCGGTTGATTGATTGCATGTGTTCCTGATTTCCTGAGAATTCCCTAGACTTAACGCTGCACCTCCTTGCTTACAAACTCGCTACTGATTTACTTTTCTGCTTGCTTTTAGTTTCTCACTACTTTGCTTTCTCCTAGTTTAATCTTGATCGTTCTAAATCTATCGTTGCCTAGAGTCCTCGTGGATTCGATACCCTTAGTACTACATTGATATTACTGTGCACTTGCAGTTGTATAGGGTTAAAACTTAGAGCCTATCAGGCACCGTTGCAATCTTGGCTGGAAATTAAGCCATTAGGATCTGTTGTTTGATTGAGACTAAGTCTTTCGGTTACATTGATTTCTCACACTCTCTGCTTTGTTTTCCTTTGTTTTGCAGGTGAATGAACTTGAGGAGCAGGGGACCAACAAACCTAATATCTCGAGTGGATGATATAAGAGCACTAGAAAGGAGCATATCAAGGGAGAGAAGACAACAACTTCTGTTTGAGCGAATACAAGAAGCCATGGCTGACCTAAACCTACAACAGCATGATGGTGACATTTTTGAGAACCCGAGCCATGAAGGAAAAAGGCCAATACATCCACCAAGAGTGCATATAGCCATTGGAACATATGACGAACCAAGCATTCATGGCTACCAAACTGGAATCGTTGCACCAGCAGTGGACAACAACAACTACGAAATCAAGGAAAGCATCATCAACATGGTGCAAGGAAGCAAGTTTCATGGCCTACCAATGGAGGATCCACTAGACCACCTAGACAACTTCGACAAGCTGTGCCGAACCGTCATGATAAATGGGATTTCAGAAGATGCATTAAAGCTGATCCTATTCCCGTTCTCACTTGGAGATAGAGCCCATATATGGGAGAAGAACCTTTCTGCAAATCCCATTACCTCTTGGGATGACTGTAAGAGAGCTTTCCTATCCAAGTTCTTCTCCAAATCAAGGAGTGCAAGATTGAGGAATGAAATATCAAGTTTCAAACATAAGGCCATAGAGAACTTTGGAGCAGCATGGGAAAGATTCAAAGGCTACACCAACCAATGCCCTCACCATGGTTTCTCTAAAGAGAGTTTACTCAGCACTCTCTACCGTGGAGTCTTGCCAAAGTACCGGATGATCCTAGCCACTACTAGCAACTGCAATTTCCTATAGAAGGATGAAATAGAGGTCATGCAGCTGGTGGAGAACTTGGCACTAAGTGACTCAAATTATGGATAAGACTATGACCGCACATATCGAGAATAAAGTGATAAAGATGACCAAAGGCGGGAGATCAAATCCCTTAGTGAGAAGCTGGACAAGTTACTCAAGGCAAACCAAAGGAATGTCAACTTTGTTGGAGACTTTGATCAACATCAAGGATATCTTGAAGATGATGCTGAGATGAGTAATGAGGGACATGCTGAAATGAACTACATTGGAGGGCAAGGATTCAACAGAGTCTTCAATCAAAACTATAGGAATCACCCCAACTTTTCCTATAGAAACAACAATGTGGAGAATCCTCAAGACCAGACTTATCCTCCATTCAAACCTCAAACCAACAACAATCTACAAGGAAACTTCCAAACAAAGCAAAACTTCAACAACAATGGAGGTTTTCAGCAAAGACAGCCATACAACAACAACAACCAAGGAAACTACCAGCAACAACAACATTACAACAACCAAGGAAACCAACAGTTCCAAGTACAAGGAAGCACATCCAACCAGCCAAGATAGGAGGACCAAATGCTTCAATTGATGAAAACAGGTTTTGGAGAGCAACAAAAAGTTGTTAAGCGAGCTGAATGCAAAGTATGACAGCCTTGCATCAGAAGTATCAAGCCTGAAGAATCAATATTCTCACATGGCATCAAAATCAAAGCTACCACCAGGCAGACTCCCTGGAAAACTAGAAACAAACCCAAAGGAGTACTGCAATCCCATCTTCTTTGATGAAAGCTCAGAGGTTGTTGAGAAGAAAAAGGGCAATGAAGAAATCTATACAATTCAACATGATGCTAATGTTGATAAGTCAGCTACTCTACATGATACGAAAATCGATGAGCAGATAAAGGAGAGTGAGGAATGCTCCAACAATGTTGAAAGGGAAACAAGCCCTGAAATTGATGACCATCCTTATGAGCCCGACATCCCATTTCCAAGTAGATTCCTCACTAAGTCTCAAAAGAAAGCAATCTTCAAGTTCAATAATGATATGAAGGAAATTGGTGCTCAGCTGCCTAATATGGGGACTATGCATGAGGCTCATCTCCAAATGATGCTCATTAGAGACATTCTAGCCAACAAGGAGAAGGTAGAAGAGCTGATGGGACTCTCTACGTCACCAAATGAGCCCTCTATCACACCAACATCACTATCCAAGCTTGAAGATCAAGGGAAGTTTACTACACCTTGTTCTCTTGGTGATATAAAACTTGATGATGCTCTTGTTGATTCTGGTGCAAGTGTGAATGTTATCTCCCTAGAGATGGTGAAGAGTCTGGGGATCCACGACATGAAAGCTCATCCTTCTTCTCTCATGTTTGGGGATGCTTCTTCAAAGTATCCACATGGTGTCATTGAAAACTTTCCTATCAAGATTGGAGAATGCACAATTCCAATAGACCTCACTGTTATGGATATGGTTGATAACAAGAAGGTTCCCTTGATCCTTGGAAGACCTTTTCTCACAACGGTTGGAGCAACAATTGACTTTCCAAACAAGAAGGTGACTCTCCAACATATCAACAAAAAGATTTCCTACCCCATACAAGCTTCTACACCTTATTATTGTGTAACAATCAACAATAGAGAGCTGAATATCAAAGAGGACCAAGCTGAAAAGGAGAAGGTTGTGAGGAACTTGAAAACCAAGTCTACAAAGCTTAAAGAGGGTGAGGAGGAAATCTTCGATTCTGAAAGTTTACAAAGTTTGTTTGAAGAGCACATCAAAACTGCCAAAGAAGGGGGGTTGAGTGGAGCTAAGAGAGCTCATGATGAAGAGAAGAAGAAGATGAATGCACCCCACCCTCCCAACTTAACTCCATCTCCCAACATTCTGAACTTACATCCATTAAGGCTTAAAGATGGAAGCATCGAATACAAGGTTAGGTGCAACAGAAATTCACCATTCTCAATTGTCAAAGCCATCATCAGCCCTCAGTATCAAGGAGATCCAGTCAATCTTCAAGAGCTGCTATCTCAAGTCCTGACCATCACTATGGAAGGCAGGCCACAACCCAATCATCACTAGCAAGTGAGAAGAGTCAAGCTAGAGACTTTAAACAAGCTCACTTGGGAGGAAGTCCCATGATATCTTTAGTATATATTATTTGTTTTGGTTTATGTGTTTGTGTGCATTTTATGTGTGTTTTAGTGTTTTGTGTGTTTTCAGCATGTGGACAAGAGATCAAGAGCTAAGTTTGGGGGGATTTTCACCGAAGAGCAAACACGAGCGAACAAGAGCTAAGTTTGGGGGGATTACACTATAACCTTCCGCTTCAGGTAACACTACCACCACCTTTTACATAGTTTTTAGTTCTTTTCATTTTTTATTTACCATCTTATACCCTCCTTGATTTATTTTCACACCGAGCCAGTGTGAAGTAAGTTTGGGGGGGGGGGCATTTGACCATCTTTTCTGTTTTGTTTTCTGTTTTGTTCTTATGTTGAGTCTTTGCATTTGTGTGTTGCATTGTAAATAGATATGATTTCGAAAAAACCAAAAAATTGAAATAGTTGAAACATAAAAAAAAGAAGCATATAGTTTCATATTTGTTTCTCTTTTAGGATCGAGTCTAGTAGCATTATAGGTTGCATTTGCATATGCATAGGAGACGATGATTTAATTGCCTTGTAAGAAATTTATATTTTAGAACTCAACATGATGCCCTTGAAAATAAATCTATGTTGCTTAAACAACTCCTGAAACACTTGCACATTTCGAACTTTGATCACACCACTCCAATCTATTTGTCAAGATTGATACTCACAACTTTGAAACCAACTCACCTATATGGACTTAAAATGAATTTAATCTTCTCACTTATAGGATTTTGATGCTTGATCATGGTCACCATATACATACTTGGATCATCTTTTCATCACATTTTACCACACTTTTGTTAATCCAAGTGGTAATTCTCACTCTTAGGATGGTTTCCACACCATAGAACCTTCTCTTTTCTTTCAGACCTTCATTTGATTGTTTGAGTGAGACCTCTTTTTGATAATGCTAACATGTGCAAATATTAAAAGTATGAGAACGACAATGATTCGCTCTCATAGGCTAGTCTAGGAGTTCACTATTGGATTGGCATTAGGGGTGTGAGAACTTGAAATGGGATTGAGAATGAAAGAAAAGAAAGAGTGAATTGGGGAGAAAAAGAAAGAAAGAACCAAAGGCTTATGTGAAGGAAAACACTTGGGGAGTTAAGATGAATGAAAGAAAAGTTCTAAGTTTGAAATGAAAAGAAAACAAAAAGAAAAAGAGTCTTAGAAAATGTAAGGAATAACTTCTCAAGATCGAAAAATGAAAAAAGTCAAAGTGGTCAAAGGAAGATTGGCTAAACTTGGGATAGGATTTGGAAACACAATTGTGTAAGACAATGAGAGTTAAGAGTTGTATGCATAAATTGTTCTTGTCTTGCTACATTTTGCATAATGTCTAGTATTCCTTTTCCTTGAGAGTTAGCCACCAAATATAAAATCATGACCTTCCTCTAAACACCATTTGAAGCCTTTTTTATGCCAAGCCAATTGATTAAGATCAAATCCCCATTTGTGAGACTATACATTGATAAAAGAATGAATGTAAGAGTTGGTGGAATGTTGAGTTAGTTGATTCTTGACAATGTGCTTAAGAGAATAAGATTTGGTGTGTTGATAAGCCTTGCGAAATTAGAGTGGATTATAGTGTTTGTTCATGCAACATATTATTATTTTCTAAGGATATCATGTTAAGGTCTTGCTAGATTTCTTTGGTTATGAGTATCCAACTTCAAACCTCTTCCGTTTTGTTCACATTATTGTATGCTTGATGACAAGCAAAGAAACAAGTTTGGGGGAGTTGATGTGTTGTATTTTTGAGTGTATTTAATCATGATTTTTATGTATGTTTTAGCTTTAGGATAATTCTTTTAGACATCATTAGGATTGCATATGCTTTGTTTCTTTTTTTTAGGTGGTGGAAGACATAATGAAGCACCCAAATGATAATGGAGGAGGTAGGGATTGAAATACACCCAAAAGAAGTGGAAAACAGCTAAGGATCACGACGAGACCTCATAGCGGCATCCCACAGTGGCCTACTGAAGTCGCTATGAAGAAATATGAAAAGCCGGGAGCTCCAGCTGCTTAGGATTGCATATGCTTTGTTTCTTTTTCTTAGGTGGTGGAAGACATGATGAAGCACCCAAATGATAATGGAGGAGGTAAGGACTGAAATACACCCAAAAGAAGTGGAAAACAGCTAAGGATCACGACCAGACCTCACAGCGGCATCCCACAGCGGCCTACTGAAGTCGCTATGAAGAAATATGAAAAGCCGGGAGCTCCAGTCAGACTTCACTAAACCCTAAAACTTATCAGACTTCACTGAACACGATCACATATCAGACTTCAGCAAACCCTAAATCACATCAGACTTCAACAATTTCTAGTCAGCCTCAGGGTGTGGACAATTACGTTGTTTGTGGCCTGGCTGTCTGCAATTCGAACAACAATATTGCTTGTGTAGTTTCCGCGGTTTACTGCCCTTCTTCTTGGCGATTTCTAGCATAGATTGCCACCTCGACTTCTTTTGTCTTTCAGGCTTCCGCCTCTCTTCCGGCGGAAGGACACGCACGATGTCATGATCAGCTGTGCCAATTAAATTCTTTGGTAAGATGTTGCGCGAGTATGCAGCGTACAAGTAGTCCGTTATGTAAGATGGACATACAAGGGTAGAAAAGTGTAGCTCAAGTTCCGGTGCAGCGCATATGGCATGTGAGCAAGGTATCTTTTCGTAATCCCAAACACCACATTCACACTTCTGATGTTCCAAATCGACAACACAATCCCTATGTCCTCCCTTAACAACGAATTGATATGTATCTATGCGTTCTGTCGTCATCATATCTGCATAATATTCACGAATAGCCAGCAAATATTCAACTCCTCGGCTAAATGTTGTTGAGAGACTCATTGCATCTAGCCGCCTTTTACAAAAACACGTCCCTAGTTTCTTGTATAAACTCTAAAAGGAAAGATATGGAATATCCTTTTGCCTTCTTAACTGCGGAGTTTATAGATTCAGCAATGTTGCTTGTCTTTATGTTGTACATGTCTCCAACAATGTGAAAAAGGTTTACATAAGTAAGAACTAGAAAGTATTAAGAAAAACAATACGCTTTCAGACTTCTCATGTCGTCTGGTACATAATCAGACAGCAGGAGAAGTCTGATTATAATATCAGACATAAGTAGAAGTCTGCGTAGAAATATTAAGTCTGACACTTAAGTTTCATACTTCTTCGGAAGTCTGGTAAATAATCAAACAGCAGGAGAAGTCTGGTATTAGTATCAGACATCAATAGAATTCAGAAAAGTACATGTCTCCGCCGAAATGCACGCGTGACCATAGACTCACATCCGCCTCCTCCAGATAATCAGCAAGTTCATAATTTACCGCTCGTAAGGAAGCCATGTTTCGGTCAAAATCGTAAATCATATATGCGTAAGCCACGTTTTTCACCAAGTACAGAAGATGTTTTCCCCTGAACTTGGTAACTATGTTATTTTGTAGATGGTAATAGCATATCCCTCGTTGTGCCCAAGGGAAAACTGCTTCACACGCATTCTTGATCGACTTGCATCTATCCGAGACTATGACCAAAGGATGTTGGTCTGAAATGCATTCTTTTAGCTTGGTAAAAAACCATTCCCATGAGTCATCATTCCCAGAATCTACAATTTTGAAAGCCAGCTGAAATATTTGAAAATTTATGTCTTGTGCGGCCGCCACTAGCATAACACCGCCATACTTTCCATTAAGATGAGTACTATCCACCACAATGACTCTTCTAAGAAACGTAAACCCATATATATAAGCTCCAAATGCTATAAATATATATTTAAATATATTCTTCTCATCTAGTTCAAGAGCATTTACTGTTCTCGGGTTGGTTTGCCTGATTC
Source organism: Orychophragmus violaceus (assembly GCA_030180135.1). Lineage (NCBI taxonomy): Eukaryota > Viridiplantae > Streptophyta > Magnoliopsida > Brassicales > Brassicaceae > Orychophragmus > Orychophragmus violaceus. The sequence continues at coordinate 65,692,532 of CM058232.1, read as the reverse complement.
CATGCAAAAAAGAAGGCAGTCTCTCGTACCCATCTTCCGCTGTTCCTCTCACAATATCTTGAGCATGTAACAATGCTCTGTATGCGGTTGTGTAGCTCATCCTAATCCCAAACTGCTTCTTCATTGATACTTTGACATGCTTTGGTGTTATTCCCTCAATTATACCAAAACATTCAGTAAACAACCAACCAATATAAACTAGAGTATATCGTTTGCGCGTAGACATCCGGTCCACCACCGAACATGTATGGGTTTTTGAATAGCTCATCACCTAATACTTGTTTAGTTCGCTCTTCACATACGCTCAAAGCATCCACTTGCATCGTTCCACACGACATTTCGCCACAAAACGCTTCTTGTAACACTTATCTGTCGTGAATGGGAATTTATTCATTATCGGCGTCAAACGTAGCTCTGATATTAGGTCTTTCTTGCTACCAAAACACTTATTGAGAAAGATACCCTTGGACAAGTCACTTTTGACAACACACCGACTACTCGTTCCCTCCAACTCATATTTCTTATAATCTTCATCGTCTTCCACATCTACATCTTCATTTTTCACTTTCCCATATAGGGTATAATCAACATCGTCCTGGTAATCCTAAGCGTGTTTCTTGAAAACATTTTCAGGCACATCCAAGTTACCAACACCATCATTACCACCACCACCACAAACAGAATCATCCGAGACTGAGTCCACATCTTCCTCATTCCAGACTTCTTCTTTGTCATCTTCGTCATCTTCGTCTACATCTTCAGATTCATATTTTTCATCATGATTCACCGCATCTTCATCTTTCATACCGTATCGGCTCGAGACACAAAGATGGATTAAATGCGTATTAGCTAACTCGACCAAGCTCCTTACTTGCCTATCATTTGTGACATAAACCGGAGGGCTATCCGGATCCATTTGTTTCAAGAGTGCTTCCGGCAATGGATATGATAACTCTACCAGCTCAGTTTTCTTGTCCAGCATATAATTATCTTGTACCATCTCAACAAGTTCTTGATGTGTACAACCATCACGCAAAGTGATAAACCGCCCTCCTTTGACCTTATCAACCACAAAATGTCAAATCTGGTCTCTCACAACCCATTCACCAAAATTAACAGGTAATTGAACCATTATCTGCATAAACAAACACGTATAAACCACATTAGAGATCTTTTGGGAAAAGCCAGACTTCCTTGCGAAGTTTGATGCTATTAGCTACATTGCCAATATTATTCAAAAATTGATTTAAAATAATTACCATATATAAGAATATAAAACTCACGCAGAAGGAACATAGAAAACTAACACACATTTATAAAAATTAAAATCGATGAAATTAATCATAAATATACAATATGCATTTTAAAAGTTCTTAACATTTCAGACGCCTATAGAAGTCTGACTGTAGTACTACCAGACTTCTATGGAAGTCTGAAAAAAGGGTATTTTTGCAATTGAAATCAAAGTATCAGACAACGAATGTAGTCTGAATTCCATCAGACAGCGAATGCAGTCTGAATTCCATCAGACAGCGTACGCAGTCTGCTTTGGAAATTTTTGAACTTTTTGTCAGACATCTTATGAAGTCTGAGGAAAAAAGCTGTAGTTTTGCAATTGAATTTGAATTTTCAGACTTCTCCGGGAAGTCTGGTAACGTTCAGACTTCTGGAGAAGTCTGACAAAAAGTAGGGGGTAGTTTTGCAATTCCATTTGAATTGTCAGACTCAGACTTCGTATGATGTCTGACAAGAAATTCAGACAGCGATGGAAGTCTGATAAAAAACTTCGTATTTTCGGTTTTTATGCAGGGTTGACCAAAACTCGATTTTTCAGATGTCTATAACCGTCTGGAAAAAGTTTGGAATTTCAGATGTCTATAGCCGTCTGATAATTTTTTCCTTATTTTCACACTGATTAAGATGTCTGGCAATTTTTTCGCTTATTCTGGTCAACATCTGAAAATTTGGGTCAATTGCAGTTTCTACCCCCCCCCCCAATTATTTTCAGACATCGGAGTCCGTCTGACAAAAAAGTCAAGAATGGGTCAATTTCCTGCCAGACAACATTAGAAGTCTAACTAGAAATCAAATTTGAATCAATTTCAAAACTACACTCTTCTTATTTAGACTTCTTGGTGAAGTCTGATATATATATATATTTTTTTGCAAAGGAATTTAACAGACTTCTATGGAGGTCTAACAATTGAAAGTCAATTGCAAAACTACCCTTACGTTGACCATATTAAAGTTTACGAAAAAAAATAAGACTTAAATGGCAGTCTGAGATTACAATTAAGATCTGAAAATCGACGTTATGAAAAAAATTCTTACCAATGTCCGTTTTCAGTTTTTTTTAGCCTCGTCGATTTCCCAGAACGTCTAATATCACCGGAAACCCGAAATCCGAGACGCGTTTTGCTGTTTTTATATGATGATAAACGATTTCGCTACTTTTGAATCGAAAAATCAAAGAGGAAAAGGGAGAAATCGGTCAGGATAACGTCCTAGCGCTATTCTTGAGCTTCACTTGAGCTTTAATGGTGGAAAAACGAGTTGGATTACACATTAACTCGTCGGCGAAGGTGGTTGTTGTGGTTGTTGAGCATTCACGGCGATGGCATTTTCGTGAATATCCAAAATAATTTTGGGTCCTTTTGTCTTTTAATTAAAGTATCAGACTTCATATGAAGTCTGACAATGGCATTTCCGTGAATACGCAGATTAGTAAGGAGATAAATTAGCGAAGGAGAGGAAGGAGAAGGCCGAGGGTAGTTTCGGGGTTGACTTCAATTTCGGGGGTAATTTTGCAATCAGCCCCATGATAATAGCTCTATATCTATCAAGCATTAACATCAATTATCATTGGCAATTTCAAGATAGATATGCATTATGAACAAGTTCTTATTACCACTAAACACTTAAACATCAATTCTCATTTGTTAAGTATGTAAAGCACTTGATAGAGTTTCAAATATTAACTACACTTATCATTGCTAGCAACATTCAAGATCAAGGAATTGATTAGCTACTTCAATCCTAGCATTAAGAGTTTCTAACAAGTAAGAAATCAATATTTCCAAATTTTAAACAACCTAAACCATTTCTAGATCACCCTCACCTTACTCAAACCCATAAACTTATAGTAAACTAATCACTAGACATGGTAATAACAAAGCAAGACATGATTAATTACAGCAAGTATGAAAGAAATAAGAAGAACTCAAAGAAGAACTCAAGAACAAAACTTAAATTGCATAAAAAGATCAAAGAAAACTAATTTTTTGAAGTAGATTGTTTACAAGAGGTGATATGGCTCTTCTAACACATTATGAGCCTTTAAATAGAAGATAAAAGATTGTAATGGTCAACCACAACCACATGGAGGGTCTACAAGCCGAAAGCAAAAAGAAAAGGTAGCATGTGGGCAAAAGTTGGTCTCACAGCGGCATTGTTGATATGTGTCCAGTAAATAAGTCCTAACTCTTTGTGTATAGCTCTAAATGACTTAAAACCACCTCCATTGGAAAGCTAACTCAATTTCCTATAACTTTTGTTTAAAGATCCAAAGTGCTAAATATGAATGTAAGCTCTTCATATGACTCGATCTTTCAAGGTTAAATCTCACAGCAGGATTGGGAGGCCGCTGTGAAAGGCCGATGTGAGTCCTCTTGATCCACAGCGACTTCGGGAGGCCGATGTGAGTCCTCGTGTGTAAGAGACGTCTGAGAGATATTAAATTTGGAAATTTAAATTATAAATTACAACAACAAAAAATTTTAGGGAAATTTTGGATACATAAATTAAACTTGGGAATTTTAGACATGTGTAAATTAAAAGTACATAAACTTTAGTCAAATTTAACCATTTAAGGTATATTTGGTTCAAAATATTTATTTTTTTATTTAATTTCGGGGTTAGTTAAATACTTCTCAAACTTCTGAAAATTCAGACTTCTTAGAGAAGTTTGAGAAACCCAAAATCTAATATTTATCACTAAACAGTGAAAAATATTTAATAAAAACACCTAGAAAACATCATATTTGTTAATATATGCGCATTATAACATACATGCCCAAATATAATTTTTTCAAATGTGAATTCCGTGAAACATGAATCTAACCCTAAAGTTATATGTAAGTTATATGTAAATGTTGCACCATGTTCCATTACAAAGCATATTCTAAGGTTTAGAAACTACTCAACCACTTTATATATTTTTAATCTGAATCAAATTGTCGAAATTTAATTTATATACTTCAAAACCGTCTATATTTAATTTATGTATCATTTTTTTAACAAAATATTTTTTCTATTTTTAAATTTAAATTTACTCAATTAATCTGGTTCATACTTCTTCAAGAAGTCTGAAAGTATTTTGGAGGAAGACATACTTAACTACCATTGATTAATTTGACTCAATTTTACCAAATTTTAATTTATATACTACTAAATTGTATATATTTAATTTATTTTTATAAAAGTTTTGACAAAATATTTTTTTATAATTTTAAATTTTAAATTTACTAAATTATTCTGTATCAGACTTCTCCTAGAAGTCTGATAAAGTCATTTAGACTTCTATTAGAGTCTAACTTGTGAGACGTCTATAGAAGTCTGAAACAGGCGAATGTTATAATGGTAATTGCATTTTCCAGTTTTTTTATTGGTCGTAAGGGCTTCGCCGTAATTTTCTTAGGCCGAAAAACAATTTTTCCATTTGTTTCAATTTCAGGGGTACACGTTTATTTAAAACCAAATTCGGGGGCATTTTTAGCAATTCCCTCATTATCATGAGAGTGGAGTAGCTTGATATGTTGTTCTTAGCCTAAGAAATCATTCCATTATTGTTAAATGTTTCTGAACTAATTATTGATCATCCATACCGAAAACTCAACCCAAGGAACTTAGGCTTTTAATTAATTATCGCAATCATCTTGCTTTGTTTTTACTCTGTTTTTAATCACTCTTGGATATTGTTTGAATTGCATTTTTATTTTGAAATCATGTTTGGAATTTGGTTATCTTGTTAATCATTGCAAGCTTAGCCCTAAAACCCACAAATTAATTTGGTTACACTTAGATTAAGCGAACTCTTGCATTCTTAGTGTGTTTAATAACCCAAGAGGATTGACACCCCAAAACTACAAAGACTAGGCTGTATACTTGCAGCTAAAGTGGTTGAAAGGGAACTTTTTATGCTTATCAAGTTTGGCGTCGTTGCCATCTTGGGTGGAAATTAAGCCATTAGGATTTGGTTTTTGCTTGAGACTAAGTCTTTCGGTTACATTGATATCTCACACTCTCTGCTTTGTTTTCCTTTGTTTTGCAGGTGAATGAACTTGAGGAGCAGGGGACCAACAAACCTAATATCTCGAGTGGATGATATAAGAGCACTAGAAAGGAGCATATCAAGGGAGAGAAGACAACAACTTCTGTTTGAGCGAATACAAGAAGCCATGGCTGACCTAAACCTACAACAGCATGATGGTGACATTTTTGAGAACCCGAGCCATGAAGGAAAAAGGCCAATACATCCACCAAGAGTGCATAGAGCCATTGGAACATATGACGAACCAAGCATTCATGGCTACCAAACTGGAATCGTTGCACCAGCAGTGGACAACAACAACTACGAAATCAAGGAAAGCATCATCAACATGGTGCAAGGAAGCAAGTTTCATGGCCTACCAATGGAGGATACACTAGACCACCTAGACAACTTCGACAAGCTGTGCCGAACCGTCATGATAAATGGGATTTCAGAAGATGCATTAAAGTTGATCCTATTCCCGTTCTCACTTGGAGATAGAGCCCATATATGGGAGAACAACCTTTCTGCAAATCCCATTACCTTTTGGGATGACTGTAAGAGAGCTTTCCTATCCAAGTTCTTCTCCAAATCAAGGACTGCAAGATTGAGGAATGAAATATCAAGTTTCAAACATAAGGCCATAGAGAACTTTGGAGAAGCATGGGAAAGATTCAAAGGCTACACCAACCAATGCCCTCACCATGGTTTCTCTAAAGAGAGTTTACTCAGCACTCTCTACCGTGGAGTCTTGCCAAAGTACCGGATGATGCTAGACAGTGCTAGCAACTGCAGTTTCCTATAGAAGGATGAAAGAGAGGCCATGCAGCTGGTGGAGAACTTGGCACTAAGTGACTCAAATTATGGAGAAGACTGTAACCGCACATATCGAGAAGAAAGTGATAAAGATGACCAAAGGCGGGAGATCAAAGCCCTTAATGAGAAGCTGGACAAGTTTCTCAAGGCAAACCAAAGGAATGTTAACTTTGTTGGAGACTTTGATCAACATCAAGGATATCTTGAAGATGATGCTGAGACGAGTAATGAGGGACATGCTGAAATAAACTACATTGGAGGGCAAGGATTCAACAGAGGCTTCAATCAAAACTATAGGAATCACCCCAACTTTTCCTATAGAAACAACAATGTGGAGAATCCTTAAGACCAGGCTTATCCTCCATTCAAACCTCAAACCAACAACAATCTACAAGGCAACTTCCAAACAAATCAAAACTTCAACAACAATGGAAGTTTTCAGCAAAGACAGCCATACAACAACAACCAAGGAAACTACAAGCAACAACAACATTACAACAACCAAGGGAACCATCAGTTCCAAACAAAGCAAAACTTCATCATGTGTTCCACCACCTAAAAAAAAGCATATGCAATCTTAATGATGCCTAAAAGCATTATCCTAAAGCAAAAACACAAAAAAAAAAAAAAATCATGGTCAAATACACTCAAAAATACAACACATCAATGTATGCCACATATTCCTACTTTTATGTTGCCAAAAAAGTTCTTCATCTCTGTAAGTCTCCTTCAGTTTTGCCGTAATTTCCATCACCTCCGCTTGTACTCTAGTATCATCTTTCTGAACCTCCTCCAGAGCTTTCTACACCTCATTTATCTTTTCATTTCCATATGAAAGGTTGCTTTTCCTCCATTTGGACAAATCATGCTTACATATATCAATCTTGGAGACGAAATTTAGTTATGTTCTTGACAAAAAAAACACATGACAAAAAGTTATTTTTAAATAGTGATTTTGTTTTATTAGTGAGTAAAGAGATTTTTATTATTACATATTTTAATAATAACATAAATTGATAACTTGACCTATTTATTTCTTAATAGAATAAAATCTCCATAAATTAATACTCTATAAATTAATAATTATTATAAAATAATAAATTTTCCAGTTCCGTATCAGACTAATGTAAAAATTAACAACATTCGATAAGATAATAAAAATAATGATTTTTTTTGAAATCCCATTGTAAATATAGAGTCCCAACAATAATATAAATTAATAATTATATAGTCCCAACAATAATATAAATATATATACCTAAGGTAATTTAGTAAAATATAAGTATAGTGTTGTTTTTTCTTCTGAGTTGGAATCTCGTTGGAGTTCATCTCTAGTTTTCTTATTGCATCTGAGTTGATGTTTTCTTGTCATTCTGATCCAAAAATTATAAAGAGTTCTAGAAGTCATAATTGATTCACTACGCATAACTGTTTGCAAGGAATCCTTGATATCGTGTTCTACTGCATCATCAACATTAAGAACAGTAACCACAATTTATTTCAAATTCTAATCTTCTGAGTATATATCATTTGCACCTAGAGAGTCAAGCAGTTGACAATTCATTATATTCTAATAACCAAGATTATTGATTATAACTTTAACTTATATTTAATTCATTTTCTAAAAAAAAAAAAATGAAAAATGGAAAGTTAGATAAAATGAAAATTTTCTAAAAATTTATATAAATGAAATTTACTCTAACTAGTATTAATCTTTAGTCTAATTACTAACTTAGTATCCATTACCCTAAGTTTACTAAGTTAGTGTTAAGGATCTGTAAAATGACTAAATCATCCTTTTAAATACTTTTAATATTTTAAAAAGAAATTATTAAAAATAAAAATACAAAACATTAATTAAAATTAAAACTGTTTAAAAGAAATTAGTCTAGGGTTTCTAATTAATTATCTTCATTTTTCCTTTTTGAAAAATCTCTCTGTGGCCATCTTCTTTGTCGATGTTCTCTGTCGTCGTTGTTATTGTGCTCTGGCCTCTGCAACCGTGAAGTCCCGCCTCTCTGCCGATTTCGACTTCCCTGATTTCGCCGCCTCTGCTTTGTCGCCGTCGTCACTGTAATTCTCTTCTTCCCCGAATCGATCCGTGTTCTCTAACTCTCTTGATTTGACTTCGTTTTCGTGTTCTCTTGCTCTCTCGTGATTTGACTTCCTGTTTTATTAATACATACAAGGTTATCATTATAAGGGATAGCTTCTTATACCAAAACACCAGCCGTTTTTGTAGCTAAAATTGGGTTTTACTTCAACTTTTCAGGTTGGACAAATATGCCATCTCCAAATACGCAGAGAGCTTCGAGTTTGTACCCAAAACCCTTGCACATAACGCTGGCCTCCAGATTCAAGAAAATTCTAATGATCAGTAAGAACAAATAAATTGAAGTTTTTCTCTCTAATACATGTCAGATATGTATCTGTTGAATCTGGAGGGTAATTTGTTGTGGGACTTTGAATAACTCTAAATATTGTACAACTTACAGTCGTAGTCAAATGTTATTCACTTTTGGTTATATATATCCGCAAACCCCACTACTACATGTAGGCGCCCAACTACAATACAAAATAGGACAAGAGATAGCGATGAGGAAAGCAAGGATTACGATATTGCAGCTCTGGCTAATAATTTAAGCCAAGCATTTAGATACAAAATGTATGGAAACAATGACAACGAAGAGGTATATTCTTATCCTAATGTTGTTGCCTCTTATTTATGAATGTACTGAATTTACTCTCTGGTCAGGACCACAAATGCTCTCAACAGAGATGATGATGTAAGCCATGCACACTTCCTCTTCCCCATTGTTGGACCTAGCAACATCCAATGATGATGTACGTATGATAACTTTTTTTTGCTATTGAAGATTAAAATTGGTACATTTTTAACAGGAAGTTTACTTCGACGATGAATCTGCTGAAGTAGTAATTTCATCGTTGAGACTCGGGGATGACCAAGGAAGGTGAGTTTTTCAGATTTTATGTTTAAAGAAACTGGTGTCCTCATATCCTTGCTTTAACCCCAGTTATTTCATTTTTCTGATACGAATTGTCATTCTCTCTTAATAATAACGTCAACATTACTTTGTCACAACTTGTCTACAAATTTGAATTGGTTTACATTCCAAGACGACTAATTCGGCAGCACCCCCTCTGACACTGCAAGTTCCAATACGATAGAGGACCTGGAATTGAACAGATCCTTCAATGACGACGACGGGATTGTGGTTGGAGCAGAAGACGATGATCTAACCAGGAATCCAAAGGATGGTGCGTTGAACACAGCTGAAACCAACATCCATATGGAGACTCCAAGGGGGTTCTTCGACTTCAACACTTGGGATAAAACTGGAGAAGCTTTTGCAGAACAGCCAGCCGAATGGTTTGGGTGGGGCGTGTAATACCCTGTATCAAGATATGGTCAACGGGCAGCAGAAAAGTCAACAAGGGACAGTTTTGTAATTTTGAGAAGTTAATGGGCATTTTGGTAATTTTACCAAAATACGAGCCGGAAGCTAAGACGGGCCAAATGTTATTCTTTTTAAAGAAAGAAAACATTTAGAAGATCAAGAATGGTGGAAACGGACCGTAGATGAGTTTTTCGGATTATCGGGAATGGAAACCGATAAAACCAACAAAACTTGTAAAATTCATAACAGGAGCTACGAGTGTCCGTTTTAGGTGATTCAAATTTCTAAAATCATCTAAGAGCATCTAGAATCTGAAAATGAGGCTTGGTGGATTTATAGAAGCAGCTAAAGAGTTTTAAAAATATTCAACGTAAAACCGGTTTTTCCGAGGAACCGATACAATGTTCGGGCAAGCGAGAGGACCTTCTAAACTCCAAACAAATTTTGAAATTTTGACCACGGCTCCATTATAAGAAGAAGAAGACATGGTTAAAAGGATGCAGCAAGATTTGATGCCGAGATCAAGTTATAAATTTTAGATCATTAATGGGTGATTAATGACTAAAACTCCTAAATAAATTCAAGGGAGCTTGGGCTTGGTTTGGGATGATTTGAGCTGATGTCTGAAGTTATTATAGACTTGATGCAAGCCCATTTACAAGCTTGTACCACGAAATTATGCAAGATAAAAATAAAAGGGGCTTTGTGGGCTAGATTCAATGAATCTCCAAAGGTTGGTGGCCCAAACCCAAGAAGCTTCTTCATGGGCCTTCCAGGTGTAAGAAGGAGGATAAAGAAGAGTGTTTTTTTGGCCAACAGCTGTAGGAAGTCGTGGCTTTGTTTGGGAGAAGAGAAGAGACAAGTGGAGGAAGGAGATTAACTCCCTTTGGCTATAAAAAGGACCTCTCCCCCTCCCTTTTCTTCACAACTCAAAAAACTCACAAGAATAAAGGAGAGGAAGAGGAGAGAAATAAGTGAGCGTGAGGAAGAGGAAGAGAGAGAGAAAGAGGAAGAGAGAAAGTAGAGAGAGAAATAAGAAAGAGAAAGTAGAGAGAGAAAGAAGAAAGAGAAAGTGGAGAAGAGAGAGAGCCGGAAGAGAGAGAACCGGAGGAAAGAGAAAGAGAACCGGAGGAGAGAGATAAGAGATAAGTCCGGAGGCTCGGTCGGAATCACAAAGGTCAACGGTATGGTCAAGTACGGGTCAAGGTCGGGTCAAAGAGACGGAGGTTCGGGGAAGGTTCGGGTTAGCGTTGGGTTCGTGCTGGGTCTCGTTGTTCCGCTAGTCCGTCAATCCGTCCATCCGTCGTCATAATAGCAATGTGAGTCGGCTCAAACACCGTAGAGTAGTATTGCATATAGATCGGGAAACGAGAAACCGTAGATTAAGTAATTGCATACCCGAATATGAATTGATGGTGTTTGAGAATTGAATTGACGGATTAACGATAAAACCGGTTAGGGTTTCGAGATGCATGCTAGGATCGTAAGATTAAACGGATTAAACTTGTTGTGTGCCGTTAGGTTGGTAGTAACGTTGGGTGATGCATACATATAGTCGTTGCATGATAGGGCCGTATATGCATATATATATGTATGAGAAGAATGATCTCAAATGAATCTAAGTATGGGAATTAAGACGCTATAAAAGACGGAAGTAAACTTAACAAACGTACAGCATATGAAATGATACCCGGTTGAGGTTTAATGGTAAAGAAATGAATGAAATAAATAAACGGTGAGACGTCGGGGAGTTTAGTAAGCTACTAGCTCTAAACCGACAGATCGGGGAGTTGATAAAAGATACCTAGGAAAGGTTAAGAAAAGAAAAGTGTTGAGATTGGGAGCCGTCTACGGGTTAGCAATCCGCTAATCCAGTGTAGCGGACGTGAATGAGTTAAAAGACATTAGAAACCCTAATAGGCTTGCTTGTGTGATGATTGTTTGTATTGTGTGATTGCGTGGTTGTGGCTATTAAGCCTTGTTGTGCAGCTATATTAGATTGTCTCGGTGTTGGGCCGAGCGATCCGTGTGTGTACTTAACCCGGTCACGGGGCCGGTTAAGTTAGTAGAAGCTGACTCGGATGGTGCTGAGTCAGGGCGGTGGTGCGGGTGTGTGTGTAGACTTGCGGGGTGCGGTGATGAGAGTGTGGTTGATTGTTGATCGAGTCTGATTGATTGCTAGAGTCCAAGCGAGTCTGCGTGTTTACTTTTCTGCACTAGGACTCTAGGGTGCGTTAAATCCCGCAAGTCTAGGTGATTGGATATGTTTTGGTACTTCTGACCCGATTGGATCATCGGGAATTGAGAACCTAGTCAGTTCACATACCTTCGGTAGTGGTTCTGGCAGGTGCGAACCTATGGAGTGACGTCCGTAGGGTGTAGTACGGAGAACACGGGGTCGCGTCCTAGGGCCGGACTGCATGGAAGCTCGGGTTGCCGGGGGTAACCGGAGTCACTGCGTATCGATGGATTGAGAACAGTTTCCTGGATCGTGAGACTTTGTGTTAACGTCTGGGAGTCGCGGGGGTTTGTTACCATGTCGGTAACGGTGGAAACCCGTGGAAGTTACCAAGAAGCGTAAGGGCCCAGTGGTGTGTTGGTGATGATGATGGTGTTGCGCGTTAGATAGATAGAGTTTCAATCGAGAGCATGTGCCGCAGTACTTTCGATTCCCTTTATTGTATTATGTTATTATTGAATTGCTTGTGTTTTGTGGAGCTTGTCACGTCTTGGTAGCACGTGACCAGCTATTGATACTTGATTGTTATTTTGGTTTTGGGCGGGAGATTTTAGATGCTAGATAGCATAGAAGCCGTAGTGGGGAGCCGTCTCACTGGGTAATCTTAGATTGCTCATTAGACTCTTTTGTGGTTTTTTCAGGTTTGGCGTAGCTCGGCGGACGCGTAGGACACTCGGAGTAGTCTCGGGTTGGCGTTGGATATCGATTGGCTGCGCTCTTTGGACTTTACTTTCGGTTTCGGATTTTATGGGCCCAGTTAAATGATTTGTATTGGATCATATTTTATTATGAATGAGATTTGTATTTTCAAAGAAATAAAAATGGAATGTTTCCCTGATATATGGTTTCGTCCGAACCAAACACAACTCGTGGAAACGGTACGGGTTGAAAAGCTTCGTATCGTGGAAACGAGGTAAACGGAGTCAAAGGTGGTTTGGTTCGAGCCTTTGTCTCAAACCGGACTGTCTCTGGCTTTCGTATTGTGACAAACTCTTCTCGTATGACTGCTCGGGTTCGATCGGCCATGTTCTTGTTTGATTGTTGGCCGGTCAGCTCGTCGGTCAGCGAAAAACGGGAAGGGGGCGTTACAGGGCGAACCATCCTCTGATATGCAAGTGAGTGGAACTGATCTCAACCCATTCATCCATAATGTGATGACAGAAAAACCATGATGAATCCTCCTTCACCGCGGCAACATTCCTCGTCGTGGAGGATGAGGCAGTGGTGGAAACGGTGAAGAGCGTTCTGATGGAACAGGAGAAGAAGACGGTGGTCTCTCTGGGATTGCAAATGAGACCCTGCAAGTGCTTTTAGCAACCTTAGGCTTTGAATTTTTGGTAAAATGACATAAATTTTCAAACATTTTGAAACTTTCAGTATCATATCTTGCTTTGATTGAATGCTTTTGTTTCACAGTACACCTACATATTAATGAGGAAATGGTCAAGCTTGCAAGGGATTACTTAAGGTTTTGTATGGGAAAACCTAATATTGTTCGATTGACCCAAACCTTGGATGGTTGGAATGGATTCATGGAGAAGATGTGGAAGCAAAGAGCGTACAATGAGTACAGGCTAGAAAAGGCGATCATCGACACGAAATCATGTTTTTGGTGATGGAAATCATTGCCTCTCTTTACATTGGACACGGATCTGGAAACACAAAGCTAGACATTGCCTTGGAGGAAGGTGCTTGTAAAGATGTCTCAGAGACAAAAGTGTAGGATTTTTTTTCAACCAAGTATGTTTCCCATTGTCTTTCATCTATTAGATCTTTCATCTTACTTCTCTGCAATTGCGTAGCAGTTGTTCCACTAAAAAAATGAAGTAAATTTTTCTGTACTGTTTCATTTTTTTATAACTAATACACTAAGTCCCTGTGCAGGTTATTTGCTCTTAAGTATGCCTCCGATGCTGCTTGTACGGTGCTTCGCGTAGTCCAGGTATGCACACATCGACCTCAATGAGTAGAGTAAAGCCCTACATATCTATACTCCTCTGGTGTATGTAAAATGTGAAGATTATAATGGCGAAACAAGAAGGTGGACCAAGGAGAGACGCTGCAGCAGCCGCCGGTGCAGGCGCAGAGGAAGACTATGCTGTAGAACTAAACAAATACCTTTTAGTGAATCTCTTCTTTTGTAACCTTTTTCTTGTTTTAACTATGGGAATATTGTCTCAGTTTGAGATTTGTGATCTTGTGTACACACAACTTTAAGGTTTTGTCTTCTTTTGTTTACAATGTTCGGTTCACTTCTGCGAATATTGTCTCAGTATTAAAATTCGAGATAATATCCACTATTTTGCTTGCCATGTTCCCAATTAGTTTCTTGAACATAACTGAGATAATATCCACTGTTTTGCTAATGTATTTGGTTTAGGATTGTATCAGTATTTGGTTTAGAATTGTATCATCGATTTTCGAAGAAAGTGACAAATTCTTTGACGAACTTTGAACAAGATTTAAATATAGACAAAATAACAAGAGAATGTACAATTTGAACCCAAGTAAGTTCTATGCTTTTTCATGTTCAATACTTAGGCTTCATATAGGAACAAGAAGAGGTAGCGTCATATCACTCTGGTTACAAGATTTTTTTTTTTTTTTTGACAACAATAATGTAAATAGAACACTAGTTTCCTATCATCCATATCGGTGGTTCCTGCCCAATATGTGTGCTTGATGACTGTCTTAGACGTGCACTGCATGCTAGTCTATCTGCCGTCTGGTTCTGTGTGCGTGGTATTTGTTTGAGGTCAAACGTCATGAATGATAAATTCTTTTTTGCAAACTCTTCGGTGTAAACTGCAAAGGCTGGCTAGTTCTCCGGTTCCGACACAATCTTCACCACCTCTGAACAATCTGTTGCAAAAGTAATATGTCTTTGATCGAAGAATATCATACATTCCATAGCCCATAAAAGTGCCTCAAACTCTGCATGTAGTGGTGAAAGAGTCTGCCTACTGTTCATAGCCCCCATAAATATATTTAAACCTCCCTCATAGCAAGTATACCAACCTTGGCCAGAGAAATCATCCCCTTCCTTCCAGGATCCATCCACAAAACACCATTGACCTGTTTGTGCCTCAGAGATTTCATTAGGTATCGGACTTCCCCTATGCCTTTCAATATTTTCTTGTATGCCCATTTGGGCGCCTTCCCACGACAGATATTCCGTTTCCGCTAGCTTCAACGTCTCATTGGGATCGCGGTCAATCTAATTATATATCATATCATTTCTACTTTTCCAAATATACCATAGAATCCAGGGAAACTGGTCATTCATCTCTTGTGGTGGTAACCTCCAAAGTAAATAATCCATATTCGTGAAGAGTGCCTCCATAGGGAAGTATAGGGGGTTTGTAGGAATTCGTGATAAAGTCCATGTCTGAAGTGCCGGAGGACATTCAAACAAAACATGATTCACAGTCTCCTCAGCACCGCATTTAGCACAATACATGTCGCATTTAATTCCTCTTGTTCGTAGATTCACGGAAACAAATAGACATCCAGTTATTATCTGCCATATAAAGTGTCTCAATTTTGGTGGACAATTTATTGTCCATGAATTTGCTTGTAGTACCTTAACATCAGGACCCAAAGCTTGAACCTGATTACCCATATCTGGAAATTCCCTCTCCGTATGATATCCTGATTTTACTGAATAGCGTCCCGATTTTGTAAAATGCCATCCATATGTATCTGGCTTTATAAATTTACTGATTGTCATGCTCTCTATCAGCTTTGCGTCTGTTGGATCAATTACCGCTTCAAGAATCGATTTATTCCAAGTTCGCCTCCGCCGGTCAATCAGCTGGTCCACCGTATCTACATTAATAATCAAGTTTGGTTTTCGGGTTGCTGGTCTCGGGAGATAGGCTGGTATCCATGGGTCATTCCATATGGAAATGGATGCACCAGAACCCATCATTTTAATTAGTCCATTGTTAACCAGAGATCTAGCTGAGATGATACTTCTCCATCCATAGGACGGTGAGTATGTGATATATCATGGTTTTTACCGGTTTTATGCCATTATATAAGTATGTTTTAGAGTCTTTTGGTGTTCTTTTAGAGTCTTTTACAGGTGTTATTAGGTACACACACATTTGGAGTGGATTTGGAGATTATGGAGCTAAATGGAGCATTTTGGAGTTTTGACCCGAGAGTTTGTGCTCACTGTCCAAAACAGAGGAGTGTGTCGATTAACGCACATCAGCATCGATCGATGCACAACGCGTTGGGCCAGGCTCGCGAGAGTTAATGAAGAATGATGATATTGCAAAGTTGCCCAGAAGTTCCAGATATTTACACAGAAGCCCCAAGACGTGATTTAGCTATTTAATTAGGTTTAAATTTCAGTTGTTACATACGCTATCATAATTTAGAGCAGAGAGTTTTTAGAGCTATTTGGGGCTGATCTGATCATGTACTACACCTTATTTTTTGAGAAGATTTTGAACCCCTTTACTTGTTTAATCTCTTTTATGATATCTAATTATTCATTGATCATGTTTACATTATCTATGTCTGAGTAGATTCATAGTTAGGTTTAGAGATTCTAAATAGGGATTTTATGACTTGCTAGATATAATTAATTCAGTTAAGGATTCATATCAATAGATGTTCTTCAAACTAAATTGTGTTTAATGCTAGTTCTAACTTGATCACTTAGAATCTAGATCTTAGGTTGCTAGTGGACACGAAAGTGTGGTTTAGAATCTGAACTATTTAGGTTGAGCAATATAATTACTCGCAAAGAAATCTGGTTTAATTAGATTGTGAACATATCGAAATTGATCATTAAAGCTGGTTTAATCTGTTGGGAATTACAAAGACATTTGGATTTCTGCAATTAGGCTTAGAGAATTCTCACAACGAAAGTTGGTTAATTCTACATCTGTGTTTTGAGTTCTAGAACTGTGTTTAATTAGATCCTGACTGAATGATTTGTCTGCTTGTCTGATTTCCTGAGAACTCCCTAGACTTAGCGCCCTTAGTTAATTGCTTACAACCAATCCTGCTACTTGTTTACTTTCTTGCATTGCTTTTCGTTTCTCAATACAATTTTCTTTCTCCTAGTTTAAGCTTGACCGTTCTAATTCTATCGTTTCCTAGAGTCCTCGTGGATTCGATCCCTGAGTACTACATTGATATTGTTGTGCACTTGCAGTTAGTATAGGGTTAAAACTTTACACCTATCATGTTTTTGGCACCGTTGTCGGGGACTCTTTGGAGTCTTCGATAGATTCGAACTTAGGGTTTTTACTAGGATTTTTATTTTTTTTGTTTTAGTTACTGATTTTTCTATGTTTCTTCTCTGTCGCAGGTTTATTTTCGCAAAGCATCAATTGTTGCATCTCTTGTGTCGATCGTTACTAGGCGATTGGAGTTGAATCGATCGTTGCACTGTTAGCATCGATCGTTGCTTGACGATTACAGACGGTTTATGCAGACGCGTGATACCAGAAGTAATCCGAACACTAATCTCGTTAACCTCCAACTTGAAGAGCTTGCTAGACTAGAGAGGACTAACAGAAGAATTCAAAGAGCAAGGATGGTAGTTGAACGTGTGATTATATTGCCTGATGCTCAAGGTGTCCTGAGGGACCACGCTAGGAATCCGTACAATGCTGCTGGAGAACGGATTGATGCTGAAGGGAATGTTATCCATGATCCTCCTGAGCAACCACGCCAGGAGCAGAACCAAGGCCAAGGACAGGCCCAAGGTAGAGAGATGGTTGTCCATGAGAGGACTTTGGCTGACTATAACCGTCCGGATGAGTTTCATGCTAACCGGTCAGCTCTTGTTCCTCCTGATTTTGATAGGAATGATTTTGAAATCAAGACCATCTACTACTCTCTTCTGAGGCAGAATGCCTTCCATGGTTATCCTAATGAGCAGCCGATGGATCACATAGATGAGTTTGAGGACATAGTCAGTGGGATGAAGTATGATGGAGTGAATTATGACTATCTGTTTCTCAAACTCTTCCCCTACTCTCTCGCTGGAGATGCTGCCGCCTGGCTGAAACAGCTTCCACCTGGGAAGTTTGTTACATGGGATGCTTTGAAGAGTGAGTTTCTGCGACACTTCTATGATGATGCTCGCTCTGATCAGTCAAGTAAGGACATTCTCACTTTCTCTCAAGGTCCGACAGAGCCTCTTAAGACTGCCTGGATGAGATTTAAGAAGTACCAACGTGACTGCCCGCATCATGGATTCACTGAGGTAACATTGCTGAGTATCTTCTTTAGAGGTATAGATCTTCCATATCAGACTGCATTGGACAATTGTAGCAATGCAAATTTCAACACTAGGACTCCTGCGCAAGCTAAGCAGTTGATAGATAACTTAGTAAGCAGTAATAGCTGCAACACTACTGATGAGAGAAGGAAGAAGTCTGGTGGAAAGATAGAGAATTTGGAGATAGCTGATATTAGATCTAAGCTAGACACAGTTTGTAATCTTCTAGCTGGGAAGAAGGTTGTCCATTTTGCTCAAGATGTTGAAGTGATCAATGCTGAAGAGGATGGTCAGGAAGAGGATGTGAACTACATCGGAGGATCTGTATTCCAAGGAAATAGGTTTGGAAATCAGTCTGGTAATAGGTTCTTCAATGGAGGATAGAAGAGTGCTTTCAACAGCAACCAAAACTCTTCTGGCTTTGGACAGAATGCTGGTTTTCAGAAACCTTTCCAACAAGGTAATCAGAGGACTTATGGATCTTCCTCTTACCAGACACCTCCTGTAGCTACTACTCATGAGAGTAAGATGGAGAGTATGATGGAGCAGCTGCTGGAAGGACAGACTAAGATTGATGTGGACTGCAACAAGAAGTTGGATGCTGTTTATGAGGATCTCAATGGGAAGTTTGAGTCCTTAGATACTCATGTGAAGCAATTGGACACTCAGGTGAGCCAAATTTCAAGCTCCATCAAGGGAAAGAGTGTTGTAGACACCCATATTAAGGCCTGGTCAGTGTACATTGATGATGGATCACACCTAGGTGAAAGATTTGAGCTAAATACAGCTGAACTGGTAGAAGAGGCTGAAATTTCTGATTTTGAGGAAAATCTCTCAGGTGGAATCTGTGAATATTCAACTGCATCGATCGATTCACCCTTAGTGTCGATCGTTGCATGGCGTGAACAGACAGATTCACATGATTCTTATGGCATTGATGCAGATGCAGATTCGGAGCTTAATCGTTTATTCCCTGGAGTGTCTGAGATAACTCAACATGAGATTTATGCACTATCTAATCGGTTATATCCTAAGGTGTCTGAAGTAATTCAACAAGAGATTGATGAGCTTAAACAGTTGGAAAAGGTTGGTGAAGAGTTGGAAGAAATTCCACCATCTGATGATCCACCTTATCACCCTTGTGTGCAGAGATACTTGGGTAAGATGTTGCCTTTGGATGAAGAGCTGAAAGATTGGGTAATAGTGGTTCCTCAGCATATAAGTGATGTGCTATTCACTAAGATTCCTAAGAATCTGCCTGATCCTGGGATTTTTGTGATGAGTTGTTCTATCTTTGAGGATGGTTTCAAGCGCTCTCTGTGTGATTTAGGAGCTGCTGGAAGTCTCATGCCATATTCTGTGGTAGAGAAGCTGGGTATGATGGATTTTTCACCCACTAGGACCTCTCTTGTCCTAATTGATCAGTCAATAAGGATTCCGGAAGAAGTTCTTGAGGACGTCCCAGTGAGAGTTGGAAACTACTTGGTTCCAACAGACTTCTTGGTGCCTAAGTATGACAGTGAGCAGGATGATGCTTTAATTCTGGGTAGGCCATTCTTAGCCACTGCTGGAGCAGTGATAGATGTGAGGCACAGTTTGATTGATCTCCATCTGGGAGATGAGCCGCTACACTTTGAGATGGACATGCTGCGTAAGCCACTGATAGATGGGCAGGCCTTCACTATTGAGGATGGACATGGAGCTCAGACGAGTAACACTTTGGTTTTGGATCCTGGGGAACATTTCATTCCGACTTTTCGTGGACGAGTTCACACTGATGACGCTTACTCTCCACCGTGGATGAGGAGACTTGCACAGAGGCAATCACAGTCTCTGTCAGGATCTCCAGCAAACTGATCTTGTTCTTCCGGTTAAGCTAATGACCTTAAACAAGCGCTGAGTGGGAGGCAACCCATTGATAGGTTTTAGTGTTTTTTTCTTATTTTTGGTGTTTTTCTTAGTATTTCACGTTTTTATTCGCTTTTGCTAAGTTTTAATATAGAACACTGTCTGGAGATGTGTGACGATCGTTGCTATATGTGCAACGGTCGTTGCAGGGAGATATGACAAAGAGATGGGATCGCCTTGTGACGATCGTTGCTGCCATGTGCAACGGTCGTTGCAAATGGTTTAATTGCAAAATTAAGGTACGCGAGCTAAACCGGAACCAATTTGGTTCAACAGCGTCGATCGTTGCACCTATGCATCGATCGTTGCTCACACGACCCAGGTAAGTGCCTTAAACCCCTCTTCTCTTCTTTTCTTCCCCATTTCGCCGTCCGTACAACCACGAGTGCACAACCCTAAACCTCTCATTTCTTCATCGTTTTCTCTGATTCAAAGCCCGATTCTACTTATTTTAACATCCCCTATCTATTTCTCTAACCCAATTGCAGTGATTCCAAGATGCCTCCTCGACAAGCTCGTAAACGTAGAGCTACCACAGCCATAGAAGCTACAGCTCATCATCATCCACCAGTTGAGTGGTTCTATCGAGAATCACCATATCCTGAGGACTATCAGAGAGATCGGGAAGCGATACAGCCGTCCTGGCCTAGAGCAGATGAGCAGTTGATTCCGACAGATAAGGTCTGGGGCATGGAGATTGATGAGCTGCTCAAGACTGACACGTTCACAGATAGGCCATTGCTTGACCATTGGGATGAGTTTGACACATTGCTCTACAATGTTTGGTGTGGCATGACGCTTAAGTCGACCAAGTTTGCGGATTATTCGACTTGTAAGAGTCTGGGCATCGATGAGCAGGTTCTTGCACTGTGTAAGGGCATTGTTCTGGGGGCAATGCATATGCAGCCTTATGACTTGTATCCTGATCTGGTGAGACAGCTGTTGGCCACCTGTAGAGTGATATACCCTGACCCAGAGAGCAGGAGAACTTCAGGAGGTTTCTTTACCTTCATGTGCTTAGGAGCCAGGTATCGGATTCCTCTTCTCGATATCTGTAGGATATATGGATTCAGCACTGAGCCGACGCATATTGGTATAACTCTTGAGTGGGATGTGGAGGAAGCTCAGTATTTCTGGGAGTGTATTGGCAATGGTCGGTACAACTCGAGGACGACGAAGCTGATACAGGTCAGACATCCTGTTCTCAGATATGTCTTGCGCATCTTGGGATGTACTCTGTTGTGCAAATATGAACCCAACAAGATGCGTAAGAACGAGATGGAGATGTTGTTCATTGGACTGAGGGACCAGTTTTAGGATACTGTTCTGAGAGATCCCACTAGAGGACTCAACTTGGGAGCTGGTTTTGCTCATCATTTATGCGACCTGCAGAATAATCCATTTGATGGTAAGGGCATTGAGACAGTAGGGAGTCTGCTTACTCCCATTTTCAGGCATTGCAGGATTCCCTTAGAGGGTACGGAGTGTAATGACAGCAAGAAGTTCCTTGATTTCAGCCTCCTGCAGAGTGCTGCATGGCTGAAGGAGGGACGTGTATGGGTCTATTATGACCCTTCCACTGAGAAGCGTGGTGTGGATCTTCCTGCTGTTGTTCTGACACAGATTGATACGCTGGGTGCCTTGAGATTCCAGCCCCCTATGAGAGATAAGCGCAGAGTTCCTTCTATGGCTCATCCGCTGGGAGAGCCTTCTACACGAGCTTCTACTTCATCTGCGCCTGCACCTGCTGCCCCTGTTGATGATGTTGGCCCTTATCCCGAGCCTTCGATGCCTTTTGGTGATATTTCTGAGGCAGAGTGGAGAGAGCGTGAGGATGGTATTCTACGGAGCATCTGGAACTTCATGCGTACCTGCACTTGCAGGAGACAGCTGCAGATACACCATCCAGGACCTTCTCGACGTAGACAGCGATCTCAGACTCCCGGTTCTTCGAGTGGTACTGATCGCATTGATGGGACGGAGGACGAGTGAGAGTAGCGAGCATTTTCAGACTACGGTTCTTTGTATTTCTTTTTCACTTTACTTTTGCATTTTTCTTTTGATTTCTTAGGATACTTATGTTTGGATGCTGTGATTGGTTTGAGACTATTAGTTGCTTTGATTTTCTCTATTTTCAGTGATCTTCAGCTTGCAGGTTTGAAATTTGATGATTTCTCACGGACTAACCTGCTAACTTGCTGACTTTTCGACGGAATCGCAGTGCGTCGATCGACACAACCTTGTGTCGATCGTCACAACACGAGTAATCGCACTGCAGCGATCGTTGCGGTCCTGAGCCACGATCGACACATGACGAAAAATCGCCTAGCAACGGTCGTTACATTTATGTAACGATCGATGCATGAGCGACAGAGGTAAAAATCAAACAGAACTCAACACATCCATAACATTTTTGCTTTCTTTTACCAACCCTTAGCTTAACACTACTGGGGACAGTGTGTTTCAAGTGTGTGGGAGGTAGTTACTGACTTTTAGCTTTCTGTTTTCTTAAGAGTCAGTCCAGTTTTCAAAAAAAAAAATTTGTTTTATTGAGTCAAAACAAGTTTAAGTAACAAACAGTGAATTTTGGAGAAGTAAACAACATCTTGCATGAACTTAAGTAACCATTGGGATGAAGCTGAAAGATCAATCTATGACTATTAGAAAACCCAACACGGATCAACCTACTGAGGACACCCATATCAATTCAGGTATTCAGAGGATCCTTTTACTGGCTTCACCCTTAACTTGACTTTAATTTTCTCACCTAAGGGCTTGGTATACCTTGAGTCGGACTCCTTTGTTAGTTCTGACACAGCTTGTAAACCTGTCCAAGTATGGTTCCCTTCTCCCCTTCCATAATATAAAAAAAAAGTAATAAACTGAGGATGAGTTAGTAACTCCGAAGTGGTCACAGGAGTAGTAGCAAACACTATTACCTCATGTGCTATCCATGGAATGTGTCCAAAGTACACCCCTTAACGGGATGAGCACTGATAAAAAAAAAATGATAACCAATGGGCAAAAATCAGAATGCTAAGGAAGGGAAAAGAGAAGAAAAGGAACCAGAAAAAGATAGTATGGTGGTCTAGAGCTGACAAAGTAAGAATTCATGTGCCCTTTGATCGATAATCCTTAGGTGAGACCGCACTTAATATGCTTAAGAAGTCAGTAGGGAGAATTTGAATTGCTTGGATTGATTGTGGAGTTTACTTAGGACAGCTGCCAAGTGTGGGGGAAGTATATGTTGGTCTTGATATCTTGCAGTTGATTCTTTCAGTGGTTTACTAAGGGGAATGTGAGTGTTGTTGCTTCTAGGACAAAAAGAGTTTCTGAAAGTTTTCAAACCTCTTCACCATGTTTTAGTTCTCTGTTTTGCTTGAGGGCAAGCAAAGGCTAAGTGTGGGGGAGTTGATATATCATGGTTTTTACCGGTTTTATGCCATGATATAAGTATGTTTTAGAGTCTTTTGGTGTTCTTTTAGAGTCTCTTACAGGTGTTATTAGGTACACACACGTTTGGAGTGGATTTGGAGATTATGGAGCTAAATAGAGCATTTTGGAGTTTTGACCCGAGAGTTTGTGCTCACTGTCCAAAACGGAGGAGTGTGTCGATCGAGGCACATCAGCATCGATCGATGCACAGCGCGTTGGGCCAGGCTCGCGAGAGTTAATGAAGAATGATGATATTGCAAAGTTGCCCAGAAGTTCCAGATATTTACACAGAAGCCCCAAGACGTTATTTAGCTATTTAATTAGGTTTTAACTTCAGTTTTTACGTACGCTATCATACTTTAGAGCAGAGAGCTTTTAGAGCTATTTGGGGCTGATCTGATCCTGTACTACACCTTATTTTTGGAGAAGATTTTGAACCCCTTTACTTGTTTAATCTCTTTTATGATATCTAATTATTCATTGATCATGTTTACATTATCAATGTCTGAGTAGATTCATAGTTAGGTTTAGGGATTCTCAATAGAGATTTTATGACTTGCTAGATATAATTAATTCAGTTAAAGATTCATATCAATAGATGTTCTTCAAACTAAATTGTGTTTAATGCTAGTTCTAACTTGATCACTTAGAATCTAGATCTTAGGTTGCTAGATTGACACGAAAGTGTGGTTTAGAATCTGAACTATTTAGGTTGTGGTTTAATTAGATTGTGAACATATCGAACTTGATCAGTAAAGCTTGTTTAATCTGTTAGGAATTACAAAGACATTTGGATTTCTGCAATTAGGCTTAGAGAATTCTCACAACGAAAGTTGGTTAATTCTGCATCTGTGTTTTGAGTTCTAGAATTGTGTTTAATTAGATCATGACTGAATGATTTGTCTGATTGTCTGATTTCCTGAGAACTCCCTAGACTTAGCGCCCTTAGTTAATTGCTTACAACCAATCCTGCTACTTGTTTACTTTCTTGCATTGCTTTTCGTTTCTCAATACAATTTGCTTTCTCCTAGTTTAAGCTTGACCGTTCTAATTCTATCATTGCTTAGAGTCCTCGTGGATTCGATCCCTGAGTACTACATTGATATTGTTGTGCACTTGCAGTTAGTATAGGGTTAAAACTTTACACCTATCAGTATGATCGTATTGGATCAAGCGGATCCGTTTTCCTGAAGAATCTACCTTTAAACACTTTTGAGAAGAGCAAATCGGGTTTTTCAATCAATCGCCACAATTGCTTAGCTAAAAAAGCTGTATTTGTATCATTAAATGCTCGGAATCCGATGCCCACATTATCTTTGCTTTGACAAAGCTTATCCCAGGCAATCCAGTGCATTCCCTTATTACCTCCACCCGAACTCCACCAGAAGTGGGATACCACACTTGTTAATTTTGTTGTTACCGTCTTTGTCAATCGAAAGCAGGACATCACATGGTTCGGTAAGGCTGTAGCCACCGATTTAATCACAACCTCTTTTCCCCCTTTCGTCAAGTATTTCGTTGTCCATCCATTTACTCTTCTATGAAGACGATCCTGAATGAAGCTGAATACCCGTGTTTTAGCTCCTCCAAGACTCTCCGGGATTCCCAGATAAGACTCCATTCCACCCATCTTTGTGATACCCAATACGTTTTGCATCTCTGCACGTGTCATTTCCTCTACTTTATACCCAAATTGTAGTGAAGATTTCTCGAAGTTTATTTGTTGACCTGATACACCCTCATAGTCCTTTATGATCCTTACAATCGTCTGACACTCCTCTTTCGTAGCCTTACAAAAGAATAGGCTATCATCCGCAAAGAGTAAATGAGAGATAGTCATGTTAGCTGTTTCATTTTTTCCGCTTTCTTTATATTTTCAATGAGGGCTTCTGTACATAATATGAATAGGTATGGTGAGAGTGGATCTCCCTGTCTTAATCCTCTCTCTGGGACAATACTTCCCCGTGGTTGCCCATTCAGTAATACCTTATATTGAACCGTTGAAATACACCTCATTATGCGTTGTATCCATTGTTCTGCAAAGCCCATCTTGCCCAAGACCTTCTCCAAGAAACTCCATTCAATCCTATCATAAGCCTTACTCATATCCGTCTTAATTGCCATAAATTTGCCTTTGCATGCTGGATTTGTTCTTAAGCCATGAAACATCTCCTGGGCTATCAATATATTATCTGATATTAGCCTTCCTGCCACAAATGCTGATTGTGTTTCCGATATGAGATTAGGTAACAGTATCTTAAGCCTTTGGCATAGGACTTTTGATATTATTTTATAACCTACATTACAGAGACTTATTGGGCGGAGCTCTGTCATCCTCGTAGGTCTCTCCATCTTAGGTATGAGACAAATATTCGTGGTATTAAGTCTCCGGTCAAATTCCCCAGATGTCAAGAAATAATTCATCAATATGACTAAATCCTTTTTGACTATATTCCATGACTGCTGATAAAATAAGGCTGTCATTCCATCCGGACCCGGGGCTTTCTCTGGATGCATCACAAATAAAGCATTCCATATTTCCTCTTCTGTTGCATACGCCATCAGTTTACTATTCATATGATCCGTTATCGACGTTGGGACGTCCTGTAGGAATCTGTCGAACTCTGTTGGGCTTGTCGTTTCAAATATTTTCGTGAAATAGTCTACTGCCACTTGTTCCACCTCAGATTCTTTAGTGACCCATTTACCTTCTGGGTCGTGCAACCCCACAATTCTATTTCTTGCCCGCCTCTATTTTGTCAATGCAAAAAAGAACTTGGTATACCGATCTCCCGATGTGTGCCATATAATGCGACTTTTCTGTTGCCAGTAAAATTCCTCATCTCTGTATGCTTCCTTTAATCTATTTGAAATTTCCCAAATTTCCTCTTGTGATTTTTGGTCATCCCTCTGTGCCATATCCAATTCTTTCTGTAGTTCCATGATTTTCTCTTTGCCATATGGATATAAGTTCTTTCTTCACTTAGAGATCTCATGTCTACATCTCCCAATTTTCGATACAAAACAGTTTCCTCTATTGTTATCTTCAACTTCCCATCCTAATTGAATTGCCTCCATTAGTCCCTCTTTTCCCACCCATCTTTTATCAAAATGGAATTGGGCTTTCCTCTTTTTCTTTGACTCATCAATTGTCGCCACCAAGGGGCGATGATCTGATCCCACCATTCCTAAATATTCCACAAATGAGAAAGGGAATAACGTGTGCCAATCCTAATTTGCTAAGGCCCTATCAAGTTTGCAGCGTACAACTTGTTTACCCCTGCGTCCTCTCCAAGATAGGGAGTCTCCCAGATGTGGAAACTCTATCATACCACAGTTTCGGATCATATTGTTGAAAGATAGGAATGTTAACGCATGTCTTTGTACCCTTCCTTGCTTATCATGGTTTCCGGTGATTTCATTAAGGTCCCCAATAATAAACCAAGGAATATCTCTGACCAATCCGAATCGAGTGATTCGTTCCCAGACTTGATCTCTGAATTTTTGTATAGGCTCACCATAAACAAAGGACACAGCAACCCTTGTCCCCTCCACATCTGCCTCAATATCAATAATCTTATTACTTGAATACAAGATATTCACATTCTCCGAATTATTATAATACAGTGCCAAATCTCCACTTGATCCTCTTGGTTCTACAGTATATATTTTATCATATCCAAATGAAATTGAAAACTTTGTGTAAATGCAAGCTCCTGTTTTGTCTCAGATAAAAAGAGAAAATCAGGTTTATTTTTGTACCATATTTCTCGGAGATAGCCAATTGTCCATTTGCTCCCTAGACCTTGACAATTCCAACTCATAACCTTCATTTGATTAAATGTTTTAAGATTGTGCTTTGTGTTGATATAGCCCCATATATCTCATACACAATTAGCCGGCCCACAGACCTTCTCTTAGTCTTTGTGGGAATAATCACCATCATATTACTTCTGTAATAAATCCAAAAGTTCTATGGCAATAAACTTCGTTGTCCTAAAAGTTCTTACTCATATTCTGAACAAATATCCTCCTATGGTACCAACATCTGTTATACCAATCCGGCTCAGGCTTCTTTCGGGTCAGAAACATTATCTCACCCAATATGTCTGCCTTAAAATTAAAACTTTCATTCCATAAAATCCTTTTAGTAACCAAATATCGCCACTGTCCTGTATCTCCATCATATTGATATTTTTTAAAGTTCCTATCCAAAAGTATCACCAAATAATCATGATTGCGATCCCATATATCTCCCATATCAGCTTCTGATTGAGTTTGCTTCTTTGTAGTTACGAGCCCCCTGATGTGTCCATTATACACAGTCCATATTTTTGTGTTACACCTTCCAAACCCTTTATTAAAATCTCCATATATACACTCTATGTTTCCTGTATAAATAAAGCTATACAAAGCTCGTATCAGTGGCCACTCCTCAAATATGTAATCTGACCAAGCATCAATTTTATCCGACCAATTCGTGGCCATGTACCATCTACATACTTGTAGCATAACAATTCAGCCTTAATATCTACCTCCATAATCTTAAACCTCATATAGTAGTGTACTTTATTGAACTGTGAATTAAGATAAACACCAACCGGTACACCCGTATACATTTCCATGGAATAAGAAAACAAAACAATAACCAAATGCATTCCCCTAGCTTGTAAGAATACCATAAACAATTGATATTCCCGAACTAACATACGAGCTTATTGAATTCGTAAAACAAACTTTTTAATAGTTCCATGACATGGATAAGCTTACTGATCCGAAGCCGTCTCACTGTCCTGCTTGCGCGGGAAGTTCCTCCTCTCCCCTACCACTGCCTCCTTATCCGCTGGACCATTTGCTTTCGGGATTGTTTTCTTTCTCGGTGAAGTGAGCGTCTGGACTAGCCGCTTCTTCCCATGACGTCCTATTGGCACCTGAATCCCCGAGACCATCTTATTTCTCCCTTGTTGCTTCTTCACCTCTCCGGCTTTCTCCCCTTCCGCCTCCTTGTTTGTACCTCCCTCCTCCAGCTCTCTCTGCCTACCTCCTTCCGCTTCGCCCTCCGATCCAATCAAAAGATTAGCTAGGTGGTCTTCCTCATCAAGCCCCGATCCGTTAGTTTCCATATTTTGTCCAACCATTTCACCATCCTCAATGTTCTCCAGATTTTCCATTCCATTCTCTGCAGGTTCCAAAAGTCCCATAAGAGCATCAATGTTGCCAATGTTTTGTAGCTCTTTTCCCACATTCATGGCCTGATAATCTCCCATATCAAACCCTCCCAGTCCTACCTCCATTGCTTCCTCTGTGGCCTTTATGTTCTGATCTTCCAGGACTGATCCTCTAGTATTCGTGTTGACCAGTGAGTCCTCCGTAAATTTGAGAGCTTTTCTCGCACTACTCTCCCCCTCTGTCGACTGCGGATTATTCTGCTTCATTGAGCTCTCCTCGATTCGCCCCTGTTGTACCAGTAAGCTGGCCCTAAAGGCCTCCAGAACTGCTTGTTCCTGATCATTCAAGACCACATGCTCATTAGAGTTCCTCACATCTTCTTTGGCTTTGTAGTACTTCTTCTTGTACTAATTTTTGCGTGGAGAGCGTCCTCTATATCCTCTTGATGTCCCTTTCCCATAAGCCCGTCCATATTTTGAAGGCTCGTACCTTGATTCTCGTCGGGACGAGCTTGGTCTGCCTCTTTCCATGTGGTCTCCTACCTTATTTCGACCCTTGAATGTGTCTGAAGAGTCCCCCTTTGTACCATGATCCTTCATGTCCTCACGTTTGTCTTCTCGTTTCTCCTTAACAAGTGCACCTTTGTAGCTGAAACCACCAATCCCATCCTCTGAATCCTTATGCTCTGCATCATCTCGTGTTCTCGAGTTATCAACCCCCACCTTTTCCTCCTCTTTTGTTGGACAGAGATCCGTCTCATGGCACATGCTACAGCAGATACGACAATAGCCATGGAGCTTCTCGACACCTTCATCAAAGTTAACCATTGTTTCAAAAACTAATGGTTTGTACCCATCCATCTCTACCCGGACACGCCCATTATTCAGATCTACCACCTCCGCCTTACCAATACCATCCCCAATACTCATGAAAGTCTGATCTGCCTAGTAGAGTAGCGGCACACCCATGACTTTGACCCAGAAAGTGATAGCAGATGGGTAACACGGATCCATTACCGGCTCCCACTTCACCAAAGACACCATCCACGAATCAAAATGAAATGGTCCCAAGCTCAAGACTTCCGCCATATCTTTTGCATCATCAAAATCGAATTGGAATCTTCCAAGACCTAGATCAGCTCCCGCAACTTTGTCCTCTTTATTCCATATCCGAGGAAACAGAACCACAAGAGCCTTAGTCTCCTGTTTCTTTGGGTTCATGCACCTCCCAATTAGAGTTTTTGAGTAGGCTTTGATCAGCTCGGTATTATCAAACCGAGGAACTGATATTGTCAGCCTATGGGTTGTTGTTGCCACCCTCTTGCCTTCCTTCTTATACAACATCGTGCTACTATGCGACATAATTACTAGGAGAGAGCTTATTAGCGTGAAATAGAAGAAGAAGTTTGTTGTGAAAATCCTTCGGTCCTGGTCTCTGACTTTATACACAATGCCGCGACTCGCTGTATTCAGTAGACTTGATTCCGAGAATACCTCGATATGATATCCCAAATCTCGTCCTTTCCAAATTCCGCTACATAAATGATCAATCACATTAACATCTCCCACAATCAAACCACAAAGATTATGCAAATCACTACAGAAGTACAGACAAAGAATTATATGTTTCCATAACTCAATTCCTATAACCAATCTATCTTCAATACTTAGATTACTTCTTAGTCCGAATATCTTTCCATCCAATATTTGCTTGATTACCATATCTAGACAATCGACAGATATACAGCAACAGGGACTCCGAATCAAATCAAATACCACAATGATTGTGTTTACCTTATTTGTACACCAAATCGCACCAAAATAGCATGACCGCCCAAATCGTTTCAACCCATGATCAGTTGTTCCCGACCTCGTGGATTCTTTTGTGGATCCCTCTTGTTTAAATTCCCAAATCCCTAATAAATCTTGCCTGCTGAAACCGCGGTTACAATCCATATCGCATCCTGGGCAGATCGCGACACGATCGAGACTTTCGGCCTTGTAGAAACTATGCACCTCCCATATTGTATCACCCATCCTTAATTGAATGAAATCATAAACCAAATCCGTATCATTATTTCCTGAGTAGATCGCATCCTTAATCCTCCCCCACATCCAACGCCTTCAAAACCCTAGATCCCCTTTTTCATCGCCTTCATAGCTAGAGAGAGTTTTTTCCAGTCTTTGGTTACAAGATATATTGTTGAATATATGATATAGCTTATGATAATGAGTTGTATCTTTTTTAAGGGTAGTAGTAAGTAGTACAAGATGTATCATATATTCGTGTATGGTATCACATATCAGAACAGTATGCATTTATTGTTTATGGTATCTTTAAAAAATAAACCCTAAAAAGCATAAACCCTAAACCCTAAGTTTAAAATTGAATAATCTTGCATGTTTCTTTAAATATTTTTGTTTTATTTAAAAAAAATAAACTGAAACCCTAAATCTTTAAAAAATAAATCCTAAAGACCCTAAACCTTAAACCCTAAGTTTAAAATAGGATAATCTTAAGATTAAATGTCTTCTTCAAGTATTTTTTAATTTAGAAAATTAAACTGAAACCCTAAATCTTTAAAAAATAAACCCTGAAGAGCCTAAACTCTAAACTCTAAGTTAAAAATAGAATAATCTTAAGATTGCATGTTTCTTCAAATATTTTTGCTTTATTTAAAAATAAACTGAAACCCTAAATATTTAAAAATAAACCCTAAAGACCCTAAACCCTAAGTTTAAAATAGGTTAATCTTAAGATTAAATGTTTCTTCAAGTATTTTATTAACTTAGAAAAATAAACTGAAACCCTAAATCTTTAAAAAAATAAACCATAAAGAGCCCAAACCCTAAACCCTAAGTTTAAAATAAAATAATCCGAAGATTAAATGCTTCTTCAAGTATTTTGTTTTATTTAAAAAAATTAAACTGAAACCTAAATCTTAATTTCTAAACCATAAATTCTAAACCCTAAACTCTAAACCATAATTTGAAAACCTAAACCTTAATCCATAAACCATAAGCCATAATTTAAAAACCTAAAAAAAATTAAAATAAAACTAACCCAAGTTTTTTTTGTTTTAGATCCTCATTGCATGTTTCTTCCACTATTTAAAATAGGATAATTTTAAGATTAAATTTCATATATTAAAAACAAATAACATTTTACAAATTAATGGGTGGTTAAAAACCGAAAACTCATATATATATATAATTATTTCTGTTTTTAATTTTAAACTAAAAACAGTATTTGTTTTCAACAAAGCAAAAACAAAACAAAAACATTAAAGTCAATCTTAATTGTTAATTATTTAATTTTCAAACGTGATCTTTTCAAATTAGTAAAATTTTCAAACAACCTTCCCAAAATAATGGGTGGTTATAAAAGGTAAGATTTTAGAAAATATTTTATTTAAAAAAAATCATATATACAGATATTTCCTAAGAAATTATATTTTAATCTGTTAAAAAATATTTCCTAAATAATACAATAAGATACGAAATTTATACTTATTTCGTATATGGGAGAAAATTATTTTTTACAACATCTTAGAAATTATTTCTGTTTTAAAAAAATCATATTTCCGTTTTTGAAAACAAATCATATTTCCAAACTAGCTTCCTAAAATCATGTGTGTTTAGAAAAAGGAAAGATATTAGAAAATATTTTCATTTAAAAAATATATATATACAGATATTCCAAAATTTGCATTCTAATCAGTTGCAAATATTTTCTAAATATTACAAAATATATAAGAAATTTATAGACTTATTTCGTTAACGGCAGAAAATTATTATTAATTTAAAACTCTTACGGAAATAATTACTTTATAATTGTATGGGATATTCAAATTGATTTTTTTTCAAAAAAACAATGTAGTATTATAAAATTATATACGGAAATTATATATCTTTTTCTAAAATATATAAGAAAAATTAAATTTTAAAGTATTTACCTACTTACTTTCATACAATATAATATTTTAAAATTTTCAGAAGTCATTTTTTATATTTTCAATTATATTTTAAAATAAAAATTAATGTAAAAACTAATTAAGGAAATACAGAAACAAATCTGCAGAAAAAAATGATTCTAAATGCCACATCATTAAATTTGAAAAATCTGTGAAAACTAAAAATAAATTTATACACATCAAGTAAATTTGTAACACTATGATACTAGTTTTGTAATTTTTAAAGCCTTTTGTCTTTGTAACGGAGTTTTTCGAAATCTGCAACAAATACAAAAAAAATCTGTAAAAATAAAAATAAAATCTACAACTTAAATCCATAAATTTTTGAAAAAACTGCAAAAACATATTAAAATCTTCAACAATAGGAAAAAATCTTCAAATTAAATCTGCAAAGATTAAACAAATCCGCATAAATAAAAAAATCTGTAACACACTAAACAAATCTGCAACCACAAAAATCTTCAACACATGACTGCGGATTTAAATTCGTAGAGAAGGTGGCATTTTCGTAAATAATTATATTTTTTGCTGACATGGAAAAAAAATTAATGGCATTTCTCTAATTATTTTTTTTCTTTCCAAATAATTATAGGGGTACTTTAGATAAGAAAATATTGAAAAAGAAGGTCAAAAGATTAATATTACCCTAGTAATTGCTCTATTTTTTCATACTAAATAAATAAATCTCCCTTTATATAATGAATATATATATATATAAATAAACAATTATTTATTTATTTATTAATTAATAATTATTAATTTATCAATTAATTAATAATTTTTAGTTTGTCAATTAATTAATAACTATATAAAATAATAAAAAAATTTAGTCCTACTATTATTAATTTATAGATGTTTTAGCGTAGTGCACCTTTTTAAAATTGCTTAATGAAGTTAAAATACTCCTTGCTAAATCGTGTAAAATTGGAAATAGTTAACAAACTAGACCCTCAATAAAACCGATTCCAGTAAATAGTTAACAAACTAGACCCTCAATAAAACCGAAACTTTAAGAAAGCTCCAGAAGTTTATTTATCGGATGGAATCAAATCAATAGTAAATCACTTCTTTGGCTTTCCCTCCAATTCCTACTCTCGCCCATTTCATTCCTCTATCAAACGCACAGAAAACCTCTGTTTGTGCCGCAGACAAGCAAACCCTTCTTCTCGGAGTAATCAACTTCACAGCCCTAAAAGCCAAAGTAAGTGGCTACATTTCCTCACATCATCGTCAAATCTTGATGGTTCTAGGCATCGTGGAGTCTAGGTTTTTTCTCTCCAATTTGAAATCGAGAAAAGCTATAGACTTTGTTTCACCAAAAAAGAAAAACTTGTTTTACCGCATTCGATGATTGACGGGTCTCGTTGAAAATCCTCTCTTTCGCTTCGCTCTGTCTAAAGTTCGAGCCTTTCAGGGTTTCACTCGTGGAATGAGCTTTGATGTAACGGGTTAGGGTTTTAAAAAAAATGATTTTTTTAATTTTGCAGAGTTCGGAAATGCGTATTGAGTCTAGAGATTTGGTCGATCTCGTGCTATCTTGGTCTCTTCAAGAAGTACTTAATGTGGATCTATATAAAGGACAGGTTCTGCTTTATGCCTCTGAGACAGGATAATCTTATTTGGTTGTGTCTTTCTAATATAAACGCAAATGTTTTTTTTAATTGCTTTTAATAGGTAGGGAGGATTCCTACTGAGTTCGTCTCAACCACAGACTACTTCAACTCGTTTATTCCTCCACTTATCGAAGAAACACATGCTGCTTTAGAGTCGTGTATGAAGACATGGTGGCGATCCCCTGTGGTTGAAATGAGCTACATTATGCCAACAGCGGAATTCGAGCTTCCCAATAACTTGTTCTATAGAGTACATTTGAGTACTGATGAGGCTAGTACGAAACTGATACCGAAAGATCTCATCGCACTTACAGATAAAAGGCCAAATCGTGTTGATGGCTTCAACATTTCCAGTGAACCTTATGTAGTTGCTATGGTGTGCAAGGCAGATCCTGACAGGCCTAATGTTGTCACTGTTTTGGCTTCGAAACCGCTTCTTCATGTGGATGTTCAAAGGAACAAGAAGAAGGAGAAGAAAGAAAGCCTTTTTGGTGTTTATATGACCAATATAACCACTAACGTTCGTATCTGGAACTCATTGCATCTTGGTTTAGAAGGTGGAACTTGCTTGAGTCTTTTCTCAACATTCCTTCAAAGAAACAGTGAGGATGAAGGAGTTTGCATTCCCTGTCGACTTGAAGCAAGTGACGGTCATCGTTTCCTGAAGCTGAATCCTTCACAGGAAGATGCAATACTGAGTTGTTTAGATGTTAGACGATGCTACCACGCGAATACCATCAAATTGATTTGGGGTCCACCAGGGACAGGGAAGACGAAGACAACTAGCGTAATGTTGTTCACGCTCTTGAATGCGAAATGTAGAACCTTGACATGTGCTCCAACAAATGTTTCTATTCTTGAAGTGGCCTCAAGAGTTGTGAAACTAGTCTCTAGATCGGTGAAGATTGGGAGTTACGGTCTTGGAGATGTAGTTTTGTTTGGTAATGGAGAGAGGATGAAGATCAAAGAAAGGAGAGATCTGGTTGATTTCTTCATTGATGAACGCGTTGATAAGCTTTACCCATGTTTCATGCCTTTTTACGGATGGAGAGCTACTGTCGATTCAATGATGCGTTTACTCGAGGACCCTCAAGGACAGTATAATCAATACTTGGAAACTATTAGCAATCCTAAATCATTTAAGGAATATCTACCAGAGAGATTTAGTGAACTTAGGAATGATCTGAAGCTTGTTTTCTCGCTTTTATGCACACATTTGCCTACTTCTTTGCTCTCATCTCAAGCCGCAACACGTATGTATGAAATGATTGACCTTGTCAGAGATGCTACAATTTTAGCTGTACCAGATGTGAGTGGTGAAGGACTAAAATCAGTCCTCGTTGCTAATGGAGAACAAGTTACAGTAGAAGATTATTATCTAGTGCTCTTAAGAATGATCCCTGAGATTTTCACACTTCCAAGTGTAGGTGATAGGCATCTTGTTAAAGAACTTTGCTTGGGCCACGCATGCCTGCTTTTCTCTACAGCATCATGCTCTGCAAGGTTATATACTGGAACACCAATACAGCTTCTTGTGATCGATGAAGCTGCTCAGTTAAAAGAATGTGAAGCAGCCATTCCTCTGCTGCTTCCAGGGATCCAGCATTCAATTTTGATAGGAGATGAGAGGCAACTTCCCGCAATGATCGAAAGCAAGGTATGCTTCTCGCTTGAGTAAATAAACTTCTTCTTTAACTAACCTTTGCATATAACACAATACAGATTGCTTTAGAGGCAGGATTTGGGAGAAGTCTTTTTGAAAGATTGGCCATTCTTGGACATAAGAAATACTTGCTAAACATCCAATACCGGATGCATCCATCGATAAGTATCTTCCCAAACAGAGAGTTTTATGGAATGCAGATTCAAGATGCTCCAACGGTTAGACAAAGAAACTACACAAAGCAATATCTTCCCGGAAAAATGTATGGACCCTACTCTTTCATCAACATAGCACATGGGGAAGAACAGTATGGTGAAGGACGTAGTCTGAAAAACAACGTTGAGGTTGCCGTGGTCTCGGATATAATAGCTAACCTTCTCCAAGGTGAACTACTTTGAATTAATACAGTTGGTATACAAGTTTTGCTTTTTGAAGTGTATGAAAGTGCTGTTCTCTCTCTGGTTTTAAGTGCAGTTTCGGAGAGAACAAAGACACGCATAAACGTTGGTGTGATTTCTCCTTATAAGGCTCAAGTATTTGCAATCCAAGATAAGATTCAGGAGACATGTAGTGGTGATGCAGGAGGACTCTTTTCGTTGAAGATTGGGTCTGTGGATGGGTTTCAAGGTGGTGAAGAGGATATTATCATAGTTTCAACTGTTAGGTCCAATGGTATTGGAAGGGTTGGGTTTCTTGCAAACCGACAAAGAACAAATGTGTTACTCACTCGAGCAAGGTATTATTGATTCTTTTGTTACTACTAATAAAGAATTTTCGTATGATATTTTCCTTCCCTATAGGTTCTGTTTATGGATACTTGGAAATGAGGCAACTTTGATGAATAGCAAGTCTGTTTGGAGGTATCTTATACAAGACGCAAAGAACCGTGACTGTTTTCATAATGCTGAAGAAGACGAGTCATTAGCTCAGGCTATTGATGCTGCGAAAATCGAGTTTATCCAGCTTGATACCCAACTGAACAATTCAAAATGGAAGGTAATGAAGGTTGCTGCTTTGTGTTCTTTTGGTTCTTTGAGACTTGAGTTTTCTTTGCATGTGAATCAGCTTTTCTTCAGCGACGAGTTCAAGAAATCTGTGGGAGAAATTAAGAACCCGGAGATGTACAGGGAAATTAAGAGTTTCTTAGAAAGGATATCACAAGGTAGGTTTCAAGAAGAGGAGTCAGAGAGAGACAATTCCTCTCAGATGTTGAAACAAAGCAAGATCGACAGTGTTCTAAGGCTCATTTGGGGTGTAGACATTCTTAAGGAAGAGTTTCACTATGTCCAAGTTGTGAAGATTTGGGACGTTGTGCCATCATCTGATGCTCCTGAAGCTATAAAACGTCTAGACTTGCATCATACAGGAGACGAAATGGAAAAGTGCAGTGCCAGATGTATCAGAGGGTGAGTGACAGTTATCTGAGATAACGTTCAAGAAAAGCGTTCACCTGATTGTTTCACATTGATACAGGGATGTAGTTGTACCCGTGAGATGGTCTGTGGAGTCTAGCTCTCTAGTTTGTTCAAGCGAACTCAACCTTACGGGAGAAATGAAGACTTCCAAGTAGGATATATTTGCACACTTGATTAAGATATTTATAGCATATCATCAAAGTCTCACTGATTCTTCTGTGGCATGTAGCAAGCCTCTGGAAGATGAAGAAGAAGATATCGAAATAGACAGGTTAAGCGATCTTTTTACCTCCAAACTTACTTTGTGACCAAATCTGCCTTAACTCGAATACGTTTCATTTGTACAAAATTCTTTTTGGTGTAAATTCGAAATCATGTTACTGCTTTAAGGTCCTAACAGAGACATATATAATGCAGGTCTTAGATTCTGTTCTTAAAGACACGAGCAACCAGAAACCTAATAATTCATTCATCTTTTTATACGTAGTTGAGTAGAAACGAAAATAACCACAAACTTAAAAACAGAGGACGACCTAATAATAAACCAATTAAAACTAAGAGAGAGAGACAAAGAGACAAAGAAACAAAGAAACACCAGATTTAAGAAGGGTTTAAGAAAGAATCAACCTTAAGATTGGTAGCGCCAGACAAGAACTTCATGCAGATAGGAGGCTTAACACCAGCTAAAGCAAGTACAGAGCTTGGTAATGTCCAAATGCCTTCACCACAAATCAAACCAGAAGCAACAGCTGAAGAATAAGCATCAGCTTTTGGTTTATTCAGCTTCCTCCATATGAACAATATCAGACTTCCCACGCACATATCGATCGTGAAGTATCCTCCAATGTAAAACGGTATAGCCATAGCCATCGGCAGAGGGATAAACCGAGCCCACCTTGGCCCCACGAGATCCCTTACGCCGTTTACAAACACTGCTGCTGCGAAGAATATGTAACATAGCATCAGGCAATGTTTTGGCAAAGCAGAGAATCCTTCTACTCCCAGTATCGACATGTTTCGGTATACCAAGGCGTAAGGTGCAGGATACGCTGTCCCGGTTTGACCAAAGTCGGGGAAGGCTTTGTAGAATAGCCAGAAGACGCATGGAGAGATGACGCAGCCCATCGCGGTTCCAATCGCTTGGCTCAAGAACATTGATCTCGGTGAGGCTAGTGTCATGTAACCGGTTTTGAAATCTTGCATAAGATCAGAAGCGGTCGATACAATGTTCATCATTACACCACAAGCCGCGAGTCCCGCTAAGACTCCTCCGTTAGCTGCACCAGCCCAAGCTCCGATGGTGAAAATGGCGAGTTTTCCGTAAGTAGAAGCCAAGGACCAGTCGGTGAGTCCGCAGCCGTAGGCGTTACAAAAAGCTAGGACTGGAGCAATTATGTACATGGTCAAGATGTGGTACCATTTGAGCTGAGGGAAGATGTGTGGAACTGTGACGATTGAGACTATAGCCATGACTACGTAACCGGTTACAGCGATCCATGATGGGATTCTGTCTTTGAGGAAAAGCTCTGTTCTTCGTTTGTCGTCGTAAGAAATGGTTAAGGTGGTTGGTGATGAACGGTCGTTGACAGGAAGAGCATCTCTGTTCTTGAATTGCTTGTATAGACCGACGACAGTGCGGCCTAGGACTTTGATGAAGTTGTAGAGACCATCGCCGAGAATCATAGCAATAGCTATAAACACCTGATCATTATTCATTCAAGATTATAATTAGTGAAATCATAAAAACCAATCAACTTGAGAGAGAGAGAGAGAGAGACCTTGTAGCCTTGAAGGCCGTGGAGACTACTAGAACTAAGATCAGCAGAGTACCATTTGCCTTTTTGGGCATCAATGAGAGGCCACATAACACCCCATGAGAGTATTGATCCAACGAGAAGTGACACATTGATTAGATATGGACATATCATTCCAACACCAACATATGTAGCAGAGAAATCAAAGTAAAACCTGTTTTTTTATATATATTCACAAAACAAAAATAATTTAGATGAAATCGTAATTTCGCCACGTGGATTGTGAAAAGTTTAACATACTTGTTTTTATAGGCTTTGAGACCAAACGTAGGGAAGTTAGCAAAACCACAGTCGTCACCAGAAGTAAAGAACCATTGAAAGAAACCCCACAAGAAACTGAATGAGAAAAACTTCCCCAATGCTCTCACTTGCTTCCTGTGTTTATTTTAGAAGAAAGTGATCATTAATAATTGATGAGCATGAATCAAGGATAAAAGATTCTTACTTTGCGAGTTTGGCACCCTGAGGTGTGTGGAAGCTGTTGATGAGATGAGCAGTTGCAGTACCACTAGGATATGTCAATTTGAAGTCCACTATCATGATCTGAATGAAACAATTTCAGTAGATAAGAATGAATTATTGTTACAAAATGCTACCAGACATGTAGGACGTACCTTTCGAAGGGGAACAACAGAGAAGAGACCAAGAAAGCTAACGACAAAGAGAAATCCAATCATCCAACCCAAATGAGGATTCTTTATGTTGAGAGTAGTGTTAGCTTCAGCTGATTGTTTAGCAACAATATCACTCATCCCAAAGAGATAACTACCAAACCCTCCTGTTCAACACACAAAATCATTAACTTGATCATCTTCACATATAGTTTATGATCACAATTACACAAAGTAGAGGGTCTAATAATCTCAATTCAAGACAGAAACAAATGGGTATCATTAAACATTTCAATCATATAAAAACCCATTTAAACAGAATTTTATTCATATGCTAAACCTAGTTTTTTTTTATTTATTACCTTTATATGGTTATCCAACTGAATAATTATATCATGGAGTCTCCTCTGAATATGTTTAGATGTGAACTGATTCCTCTAGTTAAAGACCAAAACAAATTTAAGCATATTATTGATTTGTTGAAATAGTGTCATGTGTGTACATCTAGCCAATTCTACGTTGCTCCATGTTCCCATTTGACACACATGGTGGACA
This sequence comes from Orychophragmus violaceus, assembly GCA_030180135.1. NCBI lineage: Eukaryota > Viridiplantae > Streptophyta > Magnoliopsida > Brassicales > Brassicaceae > Orychophragmus > Orychophragmus violaceus. Next base: position 65,652,347 of record CM058232.1, on the reverse strand, counting down.
TAGCAAGTCAACTCTTAATTAAATACTATATAATATGACTGACGTTTAGATCTCTAAGAGAGAACGAATCACGTGAGTCCAAAATAGTTGTTTACTTGAAAAAGTCCAATCTCCACGCATTAAGTACGTTTACACATGAGTGGTGATGTCTGTTCGAAAACAGTTCCAATATTTTATTTTCCAAGAGAACAGAAATCTTTTTTTTTTTGTAACAGAGAACATAAATCTATTTAAAATATATGAAAATCATTATTATTCTCTAAAAAAAAATCATTTAACTCTGGTCAATGCCGTGCTTAGACTGATAGATGAAAATTTTAAATATATATAATATAGATATTTTAACATAACTATTCAAAATAAAATAATCTAAAAAGATAAAATATAATAATTTTCACCAAAATCTCATAATTTAAGTTATTAGCAAGTTTTATTTTTATCAATATGGCAATCACATAATTGATTGCATATAAGCTTTTATCCCTTTTAGTTTTTTAAGAAAATCACTTGAGGCAATTAACATATTAGAGCATTTTAATGGTAGGATCTAATAGGGGTTCTTAGAAATTTTTTTTTTTTAAAAAACGAGAGAAAAAGACTTGAGGTTCTTGTTTAAGAACTTTTGATCTCTTACTAAGAACTCTATTTGACAAATGTCATCACATAATTGATCTAATTGATTTTTAAATTAAATTTAAATGATATAAATAAATTAAAATTAAAATAATAATATAATTTTTTTAAAGAAATTCAATAGTTTTCTACTATTAAAGATGCTCTTAGTATAATTTTTAAAAGTATTATGTTACTCATCCATAAGAAAAATCTAAAACTAATGTAATTTTGATTTATATGAACTCACAAAATTTATTCTTTATTTTTAAATTTGAGAATTAAATTTCTTTTTTTGGTTTGTGATTCATATTTCTATTTCTAGTTGGGATTTTCATTTTCTAAGACCCCATATTCAAAAAGAAAAGAAAAAAATAATGATTAAAAACACTATAAAAATCAAACTTGTTTTATAATCATTTAAATACAATCACTAATACAACTCTAATACACTAACAAATATATGGGAGTCCCTAAGTATACCTTTTTGAATAGACATAAGACCTAACTCTGGTCATTATCAAAGAATTCTCAATTTCATCCGATGAAGTAAGTAGTCAATAAAGTTCAAAAAAAAAAATAGTCAAACTGATGGTTGAATAGTTTTCATACATTTTTTTATTAAATGTCTCTCTAACGTGAATATCCAGAAATAACAGACACGTAAATTGGTAAATAAATAAATATTTAGTTTTTTTAAGGAATATAAATATTTAGTTTACTATAAATGAGAACTGAACTTCCTAATAGAGCGCCGAAATCACATGCTTACCAAGTATTGACGTGACCTAATCAGAATCTCACGCGTCATGTTTCTATCACTTGCCGTGTAGATAAGTTCTTATTAAAAAAAAAAAAAAACAATTGCTCTCTGATTTCAAATCTAACGTCACTTGCATATTAATTTTGGCGTTTTACATCTAATCAAATACTAGGAGTGTATACTAGTACAAGTTGGGGATAACAATTTAGCAAAAATATAACGTAATAAAAGAACACAAAATATTCAGATAAAAAAAAAAAAAACCTAACAAAAGATCATCTTAAGATTTAATAATTAAGTTTATTTATTAAATACTAAGGATATATATATATATATATATATATTAAAAACTAGTATATAATATGTTATTCTAATATACGATATTATCTTCTACAAGATATCTTTTTTTACAACTATTCTACCAGATAATCATAACACGTGACTTATTATTTCATTTAAGAAAAAATAAATAATGACTCTAAAAATCCGTTTTAAGGTATAATCTGTCTCTGTCACAGAGATCTCACAGCGAAAAGGTTTTTAGCCGCAAAAGGTAAATAAATTAAGAAAAAAGTTTGATCGGAAAAAAGGTTACCGCTAAAGGCGATGCCGGAGGAAGCAACGACGCAGGTTTGAATAACTGTGTTCTCTTGTCTCGTGAAAGGCTGTTTGAGAAACCCAGCTTTGTTAAGAATCTTCGTCCACGTCTTGACGAAGAAGAAACCGAGTAAACCGGCGGAGATATTAAGCGACGGGATGATACCGGTCGTCAGATTCAGCTTCATCACGACGAAGGTAAACAGAATCGAGAGGACGAAACTCACGATCATAGCTCTAAAGGTCAGCTGATTCTGCCACGGAGGAGGAACTTCCGCGCTCGCCTCGAAGATTCTCTCGACGGAGACTTCTTCCGCAGATCCTCCATCTGCCGCGGGATTGAGATCGTCATCTTTCTTCGCTCGCTCTACCTCCATAACTCGGATCTGACCTTGAGAGAGCGAAGAAGGGTTTGGATTGTATACAACGGAGAGAGAATCTTAGCAGAGAAAAGCGGCGATTAACAAGGGAATCGAAAAACTGATTCTATTGTGAGTGAGACGGAGCAAATCAGTTTTACATTCTATATTTATAGTCAAAGGTCAATATTCTCTAAACCGGGATTATATACGGGCTATTCGATCCGGTTTTACATTTTATTTTTAAATACTACTCATACTCTCATAGGCCTAAGGATGATTTACTATCTTAGAAGATAGTCAACGACTCAGCATTTTATATATACTTTATTGTATAGTACCGAAATCATATATATTTTTCTCCAGATTGTACCTTTAGCATAAAATTACTTTGATATTTGAAATCATTATCAATTTAATTTTTAAATGCATGATTTTGGAAATTGTATTAGTTCAAGTTCAAAAACTGATTCTACTGTGCGAAAAAAAAAACTGATTATTGTGTCACTAGACAGCGAATCTACAGGTATTTAATTCGGATTTCAATGGTTTGATTTTTCCGGATTTCCAATTTTTCAGTTTATAAAAATTAGATGTATATTAAAATCATATCTATTATGATTTGGTTCGGCTTAAATAATATAATATTTCGTTTATGTTATATGCTCTGTTCGAAATTGTGATAGGCGTTATGCGTGTAGTGCATACAGATTTAGCGAGTTAGTAAAAAATCAGAGAAAAATTGGAGAGCATACGAAGATTTTTTAGGGCTATTATCGAATATATATTTATATATATTATATTTCAGATTTTTTTTTTAAAAGATTGAGTTAGTGTAGTGGTCGAGGCTACTTTGTTGTGTTCAATGTCTGTTCCAACCTCAAAACTTTTTTTTTTTTAATTTTTTCATTAAAGATGGGTATTATTGTAATTTCCTCCTCTTCTTCCTCCTAGGTTATTTTTCAACTTCTGCAATTACTCGCGACAACCACTTAATTTTTTCATAGAATCAATCGATATTTTGGGTTTTTACACCTTAAAACTTGCAGATATACCTTATACTAATCTATTTACATTGTAATTTTGTGAATCTGGTACATGTATTTTGATTTCAAGTTCCAAACTAAAAAAAGAAAGTTCAAACAATCCGATTTTTAAGCCGCATATCCCAAAATCGCGGCGGTGGGTGGCCGCAGAGCGAATTTCCGGCGACTAATCGGTCTCCGGCCACTTTTTAGAACATGGGTTATATACATAGAGATTTTTAAAAAATGCATTGGTTATTTATGTCACCATCTTTTCTGTCACTTGTCCAAAAAAATTTCAAGAATTAAGTGTATTTGAATTAGAGTAGTTGAAGGATAAATGACCTACCGAAAAGTCATTCGCGGTATCGTGCGAGTGAAGATAAAACACGGAAAAGATCGTAGGGGTGATTGCAGGGATAGTAAAAAGACTTTCGAGCTTCTCCACTACAAGAAAAATGCTTTTTGCGACGAAAACTTAGGACGAATTTTATTCTTCGCTAATTACCATCAATTTTACGACGAATTTACGAGAAAATTAAATTTCGACGTAAATCCGATGTTAATAGCGACGAATATAATTCGACGTAAAATCATCGTAAATAGTGATAATTTTACGTTGAATATGGAGTCTGCCAACATTCGTCGTAATTTCAATGTTAACTTATGACGAAATTACATCAAAATATATTTGTATTGGCAATAACGACGAATTAACAATGAATAATAATGATAATACTTGGTAGATAAACATGTGTTTTACATGGTCTAACCGTTTTTTGGGATAAAATAAAATGTTGTTAGTTTTTTACTAAATTGATGTAAATTCGTTGTTATATTCGTTACTAAATTCGTCGCTAATTCGTTGCTATGTTATGAAAATTTCCTATAAATACCTCCTCTTACAAATGAGAGAACATAAATCAAAAACAAAAAAAAACTTAAAAAAAAAACAAATTATGAAACTGGATGCATTGACATAAGGATGCAGAAGGAGCGGTAACAAAAGAGTTTCATGACGGGGTGGAAAGTTTCATGTATCAAACAGGTCAAATATCGATAACCATGGAAAACGGTAAGATGTTATGTCCTTGTCAGAAATGCATGAATAAGAAATTTATCCCATGTGATATGGCTTGGCATTACTTATTAAATAGAAGATTTACACCGAATTATTTTATTTGGTATCAACACGGAGAATGTTATAATAGTGGACATATGTGGGAAGTAGTAGTAGCAATGTTCAGCATGAAAATGAATTTTCTGTTAGTCATGATCAATTGGGTTATCACGGGAAGCATGATTATCATGAGTATGATAGGTTGCATGAAATGGTTATATATGCATTTCATAAAACAATAAGTACTGATCATAATGATGTCCTTGAGGAACCCAACTTTGATTCCTAACGATTTTATGATATGTAAGATGCAGCAATGCCCCTCTACGATGGATGTAGATGAGGGTTGTCAAAATTATCGTTGACAGCTAGGATGATGACCATTAAAATTGATCATAACTAAATTGATTATTGCATGGATGACTGGGCGGATTTGTTTAAATATTTACCGGAGGACAATTTGGCTGTCGAAACCTCTTATGAGATTCATAAATTGTTTTACAGTCTTGATTTGCCTTCTGAGATAATTGGTGTTTGTGTTGACACTACATGATCTTTTGGAAAGATGATGATAAGCTGCACGAGTGTCGTTATTGTGGAAAACCAAGATATAATCTGTAAGAAAGTGGACATAACAAGGTACCGTACCAAAGGATGTGGTACCTTTCTATAACTGATAAGTTGAAACGGATGTATCCTTCTGAAAGAACAACTTTTTCTATGAGGTGGCATGTTGAACATTCACAGACGGATGGAACGGTCACGCATCCCTCATATTGAAAGGCGTGAAAAAACTTTATGATGGGACATCCTCAGTTGGCTAAACAGAGTGTAAATTTATATCTTGGTATTTGCAACGATGGATTTAGTCCATTAGGTATGTCTGGTAGACAATATTCTTTGTGGCCAGTAATATTGACGCCTTACCACCTCCCCCCCCCCCAAATATGTACATGCAAAGAGAATTTATATTTCTCAGTATTTTAGTCCATAGTCCTAAGCATCCAAAAGGTTCTTAGATGTATTTCTACAGCCTCTGATACATAAGCTGAATCAATTATGGTCTATTGGCGTTCATACATATGATTATTCTAGGAAAATAAAATTTACGATGCGGGTGTTTTTTATGTGGATAATAAACGTCTTCTACGCATATGGCATGTTACCAAGCTGGACTACACATGGAAGATTAGCTTGTCTGTATTGCATGAATAGGACAAAATCGTTTCAATTGAAGTATGGTAGGAAAAGTTGTTGGTTTGACCGTCACCTCTAGTTTCTTTTTAGCAGTCATCCATACAGGAGAAACAAAAAAATTGTTTAGGAAAAACAAAGTTGTCAGTATGCTGCCGCCAGTTTATCAATCAAGAGAAAATATAAAAGAACAAAATGATCATTATGGTGCACAAGAGCCAGCGAGACGCGGAGAGGAAATTGACACACACCTGCTAATATGCCTGATGTATATGGTGAACATTATAACTGGCATAAGAAAAACATTTTTTGGGAACTACCCTACTGAAAAGATCATTTGTTGAGACATAACGTCATGAATACATTATTGAATGTGACGGTAGAAACTAAAGATAGTGAAAAGTCAAGGTTGGACTTGTCTGAAATCTGTTCACGAAACAAGTTGCATATTCAAGCAAGCGAGGTTGCACCAGTTTATATATTTCAGCTGTCTCCAGAAGCTCAATTGGCCTTATTTGATTGGGTATCTTCGGATGTGTACTTTCTAGATGGGTATGTTTCTAATCTTTCTAAATGTGTTGAGCAAAAGAAAAAAACCCAGGAATGAAGAGTCACGATTGTCACGTATTTATGCAATGACTACTAGCTTTCGCTTTTACCGAGCCTCTTCCCGAAAAAGTGAATGAAGCACTTCCTGGTACTTACGTAATAATTTCTAATTTTATTAAACTAATTTCTGTTTATATTTTAAAACTGTATAATAATTACAATTAATGTGCAAGTATAGGAACATTGTTTCGAGAACTCAGTACCCACATTTTATCGGAAGATATCATTACACAACTATAATTATGAAATTTAGAAAATATCTTTCCTCCAGACTTTTTGATGTTATGGGGCATCTTGAAGTACTCTGACCCGTTTAATCACCTCCCGCGCTTAGCGCGTGAAGTGTTTGGCTCGACTTCCTCGACCAAACTCATGCCATTTTCAACTTTTTCTTACTTAGTTTTATTTGCGTTTTATTCTCAACTAGACAAGCTACTTAAGCATAAAAGACTTAGATAGAATCGCGGTTTAAGTACAATCAGTCTTTCTACATACACTATTACATTGTCACTTAGCCATTCTACCTAAATCCTACCATTCTTTCAATCAAGTCACCTTTTGTCTCGCGCCTAAGCTTTGTCGGTACAATCATCAGAACGTCCTTTACCTATATCCACAAAGGAGGCATAAGAAAACAAATTGCTTAGTGAGAGCGGTCGTCCCGTCTCACTTAGCCACATAATAATCACGCAAACAAGCAATATATCCAGTCAGTCTATCATGCTTATCAGAACAGTCGCTTAACCGATCTGATCGCTTCAAGTCAAAGAGCCATCATCCGCGATCCAACACCAAGTGTAACGCCCCTTTCCTGTAATCCGCTGACCGTCGAGCTGACCGTTCAACAATCAAACAAGAACATGACCGATCGAACCCAAGCAGGCCAAACGAGAAAAGTTTGTCACAAGACGAAGCCAGAGACAATCCGGTTTGAGACAAAGGCTCGCATTATACCGCCCTTGACCCTGTTTACCTCGCTCCCACAATACAAGGCTTTTCAACCTGTATTGCTTCCATGAGTTGTGTCGGTTCAGACTAAACCAAATATCAGGGAAGCAATTTCATTTCTAAGTAATTGAGTATTTTACAAAATTTTTTGCCTATTTAAACTAATTACAAACAATCAGAAATAATAGGCGCCATGAAAACCCGAACCAAAATACAATAGCCAAAACATCGATTCAGAGATCTCCGGCCCGCAAGCAATCCTGAAACTACACCGAGGACCTCCCACGTCTGTCGCTGCTAAACTGAAAACAACAAAAAGAGTCTAATGAGCGATCTAAGATTACCCAGCGAGTCAGTTCCCACTAGCGGCTTCTAATCTAACCTATAACTACTAATCCAGCCCCAAAACCAAAAATAACAATCATAAGAAGAAATAGTTTATCACATGCCACCGTGACGTGATAAACCCACAACACACAAGCATTCTCTATCAAAAGGAAAGACTACGGAAATCGAAGTCACTGCGGCACATGCCCTCGATTAGACTCGATCTATCTATTGTGAAAACCAACCTTAACACCATTGGGCCCACTTTGCGAACTCGGTAACTTCCACGGAAATACTAAAACTACCGACATGGTAACTAAAACTACCCACGACTCCTAGACGTAAACACGAAGTCCTATGACCTAGGACACTTTTCTCAGTCCATCGATACACAACAACTCGGGCTATTCCACGATATCCTAAGTTTCCATGGAGCCCGGCCCTAGAACATGACCCCGTATTCTCCGGACCACACACCTACCGGCGTCACTCAGTAGGTTCACACCATAACCAGATTCACCTCGTGAACCGGTCAAGCAACTACCCGAGGATCCAATCGGGTCGGAAGTTGATATGCTCATAGTTTAATTCCCTAAGTTAACACTGCAAGTGCACATGACAATTGTAGTATCTAGGGGTCGAACCACAAAGACTCAAGAAATCTTACGATAGACTATAGAACTTCAAGTTAAGCTAGGCGATGCAAATCAGAAATAATAAAAACTAAAGCAGAAAGTAAATCAGTAGCAAGATTGGTTTTGTTTATCAAGAACTAAAAGCGCTAAGTCTAGGGAGTTCTCAGAAAATCAAGATAAGCAGATCAATTATCAATCATGATCAAATTAAGCTCGGTTCTAGAACTCAAACACAGAACCAGAATTAACCTACTTTCGTTGCGAGAATTCTCTAAGTCTAACTAGCAGAAATTCAAATTTCTTTGCAATTACTAACAAATTAAACTAGCCTTAAATGCAGGTTCGATTTGTTCACAAGTTCAATTAAACCAAATTTCTTTGCAGATAATTAAATTGCTCAACCTAAATAAATCAGATTCTAAATCACACTTTCGTGTCAATTTATAAACCTAAAATCTAGATTCTAAGTGATCAGATTAGAAACTAGTAATAAGCACAATCCAGGTTGAAGAATGATATATCATGATTTTTTACCGGTTTTATGCCATGATATAAGTCTGTTTTAGTGTCTTTTGGTGTTCTTCTAGAGTCCTTTACAGGTGTTATTAGGTACACACACGTTTGGAGGAGAAGTGAAGATTTTGGAGCTATTTGGAGCATTTAAGGATTTTGACCCGAGAGGTTGTGTTCACTATCCATATTTGAGATCTGTGTCGATCGTTGCACATCAGCATCGATCGATGCACAGCGTGTTGGGCCATATTCTCGGCGGTTTAATGAAGAATGATGATATTGCCAATTTACCCAGAAGTTCCAGATATTTGCACAGAAGCCCCAAGTCGTGTTTTAGCTATTTAATTAGGTTTTTAACTTCAGTTTTAGATACACTATCATAACTTAGAGCAGAGTGTTTTTAGAGCTTTTGGGGCTGATCTGATCTTGTACTACACTTTGTTTTGGAGAAGTTTTCGAACCCCTTTATTATTCTAATCTCTTTTATGATATCTATTATTTCATTGATTATGTCTACATATTCTATGTCTGAGTAGTTTCATAGTTAGGTTTAGGGTTTCTCATAGGGATTTCATGACTTGCTAGATATAATTAATTCAGTTAAGGATTCACATCAATAGATGTTCTTCAAACTAAATTGTGTTTAATGCTAGTTCTAACATGATCACTTAGAATCTAGATCTTAGGTTGCTAAATACGACACGACAGTGTGGTTTAGAATCTGAACTATTTAGGTTGAGCAATTTAATTACTCGCAAAGGAATTTGGTTTAAATTAGATTGTGAACATATCGAACTTGAAATTAAAGCTGGTTTAATCTGTTAGTAATTGCAAAGGAATTTGGATTGTTGCACTTAGACTTAGAGAATTCTCGCAACGACATTTGGTTAATTCTATATCTGTGTTTGAGTTCTAGAACTGAGCTTAGTTAGATCCTGACTGAATGATTTATCTGCTTGTCTGATTTCCTGAGAACGCCCTAGACTTAGCGCCCTTAGTTTATTGCTTACAACCACAACCTGCTACTTGTTTACTTTCTCGCATTATTTTCAGTTTCTATTCACATTACTTTCTCCTAGTTTTAATCTCTTTAGTTCTTATTCCTATCGTTGCCTAGAGTTCTCGTGGATTCGATCCCTAAGTATTACATTGATATACTGTGCACTTGCAGCTAGTATAGGGTAAAACTTACGACCTATCAAGTTTTTGGCGCCGTTTCCGGGGACTCTTAGAGTCTTCGATAGATTCGAACTTAGGGTTTTTACTAGGATTTCTGTTTTTTTTTTTTTTTTTTCTGTTTACTGATTTTTTTTCTCTCTGTTTTCTCTCTGTCGCAGGTACTGATTTTGCATAGCATCGACCATTGCACCTTCTGTGTCGATCGTTGCTAGGCGATTGGAGTTGAATCGATCGTTGCACTGCATGCATCGATCATTGCTTGGCGATTACAGACGGTTTATATAGACACGTGATACCAGAAGTAATTCGAACACTAATCTTGTAAACCTCCAACTTGAAGAGCTTGCTAGACTAGAGAGGACTAACAGAAGAGTTCGAAGAACAAGGATGGTTGTTGTTGAACGTGTGATCATAAAGCCTGATGCTCAAGGTACCCTGAGGGACCGGCACAACAATCCGTACAATGCTGCTGGAGAACCGATTGATGCTGAAGGGAATGTAATCCCTGATCCTCCAGAGCAACCACAACAACAAGAGCAGAACCAAGGACAAGGCCAAGGACAGGGCCAAGGTAGACAGATGGTTGTCCATGAGAGGACTTTAGCTGACTATAACCGTCCGGATGAGTTTCATGCTAACCGGTCAGCTCTTGTACCTCCTGATTTTGAGAGGAATGATTTTGAGATCAAGACCATCTACTACTCTCTCCTGAGGCAGAAAGCCTTACATGGCTCTCCAAGTGAGCAGCCGATGGATCACATAGATGAGTTTGAGGACATAGTCACTGAGATTAAGTACGATGGAGTGAGCCAAGACTATCTGTTCCTCAAGCTTTTCCCATACTCTCTGGCTGGAGATGCTGCAGCCTGGCTGAAACAACTTCCATCTGGGATGTTTGTTACTTGGACAGCTCTGAAGAGAGAGTTTCTGCGACACTTCTACGATGATGCTCGCTCCGATCAGTCCAGGCAGGACATTCTCACCTTCACCCATGGTCCGAAAGAGCCTCTTAAGACAGCGTGGATGAGGTTTAAGAAGTACCAACGTGACTGCCCGCACCATGAATTCACTGAGGTAACATTGCTAGGCATCTTCTTTAGAGGTATAGATCTTCCATATCAGACTGCTTTGGACAACTCTAGCAATGCCAACTTTAACACTAGGACTCCTGCTCAAGCTAAACAGTTGATAGATAATTTAGTAAGCAGTAATAGCTGCAAGACTACTGATGAGAGAAGGAAGGAGTCCGGTGGAAAGATGGAGAATTCTGAGATAGCTGATATTAGATCTAAGCTGGACACTGTTTGCAATCTTCAAGCTGGGAAGAAAGCTGTCCACTTTGCTCAAGATGTTGAGATGATCAATGATGAAGAAGATGGGCAGGAAGAGGATGTGAATTACATCGGAGGATCTGGTTTCCAAGGAAACAGGTTTGGTAATCAGTCTGGTAATAGATTTTTCAATGGTCAGAAGAGTGCTTTTACAAGCAATCAAAACTCTTCTGGCTTTGGACAGAATGCTGGTTTTCAGAAACCTTTCCAACAAGGTAATCAGAGGACTTATGGATCTTCCTCTTACCAAGCACCTCCTGTAGCTAGTACTCATGAGAGTAAGATGGAGGCAATGATGGAGCAGCTGCTAAAAGGACAAACCAAGATTGCTGTGGTTGTCAACAAGAAACTAGATTGGGTGTATGATGATTTGAATGGGAAATTTGAATCCTTGAGCTCACATGTGAAAAGGCTTGATGCTCAAGTTGCACAGACTGCTGGACATGTTAAGAGGGAAGATGGATATCTCCCAGGGCGAACTGATGCTAATCCCAAGTATCAATGCAATGCAGTAACATTGAGAAGTGGTAAGGAGCTGTCTCCTGGCCAGAAAAAGCAGTTGAGTGTTGAAGAACTCGTGGAAATCGAAGAATTGGAAGATGGGATCCGTGATATTCGCAATGCATCGATCGACGCTACTCAGAAACGGTCGATGCAAAGCGAAAACGAAGAACCTGTCGTAACAAAGTCTCCCAGCAACGATCGACGCAACACCAGCGACGATCGACGCAAGACGACTGCAGAGAGTTCAAAACCAGAGAAGCCGAACCGAGTGAAAGGGTTTACAGTCAAAACAGTCGAAACAGTCTAGTGACAGTATACCAAATGCAAGGAGATCATTAAAAAGGTGAAAGTCGAAGTGCCTTGATTGACTCTATGGAGACTTCTCATGTGATGAGGAGATGTCTTAAGGACTTGCTTGTTGGTAAGTGGTCTGATGAGGAGAGTGTGATGATGGTCACAGAGGTATGTAGTGCGGTAGTTCAGGGCAGAATTCCTGAGAAGCTGAAAGATCCAGGGAGCTTTGTGTTGGATTGCGCTATCTACATGGAAAGATTTGAAAGATCCCTATGTGATCTTGGTTCTAGTGTAAATCTTATACCCTTCTCTGTTGCTAAGAGACTTGGAATGACTGAATTCTTACCAACTAGGGTCTCACTAGTCTTAGCAGACATAACTATTAGGATCCCTGAAGGAGTACTAGAAGATGTGCCTATAATGATTGGTAAATGTGTGATACCTACTGATTTTGTGGTTCTGCAGTATGGAGAGGAACCGAAGGATCCACTGATTTTGGGTAGGCCTTTCTTAGCTACTGCTGGTGCGATGATTGCCTGCCAAGGAGGTAAAATAATTCTGAATGTGGGTGATCTGAAGACGAGTTTTGATATGGACAAACTGGTGAAGAGGCCAACCATCGACGGAAAAACCTTCTATGTGGACACACTGGGTGATTTGGCTGCAGAGTACTTTCACAAGTCACATGCTGAAGACCCACTGGAGAGAGCTTTACTAAGTTCTATGATGGAGCTGGAACACCTGCAAGACTGTTGGAATTGTGTCCAGTAATCTCGGTACTGTCTCTAGAAAGTAAGAGTATGTCAATGATCAGACATAAGTCATATAATACTGGGGGTCATGATGGCTTGCTAGAGTCCGCTCATGATCTATAAGTCTTGGACTTATTGCCTTTATTATATGATCCCATATGGGTCACACGCCTAAGCTAACAGGAAAATGTGTAGGAATGGTTTAGCAGAAGTACGGTAAAAGTGCTAGGCATTTACTGTACTTAGAGAGAATAAAACGGTTTAGGCACTGTGTGTCGATCGATGCACAAGGCGTGTCGATCGACACAGTGCGCGAACGCCTCGGAGTAAATTGGCATTTGGGCCAAATGGCCCAAAACGAACTGAACGAGTTTTATATAAACTTAAGACGAGTTCAGGTCGAGAGAAGCCCTAGCCGCGAGCCTCCTCTCTCTCTCTGCGCCGATTTCCTCCTGGTCCAGCAGCCTCTTCCTGCTCGGTGTGCGTGTGTGAACCTCTGGAGGAGTTATCTCTCGGTGGCTCTCTGATCTCTGACCTGTTCTCCCTTTCCGCTGCACAAAACAGGTAAAAGGTGAGATCATCAATTGTTTCTGTTCAAGAGAACCTAGATCCGCATGTTTAGGATAATCTGAATCAGGATTCATCTAAACAATCCTTCAGTGGTATCAGAGCTGTTGGTTCTGGTTTTTCTTGTTTAGATTCAAGTTTAGGATTGTTTTTCTTGTTTAAAAGTGTTTTGAATCAACTACTGATAAGAGAAATCACTTAAGTAACAAGAATTGAAACCTAAACATATGAAAAATCGCATGATCAAGCTATATGATTTGGTAGAATGCGATTTTCAAAAGTCAGTATCGACTGCGATCACATGGATCGATCGATACGATCGCATGGATCGGTCGATACAGTCTATCGGCTAACCCTGTTAACGCGTGAAAGCATCGATCGATGCAGGATCGATGCAGGTTCGATGTTGGTGCATCGACCGATGCGGTTGGTGCATCGATCGACACGGTTAGGGTTTTGGCTCGGTTCCGTGCATGCGTGAGAGCATCGATCGATACAGGATCGATGCACGATCGATGCAGGATCGATGCTAAGAGCATCGACCGATGCGGTTGATGGATCGATCGACACGGTTGGTTCATCGATCGACATGGTTGGTTTAAGGCTCGGTTTAATATTTTAATTAAAATTAATTCGTCCTGGTTTAATAAACAGATTTAATAATTTTATTAAGTCTGGTTAAACCGGGACAAGAAATCCAATGTCGAAAGAATTATTGGATTTAGTGCCTAAACCAGGATTTTCTAATTTGATTTGGTTGGACCAAATAAATTGAGAAAATCCGGTTTAGTAAATAACCGGTTGACAATTGTGGTCGTCGTAGTAATTAATTTTGGTTAGACCAATTTTAATGAACCAGACCGGTTATGTCATCTAATTGGACGATCGGGTTATGTCTCGGACATAGACCAATTCTTCGGCCTCGGGCCAAGAAGTTAAAACGATTGGGCCAATTATTTGAGTCTTTCTTCAGATTTAATTTAAAATTTATTTTATAAAGAATATAAATCGATTTTAAATTAAAGTTTCCGATATTTTGAAATTAGAAAGTTTCTTAATTTATAGAAGTTTCTAGATTTGCATGATTCGGATTTTAAGAAATTTCTAAAGTTAGAAAGTTTCCGGTTTTAGAAAGTTTCCAATTTTAGAAAGTTTCCAAAAATAGTAGGTTTTCTAAAATGGAAAGTTTCCCGAAATAGTAATCTTCTATTTTGGGAATGAGATTTTAAAATAAACCTACGAACCTCAAATAATATCAAGCGTTGGATGTCTTGTCCAGGCTATGTCAGCTGTTGAAGCCCATTCAATTGTATTCATGGCCTTACAGTGTGAGGGTGTCTGCTTTTGCGTGGGTAAGACGGTTTGTGATTCATAAATGTCATTGGGAGTCCCAGACATTAATGATTACATGACTGTATAGTCTGGTTTTCTTGACTAGGCCATCGGGAGTCCCGGGCCTTGAGACATCAGAGTGGATTGGGCCTCGGGCCCAGATTTACAACCAAGAGTTATATCACGGATATAATTAGCCGATATAGGGCTTACCGATATAAGCTAATATTGGGTGACGGCCAGTGGCCCACTTTAATCTTAGTTATATGTGGATCTTGGAATCATTATATTCTATTGAGGGTAACTGATGTTATTGAATATAATGCATGATTAATCATATTAAATTTAATACGAGATTAATCATATTGAACATATTAACTAAAATCCTTTTATCTTAATTTTCAGTTATGACTAGCACAAACACTTTCTCGATCCGGTCTGTCCTTAAGATGGACAAGCTGAACGGATCAAATTTCTTGACTTGGTCGCGGAACCTGAGGCTAGTTCTCAGACAGGAGAGAAAGGACTATGTCCTTGAGAGAGCTCTCCCCGTGAGGATCGGGTCCAATGCTTCTCATGCAGTATATGATGCTTGGAATAAGCATTATAATGATGCGGTAGATGTGCGTGGTCTGATATTGGCTACCATGGACTCAGACTTGCGGAAGCAATATGAGAACATGGAGTCGCCAATAGAGATGATCAGCAGCCTGAAATTGAAATTTCAAGAGCAGATAAGAGTGGAGAGATACCGGTTGGTTAAGTCTCTCACTAGCTGCAAGCTACCAAATGATAATCCAGTGAGTCCTCATGTCAGTAAAATGATGGGTTACATTGATAACCTGAGGAAACTGGATTATCCAGTTAGCCAAGAGTTGGCAACTGAAATCATTCTGCAGTCACTGCCGTCAAGCTATGATAAGTTCAGAAAGAACTATATCAAGAAAGGCTTAACGAAGACGCTGACTGAACTGCATGATATGCTCAAGACAGTTGAGCCAAACGTGAAGAGTACCCTGTACAATCTCATGAATGAGAAGGGTAGGTTTACTAAACCTAATGCTGACAAGGGTGAAGACAAAGTTGTCCAGATTTTGAATCATGGCAAGCGTGTGTCTTCTGAGCCCGAGTCAGATACCTCTTACATTGGTAAGTGCTGCTACTGTAAGGAGACAGGGCATTGGAAGAGAAATTGCATTAAATTCATGGAAGATGATGAGGAGTTGAAGTTGATGTATGAGACTACTTCCTCAGGTATTCATGTTATTACTTCAAGTTCTACCTTATAGGTATTGGATACTGGTTGTGGCACTGATATTTGTGATAATATGCAGAGCCTAAGCAACAGTAGAACGTTGAAGGAAGGGCAAGTGAAACTACATGTCTGGAAGGAGCTTGGGATGCTGCCTCAGCCGTAGGGTTTTTCACTTATAGATCCCTTTGAGGCTTGGTTTTGTATTAAGTAATTGCTACAATGTACCTGCTTTAAGCAGAGTTGTCTTTCATTTTCTTATAAGAATTTGAATGTTTTTCATTTTGATAAAAGACAAGTTTTGTTCTTTTGATCTTAATGAAATATTAATTGTAGCACCCTATTCATGGAATGGGTTTTATATCTTAAACCAAAGAGTGCCTAAATGTAACATAAATACCGAATTGGTTTAAATCTGATGAATTAAACCTGATTTTTCTTGGCATAAAGTCTTGGTCACATAGAGTAAGCCGGATTCAGAAATCCCATAGTCATGGACTGTTGGGCTCATTTGATAAAATATCTTATGAGACTTGAATTCTGTTTACTAGACCAAAAGGTAAAGGGCCTATCTTAGCCGAGCTAGAGAAAGGCCCAAAGGCTTATTGGACCTGGAACATACTCATGTATGTGGCCCAATGAGCAGTAATGCCAGAGAAAATCTCCTGTACTTCATTGTCTCTACTGATTACTTCAGTGAGTGTGACTGTGTTCATTTGATGAAACACAAGTCGGAATTCTTTGACATGGTCGAAAGAGTTCCAGAATGAAGTATAGGATCTGAAATGACAAAAGTATTAAGACTCTGGATTAAAATCACGAGTGAGAATACTTAAGTCATTGATTATGTGATCATCAGAATGAGTGTGAAATCGTTTCACAGCTCATTTCTCCTGAAAACCTGAAGGTGTTTCTGTGAGAAAGAATCAGATCTTATTAGAAATGATTAAAGATGAGTCACACGAATCTTCCATGATATTATTTAAGAATAACGCTCTAAATTATCTAAGTTTACGCTGAAATAGTTCCACCAATATCAGTTGAAAGACACCACGTAAATGTGGATTGGAATCGATCCAAATTCGTCTTTACTGAGTATTTGTAGTTGTGCTACTTCGCTGGTTGTCCTAAGGAAACCAAGGCTTGTTACTTTTACGTCCATTCTGTTTTCTAAGAAGGGAAGTTAATTTCCAAGAAGAACAGTGGGAGTAAAAGTATAACTCGAAGAAATTCGAGAAATACAGGAGGCTGCTTAACCTGTTAAGGGAGAGCAGCGGAAGGATTTACAGATTTCTGTAGAATCTACACCTGTGGATTATGGAGTTCGCAGATATGAATGAATCAGTTACTAATCCGAGAGTGATTTCTCGTCATTAGTTGAACCTGATAATCATTGAAATCTGCACCTCTGGAGCCTGAAGTTCGCAGATATGAATGAATCAGTTACTAATCCGAGAGTGATTTCTCGTCATTAGTTGAACCTGATAATCATTGAAATCTGCACCTCTGGAGCCTGAAGTTCGCAGATATGAATGAATCAGTTACTAATCCGAGAGTGATTTCTCGTCATTAGTTGAACCTGATAATCATTGAAAGTTCGCATGATCTGATGATCATTGAAAGCGACGAATCTGTGAAATTCAAAGAAGCGAAAATGAGCCCGGACTCCGAAAAATTACATTTTATGTAAGTTAGCTTCATTGATCCATTCATGGATGGAAGCAAACATATCGGAGTTGGAATCTTCGTTCTGTTGAAGTAGTCAAGGTTTTGACTTGAACAGGAACGAAGCGGAACTGTGTGTTTACTAATAGATTAGTGGGAGCGATATTGCATTTCTCATATTGTATGTCGATGACATACTGATTCTCGAAAATGACGTCCCAATGCTGCAGTCAGTAAAGGACTGGCTTGGGAGTTGGTTCTAATGATTGACATGAGTAAAGCCACGTATGTTCTTGGATTTTGGATCTAAAGATAGAGATCCGAAAGAGCTGGTAAGACAAAGTCAGGATTCTTATCCCGACAAAGTCCTACAGGTTTTCAGCATTCCAAGAAGGGTTTTATGCAAATGTCACATGGCATTACGTTAAGCAAGACACAGTGTCCTACGATAACTGCTGAGCTTAAATGCATGGATAAGATTCCATATGCGTCGGCAATTGGATCTATCATGTATGCCATGACCAGTCAAATCCAGCAAAGAATCACTGGATTGCCGTAAAGAATATCCTAAAGTATTTGAGGAATACTAAGGATAAATTCTTGAGTTACGGAGAAAGTGAGGTGCTACGAGTCGGTAGAGTCTGAAAGGCAAGTTTCCAATAGACAAAGATGATTTCCGATCACAGTCCGGTTATATCTTGTGTCTATCTGGCGGTGCAAGGCACTGTTGCTGACTCCATGACTTAAGCTGAACATTTCGCAGCTTGGGAAGTGGCGAAAGAGGTTGTTTGGAAAGAAGAGTTCGTCACTGAACTTGATGTGATTTCCAGCATAGATGAGACTAGCTGCACATCAGAGGTCCAAACACCTTGAGAATAGGTATAACCTATTCCGTGAGATAAATGACAGAGATGTTAAGTAGATCAGCAAGTTTCAACGAATGAGAACGTTGCTAATCTATTAACGAAGCCACTCCTTAGGCCTAAGCACGAGTCGCGGACTGTTGCTGTAGGATAAGTGAAATTAAGATGCAGTCTTAATTTCAGTGGGAGTTATTAAAGGGCTTTATTTAGTTATTGGATATGTTCTTGAAATAACATTTAAGATGTTTTAATGAAATTATTATTTCAATATTATTTTAACTGTGATGAAATAATCGTTCCAAAGTGATATAAACCATTTTATAGGTCATCAAAGAAAATGACTTGATCTTGAGTCATCGAAGTCATTTAGCTTGATCATGAGACCCTATATTTGATAGATGTTGTATATCATCCTGTCCCTAGTCGAAGGTTGTTGAAATTGGAACACCAACAACCGTGTGAGACTGGATTGGTACGTGGCTTATGGCAAAGTCTCAGTGTGTCATAGATGCGCGGCATCAAAGTCAGTACATAGGTGTATGTTTGGGAACATACGACCGGACAAGACCCGCTTATAAGAACTCTTCAGGATATTTATATCTGTGTCATAAGAGATTCTTACTACGACTATAGAGTATAGTCCTTAGACCTGAGTTCGCATGCATGTGACTGCACATGGACTGATGCACTTTGATCATTGTCTAACGCTATCGTTCAGCGATAGTTATAAGGACCTTGTTTGGGTACATTATGAAATGAGTAGTTTACAGTGATGGAACAAGACGGGATTTGTCCCTCCAATATAAATGGAGTGAATATCTCTAGGCCAATCGGAGATTTGAATACTGGAAAATGCATGGCCATGCTCAAACGGACTGTCCCGAGTCGTTTGGATTGTCAGTATCAAATCAGAGTCCGATGAACAAGATTAGGCTTTATAAGGATGACACTAATCTTGCCTTATGACTAATCGAGATATTGAGACAAAAGGATTATGAATACAGAGATTCCAGTACAAGTGGGAGATTGTTGGAATTGTGTCCAGTAATCTCGGTACTGTCTCTAGAAAGTAAGAGTATGTCAATGATCAGACATAAGTCATATAATACTGGGGGTCATGATGGCTTGCTAGAGTCCGCTCATGATCTATAAGTCTTGGACTTATTGCCTTTATTATATGATCCCATATGGGTCACACGCCTAAGCTAACAGGAAAACGTGTAGGAATGGTTTAGCAGAAGTACGGTAAAAGTGCTAGGCATTTACTGTACTTAGAGAGAATAAAACGGTTTAGGCACTGTGTGTCGATCGATGCACAAGGCGTGTCGATCGACACAGTGCGCGAACGCCTCGGAGTAAATTGGCATTTGGGCCAAATGGCCCAAAACGAACTGAACGAGTTTTATATAAACTTAAGACGAGTTCAGGTCGAGAGAAGCCCTAGCCGCGAGCCTCCTCTCTCTCTCTGCGCCGATTTCCTCCTGGTCCAGCAGCCTCTTCCTGCTCGGTGTGCGTGTGTGAACCTCTGGAGGAGTTATCTCTCGGTGGCTCTCTGATCTCTGACCTGTTCTCCCTTTCCGCTGCACAAAACAGGTAAAAGGTGAGATCATCAATTGTTTCTGTTCAAGAGAACCTAGATCCGCATGTTTAGGATAATCTGAATCAGAGAATTGAATCAGGATTCATCTAAACAATCCTTCAAAGACGAGCCTGCAATCTGCTATGCAAGACTGATGGATTTCGCTGAGCAAGTGATGAAGTTAGAAGTGTCTGCCGCGACTTTGCATCGATCGACACAACCTTCGCATCGATCGTTGCAAGTCGACAGAGACTGGGCAGAGGAAAAAGCTCCGAAAATTGAGCTGAAACAACTTCCATCCGGGCTAAGGTACGCATTTCTTGGACCTAATTCGACTTATCCAGTGATTGTTAATGCTAGTTTGAACAACGCAGAGCTCACTTTACTACTAAGCAATCTGCGTAAGCATCGCAAAGCTCTTGGCTATTCTCTTGATGACATTTCAGGTATCTCTCCGGAGCTGTGCATGCATCGGATACATCTTGAGGACGAGTCTAAGACATCTGTTGAGCATCATAGAAGGCTTAATCCTAATCTACAGGAAGTGGTTAAGAAGGAGATTATGAAACTCCTGGATGCTGGGATCATCTATCCTATTTCAGACAGTGACTGGGTGAGTCCAGTCCATTTGGTGCCTAAGAAAGGCGTAGTTACAGTTGTGAAGAATGAGAAGAATGAGCTGATCCCTACTAGGACTGTGACTGGACACAGGATGTGCATAGATTACAGGAAACTCAATGCTGCAACAAGGAAGGATCATTTCCCTTTACCCTTCATTGATCAGATGTTGGAGAGGTTAGAAAATCACCCTTAATATTGCTTCCTCGATGGATATTCAGGTTTCTTTCAGATTCCTATCCATCCAGAGGATCAGGGAAAGACCACCTTCACTTGTCCATATGGCACATTTGCTTACCGTAGGATGCCTTTTGGACTCTGCAATACACCAGCTACATTCCAGAGATGCATGATGTCCATATTCACTGATATGATTGAGGACTTTATGGAGGTATTCATGGATGAATTCTCAGTCTATGGATCATCTTATAATGAGTGCTTAGATAATCTGTGCAAGGTACTGACCAGATGCGAAGAAAAGCACTTGGTTCTTAACTGGGAAAAGTGCCATTTCATGGTCAGAGATGGCATTGTACTTGGACATAAAGTGTCTGAAGCAGGGATTGAAGTAGACCACGCTAAGATTGAGGTAATGACCAGCCTTCAAGCGCCTGATTCTGTAAAGTCTATAAGAAGCTTTCTTGGACATGCTGGTTTCTATAGACGGTTCATCAAGGAATTCAGTAAGATTGCTAGACCACTAACTGCCTTGCTATGTAAGGATACCAAATTTGAGTTCAATGCAGATTGTCAGACTGCATTTGAACAAATCAAGCAGGCATTAGTGAGTGCTCCTATAGTTCAGCCACCAGATTGGGATCTACCTTTTGAGGTTATGTGTGATGCAAGTGACTATGCTGTAGGAGCTGTTCTGGGGCAGAAGAAGGACAGAAAGCTTCATGCTATCTATTATGCTAGTAGGACACTAGATGATGCGCAGAGAAACTATGCCCTTACAGAGAAGGAGTTGTTGGTTGTTGTCTTTGCATTTGAGAAATTCCGCCCCTATCTTGTTGGCTCCAAGGTGATTGTGCACACTGATCATTCGGCCCTAAAGTATCTGATGCAAAAAAAAGATGCTAAGCCAAGATTGTTGAGATGGATTCTGTTGCTTCATGAGTTTGACATTGAAGTGAGGGACAAGAAGGGGGTTGAGAATGGAGTTGCTGATCATCTTTCAAGGATGCTGGTTGAGGAAGACGTGCCCATCAATGATTACTTGCCTGAGGAAAACGTCAATATGGTCGGGACAGTGTTTCAAACGGATTTAGGCAAAAATCTGCAAAACTGTCGGATAAATCGCATTGCGTCGATCAATGCCACATCTGTGACGATCGATGCAAGTGACGAGGATGCGACTATCGATGCAACCTTATGCGACGATCGTTGCAATGCGGAAACAGAACCAGAACCTTTTACGGTTCAAATTGGAGACTATGTCTTCGAGGTAGGTGCTGTCACAACCACTGATCGACCCTGGTACGCAGATATAGCTAATTACCTGGCTGCAGAGATTGAACCAGATGATTTGAAGGGGTATGCAAAGAAGAAGTTCTTCAGGGAGCTCAGACGATACTACTGGGATGAGCCTTATCTCTACAAACACTGTTCAGATGGTCTTTACAGGAGATGCGTTGCTGAATCAGAGGTTCCAGACATCATATTCCACTGTCATGGATCAGATTATGCTGGACATTTTGCTACTTTCAAGACTGTGTCTAAGGGTCTGCAAGCAGGTTTCTGGTGGCCTACGATGTTTAAAGACACACATTCTTTTGTCTCCCAATGTGATGTCTGTCAAAGGAGGAGGAAAATCAGTAAGAGGCATGAAATGCCTCATAATTTCATTCTTGAGGTTGAAGTTTTTGATTGCTGGGGCATAGACTTTATGGGTCCTTTTCCCTCATCCTATGGGAATAAGTTTATCTTGGTTGTTGTGGACTATGTATCTAAGTGGGTAGAAGCAATAGCTAGTCCAACCAATGATTCTTCGGTGGTTATTAAGCTGATTAAGACCATCATATTCCCTAGATTTGGAGTACCTCGGATTGTGATTAGTGATGGAGGATCCCACTTTATTAATAAGGTCTTCGAAAAGCTCCTAAGAAAGCATGGAGTTCATCACCGAGTTGCTACTCCTTATCACCCTCAGACTAGTGGACAAGTCGAGGTCTCTAATAGACAGATCAAGGAGATCTTAGAAAAGACAGATGGGAAGACAAGGAAAGATTGAGCAGCAAAGCTAGATGATGCACTATGGGCTGACCGGACAGCATTCAAAACACCACTTGGGACCACTCCATTCCATCTTCTGTATGGCAAAGCATGTCATCTGCCAGTAGAGCTTGAGCACAAAGCAGCATGGGCTGTAAAACAGATGAACTTTGATCTTAAGTCTGCTGCAGAGAGGAGATTTGTGCAGCTTAATGAGTTGGATGAGATTAGACATCTTGCCTACGAGAACTCAAAGCTGTACAAAGAGAGGACTAAAGCCTATCACGACAAAAAGATTGTCTCTAGACAGTTTGCACCCAATGATCAAGTACTTTTGTATAACTCACGTCTGCATTTGTTTCCAGGTAAGCTGAAATCAAGGTGGTCTGGTCCTTTCAAGATCAAAAAGGTGCGTCCCTACGGAGCTATTGTTCTAATCAACAAGGAAGGTAATGAATTCACTGTGAATGGACAGAGGGTGAAACACAATTGGGCTAAGGCCGAGATTCCAGTAGGTCAGATTCTGCCTCTGGATAATGCACCCTCTGCCTAGATCAGCTGAAACGTCAAGCTATTGGCGCTAAAAGAGCGCTGAGTGGGAGGCAACCCACTGTTTTGTTTTTGCTATTCATTTTTGGTGTTTTTGTTAGGATTTTAGGTTTGGTTTTGGTTTTGGTGAGTTTTTGTCTGCAGGTCTAGGCCAAAATCGCAATGCGTCGATCGACACAACCTTGTGTCGATCGTCACAACACGAAAGAAATCGCATTGCAGCGATCGTTGCGGTCCTGAGCAACGATCGACACACGACGAAATATCGCCTAGCAACGGTCGATGCATTTATGCAGCGATCGATGCCTGTGCGACAGAGGTAAAAATCAGACAGAACTCAACACATCCATAACATTTTTACTTTTTTTTACCAATCCTTTGCTTGACACTACTGGGGACAGTGTGTTTTAAGTGTGGGGGAGGTGCTACTGACTTTATCTTTCTGTTTTCTTAAGAGTCAGTCCAGTTTTTTTCAAAAAAATTTGGTTTTATTGAGTCAAAACAAGTTTAAGTAAGAAACAATGAATTTTGGAGGAGTTAACAATATCTTGCAGGAACTTAAGTAACCATTGGGATGAAGTTGCAGGATCTATCTATGACTATTAGAAAACCCCAACACAGATCAACCTAATGAGGACACCCACATCACTTCAGGTATCAGAGGATCCTTTTACTGACTTCACCTTAATACTGACTTAATTTTCTCACCTAAAGGATTGGTATACCTTGTGTCGGATTCCTTTGTTAGTTCTGACACAGCCTGTAAACCTGTCCTATTTGGTTCCCTTCTACCCTTCCATAAAGTAAAAAAATATATATATAATAAACTGAGGATCAGTTAGTAACTATGAAGTGGTCACGAGAGTAGTAGCAAACACTATTACCTCCTGTGCGATCCATGGAATGTGTCCAAAGTACACCCCTTAACGGGAAGAGCACTGATAAAAAAAATAAAATGATACCCAATGGGGAAAAATCAGAATGCTAAGGAAGGGAAAAGAGAAGAAAGGGACCAGAGAAAGATAGTATGGTGGTCTAAAGCTGGCAAGGTAAGAGTCCATGTGCCCTTTGATCGATACTCCTTAGGTGAGACCGCACTTAAATACTTGCAGAAGTCAGTAGGGGTGAATTTGAATGCGTGAATGTGATTGTGGAGTTTACTTAGGACAGTTGCTAAGTGTGGGGGAAGTATATAATGGTCTTGATATCTTGCAAGTGATTCTTTCAGTGGTTTACTAAGGGGAATATGAGTGTTGTTGCTTCTAGGACAAAAAGAGTTTCTGAAAGTTTTCAAACCTCTTCACCATGTTTTAGTTCTCTGTTTTGCTTGAGGGCAAGCAAAGGCTAAGTGTGGGGGAGTTGATATATCATGGTTTTTACCGGTTTTATGCCATGATATAAGTCTGTTTTAGTGTCTTTTGGTGTTCTTTTAGAGTCCTTTACAGGTGTTATTAGGTACATACACGTTTGGAGCAGAAGTGAAGATTTTGGAGCTATTTGGAGCATTTTGGGATTTTAACCCGAGAGGTTGTGTTCACTGTCCAGATTTGAGATCTGTGTCGATCGTTGCACATCAGCATCAATCGATGCACAACGTGTTGGGTCAGATTCTCGGCGGTTTAATGAAGAATGATGATATTGCCAATTTGCCCAGAAGTTCTAGATATTTGCACAGAAGCCCCAAGTCGTGTTTTAGTTATTTAATTAGGTTTTTAACTTCAGTTTTAGAGCAGAGTATTTTTAGAGCTTTTGGGGCTGATCTGATCCTGTACTACACTTTGTTTTGGAGAAGTTTTCGAATCCCTTTATTATTCTAATCTCTTTTATGATATCTATTATTTCATTGATTATGTCTACATATTCTATGTCTGAGTAGTTTCATAGTTAGGTTTAGGGTTTCTCATAGGGATTTCATGACTTGCTAGATATAATTAATTCAGTTAAGGATTCACATCAATAGATGTTCTTCAAACTAAATTGTGTTTAATGCTAGTTCTAACCTGATCACTTAGAATCTAGATCTTAGGTTGCTAAATACGACACGACAGTGTGGTTTAGAGTCTGAACTATTTAGGTTGAGCAATTTAATTACTTGCAAAGGAATTTGGTTTAAATTAGATTGTGAACATATCGAACTTGGAATTAAAGCTGGTTTAATCTGTTAGTAATTGCAAAGGAATTTGGATTGCTGCACTTAGACTTAGAGAATTCTCGCAACGACAATTGGTTAATTCTATATCTGTGTTTGAGTTCTAGAACTGAGCTTAGTTAGATCCTGACTGAATGATTTATCTGCTTGTCTGATTTCCTGAGAACGCCCTAGACTTAGCGCCCTTAGTTTATTGCTTACAACCACAACCTGCTACTTGTTTACTTTCTCGCATTATTTTCAGTTTCTATTCACATTGCTTTCTCCTAGTTTTAATCTCTTTAGTTCTTATTCCTATCGTTGCCTAGAGTCCTCGTGGATTCGATCCCTAAGTACTACATTGATATACTGTGCACTTGCAGTTAGTATAGGGTAAAACTTACGACCTATCAAAGAACTAATCAAGTTGTGAATCCTTAACTGATGAATTACTCTAGCAAGTCATGAAATCCATTATGAGAATCCTTAAACCTAACTATGTCTCTACTCAAACATGATTAATGAAACACAAATCAATGAATAAATAGATTGCATATATAAAAGAGTAGTGAAAGAAAAGGGGTTCGAAATCTTCTCCAAAAACAAAAGCAGTACAAGGTAAGATCAGCCCCAAAGCTCTCAACTCTCTCTAGCTAAAAGTATGAATGTGTAATCTAAGCAAAACACCAAAAACCTAATTATAAAGTGTTAATCACATCTTGGGTTCTTTTGGTAAATACTGGAACTTCTGGGGCAAAACTGCAAATCTCCAAAGTCTTCATTAATGTGTTGGCGCGGGGCTGTGTCGATCGATGCCAATGATGCAACGATCGACGCAACAGTCGATCAGACTTAGTGAAAATTAGTTCCTTTCGGCTTTAGCTCCAAAACTTCCCAATAAATTCCAATATCTCTCAAAATCCTCCAAACGTGCATGTACCTAATAAGCACATGAAAGGGACTCGAAAGACACTACAAAAGACTCTAATATACACTTATATCATGGCTTAAAACAGTTAAAAACCATGATATATCAACTCCCCCACACTTAGCCTTTGCTTGTCCTCAAGCAAAACAGAAAACTAAAATGTGGTGAAGAAGTTTGAAAACTTCAGAAACTCATCTCATCTTAGAAGTACCACACTCAGATTCCCCTTAGTAAACCACATGAAAAATGCACCTGCAGACATCAAGACCAACATATACTTCCTCCACACTTAGCAACTATCCTGAGTAAACTCCACAATCAATCCAAAGCATTCAAATTTACCCTACTGACTTCTATAAGCTATTAAGTGCGGTCTCACCTAAGGAGTATTGATCAAAGGGCACATGGACTCTTACTCTGTTAGCTCTTGACCACCATACTATCTTTTTCTGGTTCCTTTCTTCTCTTTTCCCTTCCTTAGCATCTGATTTTTCCCCACTGGGTATCATTTTGTTTTTATCAGTGCTCATCCCGCATTGGGGTGTACTTTGGAAACATTCCATGGATGCACAGGAGGTAATATGGGTCTCTACCACTCTCGCGACCACTTCGGAGCTACTAGCTCATCCTCAGTTTATCTCTGTTTTTTTTTTACTTTAAGGGAGGGGAGAAGGGAACCATACTCGGACATGTTTACAAGCTGTGTCAGAACTAACAGAGGAATCCGACTAATAGTATACCAAGCCCTTAGGTGAGAAAAATACGTCAAACTTAGGGGTGAAGTCAATAAAGGATTCTCTGAATACCTAAAGTGATATGGGTGTCCTCAGTAGGCTGGTCTGCATTGGGTTTTCTAATAGTTATAGATTGATCTGCAAGCTCATCCCAATGGTTACTTAAGTTCCTCCGAGTGTGGTGATCTCCTAAAAAATTCATTGTTTCCTACTTAAACTGTTTTGACTCGATAAAACAGACACAAAAGACTTAACTGACTCTAAGAAAAGAAAAATAATATGTCAGTACCACCTCCCCCACACTTGAAACACACTGTCCCCAGTAGTGCCAAGCTTAGGATTGGCAAAAAGAAGAAAAATGTGATGGGATGTGTTAGGTTCTGTCGATTTTTACTTGTCTCGCACCTGCATCGATCGTTGCTCAGGACCGCGACGATCGTTGCAGGGAGATTTGCGATTTGTGTTGATCGTCACTCGGGACTTTGACGATCGCTGCAATGCGTTAGTTGTTAGGAGACGATCGACACACAGGACCGTGTCGATCGTTGCACTGCAATTCTGTCGGATCAGTTAGCAATCAGCAGTTAGTTCATGAGAAAAGTTTCAAAAATTATACATGAAAGCTGTAAACATCATAAACAAGCAAAATCAAAGCAACAGATGGTCCTAGATCAAGCACATCATCCCAAAACATAGTACCAACAATACTCAAAAGAAAATGAAAGAGAAATGTGGAAAAGTGTAGAACCGAAAGTTATGAAACAAACTCAAATCTCACTCGCTCTCAGTCTCATCATCAATCCCGGCCATTGGGTCTGAACCGCTCGAAACAACAAGAATAGGAGAGCGCTGACGACGTCTATGAACATGAACATGATGTTGGACTTGTGGCTGTCTTCTGCAAGTGCAGCCACACATCAACTCCCAAATGCTATGCAACCTACTATCCACATGCTCTCGCAAATCACCCTCAGACATCTCGCGGACGCTCATCGATGGAGCAGGATAAGGACCAATATCAGCTAAGGCAGCAGCAACAGATGGCGCATGTGTAGAAGCGAAACTCTGAGCAGATGGTCCCTGTGTAGAAGATGAAGATGCACCCAAAGGGATGTAAATCGTAGGAACTCCGCGTCTCAGGTTCCTGGGAGGCTCAAAGCGCAAGGCCTCCAAGGAATCAACACTCGTAAGCTCAGCAGTAGAAAGCTGCACACACCACTCATCTGAGTCTGCATCATGATAAACCCACAACTTGTCATCCTTCATCCATGTGGTGTTCTTCAAGTGACCATAATCCATCCACACCCTCTTGGTGTTGCCCTCTCTCCCAGTAGTAGGGATCCTGAAATGCTGGAAAATAGGAGTAAGTAAACTCCCTACTGTCTCAACCTTCTTCCCAGAGAATGCCTTGGTCTTCTGCTCACACAGCTGGTCAGCAAAAACTGCTCCCAAATTCAGCTCAGGAGCTGGGTCTTGCAATGGTGTCTCTGCAAACAAATCACTCACTCCAGTGAAGAGCAACTGCAACTCCAGCTTCCTATGCTTGTTCCCCACAGACTTGCAGAGTAGAGTGTATCCCATAATGCGCCCAACATATCATAGGACTGGATGGCGCAACTGTATCTGCTTCGTATGGCGCGAGTTATACACCTCACATCCAGTATGGTCCCATAAAAACTGACAACTCTCACTATCCCACTCCTTAACCAGAGAACATCGAATACGCTGATCATCAAAACCATAAAGCCTGCAGAGATCACAAATGCTGATTCGATACCTGAATCCATCGCACATGAATGTGAATGTCCCCTCTCGAGCCCTCCTGCACATTGGATCAGTGTAGTAGACTCTACAAGTAGACAGCAACTGCCGCACTAAGTCAGGATAGAGATCATAGCTCCTCATGGGCATATTCCCCAGCCCTATCTGCCTCGAAACCTCCAGCACCTGATCAGTAATACCGAGCATCTGACAGGTCCAGTAGTCTGCAAATCGCGTGGGCTTGATAGTCATGTCGTGCCACGAGTTGTAGAACAGCGTGTCATAATCATCCCAGACCTCAAAGACAACTCTCTCTAAACATGCACCACTCTCAGTCACAGTCTTAGCATCCTCTGTCCTTGCTCTAGTCACAGGAATCTTGTCCCGCTATGCCTTAGGCCAAGGGGCCAGTGCCGCACCAGTAATGCATGTGTAAGGTGCAGGCATAGGTGAAGATCGCACGAACCAGTCAGCAGGTGGTTCAGGAGCAGCAGGCACATTCTGTCTCTTCCTCGGTGCCATCTGCGATCAAAGACACAAGAAGCAAACTTGCAATTAAGCCAAATCTCTATGATCAACAAATGCAACCAAATCAATATCCAACATCAACATGAGCAGTATAAGCAGCAAATCCACATTTAATTTCTGTCAAATTCGCGCAAATTACAAGTCCCATCACAAAAATCAAAATTTTCAGAAACTTGCAAAATCGAACACGAAAACTACTTAGGGAATTTCATTCCCCTACCCAACAACCTAAATCAGTGACATATCATCACGGAATTGAAAATAAGAGGCGAAAATCGAACCTTTCTTCCTTAGAGCCGAATCTGAAAATTCGAGTTTGAGAGAACATACCTTAGAATCGGCTCAAATTGATTACAGATATGGATAGAGGATGAAAATCCGCTCAGGTTAGGCACTTGAATCATTAAAAACGAACAAGAACCAAGAGAGTTATGGGAGAGGCGATTTTTAGGGTTCTTCGGCGAGAGAGACGAAATGAGGAAGAAGGAAGAAGAAGAAAGTTTAATGCATACTTACCTGCACGTGACTGCATCGATCGTCACAGTATGTGCGACGATCGTTGCATATCGTGATTGGCCAGACCGAAATCGAACCAATCCGATTTTTGGTTTATGCTTAAGTACCTTTGATGTCAATTTTGACCAGGTGCGTCGATCGTCGCACAGGACCGCAACGATCGAGACACTGCGACTTCATTTCTTCGTCAATTCTCCGTGCAACGATCGGTGCACAGAACTGCAACGATCGTCACAACGCAATTTCTCACTCGTCAGATATCCACCTGCATCGATCGTTACACCGGACCGCAACGTTCGACGCAGTTCCTAGACTCGTATTCTGCAGAAAAACACCAAAAACGAAAAACAAACGTAAAATCCTAACAAAAACACTAAAAAGAGTATGTATAAACGAACCAATGGGTTGCCTCCAACTCAGCGCTCTTTTAACGTCATTAGCTTGACTGTTCTGCAATCAGGCAGAGGGTGCATCATCCAGAGGAAAAATCTGACCTCTTGGAATTTCGGCCTTAGCCCAATAATGCTTCACCCTCTGTCCATTAACCGTGAACTCCTTACCTTCCTGGCTGATCAGAACAACAACACCGTAGGGACGAACTTCCTTGAGTGTGAAAGGACCAGACCATCTAGATCGCAGCTTACCTGGAAACAATTGCAAACCAGAGTTATACAAAAGTACCTGATCATTAGGCTCTAATTGTCTAGAGCCAATCTTCTTGTCATGGTAAGCCTTAGTCCTCTCCTTGTACAGCTTTAAGTTCTCATAAGCATGATGCCTAATCTCATCCAACTCATTAAGCTGCACCAATCTCCTTTCTGCAGCAGACTTAAGATCAAAATTCATCTGCTTCACATCCCATGCTGCCTTGTGCTCAAGCTCAACTGGAAGATGGCAAGCCTTTCCATACAGAAGATGAAATGGAGTAAGCCCATAATGCATCATCAAGCTTCGCAGACAAATCCTTCCTTGTCTTCCCAACTGTCTTCTCCAAGATCTCCTTGATCTGTCTGTTAGATACCTCAACTTGCCCACTAGTCTGAGGATGATAAGGAGTAGAAACTAGATGCTGAACTCCATGCTTCTGTAGCAGCTTCTCGAAGACCTTATTAATGAAATGAGATCCTCCATCACTGATCACAATCCGAGGCACTCCAAATCTAGGAAAAATGATGGTCTTAAACAGCTTAAGAACCACCGAAGAGTCATTGGTTGGACTAGCTATTGCTTCCACCCACTTAGACACATAGTCCACAATAACCAAAATGAACTTATTCCCATAGGATGAGGGAAAAGGACCCATGAAATCAATGCCCGAGCAATCGAAAACCTCAACCTCAATAATGAAATTCTGAGGCATCTCATGCTTCTTACTGATTTTCCCATCTCCTCTGACAGGCATCGCACTGAGAGACAAAAGAATGAGCGTCTCTGAACATCGTA
Organism: Orychophragmus violaceus; assembly: GCA_030180135.1. Classification (NCBI taxonomy): domain Eukaryota; kingdom Viridiplantae; phylum Streptophyta; class Magnoliopsida; order Brassicales; family Brassicaceae; genus Orychophragmus; species Orychophragmus violaceus. The sequence goes on along the minus strand of CM058232.1, from coordinate 65,620,908 downwards.
GGCCACCAGAAGCCTGCTTGCAGAACCTTAGACACAGTCTTAAAAGTAGCAAAGTGTCCAGCATAAACTGATCCATGGCAGTGAGATAGAATATCTGGAACCTCTGATTCCGCAATGCATCTCCTGTAAAGTCCATCCGAACAGTGCTTATAAAGATAAGGCTCATCCCAATAGTATCGCCTGAGCTCTCTAAAAACCCCTTCTTAGCATACCCCTTCAGCTCATCTGGTTCAGTCTCTGCAGCTAGGTAATTAGCAATATCCGCAAACCAGGGTCGATTGGTCGTCGAAACAGCATGGACATCGAAGTTGTAGTGTCCAATTTGAACCTTTAAAGATTTTGGGCTCATAGGCGCTATGCATCGATCGTCGCACAGGTCCGCGTCGATCTTTGCTCTCCCGATACCTGCATCGATCGTTGCCGAGGTGGCGTCTATCGACGCAGTGCGCTGAATCTGAAAGTTCTGCATCTTCCTGTCTAAATCCGTCCGAAATACTGCCTCAATCAAACTGACGTTCTACTCAGGAAAGAATTCATCAATAGGGACGTCTTCTTCAACCCTAATTCGTGACAGATGGTCAGCAACTCCATTTTCAACTCCCTTCTTGTCCTTCACCTCAATATCAAACTCTTGAAGCAACATAATCCATCTCAACAATCTCGGTTTAGCATCCTTCTTCTGCATCAGATACTTCAGAGCTGAATGATCAGTGTGTACAATCACTTTAGAACCAGCAAGATAGGGCCGGAATTTCTCAAAGGCAAAGACAACTACCAACAACTCCTTCTCTGTAGTGGCATAGTTCCTCTGCACATCTAGTGTTCTGCTGGCATAGTAAATAGCATGAAGCTTCTTGTCTTTCTTCTGCCCCAGAACAGCTCCTACAGCATAATCGCTTGCAACGCACATTACCACAAAAAGTAAATCCCAATCTGGTGGCTGCACTATAGGAGCACTCACTAACGCTTGCTTGAGCTGATCAAATGCAGTCTGACAATCTGCAGTGAACTCAAACTTGGCATCCTTACACAGCAAAGCAGCTAGTGGTCTAGCAATCTTACTGAAATCCTTGATGGACCTCCTATTAAACCCAGCATGTCCTAGAAAGCTCCTCACAGACTTCACAGAATCAGGCGCCTGAAGGCTGGTCATAACCTCAATCTTCGCGCGGTCTACTTCAATCCCTGCTCCAGACACTCTATGTCCAAGAACGATGCCATCTCTGACCATGCAATGACACTTCTCCCAATTAAGAACCAAGTGCTTCTCCTCACATCTAGCTAGCACTTTGCACAGATTGTCCTAGCACTCATGATAAGATGACCCGTAGACGGAAAAGTTATCCATAAACACCTCCATAAAGTCCTCAATCATATCAGTAAAAATGGACATTATGCATCTCTGGAAGGTGGCTGGTGCATTACAAAGTCCAAAAGGCATCCTGCGGTATGCAAAAGTGCCATAGGGACAAGTAAAAGTGGTCTTTCCCTGATCCTCTGGATGAATGGGAATCTGAAACAAGCCTGAATACCCATCGAGGAAGCAATAATAAGGGTGATTAGCTAACCTCTCCAACATCTGATCGATAAAAGGCAAAGGGAAATGATCCTTCCTGGTCACAGCATTGAGCTTCATGTAGTTTATGCACATCCGATGTCCAGTCACAGTCCTTGTAGGAATCAACTCGTTCTTCTCATTCTTCACTACTGTAACACCACCTTTCTTAGGCACTACATGAACTGGACTTACCTAATCGCTGTCAGAAATCGGATAGATGATCCCAACATCCAGTAGCTTCATGATCTCTTTATTTACTACGTCCTTAAGATTAGGATTCAGCCTCCTCTGATGCTCAACAGATGTATTAGACTCATCCTCAAGATGTATCCTATGCATGCACAGCTCCGGAGAGATACCTGAAATGTCATTAAGAGAATACTTGCGCAGCTTGCTTAGCAGTAAAGTGAGCTTTGCGTTGTTCAAATTAGCATTGACAATCACTGGATATGTCGAATTAGGTCCAAGAAATGTGTACTTAGCCCGGATGGAAGTTGTTTGAGCTCAATTTTCAGGGCTTTTTCTTCTGGTCAATCACTCACGATCTGCGCCGATCGATGCACATGTTGTGTCGATCGATGCAGTGGCTCGGCAGACACATCCAAATGCATCACTTTCTCCGTAGAATGCATTAGCCTCGCATAGCGAATTGCAGGCTAGTCTTGCAGATGTTCCAGCTCCATTATAGAGCTCAGTAAAGCTCTCTCCAGTGGATCCTCAGCATGTGTCTTGTGAAAGAAATCCATAGCCAAATCAGTGAGAGTATCAACATAAAAGGTCTGCCCGTCGATGGTGAAGGAACTTCGGCCAATTCTAACAGTTTCAGAATTCCATCAAGTTCCTGAAGCCTAGGATCTAGGGTTTAGTTAATTGAATCATTAGGGATGATCTCGTGTTTACCTGGAGATTTGCAGCGGAATGATGAACAGGTAATTGAGATCAAGAGCGCCTCAATTGCTGCGCCTCTACTTCAGTCCACACGCACACAAGCTGGAATCCGCCGGGATGCTAGTGCCGGGGATCGGATCTCCTGGGAATCCCTGTGTCTAGAGAGGTGGCTCGGTTGTTCTATCAAGAACCACTATCTTCAAAGTCGTGCCTCATATTCTATATATATATATATATAGGCCTTTGAGTCGACATAATTACCCAGTAAATAAACCGGGTCAAATTAAGTCATTAAACCGAAACGTCAGTTTCGGTCTGCGCCTTGTGTCGATCGACACATCAATAGTGTCGATCGACACACCTCTCAAAACTCGAATTCAATGTGTATCCAATACACACTGACCAGACCATTTGCCAATGATCAATCCCATACAAAGTGTATCCAGCTTGCTTAGGTTAGGTGTGTGACCCTGTAGGTTCACATAATACTAGCAATGAGTTACAACTCATTTGGCATAAGCGGCTTCTAGCAAAACATTATGACCACCTAGTATCACATGAATTGTCCGATCTCGACGATACAACTATCATCAGAGTAAGTACAATATGATTTCAGGACATAATCCCAACAGATGGTTGGTCTCTTCACCAGCTTGTCCATATAAAAACTCATCTTCAGATCACCCACATTCAGAATTATCGTTCCTCTCTTGCAGTCAATCATAGCACCAGCAGTGGCTAAGAATGGTCTACCCAAAATCAGTGGATCCCTTTGTTCCTCTCCATACTGCAGAACCACAAAGTCAGTAGGAATCACACAGTTACCAAGCCTGATTGGCACATCTTCCAGCACTCCTTCAGGAATCCTGACTGTTTTGTCAGCTAGGACTAATGAGATCCTAGTAGGCATAAAGTCAATCATTCCATGCCTCTCAGCAACAGAATAAGGCATAAGGTTCACACTAGAACCAAGATCACACAGAGATCTTTCAAACCTGTCTTCGTAGATACCACAATCCAACACAAAGCTCCCTGGATCTTTCAACTTCTCTGGAATTCTGCCCTGAATCACTGCACTACATACTTATGTGATCATCATTATACTTTCCTCATCAGTCAAGTTACCAGCAAGTAAGTCCTTAAGACACCTTCTCGTCATAGGAGTAGTCTGTAGAGAATCAATCAAAGGCACTTCAATGAACACCTTTTTCATGATCTTCTTGCATTTAGCTACCTGTCTCTCAAACTTAGACTTCCTGGGGTTCTTAGGAAAGGGAACCTTAGGCTTATAGATCATTTTGTCAGCCTTTTCAGTGTTTCTGCGTTTGAACTCTCGGGAATCGCTTTGCGTCGATCGACATAGGAGTTGTGTCGATCGATGCTAGGCGATTTCATCACGACCTAAGCGTCGAGTTTGGGCTTAGTATCCTCATTCACGATCTGTGTCGATCGATGCGGGGGTGCAATGGTCGACGCAGTGCAAAACTCACGGATCTCATCTTCCATCTCCTCAATCTCAACGATTTCCTCCAAACTTAATGGCTTTTTCTGACCAAGAACAAGCTCCCTACCACTTCTCAACGTCACTGCATTGCACTGGTACTTAGGATTAGCATCAGTTCGTCCCGGAAGAGATCCATCTGGCCTCTTAGCAGACCCAGCAGTATGTGCAACCTGAACTTCCAATTTTTTCACATGAGAGCTTATGACATCTATCTTCCCATTCAGATCCAAGTACAGAGAATCAATTTTACCATTAAAATCTACTGTACTCTTATGCTGTCCTTCCAGAAGCTGCTCCAACAGTCCCATCATCTTATCATTCTGCTCATTTTGAGGAGGAACATGCTGATAGGATGTAGATCCATAGTTTCTTGTGAAACTGTTAATGTTGTTTCCAGGGCTGCTAGTACTCTGATAAGGCTTCTGAAACTGAGGCTTATGAGTGAAATTAGAGAAGTTTTGATTACCTGTGAAGATACTTCTCTGTCCCATTCCATTGTAGCCACCTTTACCTTGCTGATTTCCAAATATGTTCCCCTGAAAACCAGTCCCACCAACATAATTCACATCCTCTTCTTCGCAGCCAGGTTCAACCTCAAACTCTTCAAAATCTTGAGCATAGTGAACACTCTTCTTCAGAAGAGTATGAACAGAATCAATCTTCTTGTTCATCTTAGCTGTCTGTGAATTGTCAGCTTTACCACCAGACTTCATCCTCTCCATATCAGCATTCTTGACACTATTACCAGTCACCAAGTTCTCAATAAGCTCCTTAGCTTCTTCTAGAGATTTAGTGTAGAAGTTTCCAGTACTTGCAGCATCTAAAGCCATCTAATACCACAAATCAACTCCTCTGAAGAAGACACACAACCGTTGCACCTCATAGAAACCATGATGAGGGCAATCTCTCTGGTATCTCTTGAATCTCACCCAGGCTGCCTTAAAAGGCTCTGTAGATCCTTGATTGAAGGTCAAGAGATCCTGCCTAAGCTGATCAGACCGAGCATCATCATAGAAGTATCGCAGAAACTTCTCCTTCACTGCATTCCAAGGTGTCAGAGTCCCAGGTGGAATCTGCTTCAGCCAGTTAGCAGCTTCTCCTCCAAGAGAGTGAGGAAAAATCTTGCAGTGCAGGTAGTCGTAGCTTACTCCATTGTGCTTCATTCCAGTCACTAGAAATTCAAAGTGTTCTATGTGGTCCATAGGATGCTCATGTGGAAGTCCGCAGAAAACATGTTGTCCCACAAGTGTGTAATACAAGGTCTTCAGCTCGAAGTCATTACGCGGAAACGCAGGAGGAACAATCACAGACCTATTGGCGTAAAACTCATCTGAGAAATTGTAATCTGCTAGTATCCTCCTAACGGGTGGATCAGGTGCTCTAGGTGGGGCATCTGGTCGTGGATTTCCTTGTCCACCTTCTTCTCCTCCACCTTGAGCTTCTTGCTCATGCTGAACAACCTGCTGCTCAATCACATTACCATCAGCATCTAACATCTGTCCCTGAGCGTTGTAAGGATTGTTCTGCGCGTCTCTCAGAACACCTTCAGCATCTTGAATCAAAATCAATGGCGGATGATTCACATTAGCCATCTTCACTGGTCTCTGAGCTTTCCTGTTCGTTCTTTCCAACCTTGCAAGTTCCTCAAGTCTGAGATTCACAAGTTTCTTGTCCGGATTACTTCTGGTCGCGCGATTAGGCATAAAACGTCGCAATCGTCAAGCGTCGATCGATGCACAGGTCTGCAACGATCGATTTAGTTCGGGAATCGCCTTGTGTCCATCGATACAGAAGATGCGTCGATCGATGCAAATGTGTAAGACCTGAAACACGCAAAGACAGAAAGAAAAACAGAAAATTAGTAACCGAAAAAAACGAAAAACCTAGTCTAAACCCTAGATTCAAATCTATCGAAGACTCAAAAGAGTCCCCGGCAACGGCGCCAAAAACTTGATATGCTCAGATTTTAATTCCCTAAGTTAACACTGCAAGTGCATAGGACAATTGTAGTATCTAGGGGTCGAACCACAAAGACTCAAGAAATCTTACGATAGACTATAAAACTTCAAGTTAAGCTAGGCGATGCAAATCAGAAATAATAAAAACTAAAGCAGAAAGTAAATCAATAGCAAGATCGGTTTTGTTTATCAAGAACTAAAAGCGCTAAGTCTAGGGAGTTCTCAGGAAATCAAGACAAGCAGATCAATTATCAGTCATGATCAAATTAAGCTCGGTTCTAGAACTCAAACACAGAATTAGAATTAACCAACTTTCGTTGCGAGAATTCTTTAAGTCTTACTAGCAGAAATTCAAATTTCTTTGCAACTCCTAACATATTAAACTAGCCTTAAGTGCATGTTCGATTTGTTCACACGTTCAATTAAACCAAATTTCTTTGCAGATAATTAAATTGCTCAACCTAAATAAATCAGATTCTAAATCACACTTTCGTGTCAATTTATAAACCTAAAATCTAGATTCTAATTGATCAGATTAGAAACTAGTAATAAGCACAATCCAGGTTGAAGAACTAATCAAGTTCTGAATTCTTAACTGATGAATTAATCTAGCAAGTCATGAAATCCCTTATGAGAATCCCTAAACCTAACTATGAATCTACTCAGACATGATCAATGAAACACAAATCAATGAATAAATAGATTGCATATATAAAAGAGTAGAGAAAGAAAAGGGGTTCAAAATCTTCTCCAAAAGCAAAAGCAGTACAAGGTAAGATCAGCCCCAAAGCTCTCAACTCTCTCTAGATAAAAGTATGAATGTGTAATCTAAGCAAAACACCAAAAACCTAATTATAAAGTGCTAATCACGTCTTGGGTTCTTTTGGTAAATACTGGAACTTCTGGGGAAAAACTGCAAATCTCCAAAGTCTTCATTAATGTGCTGGCGCGGGGCTGTGTCGATCGATGCCAATGATGCAACGATCGACGCAGCGGTCGATCAGACTTAGTGAAAATTAGATCCTTACGGCTTTAGCTCCAAAACTTCCCAATAAACTCCAATATCTCTCAAAATCCTCCAAACGTGCATGTACCTAATAAACACCTGAAAGGGACTCGAAAGACACTACAAAAGACTCTACAATACACTTATATCATGGCTTAAAACAGGTAAAAACCATGATATATCAGAAGTACCAGAACACTTTCAATCCTAGACTTGCGGGATCAAACGCACCCTAGGGTCCTAGTTCAATAAAGTAAACACGCAGACTCACTGTGACTCTAACACAGAACACAAGACTGTCAAGGTCAAACAGAAATAATAAACCACACCCAAATAATACCCCGCAAGCCTAATTCAACCACCACCACCAACCTTATCCGGTTCTATACCGGATTAGGTAACTACCAAACTTATCCGGCCCCATGACCGAGATAAGTGTCATACACAATGTCTATCCGCCCATTACCGGAATAGACCTACAAGCAAGCATGCACAACACAACGTTAGTCCAACACACACACACAATCACAGTGAACAAACAAGCCTTTAAGTTTATTATTAACTTCCCATTCGCTTAGTCCGCTACCTTGGGATTAGCGGATTTGCAAACCCCGTAGAGGGTTCACTTTCTTAACCTTTTTAATTATCTTCCCTAAATGTCTTTTAATAACCTCCTCGATATGTCGGTTTAGGATTAGTAAACTTAATAATCCCCCGACATCTCATTGTTATTTAACTTTAATTCAATTACCCCATTAACCCGTCTAATAACTATTAACCCACCTCGTTCTTTATACTCTAAGGTTTGTTATATCTTTTACTGTATTTTAATTTAGTCTTAATTCCTGTATATAGGTTCATTTAATATGGTTCCTAATATAGAATGCGTGCATATAATTCCTAAACATGCCAGTCTAATATGAATGCATCAATCAACATGCAATTAACGAACATTCGAGCAGTCAAGAGTATCTATCTAGCATGCATTTATAATCCTAGCCAATTCATTATTAAACTGATAACAATCAATTATCAATCAATTACGGGTATGCAATCTAAGGCTACAGTTTAGGGTTTTTCGGTCTACATGAACTATCTATAAATACAATAACCGACTCACAGTGATAGTGAGACGGACGACGGAAGTGACGGATGCGAACTCCCGAGACCGAGCAACTGGAACACGAACCTTTCCCAAACTTCCCGAACCGGATCACGAACATTCCGAGCTCACCCGAACAGGAACCAGCCGTTGACTAACCGCAAACCGGCGTTGACCGGCGTTGACCGAAGGGATGACCAAGTTGACCTTTGACCACTGACTCCTGACCTTTGACCACGCCTAAACCAGTTGACCAAATCTTGAAACGGCTCCCAAACTAACTCCAATCGAACCAGGTTTAGTTGAACCGGGTTTAGTTAAACCGGATTGAACCGGCGTTGATCAAGTAAACCAGTTTGACCAAAGGTTGACCCGGTTTAACCAAACCAAACCAATGCCTTAAACCAGTCTAAACCTGCATTGACCCATCTTGAACCAATCACCACTGAACCGGCTTAACAAGCGGCGGCGAAGGAGGTTTCCCGGCGTTGACCGCGGCGGCTCCGCATTGACCGGCGAGAAAGTGAGCGCTCCGGTGGCTAAGAGAGACCTCCGGTGACTGGAGAGACCCCAGAAGAGAGAGAGAGCTTAGGAGAAGATTCCACCAAAAGAAGAAGAAGAGAAGCCTCGGTGGAGCTTCACCGGCGGTGACTTCTCCGGCGAAATTTCGGCGACTCCGGCGGTGGTGGATGAGATGGCCTGCGGCGAATCATGAGGAGGTTATGGAGATTCAGATTATTCAAGAGACTTGATGAGATTATGCTTGGTTAAGGGTTTATTTGGGGTACTTGCTCCTCAAGCTTTGATGAACTTCAAGAACATCATGAAGAACACTTTGAATCTTCATGCATTTGATATGAATATGGAGAGAGAGGGATGGGAGATCGAGAGAGAGGGATGAGAGAGGCTAGAGAGACTTTCTTTGGTGAGTTGAATGTGAGATTGAGTGAATGATAGGAAATGAAATGATGTTTTTGCCATGCAAGGTTATTCATTGAACCATAAATGGTTCTTTGAACTCAAGATGGTGTAGGTGGCGCCATCTGAGCTAGTGAGGGAGGACACTTGGCTCTCCAGGTTTCAATCTGTTCAAAACACTGCACACTCCAGCTTCTAGAACTCCTTATTCTCCGTTTCATTCCGCTCGGTCCGATTAGCTAATTCCGAGTTTATGTTTTATAAAAACCCCATATCTTCTTTTATAAATTCTCTAAGTCACACTTCCACATACTAGATGATTTTAGATGCATTTAGCAATTTTAATCACATCATTTGGACATCCGTAGCCCCCGTTATGAATTTTACAAGTTTTGTCAATTCTATCGGTTTCCTTTCCCGATACTCTGAAAAACTCGTTTAATGTCCGTTTCCACCATTTCTTGTCTTCTAAATGTTTTCTGTACTTAAAAATAGAAACATTTGGCAGTCACGGCTTCCGGCTCTTATTTTGGTAAAATTACCAAAATGCCCTTCATCTTCTAACAATTACGAAATTGCCCCGATTGACTTTATGCTGTCCGTTGACCCAATTTTGAGAGATTGGGTATTACACCAAGCCCTAGCGAGCATTATGATTCGCTCTAGACGCTCAGTGAAAGAAACCGATCAATCGATCAAGCCAACAGAACATAGAATAATCGATATGAAAGCAATCAAAACACTCCTAGCAAACCTAGACTAGACGAATCTATACAAGCCAACGATCAATCTCTATAGCCATGGTCACACACTCACCTTAGTCTTTCGGTTCGGTTGATGAGAGCGGTTTCTGACACCTCTTGTGCTCGATCCAAAATAACAGTCAATCCGGTCCAACAATCCAACAGTCTCGCTCGATCACGTAAGCCAAACTCGATCAACTCTCAAGCAACTCTAAAATTTCTCTTAGTTTCTGAGTGGTTTGTCTCTCTTTCAAGTTCTCTCGACTTTTTTTTCTTCATGTCCGTGAAATGATCAAAATGGCTTAATGGTCGATCAAATGAGCAGTTGGGCTGTTTTTACCAGCCAGAACCATCCAAAACCGTCCCTGCGACCATTTGATTGGCCAGTCCCGAAACCAACCGCTTCGCCACAGTTTAACTCATACGCTGTGCGAATTATCAGTCTGAACCGTTCTTGCTCTTTATCCTTGGGCAAATCGGCTGAGTTTTGGCCAGTAACTGTTCCCGCCAAAATCAATTAACCAATTATTAGCTTACTGCAAAATAAGATCAAGCTGATTGATCCAACCTGGTCTGAATCTCGACCAATAACTGTCTGAATCCTGACCGACCTTGTCTGAATCCGACCAACCAGCTCAACCACCACTCTAGGTCCAAAAATTATGGATTGAGCTACAAGCTCGGTTTTGCCTTGACTTCCACATATAAAGCCTTACTTTGTTAAATACCCCCCCCCCCTCGTTTTTAATATTAACCGTCTTAAAAGGTCATTCTCGATGACCAAGTTTGAACTGTTCTACTTCGGTCGCTGAGCGCGGGCGTTACAACTCTCCCCCACTTGGCTTAGACTCGTCGTCGAGTTTTAGTATTCTTGTTAGATTTTTCCTTAAGTTTCTCAAACCACTTAGGAAATTCAGATTTCATTCTTGCTTCTGGTTCCCAAGTTCTTTCCTCTTCACCAACACAATCCCAAACGACTTGGATTATCTTAACTTTCTTTCTGCCAATTAGCTTGATCTTCTCACCTAAAACTCGACTTGGTCTTTCTTCCACTGACAGATTTCCCTTAAATCTGAAGGTGGTTCAGAAACCACATTGTGCCTGTCAGTTATGCATTTCCTTAGCATAGAGACATTGAACACATCATGGAACACATTCATAGCCGAAGGTAACTCTAGCTTGTTAGCCACTTCCCTGATTCTCTCCAAAATCTTGTACGGTCCCATGTACCTCAGACTTGCTTTGCATTCTTTGTAGCTCGGTCCTTGCCCTTATAAGTGACTTTCTTGAGATAGACCATATCTCCAACCGCAAACTCCAACTCTTTCCTTCGCTTATCATCATAACTTTTTTGTCTGTCCTAAGCTTATTTCATCTTAAGCTTCAAAACCCTTATCGTTTCAGTCGTTTCCTCAACAAAGTCTCAGCCAAAGATACTGCGCACCCCCACTTAGGTCCAACACATCGGTGTTCTGCATGACCGTCCATACAATGCTTCATAAGGCGACATTCCAATACTTGCTTGATAGTTGTTGTTATATGAGAATTCGTCCAAATGCAAGTACTGATCCCATTTAACGTCCAAGTCCAGAGCACAAGCTCGCAACAAATCCTCAAGTATTCTGATCATCCTGTCTGACTGTCCATCCGTATGAGGATGATGAGAAGTACTCAAATGGACCTTTGTTCCCATTGATTTCTGCATCGCCTTCCAGAAGGCTGATGTAGCACCCGTCTCCTCCACTCTTGAAACAGCGTGTCACCAACCCTAACGTACGACTCAAGTATCTCTAGTAAACTCAATAACAAACATAAATTACTAATCCAACAATGTCCCATAAACGTAACTAAACGTAACTAAACATAATGCAACATCTAAAATAAAAATATGGAAAACGTGATAAAATCCCAAAGCACCCGATCCCGCTAAGCGTCTATCTACTCGACAGGCTCACCTGAAAGGAGTAAAAAGAAGGATGAGTAACAGGGGAGTCACTCAGTGAGGTATGTGATGCTAAAACGCAAGTCCACGGACTCGGTCGTAACACTCCGAATATAGACTTGTCTAACAAGCACAATCACGGCACCAAAAGTACCCAAGCAGAAATGGTCCTACGCGACTTAAGTGATCGCCCACCCCCCACCCCGAAGAGGCTTTATCAATATATGAAAGCACAAGAAATAAATCGACTAAGACTTGCACGTACCCACGACTACACTTGCAGCTCAAATGCAGAAGTCCTAACTGACTCCATGTACGCCTGCGCACTCACACAACATGCAATGCGGCTCAAATACATAAGTCCTCACTGATTCCTTGTACACCCGCGGCCTCCCAACTCATCACACTACGACTAATCTATATATATATATATATATATATATTTATAATCATCAAACAATTAAATAATTTAGCCGGCAATGCAAACATGGAGGTTGAATCATATATAATCCTATATCAGATTTAACAAACATCCTAAATAGACTTAACAAACAAACGAATCACATTAGATATTGTATTAGAAGGTTAAAGACGGAAACTGAAGTGTTGCAGAATAGCCCTCACCTTAGCCAAGGGTAAAAGTGTAATTTAAGAATTCCTGGTGCTTATATGGACTTCAAATCTATAATCAGGGCAAAAAATCGAGTGAGAAAGGGTTTCGTTTGACTCAAAACGGATAAAGGATGCGCTAGTTAAAGTCAACTGAAAAGTCAACTAAAAGTCAACGGTAAACAATCAATTATGTCAAAGTCAAACCAAACTCAAACCCATAACGTGTCCTTAACAGACGCAAACCAACCCAATTGAATTTAATTTAATTAAACCAATTTAATTGAGTTAAACCAGATCAAATTTAATTTAACCAATATAACTGAATTAAATAGGTTCAAATTAAGTTAAACCAATTAAACCGAATTAAACCAGATCAAAATTGTCTTAAACCACTACACCAAACATAACCGCTCAAATTGAATTAAACCGAAATGGATTAGCTTAACCAAATTAAACCGGTTAACATGATTAAAACAATCTAATTTATATAAATCACAAGTGATGTGAGAGAAAATTTTCACTTCCTCCAATCAGATCTTCCCAATTTGCTGACGTGGCAGATAATTTGGTATCTATACCAAAAAAAATTTTGGTGTCTATTCTTGAATTTTTTTTTCTTCTCTTTCACTCCCGAAACCGTCTCTCTTCAACATTCTCTCGCAAATCTCATCGCCATCGCCGTTTCTCATTCTCTCATTCTCTCACCTTCTGAATCTCTGAAATCATTCTCCTTTCATCGATTCCCAGCTTAATCCAACCATATCCTTCCTTAATGTCCTGGAATTTCACATCGGTAGTAGCAATTTTCCTCAGTTTTCAATCCGATTCTCCATGACCGTCGAGCTCGGAATCTCTCTCCGAAAAGGGTACTAAATCATACATGTCTTTTCCGAATTCCAATTCTTATCATCCCGTTTGATTTTATTTTGTTTAGCTTCGTTTGCGAGAGAATGTTTCATATCTGTAAAAATCGAAATAAAAATTGGCCATTGAGCTTCGATTCTCACATATCCTCCACCCTAATGAATCAACCATCCATCCGATTCATGTTTGTTATCCAATATTTCTTAATTATGTTCGTAAGTTTTCAAAACCCTAAGCCCTCTTTATGTTTGTTGCAGCTTTGAATCGGGTCAATGTTGGTGTAGAAGCTAAGATTGGTATTTGAAGTTGAAAGGTAGATAAGAAAATTTGCAGTATGTTTTTATGATAAGGAACTTGCAATTGAATAGCAGTAGCCTATATACCAATTTGCAGTAGGAGCTTTTTATGATGTGAAACCGATTGGATGATTCTCAATAATTTTCCGCAGTTAATTTTCATTGCTAATTATTCTATTCTTTGGTTGATTGCGATTCTGATTCTTAGAAGCATTCCATCACTTTTCCGAGTAAGATCATTTCTAGGTTTTGATTTATTGACTGAGATTCAATATACATGGTTAAGGGATATGATCTATTGACTGAGATTCCACTTAAACCTACATCCTTAGCATAATTCTCAACCTAAGATTTCTGTATTATTTAGCACAGTACACTACACATCTAAGTTGCTTTTCCTTTTCTTAAACAAACAGGATTCAGCAAAAGGCTACTTGAAACTCTTAAGCAATATGGACGCTGGATTTCCTTCACTAAGAGTAAGTCTAGACATCTCTTTGCCATTTGTTAAACCATTCTTGGATCTTCCTATAAGCTTTCATTCATGCTTAATCCTGAGTCATTATTACTTCCAGTGTGTTGATATTAATGATGTGGTGACATATTTGGTCCCTGCTCTGCAAGTATTTGTGTTCCTAAAGATACCATTTGGTTGATGAAGCAAATGTGTACTTTTGTTCTGTTGTAGCAGACTTTTCGATTACAGTGTCATCTTATTTCTTTCTAATTGGTGTTTTAAAAGATTGCGTCTGTAAATGTATCTGATCATTGTTGTCTCTCCTTTTTGTAGTTTCTGGTGTTAAAGAGCAAGGAGAGTATTGTGATAATTGTCAATACGATGACCTATCTGATCTGAGAAGAACACATACTAGCCTATCCGTTCAAGGAAGTTGTCGGAATGAACACATAGTCTTGGATGGTTGATTGGACTGAGCCAAAAAAGTAGGCAAACAAAGCTGCTTGATGCATAGCGTTACATAGCCAGTGTTAAGCCAGTGCTAATGGTCAAAACTATGCCGGAAATTGCTATTTATATACATAGGTTTCAAAACCTTGATCACTTCTAGCAAGGGTATGTAGTATGACCTCTGCTATTTATAACCTTGATCATTTTTGTTATTTTCCTCTGCTGCCATTCCTATTTTATTCTGGGAAGTAATAATACCAAAGAAAAGTTACTAGATTGTTTAACTTCCAGGGTATAATATCGATATATATGGAAGATGGACAAGGTATGGCTACTGTTTTACTATTGCACATGTACAAGGGATCTATTGGACATGGACAAGGTATGGCTACGTTCCTGAGCAATATGGAAGACATCTTAATATTGCTTCTCCTTTAACTGTGGAACTATTTCAGTGTTCTTATTTTACCTATTTCTTCATATCAGATTTATCACGCAAGCTTCTTCAAAATCTGCAAGGAGCAAAGGGCTGTCAAGGAAGCATTTCGCTTTGCCAAGTTCATTCCAAATCCAAGGTTAAGCACATCATCCTCAATCTCCCTGTTTTTTAAGAAAATGTTGAGATGTGATTGTATCCTCAGCTTTGTTTTTGTGTACACTATAAAGGTTTTTTAAACTTTTTTCGGTGTTATAAAGGTTTAATTAGATCAGATATTATATTCCGATTTTAAAAACTTATTTAAATTATAAAAAGATTTTCGAAAACTAAATTTTTAATTTTAAAACTTTTTTCTGTTATATATTTTATAAATATCTTTTTTTTCTAACTGATTATCTACATGATCTCATTTTAAAAACTGCTCCATTATTTATCTCCATCTCTCACGTTCCCCACTACTTTGTTTTTTCAGTTTCTCGATAACTAGAACATGACCTACTTCCTTCATTTATACAAGACACAAAAAAGAAAACACATCAACTTTCTCCATAGCCATTACATCAATCTTTAAGGTAATACGCTTTCTAAACATTTTGATCATCTTTAATTATATGCAGAGATCATACCGTATCCTTTCTGATCAACACTCATTCACTCTTTACAGATGGCTCTCCCTTGCACCCCAATCTCTCAGCTTTTTCCTTCCCCTGTACCTGCCAAGATCAGAGTTCGAATTGGACGTCTTTGGGCATTTGAAAAAGCAGATAGACCTGGAGAGATAACTGGTTATGACATGATCTTGGTGGATGAACAGGTATGAATCATTTTCAAAAGGTTATATAACATTATATGATTGTATATTTATTATTAACCTCACTCTTTCATCAGGGAACAAAGATTCAAGCTTCGTTGGGTAAGGGATTACTCTGGAAACATCAAGGTCAACTCGAAGAAGGAGCGTGTCGCCTCTTTATGAATTTCAAGCTGTTGCCAAATAATGGGCCATTCAAAGGAACATCACATCCTTACAGGATCAGCATTCAATATTCTTCCGTGATCAAAGAAGCAATTGAGATCCCAAATTTGGCTCATCGGTTCAGCTTTCATCCTTTCACCGAGATAATGTCAGCCACCCATGATACTACAGTCTTCTTTGGTAAGTTAATAATTAATGTCTTTATCATATATTCTATATTTTCTGATACTTCCTTTATTGTTTTCTTTGTTAGATGTCATTGGTGAGGTCGTTGCCATGAGTGAAGTAGAGGATGTTAAAGTTGGTCCTAAGATTGAGAAAACACTAAGGCTAAAACTGCAAGATCATGGGTAATTTTTTGTATCTTATATATTTCGATTTATCACTGTAACCGAGTCTGTTTTGCTAACTATATTAATGAACTTGATAGGGACATCACTATCGATTGTACACTTTGGTCTAAATTCGCCCTAGAAGCTCACTCTTACCTCAAAGGTATTGATGAAAGACCAGTTGTGCTCATTGGGAGTCTAATGAGGAGTAAAAAATTCAATGGTAAGAAGTCCTTCTCTATGTGTTCTACATCTTAATATCCGTTAGAAAAATTTTCTTATGTTTACTTTCACTTATAACAACTAGCCTTTTACCTTATGTTACAGGAAAAACAACAGTTCAGTCCAATCCTTTTGCTACAAAGCTCTTTTTCAGCTCTGAGATTGATGAGATAAAGACATTCAAAGAATGGTAATCATACACATTATAAGATATAAATACACATTTTACATGATTGTATGTAAACACTTTCTAACAATTCATTAACTTCTTCTACAGCCTTGCTAGCAGCGACTCTATTGTTCCTCTCTCCCAAACGTCTGGATCATTTTTTTCAGGCGAGGCTGGACTTGAATCATTTCCAAGTGGCAACTACCAAACAATCTCCCAGATTCTAGGAGAGACCGAGGTATATATATTCGTTTTAACTTGCACTACTATCAAATATGTTTAATGCTGATTCAAGTTTTTTATAGTGAATGTAAAATTATGACTATCATTTGATCTGTTTATTAGGACAAGGTTTGCGTCACAATTGCCACCATTGAATCTTTTAATTCTAAAGAATCATGGTGGTACATTGGATGTAACGGGTGTTTCAAAATAGCCACACCATACTTCAATGCAGCAACTGAGGCGATTGAGCATGACAAATATTCATGTGGACCCTGTAATAAGGAGATTACAAACACCAGTTTCAGGTCATTCCTCAATCACTTAGTTTGTTCTTCATCATTCCCAAATAATATTATGTCTTCTCTAATTTTTTTTTCTGTTATGTCAGGTACATGGTTAAGCTAAGAGCTGGTGATGAAACAGATTCTGCAGCTTTTGTTGTGTTCGACAGAGTAGCTGCTCTACTTATTCAAAAATCAGCCTATGAACTTCGTCAGGAACAAATTGAGGTGATTATGATCTTTTTCGTTAGTGGTTAAATATCTTCACACGTTTTTGAATTACATTTAATGTAATAATCAAGTCTTCAACGGTTTTTTGTTACATTATCTATTTACCATATATAGTTTAATCGAGAAGGGGAATATCCACAAGAACTTCTAGATCTTGTGGGGATGACTGCGATTCTAAAAGTCAAGATTAAAAGCTCAGACCAGGGATTCAGCAATACGAGCTATCAAGTTCTTAAATTCAGTGTCGATGAGTCTGAAATACAGAGGTTCAGACAAGAATTGACTAAGGTATGTTTTTCTGATTAATAGTTTGTTGCAAGCATTGGTTCTATATGGATGTAGTCTCACTGGGTAAATGATTTAGGATGGCTTGCCTTACACTACTACAGCTGCTAACTCACTGTCATCAGTTCCATCAATGCTGTCGGATGTCCAGGTTTCGATGAACTGTACTATGTTTATTCTGATATGTTTTGCAATATAATACAGTAATATGTTATTGAGATGGTTTATGTTTAATTGTTTACAGATTGAAAACACTGCTTCTGAAACAAGTGAGCATGAAGTATTGGCTGAACCTTTTACACCTGTTCAGAAGAGGCCATTAGCTGTTGTTGGGGTTGATCAGGCTGCAGAGGCATCATCAAACAAAAGAGGTACACCCCAATCCGTCAACAAGCCTAGAGGTGGCCCTAAGGTGTTTGTCAAGAAGGAGAAGAAACACTGATGAAGATTTTACTATAGTTTACATCATGAACTTAATTGTGTTTTCAGTGTGTTTTATGTGTTGAACCTTAGGTTCTTTAGGATTTCTTATGTTTCGTTTGTTTTATGTCTGTTTAATGTTATGAACCTTTCTTGCTTTAGGATTTCCTTTACTTTGTTTTAGGACAACTATTTTCCTTCTAATGTGATATAAATTTGCTTCCTTATCTTTACGTTTTTATGGTTTCTTTTTTTTGTTTCATTAAGATGAAAACTCTAAATTTTCAAACTACAAAATCTATTTATTCAATGTATCATACTTTATTTCTTTTAGAGCAACCGATTCATCTTAAAATAAAGTCAAAGAAATTATGAGAATTCTCTGTGTTTATTCTTTTTGTAGCGTTTGAAAGTCAGAAACTTATGTGATCTGGTTGAAGACTTTCTTAAACTTAATTATCTTATTAATTTTTATATATACAGTTAAATACATTTCTAGATCTTTAAATTATAAAACGTTAGTGTATATGTCTGTCAATTTATTTTATTAACCCTACTTTCTATTAAATATATATATTTACAAAAAAAAACCTAAAATAAAATGGTATGCTATGACCCACTTTCGTTCAGACTAAATCTAAGTTATTATTTGTTAAATGGTCTTTCCAACCATATGACAGTAATTTTTTAAAAATTTACTAAATGTAATAAATCAATATTTATATAATCCAAAAATAATTTATGAATTATTAGTATTTGTTCGGATCATAAAATATTGATAATCTGATTTAGAGATATACTTTATTTTTTTTTTTTTCCACAGGTTTTAAATATATTCATTGAGTTTACTATTGCATAACATGAAGACTTGAAAAAAATATTGATCAGTTAAATCTTTATTTTGTATTTTGTTTCAGCAATCAAAATTATTATCCATAATACTTGGGTTCTATTTATACCATCAATTATTATAAACCGAAAAAGATCAGTTGTTAAACTTATTTTTTTTTTTACTTTTTCGTATCTAAATAACGATTTGTACGATTGTAATTCTACATGTTAAATCTAAATATAGAATTTCATTGTTTGCGTTCAAGGTTTTTATACATAATAATATTGATATATTTTTACCCTCCATTATTAAAAAAAAGAAGAAAACACAAAATTTTTGTATATCGTTTTTACTTCTTCGTATCTAAATATAGATTTCTTTGAGTCAAAGGCTAAATCTCATATGTAAATATATAATTTCATTGTTTGCGTTAAACGTTCTCATACATAATCTCATATTTAAATATATAATTTTATTGTTTGCGTTAAACGTTCTAATACATAATATTTCATTTTTTCTATTTGGTATGTTTGTTAAACACTGAATAAATCATTAATTTTCTAATATACTCACATCACTCTCAAGTATATATATATATATATATATATATATTTTTTTTTTTGCCTGAACACTTGCACACATATATATATATACACATTATAGATTATATATACAAAATGTTATTGGCGTTTAGTTTGTCTTAAATTAGATATCAGGGTACTTATTTAATCAAAAAAATACGAAAATTGACAATATAGTTTACCAAAAAGAAATAAAGTTTATCTATGATATAAGAGACCAAAGTTAGTTATCATTCAGTTACCTAATTCTTTCTCTGCACGTATTGTCATTTCAAATTTTTTTAAAATAACCAAATTGCAGTTACTATTTTCTAAACTCTCTCTTCTACTGTTGTAATCCGAACTTCCGAGTTTCAGTGTACTAAGGACGAATTCGACCTTATTCTTTTAGCTGCAGGTGTTCTAAGACTATCCTCTATATTCGTCAATGATTAATATTCTTTTCATCGTCACCTTTGGTTGTTGTTAGTTCATTTGTGGTATGTCCCAAGTTCTCGGTTGGAATTAAGGTGAAAGATTGATTGTTCTTTCATGGCCGCTACTGCAATGACATTCAAATTTTCGATCACAAAAATAAAATTGAAAGTCAGAAACAAACATCCGATCTCACCTATCGGGTTATGTGTAGTTGATAAACCTCCTATCTCACCTATGGGTTTATGCGTTTTTGATTAAACATTTATGACTGATGAACGTTATGTTCTTCTTCCTGCAGCTTCCACAGACGCAGCTAGAGTCTGATCAGAACAGGGGCAATATTACCCGAGTATTGTTTAGTGGTATTTGAATTCATCATTTAATTCAGGTACGAGATGGTTGTTACCTTCAATGTGTTTTGATGTTCATGTGTTGTTGAACCAATAACAGGTCTTTGACTGTCACACCATCGGTTCCCCTGCTTTGCATAGACCACTGTAAATAGTCTTTGAACAAGGTAAGCAATTCCTTATTATGTTCTAACGAAGAAATCTTAGCTTCGTAATTGCGTTGATCTTCCACAGTCTGTAAGAATTTAACATTAGAACAATCTCTACATTCTATTAAGATTTTATGAACTAACTATGCATTCTGTAGAGTTTTTTTTTGGCTCCAACACTAATATTTCCGTATGTCCCTGCTGCCATCTGTAAAAAGATTCATGGATGGGTCAACGTCAAATGAACTAAGCGACATCATGTCTGAATTAAGATCAAGTAAAAGGCATAAATCAACCGGTGAGATCTATTACACAAATCTTCCTTTTCTAACTTAGAATTGCCCTTTTCAATACCAATGCAAAAAACTAAACCATTTATGTGTACTAATTACAGAAAATAGAGATGCAAATGATATCACTTATGGCAATACCATTGTGAATTCTCCAACACCTGTCTCTGCAAATAGGATATCGAGCCAACCACTGGAAGATGTTACAAACGGTAAGGCATTGCACACTGTATAATTCATGAAGACAAGTTCTAAGTTAAAGAATCAATAACGGACAAATATCGTGTAGAGCACATATCACCACGACTCCATCGGATGCATATGTTTAAAGAAAAGAAAAGACAGAAAGCTCCTGGATTAAGTAAGTACTTCTTCTCTTGACTATTGATTTATATTGCACTTATATGTATTCTGGTGTGACTAACTAGAGCGTATTGTTCTTTGTAACACACAAAGCTACATTGCCGAGTAGGAATCCAAGTGAAACATCGGCGATTCTGCAAGAAATAAGAGCAACTAAGAGACAAAAATCAATAGGTGAGATCTTAAATTACATCTTACATATTTCCAAATATCTGTTGAGTATTTCATCATCAATGTGCAATAATAAAGTTTTATTTTTAGGAAACGAAGAAGACACCACCGCAAATTTTATTACTAACGCAAACAACAATGTAAGCTCTACAACACCGGTGTCGACAAGTAGGCTATCGAGACAACCACTGGTCGATGTCACAAATGGTGAGCTATGCACCACTGTAATGGAAATATAACACCGCCTCTAACTATAAGTTTCTAAAAGAATAAAATATTGTGTAGAGACCTTATCACCAAGACTCCATCGAATGAATTTATTTAAAGAAAAGAAGAAACAAAAACCTTCCAGTTCATGTAATTATTTCTCACCTTGGCTTTTGATTTATATAGGACTTATCTATATTCTTATGACTAACCTGATTATGTCGTTCTTTGTTGAATTACAAAGCTACCTTACCGAGTAAAAATCCAAGTCAAACATCAACGTTTAGCGAAGATCTGAACCTTGGTAGCAGTCGGGGACAAAGATCCACATCCAACACTGACCCGAGCTTTCGTATCAGCTCAATGCCTACATCTGCAATAACTCAAAATTTTAACGTTGGAAGCAGTTCGACTCAAAGATCTACATTCACGAACTATTCGACCATCCGGATGTCTAAGATTCCAGAAAACACCAACAACTTATATAAAAAAGTGTCTAAGCGACCAAAGGCAGCAGGTAATAAACAATAATTGATTACTTCGATAAAATCAAATTTTATCGTTCTAAAACAATGTTACTTATTCCAGGTTGTGCATCACCGGCCATTTCTACCGATCCACATTCATGTATCGTAGGTATAAATTGTTACAAGACAGTACTCAACATATTTATTTAAAATAAGTATATCGGTTTTCTAAATTTTCTACAGAATATGATGATTTGGGAGATGCAATATACAACTGCCACAAGTGTGGCGCTTTAATGTGGTACGCGGAGAGAATAGAGAAAAAGAAAACGTACGGAACTCCAAAGTTTTCTTTGTGTTGTATGCAAGGAAAGATCCAACTAGAACCGTTACGACCTCTTCCTCAAGTACTAGAAGATCTGCTCTTCAAAGGTGATAAAGATAGCAAAATATTCATTGAATTTTTGAGACCGGCCAACTCGATGTTCGCATTTTCTTCTATGGGAGGTCAAATTGTCAATTCAGTGAATAACGGTCGTGGCCCTCCAGTTTTTATACTTCATGGTTCAAACTATCACTTCATAGGCAGTTTACTCCCTATGGATGGATCTCCACCAAAGTGTATGCAACTCTATATATATGATACAGAGAATGAGAATGAAAACAGAATTTCTGCATTCAGGTATATTCTGCCTTCTCATTTTATACATATATACAAGATTTTAAATGCGTTCTATCTCTTTAATTTGTTTTATACATTAGTACTTTGGTTTGCTTATAATTTCTCATTTTTTCTGTTCCTGCAGTGCCAAGAAGAAAAATACAACCCCTGCATCGAAGAATTTACCCATTCACATAATTGAAGCGATAAAAGGGATGTTGAACGAGTGTAATCCATATTCAAAAATTCTAAGGTCAGCAAAGGATCGGTTACAAGAGTCGGGCACAACAGCAGGTGTTAAGTTAAGGTTGATTGCAAGTCGTTCCACCGATCCCAATACCTACAATCTCCCTGCTACATCAGAGGTCGCAGCACTGTTAGTTGGAGATTTTGATAGCTGTTCCGAGAGCAGGGACATTATTGTGGAGACAAAGACAAAGCAGCTGACAAAAATAAGCGAACTTCATCCTGCATATCTACCTCTTCAATATCCGCTTTTGTTTCCGTATGGGGAAGATGGTTATCATATCGATCTCGAGTTAAAGAGGACCACAACAACATCAACAAACCCAAGAACAAGAGTTAGTATGAGGGAGTTTTTCGCTTACAGGATAATGGAACGTTCCAGTGAGCCAAGTCATCTGCTTTATTTCAGAAGGTTGTTTCAGCAGTTCCTGGTTGATGGATTGACCATGATCGAATCTGAAAGAATATGTTTTATTAAGCTTAACCAGAAAGCTTTACGTGCTGATAAATACGACAATGTGTCAGCACATGCTGAGAAGGGAAAAGATTCTTCACAGATTGGAAGAAGAGTTGTACTTCCTTCAAGTTTCACAGGCGGTGCTCGGTACATGCATGAAAAATATATGGATGCTATGGCAGTGTGTCGACATTTCGGATATCCAGATTTGTTCATCACGTTTACTTGCAATCCGAAATGGCCAGAGATTGCAAGACACTTGACACCATTACGACTAAACCCGGAAGACAGGCCTGAATTAGTTTCCAGAATCTTCAAAGCTAAACTGGATAAGCTTATAGCTGAGCTAAGAACCGATAACATTTTCGGACCATCAACAGCAGGTAAAACGCTTTTAGACTTGCAAAATAATTTAGCTAATCATCTACCGCTACTAATTCTAATGCTATTTAAAAATTTTATGCAGTGATATACACCGTTGAGTTTCAGAAAAGAGGACTTCCCCATGCCCATATCTTGCTTTTTTTGGAACGAGGGTCTAAATTTGCAGAAGTTGGAGCGATTGACAAGGTTGTATCCGCTGAGATACCAGATCCGGTTAAAAATAAAAAACTTCATGATTTAGTTCAAGAGTTCATGATCCATGGGCCATGCGGGTTAGCGAATCCGAAAAGTCCTTGCATGGAAAAAGGAAGGTGCAAGAAAAAGTTTCCTAAGGATTTTTCTCCCGAAACACACATAAATAAAGAGGGGTTCCCTGTTTATAGACGACGAGATGATGGGGTATTCATAGAGAAGAATGGTACTTATATCGATAATCGATTTGTCATTCCATATAATTCATATCTGCTACAAAGGTACCAAGCTCATATCAACGTTGAATGGTGCAACCAAACAAGAGCTGTCAAGTACTTATTTAAATACATCAATAAAGGGAGTGACCGTGTCACTGCTAAATTCACCGTTAACTCCTCATCTAGACAATCCCGGGGAAACGACGGTTTAATTGACGAAGTACAGCGATATGAAGATTGCAGGTAAATAAAATCTAATATTTTAAAATATTTCTGCTTAAGTAAATACTTATTATGATTAGTATTCCTGGTTCATTTTTTATATGGTGTCTTTATGTCTTATACTTTTAACAACTCATTATTATCGATAAATTGCTTCTCTGCAGGTATATTTCACCATGCGAGGCTGCCTGGCGGATATTTGGAAGTGATATTCATTATAGCAGCATTCCTGTACAAAGACTTAGTTTTCATCTTGAGGGAGAGCATCACATCACTTATGAAGAAGATGACGATGTGGAAGAGGTTCTGGCTAAAGATGGAAATCAAACGTCGATGTTCTTGGAGTGGATGAAAGTGTGCAAGGTAAATGCAAAAGCAAGTGAGCTATTATATATCGACTTTCCATACCATTTTTCGTGGAACAAATCAAGAAAAGAATGGACTGAGCGTAAAAACAAAGGATATAAATCTGTGGGAAGAATTCATCAACTCAATCCTTCATTTAGGAGCCAATTCTACTTGAGAATGCTCTTAACCAAAGTGAGAGGACCTACATGTTATAAGGACATATGTACATATGAGGGTATCACATATCCATCTTATCAAGAAGCTTGCGTTGCTCGAGGTCTTCTTGAGGATGACAAAGACTACATTGAAACAATTATCGAAGCAAGTCAGTGGGGATCCGGTAATTATATTCGCAGACTGTTTGTTACCCTTCTCAACTCAGGAAGTTTGTCTACTCCCGAACATGTTTGGTTAGAGACATGGAATTTATTATCGGATGATGTTCTGCATATGCAAAGGAGAATCCGCCAAGAACCAGGTAAAAAAAATTTATATATATATATATATAATTATTCGTATCTAATATTAGTTTCTTAGTAAGTTTTCTCATCCACTAATCTTCTATACAAAATTTCAGAGTTTCAGATGTCTGATGAGCAAATCAAAAATCAGACACTCCTCGAAATAGAGAGTCTTTTACAGTCCATTGGAAGCACGTTGCGTAATTTTCCAACTATGCCGTTTCCAGAGAACAATGACAGTTCGTCGTCTATCAACAGATTGATAAGTGAGGAGTTACGTTACGACAGAAAAGAATGTGCTCAAAGACATCAAGAAAACCTACCTAAGCTTACTGATGAACAAAGGAAGATATATGATCGAATAATGGTCGCAGCAGAATCAGATTCAGGTGGTGTTTTCTTCGTCTACGGGTTTGGTGGTACAGGCAAAACTTTCCTGTGGCAAACTCTGTCTACTGGTATTAGATCAAAAGGAGATATCGTCATCAATGTGGCATCCAGTGGTATGGCAGCATTGCTCTTACAAGGAGGCAGAACTGCGCATTCTCGATTTTCTATACCACTGCAAGTCAATGAAACCTCTACATGCTCCTTCACTCCCGACAGTGAGCTTGCCGGTTTGCTTCTTAAAGCCAAGTTGATTATATGGGATGAGGCTCCAATGCTGCACCGACATTGCTATGAGTCTTTTGACCGGAGCTTGAAAGATATCACCAACGATGATAGACCTTTTGGTGGGAAAACAATTGTTTTCGGTGGTGATTTTCGCCAAATACTTCCCGTGATTCCAAAGGGAAGTAGAGCTCAGATTGTACAAGCTTCTCTACCATCATCTGCTTTATGGCATTCCTGCGAGGTACTCACTTTAACAAAGAATATGCGGTTAACGGTTGAATCTGATCCGTCCGAAATGGAATCAATCAAGGAGTTTTCAGAGTGGATACTAAAACTTGGGGATGGGAAGCTATCAGAACCAAATGACGGTGAGGCAGTGATAGAGTTTCCAGAAGACATGTTGCTGAAAGACTCAGCTAACCCTATCACATGTATTGCTGATAGCACATATCCTTCCTTGATTGAAAATATGGAAGATGGTTCTTTTTTCAAGGAACGTGCAATACTATGTCCCACGAACGATGTTGTTGATAAAGTGAACAATCACATCATGGACCTTCTTCCCGGCGATACCAAGGAATATTTTAGCTCAGACAAAATATGTGTTTCAGATAGTAGCACGGCAAGGGACGCAGATATTTCGACAGATTTTCTTAATGCCCTAAAGTGTTCCGGATTGCCTAATCACAAGATTTGTTTGAAGAAGGGTGTGCCTGTTATGCTTCTAAGGAATCTTGATCAGAAATATGGATTGTGCAATGGAACAAGGTTGCAGATAATACATTTGGGAGAGCACGGGGTGGATGCAAAAGTGATCACAGGAGATAACGTTCAGAATAGGGTTTATCTTCCTAAAATGGTTCTTACACCGTCAGATGCCACATTACCATTTAATTTCCAGCGTCGGCAGCTCCCTCTCATGCCTTGCTTTGGGATGACGATCAACAAAAGTCAAGGACAGAGTTTGTCTCATGTTGGAATCTACATACCAAGACCTGTTTTTTCTCATGGCCAACTTTACGTTGCAGTTTCAAGGGTCAAAAGTAGAAGGGGGTTGAAAATCCTTATCACAGATGAGTTTGGAAATAGGTCAACTTCGACAAGCAATGTGGTCTATAAAGAAATATTCCAAAAAATATGAAGGTTAGCCATACTATTTATGTATTCACAATTTTTTTTTTTATTATGTTATTACTCGGTAACTGATTTTAAATTATTTTGTATGTTCTTAGCTTCTCTTATGTGGCAAGTTGGGATCTCTGTACAATGGTATGTTTACAACCACCTCACTGTAAGTACTTGAATATCACAACTAATGCAAGATTCTAGACATTAGCTAAGCATATGTTTCTAAAGTTTAAAAACTATTGAAAAATACTGATCTCAAACACCTCTGATATACTTTTATCATCTAAAATCGATCTTCAAATATTTCAGGGCTGTTCATCTTATCCTATTTTGCTGTATCAGAGACATTTTCGCCTCCTCCATTCAACCGTATCCATCATCACATGTACAAAATCCATGTCTCATCTACTATCAAAACATTCTACAAAAGCTTTTAAATTTATGTTTTTAGATTATGTTTTTAAGATACTAATTTAGTTTGAGCTAAAAACTCGAATTGTTTTTGTTTCCCTTAGGAGTATAGATCTTTTACTGTTTTTTCTTAACATCTTAACATGACGTATATAATCATCGTAATGCTTTAAACTTATTGAAAAACTAAAAGAGTAAGACTTGGGGGTTCGGAAACTAATACCAGTCTCATTCGTAGCTCTTTCACAAGTTAGTCTTAGTAATGTTTTTGAGGAAGTTTGGCTTCTATATGTTTGAAGCATGTGTTCTTCTACGTCTCAGTTGTAGGTGAATAACTCTCGAACTCGAAGGCTCCATCCGATTTGTGTTTTTATGCAGTTGGATTAATTTGTCATATAAAGAATCCTCCCAAATTTGATACTATCCGCACACCCTATCAACATAGCTCCTCCTTCAGTTATAAAATTATAAGTGAATTAAAGTCCTTCCAATATTTTGAGTATATTAGATTAGATGAATGCATATAATAGTTTAACATACAACCAAAGACTCCAATCCTAATCATCTGTTGTATGACTAAAACCATTTCAAGTCAAGAAACCCGATACCTGCCATAAGTACAAATGGTGTGACTGTGAATTTTCATCCACCCAAAGCAAGATTTTGTTTTTGCTCGGCTGACCTTAAGCAGGAATCCTTTCTTGGTTATCCGCCTCAATTACGTCATTGCTTTGTTATTTATTCGGTATCCCTCTGACATTCTACAATCTTTCTTTTAAGAATGAATTAGACACAGAGAAGTCTCAGTATGTATGCAAACAAATGAATCAAACATACCAAATAATGAACAAAATAGAGTTTAGTCACCATGATTGTAGAAATAAGAGATGCCCACGAACTGGATATGCGTGGGTTATATATGATGTTGAACTGGATATGCGTGGGTTATTCACCCGTGTGATCGACGAGATAGAGCTCCACTGCAATATATGATTTCGATTGTGTAAGGATACCGATCGGAGCTAATGCATCAAAGGGACTTTCGATTTTTCACTCGGTTCTGGAAAATATATCACATGCTATTGATCGATGAAGCTTCTGCAAAGTAATCTAAAGTTTGTTTGTTATTCTAATTTTTTTTTTTTAAAGAGTATCTTAGAGTATCCTACTGTTAAGATTTTCTGATTATCACTTTCAATACTTTATTTTTTTATATTTCTTACTATAACCTTTCTCACCTTATTATTTGTCCACGTTCAACATTCCTATTTTTTATACTAAAATGTAGCTTTAACAAGCATCGAACAATATTACATGACATGTTGTCTTATAACTCCTTATGAACGGGTGATGTATTTGGTAACAAAATACAGAGAATACCATATAGAAAACATACCATCTGGTTCAGTACATCATCCAAAGAAGGAAGACATTTTTTTGATATTTATTTTTTATTAGTGGTTAGAATAAAAAAATGGAAGTTGTTCAAAAGTTATTATCTCAAGGCTTATTTTTCTGAAAATAATTATACTATATCATGTATTTAAGTATGTTTTCTTATTTAGAAATCGTTTTTTCTGTAACAATATTCTGAAAATTAAATAGTTAGAATATTAAACTGTTAGGATCTATATTTGTTTATATCCGGAGAACCTAAAGCTATCTATAGATCATAGCTAATGTGTTCAAAGTTGTAGTCCTAAATTATGAATTTGTAAATGTTTGGGCCTTATTTTATTAATTCATTAATTTTTGGAACCAAAAGAATAATTCTAATGTTTAATATGATCGACCAAATATTGAATTAGTCTATTCGCATTTTTTAATTTAGAACGATGGACTCGGTTTTCAAATGATTATCTCCATAAAATATTTATCTAAAAATGTGTTAAAACTGATTATTTTTAAAAACATTAACATTTTTTCCCAACTTTATAGACAATGTTACAACATATCAAAACATAATATTAATGTTTCTCGAGAAAGTAAAAGAACTAACACTATATGATTATTATAATGCCTCAAAACACTGATCTGGAGTTTGTTTAGTACGTTATTACCATAATATTTTGGTCGATCCAATGTGATGTTGATTTTTTTTACCATCTTTCATGTTTAAGTGTTTCTTAAAATATAATCACAAAATATGACTCTGTAACACTCTATTAAATTATACTTTTAAATAGAATATTATATTGCATGGTTATCTTGGTTAGTCAAACTTATAAATGTAATTTGAATTAAATGAACCAAAGCTCAATGCCCGTGCAACGCACGGGCCAGAATCTAGTAATTAAATAAAAGAAAAGAATAACAAAAAAGGAAGAGCAGTTACGATAAAGAGATCATGACCGATCACGACGGATCCAAGGTGAAACCAACAACGGTGAGTTTCGACGATCGCACGACGTCTTTTACGACAACCTGAATCACGTCGGTGGTGGCTCACGGCGAGAAGCAAGAGGGAGGGAGAGAGCATAGCCCAAGACGTGAAGTGTTGCTGATGGTGACAAGTCGCGGGTCTGTCAACGAGGGTGTAGGTCTCTGGTGTACAGTGGGCTACGGTGGTGAAGCGGGAGGTGGACTCTAGTGAGGGCGAGCGATGACGGATTTTCAGCCACAAATCCTTATGCACGACCATCGAGAGATGCGGCTAGGTCATTAAGGGGAGAGGGAGATGCATACAATATATGTGTATATGCTGTATTTTCTTTATGTAACAAGGTATTAGGCTTTATTGGTTTAGGTAAGAGAACAAAAACAATGGGATGTGTTTGCAATACTAGGTCGTTACAATTTTCTCACACTAATAAGAGAATTCGCCCTTGAATTCAGATCCAGACTAAGCTGCTCGCTTACAATTCC
Source organism: Orychophragmus violaceus (assembly GCA_030180135.1). NCBI lineage: Eukaryota > Viridiplantae > Streptophyta > Magnoliopsida > Brassicales > Brassicaceae > Orychophragmus > Orychophragmus violaceus. The sequence continues at coordinate 65,590,995 of CM058232.1, read as the reverse complement.
AAAAATCTTTGCATAATCTAACGTCATTTGATCCTCCGACTCTAATGTTTTATCATGAATACCGTCTCTCTCCCAACAGACTATGACCATCGAAGTCACTTTCTCCTGAACTTCATTTCCTTGACGCTATAGAACCGCCGCTTGTTGACTAGGCACTGACAGATCCTTACTTAGATCACTGGGTGGCTGCTGCAAAATAAACTCTAACTCTCTGACAACATTCCTCAATACTGAGATATGAAACACGTCGCCGAAGTCTGCCAACTCTGATGATAAACCCATATGATACGCTACTACCTCAATCCAATAAAAAAATAGGGTTCGGTCCCATGTATCTCGGCTTAAGATTTTTCAGCTTTCGAGTCTTAGCTCCTTGATATATCATGGTTTTTACCGGTTTTATGCCATGCTATAATTGTGTTTTTAGTGTCTTTTGTGTTATTTTAGAGTATTTTACAGGTTTTATTAGGTACAAGCACATTTGGAGCAGAAGTGGAGATTTTGGAGCTGTTTGGTGCATTTTGGAGATTTGGTCCGAGAGACAGAGTTCACTGTCCAGTTTTGGAGACTGCGTCGATCGTTGCACACCTGCATCGATCGTTGCATATGCGAATGGGCCAGACTCGCCGATTTAATGAAGAATGCTGATTTTGCAGAAAAGCCCAGATATTTACACAGAAGCCCAAAACGTGTTTTAGTTATTATTTATATAAGCGTAGCCATTGTTTAGGCTACGCTTTCATTAAGTCTTATTTTATTTCAGAGAGAGTTAGGGGCTGATCCTGCTCTCGAAAGAGAGAGGATTTTGAACCCCAGATCTTTACTTTGTTTTATGATATTTGGTTTTCTATTCAAGATATTTTCTGTTTCGATGATTATGTCTGAGTAGATTACCTGTTAAGTTTAGGGATTCTCATTAGGGATTTCATGGAGTTATAGTTTAATTAATCTGTAGGGATTCATATCTGCTAGTTCTTTGTTTAGGTTGTTCTTAATGCTTAATCTGAACTGGCAACTTAGATTATGATGTTAGGCTGATTAATGCAGCGGAAGTTGGTTAATTTAGCTAGAAAGAACTTAGATAAGCAATTTAACTTCTCGCAAACGAAAGTTTGGTTTAATTAGATTGTGAACATATCAAACTTGGAATTAAAGCTGGTTTAATCTGTTAGTTCTCGCAAACGAAAGTTTGGTTTGCTGCACTTAGACTTAGAGAATTCTCGCAAAGGAATTTGGTTAATTCTATATCTGTGTTTGAGTTCTAGAACATTTTCTGATTGGATTTCGACTGATTGATTGCTTGAGTTCCTGATTTTCTGAGAACTCCCTAGACTTAACGCTTCGCTTCCTTGCTCACAAACTCGCCTGTTACTGATTTACTTTTCTGCTTTGCTTTTAGTTTAATCACCTTTGCTTTCTCCTAGTTTAATCTTTTCTGTTCTTATCTATCGTTGACCGGAGTCCCTGTGGATTCGATACCCTAAGTACTACAACTACATCACTGTGCACTTGCAGTTAGAATAGGGTTAAAACTCGACCTATCAAGTTTTTGGCGCCGTTGCCGGGGACTCTTTTGAGTCCTCGATAGATTTGAACTTAGGGTTTAGACTAGGATTTTCGTTTTTAATTTTTTGCTACTAATTTTTTTTTTTTTTTCTGTTTTTGCGTTTCAGGTACGCCTAGAATCGCCCTGCATCGATCGACGCTACTCTGCATCGATCGACACATCGCGAAAGAATGATGGGAATGATGGGACGGATGTCGGAAAATCAGCATAATAACTCGTTCTGCAGAGGCTATGGCTCCTATTCATTCACCAGAGATTATGGATTCCAAGAAAACGGAGCTTATGAGTGCAAGATAGAAGCCATGATGGAGCAGTTGCTAGAGGATCAGGCTAAGACTGCTGCAAACTTCGACAGGAACCTGGAAGCTATACATGAAAGTCTGAATAGGAAGCTTGAATACTTGAGCACACATTTGAAGAAGCTAGATATCCAAGTTCAGCAGACGGAAGGAGCAATACAAAGGCATAATGAAGCTAAGAAAGCTGAACAGCACAGATCCATCAAAGCTGTGACCTTAAGGGATGAGATTGAGTTGCTAGGTGAAGAAGAGAGCATAATCTCGGATTTTCTGGATGAATATTGTCTGCCTGATACATGCACCGATCGACACCCCCTTAGTGACGATCGACACGCCATTCTGACGGCAATTTCGAGTACTTTCGACACACAGAATCGCCTTGCATCGATCGACACACATCATGCAACGATCGACACAGAACGCAGACATGTCCAGAAACCTGCAACAGTGCCAGAACGAGCCTACAAGCCCCCAGTGCCATATCCTAAGGTTCCTAAACCTTCCAAACAAGAGATAGAAGTGGCTAACTGCATAAAAGTGATGGATAAGAAGGTGAATAAAACACCACCAGTTGAAACTTTGCGAGTTCATGCAAAGAAGATGATCTCCACTGATGGTCATCTGGAAGAAGAAGTTCAGATTGGTGGAACTACAGTATCTGATAGTGGAAAGAAGAAGATGGCGGTTCCTATTAAACCTGCTCTAACATCTTCAGCATCTACAACTGCTCATAAGCAGAAAGCCCTAAACATCAGATCTGCATCAAAGGTAAGGTACAAATCACCTAAGATTAAACCTTCTGATCACATTGTTTTGAATGCAGGAAAACGCAGTAGACCGCCCAAGCTTCGCTCCCGCCCTGATTCTGATTTCTCTTTCCTTGGAAAGCCTCATGATCATAATGCCTATACACCTCCTTGGATGAAGAGATATTCACAGAGACACTCAAAGTCTCTGTTGAAACCACCATGAATCCAATCTCTTTCCAATAGTCAAGCTAATGACTAAAAACAAGCGCTGAGTGGGAGGCAACCCACTAGTAGGTTCATTTTCATTTTCATTTTTTCGTTTTGATTTTGGTGTTTTGATTTTTCTTTTAAGTGTGTTCAGAGCCGTGAGAAACATGCAGAATCGCACTGCATCGATCGACACATATAGTGCATCGGTCGATGCAGTCACGATTTGTGGTTTACCGATTCAATTGCGGTTCAGACATCGGTTATCTAAATAACCGCGAGCGATAATCACCTTGCATCGATCGACACCCTTGTGGCATCGATCGACGCAGGGCGACGACAGGTAAGTATTCTGTAACTTTACGGTTTGTTCTTCAATTTGATTATTCTTTCACCGAGCTCATGCTTCGATTACACTGGGGACAGTGTAGTTTAAGTGTGGGGGAGGAAGCTACTGACGCACGCTTTTGTTTTCTTAGTTTTTCAAAAACATTGTTTTATTGAGTCAAAACTTGTATGAAACTATGATTTTTCGAGGAAAATTTTCGCTTGAACAGGAACTAAGTGACCATTGGACAGACTTGCAGAGCCTCTATGACTGTTAGAAAACTCAGACACAGATCAACCTACTGGGAACACCCATATCACTTCAGGTATCAGAGGATCCTTTTACTGACTTCAATTTAATACTGACTTAGATTTCTCACCTAAGGGCTTGGTATACTTTGTGTCGGATTCCCTGTTAGTTCTGACACAGCCTGTAAACCTGTCCTATTTAGTTCCCTTCTCCACTTCTATAAAGTAAAAAAAAAAAAAAAAAACTGAGGATGAGTTAGTAACTCCGAAGTGGTCATGGGAGTGGTAGAGACCCCTATTATCTCCTGTGTATCCATGGAATATGTCCAAAGTACACCCCATAACGGGAAGAACACTGATAAAATAAAATAAAATGATACCCAATGGGGAAAAATCAGTTGTTAAAGAAGGGAAAGAGAAGAAAGGGACTAGAGAAAGATAGTATGGTGGTCTAGAGCTGACTAGGTAAGAATTTATGTGCCCTTTGATCGATACTCCTTAGGTGAGACCGCACTTAAATACTTGCAGAAGTCAGTAGGGAGAATTTGAATGCTTGAATGTGATTGTGGAGTTTACTTGGGACAGTTGCTAAGTGTGGGGGAAGTATATTGTGGTTTTGAGTTCTGTAGGAAAGTTTTCAGTGGCTTACTAAGTGAATGTGATTGTGAAAGTTCCTAGGACGAAATGAGTTTCTGTGTTTTCAAACTTCTTTTCTTATGCTTTGGTTCTTTACTTGCTTGAGGACAAGCAAGAGCTAAGTGTGGGGGAGTTGATATATCATGGTTTTTACCGGTTTTATGCCATGCTATAATTGTGTTTTTAGTGTCTTTTGTGTTATTTTAGAGTCTTTTACAGGTTTTATTAGGTACAAGCACATTTGGAGCAGAAGTGGAGATTTTGGAGCTGTTTGGTGCATTTTGGAGATTTGGTCCGAGAGACAGAGTTTACTGTCCAGTTTTGGAGACTGCGTCGATCGTTGCACACCTGCATCGATCGTTGCATATGCGAATGGGCCAGACTCGCCGATTTAATGAAGAATGCTGATTTTGCAGAAAAGCCCAGATATTTACACAGAAGCCCAAAACGTGTTTTAGCTATTATTTATATAAGCGTAGCCATTGTTTAGGCTACGCTTTCATTAAGTCTTATTTTATTTCAGAGAGAGTTAGGGGCTGATCCTGCTCTCGAAAGAGAGAGGATTTTGAACCCCAGATCTTTACTTTGTTTTATGATATTTGGTTTTCTATTCAAGATATTTTCTGTTTCGATGATTATGTCTGAGTAGATTACCTGTTAAGTTTAGGGATTCTCATTAGGGATTTCATGGAGTTATAGTTTAATTAATCTGTAGGGATTCATATCTGCTAGTTCTTTGTTTAGGTTGTTCTTAATGCTTAATCTGAACTGGCCACTTAGATTATGATGTTAGGCTGATTAATGCAGCGGAAGTTGGTTAATTTAGCTAGAAAGAACTTAGATAATCAATTTAACTTCTCGCAAACGAAAGTTTGGTTTAATTAGATTGTGAACATATCAAACTTGGAATTAAAGCTGGTTTAATCTGTTAGTTCTCGCAAACGAAAGTTTGGTTTGCTGCACTTAGACTTAGAGAATTCTCGCAAAGGAATTTGGTTAATTCTATATCTGTGTTTGAGTTCTAGAACAGTTTCTGATTGGATTTCGACTGATTGATTGCTTGAGTTCCTGATTTTCTGAGAACTCCATAGACTTAACGCTTCGCTTCCTTGCTCACAAACTCGCCTGCTACTGATTTACTTTTCTGCTCTGCTTTTAGTTTAATCACCTTTGCTTTCTCCTAGTTTAATCTTTTCTGTTCTTATCTATCGTTGACCGGAGTCCCTGTGGATTCGATACCCTAAGTACTACAACTACATCACTGTGCACTTGCAGTTAGAATAGGGTTAAAACTCGACCTATCACTCCTCCATGAAATGTCCTCATTTTTAGGTGCACAAAGTCCCCCAACTCAAAATCCAAATCGCCCCTTCGCTTAACTGTATAACTCTTGTGACGATTATGAGCTTCCTTTAGCCGCCTTTTGAGCATTTCCACTTGTTCTACCATTTTCTGAACCATTTCTGTTTCCATATATGTGTGTGCCCCCACGTCTGACCAACATAGGGATGTACGACATGGTCTAACATAAAGAGATTCCTTTTCGATCTGCTTATGCAAAGCCTTATCCTTTCCTTGAGGTTGCTGAATCCTCCAAGGAAATCTGTCTAATCCAACGCCTCAAGACCAAGTGTCTCTCCCTTTGCAGTAATTGCACCTAATATGAGAGTAGCAAGTGTCATGGTCTACTCATGAACCTCCATGGTCTCTGATATGTCGCTCATGCACCTACTTTAGGTATCTGCCACTTGATTGCCCTTACTCGAATAATAATCAATCCCAAAACTGAACTCAAGCCATGCGCTACAACCTTTTACCACCAAAAAACACAACCAAATATTCAGAAGAGAAAACTGAGCCTGACCCCTACTTGCTTGAAAATAATTTATCATCGAATATGTGGGACTCCTCCACTTGGTTTTCAACCAAACGTAGAGTATCCTTATCCTTGATACCATGCTAACCACGACTTTAAAAACACAACCTAAAGACCACTTGTCACCGTCCATATCCATTAGGGTTGGTTACACAATTTGATGGGGTGGCTTAAATTTTAGCGTCCATTTCCTAGAAAAAGTTCATCACCACATCCCATTTACAGCTTGATCCGAACGAAATACAATCTTTATCCATAACGATTAGCCATATAAACACAGGGAACGACCTGTGTTATATCTGCTACCTCCAAAATTTTAGAAACAATGCTCATCCTTAGAATAACTTTAAACTTGAATGCGATGTTCCAAATCCAAATGGATTATCTTTAACGGATTTCAATTACCTTGCCACAGTGGGCCTCCACTTCCAAATGAACTACCCTCAAAGGTTTTTCAATACCGTGTTATTACAGCGATGGCTGATTCACAAGAAAACATCCTTACTTTATCTCATGCTGAATGAAGATGCTAGTCATGTCTATTATGGCATCCTGATATGTGGGAACGACCCACTACACTTCTGCTTCGCTCACTCGGATACCAGACTGGCCTCCAACTGTAGGTCTCCTACCTTATCATTTCCTTGTATTGTTTTCCGAACACAATCCTTTGGGTTTCCATCTCCATTAAGCTCCATGTTCCCTACCTTGTCATCCAACTGTGATGTTTTTAGAACGTCACACTACAAGAAAACTAGGTATTGATAGCACATGAGGATAGCACGATTTTGTTAAGTGCTATTATAGGAGATCTGATGGGCTGGGGTACTCTGTTACAACGTTATATCAATGTTGTCCCGTAATTTAACTTCAGCGGGAACTAAAAATGAGATTTGGAGCTTATTTTTGCTATGTATTTGGTTTCCCTCTCAAACACTTAGCAAAATATTAAAGTTACCCTACTTACTTTTTTCCTCTACTGGTTTTGATATATTCTTGTTTTTTTAAACGACACTCTGATTAACAAAAAAAAATCTCAAGAACTCAGACAACCTTTGCATACTCTCCATCATCGATTCAGTGACCAGAAATTCTCTTCTACCTCCCGACGGCCTATCTCCCTCATCTCTCTCTCTCTATCTCTTCCTGATTATGTGCATCTCTTATAGAGATTCCCCTCTAGTCCCTCTCCTCCCCAGATTCGCCTGCTCCAATCTATTAAGGTTTTGGACGAAGAAGAAGAGCAAGTGTCTCTCGACTCTCCTCGTTTCGATTGAGCAAATGGGTAATTTATTGTTCCTATCTTCTTATTGTTTCACTTCGCGCAGAAAAATATTAACCTAATTGTAATTCGTAAGATGATGTATCTATGAAGCCATTGCATCTCAATTTCTATTTGTCGACACTTCTCAGTCATGATTTCTATTAACCCGGTCTGATTGTAATTCGTAAGATGATGTTGTGTTCATCTGGCTGATTGTTATTGTTATCTTTCTGTGTTGGAGAGATTTAGAAGTGTTAAGAATAAACACAACTTTCTCTGCTCAAATCTAGATTGTTTAATGGTTTCACATTCGTTGGTGAATCTTATTGCATTCAAATTCATTACCCTTTTAGTTGACAATAACTAGTTAATTTATGGAGATTCTAGTTTGTATCTCAATCTCATCACTGCTGCTTTGTAATGATCTTTTTTTGGTGCTAGGAGGGCTTCTTAGAGTATCATCTCTTCCATTGAGAAGAAGGAAGAAAGCATGGGCCACAGTGATCACGTTTCAATCCTCAAGGACTATAGATGCAAGTTTTAGACTGGCTTAGCAAAGAAGATACTCAAACGGAAGGAATTTCTGAGTCCAAAGACAACAAGATTTTGCAGCAGATATAGTTACGAGAAAACCTTATGTTCCTTATGATAATAGGATGAACAAAGGTCCAAATAAGTGGTCAATGAATCTAGTTTGGACGGCATCAGAAGGCAACATGCCAAGGAAGAATGATAACACCTATGGGTCAACGAAACCACAAGTTTCAGCGACAGGATTTAGTGTGTCAAACCAGCAGAGGAAGAATGCTGCGTATGGGCCAAGAAGCTCATCTGTCTCAGACACCAAAGGTTGGTTGTATAGTGATAAAGGCAGTCCCAAGTCGAAGGAATGTGTGTGTAAGTTTCTCAAATCAAATAGACTTTCTATTATTTTAATTCCATTCCTCTAAAATCAGTTTGATTCATCGTGTTTGTTCTGATCTTAACGTTTCTGTTTATACGTTCCTGCAGGCATTTAACGTCCAAACCAGTAAAGATTTACATCTTAATGGGGTTGTTGGTCAAGTCCATGCTATGACTGTTGGGAATGGAATTCTCTTTGCCGGGACAAGTGTAATTATCTTAATTTCTTCTCGCTTTCTACTTGTTTTTGTTTTCTGCCTGCTTGTTGGATCTAAAGTAAGTTGATTTTGTACAGTCCGGTAGCATATATGTCTGGAAATCAACTGACACCGAGTCTGATCCTTTTGCATACCTCACATCTCTTGAGGGGCACCATTTACTTGATTCTAGTTTGTATCTCAATCGCATCACTGCTGCTTTGTAATGATCTTTTTTGGTGCTAGGAGGGCTTCTTAGAGGATCATCTCTTCCATTGAGAAGAAGGAAGAAAGCATGGGCCACAGTGATCACGTTTCAATCCTCAAAGACTATAGATGCAAGTTTTAGACTGAGCTTAGCAATATTCGCGACTGCATCTTGAACCTTCTTGACTCTCACCTCATACCTGCTGCAGCCTTGGCTGAGTCCAAAATTTTCTACCTCAAAATGAAGGGAGGCTATCACATATACCTTGCTGAGAGGAAGGAAGCTGCTGAGAGCACTCTTGTGGCGTACAAGTGAGCTCAGGTTATCATCTTGTTTCTGGTGATTTTTGTTTCTCTAGAGTGCTAAGAAAACATGTTTGCTCATGCGTTTTGGTGTTGTCTTCGGTTTCTGAAACAACTCATCGTTCCTAGTGAGTTTTACAGGGACGTTCGAGATTCTCAACTCATAGGAATGTCAAGTTTCACAAAAGAGGTTGCCTTACATGATGGGGACTCGTTGAACACAATAGAGCTGTGGACAGGTAACACTCTTGATCTTTAATTATACCATTTCTCGCAGCTCGCCCGTCAGGACAATAAGCTTTAACCATTCAGGAGAATACATTGCTTCAGCCAGTGAGGATTTATTTATAGATATTGTAAGTTACTTTTCAGACTTGAACGATGCTAGTTACTATTTATTTTCCTCAATGTGAGATTAGTGCCTCATATCTGACCATTAAAACAGGCTAATGTCCAAACTGGACGGACGGTGCATCAGATCCCATGTCGGGCTGCCATGAACAGCGTCGAGTGGAATCCCAAATACAATTTACTTGCATATGCAGGAGGGGATGACAAGAGTCCCAAGTAATATGCTGATGAAGGTACTGCTGCTACATAGTTGACTTCATTGTTAGCAGCAACACAAACTCTTTTAAATCTGGCTGCAGAAAATGAACAATGACTACAAACTCTTTGGATTCTCTCTTTGCAGGTGTTTTCCGGATATTTGGTTTTGATAGCTCGTAGGACGCATCTGGAATAATGTTAAGCAACAACTCTGCTCGACACTTGGTGAAAAGGAAAAAGTTTGTGTCCCTTATATATATGTATACAGTATCAAGTTGGAATCTTACAGTACCAATAATTTTTACATGGAAAGTTTGCTGCTTTGATTTTATATGAATCTGGCATGTTATTTGCTGCAAAAATGGGATACTTGCTCTTTATTATATAAAAATAAAAAATAAAAAAATGAAAGTAACAAGTTCTTGTTCTTTGACCATTAGAAACTATGGAGGAGGAGGAGAAGATTACAAGATAAACTTTCTTAGATTATTTACCATTAGCTTTTGTAAACTTGAATTGATTATGTAGTTTATATTTATTATAATGTAATGACTTATTTTGGTTAATAATTTTCTTTATTTATTATAAATACTAGATGAAACAAATTAATAAAATGAATTGAATACCAAATTAAACAAATAATTTTTATGTAAATAAAACCTATAAACAAACAATTTTTAGTGTTAGGTTTAGTTTAGGGTATATATAGGGTTTAATAATATAATCTATTAAAACAAACTTTCAACTAATAATAATCACAAATATTTGATTTAGAATTTAGGGTATTGGAGAGCAAAAATATTTGATTTAAGGTTTAGGTATTGGAGGGTTAGGTTAGGGTACTAGAGAATAAGGATTTAGGATTCACAATATTTTTTTTAGTTGCATTATAATTATTGTTTCATATAAAAGATATATTAAGTATAAAATGTTTTAGGATATGTGTATAGGGTTTAGGGTATTGGAGAATTAGGGTATAGGGTTAGGGTATTGGATATATGTATAGGGTTTAGGCATGCAATATATATTATTTTAAAAATAAATTTAGGATTTAGGGTATTGGAGAGTTAGGGTATATAATTAGGGTATTAGGATCATATCTAATTATAAAACCTAAATCATATCATAAATTTTAAATTTGAAGTCTTCACTCCTAAACACAAAAAACTTAATTACTAAACCCTTCAATTATCATCCTAACTATTAAACAAACATAAAATAAAAATAAAAATTACAAAACTAAAAAATTATTTAATATATGAATGTTTTATCTCTATTATATTAAAAATGTAAATATAATACATTATTATATTTAAAATCTATAAATTTTCTAGATTTTTTGTCATTTTCTATTTTTGGAGTTGATAATTTACATTTATAGAAAACTTAAAGTATAATAATTTTATAAATTTTAAAAAGATAATCACTAATTAAGAAAATATAAAATCACAAATAAACTTAAAATTGTAAATTGAAAAACTGGCTTAAATTAAAAAAAAACAAATAGAATTGAAAAGCTAGCTTTTCATTGGTTAAACTATAGATATAAGGATCACACCTTCTTCCTTATGCATCGTTAGATCAAAGTAAAATCAACGGACCTGATTAGTTGTCTTCCATTCCTCTTCCTAGTTTCATTTCTCATCACTTTCTTTAGTTTTCTTCTCAATCTCTCAAATCTAAAATCATCCTTACATATTATACCTTGATTCTCTTTCTCGGGCCGATACTACAACAGATCTTCTTAGGGAACGATTTTCTTCTCAATCTATTTCACCTCGATTTTTTCAGTTCTATAAAGAGCAATTAGTTAGGGTTTGTAGACTTATATGGATTCGGAGACGGTATCGATTATGGATGCTTTTGGAATGGGGATCAGTTTAAATTAAGCTTCTCCCGGAACCGAGGATCTTAAGAAAATTGGAGATATCCTACAGGTTTGTTTCGGTTCTTCTTCTCTTTGATATTCGGTTTGTTGTTCTCCAGATTATTTTGTTTGTAGTTTGAATCTGGATCTAGTTTGATTTACTTCTCCAACTGTGGACTAGTATATCAAACTTGAATTTGCTCCGTACTTGTTTCGTTAGACCTCACTCGTCATGAATTTTCCTTTCGTTTCATTGCCATGTACTCCCACGAAGAAGAAGATTAAGTTGCTATTTCAAGCGTTACATTCTCCAGTGTCTTTATGGGTGAAATATGATATAGTATTATTATACATGTTGATATTCTCTATGATTGAGCAATTTCTAGAAGAAAGTTTTACATTTGTTGTGCATTTCGTTTCTGTTTTGTTTTGTTGTTTTGTCAAACTTGCATCAGATCAGAGTATTGTAGTTTATCAAACAAGGAGATGGCTTTTCATTCTGAGGACGACAAGAGTGAAGACTACCTCTTCAAGATTGTTCTAATAGGTGATTCTGCAGTCGGGAAATCAAATTTGCTCGCAAGATTTGCTAGGGATGAGTTCTATCCCAATTCAAAGTCGACAGATTGGAGTGGAGTCTCAGACGCTGAAGATGGATATAAACGGAAAGGAGATCAAAGCACAGATACGGGACACGGCAGGTCAAGAACGTTTCAGAGCAGTCACTTCTGCGTATTACAGAGGTGCTGTTGGAGCTCTTCTGGTTTACAACATCAGCAGACGGCAGACTTTTCACAGCATTGGTAGATGGCTCAACGAGCTGCACAGTAAGAAGCATCACACACACAAAAAGCTCCATCTTTCTTTCTTATCTTATACTGAATAATCTCTCAATAGAAATGCATATCATGAAAAATGTTGCAACACACTCTGATATGAACGTTGTGACGATCCTGGTGGGAAACTAGTCGGATCTGAAGGACATAAGAGAAGTGCCAACAGCGGAAGGAAAAGCGTTGGCGGAAGCGCAGGGACTTTTCTTTATGGAGACATCGGCTCTGGACTCATCAAACGTGGCAGCTGCATTCGAGACGGTTGTGAAGGAGATATACAACATATTGAGCAGGAAAGTGATGAGCTCACAGGAGCTGAACAAGCAAGATCCTGCCTCACTCAGCAATGGCAAGAAAGTTGTGATTCCATCCGAGGCGCAAGGCGAGTCCAAGAAAGGTGGGTGTTGTTCTACGTGATAGAAACCGAAATGGTAGAACAATGTTAGGAATATATTAGGAATTTCTAGATATGTATCTTTTATTATGTTTGTGTAAAACATGTATCCAATTTTTAAATATCATTATTTTATATAAATTTAATTGATTTTCAAATAATAATTCATAACCAGAATTTAATAATTCTAACCAGAATTTAAAATAATATTATATAATAAAATTTTAATAGTTTTCACTAATATTAAATATGGCAAAAGATAAAAGTGTCCATAAGATATACAATAACCATAAAGATTGACTATTATAAATAATAATACAACAATTACAAAACGCTAGTATAAAATATAATACAGCCCTAAAATATTGTCACCACAATATGTATTATTGCACGAATAATATGTTACAGTAATCTATAAAATGGCGATAAAATAATGCTACTGAAAACTATATAATCACATCAAAATTAGCGCTATCGTAGACAGATATATGATAGCATGTCAAATTAATGCTATCGTATATGGCGGATCTAAGATAGCAGCGGCAAACATAGCGTTTATGGAAACGCTACCATAGACATATGATAGCGTTTTCGTGGTGCTATCAATACCCATATTTCTTGTAGTGTGATCATCATTTTTGTATCCATTCCTATTAAATTTGTCCCACATCTGCTTGCTCTTGCAGCTTCTTGCAAATCCTTCATAGTGTTTCCCTCACACTCTCTCGTTGATTTACATTTCCACTAGCTTATCTTCACCTCTTTCGTTTGAAATACACATAGTTCCAAATTGATAGTAGGCAATTTCAAATGCCACAACTCCACTTTCCAAACTCTTTGAAAACCACCTTTACCACTTGAAGAAGCTTCTTTAGCGGCCTTAGAATCACACAAATAACTCCACAATAAAAAAACTAACTCCACAATAACTCGCACAAATAACTCCATACATACCACGAAGATCTCCAAACAAAGGTTGTCTTCAAAAAGTTACTGCCAACAACTGATTTTCGGATACCACACTTAGCACAAATAAACTATTAGACTTTTAGTTGAAGTTAAGAGCTGTCGATTAATAGACTGATACCAAGTAAAAGAGGTGCTATATATATTTTTAAACAATTCTCAATCTCCGGTAAACATTGAAAACCGTTAAAAACCGAATGCAATGCTAAATGTACTAACTCCTACTTGCCTCCCGGGCCAGGACCGGGACAACAAACCCGCTCTGATACGAAAATGTAACACCGTCTCCTCCACTCTCGAGACAACGTGTCACTAACCCTAACGTACGACTCAAATATCTATAGTAAACTCCAATAACCAACATAAACTACTAATACAACAATGTCCCATAAATGTAACTAAACATAATGCAACATCTAAAATAAAAATGCGGAAAACGCGATAAAATCCCAAAGCACACGATCCCGTTAAGCGTCTATCTACTCGATAGGCTCACCTGAAAGGAGCAAAAGGAAGAGAGAGAGTAACATGGGAGTCACTCAGTGAGGTATGTGATGCTAAAACGAAAGGTCACGGACTCGGTCCTAACACTCCAAATATAGATTAGTCTAACAAGCACAATTACGATACCTAAAGTACCCAAGCAGAAATGGTCATACGCGACTTAAGTGATCGCCCACACCGCCAAAAGAGGCTTTATCGATCTCTAAAGGCACGAGCAATAGATAAACTAAGACTTGCCCGTACCCACGGCTGCACTTGCGGTTCAAATACATAAGTCCTCACTGACTCCCTGTACGCATGCGGCCTCACACAAGATGAAATGCGACTCAAATACAGAACTCCTTACTAACTCCTTGTACGCCCGCGGCCTCCCTACTCATCACACTACGACTAGATATATATATATTTATATTTATAATTATAATCATCAAACAATTAAACAATCTAGTCGGCAATGCAAACAAGGAGGTTGAATCATCTATAATCCTATCTCCAATTGAACAAACATCCTAGATAGACTTAGCAAACAAATATATCACATTAGATACTATACTAGCTATATTAGAAGGTTAAAGATGGAAACCGAAGAGTTGCGGAATAGCCTTCACCTTAGCCAATGGTAAAAGTGTAATTTAGGAATGTGTGGTGCTCAAACAGACTTCAAATCTGAAATCAAGGCGAAATATCGAGTGAGATATGCTTCCGTTTGACTCAAAAAGGATAAGGGATGTACTAGTTAAGGTCAACTAAAAAAGTTAACTAAAAAGTCAATGGACAACGGTCAACAGTCAATTCGGCCAAAGTCAACCCATACCAAGACCCATGACCTATCCTTAACCGGCCCAAACCAACCCAATTGAATTGAATTTAATTTAATTAAACCAATTTAATTGAGTTAAACCAGATTAAATTTATTTTAAACAATATAACCGAATTAAACCGGTTATAATTAATTTAAACCAATTAAACTAAATTAAACTAAATTAAACCAGATAAAATTACCTTAAACCACTAAACCAGATCTAACCGCCCAAATTGAATTAAACCGAAATGGATTAGCTTAACCAAATTAAACCGGTTAACATGATTAAAACAATAATTAAATAAAAGAAAAGAATAACAAAAAGGCAGAGCAGTTATGATAAAGAGACCATGACCGATCACGACGGATCCAAGGTGAAACCAACAGCGGTGAGTTTCAATGATGGCACGACGTCTTTTACGACAACGGTGGATCACGTCGGTGGTGGCTCACGGCGAGAAGCAAGAGGGAGGGAGATATCATAGCCCAAGACGTGAAGTGTTGGTGATGGTGACAAGTCGCGGGTCTGTCAACGAGGGTGTTGGTCTCTTGTGTACAGTGGGCGACGGAGGTGAAGCGGGAGGTGGACTCTGGTGAGGGCGAGCGATGACGGATTTTCTCTCGACACAGCCACAAATCCTTACGCACGACCATGGAGAGATGCGGCTAGGTCATTAAGGGGAGAGGGAGATGCATACATTATTTGTGTATATGCTGTGTTTTATTTTATTTACGTAAAAAGGTATTGGGCTTTATTGGGTTAGGTAAGAGAACAAAACCAATGGGCTAAGTTTGCAATACTAGGTCGTTACAGCTGATTTGAACTTGGAGTCACCATCTGAAACAATGCTCACCGGTACTCCATGCAATCTCACGATCTGTTCCACATACATATTGGCCAGAATTGCCGCATTATCCTGCTTGTTGATCCCAATAATATGTGCTGATTTAGTCAGTCTGTCCACGGTTAACAGATCACATCCTTGCGATCCTGCATTGGTAATCCAGTCACGAAGTCCATCGTGATCTTGTCCCACTTCCACTTTGAAATAGATAAGCTTTGCAAAAATCCGCTTGGAACACTATGCTCGGCCTTAACTATCTGACATATAGGGCATCCAAAAACCCACTTAGCAACGCCACGCTTCATCCCAATCCAATGATAGTACTGCTTCAGATCACGATACATCTTAGTCGTCCCAAGATGAATCGAGAATCTTGAATGATGTGCTTCCTTAAGGATTTCATTCTACAACCCTCAATCATTTGGAACACACACTCGGACATTCATCACAATCGTCCCATTGTTCAAAGTCTGATACTCTGTCTTTTCCTTTTCTGCCGCATTGATTAAATTCTTGTCATGCTCCTGAGCTAACCGCACTTTGGTCAGCAAATCCCCTTGATCCTCTGTACTTAGACCCAACGATTCCACTTCGCTGGTCAAGGCAGTAAGATGCAATGTCCCGATCATATGGACTAATCCTTCCATATTCTTCTCGGAATCCGAAGCCCCTTTCTTTCTGCTTAATGCATCCGCCACTAAGTTTGCCTTTCCCTGATGATAGCAAATATCCAGATCATAATGGGCCACTGTCTCCATCCATCTTCTCTTCCTCAGATTCAGTTATGTCTGAGTGAAGAAGTACTTCAAATTCCTATGATCCGTGAATACTTGGATCTTTGCACCATAGAGATAAGACCGCCACATCTTAAGCGCAAACGCAACTGCGGCCATCTCTAAGTCATGAGTCGAATAATTTCATTCATGCTTCCTTTAATGTCTTGATACATAGGTGACCACACTGCCTTGCTGCATTAGAACGCATCCAATTCCTACTCGCAATGCATCAATGTAGAACACATAAGACTCATCGTCCATAAGTAAAGCCAATATTGGAGTACTCGTTAGCATATCCTTTGGCTTAGAGAAACTCTTCTCACAATCCGCTGACCACAAAAACTGAACATCCTTCCTGATCAGTCGGGTCATTGGTTGAGCCATTCCCGCAAATCCCTTAACAAACCATCGATAGTATCCAGCCAATCCTAGAAAACTCCTTATCTCATATGCATTCCTTGGTCAAGACCAATCCGCATTGCCTTGATCTCTTATGGATCCACAAACACTCCCTTATCTGAGACCACATGACCTAAGAAACCGATACTTCTTTTCCAAAAGCTGCACTTACTGAGCTTAGTAAACAATTGATGTTCCTGAATTCTGTTCATAACCGTCCTTAAGTGAGCTTTATGCTCTTCTTGATCCTTAGAGTAAACCAAGATATCATGTATGAAGATGATCACATTTTCATCCAGGCAGTATCTAAACATGTTGTTCATTAGCTTCATAAAAGCCGCATGCGCATTGGTCAATCCAAAGGGCATGACCACAAACTCATAATGCTCATACCTTGTCATGAATGATGTCTTCTGAACATCCGGCTCAGCTATTGGAATCTGATGATAATCTGAAGCCAAATTGATCTTTGAGATCCAAGTAGCACCTCTGAGTTAGTCCAACAAATTGTTTATCCTTGGAAGAGGGTACTTGTTCTTCACTGTCACTCTGTTCAGTCCACGGTAGTCGATGCAGATCCTGAAACTCCCAACTTTCTTCTTGATAAACCGAATCGTGTGCCCAAGGCGAGCTGCTTGCCGCACAAACCCTTTCTTCATCAACTCACTTAACTGCTTCTTTAGCTCGGCCATCTCTGTCAGAGCCATCCTATATGGATCTTTGGAGATTGGAGCCGTCCCAGGCTCAAGCTCGATTGTGAACGGATCAGAGCGGGCTTGTGGTAATCCGGTCAATGACTAGAACACATCCTCGAACTCATTTACCACCAGAATCTTACTTAGCTCAGCATCCGCCCCAACTTCCACAATAGTGATCGCGGCCAGATACGCTTCACATCCCTTCTCCAGCATCCATTCTGCTTGAATTGTCGAAAAAATTAAGGTTCCCTTAGTCGGTCTAACTCTCTCATACTCCAGCTTTCCTTGATCGGTTTCAAACCAAACTCGGCCATGGTGACAATCTAGATGCGCCTTGTATTTCCCAAGACAATCCATACCGAGGATCACATCAAAATACTTCACCTGACAGATCCTCAGATCGGCTGGTATGTTCACTTCACCGATCAGCACATAGATGTTCCTGACCCTTCCCAACGTGAACATAACCTGCCCTCCAGCTGCCTGAACCATCCCAACTTCCCCATCGGGTTCCTTCTGAACATGGGTTGCCACACCATCCATGACTAAGGTCCCTACATATTCATACTGAATGCTAAAAAACCTAGTTCTAAAACACGCAACAAGCAAATCACACATAAATGATAAAGTAAGTGATAAGATTAACCTGTGATCGGACGAGAGGTGCTTGGATCCTGAGCCTCATCTCCAATTTGTACATATGTGGCATGATGGCCTGCCTCTTCGCACTCGTTTGCGGTCCATCACTTGTCCGTTTCCCAGTCGACAGAGCCAACTTAGGACGCTGATTCTTGAAGTGTCCAGCTTCACCACAATTGTAGCATAACCGTTCCCGAGCACCATTGCCTTGATTCATAGGCCTCAGATCCTCCTCTGGACAGTCACACATCTTATGCTCCAGACTACCGCATCAGTGATATGCCCCAGAAGCAGTCCCGCATGCATCTTCTTGCAATTCGGACACACACTGTGACCAACAAATGATTTTCCATAATGGTTGTTCTTCCCAAATTTCTTGTTCTTCCCAACATAATTTCCCACACGAACTTGCGGTCCAGTTCCCAGCTACCATGCTTCCTCAATTATTCCTTCTTCATGTTCTGCAGCTTTATCAACCAGCTTAGCAACATAATCATATTTTTGGATCTTGCAACGAGTGTTCAGATCCACACGCAAACCGCACATGAATTTGCACACCAAGGATTCTTTATCCTCTGCCTCACGACCATCATACTTCTTAAGCCGATTGAACTCAGCTTCATACTCCCTCACAGTCATAGACCCTTGTTCCAATTTAAAGAAAGCACCTTCCAGCTTGTCAAAGGCTTCAGTCGGAAAGTACTTAGCCATGAACTTCCCACAGAATACCAGCCAAGTGAAATCTCTTCCACCAATATGACTTGCCACACCTTGCCACCAAGAGTGCGCATCACCATCCAGATAGTGCATCGTCCTTCTTGTAGGCATCATAAAAACGGATTGACTCAAAGTTCTGCTCCAACTTTGTCAACCACTGATCCATCTCAATAGGCTTTGATCCACCAGCAAAGAAATTAATTCCCAGCTTCTGCATGTGATCCATCATCTTGAGGTAGGACGGGTTCCAAGGCACTTGCAACACATCCTCCTCATCCACCGCAACTTTCTCCACGTTTCCAACAACTCATGGTGGATTCTGAATAGGTACCACAATCGGCAGTCTCTCCAAGACTTGGCTAACAATCCCAAAGCTGCTTCCAATCTAACCGGATTAAAAACTGTAACATTAGCCGCATTAGCAACATTTGCAGCATTCCCAGCATTAGCCGTATTTTCCACATTATGTGCTTCATCATTCAACACCGCACCTCTTGCAGCATTGTTCCCAGATGTTTCCACACTCTTAGCAGCATTCCTCCTGGTTCGGTTACTCTTCGCCATCTGCAATGACCAATAAGGCAAGTTAACCCTTCACTAACTCGGTTTTCAGTTCCCATAAAAGACTTACAGCGAGACCAAGGCGCTGGAAGGATGGATTTAACCCACTAACCCAGTTATGCTTAGACTGTCCTAGAACCAACCAAATTCTCATACCAACTTGAAGTACCCCGAACCGATTTTTCCCTCCCGCGCTTAGCGCAAGAAGTGTCTGGCTCGACTTCCTCGACCAGCCTCATGCCGTTTTCAACTTTTTCTTACTTAGTTTTATTTTGTGTTTTAATCCGAACTAGACAAGCACTTTAAGCATAAAAACTTAGATATAATCGAGGATTAAGAATAATCAGTCTTGCTATATAAGCTATTACGTTGTCACTTAACCATTATACCCAATTCCTACCATCCTTTCCATCCAGTCGCCATTTGTCTCACGCCTTAGCTTTGTCAGTACAATCATCAGAATGTCCTTTACCTTCATCCACAAAGGAGGCATAAGCAAACAGATTTCTTACTGAGAGCGGTCGTCCCGTCTCACTTAGCCAAAGAATAATCACGCAAGTAATAAATATATCATGTTAGTCTATCATGCATATTAAAATAGTCGCTTAACCGATCTGATCGCTCCAAGTCAAAGAGCCATCGTCCCCGATCCAGCACCAAGCCTTAGCGAGCATTCCGCTCCCAAGTGCATAGTCTGATCTAGACGCTCAGTGAAAGAAACCGATCAACCGATCAAGCCAGAAGAACACGTAATAATCAATAATCAAGCAATCAGAACAGACCTTGCAAATTTAGACTCGACGTGTTGTTGGGAATGTCCTGAAATCTACCGTACTATCTCTAGAAAGTATGATAAATGTCGAGATCAGACATAAGTCATAAATACTGGGTGATCATGATGACTTGCTAGAGTCCGCTCTTGATCTATAAGTTTAGGACTTATTACCAGTATTGTATGATCCCAAAGGGTCACACACCATAGCTAACGGGAAAGTTAACATGGAATGAATACGGTAAGATGCAAGGCATTTACTGTATTTGTGCAGAGAGTTGGGCCGTTAGTTTAATCACTTGGGCCCATATCGAGACAAATGACTTGTGTCGATCGACACAAGTGTATGTGTCGGTCGACACAGTTGCGAAACCGAGACATCGGTTTAGGTTTATGACAGAGTCGATATTTATATGAGTCGTCTTATAATTTCGACTCGAACAGTCTGCGACCTAAAACCTGAGCCGTCTCTCTTCTCTCTCTGATCAATCCATTGCTTTGGTCTAGCAACCATCCCGGCTTGTAAGAGTGTGGATACTGAAGGAGGAACAGGCATCTGATCTGTTCTAGCTGATCTCATCATTACCATCCATCAATCCGCTGCAATCTGAAAGGTAATGATCAGGTTTGGTTTTGTGATTCGTTCTGCAAGAACCTAGATCTGAGTTATATGTGCTAGGTTGCAATCTGTTAATTGAACCATGAACACACATATAATCCTACAGTGGTATCAGAGCCAGGTTATTGGTTTTTGCTTTATGAATCTGATTTAGGTTGTTCTTACTGTTTAAAATCGAATTTGGTTAAGAAATTTGATCAGAAAACATGAAAACCTAAGAATTAGATCGCATCAATCCGATTGAAAGCCATTGGTGTGCGATCTGGTCGCCCGTGTCGATCGACGAGGGAGCGAGGTATCGGTCGATATCGATCGATCCGATTGACATCTCGCGGTCCTGATGACCCGATTGACCCGAGCTGATACTCGCTAGTATCGATCGACATGAAAGACTCATATCGATCGATACGAAGGCGATGCAGATGATCCGCGAGTAGCCAATCGGTTCAGCCGAGCTTCGTGGTTCATCTTTCCCTAAACCGAGACAATGAACCGATCAATCCGATTGTGGTTCATTGTCTACTTTAGCCTTAAACCGCAAGTTAAATCAAATTGGCTAAAACACTAGGTGTTTCTTCCCGGTTTTGGATTTAACTGAACCGATCCAATTTAATTGGTGGTTCAAGCGGTTAACCCGAATCGCGGTTTGCTGGAAATTATTTAATACATGGTATTATTTAATTTCTGGTTAAACCGGATTGAAATTCAAAAATTGAATTTTAACCTAAACCGAAGGCTGGTCTAAGTTTGATTTGGTTGGACCAAATAATTTAGAGCTGGTCTGGTTTAGTGAATAACCGATGGTTTTGAGAGTTAATTTGGTCTTGGACCAGAATTAATAAACCGGATCGGTTATGTCAAATTATTGGGCCAGTTGGAATTCTATGGTCTTGGGCCAAGAATTGGGCCTATAATTTGTGACCCAACCCAAAATATTTAATGAAATATTTAAATTAGAAATTTCTATTTTTAGTAAGTTACTAAATTTAGAAAGTTTCTAAAATAAGAAAGTTTCCCAAAATAGTAATCTTCTATTTTTGGAAATAAAACTTAAAATCCTCAAAAACAATATCAAGCTTAGATGTCTTTCCAATCTTGTCAACTACTTAACGCTTATTTGATTACAGATATGGCTTACAGTGTGAGGTGTCTGTTTTCGCGTAAGTAAAGTAGTATATAGTCACTAATTTCATTGGGAGTCCCTGATTTTAGTGATTATTTGGCTGTAAGAGATTGGTTTTCTTGACTGGGCCATCGGGAGTCCCGGGCCTTGAGACATCTGGTGAATTTGGGCCTCGGGTCCAATTCACAACCGAGAGTTATTGGTTATAACTAGCTGTGTGTATGCTTACCAAGTAAAGCTAATTCTGGGTGACGGCCAGTGGCCCACTTTGGATTTAGCTAAACATGGGTCTCGGAATCATTGTATTCATATGAGGTTAAACAAAGAAATTTTGAATACGATGCGAGTTTTCTTATAAGTTGTTAAGATTACTCTTTTATGAACTTAATAACTAAAACTCTATTTATCTCTAAATTTCAGCTATGACAAGCACAAACAATCAAAACACTTTCTCGATCCGGTATGTCCTTGAGATGGACAAACTGAACGAATCAAATTTCTTGACTTGGTCGC
Organism: Orychophragmus violaceus; assembly: GCA_030180135.1. Lineage (NCBI taxonomy): Eukaryota > Viridiplantae > Streptophyta > Magnoliopsida > Brassicales > Brassicaceae > Orychophragmus > Orychophragmus violaceus. Next base: position 65,568,634 of record CM058232.1, on the reverse strand, counting down.
GGAACCTGAGACTAGTTCTCAGGCATGAGAGAAAGGACTATGTCCTTGAGAAAGCTCTCCCCGAGAGGATCGGATCCAAAGCCAGTCATGCAGTATATAATGCTTGGAATAAGCATTATAATGATGCGGTAGATGTGCGTGGTCTGATATTGGCTACCATGGAATCAGATTTGCGGAAGCAATATGAGAACATGGAGTCGCCAATAGAGATGATCAGCAGCCTGAAATTGAAATTTCAGGAGCAGGTAAGAGTGGAGAGATACCAGTTGGTTAAATCTCTCACTAGCTGCAAGCTACCGATGGATCATCCAGTAAGTCCTCATATCAGTAAAATGATGGGTTACATTGATAACCTGAGGAAACTGGATTATCCAGTTAGCCAAGAATTGGCAACTGATATCATTCTGCAGTCACTGCCGTCAAGCTATGATAAGTTCGTAAGGGACTATATCAAGAAAGGCTTAACGAAGACGTTGACTGAACTGCATGATATGCTCAAGACAGTTGAGCCAAACGTGAAGAGTACCCTGTACAATCTCATGAATGAGAAGGGTAGGTTTACTAAACCTGATGCTGACAAGGGTGAAGACAAAGTTGTCCAGATTTTGAATCATGGCAAGCGTGTGTCTTCTGAGCCCGAGTCAGATACCTCTTACGTTGGTAAGTGCTGCTACTGTAAAGAGACTGGGCATTGGAAAAGAGATTGCATTAAATTCATGGAAGATTATGAGGAGTTAAAGTTGATGTATGAGACTACTTCCTCAGGTATTCATGTTATTACTTCAAGTTATACCTTGTAGGTATTGGATACTGATTGTGGCACTGATATTTGTTATAATATGCAGAGCCTGAACAACAGTAGAACGTTGAAGGAAGAGCAAGTGGAACTGCGAGTCTGGAAGGAGCTTGGGATGCTGCCTCAGCCGTAGGGTTTTCACTTGTAGATGCCTTTGAGGCTTGGTTTTGTATTAATAATTGCTACAATGTACCTGCTTTAAGCAGAGTTGTCTTTCATTTTCTTGTAAAGAATTTGAATGTTTTTCATTTTGATAAAGACAAAGTTTCGTTCTTTTGATCTTAATGAAATGTTAATTGTAGCACCCTATTCAAGGAATGGGTTTTATATCTTAAACCAAAGAGTGCCTAAATATAACATAAATACCGAATTGGTTTAAATCTGATGAATTAAACCTGATTTTTCTTGGCATAAATGTTTTGGTCACATAGAGTAAGTCGGATTCAGAAACCCCATAGTTATGGACTTTTGGGCTCATTTGAATGGATATCTTATGAGACTTGAATTCTGCTTACTGGACCAAAAGACAAAGGGCCCATCTTAGCCGAGCTAGAGAAAGGCCCAAAGGCTTATTGGAGATTGAACATACTCATGTATGTGGTCCGATGAGCAGTAATGCCAGAGAAAATTTCCTGTACTTCATTGTCTCTACTGATTACTTCAGTGAGTGTGACTGTGTTCATTTGATGAGACACAAGTCGGAATTCTTTGACATGGTCGAAAGAGTTCCAGAATGAAGTATAGAATCTGAATGACAGAAGTATTAAGACTCTGGATTAGATCACGAGTGAGAATACTTAAATCATTGATTGTGTGATCATCTGAATGAGTGTGAAGTCGTTTCACAGCTCATTTCTCCTGAAAACCTAGAGGTGTTTCTGTGAGAATGAATCAGATCTTATAAGAAATGATTAAAGATGAGTCACACGAATCTTCCATGATATTCTCTAAAATAGCGCTCAAGAAATATCTAAGTTTACGCTGAAATAGTTCCACCAATATCAGTTGAAAGACACCACGTAAATGTGGATTGGAATCGATCCAAATTCGTCTTTACTGAGTATTTGTAGTTGTGCTACTTCGCTGGTTGTCCTAGGGAAACCAAGGCTTGTTACTTTTACGTCCATTCTGTTTTCTAAGAAGGGAAGTTACTTTCCAAGAAGAACAGTGGGAGTAAAAGTATAACTCGAAGAAATTCGAGAAATACAGGAGACTGCTCAACCTGTTGAGGGAGAGCAACGGATGGATTTACAGATTTCTGTAGAATCTGCACCTGTAAAGCCTGAAGTTCGCAGATCTGAATGAATCAGTTACTAATCCGAGAGTGATTTCTCATCATTAGTTGAATCTGATGATCATTGAAAGTTCGCATGATCTGATGATCATTGAAAGCGACGAATCTGCGAAATTCAAAGAAGCGAAAGTGAGCCCAGACTCCGAAAATTACACTATGTGTAAGTTAGCTTCATTGATCCATTCATGGATGGAAGCAAACATACCGGAGTTGGAATCTTCGTTCTGTTGAAGTAGTCAAAGTTTTGACTTGAACAGGAACGAAGCGGAACTGTGCGTTTACTAATAGATATGTGGGAGCAATATTGCATTTCTCATAGTGTATGTCGATGACATACTGATTCTCGAAAATAACGTTGCAATGCTGCAGTCGGTAAAGGACTGGCTTGGGAGTTGGTTTTGTGATTGACATGGGTAAAGCCACGTAGTTCTTGGATTTTGGATCTAAAGATAAAGATCCAAAAGAGCTGGTAGGACAAAGTCAGGATTCTTAAATTGACAAAGTCCTACACGTAATCAGCAATCCAAGAAGGGCTTTATGCCAATGTCACATGGCAATTCATTAAGCAAGATACAGTGTCCTGCGATATCTGCTGAGCTTGAATGCATGGATAGGATTCCATATGCGACGGCAATTGGATCTATCATGTATGCCATGACACATACTTGTTTTGATGTTGCTTTAATGCTAAGCAAGACAAGTAAAGACCAGTCAAATCCAGCAAAGAATCACTGGATTGCCGTAAAGAATATTCTGAAGTATTTGAGGAATACTAAGGATAAGTTCTTGGTTTACGGAGAAAGTGAGGTGCTACAAGTCGATAAAGTCTGAAAGGCAAGTTTCCAATAGACAAAGATAATTCCTGGTCACAGTCCGGCTATATCTTGTGTCTAACTGGCGGTGCAAGGCACTGTTGCTGACTCCATGACTTAAGCTGAACATTTCGCAGCTTGAGAAGCGGCGAAAGAGGTTGTTTGGAAAGAAGAGTTCAATCACTGAACTTGATGTGATTCACAGCATAGATGAGGCTAGCTGCACATCAGAGGTCCAAACACCTTGAGGATAGGTATAACCTATTCCTTGAGATAAATGACAGAGGTGTTAAGTAGATAAGCAAGTTTCATCGAATGAGAACGTTGCTAATCTATTAACGAAGCCACTCCTTATGCCTAAGCACGAGTCGCGGACTGTAGCTGTAGGATGAGTGAAATTAAGATGTAGTCTTAATTTCAGTGGGAGTTTGTAAAGGGCTTTACTTAGTTGTTTTGAAAGGTTCATGTAAACATAATATTTTATGTTTATGAAATCTAATGATTTCTGGATTATTTTAACTGTGATATAAATAATCGTTCCAAAATGATTCATGTCATTATATATGGGCCATCGAAGTACATGAGTAGACTTGATCCTGAAACCCCATATTTAACGAAATGACATAAATCATAGTGTCCATAGTCGAAGGTCGTTGAAATTGGAACACCAACAACCACTTGAGACTAGATTGTGTTGAGACTTATGACCAAGTTTCGAGGGGTCATAGATGCGCGGCATCAAAGTCGACACATAGGTATATGTAGGGGAGCATATGACCGGACATGGCCCGCTGATGAGAACTCTACAAGATATTAATATATGTGTCATGAGAGGTTCTCATATACGACTATAGAGTATAGTCCTTAGACCTGAGTTCGCATGCATGTGGCTGCACTTGGAGTAATGCGCTTTGATCATTGTCTAACGCTGTTTCGTAACTGGGAGCTATAAGGACCTTGGTTGGGTGTATTATGAAATGTGTAGTTCATAGTGATGGAACAAGATGGGATTTGTCCCTGCCGTTTAACGGAACCGGTACGGCTAATAAACAATTAATTAAAAGAATCTTTAGATTAATTCAAGATTCTGAGAGATACTGTCCAAATAAGCAAATATATTAAGTGACCTAACCATACATATTTAATGAATAAAAAGTCTTCTCTAAACCAGAGGCAGAGAATATACTCTACGACAAGGACATAGTAGCTAACGTGCATATTTGTAGATTTGATAGCTGGTAAGAGAATGGCCATTCCCAAACGGACTTGCCCAAGTCGTTTGAATTGTCAGTATCAAATCTGGTCCGATAAACATGGTCTGGCTATATAAGGATGACACGCATCTTGCCTTATGCCAGATCGAGATATTAAGACAAAAGGACTAGGGAATGTAGGATTCCAGTACAATCGGAAGATTGTTGGGAATGTCCTTTGTAGGATTCCAGTACAAGTGGGAGATTGTTGGGAATGTCCTGAAATCTACCGTACTATCTCTAGAAAGTATGATAAATGTCGAGATCAGACATAAGTCATAAATACTGGGTGATCATGATGACTTGCTAGAGTCCGCTCTTGATCTATAAGTTTAGGACTTATTACCAGTATTGTATGATCCCAAAGGGTCACACACCATAGCTAACGGGAAAGTTAACATGGAATGAATACGGTAAGATGCAAGGCATTTACTGTATTTGTGCAGAGAGTTGGGCCGTTAGTTTAATCACTTGGGCCCATATCGAGACAAATGACTTGTGTCGATCGACACAAGTGTATGTGTCGGTCGACACAGTTGCGAAACCGAGACATCGGTTTAGGTTTATGACAGAGTCGATATTTATATGAGTCGTCTTATAATTTCGACTCGAACAGTCTGCGACCTAAAACCTGAGCCGTCTCTCTTCTCTCTCTGATCAATCCATTGCTTTGGTCTAGCAACCATCCCGGCTTGTAAGAGTGTGGATACTGAAGGAGGAACAGGCATCTGATCTGTTCTAGCTGATCTCATCATTACCATCCATCAATCCGCTGCAATCTGAAAGGTAATGATCAGGTTTGGTTTTGTGATTCGTTCTGCAAGAACCTAGATCTGAGTTATATGTGCTAGGTTGCAATCTGTTAATTGAACCATGAACACACATATAATCCTACACGTGTAACACCCCCTTCCTATTTTCCGCTGACCGGTGAGCTGACCGGCCAACAATCAAACAAGAACATGACCAATTGAACCCGAGCAGTCATACGAGAAGAGTTTGTCACAATACGAAAGACAGAGACAATCCGATTTGAGACAAAGGCTCGAACCAAACCATCTTTGACTCCGTTTACCTCGTTTCCACGATACGAGGCTTTTCAACCCGTATCGCTTCCACGAGTTGTGTTCGGTTCAGACTAAACCGTATATCAGGGAATTATTTCGTTTTTATTACTTTAAAAATATAAATCTTATTCATAACAATATACGGTCTAATACAAATCATATAGCGGGATCCCAACAAAATCAGAAACCGAAAATAAGTCAAAATGCGTAACAACCGATACCCAATGCCAACTCGAGGCTACTCCGAGTGTCCTACGCGTCCGCCGAGCTACGCCAAACCTGAAAAACACAAAAAGAGTCTAATGAGCAATCTAAGATTACCCAGTGAGACGGCTCCCAACTAAAGGCTGCTAACAATCTAATAATCCCGCCCAAACCCAAAATAACAATCAAGAAAAATAGCTGATCACGTGTTACCAAGAGGTGATGAGCTCCACAACACACAAACATTCAAATAACAATACAATCATCAGCGAAGGAAATCGAGAACACTACGGCACATGCTCTCGATTAGACTCGATCTATCTATCGCATCTCTAACGCAATTTTCACACCATGGGCCCCAAACGCGAACTCGGTAACTTCCACGGGAACACTTAGATACCCCATGGTAACTAAAACCTCCCACGACTCCTAGATGAAAACACGAAGTCCTACGACTAGGACACCATTTTCTGTCCATCGATACACGGTGACTCGGGTTACCCCTAGATAACTAAAGCTTCCATGCAGTCCGGCCTAGGACCGCGACCTCGTATTCTCCGGACCACACACCTGTGATACGATCATGTTTTAATCCCCAGATCTACACTGCAAGTGCACATACGTGAACCAGTAGTATATAGGGTATCGAATCCACAGAGACTCTAGAACGTCGAATTAAGCTAGGTAAAGTAGTATGAAAGCAGTAAATCAAGCAATAAAGTAAATAGATCGGTTTGTAAACAAGAAGACAAAGCGTCAGGTCAAGGGAGTTCTCAGGAAATCAGGAACATAGGCTAATCAATCAATCGGGATCTAATTAAGAATTGTTCTAGAACTAGAATCACATAATTATAACAGACCAACTTTCGTTGCGAATATTATCTATGTCTAACAACCTAGCAAGCCAACTTTCGTTGCGAATCCTAGAGTTCTAAACAAGCATTAATCTCAGGTTCTTTCGTTCACAATTCTCCTAAGCCAAATTTCTTTGCGAATAGTCAAATTGCTCATCTAAGTTCTTTCTAGTTAATTAATCAACTTTCGTTGCAGAAATCAACCTAACATCAATAATCTAAGTGGCCAATTCAGATCAAGCATTAAGAACAATACTAGATGAAGAACTAACAGATATGAATCCCTACAGATTGATCAACCTATAATTTCATGAAATCCCCTACGAGAATCCCTAAACCTAACTGGAGAACTACTCAGACATGGCAATTGTAGCAAAAAAACATGATGAATAGAAAACCAAATATCATAAAAGAGAAACAAAGAATATGAGTTCCAAATCTCTCTCTCTAAATAAAAATAAAACTTAAGTCTGAAAGCGTTGCCTAAACAAGTGGCTAAAACCCCTAATATAATGATCTAAACTCGGCTGGGGCCTTCATGCAAATCTGGGAAGTTTCTGGGTAAAAACTATAATTTCAGGATTTTTGTGTGCAGAACTGCGTCGACCATGCCAAAACTGCGTCGATTGATGCAGTGCGAAAACGCAGCCAGTGAACTCTGTGAGACCTCTAAATAGTGCAGAATTGACCCAAATGCTTCCAAAACGTCCAATTAGGCTCCAAATGTCCTTAAACCTTTAAAACACCTGAAAAGACTCCAAAACACATAGAAAGACTCGATAACAAAGACATATACCATGGTCAAAAGTCCTAAAAACTATGATATATCAACTCCCCCACACTTAGCTTTTGCTTGTCCTCAAGCAAACAGAAAACCAAGATCAGGAGAAGAAGTTTGAAAACTTCAAAAACTCGTTTCATCGTAGAAGCACCACACTCAGATTCACCTTAGTAAGCCACATGAAATTGAACCTGCAAACATCAAAACCAACATATACTTCCCCCACACTTGGCAACTGTCTTGAGTAAACTCGACAATCACATCCAGAACATCCAAATTCACCATACTGACTTCTATAAGCTAATAAGTGCAGTCTCACCTATGGGGTATCGATCAAAGAACACATGGATTCTTACTCTGTTAGCATATGACCACTCAACTGTTTCTTCTGGTCCCTTTCTTCTCTTTTCCCTTCCTTAGCACTGATTTTTCCCCACTGGGTATCATTTTATTTTTTCTATCAGTGCTCTTCCCTTACTGGGACATACTTTGGACATGTTTCCATGGATGCACAGGAGATAATAGGGGTCTCTACCACTCCCTCGACCACTTCAAAGCTACTAGCTTATCTTCAGTTTATCTCTTTTTTTTTTACTTTCAAGGATGAGGGAGAAGGGAACCATAATCAGACATGTTTACAAGCTGTGCCAGAACCAACAGAGGAATCCGATCCAAAGTATACCAAGCACATAGGTAAGAAAATTAAGTCAAGTTAAAGTTGAAGTCAAGTAATGGATTCTCTGAATACCTAAAGTGATATGGGTGTCCTCAGTAGGCTGGTCTGTGTTGGGTTTTCTAATAGTCATATATCATCTGCAAATCATCCAATGGTCACTTAAGTTCCTGCAAGTGTGGTAATCTCCTCAAAAAGTCCTTGTTTCCTACTCAATTTGACTCAATAAAACATATTTTGACTGACTCTAAGAAAACAAAATCGTGCGTCAGTAGCTACCTCCCCCACACTTGAAACACACTGTCCCCAGTGGTGTCAAGCCTAGGCTCGGTGAGAAAAGAAATCGGAATGAAAACAAACCGAAAAATGGTCAGAACACTTACCTGTCGTCGGCCTGTGTCGATCGATGCCACTAGGGTGTCGATCGATGCAAGGCGATTATGCCCACGGTTAAGTAGATAACCGGTGTCTGAACCGCAATTGAATCGGTAAACCGTAAATCGCAACTGTGTCGACCGATGCACTATGTGTATCGATCGATGCAGTGCGATTCTGCATGTTTCTCACGCTTTTGAACACACAAAAGTAGAAAATCAAAAACGCCAAACCAAAACGAAAAATGAAACAAAAACGAACCTACTAGTGGGTTGCCTCCCACTCAGCGCTTGTTTAAAGTCAGTAGCTTGACTATGGGACGGAGAACAGACTTATGGGGGATTCAACAGAGACTTGGAGTGTCTCTGTGAATGTCTCTTCATCCAAGGTGGCGTATAAGCATTCAGATCATGAGATCTCCCAAGGAAAGGGCGAACAGAACCAGGGCGGGAGTGAAGCGTGGGTGGGATACTGCATTTTCCTGCATTCACAGATGAGGGATTAGGAGATTTGAGTTTAGAAGATTCATACCTTTGCTTTGGTGGATGGAAGAGATCTGGAGCTTTCTGCTTAAGAGCAGTTGCAGGATCAGAAGATGTTAGAGCAAGTTCAGAATGAACTGCCATCTTCTCTTCTCCAACAGGAATCTCTGGTTCCACTTCCACACTGAAGCTCTGTCCATCAATGGTGGATTTTTGCAGCTTATCCATCTTGAACCGCAATGGATCATATCCCAGGTGGAGATCAATAAGTCCATGTCTCACATCAATCACAGCTCCAGCAGTAGCTAAGAATGATCTTCTAAGCAGAATAGGATCATCTGGCTCAATCTCGTACTTCAGCACCACAAAGTCTGTTGGAATAAAGTAATTTCCAACTCTGAGAGGGATGTTCTCAAGAACTCCTTCTGGATATCTCTTTGATCGATCGGCTAGGACAAGAGCGATCCTAGTGGGCTGGAAATCCATCAGTTCCAATCTCGCAGCCACAGAGTATGGCATGAGATTCACACTTGAGCCAAGATAACACAAAGACCTCTTGAATCTGTCTTTGTAGATAAAACAGTCTAACATAAAACCCCTTGGATCCTTTAGCTTCTCAGGAATCCTACCATGAATAACAGCATCGCACACTTCAGAGACCATCAAGACACCTTCTTCTTCAGTCATGTTACTAGAAATTATGTATGTAACACATCTCCTTACCATAGGAATGTTCTTAACAACATCAATCAATTGGGCTTCAGTTAGCTTATCTCTCATCATCTTCATGCACTTTTCTAACTGAATCTCTTGCTTGGACTTCCTAGGGAAAGGAATCTTCGGTTTGTAGACTCTTTCTTTAGCTACAGTCGGCTTCTCTGGAGAGCTTGGCTGCTCACGCCCATGGTGTCGATCGACACTAAAGTGATGTCGATCGATACTGACACTCGAAAGTTGTGTCGACCGACACACATCTGTGTCGATCGATGCAATATCTTCATCTCGAGAATGTCTCGGATTTTTCAGCTCCAAAGCCTTAGTATCTTGATTCTGCTCAGCTCCATCTTCTGCCAAAGCTGTCTTAACATGTTCTGTTTGTATACTGGCTTCCGCTTGCGTTATCCTAGCATCCAGATTATCAACTCTGCTTGTCAAAGTCTCCAATTTTCCACTCAGATCCTGATACATGAAGTCCATCTTTCCATTTAGATCTTGTGTCATCTTATTATGTCCAAGAAGTAGCTGCTCAAGCATGGACTCAATCTTCGTCTGTTCATTGGATGGGGAGGCTTGGTGAGATGAATAGCCATAATCATTCGATCTCGAGGCTTGTCTCTGTTGACTTCTATATGCCTGTCCATGATAATCAGCTCCATCTATATAATTTACCTCTGCAAACTCTTCAGCTACTGCATCAGATCGAAATTGCCTCTTCCTAACTAGGATGTTGTGGACAGAATCAATCTTATCCCTCATATCAGCTATCTGCAAGCTATCATCTCTGCCACTGGATCTCTGCCTCTCCTTGTCAGTATTCTTGACACTATTGCTAGTTATCAAGTTCTCAATAAGCTCTTTAGCTTCCTTTGGAGTCTTGGTATATAAGTTCCCATCGCTTGTTGTGTCCATAGCTTTCTGATACCAAAATTCCAAACCTCTGAAAAAGGCACATAAAAGCTGCACCTCAGAGAAACCATGGTGTGGACAATCTCTTTGGTACCTTTTGAATCTCATCCAAGCTGCCTTAAAAGACTCTGTAGGTTCCTGCTCGAATGTCAAGAGGTCATGTCTAAGCTGCTCAAATCTAACATCGTCATAAAAGTGTCTAAGGAACTCCTTCTTGACTGCATCCCAAGTGGTCAAAGATCCTGGTGGTAGCTGTTTCAGCCAATAAGCTGCTTCCCCGTTTAGAGAGAATGGGAAGAGCTTACAGAAAAGATAATCTGAAGAGACTCCCTCAGCCTTGATACTGCTAGCCAATTCATCAAATGTGTCTATATGATCCATAGGATGCTCGCTAGAAAGACCATGGAACTGATGATGTCCAACCAATGCGTAGTACTCTGGTTTCAGCCTGAATTCAGCTCTAGAAAACGGAGGTGGTCGAATCGCAGACCGATTAGCATAGAATATATCCGGTCTGTTATAGTCAGCAAGTGTCTTCTTCTGACCAGCCTCTTGTTGTGTAGGTTCCGCGCCCACGACAACCTCTGGTATGGTGGGGTTTCCTTCCCCATTAAGTTTCTGACCCTTCGCGTTGCGTATATGATCCTCTTGGTCTCGTAAAATAACGTCCTCACCGCGAATCAGAATCACAGGTTCCATAGAGAAAAACCTGCTAAACGTTCAAGTGCTCGGTATCACTGTTCGCGCTTTGTGTCGACCGATGCAAGGAGAGCGTCGATCGATGCAATGCGAAAACGATGTCGATCGACACACAAGACCGTGTCGATCGATGAAGAGTGATTCTAGGCGTACCTGAAACGCAAGAAACAGAAAAATCAGTAACCAAAAACAAAAACGAAAAACCAAGTCTAAACCCTAAGTTCAAATCTATCGAAGACTCAAAAGAGTCCCCGGCAACGGCGCCAAAAACTTGATACGATCAGGTTTTAATCCCCAGATCTACACTGCAAGTGCACAGACGTGAACCAGTAGTATATAGGTTATCGAATCCACAAAGACTCTAGATTCTTGCGATAGATTGTAGAACGTCGAATTAAGCTAGGTAAAGCAGTATGAAAGCAGTAAATCAAGAAATAAAGTAAATAGATCGGTTTGTAAACAAGAAGGCAAAGCATCAGGTCAAGGGAGTTCTCAGGAAATCAGTAACATAGGCTAATCAATCAATCGGGATCTAATTAAGAACTGTTATAGAACTAGAATCACATAATTATAACAGACCAACTTTCGTTGCGAATATTATCTATGTCTAACAACCTAGCAAGCCAACTTTCGTTGCGAATCCTAGAGTTCTAAACAAGCATTAATCTCAGGTTCTTTCGTTCACAATTCTCCTAAGCCAAATTTCTTTGCGAATAGTCAAATTGCTCATCTAAGTTCTTTCTAGTTAATTAATCAACTTTCGTTGCAGAAATCAACCTAACATCAATAATCTAAGTGGCCAATTCAGATCAAGCATTAAGAACAATACTAGATGAAGAACTAACAGATATGAATCCCTACAGATTGGTCAACCTATAATTCCATGAAATCCCCTACGAGAATCCCTAAACCTAATTGGAGAACTACTCAGACATGGCAATTGTAGCAAAAGATATGATGAATAGAAAACCAAATATCATAAAAGAGAAACAAAGAATATGAGTTCCAAATCTCTCTCTCTGAATAAAAATAAAACTTAAGTCTGAAAGCGTTGCCTAAACAAGTGGCTAAAAACACTAATATAATGATCTAAACTCGGCTGGGGCCTTTTTGCAAATCTGGGAAGTTTCTGGGCAAAAACTGTAATTTCAGGATTTTTGTGTGCAGAACTGCGTCGACCACTGCGTCGACCATGCGCAGAACTGCGTCGATCGATGCAGTACGAAAACGCAGCCAGTGAACTCTGTGAGATCTCTAAATAGTGCAGAATTGACCCAAATGCTTCCAAAACGTTCAATTAGGCTCTAAATGTCCTTAAACCCGTAAAAAACCTGAAAAGACTCCAAAACACGTAGAAAGACTCGATAACAAAGACATATACCATGGTCAAAAGTCCTAAAAACCATGATATATCAACTTGCCGGCGTCACTCAGTAGGTTAACACCATAACCAGAATCACCACCCGAAGGCACGTGAACCGATCAGGTAACTACCCGAGGATCCAATCGGGCCGGAAGAGCGGGTTCACTTTGAGATCAGAGCGTAAGCAACAAAGCAGAGTTGGATTAGATTGAGAGACGGAGACTTACAGACTTCTTACCGAAACGTTTATCGCTATAACTATCCATCTATACGAGTCGCTAACCAAACCTCAAGACCTACTAACTAACCTCTTAACAAATCAACAATGCATTAATTCTCAAATGCACATTCTAATAATCTAGCAATTCTATCCATAAACGGTCCACAATCTAGCGACGTAACAAGATGATTAATGCGACAATTCTCATTTAACAATCTATCAATCTAGCGATCAAACAAATGCAATGCTAGCAACCTAGCGATCAAACAGATGCATTGCTATCCCAACCAATCGAATTACTCAACGAGCAATGCAATGATATAAAACACAATATTCTAACAACCTAATGATTCATCAAATGCAAGGATTCAAATTAACGACTAACAACTTAGCAAGTTAACAATGCATCAATCAACATTCTAACACCCTAGCTAGGTAATCAATCACACACAATCAATCAAGAAAATCGGCGATTGCAGTCGTCTCTCTAGGTTCTGATGGAAACCGTCTGCTCGGACCATCATTTGTTTTCACATCGTAACTAAATTGCATTCACAACCATCATGAGAATTCAATATAACCACTCCGCTACTCAAAACGACAACCGAAATACTCAACATCCACTACGTAAATAAAACTTCTATTCACCACATAGAGTTTTAAATACATAGGTCTGTCGGATTCCACATACTAGCGGTTACCAATCCGTCCCAAAAGAAACATCGCTTCACACAACCGAATCATCAGAGACGAACGCAAGCCAATATACACACATAAAATAGTGAGTTAGATCCCTTACTTACCTGGTCCTAATCTACTTCCTAATCTCCAACATGAGCGGTACAGCTCATGTGGGTCCTAACCGACAAGTGCGCTAGGAGGATGGAATGAGTGTGGTGGTGGTGGCTGATATTCCCGAGCAAACAACTGGCACCAGGTAAAACTGAAAACTCGTAGCGTCGCAGGCAAGGCGCGGAGGGTCCGATGCAGAAGATGCGTTTCCAACTAACGGAATGTCCGGTGGTGGTAGCTCATATACTCCAAGAATATACTGATCACCATGTCATCAGGGATGAATATCGGCGGTGCACGTGCTGCTGAAGGTGGAACTCCGGATCTAGCTATATCAAAAGATAGCTATGGAATGGGTAAAGCAGTAACGGGTTCGGCGCCGGTAATCACATACTCCGGAATAGGCTGTGAAATATGGGAACGCTCCGTAAGCTGGAAGTATGGATTTGGACTAGCTGCAGTAGATCCAATGGACTCAAGGTCATCCATGCTGATGCCGCTCATCTTGTCGTCGCACCCACACACACACCAATCCTCGTAGGACAGCTCTGCTGTGTGACTGCAACAAAACACCAAATGATTAGCACAATCCTAATAAATTTTCTAACATACCCATTTCCCCGGAGACGGACGCGACTGGGATTCCTAATGGTTGCATTGGCGACACACTTTGACTCGATAAAACATTGAAAACTTTGAAAAACCAGAATTTTCGAACCCATGACGAACCATGCTCTGATACCACTTTTTGTAACGCCCCCTTCTTGTTTTCCGCTGAACGACGAGCTGACCGGCACACAATCAAACAAGAACATGACCGATTGAACCCGAGCAATCATACCAGAAGATTTTGTCACAATACGAAATCCAGAGACAATCCGTTTTAAGACAAAGGCTCGAACCAAACCATCTTTGACTCGGTTTACCTCGTTTCCACGATACGAGACTTATCAACCCGTATTGCTTCCACGAGTTGTGTTCGGTTCGGACTAAATCGTATATCAGCGAATTATTCCGTTTTTTATTACTTTAAAAATATAAATCTTATTCATAACAATATACGGTCTAATACAAATCATATAGCGGGATCCCAACAAAATCCGAAACTGAAAATAAGTCAAAATGCATAACAACCGATACCCAATGCCAACTCGAGGCTACTCTGAGTGTCCTACGCGTCCGCCGAGCTACGCCAAACCTGAAAAACACAAAAAGAGTCTAATGAGCAATCTAAGATTACCCAGTGAGACGACTCCCAACTAAAGGCTGCTAACAATCTATTAATCCCGCCCAAACTCAAAATAACAATCAAGAACAATAGCTGATCACGTACTACCGAGACGTGATGAGCTCCACAACACACAAGCAGTCAAATAACAATACAATCATCAGCGAAGGAAATCGAGAACACTGCGGCACATGCTTTCGATTAGACTCGATCTATCTATCGCATCTCTAACGCAATCTCCACACCATGGGCCCCAAACGCGAACTCGGTAACTTCCACGGGAACACTTAGCTACCCCACAGTAACTAAAACCTCCCACGACTCCTAGACGAAAATACGAAGTCCTACGACTAGGACACCGTTCTCTGTCCATCGATACGCGGTGACTCGAGTTACCCCTAGATAACCAAAGCTTCCATGCAGTCCGGCCCTAGGACGCGACCCCGTATTCTCCGGACCACACACATGCCGGCGTCACTCAGTAGGTTAACACCATAACCAAAATCACCACCCAAAGGCACGTGAACCAATCAGGTAACTACCCGAGGATCCAATCGGGTCAGAAGTACCAGAACGCCATCTCTAGACTTGCTGGATCTAACGCACCCTATAGAGTCCTAATAACAGTAATGTAAACAAGTAAACTCACTGGGACTCTATCACGCAAGACCGACAAGGTCAAATAGAAACACTATCTTAATCCCCAATCCATCCTGCAAGTCCTATCACCAACCTCCACATCAGCAAAACTTACTCGGTCCCGCACCAGAGTAAGTATCTACCAGTACAGTCTACTCGGCCCAACACCGAAGTAGGTAAACAATCAAGCAATCAACAGTCTACTCGGCCCAACACCAAAGTAGATACACAATCACACAAACAATCAACAGTCTACTCGGTCCAACACCGAAGTAGATACACAATCACACAATCAACAATCTACTCGGCCCAACACCGAAGTAGATTTCTCGATCACGCAACCAAACTCGTACAACTCTCAACCAACTCTCGGATTTCTCTTAGTTTTTGAGAGGATTCTCGCTCTTTCAAGTTCTCTCAACTTTTTCTTTCTTTTTGTCCATGAAATGATCAAAAATTACCTAAGGGTTGATTAAATGAGCAGTTGGGCGGTTTTCACCATCCAAAACCGTCCCTGCGACCATATGATTGGTCGGTCCCGAAACCAACCGCTTCCCCTTGGTTTAAATCATAAGCTGCGAGAATTATCAATCTGAAACGTTCCCGCTCTTTTTCCTTGGGAAAATCGGCTGAGTTTTGTCTAGTAACTATTTCCGCCAAAACCAGTTAAACAAAATCAATTTATCTGCAAATTGAGTTCAAGCTGACCGATCTGACCGTCCTGTCTGAATCCTGACCAATCATTGTCTGAATCCTTACCAACCTTGTTTGAATCCGACCAACTAACTCAACCGCCACTCTAGGTCTAAAAATCGCGGACTGAGCTAACAAGCTCGGTTTTTCCTTGACTTCCACACATAAAGCCTTACTTTGTCAAATAAACCCCCAGTTTTTAATATTCACCGTCTTAAAAGATCATTCTTGATGACCAACCTTGGACCGTTCTTGTTCGGTTGCTGAGCGCGGACGTTACACATCTCCCTATCCCTCTCCCACATGAAGCATAACTAGGTTGTCATGTTCAATTTCGGTGGATGTATCCATTTGAATGTTTCATGAAACATTTTGGCAAGAAGTCTAATTGAAGAAACTTCTCTCTTCACATCTTACTATTTTTCTACAAAAGTCCGGACACTCTAAAGAAGGACACAGCGATATGATGATAGTGGGATCGGACGAGCATATCCTGTTCAAGATGTTCCGGACATATTCTCACCAGTTAGTTGAAATCATTTTGGTGTACTAGCGTGGATGGCAGCCATAGCGCACACACATACATTCTTCTATTTGCGAGTTTCTTCGTCTTTTTGAGAGGTATATATATTTAAAGGTTATTGGCCGAGGAATTCGAGTAATCAATTTTGGAGTCGTGGACGTGAACGCAACAAGACTGTACAACAAATTTGAGCTTTTCATACTAGCCTCACAAGCATAAAGTTAATTTTCAACCGTATCCGTGAATACGAACATCTGGGATCCGTTGATTGTCAGTTATTAAAGTTTCACCTAGGGGACGTATTGTTGGAGTGGAAGAGATGCCAATGAAACATGAGTGTATTACTACACAAAAAGAAAATACTTACGACGTTTTATTTATAGATCCTCGTAATCGGAAATTTGAGTATCTCCTAGATGATACTGAAGAAGAAGCTTAGTCTGAAGAAATCGAATATGATTATGATGATGACGATGTAGACTAGAGTCTGCGATTGCGTCGATAATGGATCTAGTAACTCAGAAGAAGAAAAAAATAAGTTTTTAATTCTTGTAGTATAATGTTGTTTCAAATAAAATTTGTTTATAAAATTTAAAATTTGCAAGTTATGAAATAAATTGAAAAATGCAATTTTAAAACAATAATATTAATACACATAGTGATGAAACTACGATGATTTTAGGTTGAATACGCAATATTATGACGATTTTACGTCGATTTCTTCATAAAATCGTCACAATCTGTAGAATATACGACAACCTAAATTTCAATGGATTACAAGAATAATTAGTGTCTCTTGATGACAAAAGAGATGATTAAGATCATAATGTACTAGTTTTAATAATTAATTGAGTTTTAACGGATTGAAATACATATTATGAAAATAGCGGAATGATATAGTTGTAAACACTGAAATGTTCTACATAAGTTTTATCTATATAGGTCTACTTATATATTCTACATGGTCGATTGAGCTAAAAAGTTTTTTAAAATATAGAAAGGTAAAAGATAATTCAAAGCTAACACGTACATTGTAAACACCCAATCGAACACCGTATAACATAAATGGTGATCATAAAGTTTTTAACCGAGCAACGAATCATCGCTAATTCGTCATTAAATTCAACTCCGAAACCTCAAATAAACAGTGTAATTAAACCCTAAACTACAAAACAAGGTATCATAAATGACGATTTTGCGATGAACACTACAAGAAAACACTCGTACAACGACGAACGTATTCGTCGGGAAATCGTCGCAGCATGATGGTCCCAACGGATAAGTGACGAAAGACAAATTCTCGTAATAGACATTTCGTCATCAAATCTTCGTAACTTAACAACTATCAGAAATCATCGTTAAATGGTCGTACTAAAGTCGTTGTTAATTCATCGTAAATTTAAGAACGAATTAATTACAAAATCAATTCGTCTGAATATCGACATTAATTCGTTGTGATCGTCTTTACTGCATAGTTAAAGAAATCGTCGTTAAATCGTTGTTCTCAAGAATCGTCGTTAAATCGTCGCTCTTAAGAATCGTCGTACTTCCGTCGCTATATTAATCGTCGTAAAATCATCTCTCAAATGTTTTATTTATATGATTTATTAAAGATATATTATATTTTTATATGTATTTCCAAAATTTAGAAAAAATTGAATATAAAATAATCCTAGCGGTTAAGCTTGATATCGGTACCGTCGAAGAACATTGGACGAATAAGGCTCGGCGGGCTCAATCGGTGGTGGTGGTGCTGACGGTGATGCTAACAGTGGCGATGTGTGATGCCGAGACACGGATTCCTTCATAGAAGATGACGGAACCCGACAAGGACTGCTCCCGCTCGTCCCCGGCTACTGAGAATTATTACTCAGGAACATATGCATATAATGCTTTAGATGTCAAATCATCTGCAAAATTATTTTTTAATAAAAAGAAGTATCACAATTATTCTAAAATAATTAAAATATATATAACAATAAATACTTCATTATAATTATCTTAAAATTATCTATAAATTCTAATTAATTCTAACAGTAACAATATTTAAATTCAAACAATATAAACACTATCTAATTAATTCCGGCAACCTAACTATTTATTTATTTTTAATTCAAAATCCTAATTACTAAACTAACATAACCACAATTAATACAAATCTAACTATAAACTAATTAATATAACCACAATTAACATTTATATAACTATATAATATATATATATACATATATATAAACTGTATATATACCTCGTCGTCGGTGGTGGAGAAACGACGGAAGGGAGGCTCGCCGGTTCTGGGGCGCCTTGCTTCATAGCTTTTGGAAGTCGGTTTCAATGGAGACTTATAAATTGCCTTGCCCTTTCCTTTTTCATTCGACTTCCCTTTGTGAACGGCCACATTCACATTGTGCTCATGAATCTAAATTCCGTTTGCTTTACGGTTTCTGTTCTCAGTGTTCAACCTCTGGATCAGATCCTCCAGAGTCATCACCTTTCTTTTGTGCTTGATGTAGTTCTTGAAGTCAATCCAACTTGGAGGGAGCTTCTCAATGAAACTGTTCACCGTGAAGTCTTCACAGATGTACATTCCCACAACAACAACTTCTTGATAAATTCGTTGGAATGATTCCACTTGGTCCATGATGGGTTTGGGGTCCACCATCATGAGTTCATGGAACTTTTATGTCGCAAACTTTTGACAGCCAACATCGTCATCTTTGTACTTTTTTCCAGACCTAACCACAAGGCTTTTGATGTCTTCTACTCGCAATAGAGTGCATAGATATTTTCCACGAGCCGTCCTAAGATCCATCCTTTGGTCCTGAAGTCTCCCTGATTCAATGCGTCCACTGTTCCAACGATGTGCACATCCACAATCCATGCAGGAATGATGGGTTGACCCTCCGTCAAATACCTAGACAAGTGCATCAAATGGAGAAAAAGGTGCATCTTCTTCTGCCATGTCTTGAAGCCTTTTCCATCAAACTTCTCAGGTTGCAGTCCTTGGCAAGAGACTTGAGGCTGAGGTGGATCAGGCGACCCAACGACATGTACCACATTCACAGGCGCTAGATTTGTAGGAGGTCCAACAAAAAGAGCTATGCGAGCAGTCTCCTCAGCATTCGTAGTCGTGTCCACTGGAGGAAGTTGGTGTTTCTTCATTCATATTAACGTTGTTTCCATTGTTTGCCATGTTCCTGATACAACACAACAATGCGTATTAGCTAAATGATAAACTGAAACATTTAATGCACAATATAGATTTCAAGATATTATACTAAAATGATACACCAAAAAACATTTTAATAACTCGAATCACTTATCAAAAACGCGGATAGAAAAACGTGATTAAAAATCTGATTTTTAAAAGCACGATTTCAAAACGTGTCATGTAATTGCTATGGAGAGAATCACAAAATCAAATCGCTAATCCTAAAAGCGGATTGTGTATGCGATTTACTAAACTGTTTCGCGGAAACACCCACATTGATTCACAAACCAAAACTTTTAATCGTTTTTTGAAAACTATTCATGTTAACGCTATGAAGCTAATCGTAGATCCACAAAACGTTTAAATCATACGGTTGCGAAATAAAACCGCGGTGAAGCAGGGCAAAAAATTGATTTGAAACGTGAAACAATAAGCGTTTATAAACTGCAACGTCAAATCCGATTAGAGCTATAGGATTATAAATTTGTCCCAAAAAGATATGCGCGCATGTGGTCTCTCCTTTCTCTCTCCATAGCCATTTAAACTAATGTATGGTGATGTCCATATTTAGTAAAAACTCTATAAATTAATAATGTTTGGATTTTAATATTTTATTAATTTATAGAGTTATTAATTTATTTATTTATATATATAACTAGTTTGAACGAAATATTTATCTAAATATTCTTTGTATTTGAAATAGGAAGTTTCATTAAATATATATTTTCTAGGATTTCTATTTAAATTTTATTTTACTTGATTATTTAAATATTTTCATATTATTTAAATTTTTTTTTTTTTTTGGTTTTCTTTTTCTCTCGAATACGAGATATAAGAAATTGATGATCTCATATGTTCATATAATCAAGCTAATTGATTGATCTGGACAAAACATAAGTTGTAATAAAAAAATTGAGTTTTATTCTTCTTTGTTTAGCATACAACATGTCTTTGTCTTGAAAAAAATTACAAAATATGTGAGTACAAAGAAGAAATAGTGGTTCTTGTCCTTTTAATGTTAATGATGAACTTGAAGATGAGATTATGATATGTTTAGAAGCAGTTACCTGCAAATAAGCAATTATCGCGTTTAGAATTCTTCACAAATTTTTGATGTAGTTCCATAAGACAACTCTATAAATTTTCTATACAATAAAAAAACTAAAGATGAGCTCCAAATGGATTTAAATTTTAGCAAAGAAACAACTAACATTATATTCATATTTTAGTACATTATCTTAGTTAGATATTTCATATTTGCATAATTTTTTATGCTATTTATTAATTTATGGTATTTATAGGACCATATATTTACATAGATTTTTTTTAAAAAATTATCTTATCGATTGTGTTATATTTTGAACCGATCCAACTCGGGACCGGAGAAGTTTATTAATTTATCGTGATCATTAATTTATCAAGTACTAATTTATAGAGTTTCTACTGTATATACTACTCTAAAGTTTCTCCAACTTCCAATATGGGACAAATTGACTTCCCACTTATATTTGGAGAATGAAAAAGGCTTTGCCAATTTATTGGCCATGCCCATTTCTTTTCACACTCATACAATTTTATAAACCCAAATCTACTATATATTCTTTGCGAAGTCGAATTATTGAATTCGATGATGTGGATCATTCTTGACCAATCAAAACTATGATTTCATTGATGACATGACTTTAATGAAATGTTTTGATTGGTCGAGAGCATTTTCCACATAAAAAATAAATCAAAATTCATTTAGGAAAGTTTTTGACTAAAAAAACAAAAATCGACAATTAAACAAATTAAATAATTAAATGTGGTTTCCTAAACTTTTGAATTGTAATCTTAACTTCTTTCCATAAATTTATATTACAATTTATATTTATTTCAAATTTTATTTCCTTACTTTTCAAATTCAAAATTACGCTCAACCTAAAATTTAGCAACTAATAACCATCGACAATAATTATCAAATTTGAAAATAATAGTATCTCACAGAATATTTTAATCTTCCAATAGAAAATTTCATAAATTAGTCGAACCCTAAATATTATGAACCTTATAAATAGAGCCTCTTCCAGTCTCGTAACATTCACATCTCGAAACACTTCTTTTCTTTGAAATTAATATTGTTCTAATTTTGTTGTGTGGTTTTGATGATTTTGCAGGTATGTAACATCCCAAGCCAAACGATAGGTAATTATATCAATTACAATTAACATGCGTATAACCATTTGTTGTGTGGTTTTGATGATTTTGCAGGTATGTAACATGTCAAGCCAAACGATAGGTAACTATATTAATTACAATTAACAAGGTTATAATTTTGTTATGTGGTTTTGATCATTTTGCAGGTATGTAACATACCAAGCCAAACGATAGGTAACTATTTTCTTACATTTTACATTGTAATAATCATTTTGTGGTTTTGATGAATTGGCAGCTATATATCAAACCAAGCCAAACGATAGGTATCCATTTATGTAGCTTTTACATTGTTCGAATCATTTTGTTTGGCTTGGTATGAATTTGCAGTTTTTTTTCATACGAAGACAAATGATATGTATGTATCAACAATTTATTATGAAATTTCTTTAAATATTTTTCGTTTTGTAGGGTTCATGTCACTAATCTTTATTTGCTAAATAACTACTCACCAATCGGTGTTGGTTAAATTTCACACAGAAAGAAGATTAAGCACGAAGTCAATGAAGTATTCAAGAGAAGGATAATATATAGTAGATATTGTTTTGTATGTTCTTTAGTGTTCACATTTGCATACTTTTATGCTTGCATTACGAAAGCATATTTTAATAATAAATGATTATTTTTCTTCTTTATTTGTCCATTTAATCTTTTACTTTTGTTTTCTGGATTCTTCTTAATAGAATAAATTTTTCGTTTTGTAGGGTTTGTGTCACTAATATTTATTTGCTAGATAACTACTCACCAATCGGTGTTGGTTAAATTTCTCACAGAAAGAAAATTAAAGCACGAAGTCAATGAAGTATTCAAGAGAAGGATAATATGTAGTAGATATTGTTTTGTATGTTCTTTAGGGTTCACATTTGTATATTTTTATGCTTGCATTACGAAAACATATTTGAATAATAAAATGATTATTTTTCTTCTTTATTTATCCATTTAATCATTTACTTTTGTTTTCTGGATTCTTCTTAATAGAATCAATTTTTCTACATAGTAATCCATATAAAAAAATTGATTATGGTTGTTAAGTTAACCAATATTAGTCATTCAATTGTATTCTCGGTAATTTAAGTTATTTCTCAACAAATAGGAAAAATCGTCTTCACAACTATAAGTGACATATTCTATATATAGCCTGTTTCATGATCTTTCATAGTTTACAAAAAAAAAAATTCAAATTTTTGCATGTGTTTTTGTACCATTGTGTTTGCATGTTATAAATATTTTTATTATTAAGAACCATCGATACAACGCTTTAATCAAAATATTTTTATTCCTTAATTAACAAATTAATTAATATTCAAATACTCTCTATTTAATTATTTGAAAATTATTAGTTATCTAAGGAAACCAAATATTCTATTCAAATTCCAAATGCGCAATTAAAAAGATTTGGTGAAGTCAAATCCGCAACAGATTTTTAAAATTATAATAGACCTACTTGGTTTGGATTATTCACCAAGAGTGCGATATCATTCATAATATGATTGTTTGAAGATTTGAGAATTATATTGGAGAGTACCAAGATATTCTCAAAATACCATGAAAAGAGGTTGTACCGATTCTGATAAATAAAATGATTCTGTGTCACCTCCATTACATAAGCGTGAGTTATTTAAACTCTATAATTTGGTTTCTAAACATTATATGATAACCATTTATACGATTTGGTGCAAGGTGGAAGAAGGTGCCAGAACAAACCGATATCACCTCCTCTTCAGAAAGGTTTGGCTTCAATATAAAATACCTTGACATTTCTTACAATGGGATGATTCATTGATATAATTATACTTGATTTAAACAGTAGGTAGATCCTCAGCCAAATCTTCGAGGGCATCTTCAAATATCACAAATGGTCCAAGCGAGAATGGCACTGGATCTATCACTTATATGCGTGATATTACCAATATTCTTCCTCGAAGAACACATGTTTCAAATGAAAATGTGTCTCACAGAAATCCCGCCAAAAGTCGTGGTTCTTTTTATTTGCTTGCCTCTTTAATAGAATTTCAGTATTTGAAACGACAATCTTTGATACATTTATTTATTTTGGTAAATTAAACAGGAAGAAAGAGTTTGGAATGCACAAGTGGTAGCTCAAATTCCATATTGTTACAAACCATGGTGCGAGTAGTTACATCAGGTTTTGCATCAAGATTACTCTATTACAAAAATCATCTACAATTAAACCATTGCGCTAACTGTATACTTTCTGCATGAAATTGTAAGCTAATTCATCTCAAAGAAAAGGAAAAGAGAAAAGCCAAAATACATTTGGTCCATCATTAGTAAATGTGAATGAAAATCCGTCTAATGCTCCCTCTATAACTGAGATTAATTCCCATCCTCAAGGTATACATTGTTATAATCAATATTCAATTGTAAGTTACTATGATTTTGCATAATTTTTATTAATATTAAATTTGTATAACTATATTGCCAAAATTCTATTTCAGCTTTCGCAAACAGGTATGCCGATGTAAGTGAATCTGATGATGAAGATAATGCAAGTGATGTAGATTCAATTGAAGAGGATATGGCTGATGCATCTCATCACATAGAAAATGAAGTAAATACCGAAGATGCTTTTGATGATATGACTGGTATGTTTTAATATTTTAGTTTGTTCACATATCATATAACAACACACATCTTTTAAAACATCATTTAGAAATTATTAATAGGTTACTTTGACGATGGAGATCCATCTTATAAGTGCCAATACTGTGGAGCATACATGTGGTATGGAGAACGAATAGGAAAGAGAAATAGACAAATGCAGCCAAATTTTACAATGTGTTGTAAGAAAGGAAAAATCGTTCTACCAAAGCTCAGGAATCCTCCAATGGCGTTATTGGAATTACTTCTGAATGGTAGTGAATTGTCCAAACATTTTCAAGAATTTATTCGTGCTTATAATATGATGTTCGCGTTCACCTCACTTGGAGGGAAGATTGATCATACCGTCAACGATGGACGTGGACAATATGTTTTCAAGATACATGGCCAAAATTATCATAGAATTGGTGCTCTCTTCCCAAACGTTGGAGAGTGTCCTAAGTTTTTGCAGCTATACATTTATGATACGTTAAATGAACTTACTAATAGAATTGCAACATACGGGTAAGAGTTTACTATTTTTTGATAAATGCTAATTGTCTATTCTTCATAAGGTTGTTTATAATTTTTCGTAATATTTTTTGTATAGGGGAGATAACGACAGAGATGTAACAAAACTGAGGATTCAAATTGTCGAAATCTTGAAGAATATGTTAGATGAGGTTAATCCTTATGTGGCCTCATTGAGGGCAGCCAGAGATAGATTTGATGTTACCCAAGATACAGGTTTCCGTCTCATATTCATTGAAAGTAGAGAAAAAGATGCAAGGACTCACAATATGCCAACAAAAGATGAAGTGGCTGCATTTATTCCCGGAGATTTTGTTTGTAACATGGAGACAAGGGACATTATATTGGAGACAACTGATGGCTGTTTCATAGGATTAGTGAACTTCATCCAGCCTATTTGCCTCTCCAGTATCCAATTATGTTTCTATACGGAGAGGATGGTTTCAGATTACAAATTCATATAGGTTTGACAGATGATGCTGGAAAGAAGAAGAAAGTTATTTCTATGCGTGAATTTTTGCATATAGAATTTGTGAAAGAGTTGGCGAGGCTCCTACAATAAACAGATGTGGAAGATTGTTTCAACATTTTTTGGTTGACGTATATACGATGATTGAATCTAACCGGTTGCGTTATGTGTGAAAAAACCAGAAGAAGCTTCGATCAGAAAACTACGAAAAAAAATTCAAAAAATGGCTGAGGCGGGAGGTGTTAATCTTCTAAAACAATATCAACGCATATTTACTTCATCAAGTTTTACAAGTGTTTTTAGGTATATGCATCAATATTATTTGGATGCAATGGCTATATGCAAATACTTAGATTTTCCTGACCTTTTCATTACTTTTACATGCAACCCTAAGTGGCCGGAGATAACCAGGTTCCTGGAGAAATTTAGATTGACCATCGAGGATAGACCATATATCATTTTCGAATCTTTAAAGAAAAACTGGACAGTTTGATCATGGAATTGACCAAAAAAGGAGGAGGTGTCTTTGACAAGACTGCTGGAGGTATATATATTTTAATTCCTCATTATTTACCTTTTCATCTAAATATACTACATATATTTAGATATTTGGTTATATACCTTCAAGCATGGTAGAATGAAAAGTTGAAAACTAAAAAAAATTGTTCTTATATTATAGCAATGTACACGATTGAGTTTCAAAAAAGAGGATTGTCGTATGCTCATATTCTACTATTTATGGAGAAAGGTTACAAATTCCCAACAACAGAAGACATAGATAAGATTATTTGTGCAGAAATACCAGACAAGGTTACACAACCGAACTTATACGCAGCAGTGTCAGAATGCATGATGCATGGTCCATGTGGAAACGCAAACAAGAGTAGTGTTTGTATGGTAAACGAAAGATGTTCGAAGAAGTATCGAAGGCCGGTAAACAATAGGACGACAATTGATACTAATAGTTTTCCTTGCTACAGACGTAGAGATGATAAAAGGTTTGTTGAAAGGGGAAAATTTCAACTTGACAATGGATATGTTGTTCCATATAACAAGGAACTCATGCTTCGATATCGTGCACATATTAATGTCGAGTGATGTGTCCAATCTCGAGCCATAAAGTATTTGTTTAAATACATTCATAAAGGTCCTGATTATATTGCGGCTACTATTGAAAAAGAGAATGCAGATGGTGTTATTGACGAAATTGAGCACTACTACAACTGCAGGTATTAGACACATTTGTTTGCACACTATTTATTATTTGTATAACATTTATCATAATATTTTAATACATTTCTTCAAACTCTTTGATTGCTAGATATCTTTCACCACCGAAGCAACATGGCGTATATTTGCGTTCCCTACACATTACCTTACTGTAGCTGTTGAGAAACTTGGTTTTCATCTTCCAAACCAGCTGATTGTCTACTTTGATGAATTTGAACCCATTGAGACCCTGCTTATCAAAACGACTGCTATTCAATCTATGTTTAATGCTTGGATGGTTGCATGTAGGAAATATCCTAATCTTGCAAAGGATATCACTTATTCTCAATTCCCAACTAAGTTTACATGGGTATAAAAAGAGAGGTCATGGAAATCAAGGCAGAGAAAGCTTGGTGCTGTGATTGGTAGGATTTCCCATGTGAGTATAACATGCAGTGAGTTGTATTATTTAAGAATACTTCTTAACTATGTTAAAGGCCCGGAATGCTATGAGGATGTAAGGAAATTTGAAGGTATTGTCTATCCTACTTTTAAAGATGCATGTGATGCTCAGGGATTGCTAGATGATGACAAAGAATTTATTCTAGCAATTGAGGAAGCAAGTGAATGGGCCAATGTAAATTATCTTCTGGATTATTTTGTTCAGATGTTAATAACAGATAGTATTTCCCATCCTTTGGTTGTATGGAATTCAACATGGGAATATCAAACAGAAGACATTCTAATCGATGAAAGGAGAAATCGTCGGAATCCTGGTATGTACTAAAAATCTTTGCCAAAATATTGTTGGTTCTTTTGACTGTTTATATTTGTTTTTTATTTAATTTTTGTGAAACATGCAAATACCTCATGAAGATATAATATCGTTAACATTGTTTTAATCATGCAGATTTGATTTTAAATGATGATCAAAGGAAAAACATAGCATTGATAAGGATACAAATAAAGTTGGAAAGTTATGGTGGATCGCTTACTAAATGGCCTGAGATGCCACTACCATAAGATTATGAAGAGTACAACGACAACCGTCTCATAGATGATGAGAGGAATTATAACCGTGAGGATGAAAGAAAAGAAGAAGAGAGGCTTCTTGTCATGATAACAGACGAGCAAAGAAAAATATATGAAACAATATTGGATGCAGTTGTGAATGATAACGGAGGAATGTTTTTTCTCTATGGGTTTGGAGGTATGGGAAAAACATTCCTGTGGAGTCTATTAAGTGCTTCTATTCGTTCAAGAGGTCTTATTGTGATTAATACTGCTTCAAGTGGAATTGCCGCTTTGTTGTTGAAAGGTGGGAGAACAGCACATTCAAGATTTGCAATTCCGATCAATCCAGACGAGTTCACAAGTTGCAATATGAAGCCAGGATCCGATCTTGCTGAATTGATGAAAGTTGCTAACCTGTTAGTTTGGGATGAATCTCCTATGATGAGTAAACATTGTGTGGAAAACTTGGACCGAAGTTTGCGCGATATTATCAGAGAAAAGGAGGACAGGCCATTCGGAGGAAAAATGGTTGTTTTTGGTGGTGATTTTAGGCAGATTCTTCCAGTAGTTCATGGGGGAGGAAGATCAAAAACAATCTTTGCAACTTTAAACTCTTCGGAACTATGGCAATCATGTAAATTTCTAACACTTACAAAGAACATGAGATTGCTTGGTGGAATTAGTGATGAAGATGCTGAAGAGTTGAAAACATTTTCAGAATGGTTATTGAATATAGGTGATGACAAGATTAATTCTCCAAATGATGGAGTCGTTGAAATCGATATCCCTGAAGATTTGTTAATAATCGAGTGTGAGAAACCAATTGAGACAATATTTAACGAAGTTTATGGTCCGGACTTTGTTAACTCAACATATGGTCAAGTATTTAAAAACAGAGCTATACTCAGCCCTACCAACGATAATGTTGATGAGATTAATGATTATATGCTTTTCAAGTTGTCAAGTATATAACAATCTTACTTTTTAGAATATTTTAGCCCTATTCAACTAAATTATCTATAAGATATTGTCTAACCTGTTTAGTTTTTTGTTATAGGCAAAGAAGTAACATATTCAAGCTCCGACAGTATTATTCCTTCAGATGCTGCCATAGATGATGATATCAATTATCCTATTGAGTTTTTAAACAACATAAATGTGCTTGGATTACCCAAACATTGTTTGAAGCTAAAGGCTGGTGCTCCAGTTATGTGTTTGCGTAACATTGATCCCAATGGTTGTCTTTGCAATGGAACAATGTTACTTATTACTCAAATCAACTAATATCACAAATTAATAATTTGAACTTACCGAAACACTAAATTAAGAAATTGAAAATTTATGTTCAATCATAATAAATCTATTTACACCTCATTAAAAGAAATATTAAAACCACAACCACCACTTCAACTTTTAAGAACGTAACTTTTCAATTGTTACATCTTTTCATTAATAAACGGTTGCTTAATTTTTTACCAAAAGGTACGAAATTTGCTATATTTATCATTTCTTCTTCTCTTTCAAAATCAAATTCTTCCATAACTGAAACATCGAACCAGACAAATATAGAGAATTTCACTCTATTATGGGACGTCAACAACACCAAAAACGACTTGAAATGTCGTTTGAAGATCATTAGAAAGTGGTACACAAACGTACAACCAAGTGGTCTTCAAGGTCATGTAATCTTCTGGTGATGAAAAGGTTTGATTTTTATCGATTTATTTAACTTAGATAAGATTTAACCACATAATCTTTCATATTAGATTCATATACTTATTTTTGAAATAAATATTGCATGTTTAGGGTTTCAAGATTGGAGCAACAATACCCACAAATTTCTTTCAAAAAATAAACGAAAACATTGAGGAGGGCTCATGGAAGTATGTTCAAAACTTTGATGTCATCTACAGTCAAGATGATTCAAGAAACACTACTAGAGCAA
The DNA here is from genome assembly GCA_030180135.1 of Orychophragmus violaceus. Lineage (NCBI taxonomy): Eukaryota > Viridiplantae > Streptophyta > Magnoliopsida > Brassicales > Brassicaceae > Orychophragmus > Orychophragmus violaceus. The sequence continues at coordinate 65,539,087 of CM058232.1, read as the reverse complement.
AACATAATGTTATAAACTCTCAAACTCAAATTTTCAACTGCTTTACTGTTGTTGATGATAATTTCTACAATTTTGTTGGATTGGAAGCATTATTAGATCAAAAAATATCATCAAAGCACACCATTAGTATGTTTGAGTGTTTAAATCCTTATATTTATTTTTAATTATCTTTGTTAAACCATGCATAATATTTTATGAATTATTCATATATTGGTTTTGTAGATGTCATTGGATACATCAAATTTGTGGGTCATCTGGAATCATGTGATCATGAGAGGATTAACAGGAGGCAGATCTCATCCGACTTGGTGAAGCATATTTGGTTTAATCTTAGGGAAATGAAGTAATAATCTAAATTTATATACTTATTAAATTGATATTTATTTATAACCATTTACGACACAATTAACATTTGCTATTTCAATTATAATTTTATATATTTTGTATTAAAATAACTATTTTTAAATCCTATAATTGTAGTGGAACCTAAAATACCTTGCTAGAGGTCCTCATGCAATGAAGCTTCATGAATTCTGGCATTCGTCCGGAAATTATGAAACAATTGTTGTCTTGGGTTTTGGAGAGTCAATCATACTTTGGGTAAGTACATATGTTTTCTACATATTTACTTAATTCCTTTTTTCGGAAAATGATAAATATAGTATCTAAATATATTATACTGTTTCTCGCTTAGGTAACCTTATGTAGAAGATTCCGGACTGATTTCCCAAATTGAATTTGTTCCTGAGTTGGAAGAGGTTAAGCAGATAAAAGAGTGATATGTTTTTTTCAACAATTACAATACTATAATTGCATTTTATGGTTTAGAATGTAACACCTTTTTTTTACCGTTTAGGGCTCGCTGGACTAAAGCCACGAGAGTCAATTTCAAACAATGATCCTCCTTATCTTATTCAAACTCCTTTTAAATTTAGAAATTTTTATGTTATTTGTAATACATTTTAATTTTCTTTTGGACCTAATGCCCATCAGGCTTTTAACTTATTTATCGTTAAACATTACTTTTTATCTTATTTATTGTGACTCTTCTTTATTCTGCATAACATTATTATTAATCTATAATTTTGGATAATCAGAAATAAATTAATACCATTGGTAAGATGAACAGGCTGTCAATTACTAAGATATGCATATATATTATTGAAAATATTTATATTAGATCTAATTTTACATATTTTTGGAGATTACAATATTTTTATAGAAAATTACATTTACAGCATAAGTAATTGGAAAGCATCGTATTTACTATATTTTTACTTCTTAAATATTGATTCTAATTGAAATAGATACTTTTGTATTTTATATGGATCAAATCATATTATGCCCGTTTAAAAGGCCCAATACATTTTACATTCACAACTAATTTTTAAGACCCGAGGTCAAATTTTTTCCAACATCGATAATATCGAAACAAAATAAAAGTACAATAAATATTTACCAAAATCGGTAACAATATCTTCACTTTCTGGAAACCGTACATTTCTTTACTGATTATTCTATTCAGACAAGGACTCAATCGAAGGTATGTAAACCTAACCTTAACCCTTAAAATTATAAATTCCGATAATAGATTTGAATTTTTTAAGGGTTTATGAACAACAAATATTACAGATTAATTATACGATTAAGAGTTTTTTCTCTTCATACTTTCGATTACCCATTCGGCAGTCCCTTTCATGAATTTACACTTTTTTCAAGTTAAATACACAATATATCTAATCTATTATTTTGATCAAAGTAGTAACAAACTACATCCGACAACATCAATGGCGAATCAGAAATTTGTCAAACCTCCTCTCTCACAATCCTTTGATGATGTGGTATGCAATTGTATTTCTTCTGCTATATTTATCTTTATTTCTTGCTTAATTTTAGTATTAAAATTCTAAAAAATGTTTGATCGTTAATGCAGAATAACCCTGTCAAAGACAATATTTTGAAACTAAAAGCTACCAATGACACCATAAAAACAGCATAATTGTAAGTGCTCATCATATATAATTTGCTGATGCTTTTACTTATTGTTCATTCATGAAAACAGAATTTTAGAGAAACAATCACAATTTTGATAATGCAGTTTCTGCCTCATAAGTTTATAAAGTCTAATGATTTGGAAAAGGTAGTAGGAAAAAGAATATTTTTGGCAAATGAGAATGGTGATTGGTGTCCTGGATTTTTAGTAATGGAGTTTGGAAGTACTAGACGTCGTTTGCGTTTAACAAGTTTCTTAAGCGAATTTCTTAAGTATAACAAGATCAAGCCCAACAACACTTTCATGTTGGAGTTACTCTGGGAAAACCCGAGACTCCTTGGTTATACCTCCAGCAGTGAAATAACACGAGCACCTCATGTTTTTTTATTGTTGTACCTTTTAAAACATGTTAAACTCGAACTTAAGTTTATGTTCTGGATTGTATATTTTTTCTACAACTCCTATGTTCAAATCTATGTCTCATACAACTGTTTTTTACTTATATATATGGTAGAAAACTCATTGTCACAATTAATGAATGGGAAGAAAATAATCATTAAAAATATACAAAACAAATATATAAAATTTGCTGCAAAAAATGCTTCACTAATTCTGACAATTGGATAAAGTAATGTTCTAAATCAAACTCTCGGTTTACAAAATATATGACAATCTTTTATCACTAGAATTATCGAAGTAGTTATCAAAAGTTAATGTAACTATAATACAATTCTACTATATAAAATAAACAAATAAATATTCAGTAAACAACTAATGATATTTTCTACCCATTAACTTACATCTTCGAATAAATATTCAACTGGAAATTTTCTCCAAAACAAAAAAAAACAATCGTCAAAAAGAAAACAAATTCACTCCGTACAAGGTGCGGACGAGTCATCTAGTGTTTATTAAAACTTATAAATCCAACAAAAACAATGTCTTCTCGGACGACTAAGAAACTGAAACGTTAAGTGAAAAACTATGTATATATGTAGAAAGGCTATAAATATAGTTGTAACTATATATATCTATATATATAGTAGGCTTTTCTCTCTTATGGTGATGCTACCTCATCATTTTAATTTATTACACATTATTTTCATTTCAATTAATGAGTTAAATCTATATATATATTATTAAAAGAAATATGAAATATCATTTCCATGTTATACATCATAAAACCAAAAATCAGTCAATATAATTTATCATCATTCTAATTTATGGCACATTATTTTTATTTTTACTTAATATTTTAAATAAGTATGTTTTATTAATATAAGTTTCTTTAAATTGGTATAATTTAATTATACTAAGATCTTGATATAAATAAAATTTAAAATAGTTATAATTTAATAATAAAATAATTTTAAATCAGCGGTTTTAAGAGAAACAGAGTAAGAAAAAATGACATACAAAGTGTTTAACAACAAACATCTTTTTTGTCAACAACAAAAAAACATTTAAAGAAAAAATATTTGAATATCAATCGACGAAGACATAAATTTAGAATCAAGGTAGAATACATAATGAGAACATATATAATAAATTATTCTTTCTTGAGAATTTTATATTTATAGTGAGATAACTTATACTTTCTTATAAGAATAGTTCAAAAGTATTCAAGTTAGTATTTTCAACTAAAAAACTCAACTAAATATTTCCAAATGTTTATTAGAATTCAATATGTTGTTTTGGATTTTTTTTTAATTTCTATCCACTCAACCGATATTAGAATTCAAAGATATAATTTAGTATTTTTAAAGAAATATTTGTATATCCACTCATCCGCCCATAGAGTGAGTTAATTTCTAGTATGATATATAATCATGCTATGTAGCACGGGGACGGCGGTTCACGTACCAGTTTCCGTCTCAGTCACGGGGATGGGACGGGACACTTTGGGGGTGTTTCAAACAAGTTGGGGACATCAGCCGTTGACAGGGAAAGAAAAGTTTATTTACGAGGACATTTCAAGCACTGATTTGCTTCAATTTAGTTTACCCTAAGTTAATTGACTTATGTTTTCCTAAAAAAGTATTATAAAAAGAATTACTAGTAAAAACATGTTTAATCCAGGATGTTAACTAATAATCTTATTTGTCACAGTACAAAACCCAAGCCCAAGATCCCCCCTAGAAGTTTTGCAACTTCAAGCCCAAAAAGCCCAATCCTAAGTTACGTCCATTCACATAACCCTAGGGTATCCTCCTTTTTCTTATAAAAAGGGATCTATACCAGAAGAGGAGGCAAGAGAAAGACTCGGGGCAAATCTCCGTCTGTTTCCCGTTTCGCCAGCCGTCGTCGTCAGCCTCCGTCGTCCGTGCTGTCGACCACCATCATCCGGTCTCTTCTCTTTGCGTAGTCTCTTCGTTTCTTCTTCCGGGTTAAGTGAATCTCTAGCCTCCATTTATTCTCCTTTTCTTTTTATCCTCCTCTAGAGATTTGATCCTCTGTGGTGGTAGATCAGAGATCTAATCTCGTTTCTTCAATCTTTTACCCTTTCGAGTACAGATCTAAGATTGGATCTATTCCAGCCATCAGTTTGAAATGCGATTTCCCATAGAACCGTAAGGATCCATAGAACGCACAAAACGTTGTTGGAAAAAACTCAGTCTCCTTTTTCCAAAAAGGTAAAAATCTCCGATCCGACTTACCGTTTGGCAGTTAGATCTGTTTTCTAAAACATGTTTGTTCATGACGGATATGTGATCAGTCTAGCTACGCTTGTGTTTTGGTTGGGCAAACGGATTTCGCTTGACCTGAATGCTTGGAATGACTTCTTAGACACATAGATCTAGCTCTCGGTTGAAATAAAACCGATCTAGAGCCTTAGATCGTGGATATCCATGTGCTTCTTCTGCGATATGATCACAGTCTAATCCCGGCTCGATATCGTTCATCGTCATTGTCATCCAAGGCCAAGGTGAGGCAGTCTGTTCTGATTTAGTTCCCGCGTATTGCTATGCGTCGTAATGTTTGGATTAGATTAAGCATAGATTCCTTGCTTGTTGTGTGTTATAAGAATGTTGATGTGAGTTGAAAAACTAAATTATGTATAAGTAACTGAATACGATATATATATATATATATATACTATACTTATAAACCTTATTACTGGCTATGTGAATCGTTATGAGAATCCAAAATTGAGAAATAATGTTAGGTTGTTATAAGAATGATATTTGATGTATGTTGGATTGTTGATTAAGAACGGAAGTAAATTGCTAATGTTAACCGGAACTTGTTGTGATGAATGTGTGATTGAGTTGGATGTTGCATGAGAACATAGATGAGATGTTTAAAGAATGTTGGATTGTGAACCGGAAATTGTGTGGTGATTGATCGGTGTGGTGAGGATGAAATAGTGAGTGGGTGAATAGAGAACGAGAGTCCCTCTATATCACATTTTTTTGCAGGACTTGGGCTGGGAGGTGACATGTTCTTTTTTGATGGAGGCGTGATGAACCCTACGGAAAGCCGGTAATGGCTACGATACCACGGGACATTCGGGGCTGTGACCTTGGGGCGTACGTGGGGCCCATGGGGTGTTCGAGGCTGTGACCTTGGACATCTGCGGGAAGTGGGTAAGGATACTGAATGCTCGGGAAGTAGTGAGGCTTTGGGACCCAGTAGTCATGACTCTCTTGTTTGTTGTTTGCGTATTATATATAAGTATAAATATATTAAATTGCTTGCAGCTTTTTATTTTTCATCTTGATGTTAAGTCGTATATCAACCATGTCGATTTAAATTGGTTTGGTTCCTTCTCACTGGGTAATCCAAATTACTCATCCCTCTCTTTTTCCCCTTTGTTTCCCCGTAGGACTAGTAGCAGAAGTTCGATACCGGTTGATTTGGTGAACTTGAACTGAAGGAAGTGTGTGCAAGACTCTTGGGACCATGGCAGGACACGTCGACTAGCTTTCGGGCGTAGACGCATGTACTAACGTCGTCGTTTTCGGTTTGCCGGGGACGGGATGTTACAATTGATATCTGAGTCTGGGTTAAGGTCTCTCGGTCCTGCCCTGAGGGATTAGTTTCTACCGTTTTCAAAAACCTTATTTCAGTTTTCTAAAAGTGTTTGCGAAAGTTTAGTGCGCCAATAAAGCTTTGCGAAATTGTTTTCAAACCACCAACTAGAGTAGTATGTGACTTCTTCTATATGGTTCTGGTCTAGTTAGATCTCCGTTGAAGGTTGAGGTCGACGCCCTTAGAACTTAGTGGTAGCAATTTCCGTTAAGATCTATGTCGGGATGTATACCATTAAGTGTATTTTGGGATGTATGTTGAGGTGTATTCCATTTAGGTGTATGTTGAGATGTAAGTTGAGGAGTATGCCATTGAGGTGTATGTTGAGGTGTATACCTTCGTGGTAGTATATGCCATTGAGGTGTATGATGGGACTGGTGTTTGTCCGGTGTGGGTGCCAAACAGTGTGCAGTAAGGCGACATGTATGTGATTGCGTTCATCGGAGAGTTCCAAGATTAGTTCGCGGGGAGTTCCCGAGGTGAATCAAAGAAGATTTTTTGTGGTGTTCCCGAGTCCAAGTCCAAATCTTCCTCTCTGCCGCTCTTGTTCAGAAGTCGTTTTCAGTCACGTGCTTCTTTCCAGCGTTCTCATTCTTTCCCTATTCTGGAGATTCTAAAAGTTAAGACTTTCGTCATCATGTGATTCTTCCTTGGACTGCTGCATTCATGCCCCTTATCTCTTATCTTATTCATTCCTTAATCCCGAGAGAGTCGTCTAATGGAAAAAATTATGGATTCTTCCTAAGTGCTTCATGTGATCTCCCTAAGTGTTTTTCCTTCTTCCTCCCGAATTATTCTGAATATATTTCTAGTACCGTGTCCTTTCCTCTCCAAATCTCTATTTCTAAGTGATTCGCGAAAAGTAGAGTAGACCAAAGAAGTCTCCCGCGATCTCTTTTCCCAAACTGGGACTGAGAAATTGGAAGTGTACAAGGGTGGACGGATGGGAGGTATCTGGACCACCTTGGAGGGTGCCGGCGAACCCGTGAACCTTTCCTTGGCTTTCTTATTTGTTATGTATATCGGAGTGATAAAGGATCGTCGGTGTGTCAAAACCCGACCTTCGGATTTTTGTACGGAGGTCGAGGAAGACCTGTCATTGAATCTGATGTATATGAGAGAGGATGTGCCGCATGAAAGTTCTAGGATTGCGTCAGACCTGAACCGGAGGCGATCTCGAGGCCCCGCGTGGCTAGCTGAGCACTCTGTTCCTTACTGGAGTTGAACCAGTTTCTCATCTTGTTTCGTTTTGAGTTCTTAGTCTTTTCTTGTTCCACGGTTTCCGCAAGTCGAGCTTCTGTTCCTCAAGCCTTTGTATTGGATTGTTGCAGTCGCTTTCCTTCCTTGCTTCCAAGGAGTCGTGCATCTCCTAGTTTCCTTTCTACAGTTTCTTCTGGAGCTAATTCTAATTTCTTGTCCTTCCTCTCCAAGCTTAGTTCCTTTCTTGTTTTGAAAATTCTGCAAGACCCTTCTAGTAAGAAGAAGCCGTTGTTCTTCTCTTGTGCAAATTCAGAGATCTCTATTATGATGTCTCTGCTCTTTCTTCAGCAAGTTGAACTCTCATTCTTTCTTCCTTCTTCCTTCTTTGATATGTTTCAGTCCTAACTCCTCATTATCCATAAGATTCATTTCTTGATTTTGCCAGATCTTTTTAGTAAGAAGAAAGCCAGTGTCCTTCTCCTGTGCAACTTCTGTGATCTCTGTGGAGATGTCTCTATTCTGTCAATTTTGAAATGTTCTTTCCTCTCTAGCTTCAATCTTTTCTTGTTCTGGAGTTATACTAGTTCAGCCATGTATTCATTCTTCCATTCTTTGGATTTCGAAAGAAGTGGGTAAATCAAGAAAGTTCTCGCCCCTTCCTAAGTGCTTATGTGATCTTTCTCTTCCTATGGAGTCGTTTCTGGTTTCATGTTCCTATCTCTCTTTCGGCTTGTATCATTTCTCACTATGTGGTTTTCGCAAGGTGGGCATTAGTTCATCTTGGCTTTCCTCCTTGGACTAGAGAATAGGGATGAGGAAGTATATGCTTTTCTTGATGCCATTCTTTAGAATCTCTAGGCCGACTAATGATTGTCGTTTGATCATTTTCTTGTTTGACTGTTGGTCAAACGATCTTCCGAAGTCAAAAGGTTTCATGGTGTACGTTTTGGAAGTCGAACTCCTTACTCATTATTTCCTCCATTCATTGGATTCGAAAGGGAAGTGCATGTAGCTTCGTAAGAGTTCGCTCATCCTTTCCAAGTGTATTCCATGTACCTTTTTGGTTTTGGAATTGATTTCCGGGGAACCTTCCTCTTGGAATTCGAGATGAATTCCCGTCAAGTGAGGGACAATTGTCACAGCCCAAGACCCCCCCCCCTAGAAGTTTTGAAACTTCAAACCCAATCCTAAGTCTAAGCCCATTCATCTAACCCTAGGATATCCTCCTTTTTCTTATAAAAGGGGATCTCTACAAGAATAGGAGGCAATATGGTGTAATCTCCAGGGATTGAAGCTCAAAAAGGACCGGAACAGAGGTGCAAAGGCTGGAATAAAGTCGATCTCCTTTGGCCGCGGACGAGATAGAGATGGTACACGAGCAGCTAGACTGAAGTCGCTCTTTGCTGATGAAAGGTGATGGATCAAAGTCTTAGAACAGGAACAAGATGAGTCTCAATTGCAAGGGGAAGCCACACAAGCAATAGACTCACGGCCGCCAAACACAAATAAGTTTTAGGATAAATTCTTTGATTCAACATGACTTTAAAAATAAAGAGTACAAGGCTTTATAGCCTAAGTTGCGAAAATACCAAAAGAAATAAAGACATGGGCCTTAAGTCCTTACAGAAAATAAAACAATAAACTAAATAAAATAAGGCCTCAAGGTCGTGTGGCAACTTGGGCTGGACAGGCCATGCGTTCTGTCTAATGGATCTTGCCTCCGATTACCTCGTTAAAAACCTTGCAAAGAAACCCAGTGGGCTAAAACATTACAAGGGAAAAATAGTATAATCTTTGGCCCACATAGATGTTGCAATGCCCCTCCTGGCTTCCAAGTATAGATTTGAAGTCCATCAAATTTGTGAGCTTCCAAATAAGGCAAGTCCATAAACTATTGTGTTAAAACATGAGTAACTTCTCCATCCGAACTGATATTGGCTTGATTCCAACTCTCCTGGATTCCCTCATTAGTCAAGATTCCATAACAAGTTATTTTGTTGCTTGATTCATCTTGGTCCGTTCTGATCTCTACAATAAGTGGCAGTTGGTATCCAGCGGGTTCCTTGGAAATCTTCTGTATTGTAACTTGCATAACTTCCTTATGTGAAAAGCTATTGAAGCACTTCTACATCGTGATGACCCTTAATGAGTTAAGTTTATGGAACAGGTTGAGTCGTAGTTTAACTCCTCCTGGTTAGATAGATATGCTCCAAAACGTACACCTATGTACTTGGTACGATCAAGATGCTTCTCTCCAAGGAAATATACCGGCTTGGTGAGCCCTCCTCTAGTCTGCTTGACTGATAATGGATTTGTGTCCTCATCATGCTCTCCCTAATGAAAAGGTTTCGACCTCAAAACTGTATAACATGCACCAAGAGAAAGCAAGTTAGGTTTCATTATGTTTTGTGAGTTTAGGACCTTACCTTGATGGATTTGTGGGTTGGGTACGTGTGGTGCATCAGGTGGCTATCCTTGGAGTAGGTAAGTCAATATCACTCCTCTCTTCGGGATTTATTGCCCAGGACAAGCTGATGCACTATCATATTCTTTGGCCTTGGTCTTGCTCTCCTTTGGTGGTGGTGATACTTTCTTGCATTGTCCATGGTTTGGTGGTACTTCTTTTGGTTCTTTTTCTTAGTTCCTGCAATAATTTGGACACTTTTGGCAAGAGACAAGCGCATTAGGTGTTATTTAAGGAAGAATAAGTGTGTTGAACATAAGCTCTTATCATGGTCTAGTTGGGCTAGAAATTGTTGTCTCTTCTTCATATCTCCTTGTGTTCTAAACTCCATATTAGAACTTGTACTTACATCAACTCCAAAAGACAAGAGCAAGTGCGTTATATCTGTGTTAAAAGGTTTAAAGACATGTGGTGTAAGATAAAATCTTATCTCGATAGTTTCAGAAAGTTGAAAGATGATTTGCTCCTTGGTTACTTCGGTGTTACGATTGATTTTGTTCAGCTTCTGCGTTGGGACTCTCTGGGTTTTGGTTTTTTTCAGCAAGAAAACTTCTTCTCCTTTGAATATGCTTGGGGATCCTTCTGATCGTCTTTTGTACATGCACTAACTTTAACATTCTTTGCAAGAAACAAGTGTGTTATAGCAGTCATGGAATCATAAGGACGTAAACTAGTTTCAGTTTCGACCCATGCATTGACATGAGATTTATTGATTTCTTTTCCTAGATGTCTATCAAACTCTTATGGACTTAACAAATCTATTAACTCAACACTTGATCCGTTAGAAACAGATGGGGTCTTAGGAATACTTACATGGCTAGGATCCTTGGCGCGTTGGATCTCTCTTTGTTGAACTTTCTTTACAAACTCCTCGTAGATTTCAAGTTTGAAACTCTTCCATGTATGAGGTGGCTCGTTGTAATAGACTCAGACATTCTCTTCTTGCTCCCACCACTCATAAGCAGGTCCGGTGAGTGTGTTAAGAGTGTATGGTAGTTACTCTCCCAATGGTACTTGGTTGGACTGAAAAATTGCCTCCATGCCTGCTTCCCACCTTAGGTAATCTTCTGTATCTTAGCAATAACTTCAAAAGTTTGATATTGTGGCACATAATAACCTTCATATTCTGTGAAACGATCGCATGTTTCTTCTTCTTCAGCCTCATGGCTATCTTGATCCTCATGGGCATATTCGTCTTCGGATTCTGGTTCTTCACAAAAACTTTCTTTTGTTCCAGCCTCATGATTCCAAGGTTCGTCTTCATATTGATTTTTTTCTTCTTGGATGATTTGAGAATCAGCTTCTTCACACCATGGTTTTTCTTCAAGGTGAGGTTCCATGAACTTATCTGAAACTTCTCCATGTTGGAATTCTTCATACTCTGGTTCTTCTCTCAAACGGGTCTCATAGTCAGTTTCTTGATACCATAACTCTTCCTCACGCTCACCTTCATATTCTAGATTGATTTCAGAATCAAATCTCATCACGCCATGATGTATCTTCATGGTCGTCTTCTTCATAGTCATCATCTTCTCCCCATGAGTGGTGGCTTGTTTCTTCACCCCAATCTACCTCAGAAGTGTTAAATTCACTCATTTTGTCTCACATGTTTCCTATTCCTGTAAGACAACACTAGACAGAGGATCAAGTGCAAAGGATATAGAAAAAAGAAAGAAACACAAAAGGCAAATTTGGATAACAAGAGAAAACGCAAAAACACAAAAATGCAAAAAAACGTAAAATAGAAATATGCTAAATATGTTATGGGCCGGTTTTGCTTTTTTTTTTAACTTAAAATGATTAATGTAACTAAATGGCAAGAATTGAATGAAGTGTATGCAGCAATGAGGCAATTAACACACGCATCAAGCAACACATAACCAATAATTGCAGCAAGTAAATAAACACAATCACGAAAACCTAACCGTGAATGCACAAGGGCCGCGAATGCAACTAAGGTCCTATGCTCATTTTCTTTTAATTTTATGATGCAACTTAAAAAAACTAGCAACATATGCAAGCTAAACAGAGGTCAAACACAAGAATTGGAAAGATGCAAACAAAAATAGAAAATATGCAAATCTAATGCAGGTAACCAATTTCCTTTTCTTGACTAACGAAGCAATTTAAATTCTCTATGGAGAACCTAAATTCTGAAAGGTATGAATGCAAGGCAGGAAGATGCAAAGCTAGGACCTAACAAACCAATCAGTTCGGCAAGCAAGGGACAAACAGCTCGGTATGACCTTTACCGCAGCCGCAACAAGCGATTATCAACTTAGGCATATCCTTAAAAACCTTCTGATACAAGCTGAGCACAACTAACAACCTAAAAACTTCCAGAACAGGATTATCACACACGACACAACCGCACAAAAAAAAAGCAAATGAGCAGCCGGTACAAAGCAAGCAAGACTCGGTTCAATCCTAACAAGTCTAGATGCAATCGATGCTAACAACTTATCAACTCTTTTTTTATAAATGATGCAAACAGAATATGAACCAAACTAAATGATGCAATTATATACTCATAAACAAGCATGCAACAATCACAAATCAAATAAGTGCAAGATGAATCAAACGAGGCAATCCAAGAGAGAGATGCTAAATGGCCGGTTACTCAAACAAGCTATACTAACTAACGATTTAAAAAAAAAAAATCATGCAGCTTTATGAAGGAACTAAAAGATTAAAGCAAACCAAAACCAAAATAAGTAGCTGAATCAAACAAAAAGAAATCGACAGAAACAAGAAGAACTATCGATGCACAAACCCTAGCGAGAGTAGTATGCGGCCGGTTTTCCTTCTAGCAACAACCTAATAATTTTTATTTTATGTACGATTATGCAGCAACAGAACCAAACAACTTAACAGAAACAAATATGAGAAACTAATGCAAATTTTTTTTTGAATTTTTTATGTAATGGAAGCAAGCAAGCAAATCGCAAAATAGAAAAAGAGTAAGGATAGAGTGGACCGGATGGTTTCAAGAGCCTAAGATCTGATACCAGATGATGTAAGCTCCAGGGATTGAAGCTCAAAAAGGACTGGAACAGGGGCGCAAAGGCTGAACTGAAGTCGCTCTCCTTTGGCCGCGGACGAGATAGAGATGGTACACGAGAAGCTAGACTGAAGTCGCTCTCTTCTGATGCAAGGTGGTGGATCGAAGTCTTAGAACAGGAAAAATATGAGTCTCAATTGCAAGGGGAAGCCACACAAGCAACAGACTCACGGCCTCCAAACACAAATAAGTTTTAGGGTAAATTCTTTGATTCAACGTGACTTAAAATAAAGAGTACAAGGCTTTATAGCCTAAGTTGCGAAAATACCAAAAGAAATAAAGACGTGGGACTTAAGTCCTTACAAGAAATAAAACCAGAAACTAAAGAAAATAAGGCCTCAGGGTCGTGTGGCAACTTGGGCTGGATGGGCCGTACATTCTGTCTAATGGATCGGGCCGTACATTCTGTCTAATGGATCGGGCCTCGAATTACCTCGTTAAAAACCTTGCAAAGAAAACCCAGTGGGGTAAAAACTTGCAAGGGAAAAAGAGTATAACATTTGGCCCACAAAGATGTTGAAATTCCCCTCCTGGCTTCCAAGTATAGATTTGAAATGCATCAAATCCCTGAGCTTCCAAATAAGGCAAATCCATAAACCATTGTGTTAAAACTTTAGTAACTTGTCCATCCAAACTGGTATTGGCTTGATTCTAACTCTCCTGGATTCTCTGATGAGTCAAGATTCCAGAACAAGTTACTTTGTTACTTTATTCATCATGTCCCGTTCTGAGCTCTCCAATAAGTGGCAGTTGGTCTCTAGCAGGTTCCTTGGAAATCTTATGTATTTTAACTTGCATAACTTCCTCAAGTGAAAGCTAGTGAAGCACTTTCACTTCATGTTGTTCCCTTGATGAGTTAGGTTTCTGGAGCAGGTTAATTCGTAGCTTAACTCCTCCTGGTTAGGTAGATATGCTCCAAAAAGTGAACCTATGTCCCTGGTACGACCAAGTTGCTTCTCTCCAAAGGTATATATCGGCTTGGTGAGCCCTCCTCTAGTCTGCTTGGGTGATGATGGCTTGATGTTCTCATCACAAGAGAGAGACTCGGAGGCGAAGCTCTGCCAGTTGCCCGTCTCGCCAGCCATCTCCGGAACCCTCCAGCCGCCGTCGTCAGCCTCTGTCGTCCGTGCCATCGACCACCATGCTCCGGTCTCTTCTCTTTGTGTCGTCTCTTCGTTTCTTCTTTCGGGTTAAGTGAATCTCTAGCCTCCATCTATTCTACTTTTCTTATTATCCTCCTCTCAAGATTCGATCCACTGTGGTGGTAGATCGGAGATCTAATCTCGCTTATTTGATCTTTCATCCTTTCGAGTATAGATATAAAATTGGATCTATTTCGGCCATCATATTGAAATGTTATTTCCTGGTGAACAGTAAAGATCACAGAACGCACAATATGTTGTTGGAAAGATCTCACTCCGATCCGACTTACCGTTTGGAAGTTATGATCTGTTTTATAAAACGTGTATATTTATGACGGATATGTGATTAGTCTAGCTATGCATGTGTTTTGGTTGGGAAAACAGATTCCGCTTGACTCAAATCCTTGCAGGGACTTCTTATACATATATATATAGCTCTCGGTTGAAGTAGAACCGATCAAGAGCCTTAGATCATGGATAGCCATGTGCTTCTTACGTGGTCTCGATCACAGTCCAATCCCGGCTCAATATCGTTCATCGTCATTGTCATCCAAGGCCAAGGTGAGGCGGTCCGTTCTGATTTACTTCCCGCATATTGCTATGCGTCGTAGTGTTGGATTAGATTACGCCTAGCTTCCTTGCTTGTTGTGTGTTATAAGAATGTTGATGTAAATTGAACAACTAAATATATGTAAAAGGAACTGAATACAATATATATATATATATATATATATATATATATATATATATATATATATATATATATATATATATATACTACACTTATAAAACTTACTATTCGCTATGTGAATTTTTACGAGAATCCGTAACTGAGAAAATAAATTATGTTTTTAGAAGAATGGTATTTGATGTATGGTTGGTTGTTCATTGAGAACAAAAATAAATTGCTAATGTTAACCCAAACTTTGTTATGATGATTGTGTGATTGAGTTGGATGTTGCGTGAGAACATAGATGATATGTTTAAAGACTGTTGGATTGTGATCCGAAAATTGTGTGGTGATTGATTGGTGTAGTGAGGTAGAAATAGTGAGTGTGTGCATAGAAAACGAGGGTCCCTTTATACAATGTTGTTTGGCAGGGCATGTGGGCCGGGAAGTGATATGTCCTTCGTCGATGGGGGCATGACGAACCCTCCGAAAAGCCAGTAATGCCTAAGATACCACAGAACGTCTGTTGCTGTGACCTTGGCCCATGGGGTGTTCGAGGCTGTGACTTTGGACATCAGCGGGAAGTGGGTAAAGCTACTGGATGCTCGGGAATAAGTGAGGCTTTGGGACCCAGTAGTCATGACTCTTGTTTGTTGTTTGTGTATTGTATATGTATAAGTATAAATATATTAAACTGCTTGCAGTTGTTTATTTTTCATCTCGATGTTAAGTCGTATATCAACCGTGTCGATTTAAATTGGTTCAGTTCGTTTTTACTGGGTGATCCAAATTACGCATCCCTCTCTTTTCTCATTTCTTTCCCTGCATAACTAGTAGTAGAAATTTAATACTGATTGAGTTGGTGGATTTGAACAGAAAAAACGTGCGCAAAACTTCTAAAACTATGGCAAAAAATTCCGGTTAGCCTTCGAACGTAGATGCATGTCCTGACACCGTTGTTGCCGATTCGCCGGAGACGAAGTGTTACATTGTTTCTAGTTTTTGGAATTTGATTTTAATTTATAATATTATCTCTAAATCTTTAGAGTTTGTGAACTTTTTGCTCAGGTTGATAAACTAAATTTTAAAAATAAGTTGATTAATTTTTTTTTAATTTATAGATATTTTATATATTTTGTTTGATATATACCATATTTATATCAATAAATTTTTAGTTTTGTACCTATTTATGTTCTCGTGTTGGTTTGAGTGCAACATAGATCGTGAATAGATTCAAGAAGATATTTTTCCGACACATGCATATACTGTGTATAGCTAATATACATGTAATATTTCTTTTTTTTTAATTAACCACTATTTTTTTTTTCAAATGGACCATAGTTTTAGTCGTCTAGAGCAAATACTCAAAAAGTAATGTGATAAGAGTGAGTTTTCTTTGAAAGAAAAAGAGAGAATTCGAAGGGCTCGCCCAAAAAATCTTTTTTTTCTCTCCCTTTCTCCCCAGTAGCCGTCAAGTCTTCAAAGTTCCCGTTTCCGGCTCCGGCGGCCGGTGTTTCTCACCGTCGCCGGAGGGGACTTCTCCTCTTCTTAGTTCTTCGTCTCTTCGGCTTAGATGTTCTGTTGACATCCGTTTTCGTGGCGTACGGAGCTTAGAGATCTCAGGCTGGGGTTTCGTTTCCGGTGGTGGTTTGTGCCATTGTATCCGGCGAAGCTCTTGCTCCGGTTCTGACTTCCTCGGGTGGTGGCTTTCGCTGGTGTGGAAGCTCTCTCTTCCTGGTGCTCTGCTTCTCCTCCTTGCGTTTCGATCTACGGCGGTGCTCCTAGTCTGTGGTGGTGCTCAGTCGGTGCCGCGTCTCAGGTTGAAGCTCGTCGTCGGCTGCTCTCAGTTCCACCGATCCCGATTGTTTGTCTGTAAAATCAGTTATGGTGGTGACTTTGACCGCCTGGATTTTTAGGCTTTGTCGGGTTGGTTTATTAGTCTGCTTAGGTTTATTTTTGTTGTTGTTTAGAGGCGTGTGGTGGTTGTTGGTTTATTTCGAAGCAAAGGACTCGGTATCTCCGGGTTTGATGTTGATCCGTAGTTTGCTGGCTCTTGATTGTTTCTTGGAGATCGCTTTGTCCGCTAAAGCTTCTTGATGGTCATCCCTTCTCGGGCTCGAGTAAGGGTTTCTTTTAGGTGTTTTAGACTTGGCTCTTTGTACGTGTGATCCAGTTCCTTCCTGCTCTGGTGTCTCTTTTGGCTCTATCTTGGCGCTCCGTGTCTTTCTAGACGTCGCCGTTCCCGGAAGTATTACTAGTGTTGCTTGCCGGTTTATGATGCCATGTTACTTGTTACATGTTTCGTGAGAGAGTGTCTCTCCTTCTACAAGAGCAAGTTAGGGTTCGATGTTTGGCCGAGGGCAACTTCGAATCTCTCGGGTTTTGGTTCTCCAGAAGTAAAAAGTGTCAGACAAGTTTATGATTAGCTTTAGACCAACGGTTGAGTTCGTTGCTTTTATGTGTTAGATCTTGGTTCATATGGGTTTATCTTTGTGTACATCTGTTTTAGTTCTGTTTCGTTTTGTTTTCGTTCCGCTTCTCGTTTGGTTTTCGGTTTGTGTTTCATCTGTGTAAGATCTGATTCTCATCCCAGTTTGGATTTGGTAATATTATCCTAGATAACCAAAAAAAAAGAGTGAGTTTTCTTGAAAAAAAAACAAAACCGACGTTCCCTATGTACAGTGACCAAAAAAAAAAAAAACGTTCCCATTGTAATTTTAACGATGTGTATTTTCCAATGCATTTATCATTCCATCTCTGTAAACATTAGAAAATTGACGGAAAATATGTCTAACGTTTTTTTTTTTTTTTTGTCAACAAAATATGTCTAACGTTAAGGGACCTTTATCGTTAACACAACAATAGAGGGGCTTTTTTTTTTTTTTTTCGTCTGATGGATTATATTCAAAAAACGAAAACCGCTGATTACAACCTCCTAATCCAACTGAGGCAGCAAGGAACACACTCCTTTTGCGGTCGAGAACCCACACACGGGCAACAAAACCCACAAACAGGCGACTAAACCACAATGAACCGTATCCAACAGTGAAAGCGCTCAGAAGACAAAAGGGTGGAAGAGAGAGACAGAAGCGGCAACCACCACTCCTTAGACCAAGAAGAAAGGATCCACCGGCAAGCAGAGGAACCTACAGGCACCGGCACACCGCAGAGAACTAAACCATAAACTACGACTAGAAGACACAAAGGAACCCGATACGCGAATCTAACTCCTCTACACCTAATCATAATCCTACTAAGTCTAAACCGACATCTATGCATTCCCACAAGAGGATAGCCTTACTAGAACCGATAAACGAAATGACTAGCGGACTAGACTTATTATTCAACTAAACTAAAGGCGGCACAAAGGAGAATACAAGGTTAAAGATTCAACGCATAAAAGGAAAACTAGCCATAGCATAACCAAAGCCTGAAACCAAGCCTAAGACCACCTTTTCATCCCCAAGAAACTACACCGCAGATAAAGAACAAAGGGCCACAACAAAATCCCAACTAAAGCCACAAACCACCGGAGAAAAGATAAAACCTTTCCTATAACCGTTGTAGATTGAGCTAACTAAAACCCCCAACTAAAACCAACTCATACGAAACAACCAAAACACAACTAAAAACACACCAGACAAAAATTCACCCCCCAAAATCGAAAATTACTCATGCCCAAGTACAATCTCGCACAAGAGACTTTCTCCGCTCCACGAACCGCGGTCACAGTCATCATCGCCGGAAGCAACCCGAGGGAAGCTCCACTGCACATATAGGCCACGCACCACCAGAGAGAGAGAAAGAATACCTCCATACTTGCCGCCACTTCACCACCGGAGCGCAAGCAGACGCCGGAGCCCCGCACACGCCCGTAGCACCGCCGAGACCAACAGCCATCGGAAACTGAACGGAACAAAAGAATCGCCGGAGGGTTGAAAGTCGTTTGGATCGCCGCAACAACCAAATACACCGCTTATGTACCTCCTCTCCGATGACGGAGAACTATACCGACCACCGGAGAGGCGCTATCAACTCGTTAAAACTCCGCCTGTGTTACCTCCGAAAATGAGTCCGTAGGGCTTCGTCGCTTCGATGTCGCCTTTTTGGAGCGACCGCCTCTTGTTCAGAATTTTGGGTTTCCTCCAATATAATAAATTCATAGAGGGGCTTTTCTTAATAAAATACAAGTAGAAAAAATCTCTTATAATCTTGTTCACCGAATCATCTGGTAGATTATTGTCTTTTGTTTCAAAGAAGAAGAAGTCAAAGACCATACACAACAATGGCGTCGTCATCATCCTCTTACATCCTCCTCCTCGTCGCGATCATCGCATTTTCCCTTTCAATCTCCGGCATCGCCGCTCGTCCTTGCAAAATGTTCCTCATCTCCTCCTATTCCCTCTCAATAACTCCAGAAAACCCTAACCTTGAATCCGAATCCGAATCCGATTTCTCCTCAAATCGATTCGTCACCATCTTCACAATCCGCCGTCTCAATCCTCAGCCTATCGTCCCTTTCTTTGTCAATAGCCGCCACGGATTCCTCCCTTCCGTCGTCGAGAAGCCTCAGATCCAAGAGGATCGTCCTCAGTTATCTTTCCCTTTCATCTCCGAGAACATCAATTCGTTAAAAGATCGCAGCAGAGATATCCTTAGCGTCGTGATGGCTCTCTTATTCGGCGTCGGATGTGGTGCCCTAACCGCAGCTACTATGTACCTCGTCTGGGCTCTGGTTGTGAATCGGCATAGCTACAATTTCGAGGAAGATGATTACGAGAACGATGAATCTGATGAAGCTAGCTTGAAGAAGTTTGGTTACGTCAAGATCCCAGCTCCAGCTCCAGCTCCTGTGAAGGAAGCTGCTTAATTCGAGGTTGTTGTTATCCTATTACCCAAACAGTAAAGATCTCGCTTTTAGGCTATTGTCTACCTATGTTTATGGATTTATCTAAACCTAATTATCAGTGCTTTACGATTTGTGCAGTGGATGTTTATTATATAAGTGTGGTCATAATGTTACTTTTATACACCAATGTGGCTAGCTTAGGAGCTTATACTAAGTGATCATATGACATTAAGCAGCACTGATACGGGTACGGGTACAAAAAACGGATACGGAATCAAGGACGGAAGATGGACAAGTAGTAACAAAAGGGCATTATCACACAAGCGTACAACACGTAGCTAAAACAGGATGTTATGCTAAAGAGCGTCAACTTGCGAAATGATAGATATTAATATATAAACGTCCAACCAAATAAACAGAAACAGACAAGCGGATGGATGAGGAGGTCTAGAAATGGGTCAGGTTGTGTGGGAAGGATCCGTTGCTGCCTTCCCCATGTTCACCCATCTTCTGCACATCGTCCGGCGATAGTATCTTTATGTACCAGACACTATTCACAAATGACCTGCAAACATTTCACCATTTTCAATCTAAAGTTTTCGTAAATTCTCTGCGATGGAAGGAGGTAGAGAAAGTACTAACTCCCAAGGATCATCGCCGAGAAGAAGTATATCATCCTCCTTGTCCACGAATACAAGCTGCCAGCCTGATCTAAAGGCGTCTTCCAACAACCCTTTGATATCAAACATTTTACCCAACTCTTCTCTCAGCTCATTATAGCTACTGAACCGAGACATGTCCAGTGAACGCCCCACCGAACCAGATTTATAAACCTGCACATTTTAAATCATCAACCATCACTATTACTCTTATACAAAACCAACGAATATTTACCCCAAAAAAACAGTACCTTAACAAAGTTCTTTGTCTGTGATAACTCAGGAGTGACTTGAACGGACCCATATAAGGAGTTGTGAAATCCAGAATCCGTTAGTGGCATTGAGGAGGTTTCACCATCTGCTGACAAATTACCAAAACGAGGAACCGTGGTGGGGAGGAAAAGTCCAGAGTCCGAATCAACACCAAAAAGGGAGAGGTTTTGGGTATTTGGAGGTTCCAGACAAGGACTTGCTCTACCATAGGCTTGTCGAAGAGACAATGGCTCGTTGGTTTCAGGATGAGAGTGTTTAAGAGACCAAACGTGTGTTGATGATTGCTCAGACTGACCAGTTATAGAGAAATTCAAGAGATTGCTACTATCTCCAGAGCCTTGAAGGGTCAAGTTTTGTTGCTGTACTGGATTAGCTGCTGATGTGAATTTGTTGTTTAAGTCTGTAAAATCTGATTTCATGAATGAAGGTGAAAGCAAATCAGAATGCTGCCACACACGGTCAGGTTGTTGTGGCTGCCCAGCTGCTTGGTTACTAACTTCTTGTCGCATATTCTGCTGAGGAAGATTCTCAGTCAGAATCTGTGTCTGAGCCTGCAGAAGATGGCGTGGGATTTGCTGCTGTGATGATCCTTGGTGATGTTGCTGAAGCAGCAAATCAGAATTGTGGACGGCAGCTGCTTGTTGAAGATACTGGTGGTTTGGCTCTTGGAGCTGGACAAAATGCTGTCTCAGAGGATCACCAGCACCGATGTTTTGCAAACCGGCTGCTAGCATTGCTTGGTACTGCTGATTCTGATCAGTTCCTAGTAGACTGAGATCGAGCCTCTGTTGCATCCATGGGAATACATTAGCAGAAGGATAGTTTAAGGGAAGCAAGCCATTCTCTCCAGCTCCACCCCCAAGCCATGTTAGGTCACCTCGGATATCTGTGACATACACCAATTGTGTAAATTACCTAAGCAGAGAGAACAGTTTTTGGTAAACAGAATTCCCCAGAGATATAGCCACTTTTCTATCAGATTCAAATGAGCATGCATACATACACAATTGATCGTACGGTTTCAAGGAATAAAAAAAAGGTAATCACTAACGATAATTTGCTAAGGTCACAAATTTGTTAGACACAAGTTAAGTGAATAACACATAAAACATACGCAATTTCCATCTACTCACCATCTTAAACTGCACATTTTTTGCGACATTTAAAATTCTAGTCAATCAATGAGCATGAACGTGTTAGAGTGGAGTGAAGTAACACAACCATAAAAAAAAGGTAATATACAAGTATTCATGAGCTATAAAACTTACAAAGTCGACAAAAACCACAAGGCTCTCAAAGCTAACCTAACATACTCACAACTAAATTTTACCACTTCCATGTGGGGAAAGATAGCCTTACCATATACAACTTTTCTCATAAAATTAAATGAATAATTTTCTTTATCTGCTCATCTTTGATACCGTCAAATATGGTTTTCTAATCTTCACATATGTTTTCAACCGATATCAGGTCAAATAGTTAGTCTAGGCATGATGATCTAATGTAACATATGTCATGCATGCTTTGACTGAAAAGGGACCAGAAAAATGTAAACACAGATCCAGCGGCCAATGGTGAATACCTTGCAATGATGAGGCGCCCGAATGCCAAGGACGCTTTAGCCTGAGCGGAAACAGTGATGGATACATCGGAAAAGTGGTAAGAGGTTCAATCTCCCATAAAGAAGCCCTTGCCTGTCTCTCCCCAGCTGTCGATTCATCCCAACCAACCTACATGAAGAACATTTACATATTCGATCTTAAATGGAATTCTACAAAGAGCTCTCAGCTTATAGGCACATGCTTTTACATTATCAGGTTTTCATGCATCTTCTGAAGAGGTATAAAGAACTACGATGGCTAAATCCCACAACATAAAAAGAATACCCGATGAGATAATCAACTATTAATAGAACAAGATGGAGGAAGAAATCATCAGATTATTGCAATGATTTTTTTATAAACTGAAGAGTGTAAATATAAATTACCTTCACAGACCGCCAATGAGAGTTTGGCCAACGAACAGAATCCAGATCACCGATGCCAGTTATAGTACCCATGTACCTGGAAAATACCATGTCATTGTCAGAATATGAAATAGTTCACGTGAGAGTGACATAATGATAAAAATTTCTCAGTGCTAGATGCAGAAAAAAAACAAAATTGCACTTCAAGTTGACTTTACCTTCGAACACTTGACTCTTCTGTCTCAAAGAGCATACGAAAGCGCATGCCAACTGAAATACGCGTGTGAAAAACGGCTTTAATGTACTTAGGAAGTGGTAGCACAAACTCAGATGAGCTAGACCTGAACATAAGGAGAATATCAGTGGACTATTTATCAGATATTGAGAGGAAAAAGCAGTAGAAGCGGTTGAACCTCGGATGATAAAACACTGTAAAACAGCTATTAGTCGCAGCCGCATGAGCAGCTGCAGCGAGGAGTCCAATATGCATGCTATCACTAGATAACATAGACGATGGTACAATACTCTGTGGTCGAGTGGCATGACGGATTCCCAAAAGGATTTGATTCCTTTCATTTCTGTAAACAGGAACTAATGGTAATCAATAATCATCATGAACTAAAAGTGAGTATAACCGAAGAGTAAAACCTGATGAATATGACAGAATCTCCAGTTACAAGTCGCTTTGCACTGACAAAGACACTCCATCCAGTAGTAAGCAGATGCCGCTTCGGCTGTCCTGCAAAAATACACCAGAGAAATGTAAGAAATTGGCAAAGAAAGAAAGGGAAGGGACTTCAATAATCAATATATCATATAACTACAAGCAGGCATAAACTGTATATATCCAAGGCAGTGGGGAGCAGAAGACCATTGGGCCTGAATATATGCACTTAACAGAGATTCATTAAATAAATTATCGTTTGTGGAAACATCATATGGTCTCTTGTAATATCAGCGTGTTCCAGACTTCCCCAATAACTAATCTTCTAAACTCTGCTAACAAAGCTTCAAACATTCGCTTATCACGATGGGTAATTTTCCTGGTAAAAAGGATATGGTTTGGGTTGTTTCTCACTTCCCTTCTTTTTATAAACATGTCAAAGCACTACCTAGAACCAGCTGCTACTTAGGATACTAACACCTGGAGCATGCATTGGGGCATATTCTGTTAACAGAACAAAATACATAACCCTGTTCTTGCATCAAAACAATATGAAGAAAACTAAACTTCTAAGATCTTACTTTAACAGACAAATAAAAATGATCACAACCAGTCTTACACAGCACCAATGATTGAAATCAACCAGACAATGCAACTACAGGTAGTTAAAGGACCGACTTGACGAAGAAAGGTGAAACCTACCCCGAAAGATATGCCTAAACTTCCATTCATTATCGTGGAGATCCCTTGCAATTAACTCTTGCGCTGGTGGCTGCTGTGTGTAATCCTGCAGCAAGGAAAGAGGCGACACATCTCAGAACATATCTCAGAGTACTAGTATTAGCTACTATGCTAAGCAAAAATACCTACCAATGGAGGAAAAACTTTCTCAGCAGCTCGTCTAGGAACAGAGAACCCTCCATGCGTACTGGTATCACTAGCTGTTAGTGTCTTACAGAAGTAATTGCTAGGTTGCTTGCTCGGGATTCCCAACTCAATCGGTACAAACGTATCCTTCTGCTCCTCCTACAATCAATGACAGCTCAAAAATCATTGCACTTACCAAACCAGTTCTAGCAAAAAATACTGAAACCATTTGTATGTTACCTGTGTCAATGGTTGAAGTACCATTTGAGCATACACCTCATCCGTCTCCAAGTCTGCCTAAAAAATTCAAAACAAAAACCCATACTTACACACACAAAATCCTTAAAACCACTTCAGTTATTGAGAGAAAAGGACAGGGAAAGTAACTAACTACGCACATGCATTGTAACATTATGGAGCTGGCATATTAGTTGTGGTGGTAGACTTGGATAATTGGGTATGTGACCTTCAACTTCCTTATTAGTCGTAGCAGCAACCTATAAAAAGAAAAAGGCTTCCTTAGCTTGAGACTTCTTTGCAAGTTTGATCATTAAATGCAACAAATCTCAAAGAGAAAATCCACAATTAAGATTAGAACCTGTTCACTGTGACCTTGTGGAAAATAGACAACACGGCTTCCAGATGATGGAAGAGAGACCAATGGTCCAGCACAAGCATGCCATAGCTCAGAATTCAAACACTTCTTCTCTCCTATTACAGAAAAATCAAGAAAAAAATGACTCTTTGAAGTGAAATTAACAAATAAGAGACAATTTCCACTAACCTTCATGACTCTGATGACCAAACCCAGATGTCGAAAGATTCATGTTTAGAGTGAGTAGAGAAAACCCAAAATCTGCTTCCTTCAAACACTAAACTGAAATTAGCAAAACCCTAATTTCCGTACAATATCTTCACTTCCAGCTACTACACCAACTATAAATCTTCAGCTCTAGCAAGACAGACTCGTCTTTCTCCATCTCCTTTTCCCCCCAAAAAATCACACTTTCTTCTTTCACCGTCAAATCAGAGAAAACCCATTTTATGAGAACTCGAACTCAGTCTTCTACACCATTAGAGCACGAAGAACAAAGGCGCTACAGGTACGCATAACTGCAAGAACATTCGAGGGAATAGACAAGAAAAAAACTTCGCTGGAGAAAGGAAGAGAGGAGGAGGAAGAAGATAAGGAAAATCTGTCTTACTTCGCTTTCCGTGGAAGTAGTTTCCGTCGCTGTCTACGGCCTTCGAACTGTAGTGGGAGAAAGAGAGATGGTTTCACACTTTATATTGGTGTCCATCACCTGGACGGGAATTACCGGATAAGCTGTCGAAAATTGAGATTCGGATATTTCGTAGCTAAAATTATTATTTACTCTCATTAATTTGGTAAAAGTCTGATGTTGAAATGTTTAATTTATTACTCAAAAGAAAATTTTATATACCACTAGGAGAGAACCCGCGCAAATGCGCGGATTTTGTTTTGTTATTTAAATATTTAATATATTTTTGATAATTATTTTGAATATTAATATTTTTATATATTTATTTACAGATTTTATTTTTTATGATCATAATAATATGATGAAAATAACATGCGTTCACAAGCAATATTAATTTAAATTACATGTCTTACAAGTTTTAGTTTTCAATTTTCACGAATTTTCTTTTTTGAAATTTTTATTTCCTTCAACTTTCTTATCATTTTTTAATTTTCATACTTGTTACATTTTTCAGTCATTTAGGTCGTAATATTACAATAATATTTTGACATTTTTATCATTTTGAATTTCGTTAAGTTATAAATATATTTCATCGAATTCATTTAACTTTTTATTTTTATATTTTATATTATTTATTTGTTTATATTACCATCTTATCTCCTTTTATTTTTGATTATTAATAATTATCATTTTCATTAGTTATTAATTTTTTTTGTTATATGGTTTTTTCTTCTGATTTTCAATTATTTTTTAAAAATCATAATTGCATATTTATTTTTGTTTTATAATTTGGTATTTCCAATTATATTAATATTTAATTATATTCGAAATTAAATTTCAGTTTAAATTTAGTTTATATTTATATTTAATAATTTAACTAATTATATTTAAATTAAATAATCTTAAACCATTTATTATAGATTAATTTGATTTAATGATGATGTGTCAATTTTGCATGAGGTGGACCAATCAGGAGGATGCTGACGTGTCAACGCAGGAGAGCCCCCTCTTCATCTTTTATATATAGGATTTTTCTCTGGATCTAAAGATATCTTCAACCCATCTCTTATCTTTAAACTCTATTTTAGATTTTAAATGATAACAGCGGTTGTAGCGGATAAAATTTAGTGTGGACTAAACTCGGAAAAAAAATATTTGTTCATAAAAATATAATGCACTTGATCCACAGCGGACTACTTTTATTTTTTTCAATCAACACCATTGCATGTCAAATAATATGAATGGTAAATAAAAGCGTTATTGACTGTTTGCGGACTAGTCTGCCCTAACCATTGCTACTATTCAAAACCTTAGAGTAAAATTTACTCGAACTCACATCTATTTCCACTTCTAAAATATAAATCATTATTTTCTTTATATTTAGAGAAATTCTATTTTTTCTATAATAGAAGTGAACTTTTAATTTACAAAACAGTCATCAAACTTTAAACACATTTATTAATGACTAAAACAATTATAAATTAATATTTTAATAATTAATAATGTAAAGAATTAGTACATTATAAATAATATTATTATATATTTGAAATAAAATAGTAATCATTTGTGAAAAAAGTATATTATTATTGATGGTTAAATAATTTTTCTAAATAATTTTTATAATACATAATAGCCATGCGACTTCTGACCGAACCGACCCGAACCGTTTTTTGGTTTTTGGTTCGGTTTCGGTTCAATCATGAAAACCGATCGGCAACTTTTTTCGGTTATCCGAAAACTTTTTTCGGTTAATTACAAAAAAAAATTATACCAAAATTAAACCGATTTATACAAAAATTAAACTGGTTTATACCAAAATTAAAACAATTTTAACTAATACATGGATTTAACCGAACATAACAGAATATAACCAAACTACC
Source organism: Orychophragmus violaceus (assembly GCA_030180135.1). Lineage (NCBI taxonomy): Eukaryota > Viridiplantae > Streptophyta > Magnoliopsida > Brassicales > Brassicaceae > Orychophragmus > Orychophragmus violaceus. The sequence goes on along the minus strand of CM058232.1, from coordinate 65,512,144 downwards.
CAACTAAACCGGTTTTAACCGATTTTCCGAAGAAAAAAAATTGGTTAGTTTCGGTTAGTACACTTAAAGTCGAAAATAACCGATAATCGAACCAAATTTTAGTTCGGTTAATTTTGGTAACACTTCTAAAATACTTCGGTTAACTGATAACCGAACTAATCGGCTCAGTTTGGTTTGGTTAATCGAATTCGCAGACCTAATACATAATGTAATTTTATTTATTAAATAAAGAAATATTTAATTTAAAAAATATTATAATATAAAAGTTAATAAAATAAATTGGCTAGTTTGTAACTTTTGTAAATAAAATATATAAAAAATAGAATCTTAAAGAGAGTATTCATTTTAGAGACAAAAATAGAGGAATACATTGGAGAAGATTGATCCTCTATTTTAGAGGAAAAATAGAGAAATACATTAGAGAAGATTGATCCACCTAAGAACATAAATAAAAACTATAAAAATATGCAATATAATGTAATTTAGTTCATCAATAATATTAAATAGAATAACATAACCTGATTTATTGAGAGTAATAATATATTTTAATTTTAAAAAGTAAAAATATGTTCTAATATGAAATGTTAGATTGTTTATGAATTTTCGAGTTTTAATATATTTTAATTATTATGGTAAAAATAAATTTACATAAGTGTATTTATATAACTTTAAACAAAATAAAGAATATTTTTATATTAAATATTAAAATATACAATATGTTATGAAAATTGACTTTCTTATTATAAGATGTCCACCTAATTAAATAATAATATCATTAAACCTAACATAAAATTTAATTTTTCATGTATATTTTTACTAACAAAACATTATATCTATTAACAAAACAATCATAAATAACATGATAATTTTCAAAAAAAAAAAAATCATATGAATCCACTTTGGTTAAATTTAAAATTTATTTTCAATTAAAATTATAATTTTATTTGAATAGGGAAAATAAAAATTTGGTCTATTTGAGAAAAAGATTTATGATAAAATTTCTATATTTGTGAAGTAAAGTGGAAGTGGAAACCATACAAAAATAATAAAAGACAATTCTTGGCACATAAATAGTATTGCATTAAAATAAATTTAGCTCGGGTCCAATACAAAATATTAAAATAACAAAAATCCAATATTAATAAATGATACACATACCAAAACATTACTAATCTTGAAACAGGCATATTAACGTAAATGATAAATATTAATGGCAATATTATTTTCGTTTTAATGCAAATTTAACTGCAAATTTTGTCCACCAAAAAGATCTTAACAAGCGTCAAAATGAGAAAGAAAATACCACACCTCATAAGCCCCCGTTAAACGTTGTCGCGAAGAAGTTACCACATCGAAAACAAGAAAAGAAAGAGAGAGAATGTCGGTTTAGGGGACACTTGATGTATATTTGGCTTCGATATACCGGAGTGACTGGGAGAAAAGACGCAACCACGCTTCACCCCGATGTACATTAGCCACCTCCAGGAAACTCCGATCATATTCCCACCTAACTTTAACAGTTGCAAACTGAGAAAGAGGCGTCTGAAAGTTCAGCATCGCGAGATATTCTTCTCTTGTCCCTCGCCTCCTCACCAGAACCACCACACCGTTGGATAAGAACCTTTCAACCGCCAAGGATCAACATGAGAAAATGAAGATGATGGCTTGAGGACGTCTCATTAGATCCAGACCTCACATCCGATATAGCAAAGGCCACCCTAGATCTATCGTTGGATTACCCCAACACCACCACCGACTCAAATCACACCACCAAAGCACTTCAGAGAACAACCAAAACTACAAATGAAGTGATAAGTGAGAGAGAAAAAAAATCCAAAAACAAAACACCATCTCATAATGTTGGTGAGAGAGGGATGTCGGATAGGCAGAAGTAAAAACAAGTGAAAGTGGTTATTAGAATGAACTTTCTTTGATATATATAGAAAAAAGGAAAAAATCTTCCCAATTCTCTCTTTTTAAGTCGGGTAATATTATATTTTCCATTTTTTCATATTTATTATACTATAAATCATCCTAAACATAAATTAGTAGCAAAAATTACTATTTTAACTTTTAAAAATTTGTGTTAGGGGTAATTTTGGGATGTGTAATTTGAATTTTGAACGATTCTGGTAAATGTGGAAAATTTTGAGGATAGTGCTTAATTTGTATGTTTTATTTTTGTAACCAATCTATTTTATACTTATTAAATATAGTATTGAACTGTTTTGGATAGACAAACTATTTAGGGTCCGAATGGTGACAGTGCTTTTAGTTGTGCGGGAAAAACGGTTTTAGAGTGTGGTGCAGTTCAACTGCGGTACATGCGGTTTGTGGGATAAGTGCGGTTTGTACAAAATAAGTGGTACAAAATAATCTTTGATTGGTGAAAATTTGTGGTACAAAGTAAAATGTATGAATTGTGAAAACAATAAGTGGTGCGGATTTTAGTTTATAGATGAATTAAAATTAGTAAGTTTTTATATTTTTAAATATGTTATAAATTATTTAATAATTAGTATATATGTAGATTAATTTTTTTTTTTTTTTTAAATATTTAATTTTTTAGATTAAAATCAATTTTCTTGCCAAAAACATTATTCTTAGTTTTTAAGAAAATGTGATTTTGTGTTACTTATGTAGTTATGTTACATAACTGATGTAACGCCCCCTTCCCGTTTACCGCTGACCGACGAGCTGACCGGCCAACAATCAAACAAGAACATGACTGATCGAATCCGAGCAGCCATACAAGAAGAGTTTGTCACAATACGAAGCCAAAGGCAGTCCGGTTTGAGACAAAGGCTCGAACCAAACCGTCCTTAACTCCGTTTACCTCGCTTCCGTGATACAAAGCTTTTCAACCTGTACCACTTCCACGAGTTGTGTTCGGTTCGGACGAAACCGTAAATCAGAGAATTATTCCGTTTTTATTATTTGAAAAAATATAAATCTCATTCATGATAATATACGGTCTAATACACATCGTTTAGCGGGACGTCCCAAACAAAAATCCGAAAACCGAAAATAAAGTCCATATGCGTAACAACCAATACCCAATGCCAACCCGAGACTACTCCGAGCGTCCTACGCGTCCGCCCAGCTACGCCAAACCTGAAAAACACACAAGAGCCTAATGAGCAATCTAAGATTACCCAGTGAGACGGCTCCCCACTACGGCTTCTAATAATCTAATAATCCCGCCCAAAACCCAAAATAACAATCAACAAGATAACGGTTGATCACGCACTACCACGTCGTGTCGAACCCACAACACACAAGCAATTCAATAATAACATAACACAATAACGAAGGGAATCGAAAGCACTGCGGCACATGCTCTCGATCGAAACTCTATCTATTTATCGCGCAACACCACCATCATCACCAACACACCACTGGGCCCTTACGCTTCTTGGTAACTTCCACGGGTTTCCACCGTTACCCATATGGTAACAAACCCCCGCGACTCCCAGACGTTAACACAAAGTCTCACGATCCAGGACACTGTTCTCAGTCCATCGATACGCAGTGACTCCGGTTACCCCCGGAAACCCGAGCTTCCATGCAATCCGGCCCTAGGACGCGACCCCGTGTTCTCCGGACTACACCCTACGGACGTCACTCCATAGGTTCGTGTAGGAATATTTAGTCTCTTGGTTTAATTCTTTCAGTTAAACCTACTAACATATTCATCTAAGATCTAGGTGATTTGCATATGAATCATAAACGGATCGAGATCATTACCTTAATATTCAGTGCAGCGGATTGGTGGTAATGAAGAGATCACTGAGAGCTGATAGAAACCGGCTCCTCCTAGGTATCCACACGCTTACAAGCTACTGGATCAGGCTGCTAGACCAAGCTGGAACAACAGAGAAACAAGGAGGACGGCTAGGGTAGAAATCGCAGAAGCCTAGCCTAAAATTCGTCCCCTCCTTGGCTTTATATAGGTCCATTAAATGACCTAACAGCCTATTGGGCTTTTGGGCCCAAAGCCCAAATCAGACAAAAGACTGTATTTTGTCTGGCCCAATTCTCTGTACAAATACAGTAAATGCCTTGCATCTTACTGTATTAATTCCTTTTAACTTTCCCGTTAGTTATGGTGTGTGACCCTTTGGGATCATACAATACTGGTAATAAGTCCTAAACTTATAGATCAAGAGCGGGCTCTAGCAAGTCATCATGATCACCCAGTATTTATGACTTATGTCTGATATCGACACTTATCATACTTTTTAGAGATAGTACAGTAGATTTCAGGACATTCCCAACAATCTCCCACTTGTACTGGAATTCTACATTCCCTAATCCTTTTGTCTCAATAACTCGATCTGGCATAAGGCAAGATGTGTGTCATCCTTATATAGCCAAGATCATGTTCATCGGACCAGAATTGATAATGACAATGCAAACGACTTGGGCAAGTCCGTTTGGGTGTGGCCACACTCTTACCAGCTATCAAGTCTCCGATTGGCCTAGAGATATTACCTCCATTAACAGGAGGGACAAATCCCATCTTGTTCCATCACTATGAACTACTCACTTTATAATACACCCAACCAAGGTCCTTATTGCTCCCAGTAACGAAACATCGTTAGATAGTGATCAAAGTGCATCAATCCATGTGCAGCCACATGCATGCGAACTCAGGTCTAAGGACTATACTCTATAGTCGTAGATGAGAACCTCTTATGACACAGATATTAATATCTTGTAGAGTTCTCATCAGCGGGTCATGTCCGGTCATATGCTCCCCTACATATACCTATGTGTCGACTTTGATGCCGCACATCTATGACCCATGAAACTTGGTCATAAGTCTCAACACACTCTAGTCTCAAGTGGTTGTTGGTGTTCCAATTTCAACAACCTTCGACTATGGACACTCTGATTTATGTCATTTTGTTAAATATAGGGTTTCATGATCAAGTCTTTCTCATGTACTTCGATGGCCTATATATAATGACATGAATCATTTTGGAACGATTATTTATATCACAGTTAAAATAATCCAGAAATCATAAATTTCATAAACATAAAATATTATGTTTACATGAACCTTTCAAAACAACTAAATAAAGCCCTTTACAAACTCCCACTGAAATTAAGACTACATCTTAATTTCACTTATCCTACAGCTACAGTCCGCGACTCGTGCTTAGGCCTAAGGAGTGGCTTCGTTAATAGATTAGCAACGTTCTCATTCGTTGAAACTTGCTGATCTACTTAACACCTCTGTCATTTATCTCACGAAATATGTTATACCTACCCTCAAGGTGTTTGGACCTCTGATATGCAGCTAGCCTCATCTATGCTAGGAATCACATCAAGTTCAGTGATGAATTCTTCTTTCCAAACAACCTCTTTCGCCGCTACCCAAGCTGCGAAATGTTCAGCTTAAGTCATGGAGTCAGCAACAGTGCCTTGCACCGCCAGACAGACACAAGATATAACCGGACTGTGACCGGAAATCATCTTTGTCTGTTGGAAACTTGCCTTCCAGACTCTACCGACTTCTAGCACCTCACTTTCTCCGTAAATCAAGAACTTATCCTAAGTGTTTTCCAAATACTTGAGGATATTCATTACGTCTATCCAGTGATTCTTTGCTGGATTTGACTGGTCTTTACTTGTCTTGCTTAATATTAAAGCAACATCAAAACAAGTACATGTCATGGCATACATGATAGATCCAATTGCCGACGCATGTGGAATCTCATCCATGCATTCAAGCTCAGCAGATATCGTAGGACATTGTATCTTGCTTAACGTAATGCCATGTGACATTGGCATAAAACCCTTCTTGGAATGCTGAAAACGTGTAGGACTTTGTCAATATAAGAATCCTGACTTTGTCCTATCAGCTCTTTTGGATCTTTATCTTTAGATCCAAAATCCAAGAACATATGTGGCTTTACCCATGTCAATCATAAAACAACTCCCAAGCCAGTCCTTTACAGACTGTAGCATTGGAACGTTATTTCCGAGAATCAGTATGTCATCGACATACACTATGAGAAATGCAACATCGCTCCCATTTATCTATTAGTAAACGCACAGTTCCACTTCATTCCTGTTTAAGTCAAAACCTTGACTACTTCAACATAACGAAGATTCCAACTCCGATATGCTTGCTTCTATCCATGAATGGATCGATGAAGCTAACTTACATACAGTATAATTTTCGGAGTCCGGGCTCACTTTCGCTTCTGTGAATTTCGCAGGTTCGTCACTTTCAATGATCATCAGATCAAGGCAATTAATCACGAGAAATCACTCTCGGATTAGTGACGGATTCATTCAGATCTGTGAACTTTAGGCTCTACAGGTGTAGATTCTACAGAAATCTGTAAATCCATCCGCTGCTGTCCCTCAACAGGTTGAGCAGCCTCCTGTATTTCTCGAATTTCTTCGAGTTATACTTTTACTCCCACTGTTCTTCTTGGAAAGAAACTTTCCTTTTAGAAAACAGAATTCCGAACAACCTAACTTCGTTTTCGAAATGGACGTAAAAAGTAACAAGCCTTGGTTTCCCTAGGACAACCAGCGAAGTAGCACAACTACAAATACTCAGTAAAGACGAATTTGGATCATTTCCAGTCCACATTTATGTGGTGTCTTTCAACTGATATTGGTGGAACTATTTCAGCGTAAACTTAGATATTTCTAGAGCGTTATTCTTAAAGAATATCTTGGAAGATTCGTGTGACTCATCTTTAATCATTTCTAATAAGATCTGATTCTTTCTCACAGAAACACCTCCAGGTTTTCAGGAGAAATGAGCTGTGAAACGACTTCACACTCATTCAGATGATCACACCATCAATGACTTAAGTATTCTCACTCGTGATCTAATCCAGAGTCTCAATACTTCTGTCACTCAGATTCTATACCTCATTCTGGAACTCTTTCGACCATTTCAAAGAATTCCGACTCGTGTCTCATCAAATGAACACAGTCATACTCACTGAAGTAATCAGTAAAGATAATGAAGTACAGGAAATTTTCTCTGGCATTACTGCTCATCGGGCCACATACATGAGTATGTTCAAGGTCCAATAAGCCTTTGGGCCTTTCTCTAGCTCGGCTAAGATGGGCCCTTTGTCTTTTGGTCCAGTAAGCAGAATTCAAGTCTCATAAGATATCCGATCAAATGAGCCCAAAAGTCCATAACTGTGGGATTTCTGAATCCGACTCACTCTATGTGACCAAAACATTTACGCCAAGAAAAATCAGGTTTAATTCATCAGATTTAAACCAATTCGGTATTTATGTTACATTTAGGCACTCTTTGGTTTAAAATATAAAACCCATTCCTTGAATAGGGTGCTACAATTAATATTTCATTAAGATCAAAAGAACAAAACTTGTCTTTTATCAAAACAAAACTTGTCTTTTATCAAAATGAAAAACATTCAAATTCTTACAAGAAAATGAAAGACAACTCTGCTTAAAGCAGGTACATTGTAGCAATTACTTAATACAAAACCAAGCCTCAAAGACATCTACAAGTGAAAACCCTACGGCTGAGGCAGCATCCATAGCTCCTTCCAGACACGCAGTTCCACTTGTCCTTCCTTCAATGTACTACTGTTGCTTAGGCTCTGCATATTATAACAAATATCAGTGCCACAACCAGTATCCAATACCTTTAAGGTAGAACTTGAAGTAATAACATGAATACATGAGGAAGTAGTCTCATACATCATCTTCAACTCCTCATAATCTTCCATGAATTTAATGCAATCTCTCTTCCAATGCCCAGTCTCTTTACAGTAGCAGCACTTACCAACGTAAGATGTATCTGACTCGGGCTCAGAAGACACAGGCTTGCCATGATTCAAAATCTGGACAACTTTGTCTTCACCCTTGTCAGCACTAGGTTTAGTAAACCTACCCTTCTCCATTATGAGATTATACAGGGTACTCTTCACGTTTGGCTCAACTGTCTTGAGCATATCATGCAGTTCAGTCAGCGTCTTCGTTAAGCCTTTCTTGATATAGTTCCTTTTGAACTTATCATAGCTTGACGGCAGTGACTGCAGAATGATCTCAGTTGCCAATTCTTGGCTAACTGGATAATCCAGTTTCCTCAGGTTATCAATGTAACCCATCATTTTACTGACATGAGGACTCACTGGATGATCATTTGGTAGCTTGCAGCTAGTGAGAGACTTAACCAACTGGTATCTCTCCACTCTTACCTGCTCCTGAAATTTCAATTTCAGGCTGCTGATCATCTCTATTGGCGACTCCATGTTCTCATATTGCTTCAGCAAATCTGAGTCCATGGTAGCCAACATCAGACCATGCACATCTACCGCATCATTATAATGCTTATTCCAAGCATCATATACTGCATGAGAGGCATTGGACCCGATCCTCTCGGGGAGGGTTCTCTCAGGGACATAGTCCTTTCTCTCCTGCCTGAGGACTAGCCTCAGGTTCCGTGACCAAGTCAAGAAATTTGATACGTTCAGTTTGTCCATCTCAAGGACAGACCGGATCGAGAAAGTGTTTTGATTTTTTGTGCTAGTCATAACTGAAATTTAGAGATAAATAGAGTTTTAGTTATTTAGTTCATAAAAGAGTAATCTTAACAACTTATAAGAAAACTCGCATTGTATTCAAAATTTCTTTGTTTATCCTCATAAGAATACAATGATTCCGAGATCCATGTTAAACTAAAACCAAAGTGGGCCACTGGCCGTCACCCAGAATTAGCTAACTAGGTAAGCATACACACAGCTAGTTACAACTCATATAACTCTCGGTTGTGAATTGGACCCGAGGCCCAAATTCACCAGATGTCTCAAGGCCCGGGACTCCCGATGGCCCAGTCAAGGAAACCAATCTCTTACAGCCAAATAATCATTAAAGTCTGGGACTCCCAATGACAGTAATGACTATGTACTACTTTACTTACGCAAAAACAGACACCTCACACTGTAAGCCATATCTGTAATTGAATAAGCGTTAAGTAGCTGACAAGATTGGGCAAGACATCCAAGCTTGATATTTGTTTTGAGGATTTTAGGTTTTCCTTCCAAAAATAGAAGATTACTATTTTGGGAAACTTTTCATTTCAGGAAACTTACTAAATTTGGAAACTTTCTATTTCTAGAAATTTCCTATTTTCCAAAACATTCTTAATCTAGAAATTTCTAAACTTAGAAACTTTTTAATTTTGATTTTGGAAATAATTAGATATTTTATTAAAATTTTCGGTTGGGTCACAAATTATAGGCCCAATTCTTGGCCCAAGACCACAGAATTCCAATTAGCCCAATAATTTGACATAACCGAGTCGGTTCATTAATTCTGGTCCAAGACCAAATTAATTACTTAATCCAACTGGTTATTTACTAAACCAGACCAGCTCTAAATTATTTGGTCCAACCAAATCAAACTTAGACCAGCCTTCGGTTTAGGTTAAAATTCAATTTTGAATTTAAATCCGGTTTAACCAGAAATTAAATAATACCAATGTATTAAATAATTTCCAGCAAACCGCGATTTGGTTAACCGCTTGAACCACCAATTAAATTGGATCGGTTCGGTTAAGTCCAAAACCGGGAAGAAACGCCTTGCGTTTTAGCCAATTTTGACCTAACTTGCGGGATAAGGCAAAACCAACGACGAACCGCAATGGCCCAATGGCACGATTGGTTCGCGTCTCGGGTTAGGTAGGACGAACCGCGAGGCTCGGCTTAACCGAATGGCTACTCGCGGGTTGTGATGCTCTCTCGCCGGATGCTCGCGTCAAGCTCGACTGATCGGATCACATCGAGACACAGCGGGACGCGGAGCGGGACGGCTTGAGGCGATGAGCCGGGCCGATCAGCACATGCGATGTGCCCGATCGATTCACGCGACCACCTCGAACTCGTCACGCATACTGTCACGATCCATCCGGATCGATATGCGAAACGAGACAGCCCGGGAGAGCTGATGCGCTGAACGTGACCCGGGAGTCGATCGTGATACGATCATATCGATCGATACACGCATCTATCCCGCGATCGGTCTGCGCATCCGGACATGCGATCGATTCGACGCATCGCAGTCCGACGCATGCCGATCAACGGATCCGGCTATGCGATTTAGTTTTGTTAGTTTTTTTAAAGTTTTCTTAATCAAATTTACATTCAAATTCGATTCTACAAACATTAAAACAACCTATATGATCCAAACATGCAAAACCTAACGACCTAGGCTCTGATACCACTGTAGGAATATTTAGTCTCTTGGTTTAATTCTTTCAGTTAAACCTACTAACATATTCATCTAAGATCTAGGTGATTTGCATATGAATCATAAACGGATCGAGATCATTACCTTAATATTCAGTGCAGCGGATTGGTGGTAATGAAGAGATCACTGAGAGCTGATAGAAACCGGCTCCTCCTAGGTATCCACACGCTTACAAGCTACTGGATCAGGCTGCTAGACCAAGCTGGAACAACAGAGAAACAAGGAGGACGGCTAGGGTAGAAATTGCAGAAGCCTAGCCTAAAATTCGTCCCCTCCTTGGCTTTATATAGGTCCATTAAATGACCTAACAGCCTATTGGGCTTTTGGGCCCAAAGCCCAAATCAGACAAAAGACTGTATTTTGTCTGGCCCAATTCTCTGTACAAATACAGTAAATGCCTTGCATCTTACTGTATTAATTCCTTTTAACTTTCCCGTTAGCTATGGTGTGTGACCCTTTGGGATCATACAATACTGGTAATAAGTCCTAAACTTATAGATCAAGAGCGGGCTCTAGCAAGTCATCATGATCACCCAGTATTTATGACTTATGTCTGATCTCGACACTTATCATACTTTCTAGAGATAGTACAGTAGATTTCAGGACATTCCCAACAGTTCGCACCTGCCAGAACCACTACCGAAGGTACGTGAACTGACCAGGTCTCAATTCCCGAGGATCCAATCGGGTCGAAAGTACCAGAACGTATCCAATCACCTAGAATTGCGGGATCTAACGCACCCTAGAGTCCTAGTGCAGAAAAGTAAACACGCAGACTCGCTCGGACTCTAGAAATCAATCAGACTCGATCAACAATCAACCACACTCTCATCACCGCACCCCGCAAGTCTACACACACACCCGCACCACCGCTCGCTCGGCCCAACACCGAGACAATCTAATAGGCCTGCACAACAAAGCTTAACAGCCACAACCACGCAAGCACACAATACAAACAATCATCACACAAGCAAGCCTATTAGGGTTTCTAATGTCTTTTAACTCATTCACGTCCGCTACACTGGATTAGCGGATTGCTAACCCGTAGACGGCTCATCATCTCATTATCGTCCGCTACCTTGGATTAGCGAATTGCTAACCCGTAGACGGCTCCCAATCTCAACACTTTTCTTTTCTTAACCTTTCCTAGGTATATTTTATCAACTCCCCGATCCGTCGGTTTAGAGCTAGTAGCTTACTAAACTCCCCGACGTCTCGCCATTTAGTTATTTCATTCATTTCTTTACCATTGAACCTCAACCGGGTATCATTCTATATGTTATACGTTTGTTAAGATTACTTCCGTCTTTTATAGCGTCTTAATTCCCGTACTTAGATTCATTCGAGATCATTCTTCTCATACATAGATATATATGCATATACGGCCTTATCATACAACGACTATATGTATGCATCACACAACGTTACTACCAACCTAACGGCACACAACAAGTTTAATCCGTTTAATCTTACGATCCTAGTATGCGTCTCGAAACCCTAACCGGTTTATCGTTCATCCGTCAATTCAATTCTCAAACGCCATCAATTTATGTCCGGGTATGCAATTACTTAATCTACGGTTTCTCGTTTCGTGATCTATATGCAATACTACTCTACGGTGTTTTGAGCCGACTCACATTGCTATTATGACGACGGATGGACGGATTGACGGACTAGCGGAACAACGAGACCCGGCACGAACCCGACGCTAACCCGAACCTTCGCCGAACCTCCGTCTCTTTGACCCGACCTTGACCCGCACTTGACCATACCGTTGACCTTCGTGATTCCGACTGAGCCTCCGGACTAATCTCTTCTCTCTCTCCTCCGGTTCTCTTTCTCTTTCCTCCGGTTCTCTCTCTTCTGTCTCTCTCTCTTCCGGCTCTCTATCTTCCGGCTCTCTCTCTTCCGGCTCTCTCTCCCCCCACTTTCTCTTTCTTCTTTCTCTCTCTACTTTCTCTTTCTTCTTTCTCTCTCTACTTTGCCTCTCCTCTTTCTCTCTCTCTTCCTCTTCCTCCGGTCTTCTTCTTCTTCCTCCTCCTCCTCCTTCTTCTTCTTCTTCTCCGGCTTCCTCTTCTCCTTCTCCTCCTTCTCCTTTGCGCCTCCTCCTCTCTTCTTCTTCTCTTCCTTCTCTCTTCTTTCTCTCCTCTCCCTCTTCTTTTCTCTTGTGAGTTTTTGTTGTGAAGAAAATGGGAGGGGGAGAGGTCCTTTTTATAGCCAAAGGGAGTTAATCTCCACCCTCCACTTGTCTCCTCTCCACTCTCCTCTTATGCCACGACCCTAGGCCAGCTGTTGGCCAAAAACACTCCTTCTTATCCTCTTTCTTATCCTCATGAAGTCCAAGAAAAAGCCCATTGAGCTTGGTCCACAAAATGTTTTGTATATTCAATGTATCTTACCCACAAGGCCTCCTTTTGCCTCTTCTTGCTTCATTTCGTGGCTCAACTTGTAACTTGGCTTGAATTAGGTCCATAATAACTTCAGATATCAGCTCCAATCATCCCCAAACCAAGCCCAAGCTCCCATGAATTTATTTTGGAATTTTAGTCATTAATCACCCATTAATGATCTAAAATATATAACTTAATCTAGGCATTGAATATTGCTGAATCCTTTTAACCGTGGCTTCTACATCTTCTCATGAGGCTGTGGTCAAAATCGCATAATTTTTGGTGGAGTTTAGAAGGTCTTCTCGCTTGCCCGAACATTGTATCGGTTTCTCGGAAAAACCGGTATAATGTTTAATATTTTAAAAACTCTTTAGCTGCTTCTATAAATCCACCAATCCTCCTTTTCAGATTTCAGATGCTCGTAGATGAATTTAGCAATTTGAATCACTTCAAACGGACACCCGTAGCTCCCGTTATGAATTTTACAAGTTTTGTCGGTTTTATCGGTTTCCATTCCCGATAACCCGAAAACTCATCTACGGTCTCTCTCCACCATTCTTGATCTTCTAAATGTTTTCTTTCTTTAAAAATAATAACATTTGGCCCGTCCTAGCATCCGGCTCGTATTTTGGTAAATTTACCAAAATACCCCTTGACTTCTCAGAATTACGAAAATGCCCTCCGTTGGCTTTTCCGCTGCCCGTTGACCATTTCTTGATACATGGTATTACAACTGAGATCCCCGAGAGATCCTAAAATGGCAGAAACGGAATCATCACTATGGGAGGAAGCTCAACTAGCAGATATTGTAACCTCACAAGATAGGAAGGATAACATTCACCAAAATGAAGAATTATTATATCAACAAGGATATTGGTGTTTTATAGACGGTTCTTGGAAAGAAGGGGATATGTACTCAGGTCAAAGTTGATATAATAGTGATGGAGGAGACATGAACAAGATGATGGGGACAATGAACATTAGGCATAGTCTTTCACCGTTACATGCAGAATTTGAGATACTTATATTTGGGCAATAGAATATATGAATGTACTACAATATACAAAAGTTACCTTTGCAACAATCTGTTCTGAGCTGGTGAAGATTGTGTCGGCATCAAAGAAATGACCAGCTTTTTCGATTCATCTAGAAGAGTACGAGAGCCGCAAAGATCACTTCAAGAGATTCACGCTCAAGCTTATCTCATGCACACAAAATTCAAGGGCGGACAAGTTAGCAAAAGCTGCTCGCGTTCAGCCATTTTATATTATCTATGTTGAATCGGAGCCACCAACTTGGGCGACTGAGTAGAAATTAGATTTCATTCTATTGTTGACAAAAAATGTAGTTATGTTACATATAACCCTTGTTCGGAAACTCGCTAGGCGCTATACGCGCGGTTAGAGATGTCAGACGGGCCAACCCCAGCCCAAATAGCCCAACCCAATGCGGTTTCAGTTTTTTCTCGGGTTTGGCGGGCCGGCCCGCGCGGGTTGCGGTTTTAAATCCTATAGTCCAAGCCCAACCCGATTGTATTTTACGGGTTAGCGGGCTGACCCGCGGGTTCTTGTCACATTAGTTTCTATTCGATTGTATGTTTGTAATTGACTACAAACTTACGTCATTTCTAGTTATTATACTTGTTTTGATGACATTTTCATACTTGTTGCTGATTTCCTTACAAAATACACTTTTGAGTTCTGCATAAAATTTTGAAATGCCATAATTATTGAGTGGAGGGTGAATATAAATGATTTAAAACAATAGTTACTACGTAAACTTTACGGATACAAGACATGAACCCATCTACAGACAACAAGATGACATATAATTGTTTGTAACAAGGCGTTTGATAAGTAGCAAGTCAACTGACGAAGGATGGTGCTTTGTCTCGATTGGAAATGGGGGCATCGCATCAGTTCTTCGAGTAAATTTAACAGTGACATTTTCCCTACATTAAATAAAAAATTGAACAGCTTAATAATGCTGCACGTAAACAGATATAGCTATGTGACAGAGCAGCAAGAAGACAGAGAGAGACAAATATCATACTCGGGTGTTTCTGAAATAAATCTGAATAGAAACTGCGCATAAGGAGTAATAACATCCATTTGGCGCATGTAGTGCAAGATCTTTGACTGGAAAAAAAAAGATAAAATGTGTTAGACATTTGTGCAAGCAAAAAAAATTATCTAAGGAATTGGCTTGTACTTCACTGGCACGAGCTTCCTTTACTAACATTTTCTACATAGCAGGGAACAAGTACCAAAAATCAGAATTGTTAATAATTCAGAAGATTGCAGAGCAATGAAACTTCCTGAACATTTGATCAAAAAATTCTTAAAAGTACAAGGATTTAACCAGACAGACTGAGATAATAAGAAGACCAGAGCAATTAACATAGAACTCGACGCACCTTACGGGCCTTCTCCGTCTCATAGTCATCATACAGCTGCGTGTCAACACATCATAAAAATTTATCGATAACAACTCCGATACCATTTAAATTCACAATTAACAACTCAGAGAACACAAGTAAAAATTCACAATTTTAAATCATATTTCACACATGACAAAACCCGATGGCCAAAATTAGAGAGAACGAGTTTATCTTTGTGTCAAAAACTTGCTGATCGAACTGAATGTCTGATGATTGCGATGAAGATCCGGAGCCGCCAACTTGTTATTTCTGATAGAGAAGAAATTTGAAAACCCCAAGTCCCCAATCAATTAGACAAATACGATGACCAAAACATAGGAAGAACCATGCATCGAGAATGATCAATCTCTCATTCCCAAACCAATTTTCACACAGAAGAATCATCTCCGTCAATTGAAGTAATCAAAATCAAGAGATGAAGAATCAATATCAATTTATGCGGGTGGACCGCGAACCCGTTACGGGTTGACCCGCACAACCCGAAAACCGCACGGATCTAACCCGCGAGGCCCGCAAATATTTGGGCCTAAAATTTCTTGTCCAAGCCCGCCCCGATGCTGTCTTACTTGGGCCGGACCCGCGGGTCAAAACCCAATTTGACATCTCTACGCGCGGTTTACATGGGCCTAGCGAGTTACCGAAAAATCGAGAAAAACTCAGAGAGTACGCGGGGCAGAATTTTTTTGATAATTTATTATTTTTAAATATTTTTATTTATAATATAACAAATAAAATTATGTATGAACAAAATTAATAGATATAGACTATATATATTGACTATGTGCAATAAACATGTTGATGAGGATTGGTCTAGTGGCTACCAATGTGAATCACAAACGCTCACGTGCTTGGTTCGAGGAGCATATGTAGGATTATGTGTGTTCATTGGTGTAATTCACAGGTTACAACCTAGCACATAATCATCTAGGATCTAGGTGATTTGCAGTTGAATCATAAACAGATCAGATTCATTACCTTATGTTGCAGCGGATTGAACAAGGGAATGAAGAGATCAGTTAGAGCTGATTATCACCGGCTCCTCCTAGGTATCCACACGCTTACAACCTACGAATCAGGCTGCTAGACCAAGCTCGGAATCAACAGAGAGAGAGAAAGAGAGAGGACGGCTGGAGCTCAGAAAATCGCAGACCACTAGGGCTTCCTGCGCCTCTCCTCTTCCTTATATGGGCCCAAGTAATTAAACTAATGGCTCATTAGGCTTTTGGGCCCAAGGCCCAAATCAGACAAAAGGCTGTATTTTGTCTAGCCCAATTCTCTGTACAAATACAGTAAATGCCTTGCATCTTACCGTATTAATTCCTTGTTAACTTTCCCGTTAGCTATGGTGTGTGACCCTTAGGGATCATACAATACTGGTAATAAGTCCTAAACTTATAGATCATGAGCGGGCTCTAGCAAGTCATCATGATCACCCAGTATTTATGACTTATGTCTGATCTCGACACTTATCATACTTTCTAGAGATAGTACGGTAGATTTCAGGACATTCCCAACAATCTCCCACTTGTACTGGAATCCTACATTCCCTAATCCTTTTGTCTCAATATCTCGATCTGGCATAAGGCAATATGCGTGTCATCCTTATATAGCCAGACCATGTTCATCGGACCAGATTTGATACTGACAATGCAAACGACTTGGGCAAGTCCGTTTGGGAGTGGCCACTCTCTTACCAGCTATCAAGTCTCCGATTGGCCTAGAGATATTACCTCCGTTAAACGGCAGGGACAAATCCCATCTTGTTCCATCACTATGAACTACACACTTCATAATACACCCAACCAAGGTCCTTATAGCTCCCAGTTACGAAACAGCGTTAGACAATGATCAAAGCGCATCAATCCATGTGCAGCCACATGCATGCGAACTCAGGTCTAAGGACTATACTCTATAGTCGTATATGAGAACCTCTTATGACACAAATATTAATATCTTGTAGAGTTCTCATCAGCGGGCCATGTCCGGTCATATGCTCCCCTACATATACCTATGTGTCGACTTTGATGCCGCGCATCTATGACCCCTCGAAACTTGGTCATAAGTCTCAACACAATCTAGTCTCAAGTGGTTGTTGGTGTTCCAATTTCAACAACCTTCGACTATGGACACTATGATTTATGTCATTTCGTTAAATATGGGGTTTCAGGATCAAGTCTACTCATGTACTTCGATGGCCCATATATAATGACATGAATCATTTTGGAACGATTATTTTATATCACAGTTAAAAATAATCCAGAAATAAAAATTTCATTAACATTTAAAAATGTTTACATGAACCAATCAAAATAACTAAATAAAGCCCTCACAACTCCCACTCAACAAGAGATTACATTTGAATATCTCTAATTCCTACAGCAGCAGTATGCAACTCGTGCTTAGGTATCGGGAGTGGCTTTGTTAACGGGTCAGCCACGTTCTCATCAGTGGGAACTCTGCTGACCATCACTTCACCTCTATTCACTATATCACGAATCAGGTGATACCTTCTCATAATATGTTTGGATTTCTGATGATGTCTCGGTTCCTTGGCTTGAGCAATTGCACCATTGTTGTCACAATACAGTGCTAGAGGCTCAGTGGCATTTGGGAATACACCGAGTTCAATCAAGAAGTTCCTTATCCAAACTCCTTCCTTCGCGGCTTCTGAAGCAGCGATGTATTCAGCTTCAGTTGTGGAATCTGCCACGGTGCTCTGCTTGGAGCTCTTCCAACTTACTGCACCGCCATTCAGACAAAAGATGTAACCAGACTGTGACCGGAAATCATCTTTATCTGTCTGAAAACTTGCATCCGTGAATCCACTCATTTCAAGCACTTCACTTCCTCCGTAAACCAAGAATTTGTCCTTAGTATTCCTCAAATACTTCAGGATATTCTTTACGGCAATCCAGTGATTCTCACCTGGATTAGACTGGTACCTACTCGTCATGCTAAGTGCATAAGCAACATCAGGACGAGTACATATCATGGCATACATGATAGATCCTATAGCCGAAGCATAAGGAATCCTACTCATGCGCTTAAGCTCATCAGGTATTTTTGGACACTGATCCTTGCTTAGTGTAGCACCATGTATCATTGGCGTGAATCCTTTCTTGGATTTATCCATTCCGAATCGATGCAGGATTTTGTCTATATAAGAATCTTGACAAAGTCCAATCATCCTTTTAGATCTGTCTCTAAAGATTCGGATTCCAAGAACATACGCGGCTTCATCCATGTCCTTTATGGAAAAGCAACTTCCCAGCCAGTCTTTAACAGACTTCAGCATTGGAATATCATTTCCAAGAAGCAATATGTCATCGACATATAGGATAAGAAACGCCACTTTGCTCCCACTAGTTTTCTTATACACACATTGTTCTTCCTTGTTTCTGATGAAGTCAAAGTTCTTTATTGCTTCATCAAAACGAAGATTCCAACTCCTCGATGCTTGCTTCAATCCATAAATGGATTTGTGAAGCTTGCATACTTTCCCAGCATTCTTAGGATCAATGTAACCGTCAGGCTGTGTCATGTACACATCCTCCTCCAAGATTCCATTCAGGAAGGCGGTTTTCACATCCATCTGCCAAATCTCATAATCATAATAAGCGGCAGTTGCTAGGAGAATCCGAATTGATTTCATCATGGCCACTGGTGAATAGGTTTCATCATAGTCTATACCATGAATTTGCTTGAAACCTTTTGCCACCAACCTGGCCTTGTAAATCTGGACATTCCCATCCATATCAATCTTCTTCTTGAAGATCCATTTACACTCGATGGCTTTTGCACCAGCGGGTAAATCAACCAGTGAAAACACTCGGTTGACAGACATGGAGTCCATCTCGGATTCAGTGGCTTCACGCCACTTTAAGGAGTCAGGGCCCATCATGGCTTCTGTAAAGTTCGAGGGTTCATCACCGTCAATGATCAAAAGATCATGGCAATTAGTCACGAGGAATCCCTGATATCTATCAGGTTCATGACGGATCCTTCCGGATCTTCGAACTTCAGGTACTGCAGGTTCAGGTTCTATTACAGCTTCATGTAATTCATCCTGCTGTTCTTCCTCATTAGGTTGAACAGGTTCCTGTCCTTCTTGAATTTCATCAAGTTGTACCTTACTCCCACTATCTTTCTTAGAGAGAAATTCCCTCTCAAGAAAAGTGCAATCCCGAGCAACAAAGATCTTGTTCTCGGATCGCATATAGAAGTAATAAGCCTTGGTATCCCTAGGATAACCAATGAAGTAGCATTTGTCAGATTTTGGTGTAAGCTTGTCTGAGATTAATCTTTTGACATAGGCTTCACAACCCCAAATTCTGAGAAAAGACATTGTTGGAGCCTTTCCAGTCCATAACTCATATGGTGTCTTTGCTACTGATTTTGATGGCACTCTGTTCAGTGTGAACGTTGCGGTCAGCAAAGCATATCCCCAAAGGGATATAGGAAGGTCTGTGTGACTCATCATGGATCGGACCATATCTAACAATGTCCGATTCCTTCTCTCAGATACACCATTCCACTGAGGTGTTCCAGGAGGTGTGAGTTGGGAGATGATCCCACACTCACTCAGATGATCACGGAATTCCTGGCTCAAGTATTCTCCTCCTCGGTCCGACCGAAGAGCCTTAATACTCTTACCAAGCTGGTTCTGTACTTCATTCTGGAATTCTTTGAACTTTTAAAGGTTTCCGACTTATGTTTCATCAAGTAGACATATCCATATCTACTGAAATCATCAATGAATGTAATGAAGTACTGATAGTTTCCTCTAGCATTTGTGGACATTGGGCCACACACGTCAGTATGTATCAGGCCCAATAGTTCACTGGCCCTTTCTGTGGGTTTATTAAAAGGGGCCCGTGTCATTTTGCCCATTAGGCAAGATTCGCATTGCTCACAAGACTCAAAGTCAAATGAGCCCAAGAGTCCATTTGAATGGAGCCTCTTGACGCGTTTCTCACTAATGTGCCCCAAACGACAATGCCAGAGAAACGTTTCATTTTCTTCGTTAGATTTGAACCGTTTTGTATTAATGTTATATACTGGAGCAGATTGATCCAGCATGTACAGCCCATTAATAAGAGGGGCACAACCATAGAACATATTATTGAGATTAAAGGAACACAATTTATTCTTAATAGAAAAATCAAATCCTTGTAAATCCAATAATGAAACTGAAATGATATTTCTGCTTATAGCAGGTACAAAATAACAATTCTCAAGTTCTAAAATCAATCCAGAAGGTAAAGACAACAAGTAAGTGCCAACGGCCAGTGCTGGAACCTTCGCTCCATTGCCAACTCGTAACTCTACTTGCCCTTGCTTCAACCTTCTACTGTTGCTGAGCGCCTGCATATTAGTACAAATATGAGCCCCACATCCAGTATCTAATACCCAAGTGGTATTATCAGAAGTAGTAGTATTTACTTCAATAACAAAAATACCTGAAGCAGTAGTCTCCAAGGACTTCTTCTTCTTCTTCAGACTTTCCTGGTATTTCTTACAGTCCCTGCGATAATGCCCTGCCTCTTTGCAAAAGTGGCAGATATCAGAAGGCCCAGCTTTAGACACGGGCTTGGGCTTGGCCTTTTCGACTGCCTTGCCCTTTCCCTTGTCTGCAGCGGATTTCTTGAAACCCTTGCCCTTCTGCACCATGAGTACAGACGGCTCCTTGGCCTTCTTCAGATTAGGTTCTGCAGTCTTGAGCATACCATGTAGCTCAGGCAAAGTCTTTATCAACCCATGCATATTATAGTTCAAGATGAACTGGTCATATGCAGGAGTAAGAGACTGCAGAACGATATCACAAGCAAGCTCTTGGCTTATAGGACAGTCGAGTCTAGTCAAATGATCGAGATAACCCATCATTTTCAGAACATGTGGACTCACTGCTGTATCCTTAGCCATTTTACAGTCCAAGAGATTCTTTACAGTTTGGAATCTCTCTGTACGAGCCTGCTCCTGAAACAACGCTTTCAGGTTTGCCATCAGTTCCATGGGACAAGTCAGGCCTTCCCACTGCATCTGCAGTTCGGGAGCCATTGTCGCCAACATTAGGCAAACCACGTCATTAGCATCTGAAGAATGCGTATCCCAAGCATTCTTCACAGCTTGTGCGGCATTATTCGCAGGTCTAGGAGAGAGAACTCTTTCAAGGACATAAGCCTTCTTCTCCTGCCTGAGCACAAGTCTCAGGTTCCTGGACCAGTTCAGGAATTTTGATCCGTTCAGTTTGTCCTTCTCAAGGGCAGACCGGATCGAGAAAGTGTTTTGAGTTGTTGTGCTTGACATAGCTGAAATTATGAGACAATAGAGTTTTAGTTATTTAGTTCATAAAAGAGTAATCTTAATAACTTATAAGAAAACTCGCATTGCATTCAAAATTTCTTTGTTTAACCTCATAAGAATGCAATGATTCCGAGACCCATGTTCAACCAAAACCAAAGTGGGCCACTGGCCGTCACCCGGAATTAGCTTTACTTGGTAAGCATACACACAGCTAGTTATATCTATATAACTCTCGGTTTTGGATTGGGCCCAAGGCCCAATTCACCAGATGTCTCAAGGCCCGGGACTCCCGATGGCCCAGTCAAGGAAACCAATCTCTTACAGCCAAATAATCACTAAAGTCTGGGACTCCCAATGAAATTAGTGACTATATACTACTTTACTTACGCAAAAACAGACACCTCACACTGTAAGCCATATCTGTAATTGAATAAGCGTTAAGTAGCTGACAAGATTGGGCAAGACATCCAAGCTTGATATTGGTTTTGAGGATTTTAGGTTTTCTTTCCAAAAATAGAAGATTACTATTTTGGGAAACTTACTTATTTTAGAAACTTTCTAAATTTAGAAATATACTAAAAATAGAAATTTCTAATTTAATATTTTATTAAAGTTTTCGGTTGGGTCACAAATTATAGGCCCAATTCTTGGCCCAAGACCACATAATTCCAATTGGCCCAATAATTTGACATAACCGAGTCGGTTCATTAATTCTGGTCCAAGACCAAATTAACTACTTAATCCAACTGGTTATTTACTAAACCAGACCAGCTCTAAATTATTTGGTCCAACCAAATCAAACTTAGACCAGCCTTCGGTTTAGGTTAAAATTCAATTTTGAATTTAAATCCGGTTTAACCAGAAATTAAATCATACCAATTGTATTAAATAATTTCCAGCAAACCGCGATTTGGTTAACCGCTTGAACCATAATTATTCAATGATTGATTTTGACTTTTCCAAATCGATAATTGCTTTTGACTTATCAATTCGATTTATGACATTCAAATAAGACAAAATCATGATCCTTAACAAACCGTAACAAATCGATTCTTATAATATCTTCAATAAGAGATTTTGACTTTTCCAAAACAAAATTGTCACGTTCACATTAAGATCAAGACAATCACTTATGGACAAAACGATTCACTTATGATCATGAAACAAAGTCAACAATTGAAGATGACAATCACTAAAGACAAAAACGATTTTGATTATTGACAAACCTATCATGACATAATCGATCACTAATTCAATTCAATAATTGATCATTCTTACGATCCAAAAGTCAACAAGCGAAGGTCTTATTATTGAAACAAAGTCAAAAGCGATTATGTCAAAAGCGATTGATACAAACGATTTCATATTAGGGTTTTACAAGTTCTAATCAAATTTCTTAAGCCAAATTCGATTCTTAACATTAAAACAACCTAAATATGATCCAAACAGCAAAAACCTAACAACCTAGGCTCTGATACCACTGTAGGATTATGTGTGTTCATTGGTGTAATTCACAGGTTACAACCTAGCACATAATCATCTAGGATCTAGGTGATTTGCAGTTGAATCATAAACAGATCAGATTCATTACCTTATGTTGCAGCGGATTGATCAAGGGAATGAAGAGATCAGTTAGAGCTGATTATCACCGGCTCCTCCTAGGTATCCACACGCTTACAAGCTACGAATCAGGCTGCTAGACCAAGCTCGGAATCAACAGAGAGAGAGAAAGAGAGAGGACGGCTGGAGCTCAGAAAATCGCAGACCACTAGGGCTTCCTGCGCCTCTCCTCTTCCTTATATGGGCCCAAGTAATTAAACTAATGGCTCATTAGGCTTTTGGGCCCAAGGCCCAAATCAGACAAAAGGCTGTATTTTGTCTAGCCCAATTCTCTGTACAAATACAGTAAATGCCTTGCATCTTACCGTATTAATTCCTTGTTAACTTTCCCGTTAGCTATGGTGTGTGACCCTTAGGGATCATACAATACTGGTAATAAGTCCTAAACTTATAGATCATGAGCGGGCTCTAGCAAGTCATCATGATCACCCAGTATTTATGACTTATGTCTGATCTCGACACTTATCATACTTTCTAGAGATAGTACGGTAGATTTCAGGACATTCCCAACAGCATAGACCTCCATTTTGTCACTTTTTGCAGTTTTTAGGTTAAATGACAGAGAAATGACTATCATACCCTCATTTTCAACATTTTTCTCTGCGATTTTTTTTACCAACAACCGCCATTCCTATTTTTTCCCCTTGATTTCATTGTTTTCTTTTGCTAGTCTTATGAAATTAAACCTAAATCTAACAGATCTGTCGAATAAACAATGATTTCGAACTTAAAATCTACAAAACATGTAATTTTTATTTTTGTCGGTTAATTGACCGACTTGGGTCAAATCGCGGCGGCAAGGAGCCGCTAAGTGCTTTTCTGGCGACTAACCGGCCGCGGAGAGCGCGTTTTAGAACACTGCCAATAACTATATATGTATAGTATAAATTAAATTTTATATTAATTTTAATTTAAAAACTCAATTACTTATTAAAATGGAGAAGAATAAATTTCATGCAATCTTGATTAATTAGAAGAAAAAAAGTTATGAGTGAAAATAGTTGTCCAAAAGTAGTTGTATCTTGTAGAAATGAATAAAGAAAATGAGTGAGTACTCACGTTTGAATATTATCATAAACGCATGTGCTGATGTATGGTGTTTATTAATTATTAGAAAATTCAATTTAAAAAAGAACAATTCACTGCGGTTTTTAGTTAAAACCGCTGGTAAATGAGTGATACAATTCTGAAGTACGGACTATTGCCATTATGTTCATGAAATCCGCGTTTCTTCTTCTTCTTCTTTTTTCAGAAAAAGCCTTGCAGTTATTGAATTGTGTTGATTAATGTATTCTAAATGGGGTCCATAGAAAACATACCGCAATTAACAAAACCGTGGTTGCCATTCATTACCTACGGACATAAGAGGAGTGCAAGTTCCCGTCAAAATGGACATAAGTTTATAAGGGACCCGGATGGATCGAAATTGCCCAACTAGACCCGGTGGAAAGCTGAGCAGAGAAGAGAAAGTGAGGGACCTACTCACTACAATTATGAGCGGTGGCATGGTGTCAGTAATGTACAGTGTCATCACCTCACTTTCTGATCGTTGGATTTCGCTTCTCTTTATACTTTTCGACAAAAGAGAGAAAAATGGATTACATTTCTTACAAGAACTATCAACTGGTGAATCATATTGTTTATAAGATACAAGCTTTAACAATTTGGTTAAAAGATTTCTAAATATAATATTTTGATGTATTTCAAATTGAGAAACTTTTTACTAGAGTGAGTGCTATCGGAGAACAACTCGACGATTTACGTATTTCTTTATATATATAAAATTCAATAAACAGTATATGCAAGCATATGGAAAATATAGTTTAATATTTAGAATCTCTATTCAAAACCTAAACAATTTAAATGTTTTAAATGTTTATAATGTATATATTTATATATGTATTATAAATTTTATAACTTAATAGCTATGATATCATTATTATCTTAATTATTAAAAACAGAACAAAATAAAATATCATGATTGTGCTAATTATTTATTTGAATATTGTTATTGATTATTGTCTATAAAATCAAAAAAAGAAATAGAAATAAATATTTATTAAAAGAATGTAAAATTTGCTAAGCTAATTGTTTTTTTTACTATCACAATATGATCAAATTCTATTATAATAGATCAAATTCTATTGTAATAGATCAAATTCAATTATTTATAAATTAAGGGTGTCAACAGGGCCGGCCTAACGAATATAGTGGCCCCAAGCAAAAAAATCTATGGTAAAATTACAAATTGATTTTAATATTTGTTATCCAGAATCTCAAGTTAAATTAGCTTTAAAATATGTGTAAAATTACATGTAACATTTTGTAAACTTCATCTCTATGTGAAAAAACAATTTTTGTGATCTAAAATACATAATTATTATCATAAAAATTACAAATTGGTGGCCTCTAAATCTGGGGAAAAAAATTGGTGGCCCTAAGCGGCTGCTTTGCTGGCTTGTCCTCTGGGCCGGACCAGGGTATCAAAATGGATAAACCATCCCAAACGAATCCATATCTAAATGGATTGTTTTTATTGGATAATGGATTAATCCAACTCATTAACTAAATGGATTGAATTAATTCATAACTCATTTAAATTAATGGATTAATGGTTTAATGAATTGATCCATAAATAAATTTTATTAAAAATACAAATATTTTAAAACTAAATTATAACTAAAAGAATAAGGATGATATTATGTAAAACAATGTTTATAATTATCAATACTATTAAAAATGGATTAATTTGAAGACTAACATTTACTTGACGTGTATATTACAAAATATGCCATTAAAATTAATAAATATATTTATCAATCATTAAGGGCATATTTGAAATTAGTAAATTTGAACTATATATCTACTAAATATTTTATAATTAATGATTTTATTCTAAAATATATTTATAATATCTTTTAATATTTTTTGTTTTAAATATAAATATATATTTTATTCTAATAAATCATATAAAATATTTTATTTCTTAAAAAATTATTAATTTCGTATTTATTATTAAAATTTACTATAAAATAAATTTATTACTCCATATGTTCCTTAATAATTGATGTTTAGAATTTTCACACAAATTAAGAAATAATTAATATTTAGTTATAAATGCATATTTTCATTTATTAAAAAACTTTCCAATAACTATTAACCAGTAGCAATTAAATATAGTTTTTGAAATTCAAATTTTGTAAACATTAATTATTAACTACTATTAACCAGTAGCAATTATCTATACTATTAAAAATAAACTTTGCCAATTAGAATATAAATATATATTTTATATTATAAAAAATCTTACAAAAACATTTTTAATTTCTTGATTTCTTAAGAAAAGTAATTATTAAATTCTTACTCCCTTTGTCTAAAAATAAACCAAGTTTAAAGTTTTTACACACAAATTAAGAAATCATTAAATTTATATTTTTTCTAAACCAAAATATCATTTATTACTAGTTTAAAAAAATCAATCAATCATAAAATAATTTGCAGAATATAAATGGTCAAAAACTAAAACAGATAATAAATTTTACATTGAAAATTGAACATATGATTTATATTTAGACAAAAAAATCTCTTAAACTTGATATGTTTTTAGACAGAGGGGGTATTTATTATTAAAATTTATTAAAAATAATCTTAATTATATTTTTATCTATAAAATAAACATAAAATCTTTATATTTAGACAATTATAAACCATGTTGAATTATGAAAAAGGGGTTAATATTAAATTAACCAATTTTAATTATCTATACTATTAAAAACAATATTTGTCTACTGGAAGACGGGTTGAAAAATAGATTAACCAATTCAATTATCTATACTATTAAAAACAAACTTTGCCTATTTTAAAACGAGTTGAAAAATATATTAACCAATTTCAACTATATATACTATTATAACATGGTTTAAAATATAAATTAATCTGTTTTGATTATAAAAGTATTTTAAAAATTATATTCATAAGTTAAAAATATGAATTAACTAATATTAATTATAGAAACATTAAAATAAATTTAAACCAATCCAAAAATGTTAAATGAAGGGTTATCATATTTTGATTTTTTATAAATCTGTAATTATATTTATATAAAATTATAAATTTAATTATTAAAATTTTAAAAACACAAATAAATATCATATATGAGCATATGATGTTCTATAAAAATAAATAATTTAAATCAGCGCAATACATATTAAATTTATATCACATGGCTTTTATAATAACTATTTTTTTTAGAAACAAAATATTATAAAATAATTTTTGAACAAAAAACTTATTAAATACATTCCGCATTAAGCATCTAATCATTATAATATTCAGTTAAAAAATTGTGTATATAATTAAAAACTTACTATAAAAACAAAATAGATTAAAAATTATTATTTTTGAAAGAAAAATATATCCGCGCTTTTTAGTGCGGATAAAAATCTAGTACTAATTTAAAACTAACAAATGAAACTAATTTAAATCCTGAATTGCGACCAAGAGTCAACTCCTTTGACCTACATCGATGGAACTTGTGATAACTCGTCTCAACATCAACCTCGACGGGAAGTCACTTGATCGGAAAATCGACGAAAAAGCCATTTTCATAATTTTGGAAAGATGTGGACCGGAGAAGCTTACGGAGGGAAAAATAATTCTCGGATAGTATTTGAGAATTATTTAGAATACAAAATATTGAAGATGGAATTTTTAGAAGGAAATTAGGGTTTATCGGGAAATATAACCGATAAACCGTAAAAAAACCTACGAGGAGCATATTTTGGTGATTTCTAGTCTACGGGGAGCCAGCAGATTGTCTTCTTCTATGAAGATAAACCTATTGAGACTCTCCCTAATAAAACGACAGTTACACAATCTATGTTTATTGCTTGGATGATTGCATGTAGGAATATCTTAAACTTGCAAAGGACCTCACTTATGCTCAATTTCCAACCAAATTTTTTTGGATATCCAAAGTGAGGGCATGAAAACCAAGGCAGAAAAGGCAAGGACAAACAATAGGAAGAATTGCTCATGTGAGTCTCGCATGCGGTGAGTTGTATTATTTAAGGGTACTTTTAAACAACATAAAAGGTCCAACATGTTATGATGATATAAAGACATTTGAAGGCATTATCTATAATAGTTTTAAATAGGCATGTGATGCTCAAAGATTGCTTGATGATGATAAGGAATTTATTCTAGCCATCGAGGAAGCAAGTAAATGGGCAAATGGAAATTATTTTTTTAGATTACTTTGTTCAAATGTTAATTACAGACATTATTCAACAACATGGGAATATCTAATAGAAGACATTCTAATTGGTGGGAGGAGGAATAAACAAAACCTGGTACGTAATAAAAATCAAGACATTATTCATATTATTTCATATATAATAGATTGGAAGTCACATATATTTTGTTTAACTAAAATATATGTAAATTTGTAGTATTTATAAATGTGTATTTTATCTTGGAGTATTGGTTTTAAGTGATGATAAAAGAAAAAACATTGCTTTAACAAGAATTTAAAAAATGTTGCAAAGTTATGGTCGATCACTCACTAAATGGTCATATATGCCATTTTCAGAATATTATGAGGCGTACAACGACAACCGTCTTATAGATGATGAAAAGAATTATATCACTGATGATGAAAGAAAGGAAGACGAGATACTTCTTGCCATGATAACAGATCATCAAATGATACTATATGAAACTATATTGGATGCAGTTTTGAATGATAAATGAGGAATGTTTTTCCTCTATGGTTTTGGAGGTACATGCAAAACTATTCTTTGGAGTTTTTTTTTCTGCATCCATTCGTTCCAAAGGTCTAATTGTGATCAATACTGCTTCAAGTGGGATTGCTGCTCTATTGTTGAAAGGTGGGAGAACCTCACATTCAAGATTTGCAATTCCTATTGATCCAGACTAGTTTACATTTTGCAATATGAAGCCAGGATCTGATCTCGCTGAATTGATGAAAGTTTCTAATCTTTTAATTTGGGATGAAGCTCCTATGATGAGTAAACACTGTGTTGAGAACTTAGATCGATGTTTATGTGATATTATCAGATAAAAGGAGGATAGACCATTTAGAGGAAAGGTAGTTGTTTTCGGTGGTGTGACATATTCTTCTAGTTATTCGAGGGGGAGGTAGATCCAGAACTTTGATGTGATCTTTAATCTTCATAGGGATAGATACACCATTACTCCGGAAAAGTTAATTATGGAGGACCAAACTAAAATCTCAAATTGTGCCATTGTTGTTTATGATGAGGTTTATGATTTTGTAATGATCCAAGACATATTAGAACGCTCAATCTCACCAAAGTACACTATTAGTATGTTTTCTTTCATGCATGTCTAATTTTCTTATAATGAACGAATATTTTATAGTTCATGCATAATTTTACAATAAGTTTCTGGTTTTTACTATTTTTTTTTGTAAATGAGATTGGATGCATAAAGTTTGTTGGTCATTTAGAATCAGTTGAATATGATATAATCGAAAGGAGATACATCTCTTCAGATTTGTTGAAATAAATTTGATTTCATCTCAGAGAAATGAAGTAAGAAACTTAAGTATCATTGGTTTATTTAAAAATATTAATAATATTTTACCTGAGATACCATTTATCTTTCTTTTTGGATCAGATATTATTATCTATCGATTAATTAATTTTCCTCGTTTTAAAAAATATTGCAAAGTGGGAAATACATAAAATTCTTGGCTACGGGTCAACATGCAATGAAATTTTATGAATTCTGGACTCTACTATGAATTATGAATCCATTGTTGTTTTGAGGATTTGGCGAGTGAATAATACTTTGAGTAAGTAATAATGTCTTATAATCACTTTTATTATTACCATTTTTAGTCTAATGAAATTTTCATGCTTTATGTAAGAACTCATATCTTAATGTTTTGTTTAAATTACTCCATTTTCCAATATTCAATTATTATATCACAACTTCTATTTGATCCAGATATGGAAGAGGTTCATCAGATGAAACAGTGGTACATATATGACCAATTATCATTTGTCATATATACATCAACACAACTTGCTAACTAAATTTTCTTTCATTCATCTCTTTTAGGAGTTACTTCACCAAAGCCACTGGATCTCATTTCAACCCTTGAGCATGTCGTCAACTCTATTTCATAGATTTATCCATGATGCGTCTAATTTTAATTTTTTTTGTTATGATTTTTGTTTTATTTTCATATTTTTTGAAATGTCCTATATAGGGCTCAAACATTTTGTGGATTTAAGTTAATATTTTCTACTAATTTATTTTTATATTTTTATCGGTGTTATTTGAAATTTGATTATTATTGTAATTATTGTAGGGTATTTAAATGCAAACAGATAAATACAAATTTAAACCAAAATAAAATAAAATACATGTTATTGTCTATGATGATGTATAGAAAAAAAAAGTTCTATATTGCATAATACTCAAACAGTTCGTTGATTTTTGGAATAAGTTGTGATATGCTATTGATTAACCAAAATATGAGATTAATTTTAATTTCGGTCACTATGAAACCCATTATGTAAACATGTTAAGAATGTCGGAAGGTCCGTTAAAAGCCCTTGATCTATGTCTAAAATATTAGAAATCTACATCGTTAATATCGAAACCAAAAATAAAACATCTAATAATACCATCGAATGACAGAATAAGTTCAACGCCTCTGTCGCTAACCTACTTCATGCTGCTTAATTCGCTGCATCAAGGATTAAATCAGAGGTATTTTAACACTCACTTTATATTCAATTTTTGTTTATAAATTAACATCTTCGATTCGAATTTGATTTAGTGTTTTTGATAACTTTAAGATACAAATTCAAACAACATTGTGTGATTGTTTTGTTGGGATTTTTGTTTGCTTATATTGACAAGGTTCTGATGTTACCAATTATTTTGGGTTTTTATGTTATGATTTTTGGGTGATTCATGTCGGTAGATTAAGTTCACAAGACAAAACAACATTGAGAATGGGAAACCCTCATTTTGTCAAGCCTCTTCTTCCCGGTTTTATTTCGGGTGTGGTATGTAATCTTAGTTCTTTCTCTCACTTTCTCTACATATGTATTGTTTAATTACTTTTGAAAAATATGTTTTCATTTTGGGCTTGCAGAATATCCCAAAAAAGTTCTTCAAAGAAATTATGCATGGAAGAACTAATGTTACAACGGGGAAACTCACTTCCGATACTTCTAATCGAAAATGGCCTATCAAACGAGTCGGCGATAGACTAACTGAAGGGTGGAAAGAGTTTGCACAGGGACATGATTTCCGAATGGGAGACATTTTAATTTTTGAGCACTATGGAGATGTCGATATCCATGTACATGCCTTCAGACCAAGGCTCCAACGAAAGATTAAGGTTCCAACGAAAGATTAAGAGGATAAAATGAGTAAGTTATATTATGTTGTCTTTCAAGACAATTAGTTTTTATCTTTTGATTACAGTATTACCTTAAGTTTATCTGTTTTTTGGCAGGAATCGAAGAGAACTTCGTAACACTAACCATCACAGGAGACAACATCAAACGTAGCCAAATTGTAAGTTGTTTTCCCTTACGTTTTCTAAAATTCTATATATAGATTGTGATTGGTTGTTGATGCGTTGATTTTATAAAATTGTAACACGATCCATATTATGTTTTTGCAGTTTCTTCCCCAGGCCTTCACCGCAAAATGATTTAGTGAAAGTTGTTGGCGAGACCATATCTATGGTCAACGAGGTTTGAGTGAAGTGGTTTGTTAAAATGGTGATGTAGTTTGAGAGTAGCAGACGGCGTTGGCGTTTAACTGGTGACTTGAGAGAATTCCTTAAGGCAAACAATCAAAGCTAACAACACTATTGTGTTGGAGCTAATTTTGGAAAACGCAACAACTCATATCCTCAAACTCGCATCCAAGAACCACACCCAGCATGATATTTTTAAGTTTAAAGTTGAAAATCAATTTTTGTGATGAACAAAAATTATGTTTTGTGTTTTTATGGTCTATTTTGTGTGGATGTTGAATTGGTCCTCAATCTTATATTCAAATTTTGTTTTTTTTAGTAATTTATCGGATTGGTATAACATCCTATACACACCATTAAAGGTTTGTGGAATATTTAGTCACCAAAAAAAAATTATATCGAAACTAATACATGGTAAATCATGGACAATATAATTTGTACCCGCACAAGGTGCAGGCGAGTCATCTAGTATTAGTGAAACGACAATAATGATATATAATTTAAACTTATTTATAATGGAATTTGATTAAAAAAATATCATATTATTTAATAATTTGTAAATAAAAATAAATAACAACATACAAACTATACAATTACTATTCTAAATTACAGTGTTTTTTTTTAAAGTGAGCCACTTATCAAAATACATGTATTTCATGGGAGAATGTCTCGTAAAGTTCTCAAATTCTCAAATTCTCTCTTTTAAAAATTGATTTCAATAATTTATTATTATTTTTTTTTCAATAAGATATCTTAAGTGGAAGTGTTCTTAAAGTAACTAAAAACGATCTATTGGACTTTCAGAAAACAAGTGTGAGGATGTATCGACACAGTTAGTCTTATACTATATACAATCAATTGATTTCAAGAATGCTGAAAATGTAGTCTAATCGAATTAAGAGGTAAACTAAATTCTAGAATTGATCTTGAATTCATATATATTTAGGTATGCAATTTATTATTCATGGATATCACTAAAATTGACTTTGATCGATTACGGCCATGTTCGTTTATCAGACTAGTCCATAAAATTGAACCATACTCACAATACTCTACACTGATTCAACATTTCATTGACTTGTCTTTGTCCTTGCTAAACACCTGTGAAGATCCAAAATTTTGACTATATTGCTTTCTTAACTCAAACAACTATAACTTCCAACATACTTAAACAATTGTCAAATTTGTCTCAGTGTAAATTTTAGTTAACATTTCGCTAAATTTATCAAAATTTGAATTTGTTATGATTTCTATTTTGCTATGTGAAATATTGTTTTTGATATTCAGACATTTATGTGTTTATGTCTTTTGTGATGCTTGCTATTATTTGATAGAAAATAAACAAACTTTAGATTTGAGAGTAAAAAAAAAGAAATTAGATCAAGGGTGGGCTTGTCAATTAGACTTTGAAATATGTGAAGATTTTTTTCTTAAAGTTTTAAAAGCCATAAATTATCTAAGCATATTTATTGATTAAAAATATTTAAAGTTTTAAAAATCATCTTAAAAATATTCATGGTTGTTTTCATTATTTTTGTTTACGGATTGACAGTTTTTTAAACCCTTCATATATGACTTTTATTTTTTTAAGTTATTGTGACTTTTTAAAGTTAAAAATTTACTACAGTAAAATCAAAACTAAAAATTACAGTTGTAAAAGCATACAATTATTAGTTATTATATAACTGTGTTATATCGTGTTAACTCCTATATCATAGCGTATAAATATAAACATATACAAATCATTTTGTTAACCCAGTTATCATACTATAGAAAATGTGTGTTGTATCATATCACATTATTCTTTTTATAAGTAATATGTGCAAATTACAATTAACTATACCGATAACCCATAAACTAACTGCGTTATAGGTTTAACTTTTCTTCTTTTTATTCTTTTTTCAAACACTATTCACCCGTGAAATACTATTCATTACCGTGAAACACTGTTCATTACCGTAAACACTGTTCGTAGAAGAAGATGAGACTTTGTAATTAGTTAAAAAATAGAAGGGTAGATTTGTTTTTTTAGATGAATAATTTAAGTTAATAATGGTCTAAGAGAGAGATTTAATTTCAGAGTTATTAGTTGGTATAAAATCATTTTCCCTCTTTTTTTTTTTTTGCAAATCCAGTCTAGGTTTAGAGCTACAAAACTAGTTTACCTCATTACAATGGCTAAATAAATTTAGATATAACATAAAAGATCAGATTAAGGGTCCGAATGGTGACAACGGATTTGGATGTGCGGGAAAAGCGGTTTTAGAATGCGGTACGGTTCAAGTGCCGTACGTGCGGATTGCGGGACAAGTGCGGTTTGTATATAATAAGTGGTGTAGAATACTATCGATTGGTGAAAAATGATTTATGGGACAAGTGCAGTTTTATGAAAGAATTTTGATTAATTAGAATTATTTTAGATTATTTTGGTTAATTTTGGGTAAATTAAATTATTTTAGATTGACTTGATTTGATTAAGTTCAGTAATTTTAAAAAAAAATATATTAAATCATACAAAAAATTAAAAAGCAATAAAATATACACTATTAGAAATTGAGTACAATATCATAAATTCTAATTTTCAAAATACTTTTTGATTTAATGAAATATAAAAGTACAATATCATAAAACCTATTTGGGTATTCTAATTTTGATTTAGTCACGATATATTTTTAAACTTTTTGATTAATCAATTATAGAGTCATAGGTTTAGGCGTTCGGATTCGGTTCAAGTTTTTTTTGGGATTTTGGATTTTGGGATTCAGAGATATAAAACCTATCAGATATTTTAGAATTTTGCTTCGGATTCGATTCGGTTCCATATGAGTTTGGATCGGATTCAAATACTCGAAATATATATATATATATATATAAACTATTTAAATTTGGTTAAATTTTGACAATATAGCTAATATTTTAGGATATTTAATTTATTTTAGATATTTTGATTATTTGTATATCCCTATAAAGTTGTATAGTTAGTTAAATTAAAACGTATGATTTTTAAAAACAAATTTAGATATTTTAAATTAAATAAAATAATTTTAATATTAAACAAAAGAAAACGCTTATGAACCACACCTTATTTGGACCAAAAGTAAAGTATGTGCGTTATTGGATAAAAATGAACAAACAAACAAATAAAAAATGTGTTTGCAAGTGCGGTTTTCTTACAAAATACGCTTTATTAATTTATGTTGGTTGAATGGTAACATTTGTATAACTTCACGCACAGTAATGAGAAACCGCCCCGTCCCGCGTTCCCCATTCGCTACCTAAGTATATAAGTGCTAATATTTTCATAAATAACCTTTCTTTGAAAAAAAAAAGACTTGATTACACTATTATAAAAAACTATCAACTAGAGATAAAATGTCTTTATCTTTATGATTACTCATTTGATAGATTAATGAATCAAAAATTAGCTTGATTTGTTTTAATGTGTTAATAGTGCAACAAATGAAATTAACATAACTAAAATTTGATTACTGTATTTTCAAAACATAAAAAGATAATAAAATTAGAGACATGAGAAGGAAAAACAAAAGAAGGATGTCATAGAAACTTGTAAGCAATTTTTGACACTAAAAATATAACAAGAAAACATGATTCTTATTTACATGAAAAATAACAGAACAAAGAAAATTTAAAATAAACTATGAAATGTAATTTTGAGAACTCCAAATTTTTCTAAAAGATTGGAGAAGATACTGACGGTTAATAAGTATTGGAGATAAATATCTTCCATAGTTCTTGACTCAATCAGATGGAGCCATGCGGCATTTATTTTAATCAAAAAGCCAACAAATACAAGAAAACTTTGAAGGATTATGTGTGTTCATGGTGTAATTGTCAGGTTACATCCTAGCACATAATCATCTAGGATCTAGGTGATTTGCAGTTGAATAATAATTAGATCAGGATCATTACCTTATGATTGCAGCGGATTAATCAATGGAATATCGAGATCTACAAGAGCTGATGATTACCGGCTCCTCCTCAGGTATCCACACGCTTACAAGCTATTGGATCAGGCTGCTAGACCAAGCTCGGAATCAACAGAGAGAGAGAGGACGGCTGCACCTGAAAAAATCGCAGACCACTAAAGCCTTAGGGCTTCCTGCGCCTCCTCCTTCCTTTATATGGGCCCAAGTAATTAAACTAATGGCTCATTAGGCTTTTCGGCCCAAGGCCCAAATCAGACAAAAGATTGTCTTTTGTCTGGCCCAATTCTCTGTACAAATACAGTAAATGCCTTGCATCTTACTGTATTAATTCCTTTTTAACTTTCCCGTTAGCTATGGTGTGTGACCCTTTGGGATCATACAATACTGGTAATAAGTCCTAAACTTATAGATCATGAGCGGGCTCCAGCAAGTCATCATGATCACCCAGTATTTATGACTTATGTCTGATCTCGACACTTATCATACTTTCTAGAGATAGTACGGTAGATTTCAGGACATTCCCAACAATCTCCCACTTGTACTGGAATCCTACATTCCCTAATCCTTTTGTCTCAATATCTCGATCTGGCATAAGGCAAGATGCGTGTCATCCTTATATAGCCAGACCATGTTCATCGGACCAGATTTGATACTGACAATGCAAACGACTTGGGCAAGTCCGTTTGGGAGTGGCCACTCTCTTACCAGCTATCAAGTCTCCGATTGGCCTAGAGATATTACCTCCGTTAAACGGCAGGGACAAATCCCATCTTGTTCCATCACTATGAACTACACACTTCATAATACACCCAACCAAGGTCCTTATAGCTCCCAGTTACGAAACAGCGTTAGACAATGATCAAAGCGCATCAATCCATGTGCAACCACATGCATGCGAACTCAGGTCTAAGGACTATACTCTATAGTCGTATATGAGAACCTCTTATGACACAGATATTAATATCTTGTAGAGTTCTCATCAGCGGGCCATGTCCGGTCATATGCTCCCCTACATATACCTATGTGTCGACTTTGATGCCGCGCATCTATGACCCCTCGAAACTTGGTCATAAGTCTCAACACAATCTAGTCTCAAGTGGTTGTTGGTGTTCCAATTTCAACAACCTTCGACTATGGACACTATGATTTATGTCATTTCGTTAAATATGGGGTTTCAGGATCAAGTCTACTCATGTACTTCGATGGCCCATATATAATGACATGAATCATTTTGGAACGATTATTTATATCACAGTTAAAATAATCCAGAAATCATAAATTTCATAAACATAAAATATTATGTTTACATGAACCTTTCAAAACAACTAAATAAAGCCCTTTACAAACTCCCACTGAAATTAAGACTACATCTTAATTTCACTTATCCTACAGCTACAGTCCGCGACTCGTGCTTAGGCCTAAGGAGTGGCTTCGTTAATAGATTAGCAACGTTCTCATTCGTTGAAACTTGCTGATCTACTTAACACCTCTGTTATTTATCTCACGGAATAGGTTATACCTACCCTCAAGGTGTTTGGACCTCTGATGTGCAGCTAGTCTCATCTATGCTGGGAATCACATCAAGTTCAGTGATGAACTCTTCTTTCTAAACAACCTCTTTCGCCGCTTCCCAAGCTGCGAAATGTTCAGCTTAAGTCATGGAGTCAGCAACAGTGCCTTGCACCGCCAGACAGACACAAGATATAACCGGACTGTGACCGGAAATCATCTTTGTCTGTTGGTAACTTGCCTTTCAGACTCTACCGACTTGTAGCACCTCACTTTCTCCGTAAATCAAGAACTTATCCTAAGTATTTTCCAAATACTTGAGGATATTCATTACGTCTATCCAGTGATTCTTTGCTGGATTTGACTGGTCTTTACTTGTCTTGCTTAACATTAAAGCAACATCAAAACAAGTACGTGTCATGGCATACATGATAGATCCAATTGCCGACGCATATGGAATCTCATCCATGCATTCAAGCTCAGCAGTTATCGTAGGACACTGTTTCTTGCTTAACGTAATGCCATGTGACATTGGCATAAAACCCTTCTTGGAATGCTGAAAACGTGTAGGACTTTGTCAATATAAGAATCCTGACTTTGTCCTATCAGCACTTTTGGATCTCTATCTTTAGATCCAAAATCCAAGAACTTACGTGGCTTTACCCATATCAATCATAAAACCAACTCCCAAGCCAGTCCTTTACCGACTGCAGCATTGGAACGTTATTTCCGAGAATCAGTATGTCATCGACATACACTATGAGAAATGCAACATTGCTCCCACTTATCTATTAGTAAACGCACAGTTCCACTTCGTTCCTGTTCAAGTCAAAACCTTGACTACTTCAACAGAACGAAGATTCCAACTCCGATATGCTTGCTTCCATCCATGAATGGATCGATGAAGCTAATTTACATACAGTATAATTTTCGGAGTCCGGGCTCACTTTCGCTTCTGTGAATTTCGCAGGTTCGTCACTTTCAATGATCATCAGATCAAGGCAATTAATCACGAGAAATCACTCTCGGATTAGTGACGGATTCATTCAGATCTGTGAACTTTAGGCTCTACAGGTGTAGATTCTACAGAAATCTGTAAATCCATCCGCTGCTCTCCCTCAACAGGTTGAGCAGCCTCCTGTATTTCTCGAATTTCTTCGAGTTATACTTTTACTCCCACTGTTCTTCTTGGAAAGAAACTTTCCTTTTAGAAAACAGAATTCCGAACAACCTAACTTCGTTTTCGAAATGGACGTAAAAAGTAACAAGCCTTGGTTTCCCTAGGACAACCAGCGAAGTAGCACAACTACAAATACTCAGTAAAGACGAATTTGGATCATTTCCAGTCCACATTTATGTGGTGTCTTTCAACTGATATTGGTGGAACTATTTCAGCGTAAACTTAGATATTTCTAGAGCGTTATTCTTAAAGAATATCTTGGAAGATTCGTGTGACTCATCTTTAATCATTTCTAATAAGATCTGATTCTTTCTCACAGAAACACCTCTAGGTTTTCAGGAGAAATGAGCTGTGAAACGACTTCACACTCATTCAGATGATCACACCATCAATGACTTAAGTATTCTCACTCGTGATCTAATCCAGAGTCTCAATACTTCTGTCACTCAGATTCTATACCTCATTCTGGAACTCTTTCGACCATTTCAAAGAATTCCGACTCGTGTCTCATCAAATGAACACAGTCATACTCACTGAAGTAATTAGTAAAGATAATGAAGTACAGGAAATTTTCTCTGGCATTACTGCTCATCGGGCCACATACATGAGTATGTTCAAGGTCCAATAAGCCTTTGGGCCTTTCTCTAGCTCGGCTAAGATGGGCCCTTTGTCTTTTGGTCCAGTAAGCAGAATTCAAGTCTCATAAGATATCCGATCAAATGAGCCCAAAAGTCCATAACTGTGGGATTTCTGAATCCGACTCACTCTATGTGACCAAAACATTTACGCCAAGAAAAATCAGGTTTAATTCATCAGATTTAAACCAATTCGGTATTTATGTTACATTTAGGCACTCTTTGGTTTAAGATATAAAACCCATTCCTTGAATAGGGTGCTACAATTAATATTTCATTAAGATCAAAAGAACAAAACTTGTCTTTTATCAAAATGAAAAACATTCAAATTCTTACAAGAAAATGAAAAACAACTCTGCTTAAAGCAGGTACATTGTAGCAATTACTTAATACAAAACCAAGCCTCAAAGGCATCTACAAGTGAAAACCCTACGGCTGAGGCAGCATCCATAGCTCCTTCCAGACATGCAGTTCCACTTGTCCCTCCTTCAACGTTCTACTGTTGCTTAGGCTCTGCATATTATAACAAATATCAGTGCCACAACCAGTATCCAATACCTATAAGGTAGAACTTGAAGTAATAACATGAATACCTGAGGAAGTAGTCTCATACATCAACTTCAACTCCTCATAATCTTCCATGAATTTAATGCAATCTCTCTTCCAATGCCCAGTCTCTTTACAGTTGCAGCACTTACCAACGTAAGAGGTATCTGACTCGGGCTCAGAAGACACATGCTTGCCATGATTCAAAATCTGGACAACTTTGTCTTCACCCTTGTCAGCACTAGGTTTAATAAACCTACCCTTCTCCATTATGAGATTATACAGGGTACTCTTCACGTTTGGCTCAACTGTCTTGAGCATATCATGCAGTTCAGTCAGCGTCTTCGTTAAGCCTTTCTTGATATAGTTCCTTTTGAACTTATCATAGCTTGACGGCAGTGACTGCAGAATGATCTCAGTTGCCAATTCTTGGCTAACTGGATAATCCAGTTTCCTCAGGTTATCAATGTAACCCATCATTTTACTGACATGAGGACTTACTGGATGATCATTTGGTAGCTTGCAGCTAGTGAGAGACTTAACCAACTGGTATCTCTCCACTCTTACCTGCTCCTGAAATTTCAATTTCAGGCTGCTGATCATCTCTATTGGCGACTCCATGTTCTCATATTGCTTCAGCAAATCTGAGTCCATGGTAGCCAATATCAGACCACGCACATCTACCGCATCATTATAATGCTTATTCCAAGCATCATATACTGCATGAGAGGCATTGGACCCGATCCTCACGGGGAGAGCTCTCTCAAGGACATAGTCCTTTCTCTCCTGCCTGAGGACTAGCCTCAGGTTCCGCGACCAAGTCAAGAAATTTGATCCGTTCAGTTTGTCCATTTCAAGGACAGACCGGATCGAGAAAGTGTTTTGATTGTTTATGCTAGTCATAACTGAAATTTTAGAGATAAATAGAGTTTTAGTTATTCAGTTCATAAAAGAGTAATCTTAATAACTTATAAGAAAACTCGCATTGCATTCAAAATTTCTTTGTTTAACCTCATAAGAATGCAATGATTCCGAGACCCATGTTCAGCTAAAACCAAAGTGGGCCACTGGCCGTCACCCGGAATTAGCTTTACTTGGTAAGCATACACACAGCTAGTTATATCCAATAACTCTCGGTTGTGAATTGGGCCCAAGGCCCAATACACCAGATGTCTCAAGGCCCGGGACTCCCGATGGCCCAGTCAAGGAAACCAATCTCTTACAGCCAAATAATCACTAAAGTCTGGGACTCCCAATGAAATTAGTGACTATATACTACTTTACTTACGCAAAAACAGACACCTCACACTGTAAGCCATATCTGTAATTGAATAAGCGTTAAGTAGTTGACAAGATTGGGCAAGACATCCAAGCTTGATATTGTTTTTGAGGATTTTAGGTTTCAATAGATTTCCTCCCAAAAATAGAAACTTCTATTTAGGGAAACCTACTATTTTAGAAACTTCCTAACATGCCAAAATTAGAAACTTCTAATTTAATGTTTTATTAAAGTTTTCGGATGGGTCACAAATTATAGGCCCAATTCTTGGCCCAAGACCACAAAATTCCAATTGGCCCAATAATTTGACATAACCGAGTCGGTTCATTAATTCTGGTCCAAGACCAAATTAACTACTTAATCCAACTGGTTATTCACTAAACCAGACCAGCTCTAAATTATTTGGTCCAACCAAATCAAACTTAGACCAGCCTTCGGTTTAGGTTAAAATTCAATTTTTTTGAATTTAAATCCGGTTTAACCAGAAATTAAATAATACCAATTGTATTAAATAATTTCCAGCAAACCGCGATTTGGGTTAACGGCTTAAACCATACATTAATTAAATAATTAATCGATTTAATATACAAAACAATCGATTTTGACATTGACATGATTATAACAAGAATCGTATCATGATCGCTCATGACATGACTTTTTCCAAATCAATAATCGATCGTGACTCATTAACATGACAAATTTTGATCGTGACATTAACAAAAGGACAAATTGATTTTGAGCTTTTCAAATTCAACAATCAATTCACTTATGATCATGAGATCACTTAACAAATCGTTTCAATATATACACAAATAAGTCAAAAGCGATTCCACTCGAATGATAATTAATTAACAATCGACTTTTACCATGAGACGATATCGATACTCTATTAACGATATTGACTTAATTATAAGAACATGCGATTGTCTAAAGTCAACAAGCGAAACCTAACACGTTTCTCAACATTACGAACAATCAAACTTAACAGATCGTTTGATAATTATCGTTTTAAGCAAGCATACACAAAAGTCAACAAGCGATTTTATACAAAATCGACTTTCAACATTAACAAACCTTATGATTAACAAAATCAACATCAGCGATTGTTTTTGATAACGATTCATTCAAAGATCCAAAAGCAAAAACCTAATGACCTAGGCTCTGATACCACTGAAGGATTATGTGTGTTCATGGTGTAATTGTCAGGTTACATCCTAGCACATAATCATCTAGGATCTAGGTGATTTGCAGTTGAATAATAAATAGATCAGGATCATTACCTTATGATTGCAGCGGATTAATCAATGGAATATCGAGATCTACAAGAGCTGATGATTACCGGCTCCTCCTCAGGTATCCACACGCTTACAAGCTATTGGATCAGGCTGCTAGACCAAGCTCGGAATCAACAGAGAGAGAGAGGACGGCTGCACCTGAAAAAATCGCAGACCACTAAAGCCTTAGGGCTTCCTGCGCCTCCTCCTTCCTTTATATGGGCCCAAGTAATTAAACTAATGGCTCATTAGGCTTTTGGGCCCAAGGCCCAAATCAGACAAAAGACTGTCTTTTGTCTGGCCCAATTCTCTGTACAAATACAGTAAATGCCTTGCATCTTACTGTATTAATTCCTTTTTAACTTTCCCGTTAGCTATGGTGTGTGACCCTTTGGGATCATACAATACTGGTAATAAGTCCTAAACTTATAGATCATGAGCGGGCTCTAGCAAGTCATCATGATCACCCAGTATTTATGACTTATGTCTGATCTCGACACTTATCATACTTTCTAGAGATAGTACGGTAGATTTCAGGACATTCCCA
The DNA here is from genome assembly GCA_030180135.1 of Orychophragmus violaceus. NCBI lineage: Eukaryota > Viridiplantae > Streptophyta > Magnoliopsida > Brassicales > Brassicaceae > Orychophragmus > Orychophragmus violaceus. Next base: position 65,469,444 of record CM058232.1, on the reverse strand, counting down.
ACAAACTTGGACAACCATCTTTGCCTCATTTTTGGCCAAAAGAATTCGGCGGTGCACCTCTGAAGACACAAAATCCTAACGTGTTTTTTTTTTAATTTAAACTCTTTTAAAAAAAAATTGTTTTCTTTTCATAAAACACAAATGGAAGATAACTCTTTGTTTTATTTGTTCATTTTTCTCTTGATTCTTTTGATTTCTTCCAAAATAACACTTTTTACATGATTCATCTTGATGCGACCTAGACACCAACACGAAAGATGCGACATAGACACCAACACGAAAGAGTTATCCATAGTCCAAAAGGTCATATTGAAGAGGTTTTCAGATCAGTGATAAAACAGAGAATGGAACAGAGGAAACAAAGATGAAGTTCATTGCTTTTTGATTATCATTAGCTCAAGAGTTTTCGGCATACAACATTTAGACTTTATACTTGTTTACAGAAAACCTTAGATGAGCTAAACAGGTGGCACCATTTCGTTATCATCCATAAGAAGGCTAAATGGATTCTTTGTCTCATATGAGACCACCTTTTCCGTACTGGCTGCTAACGCAGTCTTCTTCATAATTACATACTGCTTTTCTGTTTCCTCTTTGTCTGTTGCAGAGAGTCGTTGAGCTGAGGTAAGCTGAGTTGATGTGGACTGATTATTGGGCCTTGACATAGTCTTGGGTATCCACACTTTCTGGCCCATAAGGCTCGGCTTTTGTAACTTCTGCTTCACGGTTTGACACTCTTCTTCACATATCTGAGCTGAAGTCTTGATACCCCCCTTCAAACTTAGTGGCGGAGGAACAGAGACACCAAGTTTGCAACGCAGATAGGTGAATGAATCATAAGGTAAGGATTTTGTAAGTATGTCTGCGATCTGCTGAGCTGATGGTATGTGTTTAACAACAAGAGCACCAAGTGCAACCCGCTCTCTGACATAGTGATAGTCCATCTCAAAGTGTTTAGAACGACCGTGTGATGTTGGATTGGCAGTGAGATAGATGGATGACAGATTATCGCAAAAGAGCTCAAGAGTCTTGAGTAGAGGAACACCTAGCTCTTTTAGAACAATGCTGAGCCATGTGATTTCAGAGGCTGTTTCAGAGAGAGACCTGTATTCTGCTTCCGTTGAGCTCCTAGATACCGTAGGCTGCTTCTTAGAGGACCAGGAGATAATGTTGTTTCCAAGGAAAGTGCAGTAACTTCCAATGGATCGACGAGTTTCTTTGCAGGTACCCCAGTCACTCTCACTATACGCAGTTAGTGTGCAGTCTTTATCATTGCTGAAGTTGATCCCCATGGTGATTGTTCCTTTAAGATACATGAGGATTCTTTTGAGCAGCTTGAAGTCTGATACAGTGGGAGCGTGCATCTTTTGACAAACATAATTAATTGAGTATTGAATGTCTGGTCGGGTGAGAGTTAAGTATTGAAGTTTACCCGCCAAGCTTCGAAAATACGTTGGATTTGAGAAGAGTTATTTCTGATCAGAATCACGATCGAGCTGAAGAGGTAGGGGAGTTGACATTGGTGTACAGTCTTTCATTGTCGCGATAGTCAGAAGATCCTCAGTATACTTTTGTTGAGACAAGAATAACCCATTTTCATGAAACTGAGCATGGATGCCAAGAAAGTAATGTAACTGGCCAAGATCTTTCATCCTGAACTATTTACTGAGTTCTTAAAGCAGATGATCCATTAAGGCTGAGTTGTTACCAGTAATCACCATATCATCGACATACAAGAGAAGAAAGACTACTGCTTTATCCCGAGAGTAGATGAATAAGGATGGGTCCTTCTTGCTGAAAACGAAACCGAATTCCAGTAGAAAGGTAGTGAACTTATCAAACCAAGCTCTGGGTGACTGCTTAAGTCCATAGAGGGATTTATGTAGAAGACATACATGATCTTTCTTTGATGGATCAGTAAAACCTGCAGGTTGAGTCATATAGACGGTTTCAGACAAGTCTCCATGTAAGAATGCGTTTTTAACATCCAACTGCTTGATTTCCCAATGCATTTTTGTGGCTACATGGAGAACTAACCTGACTGTTGGTGTTCTTACTACAGGGCTATAGGTTTCAAGATAATCAATGCCCTCCTCCTGATTAAAACCTTTAGCGACTAGTCTGGCCTTGAGCTTGTCCAAGGAACCGTCTGCATTAAGTTTGGTTCGAAAGACCCATCTGCTGCCGAGTACATGCATGTTGGGTTTTCTGGGAACCAAAGACCAAGTATTAGCTTCCTTACATGTACTCATTTCTTCAGCCATTGCTTCTGCCCAACCCGGATGTTTCAAAGCCGAGGTAACAGTTTTTGGTTCGGGGAATTCAACCTTGTGAGTTAGCAAAACGTATCTCGAATTTGGTTTACTAATTCCCATCTCCAGCCTTGTAACCATGGGATGTTGATTCTGGGTAGGGATTTGAAGAAGCGGATTGGATATAACAGTCGTAGAAGTAGGTGTAGACTGAGGTGTTGAACAAGGTGATTGACCAGGAGCTTGTGTTGAGGAAGACTTGGATGGAGTAATACTCCTAGGAGCTGCAGGAGACCGCATTGTAGGGTCTGTATGTGCTGAACCTGCAGTAGTAACAGACTGAGACAATGGTGGGAAATCTTCCTCAGTAAATATGGGAGACTCCTGATGAAAAGTAGGAACAGTGACGACCAATGGAGCAGAGGTGCGTTGACTGACTGTTTTAGAGATAGTTGCAGGTGCAGAAGTTGAACTATGATCAGTAGCCACAGGGAGAAAACACTTCTGCCAAGCATTTATCAGCGGAGATAACTGTTCTGGATGATCAGAGGCATAACTATCTTGGAATGGAAACCGAGCTTCATCAAACTGAACATTCCGACTTATATACACTCTTCCTGTTGGCGAGAACAGACATCTGTAACCCTTGAATTTTTCACTGTATCCAAGAAAAACACAAGTAAGAGAACGAGGATCAAATTTGTTGGCTGCGTAATCTATCAACGTTGGATAGCAGGCACAACCGAATGTTCTCAGAGAGGAATAATCAGGTCTTTTGCCATTTAGCTTTTCAAACGGTGATAGGTGTTGTTCAAGAGTAGTAGCTGGTAGAAGATTGATGAGGAAGTTGGCTGTGAAGAAGGATTCAACCCAGTACTTGTGTGGTGTTTTACTCTGAAACAACATGGCCAATCCTAACTTTGTTACATGTCTGTGCTTGCGCTCAGCTAGCCCGTTTTGTTGAGGGGTGTGAGGACAAGACATAAATTGTTGTATTCCCGAGCTTTGTAAAAGACTTAAGAACCGTTTGCTGACAAACTCACCCCCACCATCACATTGAAAAATGCCAATTTTACTGTTAAACTGATTCTCAACCAAACTTTGGAATGTAAGAAAGGTATAGTAGAAGTCAGACTTTAGCTTAAGTGGAAACAACCAACTGAGTAATCGTCAACAAAGATAACATAATACCGAAAGCCTTGAACTGAAAAAACTGGAGCAGGACCCCATATGTCACAATGAACTCTTTCTAAAGGTTTAAAAGCTACAAAAGAAGATGCAGAGAAAGGTAAATGCTGACTTTTCCCAAGTTGACAAGCTTCACACATCTTCTGAGTTCTTTTATTGATGAGAATAGACTTGCTAGCTGAGAGTTGCTGAAGGATACTCATATGTGGATGGCCAAGTCTTCTATGCCAGACCTCATCACTAGCAGAATGTTGTCGAGAAGCATAGAATGTTTGCAGATTTGGTTCCTCCAGCAAGTATAGACCATCACGATTTGTTCCCATCACTAGCAACCTCTTTGTTGCCTTGTCATTGATACCCACAGTGTCACAGTCAAATTCAAAGCAACATGGATAATCTTTTGTGAGCTTAGACACAGACAACAAGGATTTAGTAATGTGAAGACATACTAAAACATCACGAAGAGGAAGCTTACCAGAGGTTGAAGCAATGGAAGAGGAACTTGTGTGTGTTATAGGTAGAAAGCTTGAGTCACCAATCATGACTGAGTCACTTCCAGTATAAGGTTGAGACTGTTGGAGATTGGTAGTATAGTTTATAACATGAGCAGATGCCCCTGAGTGTGGATACCAGTCATGACTGTGTTGATCTGTAACCTCGGTGATTCGCATAGCAATAAGAGCATTTGGGAGTTCTTCATGCTGATAGCGCTATTATTGAATCTATGCCAGCACTTTAAAGCAGGATGCCCCATTTTTCCACAGATCTGACACACTATGCTGTTGTTACCGGTGTTTGAGTCTGAGATCTGCTGATAGAAACCTCTTCCTCTTGTTGAGAAAGAGCCACGTCCCCTGTTTCCAAAACGTCCATAAGAGTAGCCTCGACCACGGTTGTTATAAGGACCAGAGAAACTACCAGTGTGAGTTGTGTTGAAGGCGACATGAGGAGTGATTGCTGTCTCAGTGTTGTAACTATGAAGATGATCATCATAACCGGTGAGTTTAGGAATCACATCTTCGAAGGACGGAGGAGTCAAGACGTCAAGCGTTGCTTCTATGCTGGTCTTTATTGGCTCATAGTCACGACTTAAGCCATGAAGAGCAGCGAAAATTTTCATCTTTTCAGTTACCAGATGACCCACAGAAGCAAGCTGAGCACAGATCGATTTAACCTCCTTCAAGTATTCTGTCATAGATTTCTCATTTTTGGTCATTGTTTAGAGCTTTCTCTGTAGCTCAAACAGCCTAGATGAAGAGACTCTGGAATAATGACGAGCAAGGGTATCCCACACATCTTGAGATGTGGTACAGTTCACGATGATATTCAAAAGATCTTCAGAGAACGAACCGAGAAGCCATGCTTTGATGACGTTGTCGATGCGACACCATGTTTGATACTCAGGATTGGGGATCTCGGACGAGGTGTTGTTTATGCCCGGAGCTGTGCCAAGAAGACGTTGTGGAGGCTTCTGCTGACCCGTGACAAAACCAAGAAAACCTTGACCTAAGAGAAAGGTCTCAAACTGAGATTTCCAAACAGTGTAAGTTTTCTCTGTGAGAGTGACTGTTACACAGTTGGTAATATCGACAGTGGGAACTGTGAGTGAGAAAGAGGCCATGGAAATAGATTCCTGGTGCTCTGATACCATGAAGAGGTTTTCAGATCAGTGATAAAACAGAGAATGGAACAGAGGAAACAAAGATGAAGTTCATTGCTTTTTGATTATCATTAGCTCAAGAGTTTTCGGCATACAACATTTAGACTTTATACTTGTTTACAGAAAACCCTAGATGAGCTAAACAGGTGGCACCATTTCGTTATCATCCATAAGAAGGCTAAATGGATTCTTTGTCTCATATGAGACCACCTTTTCCGTACTGGCTGCTAACGCAGTCTTCTTCATAATTACATACTGCTTTTCTGTTTCCTCTTTGAACCAAGCACCAACAATGATCCCCAATGTAAGTTAACCTTTTGGCAGGTCAAGAAGCTAAGGACCACTTAAAGACCGTACTTGAATCACAAAGTGGACCGCGTGGACATCTTAGGCTCGATAAAGACTAAGAAAAACAAGAAGGAGAGAAAGAGGAAGAACTTGAAGATGAGGATTATTATGACTTTGAAGACTTAAGAGAAGATTGTTACCAAGAACAAGATGGACTCAAAGTTGTCCCTAAAGGCATCTCAAGCAACCATTCAGACCACTACACATCAATGTAAGTTCTTTACATTATACACTGTTCTTGTTGGTGATTCAGGCTTCCCCAATGACTAAGGACAACCTCAAAACGACACCAACAAAGTAGTTTAAGACTCTCGGCCTTAATTTCCTTTTTTGTTTACGTTAAACGAGGCATATTTTTTGTTAGCTTTACATTTTCTTGTAGTTTTACTTTTTAGACATCAAGTTGTTTTGAGTCTTTTCTTGTTTTTTTTAGTTGAACCCTAGTGGTTCTCAGCTGAAGAACATATTAATAAGGTTCCCTTGCAACCTTGTAAACCAACCTTTGTCATTATCAATAACATAATGCAGTTTTTCATTTTAGCTTAAGTCGCCGCTTTCTAGAGTTCTTGTTTGTGTTTTTTGTATGAGATTCACTTAGGACCAAGCTCTTGCACAGTATCAAAGAGCCACCTCCCCTCTGTGTCTTGTATTCGCTCCATTAAAACTTCACCATCCAAGATCTCGCACGAGAGAATTGGCCGCATCGTGTTAGATCATCCACCATTGACCATCATTTAATCACAAGAGAGAGTGACCGCCATCTTGTGGTTCCATCACTCTGGCCATTCATATAAGCTCACCACCAAATCTTTTTCACTCCTCATTTCAAAGCTAATAAACATCAAATTATTTTGTAGTTTGCATTCCAAATCCGGATTAAAACCAAAATTCTCTCACCATCCTGCTTTATGGTTCCTCAGTTAGTCATTTAGATTTGTTATGGCTTGAGAGTCGGAGAACCTTCATGATGATAATCCATAGTCATCATGAAGCCTCCCTTACTGTTATTTTGTATTGCAGGTTTCCCGAGCTTTCCCCATAGGGCTCTTCTCATATGTCCCCGGTAAGGTACTCCTCGAGTGTCCCTTCGTAGGGATTTTCCCAATCATCTCCTATAGGACTCTCTATAGTCTTCTCCTATGAAGCTCTCCCCAAGTGTCCCCTTGTAGGGCTCTAGCAGAGGCTTCCCCCATAGGGTTTTCCTCATTTGTCTCTCGTAAGGATCTTTCCGAGCTTCCCCCATGAAGCTATGCCCGAGTTTCGCCTCATATGGCTCCACCTAGATGTTCCTTCATAGTTTTCTCCATGAGCTTCCCCGACATGGCTCTTTCTGAGCTAGTGTTAGGCTCTTTGAGTCCTTGTTGGGCTATTTGAGCCCCCTCCAGGCTCTATGAACTCTTACTAGGGTCTCTTAGCCTCAACAAGGGTCTCTGAGCCCTCACCAGGATTTCTGAGCCCATCCATGTAAGTCTTTTTGACTCCCATTAGGCCCTCAGAGCCCTCAATAGACTCTATGAGCTTTCGCTAGACTCTTTTAACCACCATCAGGCTTTCCAAGCCCCCGTCAGGCTCTCCAAGCTCCATCAAGCTTTCCATGCCCCTTCAGGCTCTCCAAGCCCTGTCAAGCTCTTTGAGCCCCTATCAAGCTCTCCAAACACTCACATGGGTTTTCCAAGCCCACATCAGGCTCATTCGACTCTATGAGCCCTTGCCAAGCATTATGAGCCCCGTCAGGCTCTGTGAACCTTTGACATGCTCTCTGAACCATCGCAATATCTCTGAGCCCTCGTCAGGATCTTTGAGCCCTCGCCATGCTCGCCGAGCCCTCGTTCGTTCTCCGAGTCCCCACATGCTCTTTCAACCATTTTTCGGCTCTATAAGCCCTTGTCATGTTCCACAAGCCCTTTTGTCCGGCTCTCTGAGCATCCACCAAAATTCATCTTTCCCCTTATATGGCCCCATTCCTTTTGTTAGACTGCAACTTTTGTCCCGTCCGGCCGCAGTCCTCCTATCCAAGTGTACCTTCTGTCTCGTCTAACCATAGTCCTCCTGTCTGAATACACATTCCATCTCCTCATGACTCACTTCCACCTATCTACCCTAAGGTATTAAAATATTAATATTCTTTTGGTTGAAAAACTTTTAAAAATTTAAAACACCATATATGCTCATACTCTATTTTGAATAGTGTTGAACATAAACCCAAATTTTAGAGGAGAAAAACACACTACAAGAAACTGGCCGTATAGCCGCAGATTTTTTAGCGGCTATCGGCCAAATTTCTTAGCTATTTGAGCGTTAGCTGCGGATAGCCACGACCAAAATCCGTGCCTATGGGCTCGTGGATATTGCCTTTTCGTGGCTATCCGCAGCCTCATATCCACAACGTAGCCGCGACGATTTGCGTAGCTATTAGCTACGAATAGCAAGGACGACATTCATAGTTAATATAGCTACGAATAGATGCGAATCCAGGTCGTAGCCATAGCTACAAATAGCGACGCCTATTGCCGTAGCAATATTTCTACGTATAACCACGAAAGCTTTCGTGGCAACTATATCCACAAAATAGGTAGTTGCTTGTCGTGGCTTATTTAGCCACAATTTGCCACAACCCAAATCGTAGAAATGGCTACGACTTTCCATAGATGATTCGTGGCTAATGGCTATGACTTTCCATAGATGATTCGTGGCTATGGCTACGGATAGCCACGCTATATTCGTAGTTATCTTTCCACAAATGGCAAGGAATCATTTCGTAGAGAATTAGCCACGAACTACGTCGTAGCATGCCGTAGCTATATAGTTCAATAGCAAAAAAAAATCAGTTGCCAATGCTATGAATATTTGGTTATAAATATGATTAGAACTTGTTTTGTCCTTGCTAATTGGAACTAAAATATTGATCATTTGAAAGAAAGCATATATAATTATACATTCCAAAAGAGTTATTATACATATGGAATAGTTAGCATAATTAGAAAGACATATAACATGTTCTTTCATTACCAAAAACTAATTTATACACTTTTTACACATCCTAGCTTAGCTCTCTCTCTCACTGACCTACTGCATTTTGGTTCTGGCCGACTTAGAGTGTGTCCGAGATCATGTTAGGCTGCTGACTTTCTTCAGAATGTGGACTTGGAGTAGAGGCTGCACTCTCACGAGCAATTGGCTGGTACGTGACAGGATCATATCCATTAAGCTTCAGCAACAGCTCCATGCCAGTCTTCAAATCCTTGACTCAGTTCTTCATATGCTCCTTTTCCTCAGCCTCGCTGGAGTTCCTAAGAATTGAGGCGGCTGCAGTCTCATCTGGATGGATGCTGAGATACTGGATTGATCCAAGGCCATAAATTCAGCCCTTGTTGTTAGTTGCGGTCTGCAAAATAGAACATACATATATAATTAAGAAATATGATGATGAACTAAAGATCAGTAACTATATATGCAATGATGATGAACTAAGATCAGTAACTAAGCAGAAATACAATATCTATGCGAAGTTCATAAAGTAAGCAAGACATACAACTATCATTGCAAATATCAGGAACTAAGCAGAGATACAACTATCTATGCAAAGATTAGGAACTAAGCAGACATCAACAAAAGCTATGAGCAGGAACTAATATCAGGAACTAAGCAGACAATCTGCCTCAATATATGCAGCAGTGAGGTCGTGGTTGGAGGGTGTGGAGACTGTTCCTTCGGTCAGAGAGGAGCACTGTGATCGATCAAGGTCCAGAGCCTCAGCAGCAGCGATAAGAGACTGTGCTCTTTTGTCAATGAAGGTCCCATCCTTGCGAGTGTGCGTCTTAAGCACTACGGCTGTAGCAGCCGGTTTCTGTCCAGTCTCTTGCTCCTAACAAGAAAACAATAAATATTAATATGACATATTAAAAAATTCATTACCAAAATATTAGATAAAAGACTAACCATGTCATAAGCAATTCGGCGGTGGCCTCTTCTTCATGAGGTATGACGGTGCGACCCTAAGCCATATGGATTAGAAGATGCATTCTCTGAATTCGTCTTGCACCGCTTCTGGTGTTCAGCTTCTTCCCATGTCTCTAGCATCGCACCCCAATCGGCCATGCCTATGAAATCAGGCTTCTTCCCTGACCTCTTCCTCTTGCTTACAATGTCGGAGATTGATCTTCTTAGCATAGTTGTGTAACGCTCAATTGCCATGTTGTGATACTTTTCTTCCCAGAAATACTTTTGCTACAAAGAAACAATGAAATTTAGGTTAGTATCAATAAAAATTCCAAATATAAATTAAGTGTTAAACACAAACAAAAGGCTTACCACGAAACTGATCCACCACTCATCCTTCTTATCATGTGGGACCATTGAGTAGTTCCACCATGGTCCCCAGAAGTTAGATTGATACCCAGCAACTATGTCCTTCCTTATACAGTCATCGATGCCAAACCTGCGAGAAGGGAAAGTAGTTATTTTAGCAACATACCAAACAACAAACAACATAATACTTTCCTTCTTTCTTTACACAATCATTCATTCTCAATCTTAACCAATGCAAACAAGCAGAAGACTTCATACACATAGCTACTATACAAGCAGAAGACTTCATACACATAGCTACTATACCCAATTCAGTTAACAGACAACAGTTGTGTAATTCAGAACAAATACAAACATCAACACAATTCAATTTTAACTCTCAGATATATGCAATTCAGAACAGATACCCATTTAACTAACTAACTACTATACAAGCAAACAAGCAAAAGACATCATACACATAGCTACTACACATAGCTACTATATACCCAATTCAGTTAACAGACAACATTTACTTAAGCCTAAACTCACCATAACCTCCACTGAGCTTCTCTGGATGCAGATGCGGCATGTGAATCCGGTCTGATTAACCCATCACAGCCGCTACGCTGGGGAGAGGATGTCGAGAAGCACTTGAGTTGGTTTGTCTCACTGCTCCTTGAGGAATCCGCGTATGAACTAGACGCCTTCTGCCTGAAGTTCTTGATGAAGGAGTCCTTACCATATTCGTCTGCAAACAGAGAAGAAACAAGAAGTCAAAATAGAGAACTAAAAGAGACAACTCAAACTTTGTTGAACAAAGCAAACATGTAAACCGAGACAGACAAAAACAAAACCCAGTAAGTTATATCGAGATAACACACAAAATCAAACAGACACAGACAGACAACAAGCGAAACTAGAATCGAAGCAGTTTTCAGGTTTGTATCAGACATACAATAAGCGAAAATTATATCCAAAAAATTCAACAAAATCAAACCGATACAAAACCCTAGAATCGAAGCAATTTTCAGGTTTGTATCAAACAGACAACAATCGCGGATTTAAACCCAGAGATTCAACAAAATCAAACCGACACAAAACCCTAGAATCGACAGACAAAGCCCTAAACAAATTCATATTAAAGCCACAAAAACAAGTAGATCCATGAAAATCCAGATTAAATAAGTTTAAACCGACAAAAGCATAACCCTAGAACCGATTAAACAAATTCGAACCGACAAAAGCAAAAACCTAGAATCGACAGACAAAACCCTAGAATCTAAAGCGTATTTATGGATTAAACCTACATAAACTAGTATATTGATATAAAAACTAGACATGCATGTCAAAGAGAGATGAAACAAGAACCGATTAAACAAACAAAACCCTAGAATCAAATCGGGTACAATCGATGAGCAAGAGAGAGAGAGATAGAGAGAGAGAGAGAGAGAGAGAGAGAGAGAGAGAGAGAGAGAGAGAGAGAGAGAGAGAGAGAGAGAGAGAGAGAGAGAGAGAGAAGAAAACACTTACCAACATGGTTAGATCGCAGGAGAGAAAGAAAGCTCGATCGATTAGGAGAACAAAGAAGAGAGGAGGAAGACGTGAGAGGTTCAAGAGAGTTCGAGAGCTTTTCGAGAGAGCAAAATGAAAAAAAAATTCTAAGTGTCAATATATAGTCTCGAGAATTAGGGTTATTCGGTTTGTTTGGTTCAGAGTAAACAAGCTATAATTTCCAGATAACCGCCAAATCATGAGCTAAACCATTTAACCAATCGAAAATCTTTTGGCGGGTAACCACGAAATCGAAAATTATTTCGCGGTTAAGCGGGAAATCGATTTTATTTGGCGGTTTACCGCGAAACCCAAAATCATTTCGCGGTTATTTTTTCTGCATAGACACGGCAAAAGTCGTAGCTAGCCGTAGATATAGCGTTTTAATACTAACCCTAAACCGAGTACCCTATACCCTAAAACTATAACCTATAATCAATACCCTAAAATATATCATTATTAGATTAATCCAACAATAATATAGCTAATAGATAATTACCCTAACCCTAAAATCTATACCCTAAACCCTAAATTTCATACCCTTAACCCTAAATGTCAAACCCTAAACCCTAAACCCTAAACTATATTATTACTAGATTAATCCAACAATAATATAGATAATAAATACTAACCCTAACCTAATGTCTATACCCTAAACCCTAAATGTCATACACTAATCCCTAAACTATATGATTACTAGATTAATCCAAAATCTTATTGGAAAATTATATCTTTGTTTTTAAGTGTTGGGTATATGATATAAAGATAAGAGTTGGTTTTTATTTTATACACATTATAATTTGAAAATACCATAATATTTCATATTTATTTAATCAAACAAATTAACGATACAACGCAAAATATTAATCTGAATCTGATTCCGAATATTCGTTGTAGTTATCTTCTAAATCATTTTTCAGATTTATATTCGTCATCTGGATTAGCCATAGGCATCGGTTCATAATCCGCAACATCTTGGATTGCATGTGCCTCAACTCGCACTACACCGGTAGGTGGTATCACACAATCAACTACGTCATTTTGAACTGCATTTTGAAACTTCTTGAATCTCAAAAAATCCTCTCGGCATAACCTTTGTTGTTGCCCACCATTCTTCTTTGGTTGGTCGCAGTCTCGGATAAGGAATATAACATACTTGATCACACTACTCTGGTAATATAAAAGGATCATACTTGTCATAATGCATCGTTGGGCAGATATCAACAATACCAGATGGATGTGTTCGTATTCCTCGACCAGTGTTGAACCAATAAAATCACTGATTTTAGCTCCACTGCTCCACCATACTCTATCATGAATATTTCTTCAATCAATCCAAAATAATCCGTCTCATCGGATCCCAGAACACAAACGCCATAATTCATTATGTTCTTATTTTGTCCATGGCTTTCGGTATGGTAATGATATCCCTCGAATAATACATATGCCATGAGGTGATTTGATGCTTCGGACCTTGTACAAATTCTAGCATCCACAATGGAAATTCGAATGATGCACTTGCGTCGTTGATCTGCATCAAAGCAGCTCGCATTGTGAACATTTCATTCCGTGAAATGTCATAAGTCTCCATAAATGCTTTAACTCTTAAATCAACAGTTGTAGATAAATATCTAGGCTTTTTCGGATGGTTTGTCCCCGGCACTAATATAGAGAGAAAGAAATATTCCCTCTTCATGCACATCCCAGGAGGTAAATTACATGGCGTCACTATGACAGGCCAAACAGAGTATGATTGCCCGTTCATACCAATTGGGTTGAATCCATCAGTTGATAAACCAAGATAAACATTGCGACTCTCAGAAGCAAATGTAGGATATACCTCCTTAAAATGTTTCCACGCTCTTCCGTCCAAGGGATGATGCATTTCTCCTTCGGGAGACACATGTTCAGCATGCCATCTCATCTGCGATGCGGTAATCTTTGATTGATATAATCGTTTTAGCCGATCACCAAGGGGCAGATAAAACAACCTCTGCTTCGGGATCTTCTTTCCTGACCGACCCACCTTTGATTCATAGCGATCTTTTCCACAAAACCGACAATGTGGCAACTCAAGATCTTCTCCCTTCCAAAATAACATACAATTATCCTCGCAGACATCAATCTTATGACATGGCAACCCAAGAGACCGTGTCAACTTCTTTGTCTCGTAATATGATGTCGGAGCTTTATTAGGCGATAGAAGAACATAATTAAAAGTTTAAGCGATATTGTCTAGGCATTCTTCCGGGATATTGAAATTGGTCTTCCAATTCATCACACCTTCGACATTAGGTACAACTGAGTTCTTCCATCAGCACACCCATCGTATAAAGGTTGATTTGCGGCTTCTAGAGCTTGGCAAACATGATCATGGTAGATTGGTTCTTGGATATTTTCAGCACCGTCAGGTAACATGTTGAAATCTTCATTGGGATCACGAAACTCTTCTATCGGAACTTGTATAGGATACTCAGTCCATGTTTCACCTCCGGCCATGTGATGACTTGTGGAAGCTTCACCGTGATAATGACTTGCAGATGCTTCGTCGCCATAGTAACCTTGTTCTCCGTGGTGCGTTCACACATAATAGTTTTTCGTAAAGCTTTTTGACATAATATGAGCCGTCACAGTAAAAGCATCATGACACTTTTGATTTTTGCATCTCTTACACGGACAGAACAAGACTTGGTGTTCAAGATAATAATCTTGGTTACACGCAAATGAAATAAAGTAGTTTAATCCCTCCTCAAACTTCTCACACACACAATGAGTAGAACGTTTTAAACGTCTATACATCCATTCTCTCGATAAAAAGAAATCACTCATAATGATAAAAAAAATTAAACGAAGGAATCACTCAATTTTTTTTTTTTACGAATTCTCTCAGCTTTCCTTTTTTTTTTACTCGAACATGTCTTTCATTTATTTAAGTATTAGAGTGTGTGTGTGTCAAAGAGGCTGAGTGCTCGTGCATTATATATAAAAAATTTAGCTACAGATAGCTGCGACTTTGGTCGTAGCCAATAATATTTTTTTTAATAAGAAAGTGGTTGCAATAGTGATAAAACGTGTTATTTATACTAAGCTACGGATAGCCGCAAAATTGGCCGTAGCTAAATCGAATATATTCTCTGCATAAATCTGAGGATTGATTGATATAACAACTGAATGACCATACACACTTACAGCTCGTGAACTCAATAATTTATCAATATAGCTACGGATAGCCGCGAACGGAGTCGTGTCCAGGGACGCGGATAGCCACGAAAAGAGTCGTGCCTATATACCCACGAAACTATTCGCAGATATTCCAAGCTATGCTTTTCTACGACGTTGTCGATGCTATCCGCGGTTATGTTTCCACGAATTGCCACGGATGAGATTTGTAGCTATATATCCACGACATAAGTTGTTGCTAGTCGCAGCTAAATTCTTCTGCGGCGTTATTGTAGCTATCCGTAGCTATGTATCCATGAACGGCGGCTATTTATTTCCGTAGCTATATAGCTACGACAGCTTTCGTGGCTCTTCGCGGATGCACATATCCACCAAGATGTCGACACTATCCGTGGCTAATTAGCTACGATTTGCCACGTTTGTATCCTGTGGCTACATAACTACGAATAGCTGTCAAATAGCTACGGAGTCATCCACGGCTTAATTCACGGCTATCCGTGGCTTAAAAAATATAGCTACGAAATTTTCGCGGCTACTCCGCGGCTAAGACACATATTTTTTGTAGTGGCAATAAATTTCATTACTGGTGCATTTGAGTTAATTGAGTTTTAATATGTTTTTCAGTTTTTGATTATTAAAGCATAAACCATATATGCCACTCAAACTAATTATTACAAAAGCTTTTGATCATGTAAAATGAAATTACTTGGATGTGGTTACGACAAGAATGAGAGTCTGTAAGCAGTGGAGAAAATGGATAAGGACTTGTATAACACCAATCACTTATTCAATGTTGCTTAATGGATCACCAACATGTAATTTTATCCTCAAAGAGGAATCAGAAAGGAAGATCCACTTTCTTCGTATAGTATCTTATATGCACTTAAGGATTATCTAAACTACTTCAACATAATCAGAACAAATCATTCAAAGTTTGCCTCACGATCATGACCTCCAATTTCTCACTTTTCTTTGCAGCTGACTCGCTCTTGTTCTGCTATGCATCAACTGAGGAATGTGAAAGTCTACTTCAAATTCTCAAGTAGTATGAGGAAATTTCAGGACATGCAGTAAACTATCAGAAATCAGCCATTATGTCTACGAAAGGTACGCGTTCCAACTTACATAAATCAATTATTCAACTCACTGGGATTTGGTAATTAGCTAGGATTGCATGAATACATAGAGATGGATAAATTCGATATTTTCTCATAATTATGTTAGAGGGTTCAGAACAAAGTAGACAACTGGTATACAAGTTTTGTGTCCCGGCTGGTAAAGAAGTTTTACTAAAAGCAGTAGCAGGAACAATTCCAAGTTATGCAATGTCATGTTTTTACTACCAGATAAGCTACTCATGCGAAGGTTTTGGTGGTCATTGTGTTCACAACACAATAAAATGGCTTGGGTGGCTTGGGGCAAAATAACTTAGTCCAAACGAAATGGAGGTCTAGGATTTAGAGATCTTAAGGACTTTAATATAGATATGCTGCAAAACAAGGATGGAGACTCCTTAACCATCCTAATTTCTTGCTTGCAAATCTTTAAATCCAAGTACTACAATAAAATAAACTTCCTAGAAGCTGAGCAACCTAAACAATATAGTTATGCTTGGCGAAGCATCTTACAAGCAAAAAAAGCTCTACTTAAAAGTGAATTACACTGGGTTACGGGTAAAGGAGATCAAATAAAAGTCTGGAAGGACAATTGGCTCCCTTATAAAACATCTAGACCAGTTACAAGAATATGAGCCTATTTATATCAAGATATGAAGGCTAATGAACCTTTATACTATGAAACATATCAACGGAATCTTGAAAAACTCCATGTGTTACTGACGGAAGAGGATGTTTGTATGGTTCAGAAAATCCGGCCAAGTATAACCCATTTAAGTTACACATTGATATGGAGATTTTCAAAGGATGGAATGTATACTATCAAATATGGTTAATATGTTCAACATAACAAACAAATTTAAGCCAAGACTCAAGTATAATTACCATGAACCAGAATGAAGACATTACCAGACTATGTAACATGCTATGGAAACTAGATGCACCTCATAAGATCAAGCACTTTAGCTGGCGATTTATTCATAATAGTCTCTCAGTGTTAAGTAATCCTGGAAGCAAAGGAATCAAAACTATTTCGAATTATTTTGTGTGGAGAAGAGCTACCCCTATTCCAACTCCACCAAGTGACACATTTTCATCTCATTCGTGATAGCAAAAAATGCATTTTATATCAGAATTTTATGGCCAAAATCAATATCGGTTACATCTAACTCCTTTCTTGTTGTGGAACATTTGGAATATGCGGAATAATTTGTTGTTTTGTAATAAGCTAGACAATATTCGGCATGTGATTAGTAAGGCAATGATCTATGGAAAGAGGCTTCATATATTGATCATGATAATGAGATACATAACTTTGGTCAAGTGAACAAGGAATATTCATGATCAAGTATCACAAATCGAAGCTTCTTTCACTTGTTTTATAGATGCTTCATGGCTATCTCCACAAAAAAAAAAGTGGGTATAGCTGTTGGAGGTGGGTTTAGAACCATTCTTAAGCCCGGTCCAACAACAGATCGGTTCGGCATGGTCAAGCCCAATAAGAGGAAAGAAGCCCACCACGGAAAATTCCATCCGACGAGGTCCATGTCGACCTGCATCAAAATAAGAAAATATGATTAAAAATTTAATCACATATAGAAAAAGAAGAAGATAAAGACAAATCTATGAAAATGAAGGAAAATCCAAGAGTATCAAGATTTAACATGATCTGAATAAGAGAGAATCTAGGAAATTAACCTAATTCTCTTGATATAAATATATTTCTCATGCGCGGAAAAATAATCATCTCTCACATTCTTTACTTACAGAGCAGAGAAATTATAAACCTAATTTCGAACTCTGAGCTAATAAAACGACTATGTTTTCCGGTCTTCCTGTTATTGCCTTGTCATCCTTTAGCTTACGCAATACTCGGTCCCAAACATTGACTAATTACCTAATTAGTCCTCGTGAAGGTTCACCTTCAATAATTGGCGCCGTATGTGGGACGTTGTGTATATTCATACGTTTAAAAGGAGCTCAGCAATGATGGAACCACCAACCCCGCTGCAAAGAGAAGGAGAGACCAACACGGCCAAAATCCTAGGAAACGGAGAAGGACGGATCCAGCTCAATGCGCCACCGCGAGACGAAGGAGTGTATTCCAGCTTGACGACCATGGGAAATCAAATCACGAACAACACGGCACCCCTGGCGAACAAATTGCCCCGAATGCAACCTTAACAGGAGGACCGACACAAGAAAGCACGGCGACAGTGGAAGCTGGACGTACGGAAGAAGCGGACGCAGCGGCGAGGACGATACACACAACAAACGTAGTAGCAACATCCAAGACAGTGTTGGAATTATGTCCAGTAATCTCTGTACTGTCTCTAGAAAGTAAGAGTATGTCAATGATCAGACATAAGTCATATAATACTGGGGGTCATGATGGCTTGCTAGAGTCCGCTCATGATCTATAAGTCTTGGATTTATTGCCTTTATTATATGATCCCATATGGGTCACACGCCTAAGCTAACAGGAAACTATAAGGGAATGGTTCAGCAGAAGTACGGTAAAAGTGCCAGGCATTTACTGTACTTAGAGAGATTAAAGGGCCTGATTAAATCTAAGGGATTTAATCAGACTGGGACTTGGGCCCAAAAGCCCAAAAGAACTAGATAAAAGTTTTATAATTAAAACTTAACCTAGCAGCTCTCTCTCTCAACTCTCTCTGCGCCTCCCTCCTCTCTGGTCTAGCAGCCATCTTCCTGAAGTGTGCGTGTGTGAACCTCTGGAGGAGCTGTCCCTTGGCAGTTCTATTGATCTCTGACAATACCTCTCTAATCCGCTGCATAAACAAGGTATTTACTGAGATCCCTTTATGATTCTGCAAAGAACCTAGATCCAATATGTTTAGTAGAGTTTAATCTGACAGAATTAAACCAGGACAAACACTAAACTATCCTTCAGTGGTATCAGAGCCATTGGTTATATTAGGATTTCTTGTTAGAATCATGTTTAGGTTGTTTAGAAGTGTTTGAATCAATCATTGCTTGAAATATGATAAGAAAACACTTAAGAAACAAAAGTTAAAACCCTAAGCTAAAATCGCATGAACCGATCCATAAGGAAAGGTATGCGTCGGAGTGTGGATCGCCAAAGGATCACACGTCCGGATCGGTACATGACGCACGGACCGATCATGGATCGTGTTGCGTCGTCGGTCCGATCGGCGTTAAGGCGCGAGAGATGGACCGATCGGCCGAGCGGATCGCATGGATCGATCACAAGGATCGATAGCATGGATCGACAGCGATCGCGTCCCACTCTCGTCCCGCTCTCGTCCCGATCGCACGACCCGAGCTTGCCCGATCGCGTGAAGCTTGCGCTGTCCGGATCGATGGTCACAACTTGTGCCGGTTCGTTTTGGTTTGTGGTTCGGTTTAAAAATTATTTAATAATCGTCACGGTTTAAAGACTTAATAAAAAATTATTAAATCTGGTTAAACCGTGATAAGAAATCCAATGTCGTTTAAAATTGGATTTAGTGCCTAAACCAGTGGTTTTCTAATTTGATTTGGTTGGACCAAATAAATTGAGAAAATCCGGTTTAGTAAATGACCGGTTAACAATTGTGGTTATCGTAGTAATTAATCTTGGTTAGACCAATTTTAATGAACCAGACCGGTTATGTCATTTAATTGGGCAATTGGGTTATGTCTTGGACATAGACCAATTCTTGGGCCTTGGGCCAAGAAGTTAAAACAATTGGGCCAGTTATTTGAGTCTCTTCTTCAGATTTAATTTAAAATTTTATTTAATAATTAAAATTCGATTTTAAATTAATTTGTTTCCAAAATATTAAATTAGAAAGTTTCTTGGAATAGAAGTTTCTAGATTTGCATGTTTTGGATATTTAGGAAATTTCTATAGTTAGAAAGTTTCCAATTTTTGGAAGTTTCCAATTATGAAAGTTTCCAAAACAGAAGGTTTCCCAAAATGGAAAGTTTCCCAAAATAGTAATCTTCTATTTTGGGATGAGATTTTAAGAAAACCTATAAACCTCAAATAATATCAAGCGTTGGATGTCTTGTCCAGTCTATGTCAGCTGTTGAAACCCATTCAATTGTACACATGGCCTTACAGTGTGAGGGTGTCTATCTTTTGCGTGGGTAAGACAGTTTGTGATTCATTAATGTTATTGGGAGTCCCAGACATTAGTGATTACATGACTGTATAGTCTGGTTTTCTTGACTGGGTCATCGGGAGTCCCGGACCTTGAGACATCAGAGTGGATTGGGCCTCGGGCCCAGATTCACAGCCAAGAGTTATATCACGGATATAATTAGCCGAGATAGGGCTTACCGATATAAGCTAAGGTTGGGTGACGGCCAGTGGCCCACTTTGATCTTAGTTATATGTGGATCTTGGAATCATTATATTCTTTTGAGGGTAACTAATGTTATTGAATATAATGCGAGATTAATCATATTGAACATATTAACTAAAATCCTTTTATCTTAAATTTCAGCAATGACTACAACAAGTACACAAAACACATTCTCAATCCGGTCTGTTCTCGACAAGGAGAAGCTGACTGGAACGAACTTCCTGACGTGGTCAAGGAACTTGAGGCTGGTCCTCAAGCAGGAGAAGAAGGAATATGTCCTTCGTGATCCCCTCCCCGAGAGGCCTCCAAACAATGCTGCCAGGAATCTGCAGAATGCTTGGGAAAAGCATTCGTCAGATGAAAATGATGTTTATTGCCTGATGTTGGCAACCATGACTCCTGAACTGCAAATGCAGTTCGAGAGTGTGCTGTCGCCCATCGAGATAATGGCAAGCCTGAAATCGCTTTTTCAGGAGCAGGCAAGGACTGAGAGGTTCCAGACAGTTAAGAACCTCTTAGACTGTAAGATGGCTGCAAATGCGGCAGTGAGTCCTCATGTCTTGAAAATGATGGGTTATCTCGATCATCTTCAGAAACTCGACTGCCCTATCAGCCATGAACTTGCCTGCGACATCATTCTGCAGTCTTTGCCTGCAAGCTATGATCAGTTCATTCTGAACTTCAATATGCATGGCTTGACTAAGACATTGCCTGAGCTTCATGGAATGCTCAAGACTGCAGAGCCCAACTTGAGGAAAGCCAAGGACCCCAACGTGCTTATGGTACAAAAGAGCAAGGGCTTTAAGAAATCCTCTGCCAAGGACAAGGGAAAGGCTAAGGCTGTTCAAGTCTCGGACAAGAACACGTCCAAGCCCAAGCTCAAGTCCAAGGCTGGGCCTACTGACATCTGCGGGTTCTGCAAAGAACCAGGGCATTGGAGGAGAGAATGTATGAAATTCATGGAAGGTCTAAAGGAATTGAAGAAGAAGACTCTGGAGACTTCTTCATCAGGTATTTTTGTTATAGAAGTTAATACAACTACTTCTGATAATACCTCATGGGTTATGGATACTGGTTGTGGGGCTCATATTTGTACTAATATGCAGGCACTCAGCAACAGTAGGAGGCTGAAGCAAGGACAAGTGGAGCTACGAGTTGGGAATGGAGCGAAAGTTCCTGCACTAGCTGTAGGCACATACTTGTTGTCTTTACCTTCGGGATTGGTTTTAGAACTTAATAACTGCTATTTTGTACATGCGATAAGCAGAAATATTATTTCAGTTTCTTTGTTGGATTTGGAAGGTTATGATTTTTCAGTTAAGAATAAATTATGTTCCTTTAATCGCAATAATTTGTTCTATGGTTGTGCCCCTCTTACGAATGGGCTTTATATACTTGATCAATCCGCGCCAATTTATAACATTGATACCAAACGGTTCAAACCTAATGAGGAGAACCAAACGTTTTTATGGCATTGTCGTTTAGGGCACATCAGTGAGAAACGCATTAAGAGGCTCCATTCGAATGGACTTCTTGGCTCGTTTGACTTTGAGTCATGTGAGAAATGCGAATCCTGCCTGATGGGCAAAATGACGCGGGCCCCCTTTAATAAACCCAACGAGAGGGCCAGTGACTTATTGGGCCTGATACACACTGATGTGTGTGGCCCAATGTCCACAAATGCAAGAGGAAACTACCAATACTTCATTACCTTCACTGATGATTTCAGCAGGTATGGATATGTTTATTTAATGAAACATAAGTCTGAATCGTTTGAGAGATTCAGAGAATTCCAAAATGAAGTACAGAACCAACTTGGCAAAAGCATTAAAGCTCTTCGGTCCGACCGAGGAGGAGAATACTTGAGCCAAGAGTTCAGTGATCATCTGAGAGAGTGTGGGATAGTTTCCCAACTCACTCCTCCTGGAACACCTCAATGGAATGGTGTGTCTGAGAGGAGGAATCGGACCTTATTGGATATGGTTCGGTCTATGATGAGTCACACAGACCTTCCAATATCCCTTTGGGGATATGCTCTGCTAACAGCAGTGTTCACCCTAAATAGAGCGCCATCAAAAGCAGTAGCCAAGACACCATATGAATTGTGGACTGGAGAAACTCCAGCGCTGTCTTATCTTAGAATTTGGGGTTGTGAAGCCTATGTCAAGAGATTGATCTCTGACAAGCTTACACCAAAGTCTGATAAATGCTACTTTATTGGTTATCCGAAGGAGACCAAGGCTTATTACTTCTACCTACGATCCGAGAACAAGATTTTTGTTGCCCGGGATTGTAATTTTCTTGAGAGTGAGTTTCTCTCTAAGAAAAACAGTGGGAGTAAGGTACTGCTTGAAGAAATTCAAGATGAACAGGATACTACTCAACCTAATGAGGAAGAGCAGCAGGAGGACCTACAAGAAATTGTAGAGCCTGAACCTGTAGTACCTGAAGTTCGAAGATCCGGGAGGATCCGTCACGAACCCGAGAGATATCAAGGATTCCTCGTGACTGACTGTCATGATCTTCTGATCATTGATGGTGATGAACCATCGAACTTCAATCAAGCCATGATGGGCCCAGATTCCTCTAAGTGGCGTAAGGCCACTGATTCCGAAATGGACTCCATGTCGGTCAACCAAGTGTTTTCATTGGTTGACTTACCCGCTGGTGTAAAAGTCATCGAGTGTAAATGGATCTTCAAGAAGAAGATTGACGTGGATGGAAATGTCCAGATTTATAAAGCCAGGTTGGTGGCAAAAGGTTTCAGGCAAGTTCACGGTGTGGATTATGATGAAACCTATTCCCCAGTGGCTATGATGAAATCTATTCGGATTCTGCTAGCAACTACAGCTTTTCATGATTATGAAATTTGGCAGATGGACGTAAAAACCGCCTTCCTGAATGGAATTCTGGAAGAGGATGTGTGTATGACACAACCTGACGGTTACATAGATCCAAAGAATGCTGGGAAAGTATGCAAGCTTCCTAAATCCATTTATGGATTGAAGCAAGCATCGAGGAGCTGGAATCTTCGTTTTGATGAAGCGATCAAGCAATTTGACTTCATCAGAAACGAAGAAGAACAATGCGTGTATAAGAAGACTAGTGGGAGCAAGATAGTATTTCTTATTCTGTATGTCGATGACATACTCCTTCTCGGAAACGACGTACCAATGCTGCGGTCGGTAAGGGACTGGCTTGGAAGTTGTTTTTCCATGAAAGACATGGGTGAAGCCGCATACGTTCTTGGAATCAGGATCTACCGGGATAGATCTAAAAGGCTGATAGGCTTGTGTCAAGATTCATACATTGACAAAGTCCTGCATAGATTCAGCATGGCAGATTCCAAGAAGGGCTTCACACCAATGGTACATGGCACAACGCTAAGCAAGAAGCAGAGCCCAACGACGGCTGCTGAGCTTGAGCACATGAAGAATATTCCTTATGCATCTGCAATAGGATCTGTCATGTATGCCATGATCTGTACTCGTCCTGATGTTGCTTATGCATTGAGCATGACGAGTAGATACCAGTCAAATCCAGGAGAAAGCCACTGGATTGCCGTCAAGAATATCCTGAAGTATCTGAGACATACTAAGGATAAGTTCTTGGTGTACGGCGGAAGTAATGTGCTTGAAGTCAGTGGATTCACGGACGCAAGTTTCCAGACAGACCAAGATGATTTCCGGTCACAGTCCGGTTATATCTTTTGTCTGAATGGCGGTGCAGTTAGTTGGATGAGCTCCAAGCAAGACACCGTTGCTGATTCCACTACAGAAGTTGAATATGTCGCCGCCTCAGAAGCAGCGAAGGAAGCTGTTTGGATACGAAAGTTCATTATTGAACTAGGTGTGATACCGAATGCAGCTGAGCCTCTGGCACTGTTTTGTGATAACAATGGTGCTATAGCTCAGGCAAAGGAACCAAGATCACACCAGAAATCCAAACATATACTAAGAAGATTTCACTTGATACGTGATATCATTAATAGAAAGGAAGTCAAGATCAGCCGAGTTCCGACAGATGATAATGTCGCTGATCCATTGACAAAGCCACTCCCAAGGCCTAAGCTCGAGTACCTGACTAAAGCTGTAGGCATTAGAGACATTGAAATGTAATCTAAATTTGAGTGGGAGTTTGAGGGCTTTATTTAGTTATTGATATGTTCTTGTAAAACATTTTAAGATGTTCAATAAAATTATTATTTCAAGATTATTTTAACTGTGATGAAATAATCGTTCCAAAATGATATAAACCGTTTTATAGGTCATCGAAGTAAGTGACTTGATCTTGAGTCATCGAAGTCATTTAGCTTGATCGTGAGACCCTATATTTGATAGATGGCTTATATCATCCTGTCCCTAGTCGAAGGTTGTTGAAATTGGAACACCAACAACCGCGTGAGACTAGATTGGTATGTGACTTATGACCAAGTTTCAGGGTGTCATAGATGCACGGCATCAAAGTCAGCACATAGGTGTATGTTGGGGTACATACGACCGGACATGACCCGCTTATAAGAACTCTTCAGGATATTTATATCTGTGTCATGAGAGATTCTAACTACGACTATAGAGTATAGTCCTTAGACCTGAGTTCGCATGCATGTGACTACACATGAACTGATGCGCTTTGATCATTGTCTAACGCTGTCGTCAAGCGATAGTTATAAGGACCTTGTTTGGGTGTATTATGAAGTGAGTAGTTTACAGTGATGGAACAAGACGGGATTTGTCCCTCCAATATAAATGGAGTGAATATCTCTAGGCCAATCGGAGATTTGAATACTGGAAAATGCATGGCCATGCTCAAACGGACTGTCCCGAGTCGTTTGGATTGTCAGTGTCAAATCAGAGTCCGATGAACATGATTAGGCTTTATAAGGATGACACTCATCTTGCCTTATGACTAATCGAGATATTGAGACAAAAGGATTATGAATACAGAGATTCCAGTACAAGTGGGAGATTGTTGGAATTATGTCCAGTAATCTCTGTACTGTCTCTAGAAAGTAAGAGTATGTCAATGATCAGACATAAGTCATATAATACTGGGGGTCATGATGGCTTGCTAGAGTCCGCTCATGATCTATAAGTCTTGGATTTATTGCCTTTATTATATGATCCCATATGGGTCACACGCCTAAGCTAACAGGAAACTATAAGGGAATGGTTCAGCAGAAGTACGGTAAAAGTGCCAGGCATTTACTGTACTTAGAGAGATTAAAGGGCCTGATTAAATCTAAGGGATTTAATCAGACTGGGACTTGGGCCCAAAAGCCCAAAAGAACTAGATAAAAGTTTTATAATTAAAACTTAACCTAGCAGCTCTCTCTCTCAACTCTCTATGCGCCTCCCTCCTCTCTGGTCTAGCAGCCATCTTCCTGAAGTGTGCGTGTGTGAACCTCTGGAGGAGCTGTCCCTTGGCAGTTCTATTGATCTCTGACAATACCTCTCTAATCCGCTGCATAAACAAGGTATTTACTGAGATCCCTTTATGATTCTGCAAAGAACCTAGATCCAATATGTTTAGTAGAGTTTAATCTGACAGAATTAAACCAGGACAAACACTAAACTATCCTTCAGACAGGAGGTCAAAGTACGACGGAAAGAATGCTCCAAGCGCTCTTAAATTGGATGGAAAGAATGGACCGGATTGCAAACGAACAAATCGATATGCACGCTACTCATCAAGCCATACTCCAGGATACTATTTCCAGCCAATAAAGAGCCTCGACACTAGAACAGGCTCCAGGATAAACGATTCCCCCGTTTAGAAACTTGTTCCCCAACGTACCTCCCGTGACGGTTGGGTCAACTGCTAATCCGATCAACGCCATACCATCAATGAAAAACTCGGAAGCAGTCCAAAACCCTCATATCACCAAGATAATGAGTCAGATCCAAGACCTCAACTCGAAAGTCCATCGAGTAGCCAGCTCGCGACCAGAACTCGATCGCGTACTAGAGATGATCCATAAAACCCCATTCACATCCAGGATAATGAACGGAAAGGTTCAGCACCTCAACAAAATTAAGTTCCCGACTTATGATGGAAATACGGATCCATGTCACTTCATGACTGCATTCACAATCGCAATGGGCCGAGCTCCTTTTTCAGTGGAAGAAAGGAATATCGGATACTGCCAACACTTCGTGGAAAATCTTCGCGGAACTGCCCTCAGCTGGTTCTCATGATTAGAAACTGGATCCATCCACAGCTTCCACCAACTCTCAGCCGCATTCCTGAAACACTACTCTATGTTCATCCAACATGGAGCATCAGATTTCGACCTATGGGATCTCGAGCATAAACATGACGAACCTCTGCGTTGGTAAGTTGGTAACATCTTAGCGAACATCTTATTCACTAGTCATTGGTAAGTTGCTCCGGCATTTTTCAAGCCGAAAGGCATGAATTTGTAGCAATAGATTCCTATGTAAGTGATGAACGCTGTTTTGTCTCGATCGTCCAGATTGATCATGATTTGGTTATAATCCGAGAAAGCGTCCATGAATGTGAGTAGTTTGTTCCTGATGTTGGTTCCACCAATTGATAGATATGCGGGAGCAGAAATCTATCCTTCGGGCACGCCCTATTCAGATTCGTGAAGTCGACAAAAACTCTCCACTCTCCATTCTTTTCACCACGGCATGATTCGTGAGCCAGTCTGGATACT
This sequence comes from Orychophragmus violaceus, assembly GCA_030180135.1. Classification (NCBI taxonomy): domain Eukaryota; kingdom Viridiplantae; phylum Streptophyta; class Magnoliopsida; order Brassicales; family Brassicaceae; genus Orychophragmus; species Orychophragmus violaceus. The sequence continues at coordinate 65,442,847 of CM058232.1, read as the reverse complement.
TTACCTCAGTGATTGAACCAACTTTAGGTAATCGCTCGACTTTTTCTTTGACCGCTTTAGCTCGCTCCAAACCTAACTTTCTCCTTTTTTTTCCTCACTGGGTTGAACATGGATCTACGTTCAGCTCGTGGCAAGCGATATCGATACTGATCCGTGGCATGTCTTCCGCAGTCCATGTAAAGTGATCTATGTTCTCTATGAGGCATAATATTATATATTTTTGATTGCATCATCCAAATTTGCTCGGAAATCTACGCAACATTCTGTGTGGTCAAAGTATATGCCTATTGACACTACCGGTTCACAAGGTTCCTCGTCTTCTTCCTCTGCTGGTTCTTCTTGTTTTTTGGCGGGCGTTTTCGATACTTCTACTACTTCCTGACTCGCTTCTATCTGTGGCCGCTTGGATCTTTGGGTAAGTCCAACAGTCGGCCTTCTGAGTTTATGCTCGGCTATGAAACATGTTCAGGATTGTTCCTGGCTTCCCCTAATCGTCATGATCCCACCAGGTATGAGAAATTTCAAGCAGAGATGATATGTTAACGGAGCGACTCTCATGGAATTTATCAAAGGAATCCCCATGATCACGTTGTAGATTGCCGGATGATCGGCTTTTACTTCCTTTTCGTCAAAGTCTTTAAGACTTACTGTGTCGCCGAGCTCTCCGCCCACAGGTTTGCTGCGAGTTTAATGCCTAGTTTGCGGCACTCGGCGGTGTGATGGTTGTATGCTTGATGATGCTCGCAAAAGGCTTTCTAGTCGTATGACCTAGATCTTTTTGTCCATGTGTTCCACAATCCTTTTCCTCGTCCGGCTGAACTGCTTCCTCACTCAGCCAAGCCGATTTTTTAGTTGTGTGGCCCGCCGGAGCTTTCGTGTCGTACATAACTACTTCCTTTGGAAGCTCTTTTCTTGTGTCTTGCACTTGTGTGTGGTGGTGCGTCTTTGTTCGACTGCCTCGTTGATTTGTGCTTTTGGGACAAGACTTTTATCTCTTCTTCCTTGACCACAAAATTCGATGCCATGTGCAAGGCGTCTGATATGGTCTGAGATCTATTCAACGAGATTTCCTTTCTGAAATCTGATTCGTACCACAATGCTTTCCTCAATGCATCGAGGGCGGCTTTGTCACTTAGACCTTTAATATTTGACACAACATTCTTGAACCTTCCTATAAAATTCTGGAAGCTTTCGTTCGGACCTTGAGACATTGACCATAGATTAACATCGAAGGTTTCTCGATCCATGAATATCTAGTATTGTTTAAGGAAAGCCGTAGATAACTGTGGGAAACTATTGATAGAGTTTCATTTCAGTCTTGAGAACCATTCGAGTGCCGCTGATTTCAAGTGTTTTACGAACAAGAGACAAAAAACAGCATCTCTTTCACCCTCCTTTAGGTTGGCTCTTCCCATCGTTATGCGGAAATCCGTCATATGAGCTTTTGGATCGGTTGTTCCTTCGTAGTAAGCGATCATAATTTTTCCTGGATGTAGACTCTCGTCTTAATGATCCGAAATGCAGCCGGCGTCTTTCGAATTTTCTCTAAGATGAGATCTATCTCCGGTTCCGCACTGATCTCTTTGTGAACTTGTGATCGCACGACTTTCATCTCTGTGGTAGCTTATGCTAAAGCTCGCTCAGTTCGTCATGGCTCGTCACCCTTAGTTCTTCAGATGATTTGTGATGCCAAACCCATAGAAGATTCTCCTCTTTTGTGAGTTATTTTTCAGTTTGTTCCGGAATGATTTGATCCGTCCTTACCCCTTCCTATTCGTCGCCAGATTGATCCTCGGTTTGGTTCTCGGGTAAGGTCAGATATTTATCCCTGCAATCTTCTCCATCAATGAAAATAGTTTCCCCGGTTGTCCGTTGCATTGGATCTGACCTCATTTGTGAGATGCAAAGGAGGTCGTCCTCCCATATTTCTCGTCAAGCCGTGTGGCGTTGAGAAATCGAGTCGTCTACGGTCTGCCGATCCAAAGTTTATTGCGTGTGCAATTCTGGCTCGTCTATCCATCTTGAGTTTTTCCACTTGTTCGGTGAGTGTGATGTTCACCTTATCTTGATCCCGGGATTTTTGGATTAGTATTGCCATCATCTCCTTTAATTCGGTCAGAGTCTGTTGCGGCTGCGTTTGTTGCAGTGTTGCATGTTGTGTCTTTGTTGGTTGCAACATTTTCTGTTGCGGTGTTTCCTGTTTTGTTGATCGCCTCTAGGCGATCTTCTCTGTCACCATCTCTGTCGGTGGCCATCTCTTTGGATCTTTTGATCGATGGTCTTTAAGTGTAAGAAAACTTCTTCATCCCCACAGTCGGGGCCAAACTGTGAGAGTCGGAACTCGCACAATCAAAACTTGTAGAGTTTTAACTTTTAGGGGTCAAAAGTTTCTAAGTAAACACACAAAAAGAGATCCAGAGAAAACTTTATTAATCTTTGTTTGTCAAAAGAGTACAAGAGAAAAATCATATGATAATTCTGCTGAGTTAAAAGAGCGTGTATTGATCGAAAGGGGTCTCCCTCCTTTTATAATTGCGGAAAGTCGGTTTGGAGAAAATCGTCCGCGAGATTCTCAGAGATTTTCTTGTTATCGTATTTTCCTCTTCGTGTTTATCATCCTTTTCTGCTTGGATTTACCTTTTCTTTTCTACTCGGATTTATCTTCCTTTTTTCTTGCTCGGATTTATCTTCTCATCTCGTAATTATCCTTCTGCGACTTGATTATTATCTCTCGAATGAGCCGAAAGGATAGCCCAAGTCCATATAATATGATCCTTGTCAATTTGGCCCAAATTTGTATTTCGTATAAATTATCTGAACGGCTAGTAGGTTCGAAATGTTTTGAACATATGAACATGTATAGGTTGTTTATACGAAAATGCACTATGCTCAAACATATACTTGGAGGAAAATCAGTCCGATGATTTTTTTGATTGGATACATTTTGCTCATCGTCGATCAATGCATTATGTTCGGGATTTTTGCCAAACTGCACGATCGGATAGTCTGCTCGGACGTTACCGCATATGGATGGATTAACGCCGAGAAGACCATGGAAAGCCGAATAGAATTTGATCGTCGACCGCCCGAGTAAGTTGGTATGTGCGAGCAGGCGAGCAGGTTTTTGTCGAGGGTCATGTTGAGCAGGATTCATTGTGATCGCTTCCGTCCACGATCGTGGTACGTCGCAAAATGCCGAGAAGACCATCCGAGTGGTCCATCCATGCATGTTTCATCGCGGAGGATCAATCGAGCAGGACGCTGAGCAATATTTTGCCGAGAAGTCTGGTTCACCGAGCACAAAGTTTCGCACGAGACGAATCAGTACGCCGAGCAGGTCTGCTCGCGCGTGCTTGATCGCGACATATGTTGGTTCGGTTTTTTTAGCAAGTTCGTGGAGAAAGTTTTCTCCGAGCAGTACATATGCGTTCGAGCAGGTTTAAACCTAGGTAAAATCTTCCGAGAAGTTTTGTATATTTGATACGAAATGAACAGTTTATACCAAACACAATTTATACGAAGCGCAGTTTATACAAAGAGCAGTTTATATGAAACATATAGTTTATACGAAACTTAATTTTTACGAAGCGAAGTTTATATGAAACACAATTTATACGAAATGTATAGTTTTCGCATTTAAGCCCAAACTTAACACTTAGAACATTTTCGACTATTGATTTTTTTAAGGGGATTTCGACTCCATCAATGTCCGAGATCAACCACACATTGAATCGGCAAACGAAGACTGGCCATATTGCGATGATCGTAACTGATACTTTCATGACACTTCCTCATGTCGGAACCTAGCCGATTATCTACTCGATCAGTACAGAAAAGGCAAAATTGTAAATTCAGAACAAAGAAATTGACAACCCAAAGATTGGGGGGGATGAGAGACAGCCCAACGAAACCAAAAAATGAAGGGCGACCTCGAAACCAGAACATGACACAAAATGCTCCCGCGAATCGTCCTCCCAAAACCAAACCACAAAGACGAGCTGAGACGAAGACGACGAAGGAAGGAAGGCACCAAAACCCCGCCATCAAATTCAGTGATAATATGATAATGTGCGGATTGCAACTATGTTCAGATTCAGTGAAATCCATCAAAGAGTATGGCCGAAGAGCCATGTCGTCGAAACATAACCCTCCCCCATTAAAGAAGGAACACCTTTTTCGTTCACCGAAGCCAACAATATCGGAGTACTTTTGCCGCATAACGACCCCTTGGTAGTGGAACTCTTGATCGGAGATTGAAAAATAACCCGCGTGCAAGTCGACATTGTAAGCTCAGTTGGCGTAATATTCAAATAAGCGCTCGACAAGGCGGAATTTAAGAATCTGCAAGTCAAACCAAAATCCAACCACTCATTGGATTCGATGAAGATCAAACCATGACAGTCGACATTGTTAAATTCCCAATCTACGTCGGCGGAATAGCAACCATAACAAAGTTTGTCATCCTCGATAGGCTAGCGATCTACAACTCTATGAACACCTTGGCTTCACGTTATGAAGGCAGTTGCCTCAACTTACCATCAATGCGTCAAGTTCCCAACCCCAAACAAGATCTATCGGCGAAGGCTAAGTCGGGAAAACGCATAGTCGACCTCCTTCGCATAACCGATCCCGAGTTATGGTTAAATCTGATTAAAATCGGTATAAAATCCGAGTCTTCACTCGCCAAAACAAAAGCCGAGTTTTCACTCGCCAAAATCAAAATGTGTTGTCACTCGCCAAAATCAAAGCTGAGTCTTCACTCGCCAAAATAAAAGTTGAGTCTTCGCTCGCCAAAATAATATCCGAGTCTTCATTCGCCAAAATAAAATATGGGTCTTGTCTCACCAAGATAAACGTCGAGCATTCGCTCGCCAAACAATGACGCTTACGCCGATAATGGAAAAGCAAAAAGACAACAAGTTCTTATCTAAAAAGCGAATGCCGAAATCCAACATCAAAGATCCCAAAACCCATTCCAAAATGATTCACTTCGCAAGATAATAAAAAACGAAAACCACCTTCAATAATTTTGCCTTAAATTAATCTTGAGAAGAAATGCTTAAATATTTTTTGTGATGAAATCCCATGACCTTTAGAAGCAATTCAAAAATTTTATCAAGTTTTTAGGATTAGTTCCAAGTTAAAAGCAAGCATATTAAGCAAAAGGAAGAAAATTCATTATCATACTAAAAAGGGGGGGGGGAATCAATGCCCCAACCAAGTATTTACATAAAGAGAGAGAGAGAGAGAGAGAGAGAGAGAGAGAGAGAGAGAGAGAGAGAGAGAGAGAGAGAGAGAGAGAGAGAGAGAGAGAGAGAGAGAGAGAGAGAGAGAGAGAGAGAGAGGAAACAAAAAGGAAAAAAGCCCTTAGCCATTGGAGGAGGTGAAGGATTGTTTAGTTGATCCTGATTCAATTCTTAGATTCATATCAACCTAAACATGCGGATCTAGGTTCTTCTTGATTAGAAACATTGATTAGATCTCACCTTTTACCTGTTAATTGCAGCGGAAGGAGATATAACAGGTCAGAGATCAGAGAAACACCGAGAGATGAATCCTCCAAAGGCTCACACACGCGATCACAGAAAACGGCTGCTAGACCAGTAGGGAAGGAGGCGCAGAGAGAGAGAGGAAATCGCAGGCGGCTAGGGTTGAAGAAGAAAACAGACTCGGGTTTTATTTATAAAACTCGTCTGGTTCCTCTTGGGCCATTTGGCCATTCGCGCACTGTGTCGATCGACACATCATGTGTATCGATCGACACACAGTGGCTAAAACCTTTTATTCTCTCTAAGTACAGTAAATGCCTGGCACTTTTACCGTACTTCTGCTAAGCCATTCCTACACATTTTCCTGTTAGCTTAGGCGTGTGACCCATATGGGATCATATAATAGAGGCAATAAGTCCAAGACTTATAGATCATGAGCGGACTCTAGCAAGCCATCATGACCCCCAGTATTATATGACTTATGTCTGATCATTGACATACTCTTACTTTCTAGAGACAGTACCGAGATTACTGGACACAATTCCAACAATCTCCCACTTGTACTGGAATCTCTGTATTCATAATCCCTTTTGTCTCAATATCTCGATTAGTCATAAGGCAAGATTAGTGTCATCCTCATAAAGCCTAATCTTGTTCATCGGACTCTGATTTGATACTGACAATCCAAACGACTCGGGACAGTCCGTTTGAGCATGGCCATGCATTTTCCAGTATTCAAATCTCCGATTGGCCTAGAGATATTCACTCCATTTATATTGGAGGGACAAATCCCGTCTTGTTCCATCACTGTAAACTACTCATTTCATAATACACCCAAACAAGGTCCTTATAACTATCGCAGAACGATAGCGTTAGATAATGATCAAAGTGCATCAGTCCATGTGCAGTCACATGCATGCGAACTCAGGTCTAAGGACTATACTCTATAGTCGTAGTAAGAATCTCTTATGACACAGATATAAATATCCTGAAGAGTTCTTATAAGCGGGTCTTGTCCGGTCGTATGTTCCCCAACATACACCTATGTACTGACTTTGATGCCGCGCATCTATGACACACTGAGACTTTGTCATAAGTCACGTACCAATCCAGTCTCACACGGTTGTTGGTGTTCCAATTTCAACAACCTTCGACTAGGGACGGGATGATATAAAACATCTATCAAATATAGGGTCTCATGATCAAGCTAAATGACTTCGATGACTCAAGATCAAGTCATTTACTTCGATGACCTATAAAGTGGTTCATATCATTTTGGAACGATTATTTCATCACAGTTAAAGTAATCTTGAAATAATAATTTCATTAAACATAAAATGTTTTACAAGAACATATCAAATAACTAAATAAAGCCCTCAAACTCCCACTTAAACTTAGATTACATTTCAATGTTTCTAATGCCTACAGCTTCAGTCAGGAACTCGAGCTTAGGCCTTGGGAGTGGCTTTGTCAACGGATCAGCGACATTGTCATCTGTCGGGACTCGGCTGATCTTGACTTCCTTTCTATTAACGATGTCACGTATCAAGTGAAATCTTCTTTGAACATGCTTGGATTTCTGGTGTGATCTTGGTTCCTTTGCCTGAGCAATAGCACCATTGTTATCACAAAACAGTGCCAGAGGCTCAGCCGCATCTGGTATCACACCTAGTTCAATGATGAACTTTCGTATCCAAACAGCTTCCTTCGCAGCTTCTGAAGCGGCGATATATTCAGCTTCTGTAGTGGAATCAGCAACGGTGTCTTGCTTGGAGCTTCTCCAACTGATTGCACCGCCATTCAGACTAAAGATATAACCGGACTGTGACCGGAAATCATCTTGGTCTGTCTGGAAACTTGCGTCCGTGAATCCACTGACTTTAAGCACATCACTTCCACCGTACACCAAGAACTTATCCTTAGTATGTCTCAGATACTTCAAGATGTTCTTTACGGCAATCCAATGGTTTTCACCTGGATTTGACTGGTATCTACTCGTCATGCTTAATGCATAAGCAACATCAGGACGAGTACAGATCATGGCATACATGACAAATCCTATTGCAGATGCATAAGGAATATTCTTCATGCGCTCAAGCTCAGCAGCCGTCGTAGGGCTCTGCTTCTTGCTTAGCGTTGTGCCATGTACCATTGGCGTGAAGCCCTTCTTGGAATCCTTCATGCTGAATCTTTGCAGGACTTTGTCAATGTATGAATCTTGACACAAGCCTATCAGCCTTCTAGATCTATCCCGGTAGATCCTGATTCCAAGAACGTATGCGGCTTCACCCATGTCTTTCATGGAAAAACAACTTCCAAGCCAGTCCTTTACGGACTTCAGCATTGGAATGTCGTTTCCGAGAAGCAGTATGTCATCGACATACAGAATAAGAAATACTATCTTGCTCCCACTAGTTTTCTTATACACGCATTGTTCTTCTTCGTTTCTAATGAAGTCAAATTGCTTGATCGCTTCATCAAAACGAAGATTCCAGCTCCTCGATGCTTGCTTCAATCCATAAATGGATTTATGAAGCTTGCATACTTTCCCAGCATTCTTTGGATCTATGTAACCGTCAGGTTGTGTCATATACACATCCTCTTCCAGAATGCCATTCAGGAAGGCGGTTTTCACGTCCATCTGCCAAATTTCATAATCATGAAAAGCTGCAGTTGCTAGTAGAATCCGAATAGATTTCATCATAGCCACTGGTGAATAGGTTTCATCGTAATCCACACCGTGAACTTGTCTGAAACCTTTTGCCACCAACCTGGCTTTATAAATCTGGACATTTCCATCCACGTCAATCTTCTTCTTGAAGATCCATTTGCACTCGATGGCTTTTACACCAGCGGGTAAATCAACCAACGAAAACACTTGGTTGACCGACATGGAGTCCATTTCGGAATCAGTGGCCTTGCGCCACTTAGAGGAATCTGGGCCAATCATGGCTTGATTGAAGTTCGATGGTTCATCACCATCAATGATCAGAAGATCATGACAGTCAGTCACGAGGAATCCTTGATATCTCTCGGGTTCGTGACGGATCCTCCCGGATCTTCGAACTTCAGGTACTACAGGTTCAGGCTCTACAATTTCTTGTAGGTCCTCCTGCTGCTCTTCCTGATTAGGTTGAGCAGTATCCTGTTCATCTTGAATTTCTTCAAGCAGTACCTTACTCCCACTGTCTTTCTTAGAGAGAAACTCCCTCTCAAGAAAGTTACAATCCCGGGCAACAAAGATCTTGTTCTCGGAACGTAGATAGAAGTAATAAGCCTTGGTTTCCCGTGGATAACCAATGAAGTAGCATTTGTCAGATTTTGGTGTAAGCTTGTCTGAGATCAATCTCTTGACATAGGCTTCACAACCCCAAATTCTGAGATAAGACAGCACTGGAGCTACTCCAGTCCATAATTCATATGGTGTCTTTGCTACTGCTTTCGATGGCGCTCTATTTAGAGTGAACACTGCTGTTAGCAGAGCATATCCCCAAAGGGATATTGGAAGGTCTGTGTGACTCATCATAGATCGAACCATATCCAATAAGGTCCGATTTCTCCTCTCAGACACACCATTCCATTGAGGTGTTCCGGGAGGAGTGAGTTGGGATACGATCCCACACTCTTTTAGATGATCACTGAATTCTTGGCTTAAGTATTCTCCTCCTCGGTCGGACCGAAGAGCCTTAATGCTTTTGCCAAGTTGGTTCTGTACTTCATTTTGGAATTCTTTGAATCTCTCGAACGATTCAGACTTATGTTTCATCAAATAAACATATCCATACCTACTGAAATCATCAGTGAAGGTAATGAAGTACTGATAGTTTCCTCTTGCATTTGTGGACATTGGGCCACACACATCTGTGTGTATCAGGCCCAATAAGTCACTGGCCCTCTCGTTAGGTTTATTAAAGGGGGCCCGTGTCATTTTGCCCATCAGGCAGGATTCGCATTTCTCACATGACTCAAAGTCAAATGAGCCAAGAAGTCCATTCGAATGGAGCCTCTTGATGCGTTTCTCGCTGATGTGCCCTAAACGACAATGCCATAGAAACGTTCGGTTCTCCTCATTAGGTTTGAACCGTTTGGTATTAATGTTATAAACTGGCGCGGATTGATCGAGTATGTAAAGCCCATTCGTAAGAGGGGCAGAACCATAGAACAAATTGTTGCGATTGAAGGAACATAATTTATTCTTAACTGAAAAATCATAACCTTCCAAATCCAACAAAGAAATTGAAATAATATTCCTGCTTATAGCAGGTACAAAATAACAATTATTGAGTTCTAAAATCAATCCCGAAGGTAAAGACAACAAGTATGTTCCTACAGCTAGTGCTGGAACTTTCGCTCCATTCCCAACTCGTAGCTCCACTTGTCCTTGCTTCAGCCTTCTACTGTTGCTGAGAGCCTGCATATTAGTACAAATATGAGCCCCACAACCAGTATCCATAACCCATGAGGTATTATCAGAAGTAGTTGTATTAACTTCTATAACAAAAATACCTGTCGAAGAAGTCTCGAGAGTCTTCTTCTTCAATTCCTTTAGACCTTCTTGGAATTTCTTACATTCTCTCCTCCAATGCCCTGGTTCTTTACAGAACCTGCATATGTCAGTTGGCCCAGCCTTGGACTTGGGCTTGGGCTTTGGCGTGTCCTTGTCCGAGACTTGGACAGCCTTGGCTTTTCCCTTATCCTTAGCAGAGGATTTCTTAAACCCCTTGCCCTTTTGCACCATAAGCACATTGGGGTCTTTGGCGGTTTTCCTCAAGTTGGGCTCTGCAGTCTTGAGCTTTCCGTGAAGCTCAGGCAATGTCTTACTCAAGCCATGCATGTTAAAGTTCAGAATGAACTGATCATAGCTTGCAGGTAATGACTGCAGAATGATGTCGCAGGCAAGTTCCTGGCTGATTGGGCAGTCGAGTTTCTGAAGATGATCGAGATAACCCATCATCTTCAAGACATGAGGACTCACTGCCGCATTCGCAGCCAACTTGCAGTCCAAGAGGTTCTTAACTGTTTGAAACCTCTCAGTCCTAGCCTGCTCCTGAAAAAGCGATTTCAGGCTTGCCATTATCTCAATTGGTGACAACACACTCTCGAACTGCATTTGCAGCTCACCAGTCATTGTCGCCAACATAAGGCAATACACATCATTTTCATCTGACGAATGCTTTTCCCAAGCATTATGCAGAGTCCTGGCGGCATTGTTAGCAGGCCTCTCGGGGAGAGGATCACGAAGGACATAATCCTTCTTCTCCTGCTTGAGGACCAGCCTCAAGTTCCTTGACCACGTCAGGAAGTTCGTTCCAGTCAGCTTCTCCTTCTCGAGAACAGACCGGATTGAGAATGTGTTTTGTGTGCTTGTAGTAGTCATAGCTGAAATATATAGATAAAAAGGTTATTAGTTAAAATGTTCAATATGATTAATCTCGTATTAAATTTAATATGATTAATCACGCATTATATTCAATAACATAAGTTACCCTCAATAGAATATAATGATTCCAAGATCCACATATAACTAAGATCAAAGTGGGCCACTGGCCATCACCCAACCTTAGCTTATATCGGTAAGCCCTATATCGGCTAATTATATCCGTGATATAACTCTTGGTTGTGAATCTGGGCCCGAGGCCCAATCCACTCTGATGTCTCAAGGCCCGGGACTCCCGATGGCCTAGTCAAGAAAACCAGACTATACAGTCATGTAATCATTAATGTCTGGGACTCCCAATGACATTTATGAATCACAAACCGTCTTATCCACGCAAAAGCAGACACCCTCACACTGTAAGGCCATGAATACAATTGAATGGGCTTCGACAGCTGACATAGAATGGACAAGACATCCAACGCTTGATATTATTTGAGGTTCGTAGGTTTATTTAAAATTCATTCCCAAAATAGAAGATTACTATTTCGGGAAACTTTCCATTTATGGAAACCTACTATTTTTGGAAACTTTCTAAAATTGGAAACTTTCTTAAAAACGGAAACTTTCTAACTTTAGAAATTTCTTTAAAATCCAAAACCCGCAAATCCAGAAACTTCTAATTTAAGAAACTTTCTAATTTCAAAATTTCGGAAACTTTAATTTAAAATCGACTTTATAATTTTATAAAATAAATTTTAAATTAATCTGAAGAAAGACTCAAATAATTGGCCCAATTGTTTTAACTTCTTAGCCCGAGGCCCAAGAATTGGTCCATGTCCAAGACATGACCCAATTGTCCAATTAAATGACATAACCGGTCTGGTTCATTAAAATTGGTCTAACCAAATTTTAATTACTACGATGACCACAATTGTCAACCGGTTATTTACTAAACCGGATTTTCTCAATTTATTTGGTCCAACCAAATCAAATTAGAAAATCCTGGTTTAGGCACAAAATCCAATTTTTCGACTTTGGATTTCTTATCCCGGTTTAACCAGACTTAATAAAATTATTAAATCTGTTTATTAAACCGCGACGTTTATAATTTTAATAAAATCATTAAACCGAGCCTTAAACCAACCATGTCGATCGATGAACCAACCGTATCGATCGATCCATCAACCGCATTGGTCGATGCTCTTAGCATCGATCCTGCATCGATCGTGCATTGATCCTGTATCGATCGATGCTCTCGCGCATGCACGGAAACGAGCTAAAACCCTAACCGTGTCGATCGATGCACCAACCGCATCGGTCGATGCACCAACATCGAACCTGCATCGATCCTGCATCGATCGATGCTTTCACGCGTTAACAGGTTTTGCCGATAGACTGTATCGACCGATCCATGCGATCGTATCGATCGATCCATGCGATCGCAGCCGATACTCATTCTCTCGGATCAGATCGCATACCAAATCATATAGCTTGATCATGCGATTTTTCATATGTTTAGGTTTCAATTCTTGTTACTTAAGTGATTTCTCTTATCAGTAGTTGATTCAAAACACTTTTAAACAAGAAAAACAATCCTAAACTTGAATCTAAACAAGAAAAACCAGAACCAATAGCTCTGATACCACTGAAGGATTGTTTAGTTGATCCTGATTCAATTCTTAGATTCATATCAACCTAAACATGCGGATCTAGGTTCTTCTTGATTAGAAACATTGATTAGATCTCACCTTTTACCTGTTAATTGCAGCGGAAGGAGATATAACAGGTCAGAGATCAGAGAAACACCGAGAGATGAATCCTCCAAAGGCTCACACACGCGATCACAGAAAACGGCTGCTAGACCAGTAGGGAAGGAGGCGCAGAGAGAGAGAAGAAATCGCAGGCGGCTAGGGTTGAAGAAGAAAACAGACTCGGGTTTTATTTATAAAACTCGTCTGGTTCCTCTTGGGCCATTTGGCCATTCGCGCACTGTGTCGATCGACACATCATGTGTATCGATCGACACACAGTGGCTAAAACCTTTTATTCTCTCTAAGTACAGTAAATGCCTGGCACTTTTACCGTACTTCTGCTAAGCCATTCCTACACATTTTCCTGTTAGCTTAGGCGTGTGACCCATATGGGATCATATAATAGAGGCAATAAGTCCAAGACTTATAGATCATGAGCGGACTCTAGCAAGCCATCATGACCCCCAGTATTATATGACTTATGTCTGATCATTGACATACTCTTACTTTCTAGAGACAGTACCGAGATTACTGGACACAATTCCAACAGGAGGAGGGTCCTGAACAAGCTCTGTTGGAGGGGTTGCCAAAGTTGTAAACTGGAGGATCCTTGGGGAGTTCAATTGAGGAGGCTGCCGATGCTGCAACCTGAGGGTCAACCGGGGGACTCTTCAGCTTCTCGACAACTTCACTCGACATTATGTCGGCGTTGCTGCCGAATTGGTTGATAAAGCAAGACGCGCCCGGTGCGCCAACTGGCAAAGCCGAGGTCTCGGGCAGAGTAGAAGACGATGAAAGAGGAGCACGAGGAGAGGGAAGCCAATCTGGCACTAGAGAAACCGAATATAAGCTATCTTTGATGCCGGAGGCATCAATCCTATCAATCTTGGCGTCCCACTCTTTCTTCTTTTCCTCGATCCCGGCCAAGATATCATCAGGAAAGAATATCCCCCTATGATCATTTAGCAGCCGTAGATAGTCCAGGGTCCCGTTTTACCGACTAAGGCTCATGTAAGCCTTGTTCTCAGCCTCCTTGGCAGCAATCGTATCTTCCAGTTCTCTAAAGCGACGCTCGTATTTCGCCGTCACTGCACGTCGAGCATTCCCCATCTCGACCAAGGTCAAATAAGTGGTATCTTGAACATATCGGTATTCAACAAAATGCTTTCGCTTCAGTTTAGCTATCTCGGTGACCAACCCAACATTGCTCTCTTCAAGCTCCTTATTACGAACTTCAAAGAGCTTGGCCTTCTCAATAAGGGTGGCAACTTGGTCTTTAAGGTTCTTCTCCAAAACCTTGTAAGAATCCAAAAGAATACAAGATTTCTTCAACGCCTTCGTCTCCTTAAGAAGGTCCTCCTTGACATTGACAACCTCTTTTATCAGATTCCGGTTGATATCGTAAATATGTGACTTCATCATCGAGATTTTCTGCAAAAAAGGGAGGCAAACAATAAATTAAGACCAATATTGCAACAAAATATGAGTATAAAAAAGCACAACATAATCACTACACGAACCGAGGACTTGGCGATCTCCCAGTAAACATCCGCCTTATAGAGTTGGTTGACAGGACATGGCGGAACAACATCGAACGAGATCTTCCAAAATAGCTCGGCACAAGTGAATTCATCCGCAGATTTGAGTTTCTCACCCTCGTTTGAATATTTCCTCTTCTTCCAAGAGGACGAAGACTCGCAGTTATTGTGTGTTTATCCGCTCTTGAGCCCCCAGAGTAGCCCGCAGCCTCAAAAGACATTTTTGTGTCCTAGCAAGCACATTCGGACGAGTTGAAACCTCAACCATTCGTCCTTGGGACCGGAAGAAGCGGGAGTGACCGATCAAATCCGTGCAGTCAAACGGTAAGGGTTTGTTACTACGAAGCCGGAAACGGTTCGGTTTGAATAAAAGGCTTGAACCAATCCATCCTCTACCCCGTTTACCTCGCTTCTACGGTACACGACTTTTCAACATGTACCACTTCAACTAGTTGTGTTCGGTTCAGACTAAACCGTATATCAGAGAATGGTCCCGTTTTTAGTCTTTTAAATCTTTAAATCTTTTAAATAATTATTTTAACTAATTTTTGGGTTTTCTAAAACATTTTAACGGAATCCTAAAAATCCGAAACCGAAAATACTAAAATCGCTTTGAAAACAAACCACATCAAATTGCAACTGAATCTACTCCGAGAGGCCTATGCGTCCGCCGAGCTATACTAGAACATGGAAAAGAGAAAAAGTGTTGATGGGCAATCTAAGATCACCCAGTGAGCTGGCTGCCAACTACAAAGGCTAAAAAAATCTCTTGGGATTAAAGCAGCAACTTCATCTTTTGTTAGCATATTGTGAGTCCTTCAATCTGACGTTTATTTTCCATGAATCTCAGTCGTAAACCAGAATCTTGATCAACATCAAATCTATCTCTTGCTGCCCTTAAAGATTTAACGTAAGGATTAAACTCATCTAACATTTTCTTTAAGATATCCACAACTTCAACCCTTATTTTTGCAACATCTCTATTGTTATCTCTCCTTTAAAAAAAATCAATAGGTAAATTAACGTCTCATATAAATAATGTGTAAAACTGAAATTATGTTTAGTAGAAAGTTATAAATACTTACCTATAAACATATATTCTATTAGTTATTTCATTGAGGGTATTATAAATATATAGTTGCAGAAACTTAGGACACTCTACAAAGTTGGGGAAAAGAGCACCAATTTGATGGTAATTTTGACAATGCATTTTGAAAACATATGGTCCACGACCATTATTGACATTATGATCTATCTTTCCTATAAGTGAGGTGAACGCGACCATCATATTATAATCTCTAATAAATTCACGAAAATATTTGGACAATTCACTACTATTGAGAAGTAATTCTAATAATTCTCTTGGAAGATTCCTCAGCTTCGGTAATACTACTTTTCCTTGTTTACAACACATTTTAAAATTTGG
This sequence comes from Orychophragmus violaceus, assembly GCA_030180135.1. Lineage (NCBI taxonomy): Eukaryota > Viridiplantae > Streptophyta > Magnoliopsida > Brassicales > Brassicaceae > Orychophragmus > Orychophragmus violaceus. The sequence continues at coordinate 65,427,266 of CM058232.1, read as the reverse complement.
ATGTAACTGACGTTTTTTTCAATCCGTTCCCCATACCACATGTATACTCCACAAAATGTACAATTATAAACCGGATCTCCATCATAAAAAATAACCTAAGATTATAATACGTATCAATTATATATTTTAATAATCCAAGAAATTGAATTATTGAAAGCGTGAAACATAATTTAGATAAAGGAATGGCTAAGTTACTATTTCTATGATTACCCGTGGCAGAAGAGCTATACGTGGTAGGTTGAACATTTGGTTGATTATTAACCTCGTCATCTATGTAATGAGATGAATCTCCAATATCATAGGTTAATGAATCTACATCACTTTCATTAGGATCATCATCAGTTTCACTATGTTCGGCATATCTGTTTGAAAAGCTGTTTGAAAATATTGTTAATACTAATAAATTATCCTCACCTTTTGTAAATGATTTGAACAGACCATTACATTTTTCTGATAACAATAGATTATAAAATTACCTTCAGGATGATAATTTATCTCAGTTATCATGGACAATTTAATTTGTTTTGTTGCACCTTATTTGAAGTTGAGGAAAATAGTCTTTGGAGTCTTGTTCTTTTCCCTTGCTTGAGATGAATTACCTTGTGTATCTTTAACATTAGTAAATAAAAGAAAGTGCATCCATTATTTTAATTGAATTAAAGGTTAATAATATTAGTTAGACATGTAATTAAATTTGATAAACGTGATGTAAGTACCGATGGCACAATCTTCAACTGAGTGGAATTAGAGATACCATGTGTGCCGAACAAATTATTATTATTTCCTGTGTTATTTTAATATTGTCGAAAATAACACTACATATTGATTTTCTAATATTAATAAAAAAAGGAAGGTATAAATATTACCTTCTTTATTAAAGTGGTTACTGTGATTGGTGATATTTAAGTAATTGATCTACCACTATTTTGGGTAACATTATATTGACTTGAAGATGATCTTTACCCTAAATATTCCCGTTTTTTCTACCTTTTGTTAAACAAAACAATTAATATTCAGAATTAAAGATTACAAAGATAATGTAAATATTTATTTTTGTGTTCAACTGCATGCGATTTAGAAGAGGAGTTGAGATCTCTTTGTTTTGGATTTTTCTTCATCCTAAAGTAGCGAGAGATCATATAAATGGAAATCATAAGTCATTCCAATATAAATGTTATAACAACGAACTAAAAGAAATTACTAAGAAGAACATCTACATAATCAACGCTTACATTTGTGTAATGGAGGAGATACCGATTCATTTTCCTTGTCAGATTCTGAGCCACCTCTTTTCATGTTATTTGACGGATATAACTGAAGTCAAAAGAACATATCTGAAATTCTTTAATCAAATATTAATGTCGGAAAAAACGAAAAACTACAAAACTAACATGAAATAAAAGTTAATGCAAATGCAAATCATATATTATATAATGCAAATAATATATTGTCTACTAAAGATGTTAATAGGGAATACATATTAGAAGATTCAAGAGAGAAGACGATGTAAAATGAGTAAAGGCGTTACACAAACAGAGAATATTTATCGTGGTGGACTAAATAAAGTTTAAGGTCGAAATTAGGTTTGGAGAATATTTTGTTTTTAATAGCTACTACAAATTCAGTGGATAAGATATTCGGTTTCAAATAATACAAATTTTGAATTCGGTGTATTAGATATTCGGTTTCAAATAATACAGATTTTGAATTTAAACAAAATAATAGAAAAATCTCCTTCCTAATTTACCAAAATCCCGTATCAATCGACATTATGGTTTTTGTTTTATGTTGCATGTTATTGAATGTTTTTTTGGGTCAAGTTTATTAAATGTTTCAAATTTAAAAGATTATGGTGTGTTAGTAGTTGCTAAATTTTTGATAATGTAATTTTTTTACCTTTAACTGGCATTTTTAAATAAATACGGGTCATTAGGATCCGCACCTATTTATTTAGGTCAAGTTGTGTAATTTTTTATTAAAATAAATAATCAAAAAGTCGAGTACCCAAAACATTTCAGTACGGATCATTAGGATTCACGTATTTTTTTATCAAGTAATTATTTTTTAATAAAATAAATCAAAAACAAAAACATCGGCCAATCAAAACATTTCATAAAGTCATGTAATCAATGACATCATTTTTTATTGGTAAAAAATTCACCACTTCAACCGATTTCACTAAAGCGATTTCTCAAATAATATATAGTAGATTAGTTAAATTTAATATAGTGTTATATTGATGAGAAATCTAATGTGTATCTCATCATTAGAAATACAAAAAACTTAAAGATGAATTTCTCAAATGAATTTTTCAAATAAATTGCGTTAAAATTATTATTATTATATTAATTAAAAAAACACTAGAAATGTTCTAACAAAACCATCGAACATGCAAATAGCCGTTGGAGTTGTAAACCACAATATTAAAACTTTTTAAAAAAAAAAATCAAAAAAAAAAAAGTTTAATATTGTGGTTGACGTGCCTCTCTTTCATGTCTAACGGCTCCACTTGCCTCTATGTTTGGAAATTTTCAAATTAACTCTCTCACCGTTAACAAAATAAACAAATTTCAAATGCTGACATAAAATAAATTATTTTAATTGACCCCAATCTTCTTGAATGGGTAAGTATCACCCCGAATAAAGGGGTTTTCTGAAATAAAAGGGGCCAATCCGAATGTTTTCTGAAATAGAAGGATTTGTGTCAGTCACTAATCGTATAACAAAATAAAAAGTAATATTTTTTCAGAAATTTGAAGTTTTGAATATTTTTGTCTTTTTTACACAAAGACATTCCCCTCAAATCTCTGGAACTCAATTTCTCTGTTCTTCTTCAGGAAATGGGTTGTTGTCTCAGCAAGAAACCTTCTTCTTCGATTTCTCTTTTCAATGGCACTTCTTGTGCTGTTAAATCCCCAGATCCAAGCAAACCCGAGGTGAATAAACCCATCAAACCGGTGATCGAGCTTCCGGTTAAACCGGTGATTGAGCTTCCCGAGAATCCAGCAATTGAAGAAGCGAAACCCATTATATCTAACAAGGTAGGAGAAGAAGAAGAAAATGATACAAGTAAGGATGTTTTGGTGAGGATAAGCCATGAGAGATCGAAGAAGACAGACTCAGAGGAATCTTCAGCTTATGTGGCTGTGGAGAAATCATTCGAATCCGTTGTGAGGACTTCGAGCTGTACGAAAGAAGAAGTTGATGCTATACTGATACAATGCGGGAAGCTAAGTCGGAGCAACTCCGCCGCTAAAACCAGAAGATACTCTGGGTCAAAGAGAAGCTTCGACTTTGACCAGAAGGAGAGGATTCGCGGCGGCGGAGATGTGGAGGAAGAAGAGGTGGAGAGGAAGACGCCGCAACGGAATCGCCACCGTGGAGTAGAGAGAGTGACTGGTTCGCCTCGTGAACGGAGAAGACGAACTCCGAGCAGAGAAAGAGGAAACGGCGGTAGTGGTGGAAGCAGACGTGTGAGCAAATCTCCGGGAAAACGATCGGAGACGATAAACCCTAACTCGTGCGGCGGTAGTGGCAATTTAGTAAATCCGAGCAACATTAGACCCGGAAAGTTTGTTACAGTCCCGGCAACGGACAAGAGCAACAACAATGGAGAGCCGTCGATTAAACGAGTTACTGTTAAGAGAAGCATCGGAGAAGCTTGTAGAACCGCTGCGTCTCCGGCAAGAGCAGCGGCGAGTAATATTCAACCTCCTCCACCGTCGTTAAGCCGGAGCTCTTCACGGAAGGCGGAGCAATCACCGTACAGGAGATATCCACTGGGAGAAATCGATCAAAACGCGACAAAAGGAGACAACAAGAAGATGATAAAGAGAGAAAAAGAATCTGCTGCGAATCAGAAAGTCGCGAAACCTCAAGTGATAAGCAGAAGCAGATCGTTGAGGAAATCACGAGATTTCGATTGCAATCCAGAAATATTATTGCAATCAAACGAAGAAGACAAGAACACGGCGAACAATTACACGGCGTTGTTGTTGAAAGATATTAAGGAATTCCATGGGAAGAGTAATGTCGATGATGATCCTTCGATTTCGTTTAATCTTCTTCCATCTTGTGTTACAAAAGCTTGCTCCATTGTTGAAGCAGTGGCGGATCTTAACTCAACGATGACGACCAACACTTGTTTGAGCTCTGATTTGAACCAGTTTAGATTCACATCTACAGGGAAGAAAGCGGATTTGATGGAACCAAGCTTTGAGAAGTTGTTGGAGGAGCAAGAATCATGCGGTAGCAACAATCTTATGTGACCAGAGTTCGATTAACAACTCGGAGTCTCAACTTAATAAGGAGAAATCGTCGTTTTGTTTTGTCAATTGCTATATTTCTATGTTTGTTTGTATTCACTTGCTAATTTCAATCGAATCGAATCTTCTTTACGTTATGACTTTATATGAGTTTGGCATTTTTTTTGTGGAGGGTAAATGGTTTAACATAAATTTTATTCGCAATTTAAGATTTCACATGTCTCAACTCATAGGGTGCAACGGCCAAATATATTACTACTGGTTAAGTTTGCTAAATCAGGGACACTAATCCATTTGGGGTTTTAATGGAGTTTTTAACAAAGCTTTCAAGACTAAAACAATAAAAAAATTAATAAATTAAAGAACTCCCCCACAACGCCTCCGTTCTCTCTCCTGAAACTAGAGGAAAACCCTAACGTCCTAAATCTTGCAATCTAGATCCCTGACGAGTGTTACCTCCGATCATCGATTTCTTTCCAGATCCAGGTTCGTCGCAAGTGTGGGTTCCTATCAAACTCAGTTTCAAGCGGTGGATATCAGTGGTTTACCTCGATGGATTCATGTACGTTGCCGTTGTACCGTCGCCCTCGCACCGTAGATTTGGAATCCCGTTCTGCCTCAGTTTTTTCGTCTTCCCAAACTGACTGAGTCTGCTGGGGGTGAAATTTTAAGTTTTCTCGAGTATCCATCAAACTAAGAGATTGAGCAGATCTACGACTGTAACCTCTCCGTCTCTATTGCTGAGTACAGCCTTAGAGTTTAGAACCGCCTGCTGTCCTGGAGCTTGCTTCAGGGCCTGTGTTCCGGTTAGGGTCTCACGCTTTCTTCAGAGTCGTGTCACAGCTCGTCTGTAGTCGTATTTCGTAGTTCTCTCTTAAGACATCAAGCGACGGTTCGCCGGCTTGATACATTTTGACTGTTGTTACTCGAGCCCTGTGTCTCTCTAGTCTGCAGTGGTGGTGTATTGCGAGGCTAGAGCATCAAGTTTTTGGAATCGACTAAAGAGCTCAAGCTGGTGTGCTGACTTTAGTTGAAGATGACGAAAAAGAAAGGAAAAGAAGCTGTCTACTATGATTCCTCAGAAGAAGATATCCCTTTTACTATGCTTGATTTACCGGAGTATTACTCATGAGAGAGGAATATACTAAGCATCATTGGTCGTACCCTTAATCCGGAGCATCAAGTAATGAAGAATCTGATCACGGAGATGCCTAGGAAATGGCAGAAAGTTGGGAGAGTAAGGGGCATTGCTTTAGCCAAAGACAGGTTTCAATTCATATTCAAGTATGAACACGACCTTTTGGAAGAACTGGAGAAAGGAATGCATACTTACAATGATTGGTCGCTTGCAATTGATAAATGGGTTGAACGGCCGCCACCTGATTATCTGAGATTTGTTCCTACTTGGGTCCAGATGTGTAATGTCCCAGTGAACCATTACACAAAGGAAGCTTTGACCACGCTTGGAGAATTTGCTGGTGAGGTTATTACAGTTGCTTTTGATCCTACTCAAGCTCAATATATGGAGTATGTGAGAGTAAGGGTAAAACTGGACATTGAGAAACCACTAAGGAAATCAAAGATAATCAACTTGAGGTATGGAGATACGACGATAATCTATTACCACTACGAAAGGGTGCAGAGGAGGTGTACTAAATGTCAAAGACTCACTCATGCTGTAGATAGATGTCATCGTCTTCAGAAAGGTCAAGAGGCTGGGGGTTCGATGGATATGGACAAAAGTAAAACGCATCAAGCTAAAATCCTAGCAGAGAATGATCCTCTGTTTGGCATCTTGTCTGAGGAACAGGTGGGTTGTGACCCCTCCACGGGCAGGAGAAGAATAGCAGATGAAGTTCTTAATCAAATGAGGGATTATATGCTGGTGGAGAATGGTGAAGACAGGAGAATTAAGATTAAAAGAGTACAACACACGGTTGAAGAGGCTGAAAAAGTCCTATGCTGGCTAAGTCTGTGCTCAGACTAGAACCTCCTCCTGAATTCACAAGAGATATCAACAAAGGTAAAGGAATAGTTTATGACTATGAAGACCAATCTTCTCAAGCCTTGAAATCCTTGAGGAGTAGAGGAGGTAGAGTCTCTGAGTTGCCTAATGAATCCTCAAAGTTGATGAGTTCTGCCATTAGAGCTCATTCATCTGTTGCTTCTGGTTCTCACATAAGATTTGCTGAGAGTGAAGATATCTTATCACCTGGAAAGACATTGGCGTCATCTGATGTTTTTCAACGACTCTCAAGATCAGATATGGGTACCTCAGCTGTTGGAAATAAGAAACCTCGAATCAGGAAGAGACCTCCAAAGGCTATCAGAATGGGTGGTAGTTCTAAACAGCTGTTGGGACCGACTCCTGCTAAGTCTGATTCTCAGCAAACCAAAGCTAGGAAACTTAAAACCAAGAAGAAGAAGGAAAAGGTGGTAGACATCATGAGTGCTGACAAACCAAGGAGAATGAAACCTGAAGATCTTCGTGACATGCTTGATGAGGCTGGTTCATCCAAGGCGGTCCCTCAGAAGGGACTGCGAAACCAGTAATGGCGCTATTAAGTTGGAATTGCCAAGGCTTGGGCCGGGCACTTGACCTGGTAATTCCCCGACTCAAGGAAATGCGTCAAAAACACTTCCCTGAGTTGATCTTCTTAATGGAAACGAAACAGAAGAGAAATGTGTTAGTTGATCTTCAAGTGTGGTTAGGTTATGATAGTGTTTATACGGTGGATCCGATAGGTTTGAGTGGTGGGCTAGCCTTATGTTGGGAATGTCCTGAAATCTACTGTACTATCTCTAGAAAGTATGATAAGTGTCGAGATCAGACATAAGTCATAAATACTGGGTGATCATGATGACTTGCTAGAGCCCGCTCTTGATCTATAAGTTTAGGACTTATTACCAGTATTGTATGATCCCAAAGGGTCACACACCATAGCTAACGGGAAAGTTAAAAGGAATTAATACAGTAAGATGCAAGACATTTACTGTATTTGTACAGAGAATTGGGCCAGACAAAATACAGTCTTTTGTCTGATTTGGGTCTTGGGCCCAAAAGCCTAATAGGCCATTAGTTTAATTACTTGGGCCCATATAAGGGAAGAGGGGGCGCCAGTTAGCCTATGCTTCTGCGATTTCTAGGTCTGGCCGTCCTCCTCTCTCTCTGTTGTTCCAGCTTGGTCTAGCAGCCTGATCCAGTAGCTTGTAAGCGTGTGGATACCTAGGAGGAGCCGGTAATCATCAGCTCTTGCAGATCTCGATATTCCTTTGATCAATCCGCTGCAATCATAAGGTAATGATCCTGATATGTTTATGATTCAACTGCAAATCACCTAGATCCTAGTTGATTATGTGATAGGTTGTAATCTGACAATTGAACCTATGAACCAACATAATCCCGGGCCTTGAGACATCTGGTGAATTGGGCCTTGGGCCCAATCCACAACCGAGAGTTATATAGATATAACTAGATGTGTGCATGCTTACCAAGTAAAGCTAATTCCGGGTGACGGCCAGTGGCCCACTTTGGTTTTAGTTGAACATGGGTCTCGGAATCTTTGCATTCTTATGAGGTTAAACAAAGAAATTTTGAATGCAATGCGAGTTTTCTTATAAGTTGTTAAGATTACTCTTTTATGAACTAAATAACTAAAACTCTATTTATCTCTAAATTTCAGTTATGACTAGCACAAACAATCAAAACACTTTCTCGATCCGGTCTGTCCTTGAGATGGACAAACTGAACGGATCAAATTTCTTGACTTGGTCACGGAACCTGAGGCTAGTCCTCAGGCAGGAGAGAAAGGACTATGTCCTTGAGAGAGCTCTCCCCGAGAGGATTGGGCCCAATGCCTCTCATGCAGTATATGATGCTTGGAATAAGCATTATAATGATGCGGTAGATGTGCGTGGTCTGATATTGGCTACCATGGACTCAGATTTGCTGAAGCAATATGAGAACATGGAGTCGCCAATAGAGATGATCAGCAGCCTGAAATTAAAATTTCAGGAGCAGGTAAGAGTGGAGAGATACCAGTTGGTTAAGTCTCTCACTAGCTGCAAGCTACCAAATGATCATCCAGTGAGTCCTCATGTCAGTAAAATGATGGGTTACATTGATAACCTGAGGAAACTGGATTATCCAGTTAGCCAAGAATTGGCAACTGAGATCATTCTGCAGTCACTGCCGTCAAGCTATGATAAGTTCAAAAGGAACTATATCAAGAAAGGCTTAACGAAGACGCTGACTGAACTTCATGATATGCTCAAGACAGTTGAGCCAAACGTGAAGAGTACCCTGTATAATCTCATAATGGAGAAGGGTAGGTTTACTAAACCTAGTGCTGACAAGGGTGAAGACAAAGTTGTCCAGATTTTGAATCATGGCAAGCCTGTGTCTTCTGAGCCCGAGTCAGATACATCTTACGTTGGTAAGTGCTGCTACTGTAAAGAGACTGGGCATTGGAAGAGAGATTGCATTAAATTCATGGAAGATTATGAGGAGTTGAAGATGATGTATGAGACTACTTCCTCAGGTATTCATGTTATTACTTCAAGTTCTACCTTATAGGTATTGGATACTGGTTGTGGCACTGATATTTGTTATAATATGCAGAGCCTAAGCAACAGTAGTACGTTGAAGGAAGGACAAGTGGAACTGCGTGTCTGGAAGGAGCTATGGATGCTGCCTCAGCCGTAGGGTTTTCACTTGTAAATGCCTTTGAGGCTTGGTTTTGTATTAAGTAATTGCTACAATGTACCTGCTTTAAGCAGAGTTGTCTTTCATTTTCTTGTAAGAATTTGAATGTTTTTCATTTTGATAAAAGACAAGTTTTGTTCTTTTGATCTTAATGAAATATTAATTGTAGCACCCTATTCAAGGAATGGGTTTTATATCTTAAACCAAAGAGTGCATAAATGTAACATAAATACCGAATTGGTTTAAATCTGATGAATTAAACCTGATTTTTCTTGGCATAAATGTTTTGGTCACATAGAGTGAGTCGGATTCAGAAATCCCATAGTTATGGACTTTTGGGCTCATTTGATCGGATATCTTATGAGACTTGAATTCTGCTTACTGGACCAAAAGACAAAGGGCCCATCTTAGCCGAGCTAGAGAAAGGCCCAAAGGCTTATTGGACCTTGAACATACTCATGTATGTGGCCCGATGAGCAGTAATGCCAGAGAAAAATTTCCTGTACTTCATTATCTTTACTGATTACTTCAGTGAGTATGACTGTGTTCATTTGATGAGACACGAGTCGGAATTCTTTGAAATGGTCGAAAGAGTTCCAGAATGAGGTATAGAATCTGAGTGACAGAAGTATTGAGACTCTGGATTAGATCACGAGTGAGAATACTTAAGTCATTGATGGTGTGATCATCTGAATAAGTGTGAAGTCGTTTCACAGCTCATTTCTCCTGAAAACCTGGAGGTGTTTCTGTGAGAAAGAATCAGATCTTATTAGAAATGATTAAAGATGAGTCACACGAATCTTCCATGATATTCTTTAAGAATAACGCTCTAGAAATATCTAAGTTTACGCTGAAATAGTTCCACCAATATCAGTTGAAAGACACTACATAAATGTGGACTGGAAATGATCCAAATTCGTCTTTACTGAGTATTTGTAGTTGTGCTACTTCGCTGGTTGTCCTAGGGAAACCAAGGCTTGTTACTTTTTACGTCCATTCCGAAAACGAAGTTAGGTTGTTCGGAATTCTGTTTTCTAAAAGGAAAGTTTCTTTCCAAGAAGAACAGTGGGAGTAAAAATATAACTCGAAGAAATTCGAGAAATACAGGAGGCTGCTCAACCTGTTGGATTTACAGATTTCTGTAGAATCTACACCTGTAGAGCCTGAAGTTCGCAGATCTGAATGAATTCGTCACTAATCCGAGAGTGATTTCTCGTGATTAATTGCCATGATCTGATGATCATTGAAAGTGACGAACCTGCGAAATTCACAGAAGCGAAAGTGAGCCCGGACTTCGAAAAATTATACTGTATGTAAGTTAGCTTCATCGATCCATTCATGGATAGAAGCAAGCATATCGGAGTTGGAATCTTCGTTATGTTGAAGTAGTCAAGGTTTTGACTTGAACAGGAACGAAGTGGAACTGTGCGTTTACTAATAGATAAGTGGGAGCAATGTTGCATTTCTCATAGTGTATGTCGATGACATACTGATTCTCGGAAATAACGTTCCAATGCTGCAGTTGGTAAAGGACTGGCTTGGGAGTTGTTTTTATGATTGACATGGGTAAAGCCACATATGTTCTTGGATTTTGGATCTAAAGATAAAGATCCAAAAGAGCTGATAGGACAAAGTCAGGATTCTTATATTGACAAAGTCCTACACGTTTTCAGCATTCTAAGAAGGGTTTTATGCCAATGTCACATGGCATTACGTTAAGCAAGAAACAGTGTCCTACGATATCTGCTGAGCTTGAATGCATGGATGAGATTCCATATGCGTCGGCAATTGGATCTATCATGTATGCCATGACACGTACTTGTTTTGATGTTGCTTTAATGTTAAGCAAGACAAGTAAAGACCAGTCAAATCCAGCAAAGAATCACTGGATAGACGTAATGAATATCCTCAAGTATTTGGAAAATACTTAGGATAAGTTCTTGATTTACGGAGAAAGTGAGGTGCTACAAGTCGGTAGAGTCTGAAAGGCAAGTTTCCAACAGACAAAGATGATTTCCGGTCACAGTCCGGTTATATCTTGTGTCTGTCTGGCGGTGCAAAGCACTGTTGCTGACTCCATGACTTAAGCTGAACATTTCGCAGCTTGGGTAGCGGCGAAAGAGGTTGTTTGGAAAGAAGAGTTCATCACTGAACTTGATGTGATTCCTAGCATAGATGAGGCTAGCTGCACATCAGAGGTCCAAACACCTTGAGGGTAGGTATAACCTATTCCGTGAGATAAATGACAGAGGTGTTAAGTAGATCAGCAAGTTTCAACGAATGAGAACGTTGCTAATCTATTAACGAAGCCATTCCTTAGGCCTAAGCACGAGTCGCGGACTGTAGCTGTAGGATAAGTGAAATTAAGATGTAGTCTTAATTTCAGTGGGAGTTTGTAAAGGGCTTTATTTAGTTGTTTTGAAAGGTTCATGTAAACATAATATTTTATGTTTATGAAATTTATGATTTCTGGATTATTTTAACTGTGATATAAATAATCGTTCCAAAATGATTCATGTCATTATATATAGGCCATCGAAGTACATGAGAAAGACTTGATCATGAAACCCTATATTTAACAGAATGACATAAATCAGAGTGTCCATAGTCGAAGGTTGTTGAAATTGGAACACCAACAACCACTTGAGACTAGAGTGTGTTGAGACTTATGACCAAGTTTCATGGGTCATAGATGCCCGGCATCAAAGTCGACACATAGGTATATGTAGGGGAGCATATGACCGGACATGACCCGCTGATGAGAACTCTACAAGATATTAATATCTGTGTCATAAGAGGTTCTCATCTACGACTATAGAGTATAGTCCTTAGACCTGAGTTCGCATGCATGTGGCTGCACATGGATTGATGCACTTTGATCATTGTCTAACGCTGTTTCATAACTGGGAGCTATAAGGACCTTGGTTGGGTGTATTACAAAGTGTGTACTTCATAGTGATGGAACAAGCTGGGATTTGTCCCTCCCGTTTATGGAGGTAATATCTCTAGGCCAATCGGAGACTTGATAGCTGGTAAGAGTGTGGCCACACCCAAACGGACTTTCCCAAGTCGTTTGCATTGTCAGTATCAAATCTGGTCCGATGAACATGATCTTGGCTATACAAGGATGACACACATCTTGCCTTATGCCAGATCGAGATATTGAGACAAAAGGATTAGGGAATGTAGGATTCCAGTACAAGTGGGAGATTGTTGGGAATGTCCTGAAATCTACTGTACTATCTCTAGAAAGTATGATAAGTGTCGAGATCAGACATAAGTCATAAATACTGGGTGATCATGATGACTTGCTAGAGCCCGCTCTTGATCTATAAGTTTAGGACTTATTACCAGTATTGTATGATCCCAAAGGGTCACACACCATAGCTAACGGGAAAGTTAAAAGGAATTAATACAGTAAGATGCAAGACATTTACTGTATTTGTACAGAGAATTGGGCCAGACAAAATACAGTCTTTTGTCTGATTTGGGTCTTGGGCCCAAAAGCCTAATAGGCCATTAGTTTAATTACTTGGGCCCATATAAGGGAAGAGGGGGCGCCAGTTAGCCTATGCTTCTGCGATTTCTAGGTCTGGCCGTCCTCCTCTCTCTCTGTTGTTCCAGCTTGGTCTAGCAGCCTGATCCAGTAGCTTGTAAGCGTGTGGATACCTAGGAGGAGCCGGTAATCATCAGCTCTTGCAGATCTCGATATTCCTTTGATCAATCCGCTGCAATCATAAGGTAATGATCCTGATCTGTTTATGATTCAACTGCAAATCACCTAGATCCTAGTTGATTATGTGATAGGTTGTAATCTGACAATTGAACCTATGAACCAACATAATCCCTCACCTTATTCTACAAACAGAACTCTGAAGTGGAGATCCTGTTTGCAAACAAGAATCTTATTGATATTTGCATGGTCATTGGAGAGCTCAAAGTTTTTGTGTCTTGCGTGTATGGTGATCCAGTGGAAGAAAGAATACATTTGGTGTGGGAACGTATCCAAAGAATAAAAACAACCAGAAGTGGTCTTTGGATAATGTTAGGAGATTTTAATGCCATTCTTCATAATGGTGAAAAGTTAGGAGGTCCTTTGAGAGGTGATAACCATTTCAAGCCTTTTGTGGAGATGGTAAGTATGTGTGGGATGAAGGAGTTACAGAGTAATGGGAACAGCTTTACCTGGGCAGGAATGAGGCACAAGTTGTGGATTCAGTCAAAGCTTGACAGGTGTCTTGGGAATAGCCAGTGGTGTAATGCTTTTTCAGCTGCTAACCAGATGTTCCTGGACAAAAGAGGGTCTGATCACAGACCTGTTCTGGTTAAGGTCATTGCTTCTCAGGACTCTTTCAAAGGCCAATTTCGGTTTGACAAAATATTGTTGAAGATGAAAGTTGTAACTGAAGCAGTGGTAAAGGCTTGGTCAGGAAATGATCCCTGTCCCAACAGATCTGTCTCGGAAAGGCTGAGAAGATGTAGGAAAGCTCTAAGTGGCTGGAAGAGAACTAATCCCTCAAATTCCAGAGACCAGATTCAGATTCTCCATGAGGCTCTTGAAAAGGAACAATCCATAGGTCCCCCTAATTATGATTCCCTGTATCAAATCAAGAAGGAGTTAAGGAAAGCGTATAAAGAGGAGGAGGAGTTCTGGAGCCAAAAAAGTCACAAGCGTTGGTTGAAAACTGGTGATAGAAACACAAGTGGTTTCCACTCAGCAGTGAAAGGTACTAGGGCTAAGAACCATATAACCTTTCTATTGGATGAGAAAGGGAATCCTCAAAAATCAGAGGCTTCTAAAGGTGTGGTGGCGACTAAATATTTCCAAAAACTGTTCAATGCTTCTACACCAAGCTGCTCTGAGGATTTCTTCCAAGACTTCCAGCCTAAAGTTACGGAGGCAATGAATAATAACCTGATAAAGGAGGTGTCGAAAGAAGAAATAAGGCAGGCTATCTTCTCTGTGAAGGCGGGTAGTGCCCCTGGTCCTGATGGTCTCACAGGGCACTTTTTCCATCATTACTGGGGAACCATTGGGGATAGAATCACTTCGGAAATCATGGATTTTTTCAAGTCTGGAATCTTACCCCCGGAATGGAATTATAAACACCTTTGCCTGTTGCCTAAGATCCCTCATCCGGAAGAAATGTCTCAGCTGCGCCCTATAAGCCTCTGCTCAGTGCTGTACAAGGTGATCTACAAGGTGTTGGTTAACAGGCTCAAGCCGATTATGCCATCCATTGTCTCTCCTTTCCAGTCTGCCTTTGTAGCAGAGAGACAAATCTCTGATAATATAATCATGGCGCATGAAGCTGTTCATAGCCTCCAAACTCATGAGATCATCTCCAAGGAATTCATAGCTATCAAATCTGATATGTCTAAGGCCTATGATAGGGTGGAGTGGAGATATCTTGAGGCAGTTTTAAGGGCTCTGGGGTTTCACCAGGTTTGGATTGAGTGGTGCATGCTTTGTGTTTCAACAGTTACCTATTCAGTGCTAATCAATAATCAGGAGCATGACCTGATTGCACCTCAGAGAGGCATTAGACAAGGGGACCCCCTGTCCCCTTTCCTCTTTGTGCTTTGTACTGAAGGGTTATCCCACTTACTCCAAAAAGCTGAAAAAGAAAAGAAGTTATCGGGTATCAGGTTTTCTCTTGAAGGACCGGCTCTGAATCACCTCCTCTTTGCTGATGACAGTTTGTTTATGTGCAAAGCTGAGCTGCCTCAAGTTCTAGTTCTAAAGCAGATTCTTAAGAAGTATAGAGAAGCAAAGGGCCAATGTATAAATGTGGACAAGTCTGCTATTAACTTTGGAGTTGGAATTACTCTAGAAAAACAAGAAGACTGCCAACACGCCTTGCAAATTTACAATAAAGGTGGTGCCTCTAAGTACCTTGGGTTGCCTGAATGTTTCAGCGGGTCGAAGGTGAAGCTTCTAGAGTTTGTAAATGTTGGCCTAAAGTCTAAGGTCTTTGGTTGGTTTGCTAGATCTTTGTCCTTAGCTGGGAAAGAGGTCTTGTTGAAATATGTAGCTCTGTCTCTCCCTATATTCGCCATGTCAGTATTCAAATTCCCCAAGTCTTCCATCAAAGCACTGAATGCTGTCATGGGTAACTTCTGGTGGGACGGAACAAATGGAAAGAAAAAGATCCACTGGAAAAGTTGGGCTAAACTTTGCCTTAATAAAGATTTGGGTGGCTTGGGTTTTAGAGATTTGGAAGCGTGTAACCAAGCGATGCTGGCTAAACAAGCTTGGTCCCTTTTGCAACATCCGGATTCTCTGGCTGCAAGATTCCTCAAAAGCAGGTATTTCTCAGACTCAAGCTTCCTAGAGTCTTCTTTGGGTCGTAGACCATCCTTTGTATGGAGAAGTATACTACATGGGAAGGAGTTATTGAGTAAGGGTATCACCAAGAAGATTGGGAATGGTGAATCTATTAGAGTATGGTTGGATAACTGGATCCATGATGGTGTTTCCCTCAGACTGCCGCTGCGTAAGTTGAATGTTTTGGATCTTTCTCTAAAAGTTTCCAGTCTTATTGATTTGCGGTCTAGAAGATGGGACCTCCTAACCCTCAATGAGCTGTTTTACCCTATTGATGTGGAACTCATTGTCAAAGTCCAACCTGTTGTTTCTAAGCCGGATTTCTGGGTTTGGGAACATTCTAAGAGTGGCAGGTTCACAGTGAAATCAGCTTATGAAAAAGCTAGTCAGTTCTTCCTGGCCGAGGAAATCTCTTTTGCTTCTCAACAGCCGTCTCTCAACCCTTTAAAAGCTCTAATTTGGAAACTGAAGACTGCTCCAAAAATCAAAGATTTCATGTGGAAGGTTTTGTCTGATGCGTTACCAGTTTCTGATCTGTTAATCCAGATAGGTGTTAAGGTTGACTCTAGATGTCAATTTTGTGGAAATGAAGGAGAGTCCATCAACCACATCATGTTTTCTTGCTCCTTAGCGAGACAAGTTTGGGCCGTCCTCTGTGTCCCGCTTCCTGAGGGAGGTTTCCATGATTCCTCTATTTACGCTAACATGAGCTATCTGAATTCTGTTTCTGCTAACAAATCAGTTCCATTGCAAATTAGGAGATGTCTCCCGTGGGCTCTCTGGTATTTGTGGAAAACAGAAATAAGTGGCTGTTTGAAGGTGATCTGTTCTCTCCAGTTGATACAGTTTCTAAGATCCTGGAGGAGTCTGATCTATGGTTCCTAGCCCAAGAAGATGTGGAGGAAGAAGAAGCTGAGTCAAGTTTATCTCTGAGACATGTCTCTTTACCAGCTTGGTCAAAGCCTCCTCAGTCGTGGCTTTCCTGCAATATTGGAGTTTCCTGGTCAAAGAGAAACCAACTCGGTGGGGTGGCTTGGGTTCTTAGAGATGAAGCTGGTGTTGTTCTGCTCCACAGTAGGAGAATGTTCCTTAGGATTGGCTCTCTGTTCCAGTTACAAGTAAAAGGCCTGCTTTGGGCTATTCATGATATGGCTGACCTGAGGAAGAACCGCGTCCTCTTTGGGATTGAAGCCCGTGACTTGGTGGACTCTATTCAGAGACCAGATGCTTGGCCTAATTTCAGTTTTTACACGGCGGAAGTTGCAGTGGCTCTTGCTCGGGTGCAGGAGTGTAAGGTTTATGTGGAGAATGTTTCTTCTAATAGAGGCGCTTCTCTCATTGCGCAGACTGTTACCCTTGATGGTCGCTTCGGTTCTTACGTAGCGGCTGGCCATCCCTTTTGGCTCGCGGGGTTCTTCAACGGTGAGAGAAATGAAGCCTCTATTTAGTTGTCTCTTCAAAATTTTTGGAACCTGTTTGGTCTGTTCAGAGGTTGATGTCTGATTCCCTCATTTGGCCTTAATGTTTTGTATCTCTCCCAAACTTTGGTTATGACCTTGTTAATGGTCAATTATAAAACAACTATTGACAAAAAAAAGAACTCCCCCACAACAGGTTCTTATCTCCAACCCCACACCAAATCTTACACCAAACTCTATTTTGGTGTAAAATCTCCTCCAACCCCACACCATTTCCAACACCAATGGTGTAAACCCATTTTTTCCACCAAATTTAGTGTAATCTCATTTTTCACACCATTTTGGTGTTGAACTTTTTTATTTATAAAGTAGTCCTTCAATTTTTTAATGATTTAATTTTAAGAATTATAATAATTTATTTGACAAAAAATTTTAAGAATTTTATAGTATTTTTAATTAAAAGAATGACATAAATTAATAATATATATAAAATAGATAAAAACCGAAATTAAAAATAACATAATATTCAATTAATACAACAACGACTAATAAATTAATAATCTGGTAAATCGCTTCCATGTCCACCCAAATCACTGAAATATTGTCCAAACGAAGCAGATTGAGACGAATTTTGTTTATTTTGTTGTTGTTCGGCCCTCTTTTGGTAAATTCTTGTTTGTTCACTCTGAACATATGCACGAAGATTTGGATCTTGTATCAAGTTCAAATCTTGGAACAAAAATTTGTTTTTCCTTAAATTCTTTTCAATGTGTAGTTCTTACCATGAAAGCTTTGACACTCACATATATATATAAATACCACTTCGACATTAGTTTCCACAATCCAAAACAACTAATTTTTATTCATCTTTCATTTTATTTAGAAAAATGAATTTTAATTTCAAAAGTCTATTATCTTCTAATTCCTCTTCTTCCTCTTCAGATAATGATGAAAATGCTGAAATGATCAATACTTTGGATCATGAAGAAGAAGCGATAAATCTTGCTATCGCTAATAACAACACAACCATGCAATATCTTCTCAATCAACAAAACAATCAAGTGATTTATGGTGGTTCAATTCCCGGGCGTTCTTTCATCTATCGAGATCGAGAAAGCGCACATTGTAGATTGTTCAACGATTACTTCTCAGAGACTCCTGCCTACAATGATGTTATGTTTCGGAGAAGGTATCGAATGTCTTGTTCCCTTTTCCTTCGTATTATTGACGCAATTGTAAGTTATGACAACTACTTCACGCAACGAAGGGATACAATGGGTAGACTTGGACTATCTCCTCTTCATAAAGTGACGGCTGTGTTTCGGATGCTAGCATATGGTCTTCCAGCAGATGCTACAAACGAGTATGTAAAGATAGGCGAATCAACAGCAATCGAAAGCATGAAAAGATTTTGTCGAGCCATAGTGAATATATTTTCAGAGCAGTACCTACGCTCGCCAACATCTAATGATATTTCCAGACTTCTTTACATTGGCGAAAAACGAGGTTTTCCAGGAATGTTGGGTAGCTTAGATTGCATGCATTGGAAGTGGAAAAATTGTCCTACCGCTTGGGCTAGACAATATGCAGGCCGTATTGGATGCCCAACGATAATTCTTGAAGCTGTGGCAGACTATGACCTTTGGAAATGGCATGCTTATTTTGGAATGCCGGACACTAATTATGATATCAATGTGTTGGAATCTTCTCATCTATTCTCCAATCTTGCTCAAGGTATTGCTCCTCTTGTTCATTATACCATTCAAGGAACGGAATATAATATGGGTTATTATTTGGCTGATGGTATATACTCAAAATGGTCCACCATAGTGCAAACTATTCACTAGCCAGTGGGTGCAAAGAAAAAATATTTTGCTGCGCGACAAGAAGCATGTAGAAAAGATGTAGAACGTGCATTCGGAGTTCTCCAATCGCGTTTTGCTATTGTGAAAGGACCAGTTCGTTTTTGGGAAAAAAATGTTTTACATGACATAATGACTACATGTGTGATTTTACATAACATTATAATTGAGGATGAGCGCGATCTCGATGCACCAATTGAAGTTAGAAGAGAAGCTCCACCTCCAGAAGTCGATATAGCTGAGAATGATAATATCCGGTTTCAAAATTTTCTTACTCGATTTAGAGCAATTAAAAATCAAAACACTCATTTGTCACTTCGAGATGGGTTGATTGATCATCTATGGGAAAAATATACAAATGGTGATTAATAAAATTCTACTTTGTTTTATTATTTAAATGTGATGTAATGTGTTTTTTTTTATATTGTAATGGTTAAATTTAATTAATATAATAATTTATGAAAGTTTTCTAAAATAGATAAATTAGTGGGTTAATTTGTAAATTTTATAAGTAAAGTGTATTATTAGCAATTAAAGATAAAGTAAAAAGTAAAAATATATTAAAAATATTATTTTGGTGTAGAAAATGGTGTAATACATTGGAGAGAAATGTAACACCATTTTGAGATTACACCATTTTATAGTAAAAATTGGTGTAATACATTGGAGATGCTCTTAGAGCATGTGCATTGATGAAACTCACTTTGGGGTTCTTAACATTATTTTAATACTATTTTGGTTATTATTGCATAGTTAAGAATCTTTGTTGGTTTTACTTCTCCATTGGTGAACCTAAGTTGTGGTTCTTAAATTTTTTTTTATTTATTTCAAACATTTTATTTAAAATTTTTATTTATTTTAATTTTAATTTTAAACACACAATAATTATCATTCAAGATGACCAAATTTTTGCAATATATTCTCGACCAAATCAGCTTTCAAACGATGATGTATCTGTTGATCACGAACTTGATTCTGAATACCAACCATATTACCGAGATTTGAAGGCATGTCTGTAGAATACGAGAAATCCACCTGTGAACATCTGTCTGATTCTCTTTATATCATACTGAGTGTATCCTTCTCGTTCGTCTTCTACTATCACATTGGGAGTTTTAATGGAGTTCTTAACACAGTTTTCAAGACTAAAACAATTAAAAAATTAAAAAATTTAAGAACTCCCCCACAACAGATTCTTATTTAAGCAATATGGATTCATCACTGTTCATGCGACGTAGCGCGTGCTTATTGGTTCCTATTTTTGATTTTTTTATTTGTTCCATCTGTAAAAAAATAATAATAATTTTTTTTTAAGAGACGGTTCTTAGCTAAAGACCGACCCTTCACTCTCCTTCCATAATTTAATTGTTTATTATTATTTTGTTAGAAAACTGTGCCTAAAAATCCCTAAAATACTACGATGTACGTGCTCTAAGGCTGATAAATGGCCGACGGTCAATGACCGTTATCAAATTGGATAGCCTTGAACTGGAGAGGCATACCAAACCGAAGATACTTGGATAAGCGTCCTTTCATAATTGGGATTTGTGGGATTTTGTAATGAATTGGAAAGTGTTTTGTATCCATTCACATAGAGAAGTATTTAATTATTTATCCAAGAGAGAATCCTAAATCTAATAGGAATGTGCCAGAATTGTTATCAATAGCGGAGTTAAAAAATTATTTTATAGGGTCATATGCATTAAACTAAAATAAAATATATTTTTTATAAATAAAATCAATTTATAATGGATTTAAAAAAATATAAAATTCTTAAATATAAGATTTTTTAGTCAAGATGTCCTATAAAACTAGATGGAATTAAATATATACTAGTAACAAATATTATTAAACATAAAATTTTAAAAATAAAAAATTATTAAATTAATTTAAAACAATAATAATATTACAAAAATCTATATGAAACTATTTATAATTTAACATATATACATTATTATATTTAATAAGTTATTTATAATATATTATAAATAAAATTAATAATAATAAACAAAATGTTATTAAATATTTTATGTATAAAAATTAATACATAAATATCTTTTTAAAAAATATTTTATCATTTATATATATAAATTTTTTAAATTTATATAAATAATACGAATTTACTATATAAAGTCTAAAAAATATTTATTTATATTTAAAAATAATCATAAACGTTTTCATATTTATCATTTTTTTATTTTTATTGAAGATTATGTATATCTTTAAAATTAAATTAAAAATATTCATAAATATTTCATAGTTATCATCTTATCTTTTTATTTTTTATTCAATGTTATATATATTTCCAAAGTAAATTTTAAAATATCTTCATAAATCATATTTATCATCTTATTTTTTATTTAAGGTTATGTATATCTCATTATAATATTAAAAAAATATTATAAAATTATTAATATAAATTAAGGTTAACACAGTAATTAACCTAATTTCATTGACAAATTAGTAATCAACCATTTTGAGAATGAATATAAGGCCAAAAATATTTCCTAATTAATATAAATATATGTGAAGCAATCGTGGTCTAGTGGTCAAGTGGTTAAAGCTTTACACCGGCAGTTACTGGGTTCAAATCTCCGAAGGCGCAAGTTTTACCAGATTAATGGAGGCAAGCTTATAAGTAACTTTTCAGGAACATGTGGAGCCGTTGATCGTGATCGTGGATGGATTCTCATAGAACGGATGTATTATTATCTGTAACTGTCCTTGTAATAGTTCTCATAATCTATATTAGCGTTAAAAAAATAATATATATATATATATATATTATATAACTGAAAAAGGAAAGAAAATAAAGATCAAATACATAGAAAGAAAATAAGAGGGAAGTAATGTGTTCAAACAATCTTGGAAAGTTGCCTTATTTTTACAACAACCTTGTCAAGGTTTTGTTTCTGAAAATTTTGACCAAAGACATATAAACCAATGTTTCAACTTTTATTAACAGTTATGCCATCGAAAAAATCAATTTATTAATAAAATTTATACATTTAAATTAAATATATATATATATATATAAAATATGATTAATTTTTTTGTTTTTCCGGAGAAAGCGAAAACGATTCCGACGACGACGAAGTGACGATTTCGATTCCGGCGACAATTCCGACGACGAAGTGGTAGATTTGTTTTTTAAGTGGTAGATTTGTTTTGCTATAAGATTATGTAATATGCATGTAGACTTTTATGTTATATTTGATCGTAGACTTTTGGAGTTTTATATCATAGACTTCTTTTGATTAGATTATTGCTTTATTGTAGACTTAATATATTATATATAGACTTGATTTAAGATAAAAAAACAAATAAAATTAAAAAAGAAAAACTAAAGATAACCTTCATTCATGGGGCTTGGTTTTCACTTTTTACAAAGAACTAAAAAAAAAATGGCGACGAGAAAGGTGAAGGTGTGACTTTTTGTTGTAGATTTCGGCGAGTTCTTTGCACGGTTCCGACATTAAGTTTTCTATTCATTTTCTTCTTCGTAATCTTCTTCCTTTCTCCATCTTCAAAATCGTTACTATTTATATTCTCCTATGCGACAACGACTTTTTCTTAAATCGAACAGAGTTACGAATCCGGCGATTTTTCCGGCGATATTATGGTAAGGTTCCTCTTCTTTTCTCGGTTTGTTGTATATTCCTTTAATTCTTCTTTACAAATTGTGAATGTTCTAACTTACCTTCAAAATCGTTGGATTTAGTAGACCATTGTGACGGCGGAGTAGGTTTAGTGAAATTGTGGTGGTGATAGGTGACTCCGACGAAGAAACATATATTTCCGGTTAAATTTGTATTTTTTGAATTCGCGGTGGATATATTTGATGGTAGGTTTATGTATTGATATGATGGTTGACTTTCGTTTTTACTTGAAATAACAATAAATACTATACTTATGTTATATTATTGTATACTTTGTTTCATGTTTGTAGACTTAATCGTAGAGTTGTTTCTGGTTTCGGTTTAGTGATTGTAGACTTGTGTATAAGCTTCATTTGAATGGTTGTAGACTTTTTTGTTTGTCGAGTTAGTTATCGTAGAATTTTCAGTATTCGTTTGAATGATTTTAGACTTTTTTGGGAAGGATATTGCTTAATTGATTTTTTCTTTCTATATACTTTTAGATCTTCATTATGGACCCAAGCTATAGTGATGCAAAGAGGAACAAGATGCTAATCGACATGTTTTATGCCATAGCCGATGGTGAAAAGATGTCAATGTGGTGGACGAATCATCGAGGAGACCTCTCAAACCGAAACTGAAGCCGAGTTAGGAATGAGATACTTTACATGCAATGTGTTTGAGGTGAGAAGAGGAGACCACATTTAGAAATTTAATGGCAGTATTGGAGATATGTTTATATATGTATTTATGCGCAGAATGATGGCTACCACACTCGGAAAAATAAGGTTCATGATGTTAAAGAAGAGATGACTAAGTTAAGGAGGGAGGTTAAAGAGCAGTCCGAGAGGATTCAAAGCTTATCACACCATGAATTTCAGATACAACAAATGCGTATGGAGATGAAAAAAAATGGTGAAGAGATTGCAAAGCTGAAGGAGTTAGTGGAATGTGTTGTGGGTCGAATTGGTGTTTAACTTATCTTTGATTTGTAAGACTCGTCTTTGAGTATCAGTGTCTTTGTTTTGTAAGAGTTATTTGTATTTTGTAAGACTTCTCTACGTTCTTCAAATGTTTTACCTAATAATACCCGTTGTACGAATAACGTTGACAATATTAAGTCTACCAACTAAATGTAAGTCTGCAATAACGTTTCATATAGTTAGCATTACAAAATAAATGTTAACACTAACCCTTTATAAAATGTAGTCCCCCAATCACTTTATTTTATTAAACTCTTGGCCATGTGCCAAATTTATTTCGAGCTAATCTGAAAAATAAAATGCATTCTAACGTCCAGAAGCATTCATTGCACATTGTTGGTTGCTTTCACCCTTCATCCCAATAGCGTAGCCATCGATTTATTATAGCACATTTGCAGTTTATGATGTTGTTGACATCTACTTCTCTTTCCTTCTCCAACCATAGGTTACATGGATTTTTTGGCCATGGATGTACATCTCGAGTGAGTATTTGTATTCGCACCTTCCTTGCTAATTCTCGAGTAAGCATAAGCCCACGTTTTTCCAATTATTTGTGCCCGTAAATTAGCCGCACAAACATGTAGTGTATTTTCCTGTTTCCCAACTTCCTTATGGCGATCAATTTATCATAGATTCTCCTTCAGCTTGTTGATTGTTGTACACGCAACTAGACATACCTTTTAGGAGTATGGCTGTGGGATTATTATGGGTAATGCAATTGTCAATAAATGCGTTTGCTGCCTCCAATAGAAATAAAGGTATTTGATGGTAGAAGAAATCAATATTTTTATAGAATTCTTCAGTTTCAGCCAAGTCCCGCAACATCGTGCATGTTTCTTTTGTACGAATGAATTCACTGAATCCACACCGAAGCGCGTTTTCAGCAATTGTTTGTAAGAGTTTTCCGTGTAGGCTCCACATGTCTGATATCAATGTCTCCCGGACAAAATTTGTTGCTTTCCGGTTACTTATAGGGGTCTCGCCATGCATGGACAAACATACACACCAATTTTAAAGTCACCCCTTTCTGTAGTGATGGTTACATTAGTTTAACAAGGGAATATTAATGTTTCGTGCAATTAGTAGGATTAACATAAGTAACCACTCATTAAGTCTACGAACTACACTTCATTAGTAACTTAAGTCTAATTTACATTATACAAGTCTACAAAACATGTCTACCAAACAACATAAAAGTCAACAAAATGACATAAATTCTACGAAAACGACATAAAGTCTGCAATAACGTTTCAAAAATCTGACACGTCTACGACGTTGTCGTCTTCCATACAAAATCTGCTACAATGTCATGAAAGTCTACAAGGAGAAAAATAAGTCAACAAGGTCAAAAATAAGTCTACAACGAAAATATAAATCGACGATTACACATGATATATCTGCAACCACGTCAATGTGTTCAAGTTCCATAAAAAATCTTCGACTACTTGGTGAAAGTCTACTAACTCCAAGAATAAGTCTGCAGCAGAAAATTAAATCTACTACTGTATAATTTAAATCTACCAATCGACAAACAAATCTACAAATCTACAAATCGGAAACAAATCTGCGTTCATACACAATAACTCTACAAGATACACGACAAATCTACAAAACTTAAAAGTCTACTACATCAGTTTTAAAAGTCTAAGACAACTAGACAAAATAAATCTACCAAACTTAAAATAAATCCACAAATCACTAAAGAAAAATATACAATCCAGAATACAAGTCTACAATTTTTTTAAAAAAAATCTACAATCTTAAAACTAGTCTACAACCCCCAAAACAAGTCTACAACCCAAAAAAAATCTACAGACCGACAACAAGTCTACTATTAAAGACCGGTAGACTTAATTTTGGTAGACTTATATGAAAATCAAGTAGACTTATTAACGGAATCCAGAAACTTAACATTTCATTAATGGCATGTTCATAAATACATTTTTTGAATACACGCTGAAAAAGGTAAAACGAGTACAAAAGGTTATTTCAGTAATAAAAACTTTCCAAGGTTGTTTAAATAATTATGGCACTTTCCAAGGTTATGTTAGCTAACTTCCCCTAAGAGGGGATAAAAAAATTGTAGCCTAAAAATGAGAGAGCGACAGTTTTTCCGACAAAAATGGCGATTCACCAAACCTTCGTGTCCTTTCAGTGATACCCCTTTACGTCTCCCGCTGGGGAGTTCTCTCTGCCGGTTACTGGCAGTTGTATCGGGTTTCTGTAACAGTAATACGGTTACTAAAGTAATTGTCTTCCTTTGTCTATATATAGCTTGTTTGCTTCCTATGTTTTGTTGTGTTGATCGAAATACAAAACAGAGTTCCCATTGTTCATTTTAATAATGTCCGACAAGATAAGGAGGAAGCTTCAAGATATCTCCATTGGCATATATGATGCAATCATCACTTTGCCGGCGGAGTTGTGCGAAGAAGCCATAACTGAAAACCGCTTCACTCTTATCTGCGAAACTCTCAATCCTAGGAAGCATAATATTAGGGCTTTGATGGCAACATTTCCTCTTCAACGGGGATTTGGTGATGAAAATGTTGGGAGAATGATATCTCCACAGAAGATTCAATTCATGTTCAAATCGGAAGAGGCACTAATGTATGTTCTTAAATGCGGCCCTTGGTCGTTTAATGAGTGGATGTGTGTCATCCAAAGGTGGTCACCGGATCAAACAGAAGAAGATCTGAAATTCCTGTCATTTTTGATCCAAATATAAGGCATCCCTCCGCAGTACCTTACAGCTCGTATGGTGAGTCATATTGGGTTTCAACTTGGCCAGTTTCTTGAAATTGACTTCAATGTCGAAGGGGCACATTTGGTTGATTACGTGCACATTCGTCTCTTATGAAATACAGATACACCCCTATGATTTCAATGAGTCTTCCAGTTTGAGAACCAATCATGCATACTGAAGACGACTTACGAGAACCTACGAGACTTTTGTAACCTCTGTGGGATGCTAACTCATGAAGCCTCTATATGTCCTTCTAATGCAGCGGACGAACCTCCTCTCCCGCCAAATGATGGTGATGATGGCAATCATGATGATGATGCTCCACCGAGGTTTCATGATCATGTAACAGAGCAAGAGTTCGAAGGTAACATAGGTGACGTTCCCACTGTGGATGAGGCAAACGACCAAATTCCAGAATCCGCTTCAAAGAAGAGGAAAACGGATCCGAATGAAGACCCTATGGAATTATTGATCCAATACAATGATTCCCGTCACACTCAAATGTCTGATAATGCAAATACTACAATGATATCCCATAGGCGACGTATCCAACGGATATTAGGGAAGCAAGGGCATGTTCTTGGAAGAGCAGTGAAATAAGCGATAGAGTAGGGACCTCTCAGCAAAGGAAAAACAACGGTCATGATCAACAACAAACACATTGAGATTGCATGGTGGGCCAGAAGCCACTGTAATACCCCCTCTCGTATTACGTCAACGGACAGCTTTTAAGTCAAAGAAAACTCACCAGAGGACATTTCTGCAGCTTATGGAAGTAGAAGGGTATTTTGGTAATTCCACCAAAATAGAGTCGGAAAGCTATGACGGGCCAAGTAATATTATTTTTATTTAAAAAGATTACTTAGAAGACAGAGAACGCTGAAATCAGATTTTTAAAAAGTCTTACGGACTGTCGAGAATGGAAACCGGCAAAACCGAGAAAAGACAAAATATCTTTTTGACGTTTCAGAAACTACAGAAGAGCTAAACGGACCAAATAAATTGCGTAGAGTCATTTTTAAAGATCTGGAAAAATAAAAATAAAGTTTGAAGATGTTTCGAAAATTTCAGGAAGTGTCGAAATCTTGGCCCGGGATCGCCGGCGTCATGTGGTGTTCCCCGATTGGCCGCGATTAGGTGCATGCATTTTTTCTCTCCAAATTCAACTCATATCATGCATTCTCCTTTGGTGAATACACATGTATTCTTAGGTATCAAGTGCATGGAGTAATCTTGACACCTAGCTCCTTAGATTCATGCATGGTGGGATGGTTTTTGGCTTTAAAAAGCCATGTTTCTTCTTCATTCTTCACTCACTATCAAGCATAAACATCAGAAATCACTATCTTCTATCCCCATCAAACCGCTGACCACCTCCTCCATTGCTCCCCTTGGTTACTTGTTCATCAAGTAACCATAATCATCTCCATTAACCCTTAATCCTTCTCTAATTATTCCTTAAACCATCATTAGCCTTACTAATCTCATCATTAAGTCCTTAAGTACCTACTAATCACGCCGGAGAAACTCGCCATCGCCGGAGCCACCGCCGGAGACTTGCCGGAGTTTCCGCCGGAAAACCGCCATCACCGCCGCTCTTCTCGCCGTTCCTCCACTGCTATCACCGCTCTTGGCGGAGCAGCCCTACCGTCAGTCAAGCCCTGCCTGATCGCCGGTCATCCCCGGACTATCGCCGGAATCCTCACCGGCGATAGTCACTAGCCTTCGGAGCTCTCGCCGGCAACCGCCCTTCAACCGGTCAACCAGTCAAAGCCGGTCAACCCTCCTCCACCGATCGACCACCGCCGATCAACGCCGCCGGTCAACGCTCACAGTCAACTCCCTCGGGTTAACACTCGATCTAAGGAGTCAACAGTTCGGGTTAGCTTCGGGTCTCGGAGTTCCGTCATCCGTCCATGCTTCACCATTACACTGTGAGTTGGCTATGTATGTTGCATGTTGTATTTCAGATAGATTGAATCAACATATAGACCCCAAATTTATTAAACCGAAAAGTCATAGGATTTTATACCTGGAATTCAAATATGGTAGATCTACAGTTAGGTTGATTAAATAATTGAGATTTAATAAACCAGATAAGATATAATTATGCATGGCACGTTTAAATTCCGTTAAAATATGGGTTGTGTAGATAGAATTAATTTACTGTTTGATTGACTGATTAATTGGTGCATTCATATAGAATGACATTCTTAGAAAATATATGCATATATATAAATATTATACGAACCATATAAATAAATATAAATACGGAAATAAAAAGATATTTAAAATACGAATTAAATCGTAGCAAACTTTAGAATATCAAATAAATGGGTTGGGGGTTAGTAGACCGGGTAAATCAGGTTAAATAATAAATGAAATAACTAAATAAGTAAATTAATAAAGAATTAGAAAATTAATAAACCAGACCGTCTAGGGAGTTAGTAATTTTACTAACTTTAACCTAGATGTAAAGTAAATAAATAAATAATAATGAAGTTAAAACTAAAGAATCAAATAGTTGAATTTAAGAATTAAAATAAGCTAAATATTTATGAGCTACGAGGTTAGTAAATCTACTAATCCCAAGATAGCAGATTAAATCAGGATAAGAATTAAACTAGGAATTGATAGGTATAAAACTGAATATTTGTGTATTGCTTATGATAGATTGATATTATTGTTTATTGTTGTGTTTTATCTACTCCGGTGTTTGACCAAGTGGATTGTATGGTTTGATACTGACTCCGGTACGGACTAGGTAAGTCTGGGTTTTGGTTACTTATTCGGTACGGGACCAAATAGGTCGGGTTGAGTTAGTGATTGGTAATAGGACTTGCGGGATAAACTGGGTACTGGGTTGGGTTAGTATTTACTTGTTGACCTCATCGGTCTCGCGTGGGGTCGTAGTCCCAACGAGTCTGAATGTTTTTATATATAATTATATATTATATTAGTAGGACTATAAGGTGAGTTAGATCCCACAAGTCTTGAGTTGACGTTCTGGTGCTTCCTTCCCGATTGGATCATCGGGAGATCCTGGTCAGTTCGTGTATATTCGGCTAGTGGTTCTGGCTAGGCGTTAACCTACATAGTGACGTCGGTAGGTGTGTAGTCCGGAGAAATGGGGTCGCGTCATAGGTCCGGGATGCATAGAAACTTTGGCTATCTAGGGGTAGTCCAAGTCACCGCATATCGATGGACAAAGTACGGTGTTCTAGTCTTAGGACTTCGTGTTTACGTCTAGGAGTCGTGTGAGGTTTTAGTTATCAAAAAGAGTAGCTAAGTGTTCCCGTGAAGCTTACCGAGTTCACGATTGGGGCCCATGGTGTGGAGATTGCGTTAGACCTGCGTTAGTTTAGATCAAGTCCAAACTAGCTGCTATTTTATTGATAGATATTGTTTGTGTGTTGTGGAGCTCATTACGTCTTGGTAACGCGTATTAGATTGCTCATCCACCTCTTTTCATCTTTTTCAGGGTTCGGAGTAGCACGGTGAACGCGTAGGCCACTCGGAGTAGATTCGGGTTGCCTTGACTACGAATTGTTTTTATATACGTTGATTTACTTTGGTTTTGGATTTTTTAGGTACCCGTAAAATGCTTTTAGAAAACCCATGGCATTATTAAACATAAGTTTAAAGGATTTAAAAGATTTAAAATATTTAAAACGGAATTATTCCTTGATATGCGGTTTGTCCAAACAGAACACTGGAAGCGGTACGGGTTCAAAAGCCTTGTATTGTGGAAACAAGGTAAATGGAGTCAAATATGGTTTGGTTCGAGACATTGACTCAAACCGGACCGTCTCTGGCTTTCGTATGTAGTGAATCCTTCTCATTTGGCATGCATAGATTCAGTCGGTTATGTTCTTGTTTGATTGTTGCTCGGTTAGCTTGTCGGTCAGCGGATAAACGGGAAGGGGCGTTAAAAAGGTGGTATCCGAGCATGGTTTGTCATGGATTCGAAAATTCCGGTTTTTAAAAAAATTCAATGTTTTATCGAGCCAAAATGTGTCGCCAATGCAATAAATAGGAATCCGAGCCGCGTCCGTCACCGATGAAAAAGAGTAAGTTAGAAATTTTTGTTAGGTGTATATTGACCATTTTATGTTTTGTGCAGGCATACAACAGAGTTTCCCTAGGAGGATCTGGGCTGTGTGTGTTGGTACGCGACGTCATCATGAGCGACATCAGCGTGGATGATAGTGAGTCTATCGGATCTGTCCTGGCCAGCCCATGGCCGTACTTCCATCCTGCAGAGTGCTCTCGCATTTTGCAGCCTATCCCCGCGCATGTCATTACCGGCGCAGAGCCAGTCGTCGTTCCGCCGATACCAGGACCGTCCTATGACACTGCCACGTCCGGAGTACCCTATCTCAGGTACATGGACTTACTTCAGGGATCGGCTTATGTAGCGGCAGTACCTATCCAGCGTTCTCGGCCTTAAGGATGCCACCTCCTCCTGCACCAGTCCCACCACCAGCGGCTCCTGCACCGCCGTCGCCATATACTCCCGGTGACATTCTCCTCTCTCCGCTCCCGGACTTCTATTTTCCGATAGAGCCCATAGATCCTGTCCAGCGCATACAGTGGGAGAATATGGTGGCTGACCAGATGCGCTGGTTAGCCGAGCCTCTGGAGTTCAGGGCCATTCAGCAGCAGCCACCTCCACCGGCTGTCCATCCACCACCACCACCTGTTCGACTCGCTCCCCTCGACGGGCTTCCACTTTTCTTGGTGTCAGTCCTATCATTTGCCGGTTCCGTCCAACCAGCTGCCACCACCGACGCTGCTCCCACCTTGCCTCATTTGTGGCCGAGTAGGACACTTTGCTCCCTCCTGTCCGGCTGGACCTTTCTATCAAGGACACGTCGCTACGCCTCCACCACCACCACCACACCGATTCCATCCTCCTGGCGCACCTGCCAGTTACGATCCACATGAGATGTACTGTACTCAGTGCGGGGCATACTGCTCATGTTGGAGGATTTAGGTTAGGCCTAAGTAAGTAAGGGCGCTAACTTAACATTTTTGATGTGTATATAGTCTTGGCTTATATTTTGATGTCACTGACGGGTCGGCTTATGTAGCGGCTTATGTAGCGGGGTATCTTTTTTGGGGATGTGCGACCGCTCTGAATATATATATGCCAGACAAACCTATGTATTAAAACTTCTCATGTGATATATGGATGTTTTCTATACGTGGTGTGATGAGGACATCAACCCATCATTGACCAGGCAGACTAGAGGATGGCTCACCAAGCCGGTACATGCCTTCGGAGAGAAGCAGCTTTATCGTACCAGGGATATAGGTGCACATTTTGGACCGTATCTACCTAACCATGAGGAGTTAAGCTAAAACTCTACATGTTATGGAAACCTGACTCACCAAGGAATCTGCACAAACTGGAATCACATCAATACCATTTTCTTTGAAGAAGTTATGCCCGTTTCAATACATGTTATTTTCAGGGAACCCGATAAAGACTGACTTGCACATTTTGGAGTGCTCAGAACTAACCAGGATGAATCAAGGAGTGAAGAAACTTGTTATAAGTTCTTGATTCATCAAGGAATGCATGAGAGTTGGAATCACATCAATAACAGCTTGGACAAAGAAGATATGCAAGATCAAACCTGAAGGTTGCTGGACCTGCCTTATTTGGAAGCTCACGGACTTGGTGGACTTCAGAATTATGTGTGGTGACCAGGAGTACGTGCAACATCCTCCTTGGGCATTGGTTTATACTCTTTTTCCCTTAAGTGTGGTTTTGCCCCAATTGGGTTTTCCCACTAAGGTTTTTAATGAGGTAAACCAAGACCCGCTTCAAGAGAAGGAGAATTTGGCCCGTCCAACCTTCCTTCTTGGATTTTCTTTTATGATTTCGACAGGCCCTTTTTGGCCCACTTGTAACCTAGAATATTGGCTACTTAAGCCATTCTTTTTGTTTCTAATAATATTAAGCAAGTTTAAACTAAAAACCCTAAAGGAGTTTAGCCTAATTCGGCGCAGCCACTCTTCTCTCTCGCGTGGATTCCCCTTGAGAACGTAGTGCTGTTACTTGCTCGTGTTCTTGTGCTACTGAAGTGTTCTTGTTTTGACAATTCCATCTATCCATCCATTGAGAAGCCTTGAGAGCGCCTTCGGCCAACAAGCTTTTCCCATTCGATCACCGACCATCGTCCATCGATCATCGACCACGGATCAACCAGAGAGCGTCTCCGACCAGCTGGGCGATCCAAACAACTATCCACCTCCCATCTTACATTATCTGGTATCAGAACTTAGGCTCGTGACACCACTCTGGTTACATCTTACCCTTGTATCTTTTTTGTTTTTGCTTTGGTTTATTTGTTCTTCCATAAATCAAAAATTAAAACAAAAAATTTGTCTTGCGTCATTTCTCTGTCTTGTTACTGTGATCTTATGCTTTATGAGTCTCTGTTGCACTTAAACTAAAAAAAAAAAATTAAGGATTTAGCTTGCTTGAATCAATCGGCCGTTGCTAGTAAATTTGCTAGGGTTTTGTTACGCTTCCACTTGTGTTTGCGGTTTGTGACTATTGGCGACTGATTTTGTGTTGTTTCTGAACTCATAATTGCATCCGTGTTCTTCTTATTACTCTGTTGCATCATACTTAAAAAAAAAAAAAAGAGTTGTTGTTTAAGGGTTAAACCAATCGGCTGGATAAGTATTCTTAGGGCTTTGCTTGTGAACCAGTTTCTTTTGGTATAGCTTAGTGTCGATTGTTATTTTTTTCTTTCTTTCTTTTTCTTTTGTGTCACTTACTGCTTGATGTTGGAGTCAAGTTTAGCACTTTCCTAAAAAGGCCTATTCATGATTATAGGTCGGCCCGAAATGGAAAGTCGGTGAAAGGGCCCAAGACGGTAAAACTTAGGTTAAACCGGACTTAGGGCAACTGGCCTACATTAGGGTTTTATAAGGTGTAAAATCAAGAAGATTAAGGCGGCGCTTGACCACATCGATGATATGGAAATATTCCATATCTCGATAAAGTCGGGATATTAGGAAATCTTAATATTTATTTTCTATTTTCCTTATTTGTAAACCGACTTGTACCCTTATAAAAGGGACCTCATTGATCAATAATATTTTACGCTTTTCTTCATACTTTTCGCTTGAGAGACTTTAGAGCAAACTCTTAACCTAATTTCTCTCCGGCGACTTTAGAACTCTCTTTTACCGGCTTCCATCTCGGAAACGCCGACTTTGAACCCTAATTTCCTAAATCTCACCGCGTTCTTTAATTCTTCTTTTAGAATCCCTAATTACAAACCCTAAAACTCTTTCTATCTTTGGATAGACCGAGTTGAGATCTTACAATTGGCGCCGACTGTGGGGATTTCTAAGAGAAATTTCTGAAACGAGATGTCAGGGAATCATAAGGAGATCGATGAAGAAAACCCTAGGGTGGAATTAAGCGTTCAAGATGAAAGTGATTACAACCAGAGTGATCACGAAGACGACGTTGCCAAAAGCGGCAAGCAGCCGCGAGACGCCGCCAAGACAAACAAAGCTCGAGATGGCGGCAAAAATGCGCCGTCACTCAGCGAAACAGAAGCTCAAATCG
Source organism: Orychophragmus violaceus (assembly GCA_030180135.1). NCBI lineage: Eukaryota > Viridiplantae > Streptophyta > Magnoliopsida > Brassicales > Brassicaceae > Orychophragmus > Orychophragmus violaceus. The sequence continues at coordinate 65,393,724 of CM058232.1, read as the reverse complement.
AGCAAGACAAGGTCTTAGCCACTCTAATGGCCAAGATCGAGTCACAGAACGACTTGATCAAAACGTTCTCAGAGAAAATCGACCTGCTGCAGACAGAGCAAGCAAAGATCCTTTCAGGTCAACAGTCCAGAAAACCCAGGAGAGAGGTGCCGTCGAAGGTGAAAGACAAAGTCGCCAGACGACTGGTCTATAGCACATCTGAGGAAAGCCACCATGAACAGAGTCGTAGCAGCGAGTCCAGGAGCAACCCGCGTAAGGAAAGCAACAAGAAGGATACTCGCGAGCGGAGCTCACATCGAAAGGAGGGGTCTGAAAAACCCAAACGGAGCGAAAGTCGGAGACATAACGACCGGAGTGATGAGAGGTATTCACCCGATAGAGAGGAACATACCAGTCACCAGACACGGGACGTGCACCACAGACGAAATTCGCGACATGAGAATGACTCGCACCGAGACAACTATCGCCGCGAGCGAGGTATGTCGTACGAGAAAACTCATGGAACGTCTATTCGCGGAGCAAGTCGCAACCATGTCGAGAAAACAACTGATTGAGCTCAAAGACACCCTAAAAGAATTAAAAGGAGAGGTCCATGGCGTGAAAGGGTCCGCACCCGAGATCGATCGGATCATCGAAGAGACTCGTAGGACACCCTTCACCTCGCGCATCACAAACACGTATATCAGACAAAGAGAGAAGCTCAGGCTACCGATGTACGACGGCACAAAAGACCCAGCGACCCACCTCACAATGTTCAAAATCATGGCGGCAAAGGCACGGTTCTCATCAAGCGAGGAGCGTGACATCGGTTTCTGCCAACTATTCACCGAAACCCTGGAAGGGGACGCGCTAAACTGGTTCTCCCGACTCCCATCCAAGTCAATCGATAGCTTCTCCGACCTCACATGGGCATTCTTAAGGCATCACTTTGCCTACATTCGTAAGGACACTTCGCTGAGTGCGTTGATGTCGATGACGCAAGAGAAGAAGGAAACATTGAAAGATTTCGTAGAAAGGTTCAGGGCGGTGATGACACGAGCTGTGGCACCGGATAAGTTCACTATCGCGGCCCTAACAAACGCCGTCTGGCACGAATCACCTTTTTACCAAGATCTAGTCATCAACCCGCCGCTAACCATCGAAGACGCACTCCATCGGGCAAACAAGTTCGTGGAGTTGGAAGAGAAGAAGGTCGCGTTAGCAAAGAGATTCGGTTCCGGCAAACAAGCAGATAAGAAGGAGGAAAGAGAACCCAGACAGCACTATGACAGTAAAAGCGCCAAAACAATGGTTGTGGACGGCACCGACAAGTCCCGATCATCAACACCATGGAATAAAAGAGGGAAAGAGGCAAAGAAGGCGCAGCAAGCAGCTTCCGCTACGGGGGACAAGTACTGCGAATACCATCAAGCTACGTCACACGACACGGCTGAATATCGGAACCTCAGAAACGCACTCTACTCCCGACTTTCCAACGAAGAGATCAAGGCGGCCATCGAAAGGTTAAAAAAGGAAGAATCGGGACAAAAGAAGGAAGACAAAGCCGACGAGCAGGCTCCCAAGCAGGATAAACCACCACGGCGTATCAAAAGTATAGCTTTGAAACGTAACCGTGAAGAAGAAGAGGAGGACGAAGAAGAAACCCCCAAAACCATCCGAAGAATCAACATGATCATGGGAGGTCTAATCTCCGTAAACGATTCGGTCCGGTCAATCAAAGTCTATGAATGCCTAGCATTAGCAGCGCAGAAGGCGCCTCAACCAATCCTATCAGACGATCCGCCCGTCATCTTTACCGACCAGGATCTCTATGGAACTCACTACCCTCATAACGACCCACTGGTGGTTGAGCTTCTGATCGGAAGTTGCCAAGTATCTCGAATACTGGTGGACACCGGGAGCTCGATAGATTTAATTTTCCTAGATACGCTCAAGAAGATGGACATTAAGGAGGAGGATATCAAGCAGAAGGCCAAGCCGCTCACCGGGTTCACAAGTGAGACGACTTACACAATTGGAACGATCAAGTTGCCTGTTTTCGCAGGAGGAGTCAACAGATTGGTGAGGTTTCATGTCATTGACAAGCCAACCATCTATAACGTGATCCTCGGAACTCCATGGCTGTATAGCATGAAGGCGGTATCCTCGACATACCATCAATGTCTGAAATTCCCGACACCTAAAGGAATCCAGACAGTCAAAGGATGCCAGAGCGCAAGTCGGTCGTGTTTCGCGAGAGAACATAAGATCAGGGTGCCTTCCTGCATGATCAACACAGAACACGGAAGAAAAGGACCGGAGAAAGAACTGATCCAGCAAGTCATCATTGACGAATCAGAACGCCGGCGCCACCTACCAGCGGCTGGTAAACCGGATGTTTGCAGGACAACTCGGCACAACAATGGAGGTTTACATCGACGACATGCTAGTCAAATCTCTGATTGCCTCTCAGCATGTCGGTCATCTGAAGGAATGTTTCAACATCCTTAACCGGTACGGCATGAAGCTCAATCCAACTAAGTGCACATTCGGAGTAACATCAGGAGAATTCCTTGGATACGTGGTAACCCAGAGAGGGATAGAAGCCAATCCAAAACAGATCACAGCTATAATCGACTTGCCATCTCCCAAGAACACTCGAGAGGTACAACGCCTTACTGGCCGCATTGCCGCCTTGAACAGGTTTATATCCCGGTCAACGGATAAATGTCTGCCTTTTTACGAGCTCCTACGAGGGAACAAAAGATTCGTGTGGGACGATAAGTGTCAGGAAGCATTCATCCAGCTCAAAGACTACTTGTCGAACCCGCCGATACTGTCTAAACCCGAGAATGGTGAGACATTGTTGCTTTACATCGCCGTCTCAACAACAGCAGTCAGTGGCGTACTAGTACGGGAAGACCGAGGGGAACAGAAGCCGATCTTCTACGTTAGCAGAACGATGAACGGAGCCGAAACCAGGTATCCTGCAATGGAAAAACTGGCCTTCGCAGTCGTCATCTCGGCACGGAAGCTGCGACCATATTTTCAGTCACATCCGATTGCCGTATTAAGCAGTCAACCTCTTCGAACGATACTTCATAGCCCAGGGCAGTCTGGCCGTCTAGCCAAGTGGGCAATAGAGTTAAGTGAGTACGACATCGAGTATAGAAACAGGACAACCGCCAAGTCACAGGTGATAGCTGATTTCCTTGTCGAATTATCACCTGAATTGGAAGTCGGTACCGAGATAGAAGACAAAAATTGGAAATTGTTCGTTGACGGGGCTTCATCCAAAAAAGGAGCCGGGATAGGGATACGTCTCATATCACCAACCGGCGAGATACTAGAGCAGTCATTCAAACTAGGTTTCACGGCTTCTAACAACACAGCCGAGTACGAAGCTTTGTTAGCCGGTCTCAGACTAGCCAGGGAAATCGGAGTACGACATCTCCTGGCACATTGTGATTCCATGCTTGTAGCCAACCAGATCAACGGCGACTACGAAACTAAAAATGACCAAATGGAGGCTTACCGAAAGACGGCATTGGAACTCACCAGTTCCTTCGAATTCTTCGACATTGTCCAGATACCAAGAAAGGAGAATGCCCCGGCAGATGCACTTGCGTCGCTGGCATCTAATCCCAATCTCTGTCGACGGATCCCGGTAGAAACGATCCACGAACCAAGCATCCCGCCTCCTGAGAGCAATCAAGAAGAACCTGAAGAAATAATCCCGAGTGGTGAGAACGACATGTGCTACAATATCCAAGCAAAAGGCGCAGACCTCATCGCTGTCCTAACCGGCGACAATAAAGACTGGCGACTTCCGATAAGAGCGTACCTGACAGAAGGAAAGCTCCCATAAGATAAATGGGAAGCACGACGACTTAAAGTCAAGAGCGCGCGATACACTATACATGAAGGTATCCTCTACAAGTATTCTGCTAACAAGATCCTCCTCAGATGCATAAACGGAGATGAAGTAAGTCGGGTTCTCGAAGAAACGCATTCTGGAGCATGCGGAAACCACTCCGGAGGCAGGTCTCTCGCCCTCAAAATCAAGTTGAACGGTCACTATTGGCCGACTATGATAACCGACTGCGAGACCTATTCTAATAAGTGTGAAAAGTGTCAGCGACATGCGCCATTCATACATCGACCTACAGAGTTGCTCACGACATCAACCGCGGCTTACCCGTTCATGAGATGGGCAATGGACATCGTTGGACCGTTACCATTATCCAATCAAAGACGTTTCCTGCTCATCATGACCGACTACTTCACAAAGTGGGTAGAGGCCAAGGCTTACGTTGCAATCCACGATGTCCAGGTTCAAAATTTCGTCTGGAAATAGATAATATGTCGTTTCGGGCTACCTTATGAGATCGTCACAGATAACGGATCGCAATTCATCTCGAAAGTATTCGAAGGATTCTGCAAGAAGTGGGATATACGCCTTAGTAAGTCGACACCAAGGTATCCCCAGGGGAATGGCCAAGCCGAAGCTACGAATAAAACCATCATCGCCGGCATCAAAAAGCGCCCTGAAAGCAAAAAGGAGTTTGGGCAGACGAGTTAGACGGCGTCCTTTGGTCGCATAGAACGACGCCTCGCAGCGCAACAGGAGCCACCCCTTTCTCCTTAGCCTTTGGCGTAGAGGCAATGGTACCGGCGGAAGCTAACATTTACACTCTACGTCGCTCTCTCATGCCGCACCATACTGAAATCAATGAAAAGATGCTAATCCAAGCTCTCGATACCTTAGAGGAAGAGCGGGATCGAGCCTTGCTCAGGATTCAAAACTACCAACAGCTCGCAGCTCGGTACTACAACCAAAAAGGCAAGGAACACCATTTTCAAGTCGGTGACTTTGTCCTCCGCAAAGTTTACGAAAACACCAAGGAATGGAGAGCAGGGAAGCTCGGGGCGAAATGGGAAGGACCCTACAAAGTCACAAAAGTCGTCAAACCGGGAGTCTACGAGCTTGAGTCGATGAAAGGCAAGGCTTTACCTCGATCCTGGAACTCGGCAAGTCTGAAGGAGTATCACTAAGACGGCAAAACCCAAAAAAAAAAAAAAAAAAAGATTATGTACTATGAACTACGAGTGACTTGATTCTTCCTCGGAAGATACGTAGGCAGACTTTACCGGCACAGTCACAAATCTAATAAAATCCTTATTTTTCAGATAATTTACCATCTTGAAAGTCAAGCAAAGCCAAAAATCAGGTAAGTCCTTTCATTAATATTCAAATGATACTAACAAAACCGAGTATCAACTCGCAAAAAGCCGAGTATCAACTCGCAAAAAGCCGAGTATCAACTCGCAAAAAGCCGAGTATCAACTCGCAAAAAGCCGAGTATCAACTCGCAAAAAGCCGAGTATCAACTCGCAAAAAGCCGAGTATCAACTCGCAAAAAGCCGAGTATCAACTCGCAAAAGCCGAGTATCAACTCGCAAAAAGCCGAGTATCAACCCGCAAAAGCCGAGTTCTAACTCGCAAAAACCGAGTTCTAACTCACAGAGACGAGCAATGACTCGCAGACGAGCAACGACTCGCACCGATTAGCATCATGCCTCCTGGCCAGGGGCAAGATCTTCCTTACACGCGAGGTGCACATCGCGGTAAGGGAAAGCCGGGATCCGTCCCGCAAATTTTTCGTGGTAGGAGATAACAAATAAGTCGAGAAAAAAGGACTCGCACATTCTCCTACCCCTAAAATAAAGCCGAGCATCTATAAGCCTCGCAAACCGCCTTACGGCAAGTCACTAAATTGATTGAGCTTTGACAAACGAGTTTGGACACGAAAAAGTTTCGACATGATTACGAACACGAATTCCAAGTCACGAAACCGGCTAAACTCGCCAAAAAACAGCTTAAATACAAGATTAGTACGACTCAACACAAACTGAAGCCGCTATCCGATTAAACTGTCAAAAGATAAGTTTAAAACAGGAATAGTTCGACTCCATTGAACTCATAAGTCGCTACACATGGTGACGCGATTTTGTGATAAAAGCCGCTATAAGCTTAAATGCAATAGCAAGACTTGATCATACGCCAAAAATCTACGTTTGGTCAGACAGTAATTTGAGTAGGTTTAAGATTTAAAAGATAGATTGATTCAAATCACTATCAGGGGCTTAAAGCAAACTTAAGATAAATTATTGTTTAAACAAAAGATTAAGGTCTACAAAACCAAACATGAGTTGGAATAAAGAGTTTACAAAATAAGATATTACAGAAAAAAGGAAAGAAGCGCGCGATTAGTCAGCCCTAGTCAGCGACTTCTCAGGTTCGTCAACCTTCCCGGCAACCTCTTCCTGTGACTTATGAACATCATCTAAGGCCGCGACCTCTGAGCGGACAGACTCGACGAGATCAGCCGGAACTCCCTCGGGAATCACTCCAAGGTTGGTACCGAACTCATTCATGCCTCTCGGTGTACGAGGAGGGGAGTCTCGAAAAAGGTTCAAAAGAGGATGTCGGAGCGGTGAGAGAGCAAAAGTCAATTCATCCTTGGTCACAACATTCAGGTTGTCAAACTTGGCATCAGCAGCGGCTTCGTCATTTATGACTTGGTACAGAACCGATTGAGGTATCGAGACGCCTTCATCGTTGAGTTTCAGCAAACACTTCTTAAGACCAGAAATCTGGCCGAATTCGATCTGGAGAGAAGTCGCAATCTCCTGATCCTTTATGTATTGTTGGAAAAGGTCGAAGTGGATCTGCGCCTTGGCTCTCGCCGCCGCATCAACACGATCCCTCTCCTTCCTGATAAAGTCGGTGAACGATTCCCGTTGCTTCTTCCTCTCTGACTGAAACGCGAGAAGGTCGGCCTTTGATTTCTCATCGGCTGCACGAAGTTTTTCTTCGACATCACGGAGTTTGTTTGCAAGGACTAGATTCCTCGCCTCCAGCGCTTCCTTCTCCTCCTTCGCCTTCCTCAAAAGACCATCTCTCTTTGTGACGGCATCAGCAAATTTCTTGGCCGCATGAGTACTTTCAAGGGCCACACGGTTGGAAGCCGCTATCATCTATAAAGACAAGGAAGTCAATTAGATCAAAAAGAGTAAAATAAAATCTTCAAAAGATTATAACAATTACCGCCGCCTCGGCTTGCTTCAAACTGACAATGGCATCAGAATGAGGAAGCTCCTGGATCTTTGGCCAGTCCAAATCGTTTCCTCGCACACAGGTCAGCATGTTAAAACACGCCCGCGGATTGTCGATAAGAGGAACTTCGCTTTCATACTGAAAGGCGAAATTATGAATCGAAGGCTGGATAGCCCCAGTCTTCGACGGACCTCGAGGACGAGCAAGCACCAGCTCCTTACGGGTTACAAACGGCTTCAGCACGCCGGAAGCATTGGCAACCTCCCCGACATCTTCATAAAAACGCTGCCAAGGATTCTTAGGCTTGTCGGCATCCTTGTCCTTGTTAAGATGATCAGAAGCCTCTTTCACGACTTGGTTTCCAGCGGCAGTTTTCTTTGTCGGATTCTCCTGATCCGACCTTCCTTCCGCCACTCTCTTCCTGGATAAAGGTTTGGCCGACGCCTTGATTGGTGGAGCCGCCATAATCGGCTCGGTAGAAACAGGATGAGCGGCTGACTTCTCTGCAACGTCAGTCGCCATTTTACCGCCATCCTGAGAAGGTAAAGCCTTTTCCTTCGACGGTTCGCCCGAGGAAGGATTGGGCGATATCTTTTGGGAATAGTCAACCGATACCTTTCCCATCTTCCTTGGCTTCACTAACTGTTCAGGAGCAACCTTCGTCTTGGTGTCCCACTTAGCTGGATCAACAAAAGTCAGAACCAATAAAAATAAAACCACCATAAAGCGGTAGACAAACCTGCAGAGATCCGCGGTAAGAACTTGTTGATACGATCACGAGTAAGGTCTTTCCACTTGCGCAAACCCAAAGCCTGAATCTGCTGAAGGATAGGGAAGTAGTTGTCGGGATACGGCTTCAGAAAAGGGTGATCCACTGCAAAGACAAAAAGGAATTAAGTAAATTGACAATGTTCAAAAGATAAGAAAAACTGGGACGATATCTACCATAATCGGTATTCCAAGACGTCCTGATAAGCTCCCTATGTTCGTCAAGAACGACTAAGGAAGACAATTCAACAAAAAAATAAGACCGTTGCCAATTGTTGATTTTCTTGGGCGCATCTGTCAGAATGCGGTTGCCACTTTTGAACTTAACCGCAAAGCACCATGGGCTAGTAGCCTTCATGCGGTTAATTGACGTCATCTCCTCGAAGATTTGCGCGGTTACGGTAATACCGGCCTCAGCTCCCAATACTAAAAGGCCAACCATATGGCGGACTGCAACTGCTGAGAGTTGGGAAATGGAAATTTCACGACGATGGCAATATGAAATCAACATGTCAGGCAGTGGGAACCAGCAACGGCAACCTCCAGTGTCGGTGTTGATGAAATACGACTCATAGAGGGTCATATACCCCGGTGGAGGACTCCAAGGACGGTCGAGCGGAAAAGGAATGACGACTCTGATTTTTGGGTCCGCTCCACAGTCTCGAAGCATAGATCTAACCGATGTCGCATTAGACCTGGTCTGGAAGACGTTATCAAACACATTGCTAGGTTCTACCGGCAATACAACAGGGACATTCTCATCAGGACCGTCTTGACAAATATCAATGTCGTCTTCATCATTATCGGAATCCCGCAACCGAGGGGTCGTCAAATCTTCCCGGCCTGAGGTCTCGGCTGCATCGGTTCGACGGGATGCTTCACGCCGACGGCGAAGTTCTTCGATCTCAAAATGAACAGGGTGACTCTTCAAGTCGGATGAAACACTTGAAGACGTCGGAGCAGAGGCAGACTAACGACTTGACGAATCATCCGCAGATGAAACAGTAACAACCTCTTTGTCTTTATTTCCCGAACAACGGATCAAAGACATAATTTACTGAAGAACGGACGAAGAACGCAAAAAACAAACGAAGATTGATCTAAAATCCTATAAAATCTACGGCGGAGCAGCGGCTGAGCACATACCGGAAAATAAATATCAAAGATAGAGATTTACCTTTCAGAATTTCTTCACTCGAGAGAAATGAGGAAGCACGAGGTAGAGAGGGACTACTTATAATGAAAATGACGGCGCAGAGATCGAGGCGCATCATTACCTAGACGACGCCTCGCATTCTGCATCTACCCGGCAATTGGACCGAGAATCGATTCCGGTTTCGTTGGATCATCATCGGTTTGAAGTTGGTCGTTCGATTTACCGCTGGTTAAAGTTAAGCCGAATCAACCCAATAAGGATATGGGCCTGAACAAAAATAAGAGCTCGCAAAATATGGGCCCACAAAATCATTTCTCAAACCATAGGTTAACTCCTCGTAATGACGACTTGAATTCAAGTCGCCACACTGGGGGGGCTTATTGTTGGAGTCAAGTTTAGCACTTTCCTAAAAAGGCCTATTCATGATTATAGGTCGGCCCGAAATGGAAAGTCGGTGAAAGGGCCCAAGACGGTAAAACTTAGGTTAAACCGGACTTAGGGCAACCGGCCTACATGAGGGTTTTAGAAGGTGTAAAATCAAGAAGATTAAGGCGGCGCTTGACCACATCGATGATATGGAAATATTCCATATCTCGATAAAGTCGGGATATTAGGAAATCTTAATATTTATTTTCTATTTTCCTTATTTGTAAACCGACTTGTACCCTTATAAAAGGGACCTCATTGATCAATAATATTTTACGCTTTTCTTCATACTTTTCGCTTGAGAGACTTTAGAGCAAACTCTTAACCTAATTTCTCTCCGGCGACTTTAGAACTCTCTTTTACCGGCTTCCATCTCGGAAACGCCGACTTTGAACCCTAATTTCCTAAATCTCACCGCGTTTTTTAATTCTTCTTTTAAAATCCCTAATTACAAACCCTAAAACTCTTTCTATCTTTGGATAGACCGAGTTGAGATCTTACACTTGAGTTCTGGTTTGCTTTAATTATTTGGGTAATCATTCAGCATCCTATTACAAAAAAAAAAAAAAGCTAGTTAGTTGCATTAACCGGCCTGCATATTGCGATTGTTGACAAGTAGGTTGTTGCCATTGTTGATTCATATTCCTGGCCTGCGATTGTTAACTGTTTATTCTGAGCTTAACTTGCACATTGTTTTTCATATTTTTTCTATATATAAGAAGGAGCCGCTAGGATTAGTTTAAGATAGTGCATTAAAGGGCTTTTGTAGCATTTTACGGTTTAGCTTAGTTTTGGGATTGTTTAATAATCTGAACCAATTTGCTTAATTTGTTTTCTTTTATCTATCATAATTGAAAGAAGAATATACAAAGAATCGGTCATTACCATATTTGCATTTTTTTTCTTTTTCTTCGACTATTTTGCTAGCATCTTTCCATTTCTTTTTGTTTGCGGTTGCAACTTTTCTTTTCTTTTTTAGTTTATTTCCTTTGTTTTCTTTTCCTTGTTGCGTGTGACTGTGTATTTAAGTGTGCAGGATTGAATTATGAAGGGAAACCAAGTAAACCAACCAGACAGACATACCGACTTTAACCAGCTGATGGCCGCCGTTCAAGCCATAGGAGCTAAGCTAGATCGTCTGGAGCAACCACCCGACCACTCTCGACCTGGTCGAGTGAAACAAGGGCTACTAGAACATGTTCACAACCCATACAACATTGGAGAAAACCATGCTGCGAACGAGATGGAACCCGAGCCACCAGATCATTACCGGCCCCGTCATCCACCCAGACTAAGACATTCAAAACCCCATAGATTTCAAAATAATTTTTATGTCTTAGACCCACAGTCAATGTCTTTTTCAGGTACTGAAGACTACTTTCAATGGGAACAAAACCTAGAAGACTATTTTTGGGATTACAACATCCCAAGAAAAGAACAGGCCTCATATGCTATTCGAACCCTGGCCGGAGATGCCTATACTTGGTGGGAGAACGAGGAGACGATACGAGTTCACTACAAGGAGCCATCATGGACGTGGAAGGATCTGAAAAGGCTCGTATACGATCAATATGCCACGCCAAGACCAAAGACCCAGGGCCGTCCACGCCTTTCAACCGCCTCGACCAAAGTCCCAATGCCTGAACCGCCTCGATCAAAGGTTAAAGTGTCCCGACCCAACTCTTTCCCATCTAATTGTAATGAATCAAAAACTGTTTTAATGCACTTGGGATTGCCCAAAAGTGTTGAGAAGTACGCAGGAATGATAGAGATTCCAACAGACCAAAGGACCGGAGGCGAGACCGAGAAACAAGTGAAACCGCCCGACCCAAACACAGCTGAGAGTGTTAATCATGTAAGTCTTTCTATAACAAAGTTCATATCTACTGATTCCACAGAAGTAATAAAAGATTTGACGAACTTGAAAGAGCATGAGGAATCAAAAGATGATTTGGACCCACAAGTAGACATTAATAATAATTTAAGTTCAGCTCGTTCATCATCTCCTAAAGAACACCTAATGCACTTGTTTCTTGTCAAAGGTGTCAATAATATTGCAGGAACCAAAGGGCCGGACCGAAAAGAAGTGCCACCCGACCTTGGATGCTACTTGAATGAGGCCAAAGAAGATGATGGCACAAAAACTTGTCATTGGAAAGAAAACCAGAGGAGAGGCGTGCTGTTGGATCACTTACTCAAAGAAAAACCGCCTGATGCTCCCTACATCAACGAGCCCCGGATTCTTCAAGGTAAGACCATGGACTCACAAAACCACATGAAAGCTAACTTGCTTTCTCTTGGTGCAGGTTATACTATTTCGAGGTCGAAATCTTTTCAAGAGGGAGAGTATGATGAGGACATCAACCCACCATTGACCAGGAAGACTAGAGGATGGCTCACCAAGCCGGTACATGCCTTCAGAGAGAAGCAGCTTTATCGTACCAGGGATATAGGTGCACATTTTGGACCGTATCTACCTAACCATGAGGAGTTAAGCTACAACTCTACATGTTATGGAAACCTGACTCACCAATGAATCTGCACAAACTAGAATCACATCAATACCATTTTCTTTGAAGAAGTTATGCATGTTTCAATACAGGTGATTTTCAGGGAACCCGATAAAGACCGACTTGCACATTTTGGAGTGCTCAGAACGAACCAGGATGAATCAAGGAGTGAAGAAACTTGTTATGAATTCTTGATTCATCAAGGAATGCATGAGAGTTGGAATCACATCAATAACAGCTTGGACAAAGAAGATATGCAAGATCAAACCCGAAGGTTGCTGGACCTGCCTTATTTGGAAGCTCACGGACTTGGTGGACTTCAGAATTATGTGTGGCGAACAGGAGTACGTGCAACATCCTCCTTGGGCATTGGTTTATACTCTTTTTCCCTTAAGTGTGGTTTTGTCCCAATTGGGTTTTCCCACTAAGGTTTTTAATGAGGTAAACCAAGGCCCGCTTCAAGAGAAGGAGAATTTGGCCCGTCCAACCTTCCTTCTTGGATTTTCTTTTATGATTTCGACAGGCCCTTTTTGGCCCACTTGTAACCTAGAATATTGGCTACTTAAGCCATTCTTTTTGTTTCTAATAAGATTAAGCAAGTTTAAACTAAAAACCCTAAAGGAGTTTAGCCTAATTCGGCACAGCCACTCTTCTCTCTCGCGTGGATTCCCCTTGAGAACGTAGTGCTGTTACTTGCTCGTGTTCTTGTGCTACTGAAGTGTTCCTGTTTTGACAATTCCATCTATCCATCCATTGAGAAGCCTTGAGAGCGCCTTCGGCCAGCAAGCTTTTCCCATTCGATCACCGACCATCGTCCATCGTGAAGGATTGTTTAGTTGATCCTGATTCAATTCTTAGATTCATATCAACCTAAACATGCAGATCTAGGTTCTCTTGAATAGAAACATATCATTAGATCTCACCTTTTACCTGTTAATTGCAGCGGAAGGAGATAGAACAGGTCAGAGATCAGAGAAACACCGAGAGATGAATCCTCCAAAGGCTCACACACGCGATCACAGAAAACGGCTGCTAGACCGAGCTGATGGGAGGCGCAGGGAGAGAGAGGTTTCGGCGCTGGGGCTAGGGTTAGAGAGAAAGAGACTTGGCTTTTAGTTTATAAAAGCCTTCTCTTTCCCTTTTGGGCTTTTGGGCCCAAATACCAATCTGATTAAATCCCATGGATTTAATCAGACCCATTACTCTCTCTCTTAGTACGACAAATGCCTGGCACTTTTACCGTACTTCTGCTAAGCCGTTCCTACACATATTCCTGTTAGCTTAGGCGTGTGACCCATATGGGATCATATAATAAAGGCAATAAGTCCAAGACTTATAGATCATGAGCGGACTCTAGCAAGCCATCATGACCCCCAGTATTATATGACTTATGTCTGATCTTTGACATACTCTTACTTTCTAGAGACAGTACCGAGATTACTGGACACAATTCCAACAATCTCCCACTTGTACTGGAATCTCTTTATTCATAATCCTTTTGTCACAATATCTCGATTAGTCATAAGGCAAGATTGGTGTCATCCTTATAAAGCCTAATCTTGTTCATCGGACTCTGATTCGATACTGACAATCCAAACGACTCGGGAAAGTCCGTTTGAGCATGGCCATGCGTTTTCCAGTATTCAAATCTCCGATTGGCCTAGAGATATTCACTCCATTTATATTGGAGGGACAAATTCCGTCTTGTTCCATCACTGTAAACTACTCATTTTATGATGTACCCAAACAAGATCCTTATAACTATCGCAAAACGACAGCGTTAGACAATGATCAAAGTGCATCAGTCCATGTGCAGTCACATGCATGCGAACTCAGGTCTAAGGACTATACTCTATAGTCGTAGTAAGAATCTCTTATGACACAGATATAAATATCCTGAAGAGTTCTTATAAGCGGGTCTTGTCCGGTCGTATGTTCCCAACATGCACCTATGTATTGACTTTGATGCCGCGCATCTATGACACACTGAGACTTTGTCATAAGTCACATACCAATCCAGTCTCTCACGGTTGTTGGTGTTCCAATTTCAACAACCTTCGACTAGGGACAGGATGATATAATCCATCTATCAAATATAGGGTCTCATGATCAAGCTAAATGACTTTGATGACTCAAGATCAAGTCACTTACTTCGATGACCTATAAAATGGTTTATATCACTTTGGAACGATTATTTCATCACAGTTAAAATAATCTTGAAATAATAATTTCATTAAACATAAGAATGTTTTACAAGAACATATCAAATAACTAAATAAAAGCCTTCAAACTCCCACTCAAATTTAGATTACATTTCAATGTCTCTAATGCCTACAGCTTCAGTCAGAAACTCGAGCTTAGGCCTTGGGAGTGGCTTTGTCAACGGATCAGCGACGTTATCATCTGTCTGAACTCGACTGATCTTGACTTCCTTTCTATTAATGATGTCACGTATCAAGTGAAATCTTCTTAGAACATGCTTGGATTTCTGGTGTGATCTCGGTTCCTTTGCCTGAGCTATAGCACCATTGTTATCACAAAACAGTGCCAGAGGCTCAGCCGCATCTGGTATCACACCTAGTTCAATAATGAACTTTCGTATCCAAACAGCTTCCTTCGCAGCTTCTGAGGCGGCGATATATTCAGCTTCTGTAGTGGAATCAGCAACGGTGTCTTGCTTGGAGCTTCTCCAACTGATTGCACCGCCATTCAGACAAAAGATATAACCGGACTGTGACCGGAAATCATCTTGGTCTGTCTGGAAACTTGCGTCCGTGAATCCACTGACTTTAAGCACATCACTTCCACCGTACACTAAGAACTTATCCTTAGTATGTCTTAGATACTTCAAGATATTCTTTACGGCAATCCAATGGTTTTCACCTGGATTTGACTGGTATCTACTCGTCATGCTCAATGCATAAGCAACATCAGGACGAGTACAGATCATGGCATACATGACAGATCCTATTGCAGATGCATAAGGAATATTCTTCATGCGCTCAAGCTCAGCAGCCGTCGTAGGGCTCTGCTTCTTGCTTAGCGTTGTGCCATGTACCATTGGCGTGAAGCCCTTCTTGGAATCCTTCATGCTGAATCTTTGTAGGACTTTGTCAATGTATGAATCTTGACACAAGCCTATCAGCCTTCTAGATCTATCCCGGTAGATCCTGATTCCAAGAACGTATGCGGCTTCACCCATGTCTTTCATGGAAAAACAACTTCCAAGCCAGTCCTTTATGGACTTCAGCATTGGAATGTCGTTTCCGAGAAGCAGTATGTCATCGACATACAGAATAAGAAATACTATCTTGCTCCCACTAGTTTTCTTATACACGCATTGTTCTTCTTCGTTTCTGATGAAGTCAAATTGCTTGATCGCTTCATCAAAACGAAGATTCCAGCTCCTCGATGCTTGCTTCAATCCATAAATGGATTTATGAAGCTTGCATACTTTCCCAGCATTCTTTGGATCTATGTAACCGTCAGGTTGCGTCATATACACATCCTCTTCCAGAATTCCATTCAGGAAGGCGGTTTTCACGTCCATCTGCCAAATTTCATAATCATGAAAAGCTGCAGTTGCTAGTAGAATCCGAATAGATTTCATCATAGCCACTGGTGAATAAGTTTCATCGTAATCCACACCGTGAACTTGTCTGAAACCTTTTGCCACCAACCTGGCTTTATAAATCTGGACATTTCCATCCACGTCAATCTTCTTCTTGAAGATCCATTTGCACTCGATGGCTTTTACACCAGCGGGTAAGTCAACCAATGAAAACACTTGGTTGACCGACATGGAGTCCATTTCGGAATCAGTGGCCTTGCGCCACTTCGAGGAATCTGGGCCCATCATGGCTTGATTGAAGTTCGATGGTTCATCACCATCAATGATCAGAAGATCATGACAGTTAGTCACGAGGAATCCTTGATATCTCTCGGGTTCGTGACGGATCCTCCCGGATCTTCGAACTTCAGGTACTACAGGTTCAGGCTCTACAATTTCTTGTAGGTCCTCCTGCTGCTCTTCCTCATTAGGTTGAGCAGTATCCTGTTCATCTTGAATTTCTTCAAGCAGTACCTTACTCCCACTGTCTTTCTTAGAGAGAAACTCTCTCTCAAGAAAGTTACAATCCCGGGCAACAAAGATCTTGTTCTCGGAACGTAGATAGAAGTAATAAGCCTTGGTTTCCTTCGGATAACCAATGAAGTAGCATTTATCAGACTTTGGTGTGAGTTTGTCTGAGATTAATCTCTTGACATAGGCTTCACAACCCCAAATTCTTAGATAAGACAGCACTGGAGCCATTCCAGTCCATAATTCATATGGTGTCTTTGCTACTGCTTTCGATGGCGCTCTATTTAGAGTGAACACTGCTGTTAGCAGAGCATATCCCCAAAGGGATATTGGAAGGTCTGTGTGACTCATCATAGATCGAACCATATCCAATAAGGTCTGATTTCTCCTCTCAGACACACCATTCCATTGAGGTGTTCCGGGAGGAGTGAGTTGGGATACGATCCCACACTCTCTTAGATGATCACTGAATTCTTGGCTTAAGTATTCTCCTCCTCGGTCGGACCGAAGAGCCTTAATGCTTTTGCCAAGTTGGTTCTGTACTTCATTTTGGAATTCTCTGAACTTCTCAAAAGATTCAGACTTATGTTTCATTAAATAAACATATCCATACCTACTGAAATCATCAGTGAAGGTAATGAAGTACTGATAGTTTCCTCTTGCATTTGTGGACATTGGGCCACACACATCAGTGTGTATCAGGCCCAATAAGTCACTGGCCCTCTCGTTAGGTTTATTAAAGGGGGCCCGTGTCATTTTGCCCATCATGCAGGATTCGCATTTCTCACATGACTCAAAGTCAAATGAGCCAAGAAGTCCATTCGAATGGAGCCTCTTGATGCGTTTCTCGCTGATGTGCCCTAAACGACAATGCCATAGAAACGTTCGGTTCTCCTCATTAGGTTTGAACCGTTTGGTATTAATGTTATAAATTGGCGCGGATTGATCGAGTATGTAAAGCCCATTCGTAAGAGGGGCAGAACCATAGAACAAATTGTTGCGATTGAAGGAACATAATTTATTCTTAACTGAAAAATCATAACCTTCCAAATCCAACAAAGAAATTGAAATAATATTTCTGCTTATAGCAGGTACAAAATAACAATTATTGAGTTCTAAAATCGATCCCGAAGGTAAAGACAACAAGTATGTGTCTACAGCTAGTGCTGGAACTTTCGCTCCATTCCCAACTCGTAGCTCCACTTGTCCTTGCTTCAGCCTTCTACTGTTGCTGAGTGCCTGCATATTAGTACAAATATGAGCCCCACAACCAGTATCCATGACCCATGAGGTATTATCAGAAGTAGTTGTATTAACTTCTATAACAAAAATACCTGTCGAAGAAGTCTCGAGAGTCTTCTTCTTCAATTCCTTTAGACCTTCTTGGAATTTCTTACCTTCTCTCCTCCAATGCCCTGGTTCTTTACAGAACCTGCATATGTCAGTAGGCCCAGCCTTGGACTTGGGCTTAGGCTTTGGCGTGTCCTTGTCCGCGACTTGGACAGCCTTGGCCTTCCCCTTATCCTTAGCAGAGGATTTCTTAAACCCCTTGCCCTTTTGCACCATAAGCACATTGGGGTCCTTGGCGGTTTTCCTCAAGTTGGGCTCTGCAGTCTTGAGCATTCCGTGAAGCTCAGGCAATGTCTTACTCAAGCCATGCATGTTAAAGTTCAGAATGAACTGATCATAGCTTGCAGGTAATGACTGCAGAATGATGTCGCAGGCAAGTTCTTGGCTGATAGGACAGTCGAGTTTCTGAAGATGATCGAGATAACCCATCATCTTCAAGACATGAGGACTCACTGCCGCATTCGCAGCCAACTTACAGTCTAAGAGGTTCTTAACAGTCTGAAACCTCTCAGTCCTTGCTTGCTCCTGAAAAAGCGATTTCAGGCTTGCCATTATCTCAATTGGTGACAACACACTCTCGAACTGCATTTGCAGCTCAGCAGTCATTGTCGCCAACATAAGGCAATACACATCATTTTCATCTGACGAATGCTTTTCCCAAGCATTATGCAGAGTCCTGGCGGCATTGTTAGCAGGCCTCTCGGGGAGAGGATCACGAAGGACATAATCCTTCTTCTCCTGCTTGAGGACCAGCCTCAAGTTCCTTGACCACGTCAGGAAGTTCGTTCCAGTCAGCTTCTCCTTCTCGAGAACAGACCGGATTGAGAATGTGTTTTGTGTGCTTGTAGTAGTCATAGCTGAAATATAATATAAAAAGGTTATTAGTTAATATGTTCAATATGATTAATCTCGTATTAAATTTAATATGATTAATCACGCATTATATTCAATAACCTAAGTTACCCTCAATAGAATATAATGATTCCAAGATCCACATATAACTAAGATCAAAGTGGGCCACTGGCCGTCACCCAACCTTAGCTTATATCGGTAAGCCCTATGTCGGCTAATTATATCCGTGATATAACTCTTGGTTGTGAATCTGGGCCCGAGGCCCAATTCACTCTGATGTCTCAAGGCCCGGGACTCCCGATGGCCTAGTCAAGAAAACCAGACTATACAGTCATGTAATCATTAATGTCTGGGACTCCCAATGACATTTATGAATCACAAACCGTCTTATCCACGCAAAAGTAGACACCCTCACACTGTAAGGCCATGAATACAATTGAATGGGCTTCGATAGCTGACATAGCCTGGACAAGACATCCAACGCTTGATATTATTTGAGGTTCGTAGGTTTATTAAAATTTCATTCCCAAAATAGAAGATTACTATTTCGGGAAACTTTCTATTTTGGAAACCTACTATTTTTGGAAACTTTCTAAAATTGGAAACTTTCTAAAACCGGAAACTTTCTAACTTTAGAAATTTCTTAAAATCCAAAACCCGCAAATCTAGAAACTTCTATTTTAAGAAACTTTCTAATTTCAAAATTTCGGAAACTTTAATTTAAAATCGATTTATATAACTTTATAAAATAAATTTTAAATTAATCTGAAGAAAGACTCAAATAATTGGCCCAATTGTTTTAACTTCCTGGCCCGAGGCCCAAGAATTGGTCCATGTCCAAGACATGACCCAATTGTCCAATTAAATGACATAACCGGTCTGGTTCATTAAAATTGGTCTAACCAAATTTTAATTACTACGATGACCACAATTGTCAACCGGTTATTTACTAAACCGGATTTTCTCAATTTATTTGGTCCAACCAAATCAAATTAGAAAATCCTGGTTTAGGCACAAAATCCAATATTTCGACTTTGGATTTCTTATCCCGGTTTAACCAGAATTTAATAAAATTATTAAATCTGTTTATTAAACCGAGACGTTTGATTTTTAATCAAGTTTTTAAACCGAACCGAACCGAATTGGTCACGAACCGAATACGGCTGTGACCTAGCCTCTCGATTGTGCACGACTAGCCGCACGCGATCCACGATCCAACGGACGGCCGAGCCTCACGTGATCGGGACGCAACGGGACAGGCTGCTGGACGGGATGGCTCGGGTCGTGTTACCGGGATGGGACGGGACGATCGAGACGATGCCGAGAGATCACGGATGCGATCGCAGTCGATCGGCCCATCCGATGATCGTGCGTCTCTCGGCTGATCGGATCGACCACGCGACGTGATCCATCCGTGCGTCACGTCCGATCGGCCCATCGTCCAGCCATCGTTCGCGATCCAACCGACGATCACAACGCGACCACGCAACACGATCGTTACCGATCGGTTCGTGCGTCCTTTGCGATCCGGACGATCCGACGCATACCGAGTCATATAGCTCGGTTTGCGATTTTCATATATGTTTAGATTTCAATTCTTGTTTCTTAAGTGATTTCTCTTATCAGTAGTTGATTCAAAACACTTTTAAACAAGAAAAACAATCCTAAACATGAATCTAAACAAGAAAAACCAGAACCTGGCTCTGATACCACTGAAGGATTGTTTAGTTGATCCTGATTCAATTCTTAGATTCATATCAACCTAAACATGCAGATCTAGGTTCTCTTGAATAGAAACATATCATTAGATCTCACCTTTTACCTGTTAATTGCAGCGGAAGGAGATAGAACAGGTCAGAGATCAGAGAAACACCGAGAGATGAATCCTCCAAAGGCTCACACACGCGATCACAGAAAACGGCTGCTAGACCGAGCTGATGGGAGGCGCAGGGAGAGAGAGGTTTCGGCGCTGGGGCTAGGGTTAGAGAGAAAGAGACTTGGCTTTTAGTTTATAAAAGCCTTCTCTTTCCCTTTTGGGCTTTTGGGCCCAAATACCAATCTGATTAAATCCCATGGATTTAATCAGACCCATTACTCTCTCTCTTAGTACGACAAATGCCTGGCACTTTTACCGTACTTCTGCTAAGCCGTTCCTACACATATTCCTGTTAGCTTAGGCGTGTGACCCATATGGGATCATATAATAAAGGCAATAAGTCCAAGACTTATAGATCATGAGCGGACTCTAGCAAGCCATCATGACCCCCAGTATTATATGACTTATGTCTGATCTTTGACATACTCTTACTTTCTAGAGACAGTACCGAGATTACTGGACACAATTCCAACACATCGATCATCGACCACGGATCAACCAGAGAGCGTCTCCGACCAGCTGGGCGATCCAAACAACTATCCACCTCCCATCTTACATTATGGTGGATGTTGGGTGATTCGGTATTTATCATTTTGAGTAACAAAGTAACATTATTGCAGGTGTTCGCGATGATAAATGCAATACGGTTACAACGTGAAAACAAGTGATGGTCCGAACAGACGGTTTTTATCAAGACCCCTAAAGATAACCGTATTTGCATTTGCATCATGGTACAATAGATTCATTACATCGCCTGGTTGATAATTATTGCATTGATTGAATCATCAGGTTGTTAGTCGGTCAAGTATTATTGCACTGATTTATTGGTTAGGGTGTTAGTCGTTTACATTAAGCGTTGGATTAATCGCATTGTGTTAGATGGAATGATAAGTTATAGGTAGTATACTAGTTTGAGGATTGATTAGAAAACCGTTTGGCTAGAAATAAGTTCGGAGTTTAGAATCAATTATGATATGTTACTTATGTACGACGATATGAAATTATAATATTATTGATAGTTAGCCACACATGATTGATTGTTGTGTGACTAATTACCAATAATTTGTATAAAGAAGTAATGTCGATACATAAGTTAGAAAAAACCTAACCATTCCAGTGTTCATGAGCATATTGATGTAGGATGTGATAGGACAATGAAACATGAACACGAGACCGAACCCGAACCCAAACCCCAAAGATCAAGATTGTGTTTTATAACAATATGGCAGTTTGACCTGAGTCGGCTAAGTAGAGCGAGTTAGCATGGGTTCGGAAAAGAGTTTCGGTATCAACGACAGTTAGAAATCGGATCAGAAGCATCAGTTCATCTTTTTCAGGTTTCAGAGTAGCACGGTGGACGTGTTGGCCACTCGGAGTAGATTCGAGTTGCCTTGGCTACAAATAGTTTTCATATACGTTGATTTACTTCGGTTTTGGATTTTTGGGTACCCGTAAAATGCTTTTAGAAAACCCATGGAATTAGTAAGCATAGGTTTAAAGTATTTAAAATATTTAAAATACTTAAAACAGAATTATTTCCCGATATGCGGTTTGTCCAAACCGAACACTGGAAGGCGTACGGGTTTAAAAGCCTTGTATTGTGGAAAAGAGGTAAATGGAGTCAAAGATGGTTTGGTTCGAGCCATTGACTCAAACCGGACCATCTCTGGCTTTCGTATATAGCGAATCCTTCTCGTCTGCATGGGTTCGGCCGGTCATGTTCTTGTTTGATTTTTGGCCGGTCAGCTCGTCGGTCAGCAGATAAACGGAAAGGGGGCGTTACAATAAATTGTTGTCCATTACTGACCCAGATGGAGTGGAGATATTCAGGAATCGAGGGATTGCTAGAGAAGCTCAACGACACTTTCATGATCTTTTCTCTTCTACGGATTCCAATAACTTGTCTTCTTTGCTAGTAAATACTCATCAAATGGTGACTATGGATATGAATGTTTCAGTAACAAGAGAGGTAACCTATGACGAAGTTAAAAAGTTATATTCGCAATCGGCAGTTCCAAAGCACCGGGTCCGGATGGACTTATCGTAAGCTTCTACCAAAACTACTAGGAGATCGTGGGACATGCTGTTACAGAGGAAATACAAAGATTTCTTCAGAACCGGAATACTGCCAAAGGAATTCAACCATACAAATTTGTGTCTAATTCCTAAGACGGGTGTGGCACGAACTATGGAAGACTTACGACCCATAACTTTTTGCAACGTTGTTTATAAGGTAATCACAAAATACTCTCTAGACGCTTAAAGATTATTATGTCAGATATTGTCTCGGAGGAACAGGCTGCTTTCATTGCAGGCCGACAAATAACAGATAATGTTTTACTAGCCCATGAAGTGTTTCATTCACTTAAATCTCGTCGACGGTGCGCGAACTCTTATATGGTTGTGAAAAAATATATAAGCAAAGCATATGATCGGATAGAATGACAATTTCTAGAAGAATTCATGCGTTAGAAAGGATTTTCATAGATTCGGATAAGATGGATCATGTCATGTGTTTCATTGGTATCTTTCCCGGTTCTAATCAATGGTCGCCCATACGGATTTTTGAAGCAACTAGAGGGCTTCGTCTAGGAGAGCCGATATCACCATACTTGTATATCCTTTGTTCGGATGTTCTTAGCTCGCTGATAAACCAAGTTTTACGGGATAGAAGCATGCAACCAATACGGCTCAGTGTTGGTGGTCCGCCCATATCTCACCTTCTATTTTCTGACGACTCACTCTTCTTCCTCAAAGTAGACACAAGGAATAGTATCAAACTTCAACAAATCTTTAATCAGTATGAGAAAGCGTCTAGACAAATAATAAACTTTGAAAAATCTGCAATTACCTTTGGTACGAGAGTTTTTGAACACACTCGCTAAGCAGTACATCATGTCCTCACGATACCTAATATACAAGGTGGAGGTAAATACCTTGGGCTACCGGAAAATTTTGGGAGAAACAAAAAGGATATGTTGGTTCGAGTTTTTCAGTTTTGAAACTTTTGCTGAAACTAACCAAATTTTATTTCAGTTCATGTTGGTTCGGTTTTCGGTTTTTCGGTTATTGATTTTTACCGAAAATGGTTAATTTTGGTTAATTCGGTTAATTTTGGGTATACTCGGTTATTGAAGCCGGTTTGGTTCGGGTAATTTCGGTTAATTCGGTTAATTTTGGGTATATTCAGTTATTTTGGGTCGGTTCGGGTCGGGTAATTTGTGTGTTTTTAAAATAATCTGATATAATCTGGTTTAAATTCGTTATAAAAAGTTTTAAAGTTTTTTTAAGTAAATAACCGAAAACCGATCGGTTCGGTCATCAAAAACCGATCGGTTCGGTTACCAAATCGAACCAAAAACAAAACGAAAAAAAAAATTGTGCTGAAGCGAACCCAACTTCTAAACAGAACCGAACCGAAAATCAAAAATTTCGGTTCAGTTAGGCCATGAATGTTTAAGTAGTTTCTGGATTTTGGTTTTTGGTTTTTGGATTTTAGTTTTTGATTTTTAGATTTTGGTTTTTGAGTTTTTGGTTTTTGATTTTGCTGTAGATTTTAGTTTTTAAAAAACTTGAATGTTGAGTTATTTAGTTTTTGGATTTTGGATTTTTAATATTTTTAGTTTTATTTATAATGCTGAATTTTCAAAAATAAAATCAAAATTTATTATTAAGAAATATTATTTAAAATAGTAACTATTACAAAATTTATTTTAAAAAGTGCACATAAAATTATTCTAAGGAAAAGACAACGAACACAAACTAAAATTATCGTGAATTCCATAAAGATTTGGCAATTTTATCTCGAATCCCTTCCATATATTGCATCGGAGCATTATTGGTTTCTTCATCTTCATCTGAATCTTCTTCAACCACATTAGTAGCTATGTGGTTTGAATCAAAATCAACATCTCGTAATTTTGATAACCTAATGAAATTGTGTAAAGCCATCGTTGCTGTAATAACCCTGCGTTGAACATGTATGGCATATCTTGGTTTTTCTCTTAGAACCCGTCATTTTGCCTTCCATACACCAAAAGTACGTTCTATGATAGATCGTAGCGAAGAATGTCGCTTATTAAACATTTCTTTATAGCTACTAGGCGGACTAGCTCCATTATACTGACTAGGATGATACCTGATTAGAAAATAATAAATATATTATATGTGTAAAACGATAAATAAAAAATGTGATAATAATATAAAAAAATATAATGATTATGTGCCAAAATATCATAAAATAATTAACAGCTATAATTATAAAATATAAAACAATAAAACATATGTATACTACTTATAATTAACAAATTCAGCTGATTTAAATAACAATAAAAGTAAAATGAGAGATGAGAGATGGTGAGAATCTTTACGTCAAAAAAATTAAGTGGAGTTTGCAACTTTTTTGTGCGTGTGCAGAATGAGAGATGATGAAAAACCAATGAATGAAGTGTCTCTTAAATAGGAAAAATATGATATCTATAATTAGTAAAACAAAATGTAAAAAAGAAATTGTAAAAAATAAAAAATCAGTACTCTCACGCTAATCAAAGGGAAAAAACCTAAAGAATAGAGATTTTGGATTCTACGTAAAAATTGGTTATTGACTCAAAATCTAGCTTCCCTAAAAAATAGGAAATCTATTTAGCTAAAATCATGACTGGATAAAAAAATAGTTTTTGGAAAAACTAAAACCAAAAACTGATGTAAAAACTACAAACATTCAAAGCCTTGATAATCCCATGCCTAGTCACTACACACACAGCTAAAGAAACTCATATGACCAATGTTATGTTTAAGAGAGAAGGAAAAATATTATTAGCTTGATTCGAGATGAATTATTCAGATTTATTCAAAATAATTTAAAATCTGGTAAATTACAATCTTTCTAATTGTAATTGGACTATTTTGTAATTTTAAAGAATGTTGAGGATTAACTTGATCTTAATTCTTCGTAATTCAATTTTACCTATTCTTTTGTAAAATGAGCATGAATACGAGACTATTAATCTTTTAATGTAAACTAGATTTTGACCCGCACTTAGAAAGTACGGGTTTAATTTTCTTTACAAATTTTACTTTTTATTCATTTTGTTAATAGTAGTTTAGATTTTTAATTATGTAATCTAATTTTGATTATAATTGTTTAACCAACATTATAAACAGTGAGTTAGCAATTTCGTTTTTTTTAAATGAATTATGTGTTATTTGGAGGAGATATATCGTAAGGATTAAGAGATTAAAATAACGATTTCGCATTATATATTTTAATCTGCGTTGTATCGTAAGATCATAGTTTGGAAAAATATATATATGTGAAAACAACTATTGTAAAAGTTATATGGTATATGTTTAATTGTTATTTTATTTATCTAAAATATTATTTTATAAAATACATGTTGTAGTCGTATATATAATTTGCAAATTTGATGGAACTATCCGTTAAAAACTTCATTCAAACATAAAGCATAATTTGACGCTTCAAATATTTGAATAATATAAGTATGAAATTATTTTATTATTTTATTAATTTTAAAATATATCAGCTGGAATTATTTACTATATGCGATTTTTTATAGAAAATTTATAATCAAGATTGGCTAATTAATTTTTCAACCCGTTTAATTAATTAAATATTTTTCAGTTTGATGGAAAAACCTGCTAAAAGTACAATCGTAAAAACATCAATCGTAATATGTGTATATATATATATATTTGAAACAAAATAAAAAGATATTAAAATATATTTCAAATATTTGAATAATATAAGTATGAAATCATTTTAATATTTTATTAATTTTAAAATATATCAGCTGAAATTATTTACTATATGCGAATTTTTAGAAAATTTATAATTGAGAATGGCTAATTAATTTTTCAACCCGTTTAATTAATTAAATATTTTTCAGTTTGATGGAAAAACCTGCTAAAAAGTACAATCGTAAAAACATCAATCGTAATATGTGTATATATATATATATATATATTTGAAACAAAAAAAGATATTACAATATATTTCAAATATTTGAATAATATAAGTATGAAATCATTTTAATATTTTATTAATTTTAAAATATATCAGCTGAAATTATTTACAATATGCGAATTTTTTTTAAAAAAATTTATAATCGAGATTGGCTAATTAATTTTTCAACCCGTTTAATTAATTAAATATTTTTCAGTTTGATGGAAAAACCTGCTAAAAAGTACAATCGTAAAAACATCAATCGTAATATATATATATATATATATATATATATATATATATATATATATATATATATATATATTGAAACAAAATAAAAAGATATTAAAATATATTATAAATATATTTTGAATTAAATCATAAATTAAAGAATCTTAATTTATATATAATAGTTGATGTATAAATTATTCATTATATTTATCAATTAATTTGTTTTGATTTTAATTAATTAGAAAAGTGGGACCCATTAGATTTTGGTTGTTTGGCTACATGTTTAATAATTGTCTTGTTTGGAAACATGGATTGTAGAGATAATGTTATATTCCCTAATTACCCTTAATGAAGGTTACAAATCCTAATAATATCAAGGGCAAATTTCTGGAACAACATTTATGTACCATGGCCAAACTCCAATTTTTTAATAGTATTGATAAATATTTTTCAGTTTGATGGAAAAACCTGCTAAAAAGTACAATCGTAAAAACATCAATCGTAATATATATATATATATATATATATATATATATATATATATATATTTTGAAACAAAATAAAAAGATATTAAAATATATTATAAATATATTTTGAATTAAATCATAAATTAAAGAATCTTAATTTATATATAATAGTTGATGTATAAATTATTCATTATATTTATCAATTAATTTGTTTTGATTTTAATTAATTAGAAAAGTGGGACCCATTAGATTTTGGTTGTTTGGCTACATGTTTAATAATTGTCTTGTTTGGAAACATGTATTGTAGAGATAATGTTATATTCCCTAATTACCCTTAATGAAGGTTACAAATCCTAATAATATCAAGGGCAAATTTCTGGAACAACATTTATGTACCATGGCCAAACTCCAATTTTTTAATAGTATAGATTGTACTGAATTATTATGATTTGTTTCTTGGGACAAATACATTATCATTCAATGTGATTCGTTGGAAAATAAACCCAAAAGAAAAATGAGAAAGTTAGTCTTTTCTACTAGAAAATTTACCATTTTATAATAAAGAATGAATACATTATTTGAATACAAAATAAACCACCGAAGTCGGCTATCAAACAACGATATCGGAGGAAAGATCCAAATGATAAAACAAAAACTTAAAAAAAACATGTTTAATGCAAAGCGCGTGTCACACCACGCGCGTACAACATTCTCTCCCAAGCTTTTAGAGTCCAGATCCGCCTCCGTCTGCGCGTGCCGTCCTCTCCGGCGTCCGGCTTCCTCCGGCGAGGTGAGAAGCTCGCGGTCGTCGACGGCAAGGTCTACTTTCTCAGATTTGGTTATGCTCGGAAATACTTTCTCCGCGGTGGTTCGTCGGACTCGGGCTGCGACATCGTTTCTTCTCCGTGGGCGATTCCTGCTTGAGGGCGGTGGGACGCTTGCTCCGGAAGGCGCCATCAAACTCTTCGGAGGTTTCTCAAATCCGAGTCTTCGCGGCAGAAGTTGGGTGTTTCGATTCCGAATTCGAGTTGGGCGGCTGACGAGGCGGCGTGTGACGTCTATGGTGGCTTCGCTTTCGTCATCCGCCGGCGTCTAGGTCTTCGTTCGTGGCGGTGTGGCAGTGAGTTTCTCGGGTTGTGTGTCTAGCGAATCCGACTGCGTGTGTGTTCTCTAGATGGCTGGTAGGCCTGGGCGTTCGGGTACCCGTTAGGATTCGGTTCGGGTCTTTCGGGTTTTTGGGTTTTCGGATCTAGGCATATAAGACCCATTCAAGGATTTTATAATTTCGGTTCGGGTTCGGTTCGGGTACCCAAAAAATCATAAAAAAAAAAAAAATTTGGTTAATTTATACAAAAATTGTTAAATTTAGATAAATATAGCAAGAAATTTAGTATATTTCGTTTATTTTGGATATTTTAGCTATTTTGGTCTAAAACTAACCAATATATTTGGGTTTGTAATTATAATTTTGTATAATTATGTTATATTAAGTCTAAATATAACTAATATTTTGGATATATAATTGTAGTTCGGATATTTCGGGTACCCATTCGGTTCTCGGTTCGGGTCGGGTTCGGTTCCGGTTCTTCGGGTACAGAGGTTTAGGACCTATTCGGGTATTTTGCCGGTTCGGGTTCAGGTTCGATTCTTTTTTTTCGGTTCGGGTTCGGTTCGGTATTTCGGTTCCGGATTTTTTGCCCAGGCCTAATGGCCGGAGTCGATGTTTCGCTTCATTCGTGAGGCGAGTCGGTACTCCTCCGGTTGTGAGAGACTTCAATTTCGATGAGGATTAGATGCATCCATGTTGGTCTCTTGCCGAGTTTCTGCCGAGTTTCCATAAGCGGTTAAGCTGTCTGCTCGGTTTAGCTAGTCGGATAGATTCTGCTGAACCTTATGCAATTAATACGCTGATTCGTATGTTGAGGTTTGATATACTTGTATTTTCATGCATTTCGGCTAATGTTAGGATCATGTTTTACTTCTTTTTAGTTTCCTTTAACTTCATTTCTTTGGTCATTGGTGTGTTTAGAGTATAGGATCATCTAGAGCTAGGTTTAGGTATTCTAGGCTTACATTTGGAGTGTTTCTTATGTTTTGTAGGTTCTTGGAGTGGCTAAGGATGTTTGGAAGAGTTTGGAGGCCAAAGGAGTGATTGCAAGTGAAATGGTGATGAAGGACCAAACCGATGAGCTTGAAATATTGAGTCATATGAAGATGTTACGTTAACTTTTAGCTCTTGGATTCTAAATACAAATCATGGGAAATTGAGCTGGCTTTCTAATGGAGGTGGTGTGAAGTCATTCGGTGCTATATGGAAAGAGTTATGCCTGATTTACTGGATGCATCTCAACACAGTCTGCAAAAAAGCAGACAGACTCATATCGACCAGCATATCGACCAAGCAGACCGATAAGACCCCTCGGATTAAGAACAGACAGTTCATATCGACCAGCATATCGACCAGCCTGGCCGATACGACCCCTCGACAGAAAAATCCGAAGACTCATATCGACCAGCGTATCGACCGAGCAGACCGATACAGACCCCATAAACTGCCTTGGATCCGGGTCAACACCCGGTTTGTTCCGGGTTGACCCGTCTCGCACCCTATTGACTATTTAAGCCAAAAACCTATTTCTTATTGTATCTTAAGCTTTATTTTATGTTCTAAACACTTTGTAAGAACAAGTTTGGATTTCTTTGATTAATCTAGTACTTCTTTTGTGATTCCTTCATCAAATCTCTCAATCCATCATTAATCTCCGATGATCAACTCTATTTCTATGAGTTTAGTTGATCTAATGATGATTAGTGAGTAGTTCTTCATAGGGCCTATGGGTTAGGTAGGATTAGGTTGATTAGGGGTGATCAATGGATTTCTAGTGCTTGATTGTTTAAAATCTCATCTGTCAAAGTGTGTTTAATGTCTAATTAGCCTTGATCAAGTTGATTAGAATGCTTAAGATTTCTTGTTCACCATGTGTTCGATGAAATTCCTGTTCATAGCTTTGATAGAACTTTCACATTCTAGCGCATGAGAATGCATGTTTAGAGTGATTGTTAGTTGTTTGGAACTTGTTTGATTGCTTGCTTGATTCTAATTCACAAATGAGAATTTGTTCTTGGATTAGGATTAAGTAAAGAGATTAGTATTAAGAGATTAAACTGATCGTATCGTTGTGTTCCTTACTAGGAGGTTAGCTTGTTTGAAGTTTGAATTAGGATCCTTGATCATCCCGAGTCACCTGTCCGTTGACCTTAATCTTATGCCCTATCTTTATCATTGATTGAATTCGCATTCGTTTACTTGCCTTTTACTTACTTCTGTTTGAATTGTTCTCGTTAGGATTGTTAGAAACCAAAAACTTAATTGAGTGATTTGACTCTAGAGGATTAGTGAGTGCTTATTGGTCTTATCCGTCCCAAAAAGGTTCGATACCTCAAAGCTACATCGATAAGCTTGAGGAATTGGTACCTCAAAGGATTGCGAAAATCCGTGTTATCAATTTGATATACTTGTATTTTCATGCATTTAGGCTAATGTTAGGATCATGTTTTACTTCTTTTTAGTTTCCTTTAACTTCATTTCTTTGGTCATTGGTGTGTTTAGAGTATAGGATCATCTAGAGCTAGGTTTAGGCATTCTAGGCTTGCATTTGGAGTGTTTCTTATGTTTTTAGGTTCTTGGAGTGGCTAAGGATGTTTGGAAGAGTTTGGAGGCCAAAGGAGTGATTGCAAGTGAAATGGTGATGAAGGACCAAACCGATGAGCTTGAAAGATTGAGTCATATGAAGATGTTACGTTAACTTTTAGCTCTGGGATTCTAAATACAAATCATGGGAAATTGAGCTGGCTTTCTAATGGAGGTGGTGTGAAGTCATTCGGTGCTATATGGAAAGAGTTATGCCTGATTTACTGAATGCATCTCAACACAGTCTGCAAAAAAGCAGACAAACTCATATCGACCAGCATATCGACCAAGCAGACCGATACGACCCCTCGGATTAAGAACAAACAGTTCATATCGACCAGCCTGGCCGATACGACCCCTTAACAGAAAAATCCGAAGACTCATATCGACCAGCGTATCGACCGAGCAGACCGATACAGACCCCAGAAACTGCCTTGAATCCGGGTCAACACCCGGGTTGTTCCGGGTTAACCCGGCTCGCACCCTATTGACTATTTAAGCCAAAAACCTATTTCTTATTGTATCTTAAGCTGTTTTTGATTCTAAACTCTTTTGTAAGAACAAATTGGATTCTTTTGATTAATCTAGTACTTCTCTTGTTATTCCTTCAACAAATCTCTCAATCCCTCACTAATCTCCCATGATCAACTCTATTTCTATGAGTTTTGTTGATCTAATTATGATTAGTGAGTAGTTCTCCATAGGCTTATGGGTTAGGTAGGATT
Source organism: Orychophragmus violaceus (assembly GCA_030180135.1). NCBI lineage: Eukaryota > Viridiplantae > Streptophyta > Magnoliopsida > Brassicales > Brassicaceae > Orychophragmus > Orychophragmus violaceus. The sequence continues at coordinate 65,362,530 of CM058232.1, read as the reverse complement.
AGGTTGATTAGGGGTGATCAATAGATTTCTAGTGATTAATTGTTTAAAATCTCATCTAGCAAAGTGTGCTTAGTGCCTAATTAATCTTGATCACATTGATTAGGATGTTTAAAATTTCTTGTTCACAACATGTTCGATGAAATTCCAGTTTCAAGCTTTGTTAGGACTTTCACATTCTAGCGCATGAAAATGTATGTCTAGAGTGATCGTTTGCTGTTTGGAACCTGTTTGAATGCTCGTTTGACTCTAATTCACAAATGATGATTTGTTCTTGAATTAGGATTAAGTGAAGAATTGGTATTAAGAGATTAAACTGATTTACTTGGTGTGTTCCATGCTAGGAGATTAGCTTCTATGAAGTCTGAATTAGGATTCCTTGATCATCCCGAGTCACCTGTCTGTTGACCTTAACCTTTAGGCCTTATCCTTGTCATTGATTGAATCACTTGTTTATTTGCTTTGTTTACTTATATTTGAATTGTTTTCGCTAGGATTGTTAGAAACTAAAACCAAATTGTTTGATTTGACTCTAAAGGTTTAGTGCTTGCTTATTGGTCTTATCCATCCCAAAAAGGTTCGATACCTCAAAGCTATATCGATAAGCTTGAGGAATTGATACCTCAAAGGATTGCAAAATCCTAGTTATCAATGTTTGACTTGGTTTGGCTTGTTACCTATGAAGCTTGTGGCTGGTTGGTGTTTCGGTGTAGGCGTCTCAGTTTAGTACGGTCTCGTTTTTAAGGTTTAGGAGGAAGTAGTAAGGCTCCGGAGTGGTGATGTGTGGTCTCTTTTCTAGCCGATAACGGGGAGTGTTTTGTTCTTGGTAGATCGAACAGCCGCTATTAAGCTCCGTGAGTTAGTGCAATCCCATGATGGAATCAGATCTAGGTGTGTATGTGAGCGTCGATCCGATGATGTGGAGGACAGTCGATGATCGGGCCTCTCTGCTATCGTTGAGGAATGGCTCTCTCTCTGGGTTGCCGGATGAATCAGCTTCCTAAACTATTTTTGCGTGTTCTGTCTTCTCGAGGTCGTCTTTTTCCGGTTGCGAGCTTAGCCATGTGGGTTTCAGGGTACCAGTCGTTTTATCACTATTTTGACTCATATGCTACCAAGTAGAAGTATCACAATAGTGAATGTTTTTGCTTCCATGTTTTTTAAACTTTGTTACCATGAGACCAAAATTTTAGGTGTTACAACTTGTTTCAAATTGTAACGCTGGAAGCTTCATTATTATTAATAATATTTACCTTTTCGCAAAAAAGAAAAAAAAAACTTAAAAAAAAACAAACAACTAGTCAAAATCACATCAACAACTAAGAAGCTACAAAAGCCAGGTCAGCTTCAACTAAGCAAGATACACATAAGCAAGGACCACCATGCACCGAAAAAGAAAAGTAGAGAAACATCTAGAACCGAGATTTACTGAAGCTGATCTATTGACATTCATTATATTGTTCCAACATGTTAGAAGCCACGAGCAAACAAGTTGAAACTGTATGCAGACCAAACCAAGAAAAACAAAGGACCATAACTTTTACCATTCGACAACCAACAATAAGATGCGAGATTGATAGTCTAAATTACCATTAAACCAATTTAAAAAAAAAAAAAAACTGATTTGTTCGCATTTTTTTACTTGATTTTATTTTGAGCAATACTTAGGTTCACCCCTAGGGGTGAACCTATTTGTTGACCTCCACTTCTTATAATGACACCTAATATTAAGTTTAAAATAAATTAAAATTAAACTAAAATTGTTTGTAGCGTTCGTTTTAACGCCGTTTCCTAATTTTATTTTGTTCGTTCTCAAACCTTGTTTGAAAAAGGAGAAGAAGGTGAGGTCCAGAGACAAGCAGTTCCCATCTACCAAAATCCCTAATTACATAAACTGTCGTGAAGGTCTAAAGGATATCAAACGCCGTCAAGGACTTTTATTTTTGCCGGAACAAGCCAGCCATGTTTGTCCAATTCACCATGTCTTTTCCGTCGGAGTAAAGGCTCCTACGTTTTTCACATATGCTTCTGTTTCTGCTTCTACAGCTAATAATCACACTGTAATCTTGATTTCGCAGCAGTTGCATGTCCCGTGAAATTTCACATATAAACTTCAATTTAGTACATGGAAATATTTGATTTTTCACTCAAAAACATTGACTCAGACTAAGTGATACTAAGGCAATTCAGAAACAGCACAAGAAAATCAGTTCAAATGGTAAGACAAAATGATTTGAAGCAATCATCATCGCTCCTTTCCCGATTCGCTAGCTCTTATGGCAAGAGAGAGACGCGGACCAGTTGCAATTCAATCGATGCATGATGTTTGTTTTTATTATTTGAAAGCAAGTCTGATTTGAGAAGAATCACACTGACATGGAGATTTAACTGACAAAAGGCTTGAGAAGAAAAGAACAGCAACATCGATTCTTCTAAAGCTCTGATCCTTCTCTCTCTAAAGCAATGTAACTCAGGTTGGAATTAAGCTATTGTGATATGATTCCCCGTGTCTTGTAAATCCCTAAGCAAGTTGTCATTGTGTTGTTGTAAACTTTCAAATGAGTACATGGCTAATATCCTCTCTGGTTGTCCAAAGCTTAAAATTGACTTGGTGTGATCTACTTCAGCAAATCACCAAGACTTAGAAATTGAAAATAGGTCGAAACTTTTGGGTTCTAGGACCATTATTTGAGATTGAAAAACTCTGACTTCTCTAGTGGATGTCTCTTCTTTGACCGAAGCTGACCTTGAAATCATTTATTTATAGAGGTTTATGTTTCATTAGTCTTATCTTTTATTTAATATGTTTCAATTGTTTTGTTAAATTCTAGATAGCTCTTGTGGTGTTCCTTTCCCAACCCTCAAGGCCAAAGTTTTGATCATTAAAAACGATGATTGTGACAGTAAGTGGTTGGAAAGAGAGAGATGATGAAGAATCTCTGGCTAATGCTTCAATTAAGCAATCGTACATGCATTGTCGTCAAGAAATGGTCTAAATTCCTCAACCACTTATATATATCTCCAACAACTTCACTTTGGGATTCGGAGGACAATCAAATCCCAAGACAAACGCTATGTTCTTAATTAATGTTTTTTTTTTATGTCCCTAATGTTAGCTTTTGCTCTTGTTTCAACTCAAAATGGCTCCGTAGGAACTACACCATACACTTTCATCCTTTTTTGACTTGAGGGCAGTTGCTGGTTAATTATATTACTTGATGATGTTCCTTCTGCAACACTCTTCTCCTTTACATTATTGTCTTGTTTATGCGGTCATTCTAACACCTAACCTCGCCTTCATTGATAGTCTCATTCTCTTGTCTTCTACATACATCTCTCCGAGCATGTCTCTAATCGCTTCTTCTTCGGTTCTCTCTGTAGTATATGACTTCCTATGTCTTGCTTTGCGTTTCTTCTTATGCAGGGATAGTTGTTGTTCTGGCTCAAGAGATAGTGCCAAAAAATAAAGAGTAGGAGGCTCTGATTCTCGATCGACAAAATTACCTATTGTAGCTTCACTTTTTTAACTTTCTAGCTTCTTGTCGGTGGCACTAAGTGAGGATATAAGCTCTTCCATCTCTTCAAACATTGATTGTCACTATGGCAACAAGACATATGTAAAGCGACAATTGACTCTTCTAAAGTTCTGATTCCTTTTCTTATTTCCTTTTTGTGAAAGTTTATGTAATTAGGGATTTTGGTAGATGGGAACTGCTTGTCTCTGGACTTCACCTTCTTCTCCTTTCTCAAACAACGAACAAAATAAAATTAGGAAACGGCATTAAAACGAACGCTACAAATAATTTTAGTTTAATTTTAATTTATTTTAAACTTAATATTAAGTGTCAATTTGATTAGTTATAAGAAGTGGAGGTGAACAAATAGGTTCAGCCATAGAGGTGAACCTAAGTATTGCTCTTTTATTTTTATTGGGAAGGGTCTTCTCCGAATCAGAGTTAGGTTAACCTAGTCTGAACTTAGCCCTAGAGAAACGTACGAACCCACAAGACCCCGAACATGATTTTAATTAATCTAACCTACGCATATCTAAGCAAACGAGTACCATCCACAAATGCCACTAACTCCTAAAAAAAATCACTAATGCCACTCTCTGGTAAAATTACAATTTTATCCTTAATGAATTTCCAATGATGGTTTGTCAATGTTAAATAGCAGTGAATCGGTATAGGTTTCAGTAATACACGGTAGTTCAGTGGTTGTGCGCGTTCCTGATCGCGCGTCGCGCCCAGGGTTCGAATCCTCCTATGCGCAACTGGAGGATTATTTTGACAGTTGTACCAATACATCTGAGGGGCAGTTGCACCATCTGAAGGGCAATTGTACTAGTGGTACAACTGGTACAACTGGTACATCTGAAGGGCAGTTGTACCACGAGGATGGTGATATTTCACTTAAAAATAGTGGCATTTGTGACATTAATCCTAAGCAAACACGCGCCCTAGTTCTCTATAAACAGTGACGAGAGGGGGTTTTAGGGGATTAATGTCACAAATGCCACTATCTTTCAAATAATAATCTCCCATGCCACTCCATGATCAACATGCCACTCGCTTTAAGTGAACTGACGAAACTACCCCTTAATATTTTTAAGTGAAAACTCACCATCCTCGTGGTACAACTGCCCCCCAGATGTACCAGTTGTACCACTAGTACAACTACCCCTAGATGTACCAGTTGTACCGATAGTACAACTGCCCCCCAGATGTACCAGTTGTACCACTAGTACAACTGCCCCTCAGATGTACTGGTACAACTGTCAAAATAATCCTCCAGTTGTACCAGATGTACCGCGCATAGGAGGATTCGAACCCTGGGCGCGACGCACGTTCAGGAACGCGCCAACCACTGAACTACCGTGTATTACTGAAACCTATACAGATTCACTGCTATTTAACCTTGACAAACCATCATTGGAGATTCATTAAGGATAAAATTGTAATTTTACCGGAGAGTGGCATTTATGATTTTTTTCTAAGAGTTAGTGGCATTTGTGCCTTGCACTCGGTTTTAGGGCTTTAACATTCAGAAGCTCCGTCAAACAAGGTTAAGATTCGGAAGCCGAGAAGGTAGAGTCTTTCTCTCTCGTCTTCCTGAATACACTGAACCCTCCGATTTAATAATTCCAGAACCAATTTTATATTCGTTTCCCTTCGACTCCTTCCCTTTGTGGAATTTTTTTTTCTTGACTTTGGTCGAATTACGCTGGAATTATCTTTTGTTTCTTGTAGTTATGGGTTCATGTAAAATTTAGCGAAAGTTCTTATCCGGGTTGCTATTGATTCTGTTGATTTTTGTTTGCTATCTGTAATGCCCACCAACTGTTCGATGAAATTCTCGCTGAACTGTTTTATTAAACCTTTCAGGTCTTTGAACTCTTAGAATGGCGACAACTACTGGACTTGAGTCTCTTGTCGATCGTAAGTTGACTTTTTGCAACAAAGCAGCATTCTGAATTGATTGATTTCTTGTCGCATCAATTGTCTGAAAATCTTGTCTTTTTGGGTTGTGTTGCAGAGATTATCTCGGTAATTACAAACGATGGACGCAACATTGTGGTATGTTATTATTTTCTCTTCTTTATGTTATATTGGGTTGGAACTCCAGATTGAAAAAAACAAAGAGAACACTGTTGTTTTTCTTTGAAAAAAATTCAGGGAGTTCTCAAAGGTTTTGACCAGGCTACTAATATAATCCTGGATGAATCTCATGAACGCGTCTTTTCCACCAAGGTAAGTGAAATTTTTGCGATCTTACTAAATTGAATGTGTCTAAATACTTTTATCTAGTAAAAAGTGGACAGTTATTGACCTGCGTAACCTTGTTCACTCCAATGGCTTGTATCCATGAGTGGCTACGTCTAACTGTGGTGTCATCACTCTCATGAGGTTTCTATGATGTAGCAGAGTTCTTGATGTCTCCAAATTCGGTGTGTAGCGATTGCATAAACTAGGAAAATATAGATGCAAGCTCGGTAGGATGCTAGTTTCATTTTTGTTCATTATCAAATCACCGTTCTTCTTTCGGTATTGGTCATTTTATTGGTTCTACTTTCTCGATACTCATGTACATTGCTTCATTTATTTGCTTAGTCCCATCTTTTCCACATAATATTAAGGAACAAACACATTCTGAAATTTGTGATAGGCTGGTCCCTGCATTACTTTGTTTCGGGTGAGAGATAGTGGTGGATAAAGAAAGAATTGGCCTCTCAATGGAAGAATTTAAATTAGGCAGTGTGGATAGCCACTACATGTCTGGAAATGGAGATTACACTGAAACTGATTTAGCGCATTTGTTAAAAGAGGTTTAAATTTTTTGATTCCTGTCTGTTTTCTTGTTTGCGCCAAGAGTATATGATATCAGGCCACACGTTGATACTGCACTAGACCAATGTTCTTGGGTAGGATTAGTATTCTTAATGGCTCAACCATGTAGCTTTTTGGCTTAGAAATAGAGATGCTTCTGTTAAAATGATGATTTTACTTCGGTTTCCTTGTTGTTTGGTCTCAAAAGAGTTCGCGTCTTTGGTTTCTTGTTAATGACTTCCGTTAGTGTTTGGCGGATAATATAAACAAAGGCGCTTTAAAAGTACCATGCCTGCCTGAATTGTTTGATTGAACATTGATATCTCTTACTATGTTTTTTCACTCTGTCTCACTTCAAGGTAAGATCTTAATGTGTTGGTCTTTTGCGTATCTTGACATTTCAGGAAGGAGTACAACAACTTGTGTTGGGTTTGTACATTATCAGAGGCGACAACATGTAAATTCTCATCCTCACGCTATCATGTTGACCCAGCATCGATGGATTGATTGCATTTCTAACGCTACAATTGTTTTGTGTCATATTTGATCAGAGGTGTTATTGGGGAGTTGGACGAGGAGCTTGATGCTAGTCTGGACTTTTCGAAACTGAGAGCTCATCCTCTGAAACCCGTCGTTCATTGATTTAAAATAGTTATGATGTAAGAGAAAGCCTAAACAGAGAGAAGATTATAAAACAATTTGGATTAGTTTGTCTTGCTGTACTGGAGTTGTCTGCAATGTGTATTTTAAGGACGAAGGCTATATAATATTTCTGTCTTAACATTTTGGCCTGAAAAATGGTTGTATTCCTAAAACGCAGACATCCTTCTGCGATTCTAATGTGATTTTTCTAGATTGCGTTTTTGCAGTGCTTTCGGAAGCTTCCGATTCTAAATTCTGAAGTGCAAACTAAGGGTTGCCTGTTTTTTCCCCTACAGTAGAGCTTCTGTATTTCCCTCCCCCAGACTCTCAAACGGATGAATTGCATCAGCTGTATCTTTTTATTTTTTTAGTGCAATCTTGTATCTTTCCAAAACTCTTTTCATTTATGTATGTTTTTTGTAGGACTCATGCATAAAAAAACCATTTTATCCTTGTCGAAAGTTAATTATTCCTTTTTTGTTTTCTTTTTTTGTAGGATCCATGTATCTTTTCCTTTTCATTTTATTTCTTACTTTTACATTTTTTTCACCCTTTGTTTTTTGAACGGTGGATAGGTTCCGATAGAAGATATTTTTGGCCATTTAGATCACCGGAATGGAGAGAGAATTGAACGATCTACCGGAATTTCAAAAAAAAAAATTGGACATAAAAAAAAATTGCGAGTGGATAGTTATGAGTAGATATCTACAATATCTATCCACGTGGATACTACCACATATCCTTGGGGGGGTGTATTGAACTATGAATTTTAAAAGATTTTGAGGTTTTCTTAAAATCCGCTGTTATTCAACTTATGATTTTAAAATGTCTTCCCAAATCCGGTGTTATTGAACTTGGGATTTATGTAAAGTCACTCAAAATCATTTACAATCCACTGTTATTCAATCAAGAATTTGTTAAAATCATATCAAATCCACTGTTATTGAAAATGTTTTAAGTATTGAGATTTTAATGACTGCAGAGGGTTTTAGGGGATTTTAGGTGACTTTCCTAGTTAAAAATACAAAGATTCAAATCTCATGGTTTTAGGTGGGATTGTAGGTGATTTTAATACAAAATCATAACAACTCCTCTAAAATCACTCAAAACCATTAAAATCATTCAAAATCTTATAAAAAATCAAATCACTCTAAATACCAAGTTCAATACACCCCCCCTTATTGTCCATCATAAGTGTTTAGCATGTGATATAAGTCATTGTAGTATTCACGAATAATCGAACCAAAATACTTTGTGTCCACGGATCACAATAATGTGATCTCTTGACCATTCTATTGTCCATCATAAGCGTTTAGCATGTGATATAACCGTGGTAGTGTCCACGATTAATCGATCCAACATAATTTTGTATCCACGGATCACAAATACTTTTGTACCCCATGGTAAACATCTTGTTAACTATTGTCCATCATCCACGTTTACCAATGGTAAGCATCTTGTCCATCATATGTTAAACCAGTTGTTAAGCATGGGATGTGATCGTCCAACATTCTTTTGTGTCCACGAATAATCATATGTTATACAATCTTCTTAAGCATCTTGTCCATTATCATTCATGTTAAACCATCTTGTTAAGCATCTTGTCCGTCCAACATACTTTTGTGTCCACGAATAATCATATGTTATACCATCTTGTTAAGAATCTTGTCCGTCCAACATACTTTTGTGTCCACGAATAATAATATGTTATACCATCTTGTTAAGCATCTTGTCCATCATCATTCATGTTAAACCATCTTGGTAAGCATCTTGTTCATCATAAGTATCCATGTGGATGAATGTTATGGACATCTACTCTAAACTATCCATTCGCAAATTCCGTATTATGTCCGATTTTTTTTTTTTGAATTCTGGTACATCGGCCTATTTTATCTTCATTCCGGCGGTCTATATTGTTGGAATCATCATCTACCTTATCCTATCCACCGTCCAAAATATGGGGGTAAAAAATAACTCAAAAAGCAAGAAAGAGAAAGTAAAAGAAAAGAAAATAATTAACAAAAATAAAAAAATCGGATGGATAGATTGATGAAATGTGGATATGTTATCTAATTAACTATCTATAACTAGAAGACAAAAACTAAGGCTAAATGATCATTAACCACCACTAAAAGACAAAAAAGATACACAATTGCAAAAACTTTTGGAAAGATACAAGATTGCTATTACTTTACAAATAACATATAGTGGGTGCAATTAATCCCTCTCAAACTCATGAAATTCCCCCTCCCCCCTCAAAATATTACATTGGTGTGTAATTACACCCAAATTAGTTTTCTCTGCATAATTAAATCCAATTAATTAGAATTAATAATTGCGTTTAGAAATTATAAAATGCGACCAGTCTCTAATTGCGTTTAATTCTAAACCAGACACAAACCATTTAAAACAAACCGACCAAACCAAACCTCATAACTAAACCCGACTAAACTCATATGTTGGGAATGTCCTGAAATCTATTGTACTTACTCTAAGTGAAATTCGTATTGTCGAGATGAGACAATCATATGACACTGGGCAGTCATAATGCTTTGCTAGAAGCCACTTATGATCAATGAGTTTAGAACTCATTGCTAGTGTTATATGATCCTACAGGGTCACACACCTAAGCAAACTGGACGTAGTATAAGAGGTTGATCATTAATGTAATGATCTGGTGAATGCATATTTGATATGCATTCAATATCGAGTTTCTGAGGCAGTGTCGATCGACACAGTAAGTGTGTCGGTCGACACATATCACGAATGACCAGATTAACTTCGGTTTAATCGTTGGTTGATTCGGTCGTGGTATAAGTCGACATATATAAGATATATGGTCGACCTTTACACATGGCTAACCTAATACACAACCACCAGAAAAGCAAGAGAAACCTCTCTAGAGATCTGATCTCTAAAGGCACTAGCATCCCTTCTGTTCAGTTTGTGTGCGTGTGGATACCAGTAGAGGCGCAGCATTTGAGGCGCTCTAGATCTCGATTACTTAAAAACCTTCCGCTGCTAATAAACAGGTAATCTCGAGATCCCATTGATTCGATTATATGAACCCTAGATCCTAGGCTTGGAATTAAGACTAGAGCTGCCTAATTGGATTAGGAACTGCTAGAAATTCCTTCACCATCAACCCTAAACTAGCGACGATCGATGTTATGAACAATCCACGATCGCTGAAAAAAACAGGTTCTATTCTTCACACAAATCACCATAATCATAGAGAGAGAGAACGATTTTGGAATGGAGAGAGAAGAAGAATTAGAGAGAGAAGTCGATTTTGGAACTGGTTTGGAAAGAGAGAATGATTTTCAAAGACTGATGGTAAGCAAACAAGAGCTGTTATCTCTGTCTGCAACACTATTACCATATTGATAAATGAAGAGTAACCCCAAGGACAATTGTCATAGTTACACTTGTCTTCTGTGCTAATTATTTATAAAAGTCTTTTAGTTTTAAGTGATAGTAGAGACTTGAAACTTACTTCCACTCTGATCAAAACCACCAGCAAGAGAGCTGGAGTTTTTCGCCAAGTTGAGGAAATCAGAAAGAGAAACAAGCTTCCCAGAACTTCTCTCCTTGGCGTTCCTAAACAAGTCGAAATCCCTGCTATAGGGGTTCGTAATAGCAGCTGAAAACGGAACAAACTTACTCAATGACAACGACCTCCTTTACTAAAGTCTTACGGTCTTATACAAGAGGAGCGTACGTGTTCAAGCACAACAACGTTCTGAAAGTTCTATGGGAAACTTACGTCTCAAGGTCTGAATCTCAGACCATGCAGATTAAAGCTATATAATCCAGAAAGTGGGCCTATCTTAGGAACAGTTGCTGAACGTTTTCTGAAAGGACTTTGGACAACGTTCATTGTTTTCAGTGTTTCGATTGATTTCAGTGTTGTTGGTAGGTTGGGTTTAATGAGCTGGGAGGAAAAGATGACTTCAGTACAGAGGATTTGGAAGAGAGATTAGCTAGAGCTCAAGTGATTCATTACGAGGCAGAATCATCTCATAAACCTAAGATTCAATACTAAAACATTAAAAAAAACAGAACATTATCTCCTCTGCAATTGTCAACGCTCAAAAGTACGTAACCGAAGTGAAGGAAATACGCTGACTGATGACATCAGACATTACATGATTTATGTGGGAAAAAAGAAAGGTAAACACAGTTGGATGACGAACAAAACTTGGCTTCCAAAAGAAAAAAATCAACGAGGTTTTGTTTTGGTCATCTAAGTGAAAACACAAAGCTCTCTTTAATAATTCTCTGCTGCAAAATTAAAGCGTTATATATAACAGCACCTAACCAAGTATCAAAAAATCCAAAAGGCTATACGATGCCCTTAGAAGCAAATCTCAGATATTAAAACAACATCTAATCAATACTTAAAACAGCACCTAACCAAGTACTTAAAACAGCACCTAACCAAGTCTCCAAGTATGAGAATTTCAGAAATCTTGATTCATTTGAGATGGCTGAGTGAGTGCAATCAAATCATATCCATTAGATGAGCCTTCCACTTGATTTTCAGATTGAGAAGCTACAGCAGTTGAACCCTGAAAAGCAGAAAAAAGATTTTAAAAACATACTACAATTGAAACATTTACAAGAAGTTTGTAGAGAGCAATCAAAACCTCGAAGTTTCTCGGCTTCTTCTTTGGACGGATCTTGCAACCGGTGTAGTTGTGGCCTTCTTCTTCGGTGACTCATGCTTCCCTTTAATTCTTTTTTTTTTATCTTCTTTGAGTTCTTCTTTCTTCCAGGTAAATCTGGTTCTGGAGGTTCGACAACTAGACGACAGATTCTCTTTAACCAGAAACGTGGTCCTCTTACAGGTTCCATGTTAGTCTCGTAATTCAGTTTCCAAATCTCAGTTGCGAACCATGGACTGACGTAGTCTTCAGATTCCAATCCTTCATTTAACATTTCTCCATAAGCATGCTCACACGGTATACCTAAATGAGAGAAGATTATACTCGAAACTAATGCTCACATCATATTATATCAAGTTAAACAACAAAATATTGACTCTTTCAAACCTGAGATTTGATACTTTCCACATGAACAAGTCTGATTCTTTAAATTCACAACATAAGTATTTCCATATAGTGTAACTTCATGAACTCCATGAGTCGCAGGAATAGAGGTGTAATTGTCAGCTTTTTCCTTCTCAGCCGCCAATATCTTTTTAACGAATTTTGAGTTCTTACCTTCCCACTTATCTGCTTTACGCCATCTCTTGGCTATGCGAGCCATGGCCTGTCTACGAATCATCTCCATCATAGGTACCATAGCCCTTGCTCGAGCTTTAGTGATGGTTGCATTATAGGATTCAGTAGCATTGTTATCAACATCCTCGCAGAAGCTTCCAAGTTTGTAAAAAGCGAGACACCAAGTCTCTGGTTTCTCCTTCATCACATCGTCGTTTAAACTCTTATCATACGCCAATAGCTTCATACGGTTCTCCTCATACTGAAAACGAGTATAACTCCAAGATAGATTCCAAATCATAGGTTTGATCAGATTCTTTTTTGCATGTCCTTTACTCTTAAGGTTCTCTACTATGTGTTTAACACACTTTCTATGCTCAGCAGATGGTAACTCTGCTTCGACAGCAGAAATAAGTCCCTGAAAAAAATGAAATCGTACAAGTTATGACTGAGAAACATAACCGCGAAAGCCCTTGAATTTAAATGGTACCTTAGCTCTATCCGAGATGACAACTATTCCATTACCAGTCTGAAGACCTAATTCTTGCTTGATGAGCTTCACAAACCATAACCAATTTGGTCCATCCTCCTTTTGCACCAAATCCCAAGCAACTGGATAAATCTGATTGTTCGCATCATGTCCGACAGCAGTAAGCAACACTCCTTTAACGGCAGCTTTCAAGAATGTACCATCGAGACCAATTATCGGACGACACGACCCCATAAAACTTCTTCTAAGAGCTCCAATACAGACATAGAATCGATCAAACACATCTTCCTTAGCAGCATTAGGATAAGCTTCAACTATGACATTAGAACCCAGATTAGTGAACATTATCTCCTCTACATATCCACGTAGATGTGCAAACTGATCAGCGTACTCCCTGTCTAACAATTTCAGAGCGAGAAGTCTACCTCTCTGGCATTGATCTCTCGTACTAGTGATATGCCACTTCTCTTTGATGAGACTTTGAATTTTTGCAGGCATAAATTTACTCGGTTCTGCCCTCAGCTTGTCCATGAATAGATTCACAATTATTGCACTCTTCAGAAGTTTGCATCTTCCATTCCCACTGCAATTGTGATAAGCATATCTAGTCTTCACAACCCACATTTTACTTGGTTCGTCATAAGAACAATAGACTCTCCATTTTCATTTCCCAACAATGCCACATCTAAAAGAAATCTTGTTCTTATCCCATCTATCTTGTTTAATATTCCTGCCTTTGCTCAATGCATACTCTAACAATGCATACTCTAACACGGCTTGTCTGAAGTGATAACCAGTATAGAACTTTGTTTCTAACTCTAACATATCTTTCTTCTTGCCCATTCTTCATTTTTTCAAATCAAAGTCATCTTCCTCTACTTCATCGTCGCTCTCTGGAATACTGTGTTTCGGCCTAAACTCCTCATCAACAAAATCAGCCACATCTTCTTCGATTTCATATTCAAAGCGATCTTCTATGTCCTCCTCTTCCTCTACATTCTCCTCTGGTTCCTCCTCTTCCTCCACATTCTCCTCTGGTCCATCAATTTCCCTAATTGATCACAAATATTTCATTAATTCAGATTGCATTGCACAATACCAGAAATCACAGAGGAATTTCAAACTCTCTCTAACCTGAGAACAATGGAGTTAGCATCTCTCTCCAAATCGTCTTCTCTCTCTAATTCGTCTGCTCTCTCCATTCCAAAATCGACTTCTCTCTCTAATTCGTCTTCTCTCTCCATTCCAAAATCGTTCTCTCTCTATGATTATGGTGATTTGTGTGAAGAAGATAACCTGTTTTTTTTCAGCGATCATGGATTGTTCATAACATCGATCGTCGCTAGTTTAGGGTTGATGGGTTTGGTCGGGTTTAGTTATGAGGTTTGGTTTGGTCGGTTTGTTTTAAATGGTTTGTGTCTGGTTTAGAATTAAACGCAATTAGAGACTGATCGCGTTTTATAATTTCTAAACGCAATTATTGATTCTAATTAATTGGGTTTAATTATGCAGAGAAAATTAATTGGGGTGTAATTACACACAATGTAATATTTGGGGGGGGGGGAATTTCATGAGTTTGAGAGTCTGGGGGGGGGGAATACAGAAGTTCTACTATAGGGGGGGGGGGGGAAACAGGCAACCCGTAAACTAAATTTCCTGAAAATCTTTTTTTTTGATTAACCTAGGGTATCTTTCTCCGGATATTCAAATGGGCCGAAAGCAATGGATCCATATCCATGTGTGTGTCTAAGGAAATGTGTTTTAATTTTTCATAGTAATTGGTTCGAACTTGAAATGTGTTAGTGTCTAAATCCCTCTCCTTACTATTTGACCACAAGCCCTTAGACTAAATTTCTGGCAAATCTTATGTGCAACTTAACTGGTTATATAGGGCTAGGCATAATTTCTATGTCCCATTCCGTTCCGTACCATGAGAATGTATTTCCACATGGTATAAGATATAGATTCTCATATAGGATCGGGACAGGACGCAAACGAGAATTACCGAAGTTCTATTTGGGACAAATTATATATCAATTATATAATATTATATATAGTTGAAATATATTTGAATCATGGTTTCGTTTTTCTGTTATTCTAGTATATTGATATGTTAATTAAATTATTAATTTTGAATATTTTAAAACTTCTAAATTTTAAAAACGTAGTTGTATATGTTTTGAAGTTTTTTTTAATTATTATGTTAAACGAATATATTTTGATTTTATGAATTATAATTATAAATTTGTTATTATTTTTAGTTTTTTTTTGAGAATTTTATTCTCGTTCCGTCCTAAAATTTTAATGAAACATAAATGATACAACTATTTTATTTTCCAAAATCCCGTCCCATTCCCATTCACGCAAAATCTTGTCATATACTCCCATGCCCACCTCTTGTTAACTAACCATGGGCATAATATTCAGATCTTCGAAATGGAATCGGAAACAACCTTTGTATCTGATATTGTTCTTGTCAAATATAGAATGGGTCTCATACTCATTATGAATAACTTTGAGTATCAGTCAGTTTGGATAACCCGAAAAACTGAACTAGTAACCGAAGTACCCACACATATAATTAGACCCAACAAGTATTTTACGTAGTTTTTGTAATTTTGGGTAAATTGATTTTTTTTTGGGGAAATTTTGGATAATTGTTAATTTGGGCTTATTACGGGTTTCCAACTCAAAACTAATTGGCAATTAGTAGATTGGCTCTAACCCTTTATATATTATATATGATCTACTCCAACTTCCGATGTGGGACACTAACACCCGCTCTCACGCTCAGAGCTCTTGGCCATCTGAAACGTGGAGTTGTTCATGGGATGGCCCAACAATCGGGTGGTCCAAGATCCAACCATAACCCTTTTGTAGTTACGGGTTTCCAACTCAAAACCAATTAACAATGAATAGTTTGGCCATAACCCTTTATATATTATATATGATTTACTCCAACTTCCGACGTGGGACACTAACAATAATAATTCATTGGTCGTCAAACGGCGATGAACCTTACAAGCCGAGAGTAGGCGTAGGGATCCACATACACTAGTAATTTGGGCGTTACAAGAAACAAGTAAAGAATCGGGCAAGTTTACACCATGAATGATAACTATCAAATGTTCCGACAACGATTCACATTAAACTTCAAGTCTTCAACACAAATGTACCTGCATTTGGATGAAAATAATAAAAATAAAAACAAAATCCAGTGGGATGTTCTAAAAAAAAAAAAGAAAGAAAGAAAAAAAAAACCATGACGGAATGCATGAGAACACTAATGCAAAAGTCTTAAGAGATTAGGTCAACAATGTATTTTGACATTAGAGCAACTCCATTGGGATAACATAGGGGTGGGTCTCTTAAAATAAAAATATTAAAATAATGTGGGTCCCACATGGGACCCATTTTTTTTTTTAAGAAACCGTAGCCCAAATGCCTTGGCTAAGGGACGATCCTTGTTTCTGTCTCGCCACGTGTCGACCACCCATTGGTTGACTTTTTTTTTGTATTTTTTTTTTCCGACTTCAAAAAAAAAAAAAAAAATTAATAATAAAAAATGAGAGGGAAGAGACTCACCTCAGGTCCTCTGATGGAGATGCTCTTATATGTACCTCCGAATCAAAAAGTATCCGATCTAAGAAGATGTCCAACAGTGAGATACTCACAAGATTAACTAGAGTTGACCCGAATTCAGTGCGGATATATTTTTTAGATTTAACATTTTATATTTTTGAAATAAAATTTTATAATTTTTTGAAATATCAATTTTATTATATTATAAATTTATCTTTGGTTTGGTTTTGACTTTTAGATTTTAAGTAATATGGTTTTAAATATTTGGTTTGATTTTTTTTTTTTGGATTTATTACTTTTTTTGTTTCGAGTATTTTTTAAATATTTCGAGTTTCAGTTTTAGTTAATTATATTCCATTTACGATTTTAACCCTTTAATAAAATTATTAGTCTTTTAACCAGTTTTGTAATTGTCTGAATACTAACCGTTTTAACTAAAACCGTAAAATCACCCGTTTAAATAGATTATTAGTCTTTATATTTTTTGAATATATTTTTAACTAAAACCGTAAAACACATAATAACTTAAAATCAACTCACTTTTAATAAGAAAATATATATCTAAATATTAACCTTTGTTAGGCAATTTAAAAATTAATTATTAATTAGTATTTTAATCTATTTTAGAATTGTCTAAATATTTACATAACTTTTAATATTGACTTATTTTTAATATTTTTATTTTATCAAGTTAAAAATAGATATATAACTAATTTTTATTTTGTTTGTTAAAGTTAAAAATTTTCATTTTATTTATTAATGTTACGTCTGATAGTTACATTTTAGAAATTATAAATTGGTTAGTTGAAATATATTTATTAATTTACTTTAGATGTATGTTTATCAAAATTTGATTTTATGATTTATATAAATAATTGATGTATTAAATTATTAATTTATATTGATAATTTATTTTATTGTAAATTAATTTAGTAAATATATTATATAGTACTATTTTATTTTATAAAATATTTGATTTATATAAAGAATTTTAATTTAAATAAATGAAACTGAATATTCATAAAACTAATAAATGAGTAACCCGTCAATTTTTTTGTTATCAAATAAAAAAAATTATTTTCAAATTTAAAAGAATAACCCTCAAAAAATTAATTATAGATATAAATTTTAAAATTATAACTTTAATAATCTTTATTCTATTAATTAAATGTTAATTTAAGTACTTATTTTATATTATTCACTTTTGAATTATGTCAAAAGTATGAATTGTGTTGT
Organism: Orychophragmus violaceus; assembly: GCA_030180135.1. Classification (NCBI taxonomy): domain Eukaryota; kingdom Viridiplantae; phylum Streptophyta; class Magnoliopsida; order Brassicales; family Brassicaceae; genus Orychophragmus; species Orychophragmus violaceus. Next base: position 65,345,032 of record CM058232.1, on the reverse strand, counting down.
TTTGTATGTATGGTTACTTTGATTTAATTATATAGTTTATAAAAATAATTTATGTATTAAATTATATAATTATATTTATCAATTGATTAATAAATTAATTATGTTTATATATATAGATATCATACGATTTTTATTGTTTATAAATAAAAATTTAGTTAATTTTAATTTATAATAATATTTTAATAATAATTATGAATTTAGTTAATTATTTCCTAATGTTTTGATTTTTTTTATAAGACTTGACTATGATAGAAAAAGAAAAATAAAAGATATTATGAGTAAACTAATTATAAATTTAACTGACATTGTTATTCTTTATGAAATCTTAATTTTCAAAGCATATTAATTAAGTAAATAACACTTAAGAGTAAGATTAGCTCCATATTGTTTTTTTTATAAAATAAATTAGATGTTTTAATTAACTGAATTATATAATTAAATAAAAATCTGAAGTAATAAACAAATATACAAATGGCACGAGAGTTTCTGATAAATTTATTAAATTTTCATTTTTAATGATTATATACTCTATGAAATATCTCTTTTGGGCATGCTCCAAATATTAAAATGATATTGTCGACCACATAAAAGTATGGGCAAATCGCAAAATTGGCACAAAAAACATGTCTTGTCACAAATATAGCAACAAGAAAGAAAAATCATAAAAATAGCACTAAAACATGTTTTGTCACTAAATTAGCTCTAACCTTTAATCTTAAATACTAAACCCTAAATCCTAAATATTAAATCCTAAATTTTAAATAATAAACCCTAAACCCTAAATACTAAACCCTAAACCCTAAATAATAAATCCTAAACTTTAAATAATTAACCATAAACCCTAAATTATATAATGCTATAAAAATCTTTGTAATTAAAATAATGCTAAAAATGTAAATTATTTCTCTTAGTGCTATATTTATAATAAGATATGTTTTTTGTGCTATTTTATGCCTTTTCTCTGAAAGTATATAGTAGTGCTATTTCCTCAAAGACGATTTGATGTGTAGATATGTTCAATTTTATTTTGTAAATTAAGAAACAGTTAAAGGGAAGAAAAATAAAGAAATAGTATTTGAGAAGAGAGTAGAAGTAAAGGTGAATGTGCAAAAGAGTAAAAGACTAATTAAAAAACAAATTATATTCAAATAAAAAAAGGAAAAAAAAGAAACATTAAAAAAAGGAAATATATCAAATAGCTACAATTTTATACTTTGTTTGATAAGGTATGGTTGCTTTCATACAAAGTCATATTTATTTGTTGCCATCTATTGCAGGTTCACATATATGAATTATATAAAGTCTTTGCTACCTACCCTACTAAAACTTAAGATATTTTTTATGGGTTCACATCAAATTCAGTTTCCATATATGACCGATACCTGAAATACACAAACAAATTCACAATACACGTGTAACGTGTTGTATGGAAACGGACAACTTACATTACTACTCAAATAAACAAAAACCATACATTTGTTTTTGAACAAACTAGGTTATAATATAAACAAATATATAAAATTTCGAAGATCGTCTCCATTGAAAAGTTCTTCCGTATTGACTTTAAAAACCCATACTTCAACATCACATCTCCTTCCTTATATTTCCCTAACCTCTAACCAAGATCCACAAAACAAAACCGCTTCTTCTTATTTGTGTGATCAAGGATTCTCCAAAATGTCTCATCACCCGAAAATCCACCCGCTCCACGACCCGGAAGCCACACCGGCGCATCCATCGGCTCCTCTGGTTCCACGTGGTGCCTCTAGATCAGAACACGGAGACCAGACCAAAGACCCTTTGACCCAACGGCCCGAACGGTCCATACCATTCGTGCCTTTGGCGCCTCCGAGGAAGAGAGGAAGAAGCTGTTGCTGCAAGTGCGTGTGCTACACACTCTGCCTTCTCCTGCTCTTTGTTGTTGTAGTAGGCGCGGCGATTGGTATATTGTACCTTGTCTTTAAACCAAAGCTACCGGATTACTCTATTGACCGGTTGCAGCTCACCCGGTTTGCACAAAACGAAGACGCGAGTTTGTCCACGGCTTTTAACGTGACTATAACCGCTAAGAATCCGAATGAGAAGATCGGGATTTACTATGAAGATGGGAGCAAGATTACCGTGTGGTACATGCAAGCCAAACTCAGCGATGGTACGTCGCATTTGTTTACTCTAGTTTGCTCTACTTTGGTTTAATATGGTTCTTATACAGTTACACTTAGGAAGGTTTCAAAATCTTCGTCTAATCCGGTTGATTTGGTTGGTTCCGGTTCGCTACCCTTGTGTTTGGTTAAGGTTTCAAAACTCTATACAAACCGATTATTCATTTTGTCTGCTTTTTTGTTTGATTGAAATTGGTTTATATGAATATATCATACCCAAATCCGGGTCTTACCAAAAGATTTATGCTCTGATTGGTCTCTTAATTTAAATAGATTTTGTGGTTTTTATAGGATCGTTGCCAAAATTCTACCAGGGACATGAAAATACGACAACAATATTCGTAGAAATGACTGGCCAAACTCAGGATGCGTCCGGTTTAATGACGACATTACAAGAGCAGCAACAAAGAACCGGGAATATACCATTGAGATTAAGAGTTAACCAACCGGTTCGGATCAAATTCGGGAAGTTGAAGCTGATGGAGCTGAGATTCTTGGTTAGATGTGATGTATATGTGGATAGTTTGGCTGCAAATAATGTTATTAAGATTCAAAGTAGTAGCTGCAAATTTAGCCTTAGGCTATAATTCTGTTTCTTAGATATTATATTTGGTATGTCCTGTATTTTCATTTTTTGTAATTCATATTTTTATCAGAGAGGAGTTATATTGTCATTTATAGTCCTCTAACCTACATTATTGGGTGAGATCCTTTGTTGTATAATAAATAACTGATTTTTTTTACAAATAGAAATGCTTCTTCCTTCGTCTAACGCGAGACGTTCTTAGATCCACTCCTAAGGTGGATCTCTATATCCACCACTCTCCCCTGCACCAATCATAATTACACGTCACAAGAATGTTAAAATTAAAAAAAAAAGTAAAAAAGTGTTAGAAAAAAAAGAAAACGGCAATTCAATAAATACTGTCTAACAATTAACTGTTTTTATCTTTTTTAGAGATTAGGGTTTATGGTATAAGGTTTAAGCTCTTTGGGTTTAGGGTTTAGGGATTAGGGTTTAAGCTCTTTGGATTAAGGTTTAGGGTTTAGGGATTAGGGTTTAGTTTTTTATTTTTTTAAATTTACGTGTTAGGTTTAGGGATTAGGGTTTATGGTATAGGGTTTAAGCTTTTTGGGTTTAGAGTTTATGGATTAGGGTTTAAGCTCTTTGGATTAGGGTTTAGGGTTTAGGGAGCTTAATCCCTAATCCCTAAACCCTAAACCCTAATCCAAAGAGCTTAAACCCTAATCCATAAACCCTAAACCCAAGAAGCTTAAACCCTATACCATAAACCCTAATCCCTAAACCTAACATGTAAATTTAAAAAAATAAAAAACTAAACCCTAATCCCTAAACCCTAAACCCTAATCCAAAGAGCTTAAACCCTAATCCCTAAACCCTAAACCCAAAGAGCTTAAACCTTATACCATAAACCCTAATCTCTAAAAAAAATAGAAACAGTTAATTGTTAGACATCATTTATTGTGTTGCCGTTTTCTTTTTTTCTAACATTTTTTTACTTTTTTTTTTAATTTTAACATTCTTGTGACGTGGAATTATGATTGGTGCAGGGGAGAGTGGTGGATATAGAGATCCACCCTAGGAGTGGATCTAAGAACGTCTCGTCTAACGCACTCCCCCCACAAATGTCGATTATCTATCTTATAAAAATATAGGAGCATTTTTTTTTTTTTTTTGTCAACAAGAAACACTAATGAAACCTAGTTATCATTGATCCAAATTGGTGGCTCTGATCCAACATGGACTGTATGCGACGGTCTGAGACGAGCACTCCGTGCTAGTCTGTCTGCCATCAGATTACTTGTGCGCGGTATATAGATGAGTTTGAAGACTATGAAGAACTCCCTTCTTACTTGGAACTCTTCTATGTGATTCGAGAAAGCTGGCCATTCTTCTGGTTCCGACACTATCTTCACCAATTCTGAACAGTCCGTTGCGAACGTAATGTGGGTATGCTGCTGACACTTCATGCACTCCATGGCCCACACTAGGGCTTCGAATTCTGCATGTAGTGGGGATATACTTGCTCTAATATTCATTGCCCCCATCCAAACATTCTCATCTCTCTCAAAACGACTATACCATCCCTGTCCCGACCATTGGTCACCCTCCTTCCAGGATCCATCCACAAAACACCAGCGACCATTAAGTGTCAATTGAATGTGTGAGGGTTGTCCATCCCTTGTTTCTATCGGTTGATCGTTCACCTCAGCCATATGTGCATCTCCCCATGTTACAAATTCCGTTTCTGCCAATCTCAATGTTTCTTGAGGGCCCCTGTTAATATGTTTATAAACCATATCATTCCTACTTTTCCAAATGTACCACAATAACCAAGGAAATATATCCATTCTCTCGTCCGCCGGTTTTCTCCAAAATAGATAATCCATATTCGTATAGAGAGATGTTATTGGGAAGTAATCTGGGTTTGTTGGTATTTGGGACAACGCCCAAGTCTGGATTGCTGGAGGACATTCGAAAAGCACATGATTTATCGATTCATCCTCCACTCCACACCGGACACATCTCGTGTCACATTTAATACCTCGTCCCTTCAAGTTTTTTGTAACCGGTAAACAGCCTGATAAAGCTTGCCATATGAAATGTCTAATCTTCGGTGGACACTTTATCTTCCAAGAATGAGCCTGAAGACGTTTAATGCTCGGCTCTAAAATAAGGTCCATTCCCTCATCCTTAGTACGCTCCAATTGGTACCCTGATTTCACTGTATATTTACCCGTCTTTGTGTGAGCCCAACCCAATGAATCTGATCTATTAAATCGACTGAAAGCCACACTTAGTATCAACGCCACATCTTCTGGTTCCATGACTTCCTCTATGAGTTGCTTGTTCCATACCTGGTGTTGTTGATCAATCAACTGATTAACCGTTACCAAAGTATGATTAGAGCTTGGTTTTTGAGTTGCTGGTCTCGGGCGATAGGCTGGTATCCATGGGTCGTTCCATATTGAAATAGACTCCCCCGTTCCATATTTAAGAAACTAATTTTGTGTTTACGTATTATATTACGAAAAATGCCATTGAATTTATTAGGAAATTTTATTATTTATTAAGAATAATTTTGGGTTTATGAAAATTAGTCATGGATATTTGGGCGGATCCAGATTTGGAATATGGATATACACGTGGATCCTATTTTTATAAATCATGATCGTTCATTTCGTAGATTTAATATTATTTGTCTGATTAGTTTATTTTATTAATCCTACCATTTATTTATTTTTTAATTCATTTTGTCAACAAACTTACCTTTTATATTTATTTTCGTAGACTATATTTTAGGAAACTGAAAGATGTAATCTTGATGAATATATTCTTTACAATCTTGATGAATATCACATAATCTCAAATTTATAGAAACTATTTCGAATATAATATTAGTTTTTATGAAAATAATATTGATTTATTATTACTAATATTATTTTATTTTAAAAAATAATATTAGTTTGTTCTACATTAATTTTTGATATTATTTGTATTTATTTGTCTATATTGCTTGAAAACATTTCATATTATCATATTTATAAATTGTTATAGTTATAACATTTTAATATCCTATTTGTTAATATATTATATTTCTAACTAGGGGTGGGCATTCGGGTATCCAAATGGGTTCGGTTCGGATTATTCGGGTTTTTGAATTTTCGGGTTTAGGTTCATAAGCCCCATTCGGATATGTACAATACGCGGGTTGGGTCCGGTTCGGTTCTGACCGGGTTCGAGTCGGTTCGGGTTAGTTGCTGGAAACCCATAATCCGATCGGTTTTGAACGGGTTCGGATAATAACCGAGTTCATTCATCAAAGTATCATCACATCGAACCATGAAAGAATATCAATAGCTAACTAAATTAAATACATTCAGCTATTTCGATTTGCAGCCTAACTCTATAAGGAAAATTCATTCATCAAAATTAAATCATGAAAGATTTAACTCTGCAAACTCATATGGTCATCACATCAGTATCCTACTATTTTAAGTCATGAAATATTAACTGTGATACCCCGTATCCAAAATACGGTCAACGGACAGCATAAAGTCGACCGAGGGCAAAATTGTCATTTTTGCCAAGTGAGGGGCAAAATGGTAATTTTGCCAAAGTTCGAGATGGAAGCTAAGACAGGCCAAATATTCTTATTTTACAACATAAAGAATATTTAGAAGACCAGGATTGGAAGAAACGGAGCGGAAACATGTTTTACGGCTTGTCGGGAATGGAAACCGACAAACCCGAAGAAACTTCAAAAATTCATAACTGGAGCTACGTAAGTCCGAACGGAGTGATTCAAAATGCTAAATTCATAAAATAGCATGGAGAATCTGATTGTGGAGGTTTGATGATTTATGGGAACATCCAGAGAGGTTCTAAAATATTAAACGCAAGATCGAGGGAAACCGAAGCTACGAGTTTAAGCAGTTTAACGGATGGTTAAGGAAGATTAAGAAGGGTTTTTGGACAATAAAAACATCCAAAAGGGACACCTGTCCTCACCCTAGGTCTCCACCTTGCATGTGTGGAGTGCATGCATGGGAAAATTCATTGAACTTTGCATGCATGCAAGTTCAAGTCTTATCAATTCAATTAACCTCACCAAACCACTCTATAATCTCTCTAGGTCTCTCTCGACACTCTCTCTCTCTCTCCAGATTCATCAAGAAACCCAGAAACTCATCTAAACCCTTTGAATCTTCAAGCAAACCTCAAGAACCCTAACTTGTTCTTCATGACTTGAAGAACAAGAAAGTTCATTTCTCTTGATCTATAAACACAAATAACTTTCTGCAAAGCCCTATAGATTCCTCTCACTCTCCTCTTCAACCGCCACCTCTCCCTTTCCGTCGCCGTCCCTGGAATCTCGCCGGAGCTGCCATGAGAAGAAGGCCGCCGGCTAGATCCGTCTCTCTCTCTCTCTCTCTCTCTCTCTCTCTCTCTCTCTCTCTCTCTCTCTCTCTCTCTCTCTCTCTCTCTCTCTCTCTCTCTCTCTCTCTCTCTCTCTCTCTCTCTCTCTCTCTCCCCTCGCCGGTTCTTAGACATTTGAAGCCATGGGAAGCTAGATCTCATCTCCCTGAACAGTTTGGTGTGTAGATCAGAAGAAGAAGCCGCCGGAAAAGCCTCCTCCGCCGCGGTCAACACCTCTCCGCCGTCGGTTAACGCCGGAGAAGTCCACCGGAGAAGCCTCGCCGCCGTCAGTTGGAAACCGGTTCTTCAAGGATCGGTTTGGGAGGATTGGATCTGGAATTAGAGTTGGTTTGGAGATGATTAAACCGGGGTCAAAGTTGAGTTAAACCGGTCAACAGTTCAATCTCAAACCGGTTTAATCAAACCGGTCCAATTGGAGTGATTTGGTCGGTTCAGCTGGTTCAGTGGTTTAACCGGTTTGGTTTGGAGAAGTCAACCGGTCCAAGTCAAGTCAATGGTCAACGCACGGGTCAACGGTCAACCGCCCATCAACGGGGTCAACCGTCGGTCAACGCCGGAGACCAAGCCGGTCAACGCTTGGTTCACGGCCATTCCGAGATTTCAGGAGTATTCGTGGTTCGGAGTTTGATATTCGGGTGATCGGGAGTTCGGGATTCGAGTCGGGCGTCTCGGGATTCGCATCTGCATCGAGCCGTCATTCCGCACCTATCTCACTGTGAGTCGGCTCACAAACCTTTAGATTCATATAGACCGGGAATCGAGAAACCTTAGTATTAGGATTGCATACCCGTAATAACCTGATTAGTAATTGATATTAAATGGACGTTTAATGATAAACCGGTTAGGATCAGATAAGCATGTTAGGGTTTTAGAATTAACAAGATTAATCAATTGCGTGCCGCTAGGTTGTTAGTAACGATTGGTTGATGCATTCATTTAGACACCGTTTGAATAGGACCGTATATGCATATATATGTATTAAGAACGATAATGAATGAATCTATATACAGGAATTAAGACGACATTAAAATACGAGTTAAACCTGAATGGACGTATAAAATATTATAACGGGATCGGGGTTTAGGTTTAATAGTGGGAAAGGGTAATGAATCAATTAATTAATGATGAGACGTCGGGGAGTTAGTAAGTTTACTAACTCTAAACCGACGGATCGAGGAGTTGCTAAAAGATATCTAGAATGAGATTTAAAGGAAGTGGTGTGTGTTGTAAGCCGTCTACGGGTTAGAAATCCGCTAACCCAAGGTAGCGGATAAGAACAGATTAAAAGACTTAGGAACCCTAATAGGCCTGCTTGTGTGGTGTTTGTGGTGATTGTTGTGATTGCGTGATTATTATGTTGTTGTTGTGAGCTTTGTGTGCAGGCTTGTTAGTCTGCTCGGTGTTGGGCCGAGCAGTTGTTGTGGACACTTACTCCGGTCACGGGACCGGGTAAGTTAGTTGGTGCTGACTAGGTATCTTACCTAGTCAGAGCGGTGGTAGTGTAGTGGCTTGCGGAATGGTCGGTGATTTCTTATTGCTGATATTGATTGCGTGATCTATGTTAGAGTCCCAGCGAGTCTGCGTGTTTACATTTATGCACTAGGACTCTAGGGAGCGTTAGATTCCGCAAGCCTAGGTTTTGTTTACGTTCCGGTACTTCCGACCCGATTAGATCCTCGGGTTTTACCTAACAGTATCATGGCGATTCTGGTTATGGTGTTAACCTACTGGGTGACGCCGGTAGGTGTGTGATTCGGAGAATACGGGGTCATGTCCTAGGGCCGAATCACATGGAAACTCTGGCTATCTAGGGGTAGTCCGAGTCACCGCGTATAGATGGACGGAGAACGCTGTCCTATTCGTGGGACCTTGTGTACACGATTAGGAGTCGTGGGTTAGTTACCATATATGTAACATTGTAAACCCGTGGAAGTTACCGAGATCGTAGGGCCCAATGTTGTTTTGATCTTTCTTTTATTGCGCGATAGATAGATCGAGTCCAATCGAGGACATGTGCCGCAGTGCCTTCGATTTCCCCAATTTCTCTTTTCTTGGCATTGATTGTGTATTGTGGGTTTATCACGACGTGGTAGTGCGTGATCGACCGTTTATTCTTGTTGTTTGTTATCTTGGGTTTTGGGGCGGGAATCTGTAGATTTTAGATAGACTAGAAGCCGTTAGTGGGGAGCCGATTCACTGGGTGATCTTAGATCGCACATTAGACTCTTTTTGTGTTTTCAGGTTTAGCAGCGACGGACGCGGGAGGTCCTCGGTGTAGTTTCGGGATGGCTTGTGACGGGATTTGATTCGGGGTTTTGGATGTTTTATTTCGGTTCGGCACCTGCGCCATTTCGTGTTTTTGATTGATTGTGTATTTATATCGATGATTATTGTAAAACCCGTTAAACGTTGTATTCAACGTTTGATTACTTAAAAATGAAATTGTTTCCCTGATATGAGGTTTTAGTCCGAACCGACACAACTCATTGAAGTAGTGCAAGTAGTACTGCTTGTACTGTGGAAATGAGGATAGCGAGGTCAAAGACGGATTGGTGCGAGCCTTTGTCTCAAACCGATCTATCTCTGGCTTCGTCCTGTGGCGAACTTTTCCTGTTCGACTTGCTCGGGTTCGATCAGTCATGTTCTTGTTTGATTGTTGACCGGTCAGCTCGACGGTCAGCGGAGAACGGGAAAGGGGCGTTACAGAAAGGTGGTATCAGAGCATGGTTCTGCATGGGTTTCGAAACATTTCATTTTTTGAGTGTTTTCCGTGTTTTATCAAGTCAAATGGGTCACACAAGCATCCAATAGGAAACGAGCCGCGTCCGTTAAACCCGGGGCTGGGATGGGAAAGTAGGATTTTCGAATTATATTGTACTAACTTGTTTTTGTGTTTTGATTGCAGTCTCGCAGCAGTGTGTCCTGGGCAGAGTGGAGGGGTGTGTGTGTGCGTGCAGAGTAGTTTCAGCGGATCAGTATGAGTCAGCAGGGGTCAGATGGTTCGCACCAGGGCCAGTTAGAGCAGTTTCAGGGATACCCATCATCACCAGGACTTACGCGCGGATCTCGTACGGCGGATCATCCGCCAGTTCCGTTGCGACACTTACAGGGCTCTCTAGCAGCCGAGGTAGATTGATCACCCCTTCCAGATCCTTTACCCGCTTATATGGAGGATGATGCGGGGAGCCGAGACCCTTATGCTGATATGATGGGCTATCTGGGAGGAGCGGATGTGGAGCTACAGTTACCGCAACAGTGGCCAGAGCCGGAGGTGCCACAAATACTAGCAGCAGCAGACGTACCACCGACGTATCTTGTACCGATTCTTGAGGCGCCTGAGTTTCCCCCACCGCTTCTTGTGGAGGATTATCTGATGAGTCCGCTACCGTTCGGCTTCGACCTGGATATGGAGCCTATAGACCCGGAGCAGCGTCAGCACTGGGAGTAGCAGGTAGATGAGCAGGTAGCGATACTTGAGGATGTGTTGGAGCAGCAGGTCGGGCCTCATCATCATCTAGATCCACGACCCAGATCACCTCGTACACCGTTCAACATAGTGCAGTCATCAGCATCTTCTGAGTCACAGTTTGAGTCCGTCTCACCACCAACCGAGAGGGTAGAGGCACCGTCAGCAGTACCAGAGAGGAGAGCATGCAGCGGGTGTGGAGTGTATGAGTTTCGTTTGCATTGGTGTCCCCGAGCAGTAGACCCGCGTCTTCGAGAGCCGTACCATCCATTGCCTGGACCGGACGGCTGTCCGTTATGCGGTCACGAGGGCCACGGAGCATTGACTTGTCCTACCATCGGATCAGGTGAGTGTATTCCCGGTGGAGAGCCGTACCGAGCGCCAGTACCAGAGGGTTATCGAGCTGGAACCAGTCGCAGAGACCCCGAGCCCAGTCAACCTCCCGTTGTTCAGTTGCCGGTCGTTCAGCCGACTAGACCCGAGCCAGTGAGGACTTTCCAGTTGTGCAGAGGTCAGGGTCATCTTGCATCCGATTGTTTTCTGGATCCCCCGTCAGAGCCGACTTCTCCTTGTCAGTTGTGTGGAGGTTATGACCATCAGGCATCTGCATGTTACCGTGGACCACGCACAACGTCCACTCCAGTCTATCAGGTATGTGGCCGCGCCAGTCATGATGCTTATCTTTGCCCGATAGCCGAGCCACAGCATGTCGGAGAACTATCTCGAGAGGCACACCCGCCACACCCTCCCGGCGCACCTACCAGCGGATACTTCAGCGAGCCGTTTTGCCAGTGGTGTTGGGCATTTCGGTCTTGCTGGAGGTGTTAGGTTAGGATAGGAGTAGTTAGGCCAAGTAAGTGGGGCACTAACTTTATTTTTGTCTTGTAGATAGATCGGCGGATAGGCGACTTTGCGTGTCGTCTTAGCGGCGTCGTATGGGTTTTTGGATATGATGACGACTTTATGTACGGACTCTGATCAGGACCATGTACTAAAAACCTTATGATGTATGATATATCGTTTTATGTATGTGGTGGATGCAGAGTGTTCAGCTGATCGTTTTGAGTAGCATTGTAACTATTTGCATGATTGAGATGGTTCTGAAAGCAAATAGATTACTGTGTGAAATCAAATGATGAGCGGAACTGACGACCGTTCATCATGACCCGAACCCGGACTGACGACGCATCCGACCGACCATTAGATTGCGTGACTGTGTGTGGGTGGTAATTGCTTGTTTTCATTTCCTGTTGATTGATTGATTTGTTTGTGCGGTAGATTGCGTAGTTTTATCATGCGTAGTTTTGGTAGATTGATCATTTTGGGTCTTAGAGACCGTTGGATTGCTAGTTGTTCGGAAATTTGAGTAGTGATTGGTAGCTTTCCTCGGTTTTATTACGAAGGTAAAGTGTTGATTTTATTTTAGTTTTATTTCGAGTTTTGAGCTGATTAAGAACGGTTGTGTTCAACCGTCAATTCACGAGGGAACGAACTTATAGTGTATTTTTACTTAATCACAAGTAACCGTCGGGTACGTGATTAAGTAACCATATTTCTATGGGAAAGTGACATCGGGGATAGAGCGGGATGAAACTAATTGTTCTAGTGAGTTGTTGAATTAAATGTAGGACGGAATGGTGATGCGATGTGAATACGATACCAAACCCGAAAGCGAGATGAAATTTCAAGACGTCGTGAGACAAGTAGACCGAACCGTGAAGCATTGGTAGATATCGTCAGAGAAAAATGTATCAGCTTACCAAGCAACCGACAGAAAAAAGCCGAGAAGTATGATGAGTTAGCAAAGAGATTTGGGAAAGAAAGATCAGTGTTATTGTTGGAATCAGTCAGAAAGGAGCAAGTGATCAGATTCTTGAAGAGTTTTCCAGAAATAAAGAAAGAAAGAAGTCACAATCAGAAGGATGTGGAGGTCGAAGCGAAGTGGGGAAGCCGAAGTGAGAATCAGAGTAGAGAAACCAACCGGGGTTAAGTTCGAAGATCGAGATCGATGGAGATAGTTAAGGGTTGAGTGAAGAAAGGAAGACGAGACTGAGAACCAGAGCGGAATATTTGTGGAGATCGGTTGGGTAACATGGAAAGAGACGGAAGGATCGCAGTAATGTTGAGCTACAGTGGTATGCAGCAGTGATCGAGTATATAAGCGTCAGAGTGAAGTGATGAAGCAACTTGTAGGGTTTGGAACCGATTTGAAGTCTGTTAGTGACGGAGAATTCGGGGACCGAATTCCTATAAGTGGGGAAGAATGTGATACCCCGTATCCAAAATACGGTCAACGGACATCATAAAGTCGACCGAGGGCAAAATTGTCATTTTTGCCAAGTGAGGGGCAAAATGGTAATTTTGCCAAAGTTCGAGTTGGAAGCTAAGACGGGCCAAATATTCTTATTCTACAACATAAAGAATATTTAGAAGACCAGGATTGGAAGAAACGGAGCGGAAACATGTTTTACGGCTTGTCGGGAATGGAAACCGACAAACCTGAAGAAACTTCAAAAATTCATAACCGGAGCTACGTAAGTCCGAACGGAGTGATTCAAAATGATAAATTCATCAAATAGTATGGAGAATCTGATTGTGGAGGTTTGAGGATTTATGGGAACATCCAGAGAGGTTATAAAATATTAAACGCAAGATCGAGGGAAACCGAAGCTACGGGTTTAAGCGGTTTAAGGGATGGTTAAGGAAGATTAAGAAGGGTTTTTGGGCAATAAAAACATCCAGAAGGGACACCTGTCATCAAACCGGGTCGCCACCTTTCATGTGTGGAGTGCATCCATGGGAAAATTCATTGAACTTTCCATGCATGCAAGTTCAAGTCTTATCAATTCAATTAACCTCACCAAAACACTCTCTAATCTCTCTAGCTATCTCTCTCGACACTCTCTCTCTCTCTCTCTCTCTCTCTCTCTCTCCAAATTCATCAAGAAACCCATAAACTCATCCAAACCCTTTGAGTCTTCAAGCAAACCTCAAGAACCCTAACTTGTTCTTCATGACTTGAAGAACAAGAAAGTCCATATCTCTTGATCTATAAACCCAAATAACCTTCTGAAAAGCCCTATAGATTACTCTCACTCTCCTCTTCAACCGCCACCTCTCCCTTGCCGTCGCCGGAATCTCTCCGGAGCCGCCGTGAGAAGAAGGCCGCCGACTAGATCCGTCTCTCTCTCTCTCTCTCTCCTCGCCGGTTCTTGGACATTTGAAGCCATGGGAAGCTAGATATCATCTCCCTGAACAGTTTGGTGTGTAGATCAGAAGAATAAGCCGCCGGAAAAGCCTCCTCCGCCGCGGTCAACTCCTCTCCACCGTCGGTCAACGCCGGAGAAGTCCACCAGAGAAGCCTCACCGCCGTCAGTTGGAAACCGGTTCTTCAAGGATCGGTTTGGGAGGATTGGATCTGGAATTAGAGTTGGTTTGGAGATGATTAAACCAAAGTTGAGTTAAACCGGTCAACGGTTCAATCTCAAACCGGTTTAATCAAACCGGTCTAATTGGAGTGATTTGGTCGGTTTAGCTGGTTCAATGGTTCAACTGGTTTGGTTTGGAGAAGTCAACTGGTCCAAGTCAAGTCAACGGTCAACGCATGGGTCAACGGTCAACCGCCGGTTAACGCGGTCAACCGCCGGTCAACGCCGGAGACCAAGCCGGTCAACGCTTGGTTCACGGCCATTCCGAGATTTCAGGAGTATTCGTTGTTCGGAGTTCGATATTCGGGTGATCGGGAGTTAGGGATTCGAGTCGGGCATCTCGGGATTCGCATCTGCATCGAGCCGTCATTCCGCACCTATCTCACTGTGAGTCGGCTCACAAACCTTTAGATTCATATAGACAGGGAATCGAGAAACTGTAGTATTAGGATTGCATACCCGTAGTAACCTGATTAGTAATTGATATTAAATGGACGTTTAATGATAAACCAGTTAGGATTAGATAAGCATGTTAGTGTTTTAGAATTAACAAGGTTAATCAATTGCGTGCCGCTAGGTTGTTAGTAACGATTGGTTGATGCATTCATTTAGACACCGTTTGAATAGGACCGTATATGCATATATTGTTGGGATAGTGTCCTGAAATCACACATGTACTCACTCCTGTGATAGTTGTGTGTCGAGATCTAACATTCGTATAATACTGGGCGTTTGCAATGCTTTGCTAGAAGCCTCTTGCAATCTGTAAGTCGTGGACTTACTGCCAGTATTATATGATCCTATAGGGTCACACACCTAAGCGAACTGGAAGCTACGACATGGGAATGATCATTGTGGCAATGATCATGTTATGTGTATTGAAATACACATAAGAATCGATATAAAGGTGTTGTGTCGATCGACACAGCTTGTGTGTCGGTCGACACAGTTCGGATTTTCCGAACAGGCTTTTCGGGTTATGGCTTAATTGAGTCTGGCCCGTTAAGCACGTTTAGGTCGAATAAAAACGTGTTTAGTTCGACCTAAACAAGGGAGCCATCCAGTTTTATTGATAGAAACACTAGACACACCAGAACCTTTCGATCCCCATTGATCCGGCACTAGCATCCCGTTTCCAGCGAGCGTGCGTGTGTATCTGGTAGAGGCAAAGCGTTGCGTTGCTCCACTGATCTCGTTCACCATCTTCTTCCGCTGCCAAAGGTAAGAACGAGGTTGGTTCTAAATTTCAATATAACAAACCCTAGATCCATAGGGATCCAACAGTGGTATCAGAGCATGCTTAGGGTTTAGCTATTGAAACTGGTAATATAAAATCGAAACTTGATGTTGTTGATCTGTATATTGCTTGCTGAATCGTGTTTTCATAGAATAAATCTCGGATTTTGTCTCTGTTGAAAAACGATGAACTGTTGAAATCGCACTGTGTCGATCGACACAAAGCGTGTGTCGGTCGACACGCCGCGGCGCAAAATGTAAAATTTTAGGGTTTGTCGCAGGGTGTCGATCGACACAAAGCGTGTGTCGGTCGACACAGAGCGAAAACTCGCGAATAAAATTTAGGGTTTATCGCACAGTATCGATCGACACAAAGCGTGTGTCGGTCGATACAAAGCAAAAATCCGTAAATAATTCTAGGGTTTCGATCTGAGATCGAGTACCCGTAATCGTGTTGCGTCGATCGATACACTGGGTGTGTCGGTCGACACAGGCAATACGATCAGATAGATCGGTTCAATTGGATTGGACCGGTTATCTAGCTCGGTTAATTTTATTAACCAAATTGATTCTGGTTTGGTCATATCGATCGACACACAGTGTGTGACGATCGACATGGACCATTAAACCGAACTGGTTCAATTGAATTGAATCGGTTAAGTAAATTCGATCCGGTTTGACCGGTTATCGAAGAACGGTTTAAATATAGTTGCATCGATCGATACCAATAGTTGGCGTCGATCGACACAACGTCCGCAGATATGCTGGTTTGACCACAAATTTGCATAAACCAGAATAATCTAATCCTAAAAGTATTAGATGAATCTAAACTTAATAAAACTAAATGTTTTAATTAAAAGTTATTATTTTTGATATATATAGTGAATATAAATCAAGATAAGATTAGTTCTTTTCCTCAACTAAATATCAAGTGATCTTGATGTCTTGCCCGATCTTGTCTACTGTCAAGACTCGTGTCGTTTGTTGGATATCTTGGAGTCCTTGATATCCACTGCAACATGGGTAAGGCAGGTGGTCAATGACAGACTTGCAGTGCAACTGTCAGTGATCACAAGACAGATAAAAGATTGGTTATACTTGACTGGGCTGTCAGAAGTTCTGGGCCCAGAGACATCAGAGTGGATTGGACATAGTTTGTCTTATTCACGACCAAGAGTTGTACTGAGTACAATTAGCAATGATTTGCTTACCTAGATAACTAAAGCTTGAGTAACGGCGAGTCGCCCACTCGAATTTTAGTAATCTGAGGATCTTGGCGCATTGTATTCATATGAGGAAACATAGTTTGAATACAGTGCGAGTTTTCTTATTAGATAAGAATTCTCATTTCTTGTGCTTTATAACTAAAATCTACCTCTTTTTGAATTACAGCTATGTCTGTCTCAAATCACATCAACACTTTCTCACTAAGATCCGTCCTTGAGAAGGACAAGTTAAATGGATCTAATTTCTTGGAATGGTATCGGAACCTGAGAATAGTTCTCAGGCAAGAGAACAAGGAATATGTCCTTGAAAGAGTTCTCACCGAGAGGCCACGTTCCAATGCTCCGCCGACAGAAAAGAATGCTTGGGATAAGCATTCAGCGGATGTCAAAGATGTTAATTGTCTAATGCTGGTGACTATGAACTCTGAGCTGCAGAAGCAATATGAGAACGTGTTGTCACCCATTGAGATGATTAACAGCCTGAAAGCTTTGTTTCAGGAGCAAGCTCGCACAGAGAGATACCAGACGGTTAAATCTCTCATGGATTGCAAGCTGGCTAAGGACAGTCCAGTAAGTCCTCATGTCCTTAAAATGATGGGTTACATTGATAACCTGGGGAAACTGGACTGTGCCATTAGCCAGGAGCTGGCCACTGACATGATTCTGCAGTCATTGCCGTCGTGTTTTGATCAGTTCATTATGAACTACAACATGCAAAACATGACTAAAACATTGACTGAGTTGCACGGTATGCTGAAGACAGCAGAACCGAATCTCAAGAAGGCTACTCCCAATGTCCTGATGGTACAAGGGGGTAAAAGGTTTAAGAAACCTAAGAAGGGTAAGGGTAAGGCCCAGGTTGTCCAGGCTGAAAGTCAGGACAAGCCCAAGCCGAAGCCCAAATCCGGGCCTTCTCCTGAGGATAAGTGCAACTACTGCAAGCAGTTGGGGCATTGGAAGAAAGACTGCAAGAAGTTCATGGAAGATTACAAGAAGCTGAAGAAGACGTATGATGCGTCTGACTCAGGTATTTATGTTATCGAACTTAATGTTATGTCTTCTAGTCCTACTTCGTGGGTATTGGATACCGGCTGCGGTGCTCATATTTGTACTGATGTGCAGGCACTAAGAAACAGTAGGACGCTGAAGAAAGGACAAGTAGAGCTACGAGTCGGGAATGGAGCTAAGGTTGCTGCACTGGCCGTAGGCACCTACGAGTTGTCTTTACCTTCGGGCATGGTTTTAATTTTGAATAATTGCTACTATGTACCTGCGATTAGCAGAAACATAATTTCAGTTTCCGTTTTGGATTTGGAAGGTTTTGATTTTGCTGTTAAGAATAAAGTTTGTTCTTTTAATCGTGATGGTAATTATTATGGTAGCGCCCCATTAGATAATGGGTTATATATATTAAACCAAGAAATGCCTGTCTTTAACATAAATACAAAGAGGTTTAAGTCCAATGACGAAAACCCGACTTTCTTATGGCATTGTCGTTTGGGCCATATCAATGAGAAACGCATCCAGAGGCTCCATCGAAATGGGCTTCTGGGCTCATTTAATTTTGAATCATGTGAGAAATGCGAGTCTTGTTTGGTGGGCAAAATGGCTAGAGCCCCTTTCAACAAACCAAATGAAAGGGCCATTGATTTATTGGGCCTTGTTCATACTGATGTATGTGGGCCGATGAGTACTGCTGCCAGAGGAAATTTCAAATACTTCATTACCTTTACTGATGATTTCAGTAGGTATGGCTATGTCTATTTGATGAGACACAAGTCAGAATCCTTTGATAGATTCAAGTAATTCATGAATGAAGTACAGAATCAACTTGGCAAAAGTATCAAAGTTCTGCGATCGGATCGCGGAGGAGAATACTTGAGCCAAGAATTCAGCGACTATCTGAGCGAGTGTGGAATTGTTTCACAACTCACTCCTTCTGGTACACCCCAATGGAATGGAGTGTCAGAGAGGAGGAATCGAACCTTGTTGGACATGGTTCGGTCTATGATGAGTCATTCTAATCTTCCATTATCCTTTTGGGGATACGCTCTAGAAACGTCTGCGTTTACACTAAATAGGGTGCCATCAAAATCAGTGGCAAAGACACCACATGAACTGTGGACTGGGAATGTTCCTAGTCTGTCTTTCCTGAGGATTTGGGGTTGTGAGGCTTATGTCAAACGTTTAATCTCTGACAAGCTTGCACCCAAATCAGATAAATGCTACTTCGTTGGTTATCCTAGGGAAACCAAGGCATACTACTTTTACAACCAATCTGAGAACAAAGTATTTGTTGCTCGGGACTGTTCTTTTCTTGAGAGGGAGTTTCTCTCTAAGAAAAACAGTGGGAGTAAAGTACATCTCGAAGAAATTCAAGATGCACAGGAGACTGCCCAACCTATTGAGGAAGAGCAGCAGTTGGATCCACAGAGTTCTGTGGAACCGGCGCCTGTGGAGCCTGAAGTTCGCAGATCCGGAAGGATCCGTCACGAACCCGAGAGATACTATGGATTTCTCGTAACCAATTCAAATGATCTGATGATCATTGAAGGTGACGAACCAGCGACCTTTGTGGAAGCAATGATGGGCCCGAACTCCGAAAAGTGGCTTGGAGCCTCTAAATCCGAAATGACATCCATGTCAGAAAACCAAGTATGGTCCTTGGTCGATTTACCTAGTGGTGTAAAATCCATTGAGTGTAAATGGATCTTCAAGAAGAAGATTGACGTGGATGGCAATGTACAGATTTACAAAGCGAGATTGGTGGCTAAAGGTTTCAAACAAATTCATGGTATTGACTATGATGAAACCTATTCCCCAGTAGCTATGCTTAAATCTATTCGGATTCTTCTAGCGATTGCTGCTCATTATGATTATGAGATTTGGCAGAT
This sequence comes from Orychophragmus violaceus, assembly GCA_030180135.1. Classification (NCBI taxonomy): domain Eukaryota; kingdom Viridiplantae; phylum Streptophyta; class Magnoliopsida; order Brassicales; family Brassicaceae; genus Orychophragmus; species Orychophragmus violaceus. The sequence goes on along the minus strand of CM058232.1, from coordinate 65,325,657 downwards.
GGATGTCAAAACCGCATTCCTGAATGGTATTCTGGAAGAGGATGTGTACATGACACAGCCTGAAGGTTTTGTCGATCCTAAAAACGCTGGGAAGGTATGCAAGCTTCATAAATCCATTTATGGGTTGAAGCAAGCATCACGGAGTTGGAATCTTCGTTTTGATGAAGCAGTAAAACAATTCGGTTTCATCAAGAACGAAGAAGAATCATGTGTATACAAGAAGACAAGTGGGAGCAAAATTGCATTTCTTGTACTGTATGTCGATGACATACTCCTCCTCGGTAATGACGTTCCGTTGCTTCAGTCTATTAAGACTTGGCTAGGAAGTTGTTTTTCCATGAAAGACATGGGAGAAGCCGCATACATTCTTGGAATCAGAATCTACAGAGATAGAACTAACAAGCTGATTGGATTGTGCCAAGACACTTATATAGATAAGGTGTTGCACAGATTCAGGATGCACGATTCCAAGAAGGGCTTCATACCAATGTCTCATGGCAAGAGTCTCTGCAAGAAGCAGTGTCCGGCGACACCTGCTGAGCGAGAACGCATGAATAGGATTCCTTATGCCTCTGCAATATGATCTATTATGTATGCCATGCTCTGCACTCGTCCAGATGTAGCTTACGCGTTAAGCATGACGAGTAGATACCAATCTGATCCAGGTGAAGCTCACTGGACAGCTGTCAAGAATATTCTCAAGTATTTGAGACATACTAAGGACAAGTTCCATGTGTATGGAGATAGTGATGAACTTGTGGTGAATGGATTCACCGATGCGAGTTTTCAGACGGACAGAGACGATTTCCGATCACAGTCTGGATATGTCTTCTGTCTAAATGGCGGTGCGGTGAGCTGGAAGAGCTCTAAGCAGAATACCGTAGCTGACTCCACAACGGAAGCTGAATATGTTGCTGCTTCAGAAGCGGCAAAGGAAGCTGTTTGGATCAAGAAGTTCATGACTGAACTTGGTGTGGTTCCTAGTATCTTGGAGCCAGTGGCTTTGTTCTGCGATAACAATGGAGCCATTGCTCAGGCGAAAGAACCCAGGTCACACCAGAAGTCCAAACACGTTGAGAGGAAATATCATCTGATTCGTGATATTGTCAATAGAGGTGATGTGAAGATCAGCCGAGTTCCGACAAACGAGAATGTCGCTGATCCTCTAACCAAGTCACTCCCAAGGCCTAAGCATGAGAGTCATACGACTGCTGTAGGCATTAGAGATCTTAAGTTGTAATCTTGATTCTAGTGGGAGTTTTGGATTTTGTTTTAGTTATAATAAGACACTATTGTAAACATTCTTTTAGAAGTGTTTAATGAAATTTGATTTCAGCATTATTTATTGTGATCTAAATAATGGTCCCAAAATAAGTTTATGACATATTATAGGTCATCAAGTTGAGAACTTGATCATGAAACCCTATAAGTTAATAAATTATTTTGTCCCTAGTCAAGGTTGTAGAATCGGGACACTGACAACCGTTAGAGACTAGATTGTGAGGTGACTGTTGGCTAAGTTTCATGGAGCCAATGATATGATTATCGCAGTCAGTCACATAGATATATGTCAGTGGACATATGATCGGACATGACCCGCTAATGAGAAGTCTACACGATAGTAATATCTGTGTCATAAGAGGTTCTCAGTACGACTATAGAGTATAGTCCTAAGACCTGAGTTCATCATGCTTTCTTGCATATGAATTGGTACATTTTGACTTTGTCAAACGTCGATCCGTAACTGGCGGCTATAACGACACTGTTCAAGTTTATCATGAAGTGTGCGTTGAAACAGGGATGGAACAAGATGGAATTTGTCCCTCCTGTATAACGGGAGATAAATATCTCAGGGCCTATCGAAGATTGAATACTGAGAAAATGTGTGGCCGCACTCAAACGAACTGTAGTTCAGTTGTTTGTAATGTTCAGTATGAGATCAGGAGTTCGATAAACACGATATTGGCTTAATAAGGATGACACAAATCTTGCCTTATGCCAAATCGAGATATAGAGACAAAAGGATTATAGGAATTGATGATTCCAGTACAAGTGGGAGATTGTTGGGATAGTGTCCTGAAATCACACCTGTACTCACTCCTGTGATAGTTGTGTGTCGAGATCTGACATTCGTATAATACTGGGCGTTTGCAATGCTTTGCTAGAAGCCTCTTGCAATCTGTAAGTCGTGGACTTACTGCCAGTATTATATGATCCTATAGGGTCACACACCTAAGCGAACTGGAAGCTACGACATGGGAATGATCATTGTGGCAATGATCATGTTATGTGTATTGAAATACACATAAGAATCGATATAAAGGTGTTGTGTCGATCGACACAGCTTGTGTGTCGGTCGACACAGTTCGGATTTTCCGAACAGGCTTTTCGGGTTATGGCTTAATTGAGTCTGGCCCGTTAAGCACGTTTAGGTCGAATAAAAACGTGTTTAGTTCGACCTAAACAAGGGAGCCGTCCAGTTTTCTTGATAGAAACACTAGACACACCAGAACCTTTCGATCCCCATTGATCCGGCACTAGCATCCCGTTTCCAGCGAGCGTGCGTGTGTATCTGGTAGAGGCAAAGCGTTGCGTTGCTCCACTGATCTCGTTCACCATCTTCTTCCGCTGCCAAAGGTAAGAACGAGGTTGGTTCTAAATTTCAATATAACAAACCCTAGATCCATAGGGATCCAACATATATATGTATTAAGAATGATAATGAATGAATCTATATACAGGAATTATGACGACATTAAAATACGAGTTAAACCTGAAACGGACGTATAGAATATTATAACGGGATCAGGGTTTAGGTTTAATAGCGGAAAAGGGTAATGAATCAATTAACTAATGATGAGACGTCGGGGAGTTAGTAAGTTTACTAACTCTAAACCGACGGATCGAGGAGTTGCTAAAAGATATCTAGAATGAGATTTAAAGGAACTGGTGTGTGTTGTAAGCCGTCTACGGGTTAGCAATCCGCTAACCCAAGGTAGCGGATAAGAACGGATTAAAAGACTTAGGAACCTTAATAGGCCTGCTTGTGTGGTGTTTGTGGTGATTGTTGCGATTGCGTGATTATTATGTTGTTGTTGTGAGCTTTGTGTGCAGGCTTGTTAGACTGCTCGGTGTTAGGCCAAGCAGTTGTTGTGGACACTTACTCCGGTCACGGGACCGGGTAAGTTAGTTGGTGCTGACTAGGTATCTTACCTAGTCAGAGCGGTGGTAGTGTAGTGGCTTGCGGAATGGTTGGTGATTTCTTATTGCTGATATTGATTGCATGATCTGTGTTAGAATCCCAGCGAGTCTGCGTGTTTACATTTATGCACTAGGACTCTAGGGTGCGTTAGATTCTGCAAGCCTAGGTTTTGTTTACGTTCCGGTACTTCCGACCCGATTGGATCCTCGGGTTTTACCTAACCGGATCATGGTGATTCTGGTTATGGTGTTAACCTACTGGGTGACGCCGGTAGGTGTGTGATTCAGAGAATACGGGGTCATGTCCTAGGGCCGAATCACATGGAAACTCTGGCTATCTAGGGGTAGTCCGAGTCACCGCGTATCGATGGACGGAGAACGGTGTCCTATTCGTGGGACCTTGTGTACACGATTATGAGTCGTGGGTTAGTTACCATATATGTAACATTGTAAACCCGTGGAAGTTACCGAGATCGTAGGGCCCAGTGTTGTTTTGATCTTTCTTTTGTTGCGCGATAGATAGATCGAGTCCAATCGAGAACATGTGCCGCAGTGCCTTCGATTTCCCCAATTTTTCTTTTCTTGGCATTGATTGTGTGTTGTGGGTTTATCACGATGTGGTAGTGCGTGATCGACCGTTTATTCTTGGTGTTTGTTATCTTGGGTTTTGGGGCGAGAATTTGTAGATTTTAGATAGACTAGAAGCCGTTAGTGGGGAGCCGATTCACTGGGTGATCTTTGATCGCTCATTAGACACTTTTTGTGTTTTCAGGTTTAGCAGCGACGGACGCGGGAGGTCCTCAGTGTAGTTTCAGGATGGCTTGTGACGGGATTTGATTCGGGGTTTTGGATGTTTTATTTCGGTTCGGCACCTGCGCCATTTCGTGTTTTTGATTGATTGTGTATTAATATCGATGATTGTTGTAAAATCCGTTAAACGTTGTATTCAACGTTTGATTACTTAAAATGAAATTGTTTCCCTGATATGAGGTTTTAGTCTGAACCAACACAACTCTTTGAAGTAGTGCAAGTAATACTGCTTGTAGTATGGAAATGAGGATAGCGAGGTCAAAGACGGATTGGTGCGAGCCTTTGTCTCAAACCGATCTATCTCTGGTTTCGTCCTGTGGCGAACTTTTCCTGTTCGACTTGCTCGGGTTCGATCGGTCATGTTTTTGTTTGATTGTTGACCGGTCAGCTCGACGGCCAGCGGAGAACGGGAAAGGGGAGTTACATTAACAGACAACAATACAACAAATTCTAAATGGAACTTAACCCCTATAATCGACTATAAAATCGAACTACAACAACACCCAAATCCGAATATTTTAATTACCTACAGAGTATAAGAAATAGAAACCTGCTGAACTTTACTGTGAATTTCTGAATGGAGAATTTTTGAGTTTGAAGACCGAAGACTAGGGGTTTGAGGAAGGGTATTTATACATGAAATCATCGATTGGGGATTTTGGACTATAAATCTTGAAGAATAATCCGAAAACAGAGATTTCCTACAACTATTCGCGAGGATTTGAGATTGGATCTTAAGGGTTGCCATTTCAGTTGAGGAGAATAATTGGTTTGTAGAGAAAATATCGCTATATCTCGATATACTTATGAACAATTATGGGTCTTTGGTTTATTGGATAACCCAATCGTGTTTCGGATTAAACCCGTACAGAACCGTACCTCAAAGTATTAGAGGCTAAATACCATACGGTTATTTCGACAGAACCGAACCCATACCAAACCGGCTTGTTCGGGTCGGATCCGGGTACGGAAAATATGCCCACCCCTATTTCTAACCGTTCATATTTACCAATATATTAATTGATATTATATTTTCAATAACCACTTAAAGGAAAATCCTATTTACTTTCAACAAAATCTTCATCTTATTAAAATATCAATATTATTTTGCTCAATACTCATCGTATCTATTAAAACAAAAGCATAAATAAATCAATGATTTATATAAAATGTTGGAAAAATAACGTGGTGGCTGACCCACATATACTATTAATTTAAAATAAAAAATTTGCTAACTAATTTTGACTTTAAAACGTGTGTAGAAGTTGCCAAAAAACGTCTGAAGAAGATACGAACGAATATTTGATTTAAATTATATTGATTTACATGTTATTTTATTTTCATAAACAATAAAATAACACTAACACGTTTTCAGATTCAACAGAATTTGGCTTTTAAATATCAATATATTTAAGGAAGATTCTATTAATATTTGTTAGCTATTAGTGGAAGATATTCAATATTTATTTAAAAATGCCACTAGATTAGAAATTATATAATTTTAAAGCTTGCTCGCTACACCAAAATTTTCCTATACAAATCTGTGGCCATTGGTCATATATTCTCATTCACAAAAATTCAAATGTTCATCATTTCTACTCTGAGCAAATTGACGACACATCATGTTTTTTATAATATTTTTCTCTGTTTTTTAAATAGTTTGGATTAGATAATAGTTAGTGTTTTTTTTTTGTTCGTTTTTGTTTTTGTGTGGTTTTAATTATTTATTTGTCTCAATTTTGTTTATTTATGTGTTCCTCTTATTGTTCTAGCGTATTTGTTTTAATCGGTCCTATACATGTTGTCCCGAAAGCGAGCGAAATCTGATTCAACCAGTTCCTTTGATATCATTAGTGAAATATGAATTAGAGTTTTGTCATTAATTGACTTTAAAAGTTTCTTTCATGAAATGAGAATCTTTAGTCAATTTCTTAGATCGTTTTACTTTGGTTTTTCAAAAGATCTACACATGTTTTTTTTGCTTCTCTCCTATCTGATTTGATACATTATATATATTTTTTTTGTCGACTAAAAGCTTTATTAAAACATTGAATCAGTGATTACATGATCGATTAGAAAATTGGGACAAGAATGAAAAAGTCTCCATTGATATTGGTCTTGAATTGCTTTCTTGGCCAGTACGTCAGCACAATTATTCGCAGACCGCTTTCGTTGTTCAAATGTGACAGATGAATATTGCAAGCTCCACTCCCTGACCGTCTGTATAAGGTTTTGTAGCTTTAGATTCGGAGTACTATCATTGATTGTTCTCGTGATCAGCTCGTTATCTCCTTCGAAGATAACCCTGCGGTATCCAAGTGCTGAACAGGATTGTAGCGCCCAAAGTAGAGCATAAAGTTCTGCTTCTTCCGTTGATGATCGACCTTCAAATTGTCCCATCCCACCATCTAGGAAAGTGCCACAACTGTTTCGAACTATCCATCCCATACCTGAACTCATATTTCCAGGACGGTGTGCCACATCATAATTACACTTAACCCATCCATGTGTAGGTGGTTCCCATTTCTGTTCCTGTTGCCTCGTTTGCCGTCCCCTGTTTCTGGGCCAGTATAGTCCACATATTCGACCCATTCTCGGACGTCCCCCATAGCTCGTTGGTATGTGGTCACCTCAGTTACAAGCTTCCCTGCAAAAAGAAGTTCGATTCTGCTCTTCCAGAGTCTCCAGAGAACCCTGAAAGGCAAGATTCTTGTTTCTCGGGGTATGTTTGTGTTACTTCCAAAATAGAGTATGTATCGGATTTTATCAAGTAAGGGTGTTGTGTCTTGCATGAGTGGCCCCATAGGTATACCGGTTAACTTCCATACTGCTTGTGCATGAGTACACGTGAAAAAGACATGATCCGAGGTTTCCACGTCAGAGCAATAGCGCGCGCAAAAGGGATCTACTGGGACTCTTCGTCTCAACAGATTGTCTTTGACTGCTAGAGTTCGAGAGGAGAGCCGATAGAGGAAGTGTTTTAGTTTTGGTACAACATCAATTTTCCAAAGCATCTTGTTGATAACAGGTTCATTGGCCAGTACTGGTGCTTGATGCTCTGTGTTTGGGCAAACATGAGACGTCGCTAGATAATAGCCCGTCTTAACCGAGTAATGTCCATTGGTAGTAAGTGTCCATATTGGGAAATCTTCAATGTGCGGCTGCGGTAAGTAAAGTTTGCGGACCAGGTGGTGATCTTGTGCTTCTACGAGATCGTTTAGCATTTCACCATCCCATTGGTTTGAGTTCGGGTCAATGAGAATGTCAACCGGAAGTGTTGGGTTTGTACGAGGCAAGAGATGAGGTGATCTCGGTATCGTCGTTGGTAGCCACTTATCTCCCAGTTGAGTTGTTTTGCCGTTGCCAATCCCATGTTGAATACCTAGTTACGTTCTAATAGTTCACGGCCAAAGAGCAAAGACTGCCAACCATAGGATGAGAGATTCCTTTTTGTAGCTGACCAGATATTGGTGTTTTTAAAGTATAAGCCCTTCAGAACTTTGTAAATAAGGCTATCAGGTCGTTGTATGATCTTCCATAGATTGTTAGCGAGTAGAGCTTGATTAAACTTATGAAGTTCTCGAAATCCTAACCCCCCGCTCTGCTTTGAAACCGTTAGTTTCTTCCAAGCTATCCATGGCATCTTACGTCGTCCTCCACATGATCCCCACCAGAAGCGGGAGATCAGTCCATCGATTTCCTTACATAAGTCCATCGGTAATTGGAAAAAATTCATAAAGTAAACAGGCATAGCATAAGCCACGGATTTGATCAGTACTTCTTTCCCTGCTGAGGATAGGTAGCGGTTCTGCCAGCCAGTAGTTTTATGAAGTACATTGTCCTTGATGTACTTAAACATTTCTTTTTTATTACGTCCAAATTGTTCCGGCAGTCCCAGATATTTCCCGCCGCCTCCTACATTTGTGATCTGGAGAGTTGATTGTATTGCGCGTCTTGTGTGATTGTAGACCTTTCTACCGAAAGTTATTGTGGACTTCTCATAGTTGAACAGTTGGCCCGAGGCTCTTGCAAACAGATCAAAAATTTCCAGCAATGTTTCGCAACTTTGTTGATCCGTCTTAATGATCAGTTATTGTACTGTTTTTCTATTCCAATTTTTTTTTGATGGAAGTGAAAGTGTGGTACTTCTTTAGTCTAATGGACTAGAAATACCAACGGATTTAAAGACAAACCGAGCAATTTAAGCCAGTTATTGAAATACATCCTGTACAGACCAGGAGATATACCAAGGTGATTTTTTCAAGTTTTATTTTTTATTATTATTTAAAATATATTCAAAATATATTTATTTATGCTAATATGTGTATATTACCAATATTTATTTTTATTATTTATAAACGTAATTGTTTATATTAAATAATTTATTTATGTATCATTTGATTATATATTTAGTATAAAATATATTTGTGGATGTCAAAATTTAAAAGTATTAAATATAATTTATATTGTACGATTTGTTTTTATACAATATCTGATTTTATATAATTAAGTATTAAAAATAATAATAGAGTAATTAGTCAATTTTTACAAATCGAATAATTTTTTTTTCAAATTTGAAAAACAACTCTAAAAAACTTAGTTATAGATCTAATTTTTAAAATTCTAAGTTTATAAATCTTTAGTTTATTAACTAAAAATTAATTAATACTAATTTAAGTAACTTTTTATAATACTCACTTTTGAAAATTGTCGAAAACATGAATTTGTGTTGTTTTGTGTATGATTACTTTAATTCAATTTCACATTTAATAAAAATAATTTATGTATTAAATCATATAATTATATTTATCAATTAATTTAATAACTCAATTATGCTTATTGTTTATGCTTTTCCAAATATACCAGATAATCCATGGAAAATAACTTTTCTCGCTATTGGATGGTATTCGCCAAAACAAATAATCCATATTAGCGAATACCGAAGATAACAAAAATCTTCCGGGTTGTGGGGGAATTAATGATAGGGCCCATGTGTATAATGCCGGTGGACATTCAAATAGGACATGATTTATTGATTCTTCTGTTGTCCCACATTTAGCACATTGAGTATCACACCTGATTCCCCGAGCTTTTAGATTCTTTGTAACCGATAAACACCCTGAAATTGCTTGCCAAATAAAATGTTTGATTTTAGGTGGACATTTTAATTTCCAAAAAAACTCCTGAAGCCTTTTGACATCGGGCCCTTATACCAAGTTTGTGTTTTCCTTTTCCATGAAATCTTGTTCTAAACGATAGCCTGATTTAACTGAGTATTTCCCTGATTTTGTAAAATGCCATCCAATGGTGTCTGGTCTTGAGAATCTGCTAATCCGTAAACTGACAATTAAAGCTGTGTCCACTGGTTCAATGATACTATGAATCAACTGATCATTCCACATATGTGTGTCCTGATTGATCAACTGATTCACTGTTTGGAAAGGATCATAATGAGTTAATTTACTTGTTGCTGATCTCGGGCGATGTCCTGGAATCCAAGAATCATTGCATACTGAAATGGAGCCTCCTGTTCCATCCCTTTTGATTAGCCCTTTGTTAACCAGAGATCTACCTTTAAAAACCTTTGCAAATAAGGATTCTGGTTTTTATATCAATCTCCATAGTTGTTTAGCCAGAAAAACCGTATTGACATTCGTCAAATCCCAAAATCTTATTCCCCCCGTTATTTTTCTCGCGACATAATTTATCCCAGGAAAGCCAATGCATACCTCTTTGATTTCCGTTTGTACTCCACCAAAACTGTGTCGTTACACTGGTTAGCTTGTTTGTTACCTTTCTTGGTAGTCTAAAGCATGACATTACATGATTGGGTAAAGTTGCTGCCACCGATTTTATCATAACTTCTTTTCCTCCTTTTGTTAGAAATTTAACCGTCCACCCGTTTACTCTGTTATGAAGTCTCTCATGAAGGAAACTAAAAATCTGAGTTTTCGATCCTCCAAGACTCTCCGGTATCCCCAAATAAGAACCCATTCCTCCTAGTTTGTGATTCCTAGAATAGTCTTCATTTCCTCACGAGTCGTATTGTCAATTGTATGACCAAACTGCAATGATGACTTATTGTAACTAATTTTCTGACCTGATGCCGCTTCATAGCCTTGTAAAATTGTAAGGATAACCTTACATTCCTCAGCGTTTGCTTTAGAGAAAAATAAACTATCATCCGCAAATAATAGATGTGAAATTGGCGGGCTTGCTCTTGCCACTTTCAGACCTGTCCAAACCTTCTCGCGTTCCGCTTTTCTTATGTTTGCAATTAATGCTTCCGTACAAAGAATGAATATGTATGGTGACAATGGATCATCTTGACGCAATCCTCGTTTTGGCTTAATTAGCCCCCTCGGTTGACCATTGAATAAAATTCTATATTGAACTGAAGTAATGCATGACATCATTAGATTCGTAAACCCATCTTCTGTAACAAATTTTCAATAAAGATCCATTCGATTCTATCATACGCCTTACTCATGTCCGTTTTAACCGCTATATATTTCCCTTTACAAGAGGGATTCGTTCTTAAGGCATAGAACATTTCTTGAGCAATCAAGATATTATCTGAAAGTAATCTTCCTGCCACAAAGGCTGATTGTGGTTCCGATATGAGAGTTGACAGTAATGGTTTCAGCTAGGCATGGGACTTCGGTTCTTCGGTTCGGTTACGGTTCGGTTACTCGGTTTTTTGGTTTTTTTTTGTTTTTAAAAAAACTGCCGATCGGTTTTTTTCTTCGGTTCGGTTCGGTTCGGTTCAGTTCATTAAAACTTCGGTTCGGTTCATTTCGATAATTTTGGTTCGATTTTATATTCCAAGGCTATATGTATATATATATATATATATATATATATATATATCAAACACACAAACACAAACTGACAAAAGTATATATATATATATATATATATATATATATATATATTGGAAGATTGAAACTTTTATGAAAATAAAAATCGATCGACAACTACAAGTCTACAATAATGAATAATAGGTTAGGGACTTCGGTTATTCGGTTTTTTTTGTTTTAAAAAAACTACCAATCGGTTTTTTTCTTTGGTTCGGTTCATTAAAACTTCGGTTCAGTTCGGTTCGATAATTTTGGTTCGGTTTTATATCCCAAGGCTAGTTTCTTTCAGCCTTTGGCACAATACCTTTGATAAGATTTTGTAGCTCACATTGCACATACTAATGGGTCGTAGTTCCGTCATTCGACTTGGCCTTTCCATTTTTGGAATTATACATATGTTTGTGATATTTAGCCGCGTATCCAATTCTCCTGTGTGGATAAAATCATTTACAAACCGAATGATATCATGTTTTATGATTGGCCACGATTGTTGAAAGAATAGGGCGTCATTCCATCCGGTTCTAGGGCCTTTTCCGGATGCATCATAAATAAAGCCTTGCGTATTTCCTCCTCTATTGCTGTCGCTATCAATTTAATGTTCATTTGATCCGTTATTGACTCTGGAACCTCAGCTAAAAATTCCTCGATTGCCGTTGGGTTTGAAGATGTAAATAACTTCTTAGAGTAATCGACTGCTATTTTATCTACCTCCTCATCATTAGTTACCCATACTCTAGAATCATTATGGAGTCCTATAATCCTGTTTCGGGCCCGTCGTTGTTTTGTTATTGCCTGATAAAACTTTGTATTTCGATCCCCCGAAGTATTCCATAGATTCTGACTCTTTTGTTGCCAAAATAATTCCTCATCAAGATATGCTTCTTTCAATTTCCGAGTAATATCCAAAACCTCCTCATGTGACCGACTATCATTATTTTGGACCTCTTCTAAGGGCATCTCCAACCCACCTCTATATTTGCCTCTAAACTCTATTTTAGAGGCAAATCTACTCCAACCCACCTCTATATCTTCCTCTAAAATAGAGATTGCTATTTTTTCCTCTATATATAGAGGAAGAAATAGCATTCCTCTATAATAGAGTCAAACTTTTTTGTTTGCACAATTGCCCTTTAACTTTTATATTTTATAATTATAACCTATATTAATATATAAAAAATTATTTTTTAATGATTTGTTAATAATTTTATACATACAATTTCTTTGTTACTTTTTAAACATATTATAGTTTTATAAAAGTTTTGCAAAATAAAATAAAAAATAAAAAATGGTTTAGTTTGCAACTTTTATAAATAAAATGTGTGATTAGTAAAATAAAAAAAGAATATTGGAGAGAATATTCTTTTTAGAGTAAAATATAGAGGAATACATTGGAGCAAAATCCACCTCTATTATAGAGTTCCTCTATTTTAGAGGCAAATATAGCAAAATACATTGGAGATGGTCTAATGCCTTTTTTTAAACTCATTTATCTTTTCCTTTCCATAAGGTAAATGATTTTTCCTCCATTTTGAAATCTCATGCCGACATTTACTTATTTGTGATACCAGGTCTTGCTGATGTCTTGCTCTCATTGACTTCCACCCACATGTGACAGAATCCATAAGACCGTCCTTTCCAATCCATCTCTTATCAAATCTGAATTGTGATTTCCTTTTATAAACTTTGTCTTCTATGGTTGCTACCATAGGTCGATGGTCCGAGCCTATCATAACCAAATATTCAACAAAAGATTGCGAGAATAAAGTGTGTCGTTCCTCACTTGCCAAGGTCTTGTCTAAACGACACCGAATCAATTTTTCCCCTCCAACCTCTCCAAGATAAGGAGTTTCCTAAGAACGAGAATTCCAGAGAACCACAGTTTCAGATCATATTATTGAAATCCAGAAAACTCGATGCACTACGTAATGCTCCGCCCTCTTTCTCATGGTTGCCTGTAATTTCATTTAGATCTCCAATCATAAACCATGGTTCATTCCGTTGAATACCAATTCGTGTTATTCTTTCCCAAATTTGATTTCTCCATATGTAAAGGTAAGATAAATATTTTGACTTTGGAATTCCGGTTCCACATCAATCAACCTATTATTTGCAAATAGAATATTGACACTATATGTATTATTATAATAAAGTTCAAGATCTCCACTTGTACCATGAGGTTCAACCGTGTGCAACTTATCATAACCAAAATGTCCCTGAAACATTTCAACGAAAGGCCGTTGTTGCTTAGTCTCTGACAAAAACAAGAACTCCGGCTTATATTTAAAGCATATTTCCCGCAGATAACATATAATCCATTTGCTACCAAATCCCTGAGAGTTCCAACTTATGATACACATTAACTATATCTGATATTTTTGGGTCTTAAGGTTAGGGTGTGAAGGTCTTAAGGTTAGGGTGTGAAGATACCCTCATTTGATACCAATACTTTGTTAAACCAAACCATATATTCCCAGGGAAATCGAAAGGGGTTTTCTTTTTTATTTGTCCGAAGCCCCAATTTCCATGTCGGTGCCTATTTTGATGCTTTAACTCTCTTTGAACCAAGATTAAAGGCAAGATCTTACATATAATGCCCACTGCTTTAAACCTTACATCCCAATAAAATAAGATCACTATTCTCTCCCCGATATTGTTCTGTGCCCATTGTCACCACCGTATCATATCCAGCTATCCTAACTCCAATTTCGTCCACTCCTCTCATATTTGCTTTCACTAGATTATCATATATACTCATCAAAATATCAACGCAGATAGTGATTCTAGCAACCTTACTCTTGCCTAAATCCATATAAATTAATGTGTGCATGGTCTGATAAAATCTCAGTGGCTCTATATGTAAATAATCACAGAAACATGCTCCATAATTTTTGACTAAATAAACCAAAACCATAACAATTTTCTTGAGATTTAACAAAAACAGACCAGATGTGCATCCTAAAACAGACCATCTTGACATTAAAATACTGCACCTAATACATTTTCCTAGGAAAGACCAAACCTTTTCTGTTTTGTAAGTACTTGTGAACGATGAGAATACCAAAGCAAGAGTTACCTCGCTTATATATTAACCGTGAAAGATCCTCCAGGTTGAATCGGATCAAAGAGAATAAAAGTCATGGATTTGAGTTCATCACTCCACCAGATCTACTTAATCGTGTCCCATTTATGTCGTACTACACCATACAATCAGAGTCTCCAGGTATTCCTTTTCCGAAAAGGAACCTTGGATATCCTTCGAATCCATATCTTCTACAATTGGCCATCATATTCAAGATCTCTCGTACTCTCCAGAAGAGCCACATATCTTTACCCCAAATCCAGAAACCATAATCCCCAACAGATGTGAATCGATTTTGCCAATTAACCGACGATTGTACCGCAATCTTCCTATATTCACCTAAAACCTCTTCGAAGAGTCGTATCTTTGCCAGATCGGGAATCGAATCTCGTGTCGATTAGCCTCATCCTTCTTTAAACCATTACCGCAAATCCATATCAGTGTAATACCGAAAACCCTAAATTCATCAATAAACATACGACCGCATCCTTAGCCCAATTGAAGAACATCGTGTAGATCGCCATCTTGGTCTTCCCAGACAGCGTTTTTAAATTAAAAGATTTTTAGAAGATACTATAAGATATTATGAGTTAATTAATTATAAATTTATATGATATTATTATCATTAAAGAAATATTAATTTGCAATAGAATATTACATAATAAATACGGTAGATAAGTGTTAGTTTTCTAATGATCTCCTGTTTTAATATATTAGATTTGCAATTCTATAAATATTCTATATTTTTTCATATCGAATACATTTTTTTTTTTTAAATTTGAAAGAACAACTCTAAAAAACTTAGTTATAAACTAATTTTTAAAATTTTAACTTTATAAATCTTAATTTTATTAATTAAAAAATAATTAATGTTAATTTAAATATTTATCATATGATTTAATAGCTTAGTCATGCTTATATATATAGTTATTATATGGTTTTTATTTTAAAAGTTAAAATTTAGTTTATATTAGTTTATAATAATATTTTAATAATAAATACGAAATTAATTACATTTAGTTAAAAACATATAGAAAATAATCATCAAACTAGTACTTCACGTTCATCGTGGTTAATATTTATTTTAATTGAAAGTAACAATTGGAAATAAACATAATCAATTATAAAATACTTTAAAAATGAATAAAAACAAAATTAAATGTTATCTAAAGCTCAGAATATAAAGTCAAAAAAACTTTAAAAATTAAAATAAAATCATTGTAGTTAGACATTTAAAACTTAAATAAAAATAACAATTTAACTACTACATATCAAAGCAAAAACTGGTGCAAACATAAATAAAAATATCAATAATTTTCACTCTAAATTAAAATGAAAAAATATCCGCACGATCAGTGCAGACCAGATTCTAATTAATAGTTTAATTCAATAGAACACCTAAAAACAATCTTTATGATACATTAAAAAATCAATTTTTCATTAGTAACAATTATTCGTATAACCACCAAATATGTATGATATTTTTCGTGGCTATAAAAATAATTGTTACTAGTGTTTTAGGGATAATATTGGAGATAAATTGAGTAACCAAATGTGTATTGTGCAGACCAAATTTATGAATCCCATAAAACCATTGATAACTAAATGAAAAGACTAAAAGATCAAAATAAATCTCGATTTTTTAACATATTTCATCTGTGTTTAGAAAAATTACATTACTTGGGTTTTAGGATATATCATATCTTATATTCTTATATATATATTTTCCCCCTTATATTCTTATATTAAACACAACTCAACAATACATAGTTTCTAATTCAACTCAGAGAATGTAATCTTGAAAATATTGCTTTAAAAAAAAAAAAAAAAAAACGCAACCCAAAAACTGTATATCCGTTAAAAAAAGGCTAACAGTCGAATCTATAACCCAAAAAAACGTAACAAATTCCCAAATGCAAGTTCATTAACGCACATATGTTTTCAACACACAAGAGTACATGTGAGTGAGACTCTCTATGCTTTAACTGTTGGTGCATTATGTTATTTCATTATCCCATTTCTCTATCCTTTAGTTCTCGATCAGACATGTCCAGCTCGGCTCAACTAATAGACATAACGTGGTCGGCTTGGCCCACTTTTCATCTGAAGAGTACGACCTATTCGTCACAGCTCGACAACGAGTCAACGGTCCGTACAAAAGCACGACCGTATTTACTATAAATAGACAGCTATACTGTTCATAAATGCAACTTTTTTGGAATTTGTGCACTTCATTACTTTCTCTCTCTAGAAACTAGCACGTCTCGAATTGTAAGCGAGCTCGTCTATCGACGACCTCGCACCATCATGTTCGTTTGTCAACCTTAGTCCGTTTTCTAATAAAGATAAACCTTGACCCATAGATTTTCACCGATCACGTTCATTCTAACTTGGCAAGATGAGCATCCACTTGTGACGAGCTCAGTAATCACAATTAGCGCCTTCTGTGGGGAATAAGTTTTTTTCTTCACTACCGGGCAAGCTCGACGATGACATGACCTCCATCGAACAAGGACGTCATCACTCTCTCAGACAACCCAGATCCGGGAACGACCTCGCAAGCAAAAGGTCAACCCGACAAGGTTCGTCAGGTTTCTAAAGTCACCAACCCGATCAGCCAACTCTCGGACACAGAATTGCATCTCGGTACTGAACAGACTCAGCAAGTCACAAACAATCGTTTCGACGAGCAGAACATATCCGTCCTGCTCAAAGATCTCATGAACCAAGTTGACGAGATCTCTCGAGGGAGTAATGCTCTATTCGACCAACTCACAACTGCATAGGAAGTATGTCAAGGACAAATAAACGATCTCCAATCATCATGTCATTAGTCGACCGTACCTCGATTGATCGACTTCACACCACGCCTTCAGCGAGCTCTGTTTGATGGGTCACCAACTCCGAACACCGAACAGAACAGAAGACTACCGATACACTCTGCATCATTGACGACCAGGGAGACAAACAATCGACCCCTTGATGTTGGCACCTCGAACAACCCAGCAACAGACGTTCACAGGGATAGTGAAATAGAAGACATGAAATCAAAGTTGCGAAGCATGACTTCAAAGGTTCACCAAGCGATCAGCTCGGCACCCGAAATCGATCGCATGCTCGAAGAAACGCAGAACACTCCATTCACCCATTGTGTCACAGACATTCAAGTCCTACACCCGGGAAAAATAAAGCTAATGACCTATGAAGGCAATTCGGATCCAAGGCAATTCCTAACTGCTTTTCGCATCGCCATGTGCCAAACACAATTAGACCTAAGAGAGCGTGATGCGGGATACTATCAGCTGTTTGTCGAGCACCTGGGCGGATCCGCTCTGGATTTGTTCTCCCACCTGGAAGCAAATTCTATCGATGGATACAAAGAACTGTCACTAGCATTCCTCAAGCACTATTTCATGTACATCCAAAAGGAAGCATCAAACGCTGATCTTTGGGCTATCACTCAAGGATCAAAAGAAACTCTACGATCATACATCACTCGCTTCAAAAACGTCCTTGCCAAAATATCGATCACTGACAGTGAAGGATTACCCTCACTACGAAACGAACTCTGGTACGAATCTAGTTTCCGAGAAGAACTGAAAAAACAAACTGAGCTCGCTCGAAGATGCTCTCCACCGAGCAGCCACCTTCATCGAACTTGAAGAAGAAAATGAAACTATGGCCAAAAAGTTCGCACCGAAAAGTTCAACTTCAAAAGAAAAATCAGAAAAGTCGGAGAAATTTACCGTGCAACGAGAGCGCATCAGCATTACGATCAAGATTACAAGAACTCGAAAGAAGAATATATCGCGAGGAAGGGGAAGGTAGCATATTATGTTAGCGACCAACAACAAGACTATCAGCAATATCAACCCGCCCAAGGCTATCTCCAAGATCGCCCTCCTCAAAGCTACCAGAAAGATCAACATCAAAGTAAACCATGGAACAAGTATGTTCGGGGTAACGACAAAGCAAACTCTTCTGCGATTTTCACCAGCGAGCAGGACATGACACAACCGAATGCAGAAACCTACAGGCTCTACTTTTCGTCGATTGCCAAAAAGAAGGTAACGACAACTCGTAACCAGCCTTCTGCGAAAGTCGATAACCAAGAAACGCAACCCAAAAACGAAGGAGAACGTTTCAAGCTCGTTCAAGAAGGAAAGAGAAAACATGTAGCATTTGAGGTGGAAGTTGAACAGATAGACACGAACATGGAACCACCAAAACGAGCTCGCGACGAGAAAGACAAAGAAGGAAGACCGCCACCAAGAAGACGCATAAACATGATCATGGGACGATTGCCCCTCGCCAACGATTCAGTCCGATCAATCAAGGAATATGAATGCCGAGCAACCGCTCAACAACACTGGAAAAGAAATAGTGATGATGAGTGTAACGCCCCCTTCCCGTTTTCCGCTGACCGACGAGCTGACCGGCCAACAATCAAACAAGAACATGACCGATCGAACCCGAGCAACCATACGAGAAGAGTTTGTCACAATACGAAGCCAGAGACAGTCCGGTTTGAGTCAATGGCTCAGACCAAACCATCATTGACTCCGTTTACCTCGTTTCCACGATACAAGGCTTTTCAACCCGTACCGTTTCCACGAGTTGTGTTCGGTTCGGACTAAACCGTATATCAGAGAATCATTCTGTTTTTATTACTTAAAAATTATAAATCTTATTCATAACAATTTACGGTTTTATACAAATCATTTAGCAGGGTCCCCACAAAATCCGAAAACGAAAATAAAGTCAAAATGTGTAAACAAACCGATGCCAAATGCCAACCTGAGACTACTCCGAGTATCCTACGCGTCCGCCGAGCTATGCCAAACCTGAAAAACACAAAAGAGTCTAATGAGTAATCTAAGATTACCCACCGAGTCGGCTCCCCACTAAACATGCTGCTAAACAACTAGTAATCCCGCCCAAACCTAAAATAACAAACAAAGAAAACGATAAAGCAAAATGGCTGATCACGTGCTACCAAGACGTGATGAGCACCACAACACACAAGCATTCATCACACAATAAAAGGTAACCACGGAAATCGAGAACACTGCGGCACATGCTCTCGATTAAACTCGATCTATCTAACGCGGCTCTAACACAACTCCACACTAACTGGGCCCACTATGAGAACTCGGTAACTTCCACGGGAAAACTTAGCTTCCCCCATGGTAACTAAAACCTCCCACGACTCCTAGACGTAAACACAAAGCCCTACGACCTAGGACACCGTTCTCTGTCCACCGATACGCTGTGACTCGGGCTACCCCTAGATAACCAAAGCTTCCATACATTCCGGTCCTAGGACGCGACCCCGTATTCTCCGGACCACACACCTACCAGCGTCACTCAGTAGGTTAACACCATAACCATATTCACCACCCGAAGGCACGTAAACTGATCAGGTAACTACCCGAGGATCCAATCCGGTCGGAAGTACCAGAACACCATCTCTAGACTTGCAGGATCTAGCGCACCCTATAGAGTCCAAATAACATTGATGTAAACAAGTAGACTCACTGAGACTCTATCACGCAAGACCGACAAGGTCAAATACAAATACTATCTCAATCCCCAATCTATCCCGCAAGTCTTATCACCAACCTCAACATCACCCGACCATATCCGTCATACCGGATTAGGCATATATCCAAACTTACCCGGTCCAGTACCAAGGTAAGTATAAACAACACGGTCTACCCGGGCTAACACCGGGATATACTAAACAATTATACACAATAGTTTACCTGGCCCAACACCGGAGTAGATAAATAACACACAACAATGATCACAACACCATTCACACAATTATTAGGTTCATTAGTCTTTTAATATTTTCTTAATCTTAACTCATTCGATCCGCTACATTGGGATTAATGAAATACTAATCCCGTAGACGGCTTAATTCAATTAGTAATTCTTCTTTCCTTAATTTTTATTTTTAATTTTTTCGATCTGTCAGCTTGAGATTAGTAAACTTACAAATCTTCTGACTTTACATTATTATTTAATTAGTTCAATTAACCCGCTAACCCCGAATATTTACAAATTAACCCACCCCGTTATTATATTCTAAGTGTGTTATGTGTTTTAAATCCATATTTTAATTCACTCTTAATGTCTCGTATATAAATTCATTAATTACGTTCTTACTAACATATATATGCATATAGGTCCTAGCATGCCATTCTATATGAATGCATCACTCAAACAATCAACAATCAACGGTGCAATCAATTAATTAACGATATAAGCGAACTAGCATGCATCTCTTAACCTAATCATTTAATTAGTCAAGTACATTATTATTCAACCTAACCGCTCTAACCAATTTAATCAATCGGGTATGCAAATCCTAATACTACGGTTTATTGATTACAGGTCTATATAATTCTAGTCTATATGCAACAAACAATTTAACCGACTTACAGTGCTATATATGACGGATGGACGGACTGACGGAACCTCTGAATCCCTGAGACCGAACCAAAGCTTCCCCGAACCCCTTCCCGAACAATTCCAACTGAAACCGCCTTGACCCGAACTTAACCGATCTTGAACTTTGCTGCTAGTAGTAAACCTAACTCTGTCTATCCTTTTTCTAAATAAAAGAAATCTGGTTTATAGGAAAATTATTACGTCGGAAATTGTTTTTTCTGAAAAATATTCTTGAAAATATTCCGGCGTAGTATTTTTCCTTTCCCATCTTTCTTTTATTTTTTTTTTATTTTTTTCCTTTCTTTCCTTTCTTCTTCTCTCTTTCTCTTCTTTCTCATTTCTTTTCTTGGCTCTCGATGGTTTGTGTTGTGTAAATGAATAAGATGATACCTTCTTATATAGTGAGACGAGATGGCTTGGATGGATGACAAGTGGAGTCTTCTTTTCTTCTTGCAAGCCACGTATGAAACTAAGATGATGAGAAGGTTCAATGAATTTTTGTCCCTTTCTCAATTAACCAACATGAGAAATAAATAAATATGGCATGATGCACTGAATTCTCCTTCTCCCAGCTAGAAAACGTGATGGTTGTATAGTGGAAGATTCACTGAACTTTCATTACTCCTCATTATTCAAGCCACGTATCCTCCTTATCACATAATAATATTCAATTGATTAACATAATTTGGAGAACAAGCCTCCTCTCTTCATGCCACGTGATCCATGATCAAAATTGAAATACAGTGCATCCAAGCCACCATGTAATTAAAAGGTGATTCATTGAACTTCTTTCCTCATTCTCCTTTTGACACCTATGCTAATTCATACTCTAAAAACCCTCGAAGCTTCGGAATAAATTCCTAAAACTTCTTTTTAAATTACTAGATTCCATAAGAAGCATTTTTCAAGTCGTTTCACCTCAATCGGATTCTCGTAGCTCCCGTATCGAATTTTACAAATTTTATCGGTTTTATCGGTTTCCTTTCCTGATAGTCTGTAGAACTTGTTTAAAATCCGTTTTCTCCACTTTTTTGTATTCTAAATGTTTTCTTTATTTAAAAAGAGAATCATCTGGCCCGTCTTTGCTTCCGCTCGCATTTTGGTAAAATTACGAAAATGTTCCTCAAGTTTTGAAATTTACCAAAATGTCCATGTTGACTTTTCTGCTGTCCGTTGACCCATTTTTGTGAAACAGGGTATTACAATAAGCTTAAAGATGGAAATGATTTTGTCTTCACCAAGCATGATGGAGAAGGCTTGGACATACCACATAACGACCCATTAGTCGTCGAACTACGAATAGGCGACTCTGAAGTTCTAAAACTTTTAATCGACACCGGGAGTTCGGTCGATCTGATTTTCAAGGAAACACTGCAGCGTATGGAGCTCAACAACTATAAGATAAAACCATCCGCAAAACCCCGAACAGGTTTCTTTGGAGACTCTATCACAACAATCAGAACAATCAAACTTCCAGTCTACGTAGCAAGGGTCACCAAAATCATAAAATTCGTTGTCGTCGACCGACCAGCCATATACAATGTGATCTTGGGGATGCCGTGGATACATACATTGAAAGCGCTTCCATCAACTTACCATCAATGCGTGAAATTCCTGCCCCTTGTGGCATATTCACCCTTCGAGGAGACCAGAGGATATCAAGGACTTGCTTCCAAATCGAACACAAACTTCGCCATAAGTCCGATGCTTACTTGGTCGCCGAACCCAAGATAGAGCTGCCACCTCCGGATAAACCACAAAGAGATGCTGTAATCCAAGTCAATATCGATCCCAGCGATCCAGAGAGGTGTGTTGGAATTGGTGCCGATCTTTGAGAAGATCTGACAAGCTTGTCAAATTTCTAAGAAAGAATGCAACAACCTTCGCATTGACGACCAATGACGTGACCGGCGTAGTCCCTTCAATCGCCTGTCACGAACTGCACGTCGACCCGGTTTTCAAAAAGATCAAGCAAAAAAGAAGAATCCCGAGAGCGAAAATGCTGTCAATGACAAAGTTGAGAGACTTTCAAAGGCAAGATCAATCACCGAAGTCAAGTACCTCGACTTGTTGGCAAACGCAGTGGTCGTCAAAAAGAAAAACGGAAAATGGCGAGTATGCGTTGATTTCACCGACCTCAACAAAGCATATCCCAAGGACAGCTTCCCCTTACCCCACATTGACCGGCTCGTTGAAGCGATAGTGGGAAACGACCTGCTCTCATTCATGGATTCTTTCGCTGGATACAATCAAATCATGATGCACCCTGATGACAGTGAAAAGACTTTGTTCGTCACTGATCGAAGCACCTATTGCTACAAAGTAATGCCTTTCGGCCTCAACAACGCGGGAGCAACATACCAAAGATTGATAAACTGCATGTTCGCCGATCAGCTCGACAAAACAATGGAAATTTACATAGACGACATGCTCGTCAAGTCTGCATCAGCCAATGATCACGTTGATCACTTAACAACCTGTTTTTGAGAGTCTGAACAAGTATGGGATGAAGCTGAATCCGACCAAATGCATGTTCGCAGTTATGTCAGGAGAACTTCTTGGATAAATCATCACGAGAAGGGGAATTGAAGACAACCCGAAAAAGATAACGACGATCACCGAGCTCCCTTCGCCTAAAAACACCCGAGAAGTTCAATGTCTCACAAGACGAATTGCAGCTCTGAACAGATTCATTTCACGATCGACAGACAAGTGCCTTCCCTTCTACAATCTTCTCCGAGCAAATAAAAAGTTCGAGTGGGATGAAAAATGCGAAGAAGCCTTCCAGCAGCTGAAAGATTACCTATCTACTCCACTAATCTTAGACAAACCCAAGGAAGAAGAAACACTCTACTTATACATCTCAATTTCAACCTCAGCGATCATCGGTGTTCTCGTTTGTGAAGACCGAGGAGACCAAAAACCAATCTCTTACATCAGCAAAATATTTGACGATGCTGAGACAAGGTACAACACCCTGGAAAAACTGGCACTCAGCAAGAAAAATCCGACCTTACTTCCAATCGCACTCCGTGGTGGTGCTAACCAACCAGCCGATCAAGACAATCCTGCACAGCCCGAGTCAATCTAGAAGAATCGCAAAATGGACAGTTGAATTAAGCGAATACGACATCGATCACAAACCAAGAACCGGCGCCAAATCCCAAGTCTTGGCCGATTTCCTGATCAACATGCCTCATGAACTCATCATCAGCGACAAACTCACACAAAAGGAAAAGTGGATCATGTTCGTTGATGGATCGTCGTCCAAAAATGGTTAAGGGGTAGGAGTCAAGCTGACTTGCGCAACAGGAAAAATCATCGAGCAGTCATTCCGCCTCTCCTTCCTGGCTTTGAACAATGAGGCCGAATACGCAGCGCTAATAGCTGGCTTATGCATGGCAAAGGTAGTCGGAGCAAAACAAGTCTATGCATTATGCGATTTCCAGCTCATCGTCAATCAATACAGCGGGGAATGCGAAGAAAAAAAAACGCCTGGACGCCTACCTGAAGCTCGTCTAACAACTCGCCAACGAGCTCGGCTCGGTTACGCTAACCAAAATCCCTCGAAGCGACAACTCATTCGCATATGCTTTGGCTGCCATATCATCGACATCAAATCCAGACCTTCGAAGAATCATACCAGTCAAATGCAACAGCATACCAAGCATCATTCAAGAAGATGAGGTGCTCATTGTTATCGAGATTGAAGAGGGAATGGACGATGCTTACAAAATCAACGAAGAAATCACCAAAATCGCGGCACCAGGTTCCAGCGACACGACCGATTGGAGAGACGAGATAAAAAAATACATTCGTAAAGGAAAAGTCCCAGAAGATCGAAGAGCTGCTCGGCATCTAAAAGCTAGATGTTGGCAATACGTGATCATGAATGGAGAGCTGTTTTGATGGAGTGCGACCAGAGCTCTCCTATGATGCGCACACGGGAAATAAATAAAATGGATTGCCGAGGAGACGCACGAAAGAGCAGGGGGAAATCACACCAGTGGACAAGCTATCACCGCAAAAATCAAGCGCCAATGACACTTTTGGCCAACCATGATTGCTGATTGCGAGAAATACGTGCTACGGTGCGAAAAATGCCTTAGGCATGCGCCGACCATCCATCAGCCAGATGAACTTCAACAACCGCGGCCACACCCTATCCGTTCATGTAATGGGCGATGGATATCATTGGACCGTTACCGACCTCGCGCCAAAATAAATTCATCTTGATAATGACCGACTATTTTACCAAGTGGGTGGAAGCATAGTCTTACGCCGAAATCCACGAACTTGACGTCCATAAATTCGTCTGGAAGTACATCATCTGCCGCCACGGTCTTCTGTACGAGATCGTCATCGATAATGGCCCTCAATTCATATTAAACATGTTTGAGGGATTCTGCGCCAGATAGAGAATAAGACTGAGCAAGTCAACCCCTCGATATCCGCAGGGAAATGGGTAGGCCGAAGTGACAAACAAAACACTACTGGATGGACTCAAGAAACGGCTGGAAAGTAAGAAAGGCCTTTGCGCCGACGAGCTTGAAGGCGTTCTATAGTTTCACCGAACTACACCGAGAAACGCGACGAGCTAAACACCTTTCTCACTTTCTCACGGAATGGAGGCGATGTCCCCATCAGAAGTAAGAGTACCAACAATCCGGCTAAGTCTCTCACCCGAGCACGAAGATTTGAACAACAACATAATTCTTGACAGCCTCGATGAAGTTAAGGAGCTATGCGACCGTGCACTACTGCGCATCCAGAAGTATCAACATCAAATAACTCGCAATTACAACAAGAAAGTCAAAGGCTGACACTTTGTCGAAGGCGACCTCGTCCTCCGGAAGGTATTTGAAAACACACGTAAATATCGAGCAGGCAAGCTCGGAGAAAACTGGGAAGGACCATACATCATTTCAAAAGTAGTAAAGGCAGGAGTATAAGAGCTCTTCACTATGAAGGGCAAAGCAATCTCACGCTCATAGAACACAAACAAATTAAAGAGATACTACTACTAAGCCGAGCAAGCGTCACACGAAGACGAAGACCAAAGACTGAAGATATGACGAGCACTAGCTCAAAAAAATGAGCTAGCTATAGGAGCTCAGGTTACTTAAAAATGTAATGTGAACTACGATCGGCTTGATCCCCTTTTCGGGGTACATAGGCAACCTCTCACGAGGCTCAGCTATATCAATAAAAAAAAAACTTAAGTACTTATTATCCGTCGTCTAATCAAACAATATACATTCTGGCCAAATGTCGATCTAACGTGCCTAAGAACACGCATGCCGGAGCAATTCCCGCACAAGGCAGATCGGCAGGGAAATAAGTCGAACCAAGTTTCGCACAACTGTCCCGATCAGACCTTTATAGGATAAGCCGAGCACTTACTCACACATAATCTCTGGGACAACGAGCAAAATCTCATACCCACCCAAAAAAACAAGCCGGGGCAAGTACCGCACAAGGCTGATTGACAGAAAAATAAGCCGAACCCAGTTTTACACAACTGTCCTGATCAAGAACTTACAGGATAAGCCGAGCACACCACTCGCCCCTCTCTAACTAAATTAAGACTATCAAAACCGAGCATACGACCCGTACTCGAAAACCGAGTACTCAAAAACCGAGAATACGACTCGTACTCGAAAACCGAGTACACCACTCGTACTCAAAAACTGAGCATACGACTCGTACTCGAAAACCGAGTACACCACTCGTACTAAAAAACCGAGCATGCACTCTTGCCTTGGAAGAAATAGCAAATCCGAGCATGCACTCATGCCCTGAAAAAAATTGCAAATCCGAGCATATGCTCATGCCTTAGAAGGAATCGCAAGGCCGAGCACGCACTTCCTTTTGCCTCAATTACGCAACATACGAAGATGCAAAAAAAAAGAGGGGGAAATAGACAAGCAAAAATTCAAGGCAATCTATTATATATTAAAATGTGCAAACAACACGGATCCGAATTCGCATTCCTTTAAAAAAAAAGAGAGTTCAAAGGAAGGCATACATAACGATAAAAAATAAAAAGAACAACAATTAAGAAACACTGGCATGGTGATCCCCGATCTGATCTTCAGCCCGATCCCCAGTCCAATCATTAGCTCGTTCCTCAGTTTGATCCTCAACCTCATCTTCGAGCCATGCTCGGCGAAGTGCGCCTATATCCACATGTGTCATGGTCCCTGCGTTTGAACCATAAGGATTCGCCACAACAACGTTCACCTCGGCAGGAGTCCCGGAAGATCTCTCACGACTACGACCATGATCTTCAATCAGGGTCATAGAGAGGTCCTCGTCCTTCAAATATGTGATCTGAATTTGGTGGAACTCATGAGGGAGGCGAACCTGATCGGCATCATCTTTCTCAATCTTGGAAACTGGGATCTCGAAGCCTTCGCGAACAAGAAATTTCAATGGCTTTGAAACCGCATCATCTTGGTTGACCAACAAAAGCTTCTTTTTTCCACGAGCTTCCTCCTTCCTCACCTTCTGAAGTTTCGCCAAACAAGCTTCGACTTTATCAAACATTCTCTTCCTTTCCTTGGGCACTTCATGTTGATGGGATGCCTTCAGACGAGTACATTCCGACTTGAGATTGGCCTGCAGCCCTTCTAGACGTTTAGCTGCATCGTCGGCCTCCATCTGGGCGTTGGCACAGTTAGTCATACACTCCCTGTTTTCAGCATATAACCGTGCATTCTCGGAAGATATCTCATCAATATTCTTCTGCAGATCGGCAACCTTCTCGTCTTCAGCCTTGAGGGAAACACGAACTTCGTCCACAACTTTCACCTGCTCCCGAAAACCTTCAAGCTCGGTCATTGTCTTGCGAGATCGGTCGAGAACTTTCTCCAACCCTCCAGCAAGGGCCCTCAGACCAAAAAGCTCACGCTCATACTGGTCGAAGAGAGTGTTATAATTGCGGAAACCCTAAACAAAAGACAAACGAACAAGGGGTTAGAAAATCAACAAAAACGCAAAGTTAAACTTGCAAATAAGACATACCCGAGCAAAGTCCATGGCAGCTTGTCTATGAAACTCAGGCCTGAAGTATTGTTTAGTTTCAGGAAGTTCCTTGGTCGGACTCTACCGAAGAGTGCGAAAGATAGTGGCACACGCCTCCCCGTTGTGAACAACCGGCCCCTTTCCTAGGTAACTATAGGAGAAGCGATAACCAGGCCGAGCTGCAGCCAGTTGAGTCTCAGCGATCTCAGTCTGATTCTTCTTAGGCGCTTCATGAGCATCTCAAGTCTCCTGATTATGAGCTTTGACCCCAACGTCACCTCCTTGAGGATGAGTTGGACCAACATCATCAGGCGCCAACCTCTTCTTCCTCTTTTTCCTCCTCTCAGCCTCCATCTTTTCCACCGTCTCGCTCACCTCCTGGTAAAGCTGTCGGTCCCGATCGTCCTGAAGCACTAGTTGCCCATCATGCTCGGGAAAGGGACCGTCACCATGCTCTTGATTTCTGGCTTGTATCTGCTCCTTCCCAAGGTTTTCGTCGACATAATCAACAATTTCACGATCTATCTGCCCCATACTCGTTTTCTTCTTCCTTTTTGGGTAATAACGAACATGCTCGTTGTTCAGTTCAATCAAGGATTCGACAGAGCGCAAATGCCAATCACCTGCAAAGGAAGAAAAAAGAACATCATCATCAGTCAGGATACAAAGATAAAAAACAAAGAAAATACATGTGTCAATTCGATCGAAGGACTGCTGCACTCTCTCAGCGTGAACGTCCGGCCACTTCTGGATCCCACGAGCAACAATCTTCTCAAGATCTCTCAAAAATCCAAATCCTACTGGATGGGGAGCCATAACCGGATGATGATCTACAAAATAGGAAAACAAATATTACTTAGTCAAAAAAGGAACGAGCAGGAATACGGTGCGAGAACTACCATGATAATGATTCCATTTTGTCCTATACGGTATGTTCGTGTCACGAACCGAGGCTTGATTAACTTACTCATAGAAGTAACGATCCTGCCAGGCATCAGTTTTTGACGGCACCCCGGTGACAAACTTAAGACCGTATTGCTGCCTCATGTTCACGTAACGAGTCCCACTAGTCCCGGTATTGACCGATATCGACGAAATATCCTCATAAAACCGAAGACTCATATCCACGCCACATTTAGCAACTACGACCATCACGCTAACCATATTACGAATCGCAGCAGGACACAGCTGAGACAATGCTATTCTCCTCTCTTCACAGTACGCGACAAGTAGCTTCGGAAAAGGAAACCACAAGTGACTCTCCTTGACCAAAAATCGTACAGGCATATCCAGTCTTCCGGAGCATCCCAAGGCCTTTCATGATCCTCAGGCAGACAAAGTTCAATCCCTAAAACACGAGTACAGTTCTCCTTGATCCATATGAGGTTTTTCTCGGTGCACTTAGTCTTCAAGATAACCCGAGGAGGAGTCACTTTCTTCGGTTGCTTTGATTTAACCAAAATTTTCTTCGCTTTCCTCTTTTTGGCCGATGAACTTTTTGAATTCTTCGAAATCGGCGGTAGCAAAGAAAGAAGGATATTCTCGTCATTGACAATCTCGCTCTTCACTGGGGCTATCGCTTGAGAAACCACCTCGTTTTCATTACTCGAATCCTCATCCAGGAGAATAGGAATTCAGATGCTCGGGGAGCGACCAACGTTCTCAGATGAACGAACTCGGCTAACAATTTTTTTCTGATGACTCGACCTCGCTGGGGAACTAACAGGCGAGCTGGATTGGACCGAATTCCCGTCCGAAATCTCACCGAGTATCAATCATCATGTTCAGATGATGAACGAGAATCTGAATCGATCCTCATCGCAGAAGTATATATCAAACAACAAAAATTCTAGAAAGAGAAAGTCAAAATTCTAGAGAGAAGGGAGAGCAAAGTACTTACAGAAAGAGAGAAGTGAAGAATAAGAAGAGAAGAAGGGAATATTTGTAGAAGACGTGAGAGTTTTTCGAGAAAGGCGGCATCATTTAACCTAGGCGACTCTTCAACTTCTGGCGGTTATAGGTATCATCATTACACCTACATGACTCCTCAACTTCTGGTGTTTCGTTCGAGGAACCCTTTCTGTTGGAATTGTGTCCAGCAATCTCTGTACTGTCTCTATAAAGTAAGAGTATGTCAGTGATCAGACATAAGTCATACAATACTGGGGGTCATGATGGCTTGCTAGAGTCCGCTCATGATCTATAAGTCTCGGACTTATTGCTTTTATTGTATGATCCCATATGGGTCACACGCTTAAGCTAGCAGGAAATAAAGTAGGAACGGCTTAGCAGAAGTACGACAAAAGTGCTAGGCATTTGTCGTACTAAGAGAGAAAGATTAACGGGTCTGATTAAATGAGTTTTAATCAGATTGGTGTTTTGGGCCCAAAAGCCCAAAAGAGAAAGAGAAGGCTTTTATAAACTAAAAGCCAAAGTCTCTTTCTCCTAACCCTAATACCCAGCCGCGATTTTCTTCTCTCTCTGGCGCCTCTCTCCCCTTGGTCTAGCAGCCAGTTTCCTGTGATTGCGTGAGTGAGCCTTTGGAGGATTCATCCCTTGGTGTATCTCCCTGATCTCTGACCTGTTCTATTCCTTCCGCTGCAACAAACAGGTAAAAGGTGAGATCATAATGTTTCTATTACAAGAGAACCTAGATCTGTATGTTTAGTAGGTTCAACTAATCTGAGAATTGAATCAAGAGACACTAAACAAGTCCTAAGAGTGGTATCAGAGCCATTGGTTCTTAGGATTTCTTGTTTTAGATTCATGTTTAGGTTGTTTAATCTGTTTAGAAGTGTTTTGAATTCATTACTGATAAGAAAAACACTTAAGAAACTGATTTGAATCCTGAACACACAAAAGAAATCGCAAACCGAGCTATATGACTCGGGTTTGTCGATCGGCCAAGGAAGAGATCAACCGGCTTGGCCGGTTGGTTATCACGGCCGTGAGTTGGACCGGACGGACGGGATCGCGGGTCGGACGGTCGGGATGGTCGAATGGATCGGATCGGATCGTATGATCGATCACGATCGATCGTCGCATCGCATCCGATCGCTCGTCTCGATCGCGTCCCGGTCGCGTGTGTCGCGTCCCGATCGCTCGGCGATCGTGGAGCGTCGGTCCAAGCAACTCGTCCGCGTCCCGTGCACCGTCCCTGTCCCGACCCGTCCTCCACGCTGTCTTGATCTCGGATCATCACGAGCGGCTGGACGAGAATGATGGGTAGCTAGGTCACGGCCGAGGCCAATTCGGTTCGGTTCGTGACCAATTCGGTTCGGTTCGGTTTAAAACTTTATTAAAATCATCGTTCTGGTTTAATAAACAGATTTTAATAATTTTATTAAATCTGGTTAAACCAGGATAAGAAATCCAATGTCGAAAGAAATATTGGATTTAGTGCCTAAACCAGGAATTTCTAATTTGATTTGGTTGGACCAAATAAATTGAGAAATTTCGGTTTAGTAAATAACCGGTTGACAATTGTGGTCATCGTAGTAATTGAAACTTGGTTAGACCAGTTTTAATGAACCAGACCGGTTATGTCAAATAATTGGACAATTGGGTCATGTCTTGGACATGGACCAATTCTTGGGCCTCGGGCCAAGAAGTTAAAACAATTGGGCCAGTTATTTGAGTCTTTCTTCAGATTAATTTAAAATCTATTTTATAAAATTATAAAGTCGGTTTTAAATTAAAGTTTCCGAAATTTTATAATTAGAAAGTTTCTTAAAATAGAATTTTCTGAATTTGCGGGTTTTGGATTTTAAAGAAGTTTCTAAAGTTAGAAAGTTTCCGGTTTTAGAAAGTTTCCAATTTTAGAAAGTTTCTAAAAATAGTAGGTTTCCATAAATAGAAAGTTTCCGGAAATAGTAATCTTCTATTTTGGGAATGATTTTAATAAACCTACGAACCTCAAACAATATCAAGCGTTGGATGTCTTGTCCAGGCTATGTCAGCTGTCAAAGCCCATTCAATTGCATTCATGGCCTTACAGTGTGAGGATGTCTGCTTTTGCGTGGGTAAGACGGTTTGTGATTCATAAATGTCATTGGGAGTCCCAGACATTAATGATTACATGACTGTATAGTCCGGTTTTCTTGACTAGGCCATCGGGAGTCCCGGGCCTTGAGACATCGCAGCTTGGGAAGCGGCGAAAGAGGTTGTTTGGAAAGAATAGTTCATCACTGAACTTGATGTGATTCCCAGCTTAGATGAGACTAGCTGCACATCAAAGATCCAAACACTTAGTGGAATAACCTATTCCGTAAGATAAATGACAGAGATGTTAAGTAGATCAGCAAGTTTCAACGAATGAGAACGTTGCTAATCTATTAACGAAGCCACTCCTTGAGCCTAAGCACGAGTCTCGGACTGTTGCTGTAGGATAAGTGAAATTAAGATGTAGTCTTAATTTCAGTGGGAGTTAGTAAAGGGCTTTATTTAGTTATTGATATGTTCTTGTAAAACATATAATGATGTTTAAATGAAATTATTATTTCAAGATTATTTTAACTGTGATGAAATAATCGTTCCAAAATGAAATGAACCATTTTATAGGTCATCGAAGTAAATGACTTGATCTTGAGTCATCAAAGTCATTTAGCTTGATCATAAGACCCTATATTTGAAAGATGGTTTATATCATCCTGTCCCTAGTCGAAGGTTGTTGAAATTGGAACACCAACAACCGTGTGAGACTGGATTGGTACGTGACTTATGACAAAGTCTTAGTGTGTCATGGATGCGCGGCATCAAAGTCAGTACATAGGTGTATGTTGGGGAACATACGACCGGACAAGACCCGCTTATAAGAACTCTTCAGGATATTTATATCTGTGTCATAAGAGATTCTTACTACGACTATAGAGTATAGTCCTTAGACCTGAGTTCGCATGCATGTGACTGCACATGGACTGATGCACTTTGATCATTGTCTAACGCTATCGTTCTGCGATAGTTATAAGGACCTTGTTTGGGTACATTATGAAATGAGTAGTCTACAGTGATGGAACAAGACGGGATTTGTCCCTCCAATATAAATGGAGTGAATATCTCTAGGCCAATCGGAGATTTGAATACTGGAAAATGCATGGCCATGCTCAAACGGACTTTCCCGAGTCGTTTGGATTGTCAGTATCAAATCAGAGTCCGATGAACAAGATTAGGCTTTATAAGGATGACACTAATCTTGCCTTATGACTAATCGAGATATTGAGACGAAAGGGATTATGAATACAGAGATTCCAGTTCAAGTGGGAGATTGTTGGAATTGTGTCCAGCAATCTCTGTACTGTCTCTATAAAGTAAGAGTATGTCAGTGATCAGACATAAGTCATACAATACTGGGGGTCATGATGGCTTGCTAGAGTCCGCTCATGATCTATAAGTCTCGGACTTATTGCTTTTATTGTATGATCCCATATGGGTCACACGCTTAAGCTAGCAGGAAATAAAGTAGGAACGGCTTAGCAGAAGTACGACAAAAGTGCTAGGCATTTGTCGTACTAAGAGAGAAAGATTAACGGGTCTGATTAAATGAGTTTTAATCAGATTGGTGTTTTGGGCCCAAAAGCCCAAAAGAGAAAGAGAAGGCTTTTATAAACTAAAAGCCAAAGTCTCTTTCTCCTAACCCTAATACCCAGCCGCGATTTTCTTCTCTCTCTGGCGCCTCTCTCCCCTTGGTCTAGCAGCCAGTTTCCTGTGATTGCGTGAGTGAGCCTTTGGAGGATTCATCCCTTGGTGTATCTCCCTGATCTCTGACCTGTTCTATTCCTTCCGCTGCAACAAACAGGTAAAAGGTGAGATCATAATGTTTCTATTACAAGAGAACCTAGATCTGTATGTTTAGTAGGTTCAACTAATCTGAGAATTGAATCAAGAGACACTAAACAAGTCCTAAGACTTTCATCTTCCAAGAATCGAAGAAACAATTGGAATACGAGCATGCATAAATGACACCGATCAAAGTTTTACCGAATATGTTTCGACCCAACCAAACAAAAGCAATCAGCCGACTTCAGAAAACTCAAGATCGACGAACTGGGGGGGGCTTACTGTTATATATGGGTTTAGCACCCATCTATTAGTCTTTCCCAAACCTGCTCTCTGGACTATGATCAGCCCAATAAGAAATAAGTTAGTTGACCCATAATCAAAAACAAACCCTCACTTCAAGAACACTCGGATCAGCTCGTAAACAATCCTGCTCGGCTCGGCTCAGCTCACGATCAGAACTGTCCATTTCGGCTCAGATCGCCGTCACAGTTAAGGTCGGCTCAACTAATAGACATAACATGGTCGGTTTGGAAAACCTTTCACCCGAAGAGTACGACCCATTCGTCACAGCTCGACAACGAGTCAACGGCCCATACAAAAGTACGACCGTATTTACTATATATAGACAACTTTACTGTTCATAACTTTCTCTCTCTAGAAATGAGCACGTCTCGAATTGTAATCGAGCTCGTCTATCGACGACCTCGCACCATCCTGTTCGTTTGTCAAACTTAGTCCGTTTTCTAATAAAGATAAATTTTGACCCATAGATTTCCACCGAGCATGTTCATTCTAACTTGGCAAGACGAGCATACACACACATGTGACGAGCTCGGTAATCACATCACTGATTTAGTAGTCTTCAGTGGTTTGTTGCTGTTCTTATTTTGTTTGTCGTTTTCGCTTGATCTTGAGCTGATTGGTAACAACGACAAGATTGTTTTTTGTTGGTTTCTTCTTCTTCTTAAACTTTGTCTTTTCTTTTTATCTCTTTATAAGCTTTCATGAGATCATGTGTTTTGAATTTTGTTCCTTGATCTTCATAACTCCGAAACGACAAGGACAATGAAAGAAAATTATGGATGATTCGAGTGCTATGGCGGAGAGTAGCAATCAATTATGGAGTTGGACTTTGGATTCGGATTCGGTCGCGAATGGATACTTATGCTTTGATGTTTAAAGGTTGTACAAATCCGTATAACTTGTGTGCAACTCTTTCATATGTGTTGGTATTGGATCACGATTTTATCCCCATAAAAATCCAATAGTAAAATAGGGTTAAATTTCACTAGATTGGTTTAGCAAAAATATGTTTGAGCTTAATTATCACACAAGCCACCCTGAAAGGGTATTGTCCAAAAACACCAATTAAAGTACGTAGACATTTTTTTCTATTCAAATTCTAAGTTTTCCGATTAAAATTTGATTCTATGATCTTTAATGACAGCTTAGCCCCAAAACAATATTTTTCCAGCCGATTCACAAAAGCATAAACCTATAACTTCTTGAGAGAAAATATCTCTTTTCTCTCTTCTCTCTCCTCCCCTGCCTTGCGTTGGTTTCTGTGCTCCGCCTTGCTCGCCTCTGATGTCTGGAGATAACTCGCTCCGGCCTTTTCCGATCCTCCCCCTACTTCACTGCCTCTTAGCAGTAGCCAGTTCCCTCCTTCGCCTAACTCTCCGGGTAACTCTCATGTTCTCCAGTTTGGTTCTACTACTCCCTTTCCTTCGGTCTAGGCAGCTAAGCGTCAGAGTACTGAGGGAATCTCCAAAGTTACTCTGGCCTCCGTCGCTAATGAGTTTCAAGGTATCATTTGTTCTAGCAACTCCTCAGTCAACACTGTTTCCCCTCTTCAGATAAACAGTGATGCGAGACAATCATCCTCTTCTACTGTATTCATGTTATGGCTCCGGTGAGTTCCTCCACCACCTTTAATGAGCATAACAAGGTTATGATCCTTTCCCCAACTACTCCTTTGGTATTCTCTACCAAGGATGCTCCCTCAAGTTCCCGTGATACTAGATCTAAGAGCACTATTCAGAGTTCTAGATCTGAAAATCCTTTACCTGATACTATCATGGCCTCCTCTGAGAAGGTCCAAGAGACCGCTGCTCTTGGTGTTGTCCCGTCTTCTTCTGAGGTTCCTTTTGCTCCTTCTAACACGGTCCTTCGAGCATCTCCGGAAGTCCAACCTGACCCGAAAGTTCTCCATAAGTCCAAAGCGAATGTTACCTCTTGGGTTGAGGTAAAAAAAACCGTGGATAGGTCCTTAAAAAGACTTTCTCCACCTAGTTTCTTCCCCACTGGTGTTCCCGGAGTCTTGATACGTGATGCGGTTTTTCATCGTGGAGCTGAAGCTCACAAAGATTATATTATTGTTATTTTTAGTGGGAAACCTCCTTCTTTTAGCCAAATACAGAATGTGTTAACTCACATTTGGGGTAAAGGCAGAAAAACGGAGATCCACCTTCGTCCTGCTTCCCGTTCAATGCTCGTCAAGTGGTTGGCAAAGGTAGCTATGAAGCCTCCTACAATGGAATTTATACCTTTATGGGTGAATGTTAGAGGTGTTCCATTTGATCTTTTTACTAGGGAGGGTCTTAGCCTTGTTTCTGGACTAATTGGTGATCCTGTAGAAGCGGATGAATTCACCATTTAGATGGTTAACCTCGATCAGGCCCATCTCAAAGTGCGAGCTAACTGTACCAAACCGCTTCCCCCGAGGTGGAACTTATTAGAGAGAATGGTGAGGTCATTCCAGTGTCTGTTACCTACCCTTGGATGCCTCCAATATGTCTTTGCTGCAAGCAACTTGGTCATCTAGAGCAACGCTTTCCAAATGCCAAATAGGTTCATGCTAAAACAGATGTCAGTTTTAATAAGGAAACTCCTAAAGATAAAAAGAATGTCAGTTCTACTTCGGTTTTCCCTTCTTCTAAGACTGATATCCTAGTTGGTAGCTCATCAAGTCAGGTTTCCAAAGAAGCAGTACCTGATTCTTCTTTGGTTGCTGCTATGGCTACTTCCTCTTTTGCTACCGTTCTCCCTCTAGAGCAGAATCCAAGGTCTGGCCTCACTTTGGTCAGTCCCCAGAAAGCTAAGATGATATGTTGATCTATGACTGCTCCCTCACCTCCCAGGGTCCTTTCACTATCCGGAACATCTCCCATGTTGTGGGTCTCCCTGCTGTTAGGAATATTTTTGCTAAACTCAGCCCTGCTAAATCAAAGAAAAGAAAGTGTGCTTCTCATCTTTCGAGGGTGTTTATGGCGGGTCAGGAGAACACTATTATTACCTCTAATGCTTTTGGTTGTTTAGATGATGCAAGTTTACCTCATGCTGAGATGTTATCCCTTGGATTTTCGATTCCCCAGACTGCTCTCTCTGTCTTGCCTTGTACTCAAGAATAACATGGTCTGCTCATCCGGGACAATTCGGCCATTCTGCCCAAGAGTACAAAGCATCTGTTCTCTGCTACTAATAACACTGTCACGCTGCCTCCTAGTAGTCCTGTCCCTGGGATTTTTACTTCTACCCCATTTTTGGGTTCTTCCATATCTGTAGGGATAAACAACCTCTAATATCTTTATGTCGGTAAACCTATTTTTTTTTTTGGAATGTTAGAGGCATTAACGAGAATGATAAGCAATCAGGCTTTTCGCAATTGGCTTAATATAAATAAAGTATTATCCGGCGCTACTTTGGAATCCCACGTTAAAGAAACAAACATGCTTAGTATTATGGATGTAATATGTCTGCACTGGTCCTTCTTTGCTAACCATCTGGATGATCATGATGAACGCATAATTTTGATTTGGAAGGCTCCTCTTTTCGTTTCTGTTATTCATCACACAAGGTAGACTATTACTTGTATGGTTAGTGGCCCGGGCATCCTACCTTTCTCTGTCACAGCAGTTTATGCAGCTAATACTAGTGAGGAAAGGAAAGTTCTATGGAATGACCTTACCCTTATTAGCTCCATTATCCCCAGATATTCCTTTTGAAATATTGGTGGCGACTTCAACGAATTTGTCCACTGTGCAGAACATTCAGCTCTAGGGTTTAATCACATTACTGATAACATGATGGCTTTCAAATCATGCTTGTATAATATTGAGGTCCGTGACCTTCGTTTTCATGGGCAACCTTTCACCTGGTCAAACAAACAACCTTTAACCCCTATTGCCAAGAAGCTCGATGATATATCATGGTTTTTACTAGTTTTAGACCATGATATAAGTGTGTTTTAGTGTCTTTTGTGTTCTTTTAGACTCTTTTACATGTATAATCAGGTTTGGAGCATATTTGGTGATTATGGCACTTTTTGGAGATTTTTGGAGTGTTTGGCCGAGAGATAGAGTTCATTGTCCGAAACAGAGAAATGCGTCGATCGTTGCACACATGCACCGATCGTTGCACCAGCGAGATGGGCCAAAACTCGGCGGTTTATGAAGAGTCAAGATATTGCACTCTGATCCAGAAGTTCCTGATATTTACAAAGAAGCCCTTGGCCGAGATTAGACCTATATAATTAAGTTTTTGTTTTTTTAATTACTTACGCTTTGATAATTAAGAGCAGGGGATTTTTAGAGCTTTTGGGGCTGATCTGAACCTTTACTTCATCTGTATTTGGAGAAGATTTCGAACCCCTTGAATTCTTTATCTTTTATGCAATTTATTCTTCATATGATTATGTTTTCATTATCTATGTCTGAGTAGATTCCTAGTTAGGTTTAGGGTTTCTCACATAGGATTTCATGACTTGCTAGACTTGTTTAATTCAGTTAAGGATTCATAACTATATCTGTTCTTCAATCTAATTGTGCTTAAAGCTAGTTCTAACCTGATCAATTAGATCTTAGGTTGCTAAATACGACACGGAAGTGTGGTTTAGAAATCTGAACTAATTAGGTTGAGCAATTAAACTTCTCGCAAACGAAAGTTTGGTTTAGGGTAATTGTGAACATATCAAACTTGGAATTAATGCTAGTTTAATCTGTTAGTTCTCGCAAACGAAAGTTTGGTTTGCTGCACTTAGACTTAGAGAATTATCGCAAAGGAATTTGGTTAATTCTATATCTGTGTTTTGAGTTCTAGAACTGTGCTTAATTAGATCCTTGCTGAATGAACTGTCTGCTTGTCTGATTTCCTGAGAACGCCCTAGACTTAGCGCTCTTAATAACTTGCTTTCACAACCAATAATCTCTGCTTTCTGTTTACTTTCTCGCATTGCTTTTAATTCAATCACATTGCCTTCTTCCTAGTTTAATTTCCTGTTCTTGAGCTATTGAATACCAGAGTCCCTGTGGATTCGATACCTATATACTACAACTACTGAACTGTACACTTGCAGTTAGATATAGGATTAAAACCTGACCCTATCAAGTTTTTGGCGCCGTTGCCGGGGACTCTTAGAGTCTTCGATAGCTTAGAACCTAGGGTTTTACTAGGATTTTTCATTTTCTTTTCGTTTTTGTTTTTGTTTTTTTTAGTTACTGATTTTTGTCTGTTTTTCTCTCTGTCGCAGGTACCAATTTTGCACTGCGTCGATCGTTGCACCCTTGCACCGATCGTCACTAGGTGATTCTGAGATTGAACCGATCGTTGCACTGATAGCATCGATCGTTGCTGGACGATTACAGACAGTTTATGCAGACGCAGAAAACTAGAAGTAATCCGAACTCGAGCTTAGTTAATCTCGGACTTGAAGAACTTGGACGTCTAGAGAGAACCAACAGAAGAGAAAGAAGAGAAAGGATGGTGCGAGAACGTTTGATTCTAGAACGCGATGCTCAAGGTACTCTGAGGGACCGAGATAATAACCCATACAATGCTGCTTTTCAAAGGGTTGATGCTGAAGGGAATGTCATCCCTGATCCTCCTGAACAACAGCAACAGGAGCAGAACCAGGGTCAAGGACGGGCCCAAGGTAGAGAGATGGTTGTACGTGAGAGGACTTTAGCTGACTACAACAGACCGGATGAGTTTCATGCAAACCGGTCAGCTTTAGTGCTTCCTGCTTTTGAAAGAAATGATTTTGAGATCAAAACCATCTACTACTCACTGATGAGACAGAATGCATTTCATGGTTACCCAACGGAGCAGCCTATGGATCACATTGATTCGTTTGAGGACATAGTCACTGGCATGAAGTATGATGGAGTCTTCCCGGACTATCTGTTCCTTAAGCTCTTTCCGCACAGTCTTGCTGGAGACGCTAGTGCATGGCTAAAGCAGCTGGCACCTGCTCAGTATACTACTTGGGCAGCCCTGAAGAGTGAGTTCCTGCGTCACTTCTATGATGATGCGCGTTCAGACCAGTCCAGACAGGACATACTCACCTTTTCCCAAGGAGCTGTGGAGCCTTTAAAGACTGCCTGGATGAGATTTAAGCAGTATCAGCGTGACTGCCCTCACCATGGATTCACGGAGGTTCAGTTGATTGGTATTTTCTTCAGAGGCATAGATCTTCCATATCAGTCTGCGCTGGATAACTCCAGTAATGCTAACTTCAACACCAGGACTCCTACACAAGCTAAGCAGTTGATTGAGAATCTAATAGGCAGCAACAGTTGCAAGACTATGGATGAGAGGAGGAAGAAATCTGGTGAAAATGTAGAGAATTCTGACATAGCTGATATTAGATCTAGGCTGGACACAGTTTGCAATCTACTAGCAGGTAAGAAAGCTGTCCACTTTGCCCAAGATGTAGAGGTAATTCAAACTGATGAGGACACTCAGGAGGAAGATGTGAATTACATAGGAGGTTCTGGATTCCAAAGTAGTAGATTTGGGAATCAACAGGGAAACAGATTCTTCAATGGAGGACAGAAAAGTGCTTTCAACGGCAACTCATCTAATTCTGGACAGACTAGTGGTTTTCAGAAGACCTTTGGACAAGGTACTCAGAGAACCTATGGATCTTCATCTTATCAGACTCCTCCTGCACCTACAGCTCATGAGAGTAGAATGGAAGCTATGATGGAACAACTAATGGAGAGTCAGACCAAGATTTCTGTGGACTGCAACAAGAAGCTGGATGCTGTCTATGAAGACCTCAATGGGAAGTTTGAGTCCCTGAACACTCACATGAAGCAGTTGGATACTCAGGTGAACCATATTTCCAGCTCAATAAAGGGAAAAGGACTAGCAGACACTCATATTAAGGCCTGGTCTGTGTACGTTAATGATGGATCTCACCTAGGTGAAAAATTTGAGCTAAGTACAGCTGAATTGGTGAAGGAAGAAGAAATCCCGGATTTTGGTGAAAAACTCTCGGGTGGAAACTGCAGCATTGCAACGATCGACACACACCTAGTGTCGATCGATGCACGTCGTGAACAGACAGATTCGCTGAGTGATGATGGTATTGATGCTGATTTGGAGCTTGATGGCTTATTCTCTGGAGTCTCTGAGATCTCTCAACAGGAGATTTATGCGCAGATTGTCAGACAACACTCCTCAGTGTCTGAAGTGATTAAGCAGGAAATTGAAGAACTTAAGAAGCTAGAGGAGATTGGTGAATAGTTGGAAGAAATTCCATCTTCTGATGATCCACCTTATCATCCATGTGTGCAGAGGTATTTGAACAAGATGCTGCCTCTAGATGAAGAGCTGAGAGACTGGGTGATTATAGTTCCTCAGCATATTAGTGATGTTCTGCTAACCAAGATCCCAAAGAAGCTGCCTGATCCTGGAGTCTTTGTGCTTGATTGTTCAATCTTTGAGGATAGTTTCAGGCGTTCTCGGTGTGACTTAGGAGCTGCTGGAAGTTTGATGCCATACTCTGTGGCAGAGAAGCTGGGTATGCTAGATTTTACTCCTACTAGGACCTCTCTTGTCCTAGCTGATCAGTCCATACGAGTTCCTGAAGGACTCCTGATGGACATCCCGGTGAGAGTTGGAAACTACTTAGTTCCAACAGACTTCCTAGTGCTGAGATATGACTGTGATCTGGATGAAGCATTGCTGCTTGGAAGACCATTTTTGGCTACAGCAGGAGCGGTGATAGATGTTAGGAACAGCCTGATAGACCTCCATCTGGGAGATGAGCCTCTGCGTTATGAGATGGCTAAGCTGCGTAGACCACTGATAGATGGGCAGACATTCACCATAAGGAATGTAGATGATGAGCAGCCTGATGACACTGTGATTATAGATCCTGGAGCACATTTTACTCCATCTTTTCTTGGACATGAGCATTCTGCAACAGCCTACTCGCCACCTTAGATGAGGAGACTTGGACATAGACAGAAAAAGTCTCTGTCAGGATCTCCTAGTGCCTGAAAAATCTTGTCCGTCCGGTCAAGCTATTGACCTTAAACAAGCGCTGGGTGGGAGGCAACCCACCATTAGGTACTGGTGTTTTTCTACTTAATTTTTGGTGTTTTTGTTAGGATTTTACGTTTGTTTTTGTTTTTTGGTGAGTTTATGATTGCAGGTCTCGGACAAATTCGCAGTGCGTCGATCGACGCACTTCTGTGTCGATCGTCACAACACGATCGGAATCGCATTGCAGCGATCGTTGCTGTCCTGAGCAACGATCGACCATACACGAAAATCGCCAAGTAACGGTCGATGCACTTAGTGCAACGATCGATGCCTGAGCGACAGAGGTAAACCCGATAGACATAATCTCATCTTTTATCTATTATTTTCTTTTTACCGATCCTTCGCTTGACACTACTGGGGACAGTGTGTCTTAAGTGTGGGGGAGGTGCTACTGACGTTTATCTTTCTGTTTTCTTAAGAGTCACTCCATTTTTCAAAATTTTTTGTTTTATTGAGTCAAAATTGTTTAAGTAAGAAACTATGATTTTCTGAGAAGATTTACAAGACTTGCAGGAACTTAAGTAACCATTGGGATGAAGTTGCAGGATCTATCTCTGACTATTAGAAAACCCAGACACAGATCAACCTACTGGGAACACCCATGTCACTTCAGGTATCAGAGGATCCTTTTACTGACTTCAATTTAATACTGACTTAGATTTCTCACCTAAGGGCTTGGTATACTTTGTGTCGGATTCCCTTGTTAGTTCTGACACAGCCTGTCAACCTATCCTATTTAGTTCCCTTCTCCCCTTCTATAAAGTAAAAAAAAAAAAGATAATAAACTGAGGATGAGTTAGTAACTCCGAAGTGGTCACAGGAGTGGTAGAGACCCCTATTACCTCCTGTGCGATCCATGGAATGTGTCCAAAGTACACCCCATAATGGGAAGAACACTGATAAAAAAAATGATACCCAATGTGGGAAAAATCAGTTGTTAAGGAAGGGAAAAGAGAAGAAAGGGACTAGAGAAAGATAATATGGTGGTCTAGAGCTGATAAGGTAAGAATCCATGTGCCCTTTGATCGATCCTCCTTAGGTGAGATTGCACTTAAATACTTGCAGAAGTCAGTAGGGAGAATTTGAATGCTTGAATGTGATTGTGGAGTTTACTTAGGACAGTTGCTAAGTGTGGGGGAAGTACATGTTGGTCTTGATATCCTGTGATTGATTCTTTCAGTGGTTTACTAAGGGGAATCTGAGTATTGTGGCTTCTAGGATGAAATGAGTTTCTGAAGAGTTTTCAAACCTCTTCACCAAGCTTTAGTTCTCTGTTTTGCTTGAGGGCAAGCAAAGGCTAAGTGTGGGGAGTTGATATATCATGGTTTTTACTAGTTTTAGACCATGATATAAGTGTGTTTTAGTGTCTTTTGTGTTTTTTTTTAGAGTCTTTTACAGGTATAATCAGGTTTGGAGCATATTTGGTGATTATGGCACTTTTTGGAGATTTTTGGAGTGTTTGGCCGAGAGATAGAGTTCACTGTCCGAAACAGAGAAATGCGTCGATCGTTGCACACATGCACCGATCGTTGCACCAGCGAGATGGGCCAAAACTCGGCGGTTTATGAAGAGTCAAGATATTGCACTCTGATCCAGAAGTTCCTGATATTTACAAAGAAGCCCTTGGCCGAGATTAGACCTATATAATTAAGTTTTTGGTGTTTTAATTACTTACGCTTTGATAATTAAGAGCAGAGGATTTTTAGAGCTTTTGGGGCTGATCTGAACCTTTACTTCATCTGTATTTGGAGAAGATTTCGAACCCCTTGAATTCTTTATCTTTTATGCAATTTATTCTTCATATGATTATGTTTTCATTATCTATGTCTGAGTAGATTCCTATTTAGGTTTAGGGTTTCTCACATAGGATTTCATGACTTGCTAGACTTGTTTAATTCAGTTAAGGATTCATAACTATATCTGTTCTTCAATCTAATTGTGCTTAAAGCTAGTTCTAACCTGATCAATTAGAATCTAGATCTTAGGTTGCTAAATACGACACGGAAGTGTGGTTTAGGAATCTGAACTAATTAGGTTGAGCAATTAAACTTCTCGCAAACGAAAGTTTGGTTTAGGGTAATTGTGAACATATCAAACTTGGAATTAATGCTAGTTTAATCTGTTAGTTCTCGCAAACGAAAGTTTGGTTTGCTGCACTTAGACTTAGAGAATTATCGCAAAGGAATTTGGTTAATTCTATATCTGTGTTTTGATTTCTAGAACTGTGCTTAATTAGATCCTTGCTGAATGAACTGTCTGCTTGTCTGATTTCCTGGGAACGCCCTAGACTTAGCGCTCTTAATAACTTGCTTTCACAACCAATAATCTCTGCTCTCTGTTTACTTTCTCTCATTGCTTTTAATTCAATCACATTGCCTTCTTCCTAGTTTAATTTCCTGTTCTTGAGCTATTGAATACCAGAGTCCCTGTGGATTCGATACCTATATACTA
This sequence comes from Orychophragmus violaceus, assembly GCA_030180135.1. Lineage (NCBI taxonomy): Eukaryota > Viridiplantae > Streptophyta > Magnoliopsida > Brassicales > Brassicaceae > Orychophragmus > Orychophragmus violaceus. The sequence goes on along the minus strand of CM058232.1, from coordinate 65,281,665 downwards.
CAACTACTGAACTGTACACTTGCAGTTAGATATAGGATTAAAACCTGACCCTATCACTCGATAGGAAGATTTCCTAGTTTCTCACAAGGACTTCTTGCCAACGGTTATTGAAAACTTGAATACAGATTCAGCTGAGGTCTATTCGCTCTCTCTTCTCTCAAAGAAGCTTAAACTCTTAAAGAAAGGAATGAAATCTCTTACTAAGATTAATTTCTCTGCCATTGAGAAAAGAGTCTCTGAGCTACATGGTCTTCTGAAAGAGCTCCAAACCATATATCACTACAAGAAAACAACGTTTTCACGACTACACCTTTAATCGTAGAATAATCGTTAATCGGGGTTTTACGACAATCAATCGACTAAATATGGTAGTCGTCAATACATAGTCACTAAATCTCATAGTCGTAATATTAGTCGGCGAGTTACGATTATTTATATGACCAACATAGGTAATCGTAAAATAGACGTAGCGTTGTCGGAATATATATGGACTAATCTGCGAGTACGTTAGCGACAATTGTGCGACTATAGAGGGAGTCACTTGACGTTGGAGAAATGTTGTCATCAAATAGTCGTTAAATTAGGTGACCACGGGGCGATTAATATGCGACTGTATTGTATAGTCAGAACGTAGTCGTAAATATTAGCCACTATGGAGCGACTGAGTAACGACCATTTGAACTACTATCCCGCGACTAATCTGAACATCCATATACGATTATGGTAGTGATCTCGCCACTATGTGGCGACTGTTATGTGACTGACTAGTAAAGTCACGATTTAGTCGTAGACTATGGTGACGTTTTGGCGACTGTTTATTGACTAATTTAGCAATTATATGACGACTAATTGGAGAATCCAAATACGAGTATGGTAAACATCTTGCTATTAATTGTTGACTATTAAACGACTATGCAGCGTCTAAAAGAAACATCCAGATTTGATTATGGTACAATCTGGCCGACTACTATCTGACTGTCTAATATAGTCACAACATAGTCGTAAGAAATGGTGACTACTTGGCGACAGTGTAATGACTAAATAACGATTATTAAGCGACTATTCAAAAAATACAGATTCGCTGATGGTAAATATTTAGAGACTAGTTTGTGTGTGTAGTGCGAATAATTGACGACTGTTTAGTGGCTTTTATTCGTATAGTTATGATTTTGGATTAATTTATTTTCGATTTGGTAATCGTTGATACCGTAATTTGAATGGTACAACAAACGTAACAACCACTTGCATTAAAAATAACATTGGTAACATGTAGACACAGAAGACCTACATACGCAAACTCCCTCATTTAGGAGTTACCAGATCATATACCAATAAATAGACAAGTGCAAGAGACAATGATAAAGTAACCTACGAATCAGATGGTGTTGTTGTCTTACTTTGAGCTTCCTTTAGTTGCTCTTGGTGGGCGACAACGCTGAAAAGTATCTGGGCTGCTTGTGCTTGCGCATTAAAAGATTAGCTTCCAGGCTTTCGACTCCATGAAGATTTTTACTCGTCCATCCTTCTCAGTGGCCTGTGAAAATTACAGACAGTAAGAGAAAAATAATTAAATAAAGATCGTGAGATGACTTTATAAACATGGATTGTGAAAACATCGACTTTACCTGAGGAAAGATGTTGTTATATTCATCTGTTGATATCTCACGAGGTCGCAGTTGTTTGCAGTACTTCTGCAGTCCTTTGTGATGCTAACCATGTCTTTCATACGTCGTTGATAGATCTCCTCAAAAGATGTTATAGAAGAAAGTTATATGAGGTTTGGGAACGCCTAAAATGATACAAAACTATCTTGTAAGAGCTCAGACACACGAACTTAGCAGAACACATTAATGAGTTAAGGAGAGATTGGTGTCTCAATTGCGTGCTAACTATAAGATTAACATCCTAACCATCATACTCTAACTCCTCAAACACGCATTTAAAGGACAACCAACCTACCCAGACTGTGGAATATAGCCGTCATTTACAACATGTAGAACCAAAATTAATTGTAAACAAGTAATCAGATTCATAGTCTGTCCCGTTTCAAAAGCAAAGCAAAGCAGAAGGAAACTAACGATATAGTTAACTGTACCCGTAGGCATCGATTCACGGAAAGTTTCGCGATTGAGATATTCAAAGAAGAATTTTGCGAGAGTAGATAGGGTTTCGGCCAAAGTTAGCTATGAAATGGAAAGCTTCGAATAAGATATTCGAAGAAGAGATATCAGTTTGAGATGGGGGGGGGGGCGTAGAAGAGGAGATGATTCGAAGGAGATTTCTGAAAAGGGCAAGAACAAAAGAAAATCAGGGTTTGACGTATTTGATAATTTCTCGGCACTTTGTCGAAAATTCTTGGGTATAAGCGGGTAATTGAAATGTTTTGGGCTATAAAATTGGGTTTAGGTTTGCCGGATTAATTTGGCAAATATTTTGAATTTTTGCCCACTTGTATGCGTAACGTGGTCGTAATATATTCCTTTTTTATTGACTCTGTTTTAAAAATCTAACTAATCTATTTTACTTTATTATAATCAGAACAAGTTTGCTCACAATATAAAGAACGATTGCATACATGTTTTACGAAAGCAAATTTGTGTTTTAAATTCTTTGAAATATTTTTGCGATTTTGGTAACACTCAAATTAAAAATAATACATAGAAAAATTTAAGAAATAGCTTTCAGACTAGAATGTTAAAGCACAGACGAAACCCTAGATTTTTAGGGTTTAGGGTTAAGGGTTTCTTTTGGAATGAACAAAACCCTATACCATAAAAAGGAACCGTAAAACCTCATTATGAGGTTTCATTGTAGGGCATCTCCAACCCACCCGCAAAAACTCAAATTATTAGGTTTTGAATAGTGAAACCTCAAATTTGAAGTTTGGGAAACATACAAATTACACTTAATATTACAACTAAAATTATTCAACAAATGTATTTTTGTGATACTCTCAAATATGATCAATCAATGCATTTCAAATTGAAAAATGTGCTTCTTTATTTTTTATCTTAAGATTGATAAATATATATAGGATATAAGTTAAAAATTGTTTAATGGTCAAAACTAATGAAATGTTTAATTATAGATCACTACGTTGCAAAAGAAAAGATGAAACTGCAAATTTGAGGTTTTGAGGTTTCTTTTGGAGTGAGCCAAATCTCGAAAATGAGGTTTTGAGGTTTCCTTTGGAGACGCTAAAACCTAAAATTTGAGGTTTCGTCTTTTCTTTTACATCCAATGATCTTAATCAAACATATATAGCGAGATGAAGTGGTCGAGAAGTTAAACTATGATTTTGTGAATCTTTCTAGATATATGTGATTTTTTTTTTGGATTATATACGAACTTATCATATTAAGGAAATTTAATAATATCGGTTGAGAGGAACATTGAATATTATCCTTGTCTCCCGTTTAATGTGTAATCAATAAGCACAAGCCTACCAAATGAAACGTTCAAAACAAGATTGGAGAACAAAAGACAAAAACCAGTGCACGGTTCTATGTTTCTGAGGCTACACCAAAGCAAACGAAAAACAAGTATACGGTTCAAGGGCTCAGGGGCTACACCAGAACAAAAGACAAAACCAATGTACGGTTTGTATAATTTTCAACCATGATATAACCAGTAAAGCTAACCAGGATTAATTGATTTGATTGGGGTCGCGAAGATACACACTCCACGTAACATTCCAGAGATACAAAAACGATCTTTTTTTTTAATAAAAAGAGTACTTCTGAGATGTTCTTCAAAAAAAGAGTACTTTATAGCCGAGAAATTAAAAACAAAAAATAGAGTACGAGAAAAAAATTAAAGAACAGGGGTAATAATCGAATTCATGTAGAAGAACTTCAAACACCGTTTGTACATAAAGCAGCCAGGACAGTCAATTTCCATATCGAGAACATGGCAAGATCTATGGGGCTTTCTGTTCTCCATCGATTGCAAAAACCTGCTTCTTGCGGACAGTGACTCCATGCAGGGCCTTCCTCAAGTTCTTCCAAATTCGGGCCACCAAATCCTCCTCATCTTCCCCCAGTTCTTCAAAGTGACCCCTTAGAGGATTGCCATGGAGGAAGCGCAGAACACCATACAAGTAAGCAGCTTCCAAAATCAAATCGTCGCCCTCCCCAATCGCAGAAAGCTCTAAATACGTCATTCCGTTGTCCTCATCATTATCTTCAAAGTAACAGAGAATACCTGGAACGAAGAATGCAGCGTAGTTCTCATGCTCTACGCATTTTTCCAGAATCGCCGAGTGCTGAAGCGCACGGAGAGGCCTCTTCACCAGCGGTGAGAGACAAAGAGAATGGAGGATTGAATGACTGTTGGAGTCTTCTTTCATTATTTTGCAGTTTGCTCTAAGGTTGCAGTAATCGACGGAGGAAGCTTTGCCGACTATTTTGAAGATCTTGGTGAGGACTTCGATCGGGAGGTGCTGCAGAGGGACAATCGATCTCCTGTTGGCCATGCTTTCTGTGTTTGATGGTTATGGGTTCTTCTCTCTGTTTTTCGTCAATTTTTCTGGAATCTCAACTTCTCTCTGTGCTTGATGGTTATGGGGTCATCGAGTTTTTAAAGAAAGGATTTTTAGGGTTGCGTCTTAGGGAGGTGTCGATTCGAGAAACCGGTGATGATTCACATTAAAGAAAGGATTTTTAGGGTTGCTTCTTAGGGAGTTATCTTTCTTGGGTTTGAAGATCAACGGCTAGTTTGTTGTCCCCTGCATTAAACGTTTGTGATTTGAAAATAGTTCGAGAAACGTAAACGTCAATAGCTCGCTAAAGTTCTTGTTTTATATTGGTGACCCTGATGAGACATAGGTTGAGACCGTGGAAGGTTCATTGACTAAGATTTAAAAATCGACTACTATTTGTAATCTTAATAAATGAGAATGAATACTAATACAATTAGAAATGTAAATTTCGATTTATAAAAATGATTAATTTTAGACCGAGGGAGTAATTTAATATATATAAGAGTAATAATTATTGCATTTTTGAAAAGGGGAAAAATTAACAGCCGTTTATAAACAAGAGTAAAATTTTGGACTTATTTTTGGTTTCCTATTTGTATATTAAGAATTTTTCGGTTACATTTAAGACGCCTCTTCTTCGACCAATGAATGTGCTCGGCGAGATTGGAATGTCATGTCGCTTTAAATCAGGATTGGTTCGATAACCGATCTTTCTTCCACTGAGTAAATATATAGCCCCTCTTTTCATCATTCTTCCACATCCTCACTTCTTTCCTCTCCTTCGCATCTAAGTTCTAACAGAGCCTCGCTTCATCTTCTACCTTTTACCTTAAGTTCTTCCTTAAATATGCTGACATGTTCCTTTTTTTTCTTTTGTTCGGTTCTGTGTCGACCTCCGGAGTCATGCATGAACAACACCGAAACCAGTATTCTCCTATAGATAAAGTCACTGGCGAGTCTTGCAAGGTCAAACGACCAAATGGTCTTTCGCCGTAAAGCACTAGGCGGCGAGATGGTTGTTTGAGATCGATTCCTTTGGGTTAATTTATCTTTAGGAGAACATTGGTTCAGATGTTGATTTCATAATAGTTCATATCTCATCGATGGCCTTGCTGGGAGAAGACAACTCAATCGTCAGTCGAGATAAGGGTTCAGTTTCTGGCGGAAAGAACCGATATCACAACTCAAGCTTCGACTTTGGAGGAACTTGTCCTTTAAGAAATTAGTTTAGCTCTAATTATTTTTCTTAGTTCAACTTGTAATATCAATATTTGAGGTATTCCACTCAATTCCTATATTATCATTCATATTTGATATTCTTCTTGTATTTCATTTTTGTAATTTATAGTGGCATATTGTGGGACCGACAAATTGGGAGTAATACTAATCTAATAATCATTCTAGTGAAAAATATTAATCTAATAAGACCCGCCAAAACAAGAAACATTATCGCGCTTAAACCAAGTTATTTAGGTAAATTATCCTAAACTGAAAGAATACCTAGACCATAATAACCTCGACAAAGTCAACATGCATATTACAAGGGCTCCTCATCCTGCTCTTCATAGTCATCTTGATCCTCATCATCAGAAGATGATAAATTACATCAGAATTCATCTTCTGGTTCCGTATTCCCGACCACATAATCAAGAACTATTGTGTTTCCTCCTTGTACCGAGTTCTCAATAACGAGATCTTCGATTCTAGTCATCATCACATGATCATCATTTTCTTGTTGCAAAAGAATCAGTTCCATGTTGTCATAATCTCCTGAAATATTTCTCTTCGGGTTGATTTGTACAACACTTAGCCACTCCCTCTTTGGTTTCTTCGTGTATGGATACGGGATATAACAAACTTGATATGCTTGTGAGGCTGTGCAATTTGTCTGTACTGAATGAAATTATATACATATATATTTAAAGGCATTAAGATTTACAGTTATGGAACTAACATACCTAGGACAAATGGTTCGTCTTTACTGTACGTTCTTGCTGAAAAAACGTCTACAACGCCAACATTACTCTTCCGAGTGCCTCTACCGATCATAGGGTCGCACCAGTTACACTTAAATAGTGTGATTCTCAGATTTACAATTCCCTCATACTCGAGCTGTATGATATCAGTTAAAATCCAGTGGAAATCAGCCTCATCAGATGCATCAGCATAATTCTCTCCTTTAACACGTACACCATAGTTACATGTCTTCCGTCCCACGCCGTAATTCTCTGTATGAAACAAATATCCTCTTGTATAATAGATGGGCCAGGTTTTAGCCTTATGCACGGGTCCATGCACTATCTCTAGCACCCAATCAAGAAGTTTATGTGTCTTTTTCCAATAAGTAACCTGCAGTACATAGAAAGAAAATATCAAATATAGAGTTTGGCAAAAATAAATTCAAATAAATATATAAGTAAGAAAAAATTTTACACATACATAAGTTTCCACCCACCTTCGATATTCTTCGGGTCTTTTTGCGGACCTCTTCTTCGGAGAGTTCTGGATATTTTATGGACAGATAATCTTCGAACATACTTTATTTTGAACCATAACTTATATGAGAAATCATAGTATAGTTGAATATATTAAACCGAAAGATAAGACATGCTAATATATATATATATATATATATATATACCTCTCTAGTGGCTCAAAATATCCACAGTTTCGCAGAACATAAACATGTGCGCGTCTATAGTCTTCCTCAGAAAGCCCGATTTCTTGCATTCTTCCACTTGTACGACCCACTTGAGTAAATATATCAGGAACATCGACATGATATATGGGGATTTCACCTTCAGTGAATCTGGTTAACCTGACCAAATTAATTGGTTTAGAAAAAATTATAATTAATTAATATACTACCATGTGTGTGTCTTACAAATGGCAAAGTGAACATGTGATAGCGCGTTTACCTTGATTTTGTTTTTATATTAGCAGCAAAGTAATGCTCTGAAAAATAAGCTATCTCCTCGTTGATATACGTATCAACAATCGATCCTGCCGCATATCTTTTGTTCTTTACTTTCTCTTTCAACTTTTTGAAATACCTTTAAAAAGGGTACATCCACCTATATTGCACCGGACCTCCTAATTCAGCTTCTTAGGGGAGATGTATAGGTAAATGCTCCATCATGTCGAAAAATGATGGTGGAAATATCTTTTCCAAGTTGCATATGATTAAAAATATATTTTCTTTGAGAATTTGGAGACGACTTTTTTTGTAAAGTTCTCGAGCATAAGTGGATGTACCCTTTTTAAAGGTATTTCAAAAAGTTGAAAGAGAAAGTAAAGAACAAAAGATATGCGGCAGGATCGATTGTTGATACGTATATCAACGAGGAGATAGCTTATTTTTCAGAGCATTACTTTGCTGCTAATATAAAAACAAAATCAAGGTAAACGCGCTATCACATGTTCACTTTGCCATTTGTAAGACACACACATGGTAGTATATTAATTAATTATAATTTTTTCTAAACCAATTAATTTGGTCAGGTTAACCAGATTCACTGAAGGTGAAATCCCCAACGGTCGATACAAGTATCGGGGAAGCAACGATCGACACATGCACACGCAACGGTCGATGCATACCTGATACGAACCGAGAATCCTTAAGTATCAGAATTGGGAATTATGACTTTGAAATTGCTGCTGTAGCAACCACTGATCGACCATGGTATGCAGATATAGCTAATTACCTTGCTGCTGAGACTGAACCAGATGATTTGAAGGGTTATGCAAAGAAAAAGTTCTTTAGGGAGCTTAGAAGATACTAATGGGATGAGCCTTATCTCTATAAGCACTGTTCAGATAGTCTTTACAGGAGATGCGTTGCTGAATCAGAAGTTCCAGACATCCTTTTCCACTGTCATGGATCAGATTATGCTGGACATTTTGCTACATTCAAGACTGTGTCTAAGGTTCTGCAAGCAGGTTTCTGGTGGCCTACAATGTTTAGAGACACTCATTCTTTCATCTCTCAATGTGATGCCTGTCAGAGGAGAGGGAAAATTAGTAAGAAGCATGAGATGCCTCAGAACTTCATTCTGGAAGTTGAGGTTTTCGATTGCTGGGGCATAGATTTCATGGGTCCTTTTCCCTCATCCTATGGGAATAAGTTCATCTTGGTTGATGTGGACTATGTGTCTAAGTGGGTTGGAGCAATAGCTAGTCCAACCAATGATTCTTCGGTGGTCACTAAGTTGTTTAAGACCATAATATTCCCCAGATTTGGAGTACCTCGTATAGTGATTAGTGATGGAGGATCTCATTTTGTCAATAAGGTCTTCGAGAAGCTGCTGAAGAAGCATGGAGTTCATCACCGAGTCGCTACTCCTTATCACCCTCAGACTAGTGGACAAGTCGAGGTTTCTAACAGGCAGATTAAAGAGATCCTTGAGAAGACAGTTGGAAAGACAAGGAAAGATTGGGCAGCAAAGTTGGATGATGCATTATGGGCTTACAGGACAGCATTCAAGACACCACTTGGGACCACTCCATTCCATCTGCTATATGGAAAAGCATGTCATCTGCCAGTAGAGCTTGAGCACAAAGCAGCATGGGCTGTAAAACAGATGAATTTTGATCTTAAATCTGCTGCATAAAGGAGATTAGTACAGCTTAATGAGTTGGATGAGATTAGACATTTTGCCTATGAGAACTCAAATCTGTACAAGGAGAGGACTAAGGCATATCATGACAAGAAGATTGTCTCTAGACAGTTTGAGCCTAATGATCAAGTACTTTTGTATAACTCTCGTTTGCATTTGTTTCCAGGTAAGCTGAAATCAAGGTGGTCTGGTCCTTTCATAATCAAAGAGGTGCGTCCATATGGAGCTGTCGTTCTAACTGGCAAGGAAGGTAATGAATTCATTGTGAATGGTCAGAGGGTGAAACATTATTGGGCTAAGGCCGAGATTCCAGAAGGTCAGATTCTGCCTCTGGATGATGCACCCTCTACCTAAATCAGTTGAAGCGTCAAGCTATTGACGTTAAACAAGCGCTGAGTGGGAGGCAACCCACTGTTTTCGTTTTTGCATTTTAATTTTAGTGTTTTTGTAGGATTTTACGTTTTGTTTCTGGTTTTGGTGAGTTTTTGTTTGCAGGTCTCGGGCGAATCGCAGTGCGTCGATCGACACATCACTGTGTCGATCGTCACAACACGATCGAAATCGCTTTGCAGCGATCGTTGCGATCCTGAGCAACGATCGATCATACACGAAAATCGCCTAGCAACGGTCTATGCACTTAGTGCAACGATCGATGCCTGAGCGACAGAGGTAAAACCCGACAGAACTCAACCATTCCTTAAACAAATTTTTCTTTCTTTTTGCCAATCCTTCGCTTGACACTACTGGGGACAGTGTGTCTTAAGTGTGGGGGAGGTTCTACTAACTTCTTTCTTTTGTTTTATTAGAGTCAGTTAAATTTTTCAAAATTTGTTTTATCGAGTCAAAACTTTTAAGTAGGAAACAATGATTTTTTGAGAAGATTAGCAGCACTTGCAGGAACTTAAGTAACCATTGGGATGAAACTGCAGATTATCTCTGACTATTAGAAAACTCAACTAAGGACACCCACATCGCTTCAGGTATCAGAGGATCCTTTTACTGACTTCACCTTAATACTGACTTAGATTTCTCACCTAAGGGCTTGGTATACTTTGTGTCGGATTCCCTTGTTAGTTCTGACACAGCCTGTAAACATGTCCTATTTAGTTCCCCTCTCCCCTTCCATAAAAGAAAAAAAGATAATAAACTGAGGATGAGTTAGTAACTCCGAAGTGGTCATGGGAATGGTAGCTACAACTTTCATATCCTGTGCATCCATGGAATGTGTCCAAAGTACACCCCTTAACGGGAAGAGCACTGATAAAAAAAAAAAATGATACCCAATGGGGAAAAATCAGAATGCTAAGGAAGGGAAAAGAGAAGAAAGGGACTAGAGAAAGATAGTATGGTGGTCTAGAGCTGATAAGGTAAGAGTCCATGTGCCTTTGATCGATACTCCTTAGGTGAGACCGCACTTAAATACTTGCAGAAGTCGGTAGGGTGAATTTGAATGCGTGAATGTGATTGTGGAGTTTACTTAGGACATTTGCTAAGTGTGGGGGAAGTATATGTTGGTCTTGATGTCTGCAGGTTGATTCTTTCATGTGGTTTGCTAAGGGGAATCTGAGTGTTGCTGCTTCTAAGATGAAAAGAGTTTCTGAAGAGTTTTCAAACCTCTTCACTACATTCTAGTTCTCTGTTTTGCTTGAGGGCAAGCAAAGGCTAAGTGTGGGGGAGTTGATATATCATGGTTTTTACCGGTTTTATGCCATGATATAATTGTGTTTTAGTGTTCTTTTGTGTTCTTTTAGAGTCTTTTACAGGTATAATCAGGTTTGGAGCAGAATTGGAGATATTGGAGCATTTTGGGATTTTTGGAGTGCTTGGCCGAGAGATTGAGCTCACTGTCCCATTTTGAGATCATGCATCGATTGACACACCTTTGGTGTCGATCGACACACTAGCGAGTTGGGCCGATTCGGCGGTTTAATAAAGAATCAAGATTTTGCACTTTGGCCCAGAAATTTCCAATATTTACAAAGAAGCCCCATCCGAGATTAAGCCTATATAATTAGGATTTTGGTGTTTATTTTAGATACGCTTTCATACTTAGAGCTAAGAGATTTTTAGAGCTTTTGGGGCTGATCTAATCCTGTGCTTCATCTATTTTGGAGAAGATTTCGAACCCCTTTATCTATTTAATATCTTATATGCAATCTATTAATTCTATGATTTCTGTTTCATTAATCATGTCTGAGTAGATCCATAGTTACACTACAAGAAATCTGGGTATTGATAGCAGACCGCGATAGCACGAATTCATAAACTGCTATTAAAAATAGCAAGCTGAGACACTAACTCTATTATAACATTCAATCAATGCTAAGCAAAAATTTTAAGGATTTTTACTAAGCGGGAAGATAAAAATCCCATGTAATACTTAGTCCGCCAAAAACTTAGTGAAAAATTCATTTTGACACCAAAATTAAAAGTTTTTGCTGAAATTGTGTGTAACTCTTTTTCACAAACTCATAACTCATTTCTTCTCTCTATCTGGTCGCCTTCTTTTCTTCTTTTGAAGCTTTTTTGTTCTTCAATGATCCTTTCGAGGGACATTTTCTCTACTGAGGCCAAACACTCTAACATGGTCTTCTCGCCGGCATCAATATACTCTGCGCTCACTTTGGCGGCTTCTGGTCCGGGCGACCCCTCAGTCGCGGATGAGATCCTCTCCTTCCTCAAGTCTTCCTCGATCGATGAGCTTAACGCCGTCTTCACCGAGATAGTTTCCGTCGTCTACGCTAGCGGCAGCGCGAACGGCTGCGGGCCAGAGATTTTGTCGGTCAATGGCGTCTGGATCGAGCAATCGCTCCCGATTGATCGTAAGTTCAAGGATCGATTGGTCTCTATACCTCTGAGACTCCTTCTGCCTCTTACATCATCCTTGATTTCTCCTTATCATGATTCTCATACTCCTTTGCTGCTCAGATCTCAAAATCCTAATTTCAATCGCCGATCCTCTTCTTCTACTACCTCGTGTTCTTCAGCTTTTCCATGGGCGAAGACAGCGATTCAGTTCCTATCCTCCTTGTATTCCCATGGTAATGTCTGATTTTCTCGGTGATTGTTCTTTGAGTTTATGTTCAACGTCATTGGATCAGAAAATTGTTTTGATCAATTTCGGATGTGATATTAGAAAGCAGGGATGTGATATTTGTTTTGAAAATTGGTGATTTGTGGTTTTCAAATGTCAGCCTTAAAATGGAACCAGAACAAAGTTCTGACAGCTACAAAGTTTGCAGTTTATCCATAGCTGTTAACTTCAGGACAGTTTATGAATGCTTGCAGGTGTCTTTAGGGTCTTCATTTTGTCTCTCTCGTTTTACTTCTACTTGTGGTTTATCGGAGATTGATGGTAAATGGATATTCTTTTCATGTTTCAGAGCTTCTTTAGAACGGCTTCAGGTAGACCAGCTCAGGATTGGGCAGCTTCACTGGTCAACCGCAAACTACGCGCCTCTACAAGAGCTTGTGCTTTGGGATGGTCTTGTGTCAATGTACGAGAAGGGTGCTTACAAAAATCCACTGAATCACGCAATCTCTCTAATGAACATTAAGCCCTTGGAAACTTGATGGTACTGGTTCCTCTTTCTCAGGGGCTAGTTCGAGCTGTTGGAGTTAGTAACTATGGACCTCAACAGCTTGTGAAGATTCATGTTAGGGTTTGGTTCAATTAGTTCTTTGGCAAGCTTTTTAGGAATTTTGTTTGTGACTTTGTGTATGTGCACTAGCTAGAAAATTTATTGCTTGGCTGTGAGTGTATATTGTGACTACTCTCTGAAAAGATTTTCTATCGGAGGTCTTTGGTTGTCGTTACAAGGGTGGTAGAAATATCCTTTGTTTTTCCATTTCCTCTATCTTCCTTTTTCGTGTAAGATGATGGGCTAGATAAATATTTTGAGATGTAGCTGACTGTATTGACTGTTACTAGATTATATTTGAACCTTTTCCTATTGTTTTGCAGGTCGAACTTCCATCGGCTAAGTTACATAAATTTTCTCACAACTATTTTGGAGAGGGCTGATGAAATCATTGCTATGGCATCTATCAGGTGCGTCTGTGGTATCTTGAACTTGATTACAAGAATTTATAAGTTTCTAGCCTTAAAATAGCGGCATAAGCCAACTATGTGGACCAAAGATTAGACAACCACTTGGTAATATTTTACCTGCACGGAAATTAGTTATAATGCAGTAGATATCTAATGATTACTCTAAAAGCTTAATAGATACAATCATTCATGCTGAATTCGTTAGCATCTTTTTCAGAATGCATAGTGGTATCAGTTGTCTCTTGTGATGATTTACTGAGCAATCAAATCTTTGTTTGTGCGTATCATATATACTAAGTTTTCTACTTCTCTAAACAAAATAGTATATTGTTTTGTAAACTGAGGGAGTTCTTAAGTTGGATAGAATGAACTAAATGCTAGCAGTTACTAATGTATGGTTTCCAGTGTTATTGAAAGAAGGCTTTACTTAATTCATGTTTTCTTATGGCCAAAGATTTGTTCTGATCACTGCGCAGGCCAACGACTCAGGCAGGGATGATGATGGAGAATAGGCGCAGCATCTGATCTCTTGAAGAAAACAGCATGGAACGACACAAGTCTGATCTTTCTCTCTACCAAGTCTGATTATCATACTCTCAAACTTCAAAATCAGAATTCCTTTTTGCCTATGGAGGAGACACATGATGGTGGCTCATAGTCGGTGATGGCTGTTTCTGTTTTTTCCAACTCTTGTGGTGGCTTGAATGCGTCATCTCATTACTTGGTGATTTGTATCATTTCTCTTCATTGATGAATAATTGTTTCTACTGTAAAGTTTAAGATCCTGGGAAATTTTTTAGAGTTTAATTTAGCTAAAGCACTAAAAAATTAGGCAAATTTTTTAAAAAGCAAATGCAAGTTTGTTTCTAATGTAAATATTTACAAACATATAAGATTAAATTGAGTCTAGAAACAAATCCTAAACTCTAAACACTTAACTCAATACCCTAAACATAACCCTAAACCCTAAACTTCTAATACCCTAATAATAAACATAAACATCATGTAATATACAAAAACAAATCAACACTTATAAAAATTCAAGTATAATTATTTTCTTCATCCTAAACTCTAAAACCTTAACTCTATACCCTAAACCCTAAACTTCTAAACCCCTACTAATAAACATAAGCATCATATAATATACAAAAACAAATCAACATTTGTAGAAAATTCATGTAGAATTATTTTATTCATCCTAAACTCTAAAACATTAACTCTATACCCTAAATACAATCCTAAACCCTAAACTTCTAAACTCTTAATAATAATGACATATAACATCATATAATATACAAAAACAAATCAACACTTATAAAAAAATCAAGTATAATTATTATTTTTTATCCTAAACTCTATTTGTACCCTAAATACAACCCTAAACCCTAAAGTTCTAAACCCTAAAGTTCTAAACTTATAGGGTTTAAGATCTGATATAAAAATATTGTAAGTATAAATATTTTAATTCATACCTAAATTTAAACACTAAACTTATATCCTAAACTTCAAATCCTAAATTTATACCCCAAACTAATGATATATATGCCTAAAATATACCTCCAAACACTAAGGATGATAAAATTATATACAATTTTTTTTTTTTTTACATAACTAGTTAGTTATACAAAATATGTCTTTTCCGACAAAAAAACCACATAATAAAATTTCAATTTCTAAAATATCAGAATTTCATTTTTAGTAGAAATTTACATAAATACAAAATTTTCTGAAAATTTATAGCCATAATTTCTGTTTTGATCGAAAATAGGCACAATATCTAAAAGTCTAAAATTTAGACTCCCGCTTAAATTTTTAGGGCTAAATATTTTTCCCTCTAATTAATTTTGACTACTAAATTTTAACCGCAAACCATTATCCTCCTACCCTCCTAGTTTGTTCCGCTGAAAACCCTAAGGCACTTTCATGTCTTCTTCCATCGATTTTTTTTCCCCATCTGGTCTCTTCTACTCTCTCTCTCTCTTTTGATTCAGTTATGCTGCTCTCACATCTTCTGCTCTTTCGATTCATGACGAGCTCCAGGGACTACAAAAATAATAGAAGGTTGATGAGGAGATTGGAAGAAGCCATTAACGGTCTGCGTTCAGGTTTTCGTTAATCCGAGATCAAAAGCTTGTTTACATGACCATCGTTCTCGATTACCTCACCGCCGAAGTAAGTTTCTCTCGATTTGGGAATGATATAGAATGTAGATTCTATAATATTTCTTCAAGATCTATATTCAAGCAGCACTCGTTCTGTTTTCACATTTATGCTCTTCTATTCGTCTTTTATCTACAATTGAAGCTGGACATTGAAATCATGTTCTTGGTCTTTGTAGTCAAGTGTGTTCTGACGAACAAGGAAGACAGTCGACGGCCGTAATTTTGTTTTGTTAGGTTTGTGTTGCCCTAATTTTATTCAGATTTTGTTGTAAAATTTCAGAAATCTTAAATGGGTTTTTTTAGTGATGGAGGAACGTGAATCTCGTTTCGAAGTTTCTAAGTTTGTAAAAAAAATGTGGTTGTGATGATAGGGTTAGCTAATTGTGATTTTGGTTATTGATTAGTCGACGATGGAGAAAACTTGACTAACCGATTATGATTCTGTTTTTGTGCAATTCAGACTAGTTTCATCATCTGAGAACTGTTGTTCCCATTGCTTTGTCAACATCTTTCTTAATGTTTAGTTAAAGCAAGTCTCAGTTTATTTGCTAATTGCGATGTGCCTTCGTGAAGTGTTTTGGTTTCTCTTGTCTTAGCTTTTTTGTTGATTAGTTGCTTACATTCGAACTCTCTGATGAAACTCTTGAGAAAGAGTATGTGATTTATTGCCTCGAAGGCTAATGCAATTTCAATTGTGTTTTGCAGATTGTCCATTGGACTTGACTTCATTTAACTTCACTCTTGTGGCTTCCGTGTGCTCGAACAAAACCGACAGAGCCAAATGCTGCCGCTACATGAACGCTTTCGTCGATGTATCTGTCTCTCGGGTTGACAATGCATCAGCCCTTGAACTCGCTAGCTGCTTCTTTAATGTGGCTGAGCTTAGCGTTGCTCCAGGTATACACATTCTTAGACTGTAGAGTCTTATCATTGTATGTTCATCATTGCAACATATTACTCTACGAGAACTTTGTTGCTAAGGTGTGTCTGCGTTCGTTATCACTTATCTTGCTCATTGACTTGTCTATTCGTTTCACCTCATAAGGAAATTGATTTTCGTTTTGGCTTCTACGTTGTAGGTGTGGGATATTCATACTCAAGACATGAGAGCACCATTTATGCTGTTTTTGTAGAAGGCTGGGCTAATGCAAGAGGATCAACAATGTTAGGAATATGTTAGAAATTTCTAGATATGTATCTTTTATTATGTTTGTGTAAAACATGTTTTAAGTTATCAATAAAAAAATCTAATTTTAAATTATATTGTTTTTATATAAATCTAATTGATTTTTAAATAATAATTCATAATCAGAATTCAAAATAATATTATATAATAAAATTTCAATAGTTTTTATGGCAAAAAATAAATGTGTTCATAAGATATACAATAGCCATAAAGATGAGCCATTAAAAAATATAATACAACAAAACAAAAATGCTAGTATAAAGTATAATACAACTCTAAAATACTGCCACTATAATATGTATTATTGCACGAATAATATGCTATATTAATCTATAAAATGGCGATAAACCAATGCTACTGGAAACTATACAATCACATCGAAATTAGTGCTATTGTAGACAAATATACGATAGCAGATCAAATTAGTGCTATCGTAGATGGCTGACCTAAGATGGCAGCGGCAAACATAGCGTTTATGGAAACGCTATCATAGACATATGATAGCGTTTTCGTGGTGCTATCAATACCCATATTTCTTGTAGTGTTAGGTTTAGGGTTTCTCATTAAGGATTTCATGACTTGCTAGACTTGTTTAATTCAGTTAAGGATTCACACGAATAGAATGTTCTTCGATCTAAATTGAGTTTAATGCTAGTTCTAACCTGATCAATTAGAATCTAGATCTTAGGTTGCTAAATACGACACGAGAGTGTGGTTTAGAATCTGAATTATTTAGGTTGAGCAATTAAACTTCTCGCAAAGGAATTTGGTTTAGTTTAATTGTGAACATATCGAACTTTAAATTAATGCTGGTTTAATCTGTTAGTAATTGCAAAGGAATTTGGATTACTGCACTTAGACTTAGAGAATTCTCGCAAAGAGATTTGGTTAATTCTATATCCGTGATTTGAGTTCTAGAACTGTGCTTAATTAGATCCTGACTGATTGATTTGTCTGCTTGTCTGATTTCCTGAGAACGCCCTAGACTTAGCGCCTTTAATTAACTGTTTTCACCACCAACAATCTGCTACTTGTTTACTTTCTTGCTTTTCTATTTAGTTTACTACAATTTGCTTTCTTCTTAGTTTAAATTCCTACGGTTCTTTATCTATCGAGACCAGAGTCTCTGTGGATTCGATACCCTATATACTACAATCACTTAACTGTGCACTTGCAGTAGAATAGGATTAAAACCTGACCCTATCACAAAGCTTTTGCGTTATTCAATCAAATCGATTCATTCATTCACTGTCTTGTGTAGAGATTGTTAACAGAGAGAGATTACAAGTATAGATTGGAGTTACGATAACTAAAATTTTTCATTGGTGCGGTGAGCTCAGTTCGAATCAAACGCGAAGTTGGCAAATCGGGGAGAATTGACGGCGAGTCCGGCGGAGCAACCAGAGATGACGATCGGCGGTGAAACTGGGCGGACGAGAGCTACAATGGTGTTGGACAAATATCCTATGAGTCTGAGAGGTTCGTGTGATTCTGAAGCTGCGGATGTCTCGGTTCGATCGAAAATCAAGTATCTCAATCAAAGCTATATGCATTTGATCAATCAGGCAGCTGAAAACAAACACAGTATGGCGGTAGTGAAGAATCAGCTGAAATCGATTGTTATGATGTTGGGAAAACAACAGATTCTTTCTGATTCCAAGGAATTTGCAGCATCGCAACATCCAAGACCCTTGAATCTTCCACATCAGGTACCGAGAACGTTCGCTTCGCTTTCTTCTTCGGCGTCGATGGTGAGGGAGATGACTACGTTTGATAATAGTGATGATTATCATAAAAATGGTTCGAGAGTTCATGATTATCACAAGAATTGTTCCCTGGAATATTCACAATCTCAGGTACGATCAACTAACTGGGAACAAAACCGGAGCAAAAATTAGTTAGGTTATCGATCTGATAAGATTCATGTTACAAATCATGAAACTGAGCTGCCGACGTTTGACGGAGAAAATGTGAAAGAGTGGATTGTTAAAGCTGATAGATTCTTTTGCCTATTTGATGAGGAGGCTAGATTAGCCCTCGTATTTCTCTCTTTGGCCGGAGCTGCGCGTAGATGGTTCGCTTGGGCGATACGCAGAAACAAATTCAAAGATTGGGCTGAGTTTAAGCAACAACTGTTGGATCGGTTTGTTCCTGTTACAGGTTGTTTTGCGGTAATGGTGAACCTCAAAGATGAATCGATTTCAGGCAGGGAAGTTCTTCATGAGACAGACTTGGATTTGTCTAATTCATTGATAGCGCAAGCATCACAGAAAAAACCTCAGAAAACTGTGAGTTCATGCTTGGACAGTGTTGAATCATCTCAGCTTTGTGAGGCAATGATAAGGGTGCATGAAACCAATTCATCAACTATGGAAGCTATGGATGAGAAATCTGTGGGTACAGAGTTTCTAATGCAGACATGTTGTGCTAAAGTTCTTGTTTCATGTTTGGAAAGAAATGTGACTGCAGTTGCCGAAGGAATTGTTCTGAAAACAGAATCAGTTGATGCGAATGCTCATGAGAATGATCTGGTCCAACAAGTAGAATCACAAACTGAGGCAGAAGTTTGTGTGAACTTTGGTGGCGATCCTGGCCATTGTTGCTCTGCGTCAGATATAATACTCAAGAAAGACTCTTTTTCTGCGGTAGATCATGAGGCAGAGGTAGTTCTTCAGAAAAACACATTGCTTGTGTTTGATTTGGGAGGAGAAACAGAATCAACTGGTAACTTGGAGAGGGATGATGATTCTCTGGAGCATGAGTTGCAGCTCACAACAGTGTCAAATTTGAAAACAAGTTGTCCTTTACAACTGCAGAAAACTGAGCAGTCAGGTTTTGAAGACCATTTTGATGCATATCAGCTTGCAATTTTTGATGAATATTATGAGCATTAAAAAGATAAGAATGATGCAAATAATGCTCAAAGGTATCTTCTCCAGGGGCAACGATTTGCTGGTCTTGTCTTGGTGATTTCAGAACATCATTTTTTTGATCCACAAAAGAAGTTTTCCAAGTCATGGCCTTTTAAATACAAATCGGGAATGCTGCAACGACTTAGAAACCATCATGAACAACTGAAAATCTTGGACAGACGTATACTACGATACGTAAATTCACACTTCATTTCACTAATGAGTGTGGCAGTGGCTAAACGGTGGTATCACAGGAACATGAGCCATTGTTTTACGGGCATGAAACTACTTGTTCAGCGTGATACAATTTCCAACATATTGCACAAATGGAGATCTAAGTCTGTGCCTTTGGTGAATATTGCAGAACCGCCAGTTAATATGGCCAGAGAATGGGAGTGTGCAACAGCTTTACACATACGAGATGCATCAGCTTTCACGCCACTACTCATTTCGATGGTTTTATATCACCAGATTAGCTCACTTTCCCTTGATCGGGAACAGAGTGAAGTCATTTGGCAGAGGTTTTGTTTTGAGTTACAACCTCTTAGGTCTTCTCAGAAGAGTTTTCCAGTGATATTACTCAGCAAAAGCTTGGGGTCAAGCTTGTTTTCAAGGGAGGAAGTATATCACAGACTATTTGATTATAGAAAGCAGAGAGATAGGACAAAACTGAAGCGGCATGAACACACTACAAGGGCTCATTCCAATTTTGGCAAGCAACAAAGAGTGCGATGGCAATTGTTTCACAAACAAAGTCGAGTCCATTTTGTTATTTCAGTCTCAGCTTTTCAGACGTTCTCACATACAACTTCACAGTCGGATGTCTTAGCTCAACATGGTGCAGAGAATGATATGTGGTTGGTCCTACAAAACGGGGTCATTGAGGAGATGTTGAACATGGTGACCAGAGTCTTTGGCCTGTGTTATTTGTTGGGTATAAAGCCTGGGAGGACAGAGTTCGATGCAAGTTCTGGAATCTTATATGTGTTTGAGATTATACAAGACCATACAATTCAAAAATGTGTAAAGGTGAATACTTGGCTGTTGCAACACAGTTTGGTAATTCTGCAGTTGATGAGAGACAGAATGTTTCATTGAGGATGGAGAAGGGTGCAACAATGGAGGAAATCAAAGTTTCAGAAGTCTAGGAAGTTCAAATACAAAATCAGAAATGTGCATTCGATACATTGTTTTTGGTCATACAGAAAAGTGAAGACAACAGTTTCTTATCGTACAATTGAGGGCAAGCTTGTTTTTGTTGGAGGGAGTATTGATAGACATTGTCTATCAAGCTGTGATGACGTGGAAGAGTCTGTTGAAACCGTTGACCAGTCTTTGGAGATGAGACTCCAACTCAGCAGAAATGAGGCTATTGATGGAGACTAAAGAAGAAAGAGCGTGGAATCAGTATAAATAGGGGAGATGAAGAATATAGTCTTTATGCTTTGTTGTATTTGATTTTGGACGTTATGAGTCTGAGTCTTACGATCGTTATGAGATCGGTGTTGCTACTGTAATCGACATGAGATTATAGTGGTATTCACGCTACAAATCTTTTGCGTTATTCAATCAAATCGATTCATTCATTCACTGTCTTGTGTAGAGATTGTTAACAGAGAGAGATTACAAGTATAGATTGGAGTTACGATAGCTAAAATCTATCAACTTGTGTCCATGTTGTTGAGAATGCAGAAACTGAAGTTTGTGATCGTAATCTTAGGTGAAGAAGGATTCTTAGTTATTCAAAGAGCTTCAACATGTAATAAACTTATAAACCTGAGACCTCATGTCACTCACTAGAAACCTTTTTAAGTTTCATTTCATTATCCTCTGTCTCTGTCCACTTCAACAGAAGCATCATAATCCAAAGAGACAGACATTGAGAGTTTGGTGGAGACGCTGAAGCATAGAGTAGACTCAACTGCATCATTTCCAACAATTGTCTCATCGGTAACCAAACGTTCTATCTCCTAAAATTTCTCACCCAATTGAAAACAATCCAACTTTTCCACACATATTCTTGCAGAAGACAATAAAGCTGAATGCCAGCGGTATAAGAACACTGAGTAGAAGATTGTTTCTCGAAACAGCAGAGAAAATTCCTCCAAAAGAGCTCGGAAACACCACCGGTGCAGATAACACATAGGAGCTGTTCTTTGTGGTAAAATATTTGCAAAGCTACTTATACACTAACTGAGAAATCAGAATCCAAAACCCAATTATTATATATCTACTGATCTATCTACACATCAACAAGCAACACAGGCATGGGAAAGAAAAAATTGAAACATACAAAGCAGTAGAAGATCCGAAGAGGCAACCACATCCCCGCGGGTGTGCGGGGTGGTACAATCTCTAATAACTATCAATATAATGGTCATTTTGTTTTTAACTACATATGGTAGCATATATTTTTTTCTGGGAGTTAGTCTGGTAATATTTAAATGAATTAGTGTCCACCTAACTTTCTCTTATTTATTATTTATTACTAGGTGATCGACCTGCACGCATGTGTGGATATTATTCTGTTTGTTAGTTAATTCATGTCTATTTTTTGCTTATTATCAAGACAAACGTGATATAAGTTTTTTCTGGACGAAATAGTATAAGATTTAATTCATAATTTTATATGCACATAAGAAATTGTTACATTCAGATGCATAAAATAATAATTATATACACATACGAATAATAATTATAATATTGTATGTATTGAAAATTCACAGCCGTAGATAAACAATCATAAATTTTTGGACTTATTTTTGGTTTCATATTTGTATATTAAGAATTTTATGGGGTCATTTAAGGCGTCTCTTCTTCCACCAATGAATGTCCTCAGCGTGATTGGAACATCGTGTCACTTTAAATAGGGATCGGTAACCGTCACTTCGATAACCGTCCTTTATTCCCCTAAAAATATAGCCTCTCATTTCATCATTCTTCCTCATCCTCACTTCTTCCCTCCCTTTGCTTCTACCAAAGCTTCGATTCATTTTCTCTCTTTTATCTTCATTTCTTCCTTAAACATGCTCACATGTTCTTTGTTTTTCTTGTTTTCGGATTTGTGTCGGCCTCCGGAGTCATGCATGACCGATCTCGTCGATGAACTTATACTCTTTTTGCTAAGGGGTAAGTCGTCGATACATGGATTTGTGCCGATGGTTGCTTTCGTTTGTCGCCCTTCCCAACTTAAGGGCGGCGCTTAGATCCTTCATTTGGATCGATCCGATGCGTCTTTAATTTCAGTAACATGCTCTGGTCTGCTATTTCCAGGATCAGTTGCTTTCCGCGTAAGTTACTTCCTTCTTTTTATTTTTGTTTCGGATGTTTTTGTTATCTATAACCTTGATAATTATTTTTTTTTGCAGAGAAACTGATTGTACATCGGAGTGGACCCGTCCCAGAAGACGTGGAACATATTGCTCTTTTGAGCAAGCTGTTCAGCGGAGCTCGGTTGGTGGCGAGATGGCCGTTTTGGAATGGTTAGGCCGGCGCTTCAGAATTCTTTTTACCCCAAGAAGATCCTCCGCCCGGTCATGATTTCATCACAGTTCCCATTTGTGCAGCTGACTATCAGGGATGAGCCTTGCGAGTGACGGACGACGAAATTGTCTTCCAAGAAAGGTAACTCGGCAACGAGATGACTGTTTGAGATCGATTCCTTTGGCAACAACCTTTCATCAGACATTTAGATCTCGAGTATTAAGCCGGAAAATTTAGAGAAAATCGCAAACGTTTGTTAGTTCACCTCACATCATTCACAAAAACTCGAGATAGCCGAACTTCTTCTTTCATGCGACTAAGAATAAAACAGAATAAAAAAGCAAAACATAAAAATATATTTTACATCGAAAAGAAGAAGAAAGTAATCGAAATGATAACAGATCATTTGATAAAACTTTTAATGATCCGGAAAATACTGCCATCGCCTAAAAAAATATAGAGAAAACCTCTTGAAAAATGGAAGATTCAAACGATTATGTTTTTACGCCACCAAACTCATCTTATATATGATTTCATTGGAGACTAACAGAAGATTGGTATATGCCATAAAATATTTTTTTATTATAATCGAACTAATAAGATATTCAATAAAATATTGTGATATATTTTAGGATAGTGAATTAATGAAATTATTAAAAATCGAGGTAATAACATTGACCGTAAATAAGTCCAACTTCAAACCCTTTTATTTATTTTTAGGTCATTCATGTCATCATTTCATGTTACTATTATTCTCCTCTAGCTCACTCTCGTGATAACACTCGCCTAAAATTTCTTCTCATATAAATTTATATGTATAGATTATTAGTATCATTGTTATTATTTTGTTGATGTGTGTTTTCCACACAATAAAAAAAGAAAAGAAAAAAAGGAAATTGAATTTGGTTATCGTAACTGCTTCCTCTCTATGTGCGACTGTGTGCGCGATATACAGTAACCAAGACAACCTTTCGTTTTCATTATTGTTTCTGGTCGGCTTCGGCCACTATCATTTTCGTTCTGTTTTAATCGATTCTATATATTCTCTTTTAATTTCTGCAAGTTTTTAAGGTTATGATTTACGGTTGTGATCGTGTTCATTCGGCGGTGATTTATAATTCGTTTACATCAGTTTCATGTGGTATTCTTATACTCATGATGATATCTGATTGGTTAGTACTCCCATTTCAAAGAAGTAATGGCGATGGTGTTTTCTTCTTGATCAAAGCCATGGCTATGGAGAATTCACAGAAGGAACAATGTCAACGAATCAAATTCTCTTCCCTCAACCACCGTATCTCACCGACTCTAGCCATCTCTTCACTAGTGATGCTTGGTTTACATCATAAGTGGTTTTTGTCCTTGGAGTTACAACGCCATATTCCAACTTCGTTAATGTCCGGCGTGGTTAGTATGATAATTTTCTCTAAGGTTTGGTCAATACTAATAGCCTATATTAGTATTGTGTTTGTTCTCGACTTTTATTATTATCGTATGATGATGGTCCGAAGATCACAACAAATTCTTTCGAATTTGTTTTGTCAACGAAGACCACCCCATAAACCACCATAGATTTCTTTTGTTGAAGAAGGATCGAAGATGGTTAGGATGATAAAATCGCAGATATTTGGAGCGATTAGTGGAAAACTACTTATCAAGCAATTCAATCTTTATACGTTAACAAGATACAAAGACTTGCACAACAACATCAAAATTATATCTACTCATTAAAGTCATGCCAAAGGCATTTTGGAATCTCATCTATACGATGTTAGCCAGTTTCAAGTATGTGAAGAAGGGACACAACAAATTTTATATGTTAGCCTATTAGCCTTTCGATAAAAAAACATGATTACTCTCCAATTTTTAATATATTTGTTTCAACGGTTGTAATTACATGGTTTATGTATCTTGTAAAAAATTTTAATATCAATATATTGATTTGTCGGGGAAAAAAAAAAAACAGTCTCCGTTAGGATTACGAACCCACGAACTAGACCCCCGGATAAAAACAAGTTAGGAGGAGTCGAGGAGAGGCTATTTAAAAAAAAAAAAAAAACAAAATGTGGTGAAAAAGCCAAGTTTAAACCCTAATTCCCAAATCGAAAGCGATCTCGAGCATCCCAAATCCGTCTCTCAACTTCTGTTTCCCCTTCGATTCGAGCAAGCTCAAAAGGCGTTTCGCTTTGCCTCTAGCTTGTTTCTCGCCATGTCTTGGTGCACGATCGAGTCGGATCCTGGTACGTCTTGGTCTCCTCCTCATAGTGCTTTTATCTTCACTTTCCATTGATAATTATCGCTGAATAATTGCATTTGGGTTTGTGCTCAAACTGATTCTCACTTCATTGAGTGGTTTACTTGAACTTGAATTCGATTCTTTAGATGTTAAAAATCTAGTTTTATTTACTGTATATCTTGTTTGTTTGATGAAAAGATTTGCAATTTATGTTGTTAGATGTGGGAATATCTGAATGGGTCTCTTGTGTGGGTTTGGTACTGTATTAAACGTGCAAGATTTATTGACGTATTGTTTCAAGGGTTTAAGGTTATTTTAGCTGGTTCTATGTATATAAAGAGTTCAGTGTTAGGCTTTTGAGATTAAAGAGACAGATAGTAACATATAAATGATTCATATCCGGCTTGAATAATATTTGAGTTTATTTAGCAAACAAGTGTTGGTATTTGGTATATGCATACGTTGAAAGGTTCTGCACGCTGTTAACTGTCTTTTGGTTTTTATTTATTGATATTCTGCAGTGGAGTCTTTGTGTTTTGCTTATATATATGTTACGCAACAGGTGTGTTTACAGAGCTTATTCAACAAATGCAAGTCAAAGGCGTGCAGGTAATATACTCTTTATAGTGCATCTGTTTTTGTTTTCAATTGTTGGGGTATAGAGGGGTGCATATTCTGGCATGGTCAAGAGATTGTTATTCATGATGTGTGGGAACAATAAGGCATGAGAGAATGGTTTGCCTTATCAAGTCTTATCCATCTCTTAAAAATCTCAGGAATGGGCAAATGTAATGACTGCTGACAAACAGACATGATATTGTTTTTACTTGCTATGAGATGTGTAATGTTACCTTGTGAATTAATTCTCTGTGTGATTTAATGTCTCTTCTGTCATTTGCCTATATATGTACTTGTTCCTTTTGGATATCCAAATGCATCCTCAACAGATGAAGTTGGCCATTGCAACGATTTCTTGTGTTAGCTTTTACCACATGATTTGGATTATTCCAATCCATTTTTATTTTTGCTCTTATTCTGTAGGTTGAAGAATTGTATTCCCTGGATATTGATTCTCTCAATAACCTCAGGTGAGTAGTTACGTCATAAAATTATATTGTCCCTCGATGTTTTTGAACTTGGTTGTCAAGTTAGATTTTTTACTTGTATCTCATATCTCTGTCCTTATTTAATGTATGTTTGTCAACCATGTGGCTACCTTGTAGACCTGTATACGGTTTGATCTTTCTTTTCAAATGGCAAGCTGGGGTAAAAGATGATCGTCCAACAATCCAAGATCCAGTTTCTAACCTGTTTTTTGCAAACCAGGTTAGTATTGATAACAAATTCATAAGTTTTTTTTTATTAAACTTAATCTCTAACGTTCTATACTTATAGGTCATTAACAATGCTTGTGCAACCCAAGCGATCCTGTCTATCCTCTTGAACTCTCCAGAAGTTGACATTGGTCCTGAACTGTCGACGCTGAAAGAATTCACCAAGAACTTTCCATCTGACCTTAAGGGTTTGGCTATCAATAACAGTGTAGCGATAAGGACTGCTCACAACAGTTTTGCAAGGCCTGAACCATTTGTCCCAGAGGAACAGAAAGCTGCTACAAAAGACGATGATGTCTACCATTTCATTAGCTACATACCTGTGGATGGAGTCTTGTACGAGCTTGATGGGCTCAAGGAAGGACCTATCAGTCTTGGTCCATGCCCTGGGGACCAAAGTGGTATCGAATGGCTGCAATTGGTTCAACCGGTGATCCAAGAACGGATTGAGAGGTACTCACAGAGCGAGATTAGGTTCAATCTTCTGGCTGTCATTAAAAACAGGAAGGATATGTACATGGCGGAACTCAAGGAGCTTCAAAGGCAGAAGGAACAAGTATCGCAGGAGTTGGGTGGTGCAGAAGCACTTGAGGTGAATAGTGGGATCGAGGCTGTGAGTGATAAGATTGTAATGGAGGAAGAGAAGTTCATGAAATGGAGAAGGGAGAACATTAGGAGGAAGCACAACTACATTCCCTTTTTGTTCAACTTCCTCAAACTTCTTGCAGAGAAGAAACAGTTGAAACCTCTGATCGACAAAGCCAAGAAACAGAAAACCGAAAGCTCCACTTAAGAAACTAGAACTTGTTTGCGTCTCATCAAAAGCATTTGATACACTCTCGTCGTGAAATCTTTTGTATTTTGATTTTATCACACGAAATAGATTCTCTAGAATCCTCAATGGTTTTGTTGGTTCAATCCCTAAAACATTCTTTCCCCTCTATCTTCTTCTCCCTCTCATTCTGCGTCGATTCCCCCTCCTTTCTGTCACGTTCGGGATGAGTATCAATAGCTGTCATCAAAGTGTACAATCTGTGAGAAGTGGAGGATTCTCACAGAAAACCGTTTGGCAAACTCGGGAAATAGAACTCTGAAGAAGCGCTCTAAAGCAGGTGCAATGAGTACGGATAATCGAACAAAAGAGCAATTTGCAAATCCATTGATTTTGAGTAAAATACTTGATTCTTTTTTTAACATTGTTTATTAATCTGATTTGGAGCAAATTACATCATAGAAGAAGTTCTCAAAATGGAGAACAATGAGAAGCTAATAGTCTTTCCACAAGGAAACCAATTGATAATGATCCACTAGCAATACCATGCCGATCTTTTTCCGAAATAAGATAAAAATTAGACGTTTCCAATCCTACACTAGCACGCAGACTTCTACTTTTAATACCTTTTGATAATTCTCATAATAAGGATATATATTCTTCTTCAATTGCTTTGTCAAATTTTTTCGGAAAGAGCTTCTCTGAAACTACCGTTGAACAAACTTGAACATCAACAAACAAATCAGATTGATAGTTAGGAATGACAACTTCAAAAATCCAAGCTTGAGAAAGAGAGGACTGCGACCAGTGCCGCAAATAATCTTGTAAAAACCTAAAAACCACCGGCTTCTCGAAGACGAATGTGATTCCACCGCAAAGACAAATCTGGAAATCTCTAGACCGAAGAACATTACACAGAAAACGTGAGAAGGGCATTGATGGATAGGAAGAGCTTACTGCTACAGGCCGACGGAGGCTAGAACAGATCCGGTGACCACTGAACCAACCACAACACTCGAGACCGCCAAACCCATCATCAAACCACGACAAAACCCAAAACCGTCGAGGAGTGCATCCTTGCTCATAAATCCAGAACCGTCCCAAACGATGGAACATGAGATATCTCTCGTTGAAGCCAATTTAATTTCACCGCAGGAGAACATGGGAGCTACGCCACCAGAAAAAAATGATGACATGCTCGAAATCGAGAAAAACAAAGGTAAAAACGAAATTAAAAGCAGAAGTGGCGAACCACCACACAAAGCGCCGACGAGAATCACAGACGCCGGCGGTGATCCGCCGCAGAAGAGGGATCTGGGAAAAGGGGGCTAGGTTAAGGGGGCTAAGGTTTTTTCGCCGCTATAAAATACCTTCGAATGAATTCATATTCTGAAAATGATCAAGTACTTGATTCTGAAAATGGTTTTAGTGAATATCCGATAGCCGATAATGAGATGGTGAAAGAAGAGGAGCAACAATAAAATGACTAAGCAGAGAGGTTACAAAAAAACATAAGGGTGGAGACGGTGTGGAAAGCATTTTCTCGAAACAAAGTTGGACGTAAGGTAGATAGTAGAGTGGAGGAAACACTAATTACTACACAATCTAATTACTCATGAGAAGAATAAAAAAAAGAGTAAAGAAGAGGAGGAAACATAGGAAGTGGAGGAAGGTGAGATTAAAGAAGTTCAGGGGAGAGAAGAAGAAGATCAGATAGTTGAAAGGAAAACTAAGTTGGTTGCACAAGATGAATTGAGAACACGAATCTCGCTACATCGTGCCTCTAAGCCTACTAAGTTCTCGTTAGATACTCAAACTCAAATATTCAAGAATGCTTTTCCTAGTGCTCTCGGAAAAAAGAAAACCACACGCAAAATATAGATGTCAGGTTTCTTTTGGAATGTGCGCACACTAAACAAACATCAAAACATTCCATAGTTCGGAAGTGGGTACTAAATGGTTCTCTGCAGTTTGGGTGTCTATTGGAGACTCAGGTGAAGGAAAATAAAGCTCCAAATTTTTTTTTTATCTATTTTTAAAGGTTGGTCGTTCTTTTCAAACTATGAAGAAGATCATTTAAGTCCATCTAGGTGGTTTGGAGAGATGGTGCTCGACTTACTTCGGTGTTTAAAAGTGGTCAAATGATCATTGTCTCAATTCAGTTAGAAGGAAATAGGATGACTTATTCTGTTCATACCAACCGCAGAGCATGGAGAAGGCACCAATAAGCTGACCCAGAGCCCCGAATAAAACCAACCCGAGCGCACCAGGGATGTATGTGCAATTCTTGGAGAATATCTACCCAACCAGGAGGAGTTAAGCCACAAGCCAACATATTCCAGAATCTAAACTCATCAAGGAGTCGCAGAGAAGTGGAATTGGTTCAAAAGCTTTTCACATGAACAAGATATTCAAGTTACAACTCAATAGATTTTCAAGGAACCTTCTAGAGATCAACTGCCACTTATTGAAGAATTCATATCAGACCAGGATGAACCAAGTTGTAAACAAACTTGTTCTGAAAAATCAACCCATCAGAGGCCCACACCAAATTAGAATGACCACAAAATTCATTATGATTTAAAAGTATTCAACTTCTAAACCAATAGATACTTGGCTTGCCTTATTTGGAAGTTCACTGGTTTAATCACTTGCAAACCAGGCTTTGGCGACCATGAGAAATATTAAACCATTCAAGAGAGACAATAAACCATCAAGAAGAGTTGGATAATATCTTCCCATGCACCAACAACCACATGATCAGGATAATCCTCATACTTATATACTTTCCTTATACGGATGTGTCACACTTGGAGCCAATAACTCTCCAACAGTTTTATTTCCTGAAGTTTGGCCAAAAATTGAATATCTTTCACATAAACCAGAATATACCTAGAAACTATACATTCGCCTCAAAGTTGTCATGACTCAAGCAATTATCAGCCTTCCTTATTTGGCTGAGATCACCCACCAATGGCCAAACGGCTCTATTTCTTATTGCATTCGATTTGTTTCTTCCTTTGAAGTTATTGACAGTTATCAAACCTTGTAGGATCTCTCTATATAAATCTGAGTAGATAATTTATATGATCACCCTTTCAATCAAGTTAATACCGAAAATTATTTTGTTTCAAAGAGAGTTTCTTTGTCTTTAGATTATTAAGTGTGAGATTCACTTGTGTATCTATAGATTCTTTGATTAAGGATTATTTGTGTAATTCAAACAACTCTAAGTTCTGCCAAATATTGAGAGAGCCAATCATCCCACCAGATTGAGAGAGTCAATCATCTATCTTCACCACCATCTCTATCACCTTTAACTTCTGCAAGCAGTTGGCTTAGGAATCTCCCGATCATCAAGTGATCTTGTCTTGGAGTTATCTCTGTGCCTAAATCATCTGGTATCAAAGCTTCAAAAGCTTATAACCATCAGGTTTTATCTCTTCAACCTTTATCTTTTGCTTTCATTTAGTTCAAATCAAAAACCCATAACTTTTTTAATTATGTTATGTTTGCATAAGTTCTTAGTTTTGTCATTCATAAAACCAGAAAACCATAAAATAGGTTATTGATTTGTTTAACATCTTGTTTCCATCTAGTTTTTCATTTGTTTGCATCTAGTTTTCCATTTGTTTGCATTTCTATTAAGAGAACCCATAAAAATTGTCATTGCATTCTTGTTGTTCTTATTTTTTTTTTTAAAGTGTGATGAGAGTGATGAGGACATCAACCCATTATTGACCCGGCAGACTAGAGGATGGCTCGCCAAGCCGGTACATGCCTTCGGAGAGAAGCAGCTTTATCATACCAGGGATATAGGTGCACATTTTGGACCGTATCTACCTAACCATCAGGAGTTAAGCTACAAATCGACCTGTTATGGAAACCTGACTCACCAAGGAATCTGCACGAACTGGAATCACATCAATACCATTTTCTATGAAGAAGTTATGCTTGTTTCAAGACAGGTGATTTGCAGGGAACTCGCTAAAGACCGACTTGCAAATTTTGGAATGCTCAGAACGAACCAGGACGAATCAAGGAGTAAAGGAACTTGTTATGAATTTTTGATTCATAAGGTAATGCATGATAATTGGAATCACACCAATACCATCTCGGACAAAGAAGATATGCAAGATCAAACCCGAAGGTTGCTGGACCTGCCTTATTTGGAAGCTCACGAATTTAGTGATCTCCAGAACTATGTTTGGCGACCAGGAACACGTGCAACATCTCCTTGGACTGAGGTTTATACTCTTTTTCCCTTAAGTGTGGTTTTATCCCAATTGGGTTTTCCCACTAAGGTTTTTAATGAGGTAAACCAAAGCCCGATACAAGAGAAGGAGATGTTGGGAATGTCCTGAAATCTACCGTACTATCTCTAGAAAGTATGATAAGTGTCGAGATCAGACATAAGTCATAAATACTGGGTGATCATGATGGCTTGCTAGAGTCCGCTCTTGATCTATAAGTTTAAGACTTATTACCAGTATTGTATGATCCCAAAGGGTCACACACCATAGCTAACGGGAAAGTTAAATGGAATTAATACGGTAAGATGCAATGGCATTTACTGTATTGGATCAGAGTTTTGGGCCAGACAAATACAGGTTTTTGTCTGATTTGTATTTTGGGCCCAAAAGGTTAATGAGCCATTGGTCTAATGACTTGGGCCCATTAATGAGATATAAGAGAATCAGAAAGCCCTAAAGGAATTAATGCTCCTGCGATTTTTCTTCTTTGGCGTGACTTCTCTCTTTCTAAAACCTCTCTCTGATTCTTCCAACTCTTTGGTCTAGCAGCCGTCCCGTGCTTGTAAGAGTGTGGATACTCGAGGAGGAGCCGATTCTCATCAGTTCTAATCTGATCTCGTCATTACCCCAAATTCCGCTGCAAAGGTAATGTCCAGGTTTGTTTTATGATTCGTTTTGCAAAAACCTAGATCTGTTTAAGGATTTGTGTTAGGTTGTAATACGAGAATTAAACCTTGAAAACACCCACAATTTCAGTGGTATCAGAGCCAGGTTTTAGGTTTCTTGTAATTTGGATCATAGGGCTGTTTAATTGTTTAGAGAATCAATTATGTTAAGATTGATGATTAAACTAATTAAAAACCCTAATCGAATCTGAAAGCCACGGCTGATCTTGTTTGATAATCATGCGATCGATAATTGTATTATCGTTGATCGTGCGTGCGTGTGCCGAGGATTGAATGAGATTCAAAGTCGTGTGTTGATAATTGATAATTGAATGAGATTCAAAGTCGTAGCTATTTTGTTGCAAAAGTGTTGCGATAATGGCCACGTGATGCTGTATTATTAATTGAATGCGCCGCTTGATAACTAAACCCTAAGTCGCGTATTATTAATTGAATGGCCAATGTTGCGTTCGTTGCTATTTCGTTGCATAACTAACCGTATGCAATGACGATGCAAATTCGTTGCTAAATTGTTGCAACGATCGCATATGCCGAGATCGATCGTGTATGGTCGTGAGGTTGACAAGCGATCGTGTGCCGTGTAACCGAGCCGACAGTGATCAATGCGATGATCGATCTTGCGATCGTGAGCATGCGCGTGTTGCACAAAGTTGGATCATGGGCCTCGGTTGGATCATGGGCCACAATTGCGTTAATGGGCCGAGTTGGATCTAGAATCCGATTGTTTGGCCCATTAAAATTTTACGTCCCGCGAATAGTCAATCGGTTAAACCGAGCTTCGCGGTTCGTTGCCCAAAACCACACCGATTTAACCGGTCCATTTAATTGGCGGTTAATTGTGTGATTAAAGTCTTAAACCGTAAGTTAAATCAAATTGGCTAAAACACTAGGTGTTTCTTCCCGGTTTTGGATTTAACTGAACCGATCCAATTTAATTGGTGGTTCAAGCGGTTAACCCAAATCGCGGTTTGCTGGAAATAATTTAATACTTGGTATTATTTAATTTCTGGTTAAACCGGATTTAAATTCATAAAATTGAATTTTAACCTAAACCGAAGGCTGGTCTAAGTTTGATTTGGTTGGACCAAATAATTTAGAGCTGGTCTGGTTTAGTAAATAACCGATGGTTTTGATAGTTAATTTGGTCTTGGACCAGAATTAATAAACCGGATCGGTTATGTCAAATTATTGGGCCAGCTGGAATTCTATGGTCTTGGGCCAAGAATTGGGCCTATAATTTGTGACCCAACCCAAAATATTTAATGAAATATTTAAATTAGAAATTTCTATTTTTAGTAAGTTACTAAATTTAGAAAGTTTCTAAAATAAGAAAGTTTCCCAAAATAGTAATCTTCTATTTTTGGAAATAAAACTTAAAAATCCTTAAAAGCAATATCAAGCTTGGATGTCTTTCCAATCTTGTCAGCTACTTAACGCTTATTTGATTACAGATATGGCTTACAGTGTGAGGTGTCTGTTTTCGCGTAAGTAAAGTAGTATATAGTCACTAATTTCATTGGGAGTCCCAGATTTTAGTGATTGTTTGGCTGTAAGAGATTGGTTTCCTTGACTGGGCCATCGGGAGTCCCGGGCCTTGAGACATCTGGTGAATTTGGGCCTCAGGTCCAATTCACAACCGAGAGTTATTGGTTATAACTAGCTGTGTGTATGCTTACCAAGTAAAGCTAATTCTGGGTGACGGCCAGTGGCCCACTTTGGATTTAGCTAAACATGGGTCTCGGAATCATTGTATTCTTATGAGGTTGAACAAAGAAATTTTGAATACAATGCGAGTTTTCTTATAAGTTGTTAAGATTACTCTTTTATGAACCAAATAACTAAAACTCTATTTATCTCTAAATTTCAGCTATGACAAGCACAAACAATCAAAACACTTTCTCGATCCGGTATGTCCTTGAAATGGACAAACTGAACGGATCAAATTTCTTGACTTGGTCGCGGAACCTGAGACTAGTTCTCAGGCAGGAGAGAAAGGACTATGTCCTTGAGAAAGCTCTCCCCGTGAGGATCGGATCCAAAGCCAGTCATGCAGTATATAATGCTTGGAATAAGCATTATAATGATGCGGTAGATGTGCGTGGTCTGATATTGGCTACCATGGACTCAGATTTGCGGAAGCAATATGAGAACATGGAGTCGCCAATAGAGATGATTAGCAGCCTGAAATTGAAATTTCAGGAGCAGGTAAGAGTGGAGAGATACCAGTTGGTTAAATCTCTCACTAGCTGCAAGCTACCAAATGATCATCCAGTAAGTCCTCATGTCAGTAAAATGATGGGTTACATTGATAACCTGAGGAAACTGGATTATCCAGTTAGCCAGGAATTGGCAACTGAGATCATTCTGCAGTCACTGCCGTCAAGCTATGATAAGTTCGTAAGGAACTATATCAAGAAAGGCTTAATGAAGACGTTGACTGAACTGCATGATATGCTCAAGACAGTTGAGCCAAACGTGAAGAGTACCCTGTACAATCTCATGAATGAGAAGGGTAGGTTTACTAAACCTAATGCTGACAAGGGTGAAGACAAAGTTGTCCAGATTTTGAATCATGGCAAGCGTGTGTCTTCTGAGCCCGAGTCAGATACCTCTTACGTTGGTAAGTGCTGCTACTGTAAAGAGACTGGGCATTGGAAAAGAGATTGCATTAAATTCATGGAAGATTATGAGGAGTTAAAGTTGATGTATGAGACTACTTCCTCAGGTATTCATGTTATTACTTCAAGTTATACCTTGTAGGTATTGGATACTGATTGTGGCACTGATATTTGTTATAATATGCAGAGCCTGAACAACAGTAGAACGTTGAAGGAAGGGCAAGTGGAACTGCGAGTCTGGAAGGAGCTTGGGATGCTGCCTCAGCCGTAGGGTTTTCACTTGTAGATGCCTTTGAGGCTTGGCTTTGAATTAAGTAATTGCTACAATGTACCTGCTTTAAGCAGAGTTGTTTTTCATTTTCTTATAAAGAATTTGAATGTTTTTCATTTTGATAAAGACAAGTTTTGTTCTTTTGATCTTAATGAAATGTTAATTGTAGCACCCTATTCAAGGAATATGTTTTATATCTTAAACCAAAGAGTGCCTAAATATAACATAAATACCGAATTGGTTTAAATCTGATGAATTAAACCTGATTTTTCTTGGCATAAATGTTTTGGTCACATAGAGTAAGTCGGATTCAGAAACCCCATAGTTATGGACTTTTGGGCTCATTTGAATGGATATCTTATGAGACTTGAATTTTTCTTACTGGACCAAAACACAAAGGGCCCATCTTAGCCGAGCTAGAGAAAGTCCCAAAGGCTTATTGGACATTGGACATACTCATGTATGTGGTCCGATGAGCAGTAATGCCAGAGAAAATTTCCTGTACTTCATTGTCTCTACTGATTACTTCAGTGAGTGTGACTGTGTTCATTTGATGAGACACAAGTCGGAATTCTTTGACATGGTCGAAAGAGTTCCAGAATGCAGTATAGAATCTGAATGACAGAAGTATTAAGACTCTGGATTAGATCACGAGTGAGAATACTTAAGTCATTGATTGTGTGATCATCCGAATGAGTGTGAAGTCGTTTCACAGCTCAATTCTCCTGAAAACCTTGAGGTATTTCTGTGAGAAAAAAATCAGATCTTATTAGAAATGATTAAAGATGAGTCACACGAATCTTCCATGATATTCTTTAAGAATAACGCTCTAGAAATATCTAAGTTTACGCTGAAATAGTTCCACCAATATCAGTTGAAAGACACCACGTAAATGTGGATTGGAATCGATCCAAATTCGTCTTTACTGAGTATTTGTAGTTGTGCTACTTCGCTGGTTGTCCTAGGGAAACCAAGGCTTGTTACTTTTACGTCCATTCTGTTTTCTAAGAAGGGAAGTTACTTTCCAAGAAGAACAGTGGGAGTAAAAGTATAACTCGAAGAAATTCGAGAAATACAGGAGGCTGCTCAATCTGTTGAGGGAGAGCAACGGATGGATTTACAGATTTCTGTAGAATCTACACCTGTAGAGCCTGAAGTTCGCAGATATGAATGAATCAGTCACTAATTCGAGAGTGATTTCTCGTCATTAGTTGAACCTGATGATCATTGAAAGTTCGCATGATCTGATGATCATTGAAAGCGACGAATCTGCGAAATTCAAAGAAGCGAAAGTGAGCCCAGACTCCGAAAAGTTATACTGTACATAAGTTAGCTTCATCGATCCATTCATGGATGGAAGCAAACATATCGGAGTTGGAATCTTCGTTCTGTTAAAGTAGTCAAGGTTTTGACTTGAACAGGAACGAAGTGGAACTGTGCGTTTACTAAAAGATAAGTGGGAGCATTATTGCATTTCTCATAGTGTATGTCGATGACATACTGATCCTCGGAAATAACGTCCCAATATTGCAGTCGGTAAAGGACTGGCTTGGGAGTTGGTTTTGTGATAGACACGGATAAAACCATGTATGTTCTTGGATTTTGGATCTAAAGATAGAGATCCAAAAGAGCTGGTAGGACAAAGTCAGGATTCTTAAATTGACAAAGTCCTACACGTAATCAGCAATCCAAGAAGGGTCTTATGCCAATGTCACATGGCAATACGTTAAGCAAGAAACAGTATCCCACGATATCTGCTGAGCTTGAATGCATGGATAGGATTCCATATGCGACGGCATAAGGATCTATCATGCATGCCATGACACATACTTGTTTTGATGTTGCTTTAATGTTAAGCAAGACAAGTAAAGACCAGTCAAATCCAGCAAAGAATCACTGGATTGCCGTATAGAATATCCTAAAGTATTTGAGGAATACTAAGGATAAGTTCTTGATTTACGGAGAAAGTGAGGTGCTACAAGTCGATAGAGTCTGAAAGGCAAGTTTCCAATAGACAAAGATAATTCCTGGTCACAGTCCGGCTATATCTTGTGTCTATCTGGCGGTGCAAGGCACTGTAGCTGACTCCATGACTTAAGCTGAACATTTCGCAGCTTGAGAAGCGGCGAAAGAGGTTGTTTGGATAGAAGAGTTCATCTCTGAACTTGATGTGATTCACAGCATAGATGAGGCTAGCTGCACATCAGAGGTCCAAACACCTTGAGGATAGGTATAACCTATTCCGTGAGATAAATGACAGAGGTGTTAAGTAGATAAGCAAGTTTCATCGAATGAGAATGTTGCTAATCTATTAACAAAGCCACTCCTTATGCCTAAGCACGAGTCGCGGACTGTAGCTGTAGGATGAGTGAAATTAAGATGTAGTCTCAATTTCAGTGGGAGTTTGTAAAGGGCTTTACTTAGTTGTTTTGAAAAGTTCATGTAAACATAATATTTTATGTTTATGAAATCTAATGATTTCTGGATTATTTTAACTGTGATATAAATAATCGTTCCAAAATGATTCATGTCATTATATATGGGCCATCGAAGTACATGAGTAGACTTGATCCTGAAACCCCATATTTAACGAAGTGACATAAATCATAGTGTCCATAGTCGAAGGTTGTTGAAATTGGAACACCAACAACCTGTTGAGACTAGATTGTGTTGAGACTTATGACCAAGTTTCGAGGGGTCATAGATGCGCGGCATCAAAGTCGACACATAGGTATATGTAGGGGAGCATATGACCGGACATGGCCCGCTGATGAGAACTCTGCAAGATATTAATATCTGTGTCATAAGAAGTTCTCATATACGACTATAGAGTATAGTCCTTAGACCTGAGTTCGCATGCATGTGGCTGCACATGGAGTAATGCGCTTTGATCATTGTCTAACGCTGTTTCGTAACTGGGAGCTATACGGACCTTGGTTGGGTGTATTATGAATTGTGTAGTTCATAGTGATGGAACAAGATGGGATTTGTCCCTGCCGTTTAACGGAGGTAATATCTCTAGGCCAATCGGAGATTTGATAGCTGGTAAGAGAATGGCCATTCCCAAACGGACTTGCCCAAGTCGTTTGCATTGTCAGTATCAAATCTGGTCCGATAAACATGGTCTGGCTATATAAGGATGACACGCATCTTGCCTTATGCCAGATCGAGATATTGAGACAAAAGGATTAGGGAATGTAGGATTCCAGTACAATCGGAAGATTGTTGGGAATGTCCTTTGTAGGATTCCAGTACAAGTGGGAGATTGTTGGGAATGTCCTGAAATCTACCGTACTATCTCTAGAAAGTATGATAAGTGTCGAGATCAGACATAAGTCATAAATACTGGGTGATCATGATGGCTTGCTAGAGTCCGCTCTTGATCTATAAGTTTAAGACTTATTACCAGTATTGTATGATCCCAAAGGGTCACACACCATAGCTAACGGGAAAGTTAAATGGAATTAATACGGTAAGATGCAATGGCATTTACTGTATTGGATCAGAGTTTTGGGCCAGACAAATACAGGTTTTTGTCTGATTTGTATTTTGGGCCCAAAAGGTTAATGAGCCATTGGTCTAATGACTTGGGCCCATTAATGAGATATAAGAGAATCAGAAAGCCCTAAAGGAATTAATGCTCCTGCGATTTTTCTTCTTTGGCGTGACTTCTCTCTTTCTAAAACCTCTCTCTGATTCTTCCAACTCTTTGGTCTAGCAGCCGTCCCGTGCTTGTAAGAGTGTGGATACTCGAGGAGGAGCCGATTCTCATCAGTTCTAATCTGATCTCGTCATTACCCCAAATTCCGCTGCAAAGGTAATGTCCAGGTTTGTTTTATGATTCGTTTTGCAAAAACCTAGATCTGTTTAAGGATTTGTGTTAGGTTGTAATACGAGAATTAAACCTTGAAAACACCCATAATCCTTCAGGAGAATCTGGCCCGTCCAACCTTCCTTCTTGTCTTTTATTTTATGATTTCGACCAGGCCCTTTTTGGCCCACTTGTAACCTAGACTATTGGATATTTAAGTCATTCTTTTTGTTTCTAATAGGATTAAGTAAGTTGATGATAAGAAAACTCTAGTATTGTCTGGTGGCCGATCTCTTGGTTCTTGCGTGGATTCCCCTTGAACAATTGATCCTATTGTCTTCTTGCTTGTGTGTGTGAGTTACTCAAAGTTTTCCTGTCTATTTGCTGTTCGAATCATCCACCATCATCCATTGACCAAGGAGAGAGCGTCTTCGACCAGCTCCTTTGTCCCATCGTCCACCCGGTGTCGATCGAATCCCCATCGCGTCGATCGATCCCTCTCGACCACTCGACCACCCGCCTCCGATCTTACATCATCTGGTATCAGAGCGTAGGCTCGTGACACACTTCTAGTTACATCTATTCCTTTTGCTTTTCATTTTTGTTTTTGTTGTTTGCTTCTTCATAAATCAAAAACTCATAAAAATTGTCATTGTTTTGCTTTTCTTATTATTTCTTTGTGTTGCATCCATATTAAAAAAAAAAAATTATGTATCTGCTTTATTCACTGTTTCGTTGTTCATCATTCATCATTGTCTTGTTTTTTTTTGTTTTTGTTTCATTGCTGTTTTTATAATCTGAAAATCAAAAAAAAAAAGGAAAAAGAGAGGAGTTAGTGTCGAATTGTTAGGCTGTTAGTATCCTTCCGCTAAGCTGCTCGTGATTCTTGTGTAGTTCATAGCTTTGCTCTTTCCAGTTAATTGTTCTTGTTCTCTTCTTCTCTTGCATCATTTTGCATCATAAAATATATTTAAAAAAAAAATCATTGTTGCATCTCAATTTTGTCTCATCCCACTTTGTCTCTATTTACGTTTCTGTGTTTGACATTCTCTTGATAACTGTTTGGTCTCGTGCATTAGTCTGTGTTGCTTTCATCTTATTAAAAAAAGAAAACGATATGTGTTAGAAAGCGACTGCACATTAGTTTGCATTAGGGTTTGTTCTTTGGCTTTAAGGTTTGATTATTTGGTTTTGTCTCATTGTTGCATTGGTTAGCCCAATTATTGCAATTGTTTTATATTTTGTGACAATCAAGTTACGCTTGATTCATTTCTGAAAAAAAGGCCAAAAAAAAATATTGTGTTTAATTTATTGCATTTAACGTTTGCATTTAGGATTGTTCCCATATGTGGTTGTGTATCATTTCAAAAGTGGACACGTGATTTTTGTTTTCTAAATAGTTTTGCATTTGAATTTCAAAAATTAGCCCCACAAAAAAAAAAAAATTAGAAACCGGTTAGTTTTTAGTTGCATTTTTCCAATTCTGCATTTTTCCTTTTGTTGCGAATTGCCGATTTGCCTTTTTGTTCTTCTTGTTTGTTTCCAGTTCCTGTGGCACTTGATTTTGTGTCTAGTGTTGTTCTTACAGGAATTAGCTACCATGGTATGACGAAGAAGACGTGGCTGAAGATAAAGTTAGTTTTGGTGGTGGACCAATTCAAGTGCAACAAAACTCTAAACCGACGGATCATTCCTATGATGAAGGAGAAGACTATGAGCCGCATAACCTCTATTTTTTAGGTCTTGAACAAGATCCAGAGGCATATTTAAGATGGGAGATAGGCTTGGAAGATTGGTTTTGGTTTCACAAAGTCCCAAAGGAGAAGAGATTATCTCATGCCATCAATGCATTTGTTGGAGAAGCTTCTATATGGTGGATACGAGAAGAAGCTCTCAACTACTGCCATAACCCGATCACTACTTGGGGAGTTTTAAAGCAGCATATGTACAAGGAATTTGTACAAAAGTCCCACAACCGTAGCTACCTTCCCAATATGCTTATGATGAGATCAGATTCACGAGTTTGGATGCCAACACCAAAGAAGGAGATTGTTTTGGGTCAACAACCCACCAGGAGCCAATCTCATGAACAATGTAAGTCATCTAAACCTTCTAATGAAGTTAATGGAAGTTTTTATAGATGTCAAAAAGTAGGTCATGATGCTCCAACTTGTTCCACTAGACAAGTAGTTACTCGTTTGTTATTCGAACAAGAAAGGGTTAACTCTAAAGAAGTTATAATAGCTAACTCCAAGTCAGGATTTTCCAATACTTGTATGATCGCGTCGATCGATCCCTCTCGACCACTCGACCACCCGCCTCCGATCTTACATCAGAGAGAGAGAGAGAGAGAGAGAGAGAGAGAGAGAGAGAGAGAGAGAGAGAGAGAGAGAGTTATTTACATTGCATATTAGATAACCGAGATTGTGTTTGAATTGCATTTGTCCATTACCTTTGAATTATTTGACTGTGTCATAACTTGTTCGGTCACATTTGATTCTTGGCATAAAACGTGTTGGTCTTTTCTAAATAACGAAAGGAATTCTGCAGCCAGATATTAGGAGAATATTTGAGATTATTTTTTTATCATAAAACGTGTTGGACTTTCCTAACGAAGGAAAGGAATTCTGCTCTATTTTTTGGCGAACGTGTTTAAACAAACCTATTGCCTTTGATCTTGTGCAAAATTTTGTAGTTTCAGGGAGTATGAAAGACAAAGATGGAAGGAGCATAAGAGTTTGATGAAATTTTTTGGACATAAGTTTATACATCAGAGGCTGCCCAAGAAAGAGAAGCAGAACAAGACTAAACAAAACAACAGTTTGAAGAAAAATATGATGAAGAAGTAAGTGATGAAGCTTGGGATGAAGAATCTACTCTAGAGACTAGTCATGGAGCAGAACCTGAGTATGAGGAGGAAGAAGAAATTCATTAGCTTGATCCATGGAAAGGAGAAAAACGACCCAAAGCCTATCATGAGAAAAACTCCTATGAAGAATCTGGATTTGGTGAAGATTCAACAAAAAAACCCTGGAATTGAATGTGCCTTTGGAAAAACGAGCAGCCACCAAGGCTATGAAAGAGATGATGAAACTGATTCCCAAATCA
This sequence comes from Orychophragmus violaceus, assembly GCA_030180135.1. NCBI lineage: Eukaryota > Viridiplantae > Streptophyta > Magnoliopsida > Brassicales > Brassicaceae > Orychophragmus > Orychophragmus violaceus. Next base: position 65,239,686 of record CM058232.1, on the reverse strand, counting down.
GTTTCAGTGAAGCCAAGTCTGAGACAAATAAATAACCCATAAAAGAAACATGGGAGAGCAGCCCCTACTCTGAGACCGATCAAGAAGAAGAAGCATGGCGTGATGAATAATAACTAGAACCTCAAGATAAATGCTTAGAAGAAACCATGACTAACCAACCCCAAGACTAAGAGAAAACAAGTGAGTCTTGTCAACAGGAGTCATAACACATTTTCTTTTCAGGTCGAAACCAAGGACCATAGACATACTTGAGATGGGAGAGGGATATGGAGGAATGTTTTCAAACCCACCAAGTTCTAGAAGAGAAGCAAATTGCTATTTTTGAAGAAACCTTAACCGGAGAAACCATCCAACATTAGGATTCAGATGCTAACATCACGTATGACTATGGAATGCCAGATGCTACTTGGGAGGAAATGCAGAAAATATTGCATAAGGAGTTTGTGGCAGCTCCTCCAAAGAAGAGTCCCTATTCTAAACCAAGAAAGGTAACTTCCAACAATCACCTTGAGAAAAGAAACGCTGAATCAATTGTTCTTATCCAGAAGGGAAGACGAGTTGCCAAAACCAAGAAGATACGCCAACAACTCAAAAGAGCAAGGCTCAGAAGAAGAAGAGTTCAAAAGTGAGCTCAGTACAATTTCTCATACCGCAAGCAACATGTCTTTGGTTCAAAAGAGCTTGCCAGCTAAAGGAAGCGAAGGCAGAGCAAGAACAGGACCATAAGAGCAAGAGAGAACCACAAGCAGAAGAGGAAGCCATTGAAAAAAGGTCCAACACCTTGCATACACAACCATAAACACCAATCCTAGGTAAGGCTTCTAACTCCAAGAAATTCAAAAATCAAACATGTTATAGATGACATAGGAGAGGATACTTTGTTGCAACCTGTCTCACTAAAAATATATTAAGAGAGACATCACTAGAGAAGAAAATAGAGTTATCTAAAACAAGTGATAGTTTGGTTCAGTCTGCTTTGATAGTTCCCAATTTTAGTGTCATACACTTGTCTTCGTCCAAAGGTTATGATGCAAGACAAGGACAAGGACTGTGAAAATAAGAAAGGTGTGAAATATATACCATCACAAAAGCACATATATAAGCTCAAAGCTTTGAGATGAGTAATGCACAAGTGCAAGAAGAGGAAGGAAAGAACTTGACAGTAACTACAAGGAGAAAACAAGTCATTGTTCAACTTGCTGAAGCCATTAATGTAAGATCAAGTCTTAAACAATCTATTCTTACATATCAAACTTCATATACAATGCACTTGTTCTTGTCCATGAGGGTTCATTCAGGTAAAAATTCGATCATAGGACACAAGATGCACCTTGCTATAACTCTTGTCATCTAAACCACAAGTGAATCAAGAGCCTGGGAGATGCAAGACTCAACCAACACACTAAGAACCAAATTTAACAAAGGGGCTAAAGGCAGAGAAGATGTCAAAGAGAAACCACCATACCAGAGAAAGAACATTTAGAGTGTTAATCAGGTAAGTCCCAGTTTTAATTCAATTTGTTTCTACTGATTCCACAAATGTGCTAAAGGATTAATGAATTTTCAAGAAGATGAGGATTCAAATAGTTATTTAAAACCGCAATTAGATAAAGGTCATGCTACAACCAGTGGTAATAACATAGGATCAACAAGCTTATTTTATCATAAAGAAAACCTAATGCACTTATTTCTTGCCTAAATTGTCAATATTATTGAAGGAACTAAGGAAGAATACAATAAAGGACCACCAAAAGATAACTTGTCACTAGACCATGATAAGAACAAGAAGACATCACCACCAATGGTGAACAAGACTGAGGGTACCAAGGGAGATAATGGTGCAACAACTCATCAGTGGCAAGAAAACCATAGAATATTAGTGATATTGACTTATCTACTTCAAGGAGAACCAACTGATATCCCTTACATCACCAGACCAAAAATCCAAGTTGCCGTGGGGTAGCCCGAGTCACTGCGTATCGATGGACAGAGAACAGTGTCCTAGATCGTGAGACTTCATGTTTACATCTGGGAGTCGTGGGTTAGTTACCATGTCGGTGGCTATGAAAACCCATGAAAGTTACCGAGATCGTAAGGGCCCAGGTGTGCGTGTGTTGTTTTCATAGTACGCGATAGATAGATCGAGTTTCAATCGAGAGCATGTGCCGCCGTGCTTCTGATTTCCTTTAATCGCTTTCTCTTTCTTTTGGCAAGTGCTTGTGTGTTGTGGGTTTGACACGACGTGGCAATGCGTGATCGGCCGTTTGTTGTGTTGTTTGTTATTTTGGAGGGTTTTAGGCGAGAATCTGTAGATGTTAGATATAATAGAAGCCTTAGTGGGGAGCCATCTTGCTGGGTGATCTTAGATCGCTCATTAGACTCTTTTTGTGTTTTTCAGGTTTAGCAGTGACGGACGCGGGAGGTCCTCGGTGTAGTCTCGGGATCGCTTGTGGCAGGGTTTTGATTCGATGATTTGGGTTTTTCTTTGGTTCGGCTTTGGCGCCAATATTGTATTGAGATTCGTTTGTTGTTCTTGCTTATTGGCAAATTGTTTGTAAAGATTGTTAAACGTTATGTAACGTTTGATTTACTCAGAAATGAACATGCTTTCCTGATATTGTGTTTAGTCCGAACCGACACAACTCACGGAAGTGGTACAAGTTGTGAAGCTTTGTACTACGGAAGTGAGGATAGCGAGGTCAAAGACGGGTTAGTGAGATCCTTTGTCTCAAACCGATCTTTCTCTGGCTTGGTCTTGTGGCGAACTTTTCCTGTTTGACTTGCTCGGGTTCGACTTGGTCATGTTCTTGTTTGATTGTTGACCGGTCAGCTCGACGGTCAGCGGATAATGGGAAATGGGCGTTACAAAAGGTGGTATTTGAGCATGGTTCGTCATGGGTTTTAAAACTGTTCATTTCTGAGTGTTTTCCGTGTTTTATCGAGTCAAAATTGTGTTTTACCCAAGCATCCATTAGGAAACCGAGCCGCGTCTGTAAATTCGGGGTTGGGATGGGATTAGGATTTCGTATTATCTGTACTAACTTTTCTTTGTGTTTTTGATTGCAGTCGTACATCAGTGTGTCCTGGGAGGAGTGGAGGGGTGTGTGTGTGCAGTGTGGATTATTGCAGTTGAGCTTTATAAGTCAGCGAGGGTCGGCATCATCTTACCGCATTCAGTTGGAGCAGTATCAGGATGGTTTGCGAGCGCAGGCTCGTCATTCACGCGGTTCAAGTACGTCAGATCGACCACCAGTTCCTCTCCGAGCACCTTAGGGTGCCAGAGCAGCAGCAGCACACTGGAGACCATTGCCCGACCCACTACCTGCGGCTCTGCGTGACGATGCTGGTACCCTGGACTTGTTTGCAGGAGCCGATTCATGTGGCGCGCGATTTGCCTTTGCTATCCAGTTTACATACTTCTGACTTCGTTCCGCTCAGTGGGAGAGATTACTTGTTGAGTCCGTTACCTGCGGCGTTCGATCTGGATATGGAGCCCATAGACCCGTATCAGCACCAGCACTGGGAGCAGCATGTGAACGAGCATGTAGCTATGCTTGAGGATGTTCTGGAGCAGCAGGTCGGACCTCATCACCAGCCGGATCCACGACCTGGATCACCATGTATACCGTTGGATATGTCTGCATCACCGTCGCCATGATCTACCGAGCCATTATCTAAGACCGAGCCCTTATCTGAGTCAGACACACAGTTTGAGTCAGTCACACCACCAACAGAGATGTCGGAGGCGCCGCCAGCGATGCCGGAGTACCGGGCCAGCAGTGCATGTGGAGTGCAGGGATTTCATTTGTACTGGTGTCCTCGTCCAGTAGACCCACGTTACCGGGAGCCGTACCAGCCAGTACCAGGTCCCGACTACTGTCAGGTTTGTGGTCGCGTCGGACATGGAGCTCCGATTTTTCCGATCGCTGAAACCAGGACCGTGGATGTCAGATGCTGAGCCATACCGTGCACCTTTACCAGAGGGTTACCGAGCCGGACCCAGTCGCCGAGATCTCGAGCCTAGCCTGCCGCCAGTAGTCCATCGGCCAGTTGTTCATACGCCAGTCATCTAGCCGCCTCGACTGCGTGTTATTTGTCGGCTTTGCAGGGCTGAGGATCACTATGCGACAGACTGTTTCCGTGATCCATCTTCAGAGCCTACCTCTCCTTGTCAACTTTATGGTACCTATGGTCACCTTGCGCCAGCTTGCTACCGTGAGCCACGCCCAGCGCCCGGCCCAGTCTGTCAGTTGTGTGGCCGCGAGGGTCATATCGCTCTCATATGTCCGATGGCCGAGCCACAGCACGTTGGTGCACCGACTCGAGATGCACACCCGCCACACCCTCCTGGCGTACCTGCCAGCGGATACCTCTGCGAGCCGCGATGCCGCCTGTGTTGGGCATTCCGGTCTTGCTGGGGTTGTTAGGACTAGGATTAGTTAGGCCAGGTAAGTTCAGGCACTAACCATGTTGTTTTTCCTTGTGTATAGATCGGCAACCTTTGCGTGTCATCTTTGACATATTTCGGGTATGATGGTGCGGTTTTGGGATTTACGGTTATGGCAGCGGCCGTCATGTTGTACTTCTGATCAAACTTATGTATTAAAACTTCTGTATGTGCGATATGTTGTTTTGTATGTATGTTGAATGCTGAACGTTCGGCTTATCGTTATGGCTTGCATAGTAATTGTTTGCATGCGTGTGATGGTTTTGAATGCAAATGAATTACCATGTGAAGTCTGATGATGAGCGGAACTAACCACCGTTCATCATGACCTAAACCCAGACTGACGACATATCCGGATCGATCTTGTGATTGCGTGTGTGTGTTAGTTGCTTGCTTTTGTTTATTGCTTGCGTGCTTTATTTAATGCTTGCTTGGTGCATTAGATAACTAGGAAGTGTGTTTTTTTGGTTATTAAAGCGCTGTTAGGTTGCTAGATTTTTTCTATTGGCATGCATAGCATTTGTTAGTCGCTAATTTGTTAGTAAAAGTCGTTAGATTGTTAGTTGCATTTCGTTAGCCTGAGTAGCTCTTAGTAATAGTCATTTATGTTTCGTTGAAACCGTTAAATGTTTAGAAATCGAAAGTGGTAGAAAGTTTCATTAAAGCATTGAACCAACTCGAGACTGGTTGTATTCAGCCGTCAATTCACGAGAGAGCGCAATTATAGTATATCGTTACTTAATCATGAGTAACCGTTGGGTACATGATTAACTAACTATACCTCTATGAGGAAGTAATATCGGGGAATGGATTGGTTTGAATTTAACCGCTCCAATGAAAGTTGTTGAATTGGATGTAGGGCGGAATGGACAATGCGATATGAATACGAGGCCGAACCCGAACCCGAAAGCGAGATGGTGTTGGAATTCCTAGCAGTTCCTAATCCGATTAGGCAACCCTAAGTCTGAATTCCGAGCCTAGGATCTCAGGGTTTAAGTAATTGAATCATGGATCTCGCGTTTACCTTGTTCTGGCAGCGGAAGATGAATCAGGTAAGACAAGATCAGGAGCGATTCAGATGCCTCACCTCTATCGTAGTCCACACGCACACAAGCTGGAATCCGCCGGGATGCTAGCGCCGGGAATCGAATCTCTTGGGATTTCTGTGTTTTCTAGAGGAAGGGGATCATTTCTTCTGTCAAGAAAAACTGTCTGCGACGGCTCACCCGACGAGGTCAAAACACACAAGCGTTTATATATATTGTCCTCGATGTAAACCGAAACATCAGTTTCGGTTTCGGCCTTATGTCGACCGACACACACAATGGTGTCGATCGACACACATCTTGTATCGATCGACGCACCCAATGGTGTCGATCGATACACCTCCTAAAACACGATATCAATGTGTATCCAATACACATTGATCGGACCATATGCCAATGATCAATCCCATACCAAGTGCATCCAACTTGCTTAGGTGTGTGACCCTGTAGGTTCACACGATACCAGAAATGAGTTACAACTCATTTGTCATAAGCGGTTTCTAGCAAAACATTATGACTACCCAGTATCACATGAATTGTCCGATCTCGACAATACAACTATCTTTAGAGTAAGTACAATGTGATTTCAGGACAAAATCCCAACAGATGGAGTATAAAGAAGCCGCGAGACAAGTTGACCCGGAACGTGAAGTAGTTGGTATAAATCGTCAGTGGAAAATAAATCAGTGAAGGCAACTAGAAGAACGAAGCCATTTGTATGATGAGTTAGCGAAAATATTTGAAGGAACGTCAAACAATGTGGAAATCAGAGTGAAGCGATTGGTGTGAATTGAATGAAATCTCAGCAAAGCCAGATTCGAAGATGAGATTCTTGAAGAGAGTCCCATGAAGAAGAGTCAGTATCAGGAGGATGTAGAAGTCAAATCAAAGTGGGGAAGTCAGAAGTGAGAATCGGAGCAAAGTAGCTAACCGCGGATGAGTCCAGAGTTCGAGATGGATGGAGTCAGTCAAGAGCGACAGAAGGTAGTGGAATGGAGATCAACGATCGAGAATTGGAGCAGTCATTGGGTAAGCAGTGTAAAGACCAGTCAGATGGAACGAGTTGGGAAATGAGTTGGAAGGAGCGTCAGTAAACGTCGGAAGTGGGTTCTGTGCAGCAGTGTTCGTGTGCGAAAGCGTTGAAGTTGGGTAACGAAGCAATTTGCAGGGTTTGGTGCCAATTCAAAGTCTATTAGTGACGGAGAATTCAGGGACCGAATTCCTGTAAGTGGGGAAGAATGTAATACCCTGTTTTCAAAAATATGGTCAACGGGCAGAAGAAAAGTCAAAAGGGACAAAATTGTAATTTTGCCAACTCCAGGGGCAAAATTGTAAATTTGCCAAAGTTCGAGACGGAAGCCGAGACGGGACAAATGTTCAAGTTTTACAACATAAAAAACATTTACAAGACCAGAAGTGGAAGAAACAGAGCAGAAACGGGTTTTTCGGCTTGTCGGGAGGAATGGAAACCGATTAAACCGAGAAAACTTTGGAAATTCATAACCGGAGCTACGGAACTCTAAATGAGGTGATTAAACTTTCTAAATTCATCTAAAATCAATACAAATCAGTTTTTGGAAGTTTGGGGATTTATGGGAACAAAGAAGGATTTTCTAAAAAATAAAACGCGAAACCGAGCAAACCAAGCAAAGGAAGATTAAGTGGATTAAGGGCTGGTTTAGGAAGGTTAATTTCTGGATGAATGATCTTAAGACACCTCTGAGGACAGGTGTCCTTCACCAGATTGCACCACCTTCCTAAGCTGCATGAATTTGCATGATTTGGTTCATGAACCCAAAGGAATAATCCATCCCATCACCCCTTTCTTCACCAAAAACTCATTTTTGTGTACCTCAATCTCTCTCTAACCCTCACTCACGACCACATCTCTCCTCTCTCTCTAGATTCATCATAAGAACCCAGAAATTCCCTTTGAATCTTCATAGAAACTCAAGAACATTCAAGTGTTCTTGAGTGTTTTTCATAACTTGATACACAAGAAAGTCCATAACTTTCAAACCATAAACCCAAATCACTCTCTACATATACCAGTAGCTTCACCTTGATCTCCTCTACAATCTCCGGCCATCTCCCACCGTCATCGTTGCTGGAGCTCACCGGAATCTGGCAGGAGAACCGCCGCGGCTAGGTTCTCTCTCCCTCTCTCTCTTCTTTTGGTGATTCAAGACTTCTCTTCCTCTCCGCCGCCGGTCAACACCGGAGACGCCGCCGGTCAACACCGGAGACGCCGCCGGAGAAAGCTTCTTCATCCTTCAATCTTCAAGCGGTTCTTCATGGATGGTTTTGGGATGAATTTGAGTTGGAATGGCTTTGGTTTATAAGTAGAATCGGTTTAGTCAAACCGGTTAAGCCTCGGTCAACGCCGGTCAACGGTTTGACCTAAATCGGTTTAGTTAAACCCGGTTGATTTGAAGTTAGTTTGGTGGTTCAGTGGTTTAACCGGAGTGGTCAACGGTCCAAACGGCCGGTCAAAGTCAACGGTCAATTCCGGTAAACGCCGGGGTCAATTCCGGTCAATGTCGAGGTCAATGCCGGTCAACGCGTTAACTCCGGCCGGTTCTGATTCCGCCGGTTCTAGGGTTGTTCGGGAAGCTTCGGGATTCACGTTCGGGTTTAGTTTGATGTCTCGAGATTCGTATTCGCATCCCTGCCGCTCATTCCGCTCCCAATCACTGTGAGTCGGCTCATACACCGTAAAGTAGTAAGAAGCATATAGACCGAGAATTGAGAAACCGTAGACCTAGAATTGCGTACCCGTGTTGAATTGGTTGATTAACTGTTGATTGATCAGACTTATTAATTGTAAACCGGATTAGGGTTTTGAGATGCATGCTAGGATCGTAGGGTTAAAAGGATTAAACTGTTGTGTGCCGCTATGTTGTTAGAAACGTTGATTGATGCATAGATATAGTTGTTGCATTATAGAGCCGTATATGCATATATGTACTAAAAGAACAATACCGAATGAATCTATGTATGAGAATTAAGACGATGTTAAAATACGGAATTAAACCTAACCAATGTATAACGTATGAATCATATAGCAGGATTATGTTTATTAGAAGTTAAAGAGAAAGAAATGAATTAAGTAAATGAATGATGAGACGTCGGGGAGTTTAGTAAGTTACTAGCTCTAAACCGACGGATCAAGAAGTTATTAAAAGACGCATAGGGATTGAATGATGGAGAAGTTATGAACGTGTGATGAGCCGTCTACGGATTAGCAATCTGCTAATCCAAGGTAGCGGACGTTATTGAGTTATGAGCCATCAACGGGTTAGCAATCCGCTAATCTAGCGTAGCGGACGTGAATGAGTTAAAAGACTTTAGAAGCCCTAATAGGCTTGCTTGTGTGGTGATTGTGTTATTGTGTTGTTGCGTGGTTGTTGTTGTTGAACTTTCTGTGCAAGCCTGTTAAATCGTCTCGGTGTTGGGCCGAGCGATCCTTGTGGACACTTAACTCTGTCACGGGGCTGGTTAAGTTCATAGCCGCTGACTCGGTATGACACCGAGTCAGGGTAGTGGTGTTGGCGTGTGTGTGTAGTCTTGTGGAATACTGTGTTGGAATTGTTGTTGTTATTTATTAATTGATCTTTGCTAGAGTCCAAGCGAGTCTCCGTGTTTACATTTCTGTACTAGGACTCTAGGGTGCGTTAGATTCCGCAAGACTAGGTTTTCGAATACGTTCTGGTACTTCCGACCGATCCTCGGGTAGCTACCTAATCGGATCGTGTGCCTTCGGGTGTTGATTCCGGTTATGGCGTTAACCTACTGAGTGACGCCGGTAGGTGTATGGTTCAGAGAATACAGGGTCAGAGAAACTCAGGTTGCCGTGGGGGTAGCCCGAGTCACTACATATCGATGGACTGAGAACAATGTCCTAGGTCGTGAGACTTCGTGTTTACATCTGGGAGTCGTGGGTTAGTTACCATGTCGGTGGCTATGAAAACCCATTGAATTTACCGAGATTGTAAGGGCCCAGGTGTGCATGTGTTGTTTTCATAGTACGCGATAGATAGATCGAGTTTCAATCGAGAGCATGTGCCGCAGTGCTTCCGATTTCCTCTAATCGCTTTCTCTTTCTTTTGGCAAGTGCTTGTGTGTTGTGGGTTTGACACGACATGGCAGTGCGTGATCGGCCGCTTGTTGTGTTGTTTGTTATTTTGGGGTTTTTGGGCGGGAATTTATAGATGTTGGATAGAATAGAAGCCGTAGTAGGGAGCCGTCTCGCTGGGTGATCTTAGATCGCTCATTAGACTCTTTTTGTGTGTTTTCAGGTTTAGAAGCGACGGATGAGGGAGGTCCTCGGTGTAGTCTCGGGATCGCTTGTGGCGGGGTTTTGATTTGATGATTTTGGGTTTTCCTTTGGTTCGGCTTTGGTGCCAATATTGTATTGAGATTCGTTTGTTGTTCTTGATTATTGGAAAATTGTTTGTAAAGATTGTTAAACGTTATGTAACGTTTGATTTACTCAGAAATGAACATGCTTCCCTAATATTGTGTTTAGTCCGAACCGACACAACTCACGGAAGTGGTACAAGTTGTGAAGCTTTGTACTACGGAAGTGAGGATAGCGAGGTCAAAGACGGGTTAGTGAGATCCTTTGCCTCAAACCGATCTTTCTCTGGCTTGGTCTTGTGGCGAACTTTCCTGTTTGACTTGCTCGGGTTCGACTTGGTCATGTTCTTGTTTGATTGTTGACCGGTCAGCTTGACGGTCAGCGGATAATGGAAAAGGGACGTTACAGATAATATCTTTCCATGCACCAACAACCACATGATCGGGAGTATCCTCTTTCTTGTATACTTTCCTTATACGGATGTGTTCACACTTGGAGCCGTAACTCTCCAACAGCTCAATTTCCTGAAGTTTGGCCACAAATTGAATATCTCTCATATCAACCAGAATGTAGCTAGATACTTTACATTTGCCCCAAAGTTTTCAAGAATCAAGCTTGGCCGAGATCACCCATCAATGGCCAAACGGCTCTATTTCCTAATGCATTTGATTTTGTTTCTTCCTTTGAAGTTTATGACCATTATCAAACCTTTTAGGAGCTATCTATATAAATATCAGTAGATAATTTATATAAATCACCCTTTCAATCAAGTTAATACAGAAAAAACAATTTGTTTCAAAGAGAGTTTCTTTGAGTTTGTCTTTGTCTTTAGATTCTTAAGTGTGAGATTCTTATGTATCTATAGATTCTTGGATTTAGGATTGTTTATGTGATTAAAAAAACTCTAGTTTCTTCCACATATTGAGAGATTCAATCAGCCAACTAAATTGAGAGAGTCAATCATCTATCTTCACCACCATCTCTATCACCTTTCTCTTCCTCAAGCAATTGACTTAGGAATCTCGTGATCATCAAGTGAACTTGGCTTGAAGTGATTCCTGCGTCTACATCAATTTGTATATGATTTGAATACAAGTTATGAACGAAGAAGGTTGTTGGAGGATGTTAAGAGTCATCAAGATTCACCAATGTTTAAAAATAAACCATGGATGATTTGTGGAGACTTAAGACTCTCGATAGTAGGGAACAATTGAATCATAATGATTATCAGATCACATCAATGGGGATGAGGGATTTCCAAGACGTGGTAAGAGATTGTTCTTTACTGGATTTGAGATTCCATGGACCATTATACAGATGATGTAATAAGAGAGAAGAGGGTCTGATTTGTAAAAAGTTCGACAAACTTCTGGTTAATGAGAAATGGTTGGATAAGTTTCGGATTCATATTTTTTTTTTGATGCTGGGGGTTGTTCTTATCACTTGCGCGGATGTCTAAAGAGGGATGTAAAGGAAGTAAGGAAGAGAAGACCATTTAAATTCATGAATGCCTTCACCCAGCTACTTCAGTTTCTTGAAGTGGTAAATGTGTATTGGGTAGAAACGAATCCTCTCTTCATATCAACACCATCCATATTTTGTTTTACCAAAAAGCTGAAGGAAATAAAACCCCTCTTGAGACAACTTGGAAAAGATAATCTTGCGATTTGCAAAAGCGTACAAAAAAATCCTATGAGGATCTTTGCACTATGCAAGATTAGAACCTGCAAAGTCCTCAAGCAAGCTCAATGCAAGAAGAAGTAGAAGCTTATGACAAATGGAACTTGCTTGCGGATTTGGAAGAGAGATTTCTTAAATAACAATCTAAATTGCACTAGTTAATAGTAGGTGAAAAGAATAATTCATATTTCCATCGAATGGTGCAAACAAAAAGAGTGAGGAATGCGATAAGGGAGGTAGTAGATGCAAACAGAGTTCAGTTGACAAAGGGAGAAGACATAAAGGCAGAGGTAGTACGGTTCTTTACCGATTTTCTTACTTATGAGCCACATAATTATAGCGGAATATTATTTGATGAGCTGCAAGACATCTTTGGTTTTCGGTGTACATATGATGATATTGATAACTTAGTCAAAGAAGTAACATATGAAGAGACTAAAAGAGTTTTATTTGCAATGCCAAAAGATAATCATCGGGTCAATATGGTCTGACGGGTTAATTCTTTCAGGCTGCTTTGACTATTGTTGGTAAGAACTTTGTTTTTTTTTTTTGGTATGATGGTAAGAACTTTGTTGTTGCAGTAAAATCTTATTCATAAAAGGATTTCTTCCCAAAGGACCAAACTCAGCTATTCTTGTTCTGATTCTGAAGAAGGACAATGCAAAAGTAATGAAAAGTCAGGTAGCCATAATGAACATGGTTACCGCATTGTTCACGAAGGATAAGCAAGGATATCAGCTTGTGCGACAGTCAACGCCATAGTGAACGGTAATGGAAAACCGTCGAAGAGAATCCATTTGGAAGTGGATGATACACTGTGGCACGGTAATGGAAACCGTTGAGGAGAATTGGTTTGGAAGCGGAGCATCTCATTTAGGTCTTAGAACCACTCGAAGGATGAGTGTTATTTCTAAATGTTGGAAGTATTAGCTATGACACTAGTCGTTTCCTTTTTCATATTACTAAGCGTCAGTGTTGACCAGTTTCAAGGACCGAGACGGTAACTCGTTCGGCTCAAGCGGTAGATGCGATGTTGTAATGGACTCCTTTCTAGCAATCGACGATGGGAATGTAAACCACCTCATCAATATGGAAACCGACACTAATGGACATGGGCGGTAGTATGTGGTATTTGTGTTGAATTCTGGAAGTTGTTGTAGGAATTGTAACGAGGAGTAGGACACTTCAGAGCGTGGTTTGGAACTGGGGGGGGAGAAGCAGTCTTCCGGGATCAAGGACAAGTTATCTTCAAGCGAGTAACCGATCAAGTTCAGTTTCTGTTCAGCGAAGTTTGTGGAGTTGTTATTGGTAAAGAGTTGCAGTGGAGAACTCTCGCCATATAATTCGGGGGAAAAAATCTTTTTAAGGGGGGGGGAGAATTGTAACAGCCCAAAAACCCAGCCCAAAAATTTTGTCAAAAGAAAGAGTGAAAGCCCGAAAGCCCAGCCCAAATCCGTTAAGAAAACCCTAGGGTTTTACCAATTCTTATAAATAGAGATCCCTCCCTTATCCTAAGATCATCAGAAACTCTTCCCGGCGAAGACCTGTCCTCTTTTGGTGCCGTTCAAGTCTCCAGAAAGCCTGTACTTTCGTCCTCCCTCCTCCTCCTTAACAAGGTAATCCCCAAATCTCAGATCTAGCAATGATTTTCATAAACCGAAACGTTTTTAGTCATAGTTTTCAAACCATGTCGAATCACGAGAATCTGAGGCCACCACCTCGTTCAGCTCGACGAGACGAAGTCATAGCCATCAACCGCACCTTCGTAGACCTCCTGACGTGCCCACAATCGCCAGGAGAAAATCGGCCAGATTTCCCACGCACCGCCGCCGCCCGCCACGAGCCGCTGTCCGCCGTCGGGAGCCGACGCCGTCTGCCGCCGATCGGAGCTGCCGTCCGTCGCCGGAGAGCCGCCTCCGTCGACCACCGGAGCCGCCGCCACCGGCGGCCGAGTCAACTCGGTTGACCAGTTCGTTGACCGATTTGGTTCGGTTTGTCTGGTTCGGTCCAGTTCAATTCCAATTTATGGTTATTTCAATTTCGATCCGGTTTAATTTGGTTCATATCGGTTTAGCTGGTTTGGGCTGGTTATGCACTTGGGCCTCTTTTACTGGGTTTGGGTTTAGGCCTAGGTTGACTAGGTTAACCCGGTTGACTTTGACTTGGACCATTGACTTTTAGTCAACAACTTCAATTGAGAATAACTAGCTCGTCCTTGGGCCTATCTCTGACCTGACCACAATCAATCAATCTATTGTTTTGGTTCTCGATAGTCTAACCGAGAAGAAATCGTCTTCGGCTTACTATCTTAACCAACAATAAAAGGTGAATGGTAGCTATCTGAGTAACATACAATCCCCGTATATTCGAGACCTGCAGAGAGAATTGGGCCTAGCCTGTCTATAGTTTACCCAGGTATCCACTAGTGATAAAGGAAAGATACGTTTTCATTGCGTAGATCGAGGCCGTGATGCAAGAAGATCTCAATCGTTCAGATCTTTGTTTACATCGGTATCGAATCCAATTCATGAGCAGATGAGAAATTGTTGCACCGTGGTAGGCTTAGTGAGCTCATAAACTGGCAGGACTATCATGCCTATTACGAACGAAGATGTTCTGCTAACGGAGGAAGGAATTCCAAGATAAGATTGACTGCTATTCCCACTCGGTAAGTCTGAAAATGGGCTTTTATAGGATATGTACTACCTTGGGGTCAGATGAGCTTTTGGGTATAATCATGAATTAGAAGAGCAAGCGGTAAACGAGTGTCGTACGGTATAGTGCCCTGGCCGGGCAGCCTATCATTTTTTGAATCCACTCTTTCGTTCCTTCATATACCTCCCCACCTGCTTTGTTTAAGCTGCTGCGCTTTCTAATCCGCTTCAAAAACACTGGAAAAGATGTCTTGGCGAGAGGTGCTTTAGCATCTTCCTCTATCAATTCATTTCTTTTGTTTGAATAAGCTATTAAGGTGCCTAAATTTTATGATCCCTCATACGAGGTCATCCAATTATATTTCTGCCAAATCTTTCTATTATTAAGTACGGCTGGTACCATTTCGATTTGTGCCCGTGTCCTCAGAGGGTAAGGGGTTTTGGAATAGGGGTAGGAAGGACCTTTTATGGTACCCCCATCATGGTGAACCTCTCCTTGTGATTCTTCCGCTAGGTAAGTTGGGAAGTCCAACATAAGGCGGGTTCAAATCCTATCTCCGCACTAAGTAAGGGTTTCATTCTGCATCACTCTCCCCGTGGTCGTAGAGCCGGTAACCCTCGTTCACCTAAAATGGAAAAAGGTCTGTCAAGATGAATATTATATGATAGCGGCAGGAAATTCTTTGACAGCAAGAAGATTGTTCAAAGAAGCTAGATAGTCTGATGGGAATGTTTGTCTATTATTTCCTTGATTTAAGGACTTTAGTGTCTCATTGCGGAAGCATAAGTTCTTTGGGGATCGCGAGTCGGGAGGGTGGCGAAGATATTGTGTGTGTCAGCGGTTTTTTCTACTTCTGATTCATTTTATTACTAAAATCCTACAGAGCGTGATTCTGTTGATCTTGTTAGGTCGAAAATTAGCCCGTCTTCAAAATCTAAAGATAAATGGGCTCGTTACTTCGGTTGGGTTAGCTTTTTGGTAGGAAGGGCGGTAGTAGAGTTGCGTCAGCCATAGAGTCAGTCTTTTGATGATTTTTGTCTCGAACTTGGGGACGTCCATACTTGTTCAATTTCTCTCTTTCAACTTGGATACCATGAGGTGGAACCAATGGATCGAACCCCAGATATTCTCCCCAGGATTGAGTGAACGGGTTCCTCCTCCACCCGTACCACAAAAGCGCTAATTTAGCGAAACGAAAGCCTATCTCACTTGATTTTTCGTCCTCTTTCTTGATATGAAGTCCGTTCGGGCGTCAGGAACTTCCAAATTACGTTTTTTCCCTTCTTTGGCCAAGGTGAAGACCGGATGTGATCACCCCTTACTTCATTTCAATTCCGGGCGCGAGTCTTTTTTAATACCTTCTTTTTAGGTAGTGTAAGGATTAGTAAAGCGATTGATGTGATTAGTTGCTGGAACGTATAACTGCTAGGGTATCGTTTAAACCGAAAATATTGCTTGTGTGTGATGGATATGTATGGATTAGCTTTTGTGGTAGGGTCCCGCAAGGGAGTTGCGTGTAGGGCGTGAGATGTCTTTGTCGTCAGGAGGGTGTGACGAGCCCTCCAAAGTGGTGCGTGGGACGCAAGTGTGGGGCAGGGTGGCCCGTAGTTTTTGGGAGTGTGAGCTGGGAGCTCGTTAAGCATGAACGGACATAGAATTGTGTGGTGTGCATTCAGGCGAATTGGGTGCAAGGTGATATTAGCTTAGAACTTGTAACTCGTAGTTGTGTGGCGTAAGCCGGGATCGCAGGTTCCTATAAATCCGTCCTCGCTGGGTAATTGTGTTTTGAAACAATTACTCAGTCCTCTTTCTTTTCCGCCCTTTTTCCTCTTGCATGTCCGGATGCAGCATTGGTCGATCGTCTGATGTTCTTGGTGGATTTGAATCGAAGGGAGCGCGCGGGTTCCTGGATCCTTGGGAAAGCAGTCCGGTCAGACCGTTCCAGGTCGAAGGTGCCACACGACGCCGTTTCCGATTCACCGGAAAACGGGTTGTGTCAGAAACAAACATATAGTGCAATTCTGCATGGATAGAGTTATTGAAATACAGAATAGAATATAGCTTTTCTAGCTTCAGAAGCAGAGTATTTACCGATTATTACTAAAATTGCATATAATGAAAACCCGAGAAGGACGTGTTTTTGCTTTGACAAACGAATATGACAAGTCAAAGATTTCAAATATTATGTCTGAAGGGGATGGAATGCTAGAAACGTTTGTGTTAGACCTTTGATCAATGATAGAATACGAGAGTGAAAAAAGAAATGTCAAGATGCAGAAGACAATCATAAATAAATTCAGCAAAGAGAATAAAGAACTTAAGAATTGACTTGGAGCTTGCATTATCAATACAAAGTACAAAGGCTGAAGATATTCACAAAATTCAGGAAGAACTTTCACAAGCGTACTGAGATGAAGATACATCATGGAAACAAAAAAAAAGTCGCATCACTCATTTGTCTTATGGCGATTGAAATACAAAATATTATTACGCCAGCACACAAACAAGAATTCTTTTTATTGAAGATGACCTTGGTAATGTTTATAGAGGAGATGACGACGTTGGGAAACATGCTGAGGAATTCTTCACAAAGGTTTATACGAGTAAAAACAAAGCTCCAACAACCGACATTTTTGCAGTTTTTAAACAATATGTTACATCTGCTATGAATGAATCATTAACAAGACCAATAACATAATTTGAGATTAAAAAAGCAATAACAACAATAGGAGCAGAAAAAACTCATGGTTCAGATGGTCTTACTGCTCCCTTTTATCATAATTGCTGGGATATTGTTGGAGAGGATGTTATTAAAGATGCCTATGATTTTTTGAAACAGCTATAATGAAGGAAGACATTAATCATACAAATATATGTTGATACCGAAAGCAGATAAGCCACATACACTTTCAGAAGATAGACCAATTGGATTATGTAATGTTTTGTATAAGATTATTCTAAAATCTTGGTCAATCGTTTAAAGGTCTTCCTATATGAAACAGTCTCATAAGCTCAAGTTGCATTCATCCCTAGCAGAATGATTACATACAACATTTTAATAACACATGAGTTTATGACCATCAAAACGGATATAACAAAAATTTATAGTCGAATAGAAGTTCTTGGAATCGACGCTTAAAACCTTTGGTTTTGCAGAACAATGGATTAAATGGATTATGGCTACAGTCAACACGATCGTATATTCAATCTTGATTAATGGCAAACCACTAAGAAAAATCATTCCACAAAATTTGAGACAAGGTGGTCCCTTATCTCTATTTTTTATATACTTTGTGTGGATGGTCTAAGTCATATGATCGCAACAAATTCAAGATTGGGGAGGATTAGGAGAATCAAAATGGGAAATAGAGTTCCACTTAACACTCACTTAGGTTTTGCGGATGACTCTCTATTTTTCTGTCAAGCAAACGCCAAGAATTATATAGCAATTATAGAGGCTTTTAAGGTTTATGAAGACTAGTCAGGTCAACAAATAAATGCATCCAAATCAATGATCATATTTGGTTGACAAATCTTAGGAGATCAACAGGAGAAGCTTAAAAACATTCTGGGAATCTATAACCATGGAAGAAGAGGAAAATACCTGGGTTTATCTGAGCAATTTAGACGTAAGAAAAATAAATATTTGAAAACATTCTTAATAGGGTGTGACGAAGAACATCAAGCTGTAAAGCTCGTTTTCTTTCTCAAGCATGGAAAGAAGTGCTGATAACATATGTTGTGATTTCAATGCCAATTTATTCAGTGTAATGTTTTAAACTACCAATCGAATTGATGAATTAAATAACATCATTACTAATGAGGTTTTGGTGGGAGAAAAGTGATGGTTCCAGAGGAATACCATAGGTAGGTAGGAAGAAGTTACAATTCTAAAAGGAAATGGTAGTATTGGTTTTAGAAACTTGTAAATATTTTTATAGATTGACAATGGCATAATTGGTAAATAACACATAATGGTAAATTATATTTCATATAATAACTCTGTTTTAATAAAACAGATTTTTTTTTCTTAAATTAATTCTATTTTGTTCATAAAAACATACTCATAAATCCCTTGTATATAAATCAATACTATTAAAAAATAGACTGTTTGAAACACTAATCTTTACTTCATGTGCTGATTACAAAATATGCCATTAGAATTAATTAGTTTTTAAATATTTATTAGAGTTATTTTTTTGTTTACCAAAATTAGATTATTTGTGAGCCATACTAAATATCCTTTAATTATTGTTTTTATTCTAAAATATATTCATAATATCTTTTAATATCTTATTGTTATAAATAAAAAAATATATTTTATATTATAACCAAACTTATAAATTTTTAATTTTTCGATTTTTTTATAAAAAAATATTAATTTCGTATTTATTATTAGAATTTATTATAAATAATTTTAGTTTTATTTTAATATAAATATTTTTTAATTTATGATTTTATTTAAAATATGTTCATAATATATTTTAATATCTTCTTTTTGTTTGAAATATAAATATATAGTTTTATATAATAACAAAAGCTTACAAAATTATTTTTAATTATTGATTTCTTAAAAAAATAATTACTAAATTCGTATATATTATTTAAATTTATTAAAAATAATTTTATTTCATTTTGATCTATAAAATAAACACAAAAATCTTTATATTAAACCATTATAAACAAAAATTTATGTATTTAACATAATTTAATATTATAAAAATAAACAAATTAGTATAAATTAAAAATTAATTTATAAAACAATTTCTTACAAAAAAATAGAATAAAAAATTAGATTAATATACTTTTACTTTAATAAAATATTAAAATTAGTTAATACTTTTTAAGATTGCACTTATTTGGCGGGTTGTTGCATCAAAATTGTAAAATATTTAAATCATTATAAGATCGAATTAAAAAATAAATTAGACAATTTTGATTATACAATTTTTTTAAAACGTACTTTGCAATATACTAACTAATTTTAATTGATATATTTTTAATTTAATAAAAATGTTAAAAAATATTTAATGTTTATACAAATCAAATATATGATGTGTTAAATTGTACTTGATGTTTTTGTAAATGCATTTTTAACGGGTTGTTCAATAAAATTTGAAATTATGTATACCATTACAAAACGTGTTGAAAAATAGATTATTCAATTTCAATTATGAAACATTAAATCGATCTTTGTGCTCATTGAAAAATGTTAAAAATATGAATTAACCAATTTTAATTATATAAACTTTCAAAAGTTAAACCAACGAAAAATATTTCTGGATCGTTCTATTTATACTTTTGTAAATATTTAATTATTAAAATATTAAAAACATAATAAATTTTGATTTTAAGTAAATGTTGTTTTATAAGAAAATATTTTAGATAAAGGCAATAAAAATTAAATTTATTACTACATAACTTTTACAATGATTGTTTTCACAAAAAAATAATAATATAAATGATTTCCAAATCATGATCTTACAATACAATGCAAATTATAATGTGAAATTGTTATTTTAATTTATTTATCTTTACTTTATATCTTCTCCTAAATAATACACAATTCATTTTAAAAAAATCTTAATTATTCACTCACGTTTTATAATACGGGTTACATAATTATAAACAAAATTATATTATGTAATTAAAAAATCTAAATTACTAACAATAAAATAATTTAAATTTAAATTTTGTATTGAAAAATATACCTGCGCTTTCTAAGCGCGGATCAAAATCTAGTTCTATCTTATAGAATTTAGAGTTTCATTACCTAATATCAACAACAACAAAAATAAATGTAAAAAAAACAAAAATAAATTTGTAACGTCCTGACTGCCATCGTCTGTGGGCCCACGCCCGTTCTTTCGGTCCGTGGGTACACCCTCATCTGACGGCTGGTGCATTAATCCGGAAGGCTCGAAAGAGTTGTTATACTGTCCCTACAATCACCACATAATATTTTCTCGTGCTTTGTCCTCACTCGTACGATACCGCGAATCACTTTCCGGTAGGTCACCCATCCTTCAACTACTCCAGCTCAAGCACACTTAACCTTAGAGTTCTCTCTGGTCAAGTAACCGAAAATGTAAGTGCATTTTGGTTACATAGGTAGTTAAATCAATTTTTAAGCCACTCCGCATATATCACAAACCGGGATGTTACAATTCTCACTCACAAAGCGAAACACCTTCGTTGCGCAACATGATCGTTATCCTTGACGGTGTGAGCCTAAATGACTCCACACACGTTTTCGGATTTGGCTATGATACCACTTGTAAAGCCCCCGACCACCCTCGTCCGTGGGCCTCTCGCTCTCTCGTCCCTTGGGACCACCCTCGTCCGACGGCCGGTGAATTAGTCTGAGAGTCTCGAAAGACTTGTTTACTAACCCTGCAATCACCACACAATATTTCTCCGTGCTTTGTCTTCACTCGCATGATACTACAAATCACTTTCGGATATGTTACTCTTCCTTCAACTACTCTTGAATGTTATAAAATTACTTTTTTTTAACCGGAGTCATCCTAAATCAAATCCTTGATTAATCTCCGAAACCCATAGAAATCCGAGTTTTCTTTCGAGTAAAAATATTTATGGGTGGTCAATTGTAAATAGTAGATAAATTACTTTATCAACGATTGAAGACAGTGGCGTAACAAGCAAACAATATAAACGAGAGATAGGGGAAGAAAATAAAGAAGTATGTTATTTTTAAGTGATGATAACATAAACACAACTTTATATAGGGAAGAATATTTGTTGGCCGATTCTCCTCTATCGCTTCTACCACCATCACCATCACCATGATCATGACCATGAATACTATGAATCTCTCTCAATATTTGTAACTACTTATATAAAGTATATAACATGTACTAACTCAATATATCACATTATATATTAAATTATCGCATGATTGTTTATATATGAAAATATAACCAAAAATAACAAAATCAGTAAATATTTATATATTGTATTATATATAAAATACATCTTGATTTGTATTAAATATATCTTGTCTTTATATTTATTTATCAAGCAATATGTTAATCAATGATCTTATCGATTATTAGGAGAGACCTCACATATTGTGTTTTAAATTGTGAATACTTAATATGCGACACTCATGAAGCTTATCATCATCTTTCCAAAAAATCATGCAGTTATCAACACAAACATCAATCATCTTGGAAGGCAAACAAAGACTATAAAGCAATTTTTGAATTTCTTAATAAGTTTCGGCAGCCAAATTATCCTCCGGTAAATACTCTTTAAAAAGATCCACCATTCATACATGCAAACTTCATCTAAGTTATGATCAATTTTAATAGTCATCATCCTAGCTACCAACAATAATTTTGATAACCCTTCTCTACATCCATCGTAGAAAGGCTCATTTGCTGCGTCTAGCATATCATACAATCGTTTGGCATCTAATTTGGGTTCCTCAACATCATTCTAACCTTATTGTTTCATGAAACGCATTTGTAACCATTTCATGCAACATATTTTGCTCATGATAATTATACTTCACGTGATAACCAACTCGAGACTGGTTGTATTCAGCCGTCAATTCACGAGAGAGCGCAATTATAGTATATCGTTACTTAATCATGAGTAACCGTTGGGTACATGATTAACTAACTATACCTCTATGAGGAAGTAATATCGGGGAATGGATTGGTTTGAATTTAACCGCTCCAGTGAAAGTTGTTGAATTGGATGTAGGGCGGAATGGACAATGCGATATGAATACGAGGCCGAACCCGAACCCGAAAGCGAGATGGTGTTGGAATTCCTAGCAGTTCCTAATCCGATTAGGCAACCCTAAGTCTGAATTCCGAGCCTAGGATCTCAGGGTTGAAGTAATTGAATCATGGATCTCGCGTTTACCTTGTTCTGGCAGCGGAAGATGAATCAGGTAAGACAAGATCAGGAGCGATTCAGATGCCTCGCCTCTATCGTAGTCCACACGCACACAAGCTGGAATCCGCCGGGATGCTAGCGCCGGGAATCGGATCTCTTGGGATTTCTGTGTTTTCTAGAGGAAGGGGATCAGTTCTTCTGTCAAGAAAAACTGTCTGAGACGGCTCACCCGACGAGGTCGAAACACACAAGCATTTATATATATTGTCCTCGATGTAAACCGAAATATCAGTTTCGGTTTCGGCCTTGTGTCGACCGACACACACAACATCTTGTATCGATCGACGCACCCAATGGTGTCGATCGATACACCTCCTAAAACACGATATCAATGTGTATCCAATACACATTGATCGGACCATATGCCAATGATCAATCCCATACCAAGTGCATCCAACTTGCTTAGGTGTGTGACCCTGTAGGTTCACACGATAACAGAAATGAGTTACAACTCATTTGTCATAAGCGGTTTCTAGCAAAACATTATGACTACCCAGTATCACATGAATTGGCCGATCTCGACAATACAACTATCTTTAGAGTAAGTACAATGTGATTTCAGGACAAAATCCCAACAATCTCCCACTTGTACTGGAATCGCCTATTCCTATAATCCCTTCGTCGATATATCTCGATATGGCATAAGGCAAGAAACTGTGTCATCCTTATTATAGCCAATATCATGTTCATCGAACTCCTGATCTATACTGATAAAACAAACGACTGACAATCACCTCGTTTGAGCACGGCCATGCATTTTCTCAGTATCAAATCTTCGATGGGCCCTGAGATATTTATCTCCCGTTATTTAGGAGGGACAAATCCCATCTTGTTCCATCCCTGTTTCTACACATACTTCATGATACGCTTAAGCAATGCCGTTATAGCCGCCAGTTACGGAACGACGTTTGACAAGGTCAAAGCGCACCAATTCATATGCTAGAAAGCATGATGAACTCAGGTCTAAGGACTATACTCTATAGTCGTAATGAGAAACTCTCATGACACAGATATAACTATCCTGTAGAGTTCTCATTAGCGGGTCATGTCCGATCATATGTTCACCAACATATATCTATGTGACTGACTGTGATATTCATATCATTGACTCCATGAAACTTAGTCAACAGTCACCTCACAAGCTAGTCTCTCGCGGTTGTCAGTGTCCCACTTTGACAATCTCGACTAGGGACAATCATAATTTATGTCATCTTTTACTTATAGGGTTTCATGATCAAGTCCTCAACTTGATGACCTATAAAATGAACATAAAATACTTTGGGACCATTACTTAATTATCCAATAATTAAATAATACCGATGTCAGTTTTAACTTACACAAACATTGCCATAGCATGTTTATATAAAGATTATAACATAACTAAAATAACTCCCACTGGAATCAAGATCATCTGTTCAGATATCTTATACCTACAGCAACAGAATAAATCTCGTGCTTAGGTTGTGGGAGAGACTGCGGTGTGTTTGCTTGAAACAATTCCAACAAACCACACCGCCATTCAGATAAAAGCACTATTTTATTGTCCACTGCTTGGAGCCCTTCCAACAGATAGCACCGCTATTCAGACAAAGAGACATGCCAGGTAGGAACCGGGAATCGTCTTTGTCCGTCTAACTACTTTCAACTGGTTTGTCACTTCCTCAGTTCACCACAAACCTATACTTAGTGTTTATCAAACATTTGGGATGTTTCTGGCAACTGTTCCGCGACTTTTACCGGAACATATTGGTATCTTCTCGTCATGCTTTATGCGTAAGCTGCATCTAGACGAGCGCAAAACATGACATTCATGATGGATTCTATTGCAGCAGCATAAGCAATCACACTCATTGATACTAGCTCAGCCAGTGTCCAAGACACTTCATCTTGCTAAGATTATTGCCATAATACCTTTGGTGTGAAGCCATTCTTGGAATCATGCATATTGGAACTGTCCAATACCTTATCACCATAAGGATTCTGACACGATCCAACTAGCCTTTCCAATCCATTTCAATGGATCCTTATTCCAAGAACTTTCGCGGCTTCTCCCATATCTATCGTTAAATTTGACTTCCGACCCAAATCTTGTCAAGACTTTAGCGTCGGAACGTCTTTTATGAGACTAAGTACGTTATGTACACACGGTGTGAGAATTGCAACTACGCTCCCACTAGTCCTTTTGTAAACGCATGGTTTCATTTCGTTTCTGATCAAGTCAAAACTTTTGACCACATTATCAGAATGTTGATTCCAACTCCAAGATGTTTGCTTCAATCTATAAATAGATCGGTGAAGCCAACATGCATACCTAGCAAATTTTCGGAGTTGGGGCTCACCATCGCTTTTTGAATTTCGCATGCTCGTCATTTTTCAATGATCAACGGATCACGACAATCGGCTACGAGAAATCACTCTCGAGTTCATGACGGATCCTTTCGGATCTGCGAATTTCAGGCTCCACATGTGTAGGTTCTACAGCACTTTGTATATCTCACCGCTGCTCTCCCTCAACAGGTTGAGCAGCCTCCTGTGTTTATCGAATTTCTTCGATGTGTACTTTTACTCCCACTGTTTCTGTTGGAAAGTATGATCTTTATCAAAATACACAGTTCTGGACAACAAAACTTTGTTCTCGGATTGATTATAAAAGTAGTAAGCCTCGGTTTCCCTAGAACAACCCGCGAGGTAGAACTTATCAGATTTGGGCTCAATAGCTTTCATCCCCAAATGATCAGAAACAACATGCTTGAAAAAACTTTCAGTCCACATCCAATGTGGTGTCTTTCAATTGATTCTGATTGAAACCCTTTTCTGCGCAAACACATACATTTCTAGAGCGTATTTCTTAAAGGATTATGGAAGATTCCTGTGACTCATCATTAATCGGAGCATATCTAATAAGATCCGATTCGTTCTCTCAGAAACACCATTTAGGCTTTCCAGGAGAAGAGAGCTGTGATATGACTTCACACTCACCTAGATGATCACCCAATTCTTGACTCAAGTATTTTCCTCCGCGATCTAATCGAGGATCTCAATGCTTCTTTCAAATCGGTTCTATACTTCATCTTGGAACTCCTCAAGGGATTCCTGCTCGTGTCTCATCAAAAGAACACATCCATACTTATTGATGTCATCAATAAGGTAATGAAGTACTGAAGATTTCCTTTGGCACTAATGCTCATTGGGCCGCATACATCAGTATGTGTAAGGCCCAATAAGCCTCTGACCCGTTTACTTTTAGCTCTGCTAAAATGGCCTTAGTCATTTGGTCCAGTGAGCAGAATTCATATCTCACATGATTAATTATCAAATGAGCCCAAAACTATGGAACTTCTGAATCCGCTTCACTCTATGTGGTCAAAACGACTGTGCTAAGGAAAAATCGAGTTCAAGTCATCAGACTTAAACCGTTTGGTATTTATGTTATATGTACAATCGTACATTGGTTTAAGATATAAAACCCATTCTAAACGGGATGCTACCAAATAATATTTCATTAAGATCTAAAGAACAAAACTTGTCTTTTATCAAAATGAAAAACATCCAAATTCTTACAAGAAAATGAAAGACATCTCTGCACAAGGCAGATACATAGTAGCAATTACTTAATTTCTAAAACCAAGTATGAAAGGCTCCTACAAGTGAAGAATCTCTACGGCTCATGCAACAACCATTGCTTCATACCAGACACGCAGTTCCACTTGTCCTTTCTTCAACGTTCTACTGTCGCTTAGGTCCTGCATATTTCAAAAAATATCAGTACCACAACTAGTATCCAATACTCATGTAGAACTTGAAACAATAACACAATACCTGAAGAAGAAGTACCATACATCTTCTCCATCTCTTGTGAATCTTCCAAGAATTTAATGCAATTTCTCTTCCAATGCCCAAACTCTTTACAGTAGCAGCATTTATCAACATCAGATGGGCCTGACTTGGGCTTAAAAGATGACACAGGTTTATCCCGATTTCAAATCTGAACGGCCTTGCCATCACCCTTGTCTAAACAAGATTTCTCAAATCTTTTACCATTTTTGATGTCTTGCTCTGCTGTTTTGATCATACCATGCAGCTCAGTCAACGTCTTCGTCAAGTTATTCTTGATATAGCTTTTGATAAACTTATCATAACTAGACGGCAGTGACTGCAGAATGATGTCAGTAGCCAACTCTAAGCTGACAGGACAATCCAGTTTCCCCAGGTTATCAATGTAACCCATCATTTTAATGACATGAGGACTTACTGGAGCATCCTCTGGTAGCTCACACCCAGTGAGAGACTTCACCATCTGGAATCTCTCAACTCGTTCCAGATCCTGAAACTTCAGTTTCAGGCTGGTGATCATCTCTATTGGCGACTCAATGTTCTCGTATTGACTTTTCAAGTCTGAGTTCATGGTAGCCAACATCAGACCACGCACATCTACCACATCAATATAATGCTTATTCCAAGCATCATATACTGCATTCGAGCGATTGGTCCCAAGCCTTTCTGGAAGAGCTTTCTCAAGGACATAGTCCTTGCTCTCCTGCTTGAGGATTAATATCAAATTCCGATACCAATCCAGGAAGTTGGATCCATTTAACTTGTCCTTCTTAAGGACGGATCGCAACGAGAAAGTAGTCTTAGACATAAGGTGAAATCCAAGAAAAACCAAGATTTAGTTATGCATTCCATGAGAAATCTTATCTAATAAGAAAACACGCATTATATTCAAACAATGTTTCCTCTGCGAATATAATGATCCAAGATCCATACTTCACCAAAATCTGAGTGGACGACTCGTCATCACCCAAAATTTGATTATCTAGGTAAGCAAATCATTGCTAATTGTACCCAGTACAACTCTTGGTCGCAGATTAGACAATCCATGTCTCATCTACTCTGACGTCTCTGGGCCCAGAACTTCTGATGGCCCAGTCAAGTAAACCAATCTCTTTAGTCTTGTGATCATTGACAGTCGCACTGCAAGTCTATCAATGATCACCTGCCTTACTCATGTAGTAGTGGATACCAAGGACTCCAAGGCTATCTAACAAACGACACAAGTCTTGACAGTAGACAAGATTGGGCAAGACATCAAGGTTACTTGATATTTAGTTGAGGAAACTAAACTCTAAAAGGTTAGCAAATCAATTTCTTAGGTCATGTAATTGTTGATGTCAAGCACTGCAAGTCCATCAATATAATTACCTCCCTTACTCACGTAATTGTGGACACTAAGCTCATGGCTAGACCATCACACAACGAAATGAGTCTTGACAGTTGACCATATTGAAGCTAATCTTTGATCAATGCTTAAGTCGAGTTTGGTTTCTGCAAATTCAAGATTCAATAACCAGAATTGTGAGCACTGCGTCGATCGACACAGACTATGTCTGTCGATCGACACTACCAAACAAAAACCGGATTTCAATAACCGGTTAATCCAATTAACTCGGTTCATTGAACCGGTCATGTCGATCGACATAATCCATGTGTGACGGTCGAAATAGACCTAAACCGGATACTGTTTTGATAATCGGTCCAATCCAATTGAACCGACTTATCAGATCAAACTGATCTTTACTGTTTAAATCGGTTTATTCTAATTGAGATAACTGGTTTAATCCAATTGAATCAATTCATCCAATTCAAACCGCTTCAACCAGTTTCAACTAATTGTGATAATCGGTCCAATTCAATTGAACCGTTTTATCCAATCAAACTGATTTTAACCAATCGGTTTATGATAATTGAGATAATCAGTTCAATCCAATCGAACCAATTCATCCAATTCAAACCGATCTGTTCGGACTTAACCAAGCATGATAACCGGTCCAATCCAATTGAACCGATTAACCAATCGCATGGTCTGTGTCGACCGACACTCAACTTGTGTCGATCGACACAGCAGGCTTTCTGTTTTTCTTCGCGAAAAACCCTAGCCGCCGAGTCTGTCGATTTCACCATTCTGCGTCGACCGACACACCCAGTGTGTCGATCGACACTATGCGAAAACACAGAATCGTTTTCGATCTGAATCGATCTAACCTGTTCTTATCCATACTATCTTATGAACGAATTTAAATCATCAAATTCTACTAAACAGGCTGATTCAATGATAAAACTGTTGGATCCCACTGGATCTAGGGTTTGATATATTGAATGAAAACCAACCTCGTTCTTACCTTTCTGGCAGCGGAATTGAGATGGTGAACGAGATCAGTGGAGCAACGCAAACGCCTTGCCTCTACCAGATACACACGCACGCTCGCTGGAAACGGGATGCTAGTGCCGGATCAACGGGAATCGATTCTCTCTGGTGTTTCTACTATTTCTGTCAAGAAAAGTGGACGGCTCAGTGTTTAGGTCGAAACTTACTTGTTATATTCGACCTAAAACACAATTAACCGGGCCAGACTTCATCAAGTCTTAATTCGAAAAGCCTTTCGAAAAACCTGAACTGTGTCGACCGACACACAAGCTGTGTCGATCGACACAACACCATTTTATCGATTATAATGTGTATCTAATACACATTAATATGATCATTACCATAATGATCATTCCCATGTCGTAGCTTCCAGTTTGCTTAGGTGTGTGACCCTATAGGATCATATAGTACTGGTAGTAAGTCCATAACTTACAGATTGCAAGAGGCTTCTAGCAAAACATTGCAACCGCCCAGTACTATACGAATGTCTGATCTCGACACACAACTATCATCAGGAGTGAGTACAAGTGTGATTTCAGGACACTATCCCAACAATCTCCCACTTGTACTGGAATCATCAATTCCTATAATCCTTTTGTCTCTATATCTCGATTTGGCATAAGGCAAGATTGGTGTCATCCTTATTAAGCCAACATCGTGTTTATCGAACTCCTGATCTCATACTGAACATTCCAAACAACTGAACTACAGTTCGTTTGAGTGCGGCCACACATTTTCTCAGTATTAAATCTTCGATAGGCCCTGAGATATTTATCTCCCGTTATACAGGAGGGACAAATCCCATCTTGTTCCATCCCTGTTTCAACGCACACTTCATGATATACTTGAACAGTGCCGTTATAGTCGCCAGTTATGGGTCGACGGTTGACAAAGTCAAAGTGTACCAATTCATATGCAAGAAAGCATGATGAACTCAGGTCTAAGGACTATACTCTATAGTCGTAATGAGAACCTCTTATGACACAGATATAACTATCTTGTAGACTTCTCATTTGCGGGTCATGTCCGATCATATGTTCACTAACATATATCTATGTGACTGACTGCGATAATCATATCATTGGCTCCATGAAACTTAGCCAACAGTCACCTCACAATCTAGTCTCTAACGGTTGTCAGTGTCCCAATTCTACAACCTCGACTAGGGACAAAATAATTTATTAACTTATAGGGTTTCATGATCAAGTCCTCAACTTGATGACCTATAATATGTCATAAACTTATTTTGGGACCATTATTTAGATCACAATAAATAATGCTGAAATCAAATTTCATTAAACATTTCTAAAAGAATGTTTACAAGAGCGTCTTATTATAACTAAAACAAAACTAAAACTCCCACAAGAATCAAGATTACATCTTAAGATCTGTAATGCCTACAAAAGTTGTATGACTCTCATGCTTAGGCCTTGGGAGTGACTTAGTCAGAGAATCAGCGACATTCTCGTCTGTCGGAACTCGGCTGATCTTTACATCACCTCTATTGACGATATCACGAATCAGGTGATATCTCCTCTCCACGTGTTTGGACTTCTGGTGTGACCTGGGTTCTTTCGCCTGAGCAATGGCTCCATTGTTGTCACAAAATAAAGCCACTGGCTCCAAGATACTAGGAACCACACCAAGCTCAGTCATGAACTTCTTAATCCAAACAGCTTCCTTTGCCGCTTCCGAAGCAGCAACATATTCAGCTTCCGTTGTGGAATCAGCTACGGTATTCTGCTTAGAGCTCTTCCAGCTCACTGCACCGCCATTTAGACAGAAGACATATCCAGATTGTGATCGGAAATCGTCTCTGTCCGTCTGAAAACTCGCATCGGTGAATCCATTCACCACAAGTTCTTCACTTCCTCCATACACAAGGAATTTATCCTTAGTATGTCTCAAATACTTGAGAATATTCTTGACAGCTGTCCAGTGAACTTCACCTGGATCAGATTGGTATCTACTCGTCATGCTTAACGCGTAAGCTACATCTGGACGAGTGCAGAGCATGGCATACATAATAGATCCTATTGCAGAAGCATAAGGAATCCTATTCATGCGTTCTCGCTCAGCAGGTGTCGCCGGACACTGCTTCTTGCTGAGACTCATGCCATGAGACATCGGTATGAAGCCCTTCTTGGAATCTTGCATCCTGAATCTGTGCAACACTTTATCAATATAAGTGTCCTGGCACAATCCAATCAGCCTATTCAATCTATCTCTGTAGATTCTGATTCCAAGAATGTATGCGGCTTCTCCCATGTCTTTCATGGAAAAACAACTTCCGAGCCAAGTCTTGACAGACTGAAGCAACGGAACGTCATTACCGAGGAGGAGTATGTCATCGACATACAGTACAAGAAACACAATTTTGCTCCCACTAGTCTTCTTGTAAACACATGGTTCCTCTTCGTTCTTGATGAAACCAAATTGTTTAACTGATTCATCAAAACGAAGATTCCAACTCCGAGATGCTTGCTTCAATCCATAAATGGATTTATGAAGCTTGCATACCTTCCCAGCGTTCTTAGGATCGACAAAACCTTCAGGCTGTGTCATATACACATCCTCTTCCAGAATACCATTCAGGAATGCGGTTTTGACATCCATTTGCCAAATCTCATAATCATAATGAGCGGCAATCGCTAGAAGAATCCGAATGGATTTAAGCATAGCGACTGGGGAATAGGTTTCATCATAGTCAATACCATGAATTTGCTTGAAACCTTTAGCCACCAACCTCGCTTTGTAAATCTGTACATTGCCATCCACGTCAATCTTCTTCTTGAAGATCCATTTACACTCAATGGCTTTTGCACCATTAGGTAAATCGACCAAGGACCATACTTGGTTTTCTGACATGGATCCCATTTCGGATTTAGAGGCTCCAAGCCACTTTTCGGAGTCCGGGTCCATCATTGCTTCCGCGAAGGTCGCTGGTTCATCACTTTCAATGATCATCAGATCATTGGAATCGGTTACGAGAAATCCATAGTATCTCTCGGGTTCGTGACGGATCCTTCCGGACCTGCGAACTTCAGGCTCCCCAGGCGCCGGTTCCACAGAACTTTGTGGATCCAACTGCTGCTCTTCCTCAATAGGATGAGTAGTTTCCTGTGCATCTTGAATTTCTTCAAGATGTACTTTACTCCCACTATTTTTCTTAGAGAGAAACTCCCTCTCAAGAAAAGAACAGTCCCGAGCAACAAATACTTTGTTCTCAGATTGGTTGTAAAAGTAGTATGCCTTGGTTTCCTTAGGATAACCAACGAAGTAGCATTTATCTGATTTGGGTGCAAGCTTGTCAGAGATTAATCGTTTGACATAAGCTTCACATCCCCAAATCCCCAGGAAAGATAGACTAGGAACATTCCCAGTCCACATTTCATGTGGTGTCTTTTCCACTGATTTAGATGGCACCCTATCTAGTGTAAACGCAGACGTTTCTAGAGCGTATCCCCAAAAGGATAATGGAAGATTAGAATGACTCATCATAGACCGAACCATATCCAATAAGGTTCGATTCCTCCTCTCTGACACTCCATTCCATTGGGGTGTACCAAGAGGAGTGAGTTGTGAAATAATTCCACACTCGCTCAGATAGTCGCTGAATTCTTGACTCAAGTATTCTCCTCCGCGATCCGATCGCAGAACTTTGATACTTTTGCCAAGTTGATTCTGCACTTCATTCTTGAATTCCTTGAATCTATCAAAGGATTCTGACTTGTGTCTCATCAAATAGACATAGCCATACCTACTGAAATCATCAGTGAAGGTAATGAATAAGGCCCAATAAGTCACTGGCCCTTTCATTTGGTTTGTTGAAAGGGGCTCTAGCCATTTTGCCCACCAAGCAAGATTCGCATTTCTCACATGATTCAAAATCAAATGAGCCCAGAAGCCCATTTCGATGGAGCCTTTGGATGCGTTTCTCATTGATATGGCCCAAACGACAATGCCATAAGAAAGTCGGGTTTTCGTCATTGGACTTAAACCGCTTTGTATTTATGTTAAAGTTAGGCATTTCTTGGTCTAATACATATAACCCATTATCTAATGGGGCGCTACCATAATACGTACCATCACGATTAAAAGAACAAACTTTATTCTTAACAGCAAAATCAAAACCTTCCAAATCCAAAACGGAAACTGAAATTATGTTTCTGCTAATCGCAGGTACAAAGTAGCAATTATTTAAAATTAAAACCATGCCCGAAGGTAAGGACAACTCGTAGGTGCCTACGGCCAGTGCAGCAACCTTAGCTCCATTTCCGACCCGTATCTCTACTTGTCCTTTCTTCAGTGTCCTACTGTTTCTTAGTGCCTGCACATCAGTACAAATGTGAGCACCGCAGCCGGTATCCAATACCCACGAAGTAGAACGAGAAGATATAACATTAAGTTCGATAACATAAATACCTGAATCAGACGCATCATACGTCTTTTTCAGCTTCTTGTAATCTTCCTTGAACTTCTTGCAGTCTCTCTTCCAATGCCCCAACTGCTTGCAGTAGTTGCACTTATCCTCAGGAGAAGGCCCGGATTTGGGCTTGGGCTTGGGCTTGTCTTGACTCTCAGTCTCGACAACCTGGGCCTTTCCCTTGTCCTTCTTCGGTTTCTTAAACCTTTTACCCCCTTGTACCATCAGTACACTGGGAGTTGCCTTCTTGAGATTCGGCTCTGCTGTCTTCAGCATGTCGTGCAACTCAGTCAATGTCTTAGTCATGTTTTGCATGTTGTAGTTCATGATGAACTGATCAAAACACAACGGCAAAGACTGCAGAATCATGTCAGTGGCTAGCTCCTGGCTAATGGCACAGTCCAGTTTCCCCAGGTTATCAATGTAACCCATCATTTTAAGGACATGAGGACTTACTGGACTGTCCTTAGCCAGCTTGCAATCCATGAGAGATTTAACCGTCGGGTATCTCTCTGTGCGAGCTTGCTCCTGAAACAAAGCTTTCAGGCTGTTAATCATCTCAATGGGTGACATCACGTTCTCATATTGCTTCTGCAGCTCAGAGTTCATAGTCACCAGCATTAGACAATTAACATCTTTGACATCAGCTGAATGTTTATCCCAAGCATTCTTTTATAATGTTGGTGGTTTGATGTCTTGCTCTGCTGTATGACTCTCATGATTAGGCCTTGCAGTCGTATGACTCTCATGCTTAGGCCTTGGGAGTGACTTAGTCAGAGAATCAGCGACATTCTCGTCTGTCGGAACTCGGCTGATCTTCACATCACCTCTATTGACGATATCACGAATCAGGTGATATCTCCTCTCCACGTGTTTGGACTTCTGGTGTGACCTGGGTTCTTTCGCCTGAGCAATGGCTCCATTGTTGTCACAAAATAAAGCCACTGGCTCCAAGATACTAGGAACCACACCAAGCTCAGTCATGAACTTCTTAATCCAAACAGCTTCCTTTGCCGCTTCCGAAGCAGCAACATATTCAGCTTCCGTTGTGGAATCAGCTACGGTATTCTGCTTAGAGCTCTTCCAGCTCACTGCACCGCCATTTAGACAGAAGACATATCCAGATTGTGATCGGAAATCGTCTCTGTCCGTCTGAAAACTCGCATCGGTGAATCCATTCACCACAAGTTCTTCACTTCCTCCATACACAAGGAATTTATCCTTAGTATTTCTCAAATACTTGAGAATATTCTTGACAGCTGTCCAGTGAACTTCACCTGGATCAGATTGGTATCTACTCGTCATGCTTAACGCGTAAGCTACATCTGGACGAGTGCAGAGCATGGCATACATAATAGATCCTATTGCAGAAGCATAAGGAATCCTATTCATGCGTTCTCGCTCAGCAGGTGTCGCCGGACACTGCTTCTTGCTGAGACTCATGCCATGAGACATCGGTATGAAGCCCTTCTTGGAATCTTGCATCCTGAATCTGTGCAACACTTTATCAATATAAGTGTCCTGGCACAATCCAATCAGCCTATTCAATCTATCTCTGTAGATTCTGATTCCAAGAATGTATGCGGCTTCTCCCATGTCTTTCATGGAAAAACAACTTCCGAGCCAAGTCTTGACAGACTGAAGCAACGGAACGTCATTACCGAGGAGGAGTATGTCATCGACATACAGTACAAGAAACGCAATTTTGCTCCCACTAGTCTTCTTGTAAACACATGGTTCCTCTTCGTTCTTGATGAAACCAAATTGTTTAACTGATTCATCAAAACGAAGATTCCAACTCCGAGATGCTTGCTTCAATCCATAAATGGATTTATGAAGCTTGCATACCTTCCCAGCGTTCTTAGGATCGACAAAACCTTCAGGCTGTGTCATATACACATCCTCTTCCAGAATACCATTCAGGAATGCGGTTTTGACATCCATTTGCCAAATCTCATAATCATAATGAGCGGCAATCGCTAGAAGAATCCGAATGGATTTAAGCGTAGCGACTGGGGAATAGGTTTCATCATAGTCAATACCATGAATTTGCTTGAAACCTTTAGCCACCAACCTCGCTTTGTAAATCTGTACATTGCCATCCACGTCAATCTTCTTCTTGAAGATCCATTTACACTCAATGGCTTTTGCACCATTAGGTAAATCGACCAAGGACCATACTTGGTTTTCTGACATGGATCCCATTTCGGATTTAGAGGCTCCAAGCCACTTTTCGGAGTCCGGGTCCATCATTGCTTCCGCGAAGGTCGCTGGTTCATCACTTTCAATGATCATCAGATCATTGGAATCAGTTACGAGAAATCCATAGTATCTCTCGGGTTCGTGACGGATCCTTCCGGACCTGCGAACTTCAGGCTCCACAGGCGCCGGTTCCACAGAACTTTGTGGATCCAGCTGCTGCTTTTCCTCAATAGGATGAGTAGTTTCCTGTGCATCTTGAATTTCTTCAAGATGTACTTTACTCCCACTGTTTTTCTTAGAGAGAAACTCTCTCTCAAGAAAAGAACAGTCCCGAGCAACAAATTCTTTGTTCTCAGATTGGTTGTAAAAGTAGTATGCCTTGGTTTCCTTAGGATAACCAACGAAGTAGCATTTATCTGATTTGGGTGCAAGCTTGTCAGAGATTAATCGTTTGACATAAGCTTCACATCCCCAAATCCTCAGGAAAGACAGACTAGGAACATTCCCAGTCCACATTTCATGTGGTGTCTATTCCACTGATTTAGATGGCACCCTATCTAGTGTAAACGCAGACGTTTCTAGAGCGTATCCCCAAAAGGATAATGGAAGATTAGAATGACTCATCATAGACCGAACCATATCCAATAAGGTTCGATTCCTCCTCTCTGACACTCCATTCCATTGGGGTGTACCAAGAGGAGTGAGTTGTGAAATAATTCCACACTCGCTCAGATAGTCGCTGAATTCTTGACTCAAGTATTGTCCTCCGCGATCCGATCGCAGAACTTTGATACTTTTGCCAAGTTGATTCTGCACTTCATTCTTGAATTCCTTGAATCTATCAAAGGATTCTGACTTGTGTCTCATCAAATAGACATAGCCATACCTACTGAAATCATCAGTGAAGGTAATGAAGTACTTGTAATTTCCTCTGGAAACAGTACTCATCGGCCCACATACATCAGTATGAATAAGGTCCAATAAGTCACTGGCCCTTTCATTTGGTTTGTTGAAAGGGGCTCTAGCCATTTTGCCCACCAAGCAAGATTCACATTTCTCACATGATTCAAAATCAAATGAGCCCAGAAGCCCATTTCGATGGAGCCTTTGGATGCGTTTCTCATTGATATGGCCCAAACGACAATGCCATAAGAAAGTCGGGTTTTCGTCATTGGACTTAAACCGCTTTGTATTTATGTTAAAGTTAGGCATTTCTTGGTCTAATACATATAACCCATTATCTAATGGGGCGCTACCATAATACGTACCATCACGATTAAAAGAACAAACTTTATTCTTAACAGCAAAATCAAAACCTTCCAAATCCAAAACGTAAACTGAAATTATGTTTCTGCTAATCGCAGGTACAAAGTAGCAATTATTTAAAATTAAAACCATGCCCGAAGGTAAGGACAAGTCGTAGGTGCCTACGGCCAGTGCAGCAACCTTAGCTCCATTTCCGACCCGTAGCTCTACTTGTCCTTTCTTCAGCGTCCTACTGTTTCTTAGTGCCTGCACATCAGTACAAATGTGAGCACCGCAGCCGGTATCCAATACCCACGAAGTTGAACGAGAAGATATAACATTAAGTTCGATAACATAAATACCTGAATCAGACGCATCATACGTCTTTTTCAGCTTCTTGTAATCTTCCTTGAACTTCTTGCAGTCTCTCTTCCAATGCCCCAACTGGTTGCAGTAGTTGCACTTATCCTCAGGAGAAGGCCCGAATTTGGGCTTGGGCTTGGGCTTGTCTTGACTCTCAGTCTCGACAACCTGGGCCTTTCCCTTGTCCTTCTTCGGTTTCTTAAACCTTTTACCCCCTTGTACCATCAGTACACTGGGAGTTGCCTTCTTGAGATTCGGCTATGCTGTCTTCAGCATGCCGTGCAACTCAGTCAATGTCTTAGTCATGTTTTGCATGTTGTAGTTCATGATGAACTGATCAAAACACAACGGCAAAGACTGCAGAATCATGTCAGTGGCTAGCTCCTGGCTAATGGCACAGTCCAGTTTCCCCAGGTTATCAATGTAACCCATCATTTTAAGGACATGAGGACTTACTGGACTGTCCTTAGCCAGCTTGCAATCCATGAGAGATTTAACCGTCTGGTATCTCTCTGTGCGAGCTTGCTCCTGAAACAAAGCTTTCAGGCTGTTAATCATCTCAATGGGTGACATCACGTTCTCATATTGCTTCTGCAGCTCAGAGTTCATAGTCACCAGCATTAGACAATTAACATCTTTGACATCAGCTGAATGCTTATCCCAAGCATTCTTTTCTAATGCTGGTGGTTTGATGTCTTGCTCTGCTGTTTTGATCATACCATTAAGCTGCGTGGTTCGACATTACCAAACCAGAACCAATTGGTTAATTAAAATTAATCGAGCGAGATAACCGGTTCAATCCAATTGAATCGATCTATCTAATCGCATTGCCTGTGTCGACCGACACACCCAGTGTATCGATCGACACAGCAGGAATACGGGTACTCGATCTCAGATCGAAACCCTAAAATTATTTACGGATTTTCGCCTTGTGTCGACCGACACACGCTTTGTGTCGATCGACACCCTGCGACAAACCCTAAAATTTTACGTTTTTGTTTCGCGGGGTGTCGACCGACACACGCTTTGTGTCGATCGACACAGTGCGATTTCAACAATACCATCGTTTTCAACATGAACAAAATCCGAGATTAACATTCAATAAAACGATTTTAACAGGCAAAATTCAATCCAACAACTTCAAGTTTCGAATTAATTACACCAGATTCAATAGCTAAACCCTAACATGCTCTGATACCACTGTTGGATCCCACTGGATCTAGGGTTTGATATATTGAATGAAAACCAACCTCGTTCTTACCTTTCTGGCAGCGGAATTGAGATGGTGAACGAGATCAGTGGAGCAATGCAAACACCTTGCCTCTACCAGATACACACGCACGCTCGCTGGAAACGGGATGCTAGTGCCGGATCAACGGGAATCGATTCTCTCTGGTGTTTCTACTGTTTCTGTCAAGAAAAGTGGACGGCTCAGTGTTTAGGTCGAAACTTACTTGTTATATTCGACCTAAAACACAATTAACCGGGCCAGACTTAATCAAGTCTTAATTCGAAAAGCCTTTCGAAAAACCTGAACTGTGTCGACCGACACACAAGCTGTGTCGATTGACACAACACCATTTTATCGATTATAATGTGTATCCAATACACATTAATATGATCATTACCATAATGATCATTCCCATGTCGTAGCTTCCAGTTTGCTTAGGTGTGTGATCCTATAGGATCATATAGTACTGGTAGTAAGTCCATAACTTACAGATTGCAAGAGGCTTCTAGCAAAACATTGCAATCGCCCAGTACTATACGAATGTCTGATCTCGACACACAACTATCATCAAGAGTGAGTACAAGTGTGATTTCAGGACACTATCCCAACAAAAAGCATAAGGCTCTGATACCACTGTTGGAATTCCTAGCAGTTCCTAATCTGATTAGGCAACCCTAAGTCTGAATTCCGAGCCTAGGATCTCAGGGTTTAAGTAATTGAATCATGGATCTCGCGTTTACCTTGTTCTGGCAGCGGAAGATGAATCAGGTAAGACAAGATCAGGAGCGATTCAGATGCCTCACCTCTATCGTAGTCCACACGCACACAAGCTGGAATCCGCCGGGATGCTAGCGCCGGGAATCGAATCTCTTGGGATTTCTGTGTTTTCTAGAGGAAGGGGATCATTTCTTCTTTCAAGAAAAAATGTCTGCGACGGCTCACCCGACGAGGTCGAAACACACAAGCGTTTATATATATTGTCCTCGATGTAAACCGAAACATCAGTTTCGGTTTCGGCCTTATGTCGACCGACACACACAATGGTGTCGATCGACACACATCTTGTATCGATCGACGCACCCAATGGTGTCGATCGATACACCTCCTAAAACACGATATCAATGTGTATCCAATACACATTGATCGGACCATATGCCAATGATCAATCCCATATCAAGTGCATCCAACTTGCTTAGGTGTGTGACCCTGTAGGTTCACACGATACCAGAAATGAGTTACAACTCATTTGTCATAAGCGGTTTCTAGCAAAACATTATGACTACCCAGTATCACATGAATTGTCCGATCTCGACAATACAACTATCTTTAGAGTAAGTACAATGTGATTTCAGGACAAAATCCCAACAGATGGAGTATAAAGAAGCCGCGAGACAAGTTGACCCGGAACGTGAAGTAGTTGGTATAAATCGTCAGTGGAAAATAAATCAGTGCAAGGCAACTAGAAGAACGAAGCCATTGGTATGATGAGTTAGCGAAAATATTTGAAGGAACGTCAAACAATGTGGAAATCAGAGTGAAGCGATTGGTGTGAATTGAATGAAATCTCAGCAAAGCCAGATTCGAAGATGAGATTCTTGAAGAGAATCCCATGAAGAAGAGTCAGTATCAGGAGGATGTAGAAGTCAAATCAAAGTGGGGAAGTCAGAAGTGAGAATCGGAGCAAAGTAGCTAACCGCGGATGAGTCCAGAGTTCGAGATGGATGGAGTCAGTCAAGAGCGACAGAAGGTAGTGGAATGGAGATCAACGATCGAGAATTGGAGCAGTCATTGGGTAAGCAGTGTAAAGACCAGTCAGATGGAACGAGTTGGGAAATGAGTTGGAAGGAGCGTCAGTAAACGTCGGAAGTGGGTTCTGTGCAGCAGTGTTCGTGTGCGAAAGCGTTGAAGTTGGGTAACGAAGCAATTTGCAGGGTTTGGTGCCAATTCAAAGTCTATTAGTGACGGAGAATTCAGGGACCGAATTCCTGTAAGTGGGGAAGAATGTAATACCCTTTTTTCAAAAATATGGTCAACGGGCAGAAGAAAAGTCAAAAGGGACAAAATTGTAATTTTGCCAACTCCAGGGACAAAATTGTAAATTTGCCAAAGTTCGAGACGGAAGCCGAGACGGGACAAATGTTCAAGTTTTACAACACAAAAAAAACATTTACAAGACCAGAAGTGGAAGAAACAGAGCAGAAACGGGTTTTTCGGCTTGTCGGGAGGAATGGAAACCGATTAAACCGAGAAAACTTTGGAAATTCATAACCGGAGCTACGGAACTCTAAATGAGGTGATTAAACTTTCTAAATTCATCTAAAATCAAGACAAATCAGTTTTTGGAAGTTTGGGGATTTATGGGAACAAAGAAGGATTTTCTAAAAAATAAAACGCGAAACCGAGCAAACCAAGCAAAGGAAGATTAAGTGGATTAAGGGCTGGTTTAGGAAGGTTAATTTCTGGATGAATGATCTTAAGACACCTCTGAGGACAGGTGTCCTTCACCAGATTGCACCACCTTCCTAAGCTGCATGAATTTGCATGATTTGGTTCATGAACCCAAAGGAATAATCCATCCCATCACCCCTTTCTTCACCAAAAACTCATTTTTGTGTACCTCAATCTCTCTCTAACCCTCACTCACGACCACATCTCTCCTCTCTCTCTAGATTCATCATAAGAACCCAGAAATTCCCTTTGAATCTTCATAGAAACTCAAGAACATTCAAGTGTTCTTGAGTGTTTTTCATTACTTGATACACAAGAAAGTCC
This sequence comes from Orychophragmus violaceus, assembly GCA_030180135.1. Classification (NCBI taxonomy): domain Eukaryota; kingdom Viridiplantae; phylum Streptophyta; class Magnoliopsida; order Brassicales; family Brassicaceae; genus Orychophragmus; species Orychophragmus violaceus. The sequence continues at coordinate 65,199,125 of CM058232.1, read as the reverse complement.
ATAACTTTCAAACCATAAACCCAAATCACTCTCTACATATACCAGAAGCTTCACCTTGATCTCCTCTACAATCTCCGGCCATCTCCCACCGTCATCGTTGCTGGAGCTCACCGGAATCTGGCAGGAGAACCGCCGCGGCTAGGTTCTCTCTCCCTCTCTCTCTTCTTTTGGTGATTCAAGACTTCTCTTCCTCTCCGCCGCCGGTCAACACCGGAGACGCCGCCGGTCAACACCGGAGACGCCGCCGGAGAAAGCTTCTTCATCCTTCAATCTTCAAGCGGTTCTTCATGGATGGTTTTGGGATGAATTTGAGTTGGAATGGCTTTGGTTTATAAGTAGAATCGGTTTAGTCAAACCGGTTAAGCCTCGGTCAACGCCGGTCAACGGTTTGACCTAAATCGGTTTAGTTAAACCCGGTTGATTTGAAGTTAGTTTGGTGGTTCAGTGGTTTAACCGGAGTGGTCAACGGTCCAAACGGACGGTCAAAGTCAACGGTCAATTCCGGTAAACGCCGGGGTCAATTCCGGTCAATGTCGAGGTCAATGCCGGTCAACGCGTTAACTCCGGCCGGTTCTGATTCCGCCGGTTCTAGGGTTGTTCGGGAAGCTTCGGGATTCACGTTCGGGTTTAGTTTGATGTCTCGAGATTCGTATTCGCATCCCTGCCGCTCATTCCGCGCCCAATCACTGTGAGTCGGCTCATACACCGTAAAGTAGTAAGAAGCATATAGACCGAGAATTGAGAAACCGTAGACCTAGAATTGCGTACCCGTGTTGAATTGGTTGATTAACTGTTGATTGATCAGACTTATTAATTGTAAACCGGATTAGGGTTTTGAGATGCATGCTAGGATCGTAGGGTTAAAAGGATTAAACTGTTGTGTGCCGCTATGTTGTTAGAAACGTTGATTGATGCATAGATATAGTCGTTGCATTATAGAGCCGTATATGCATATATGTACTAAAAGAACAATACCGAATGAATCTATGTATGAGAATTAAGACGATGTTAAAATACGGAATTAAACCTAACCAATGTATAACGTATGAATCATATAGCAGGATTATGTTTATTAGAAGTTAAAGAGAAAGAAATGAATTAAGTAAATGAATGATGAGACGTCGGGGAGTTTAGTAAGTTACTAGCTCTAAACCGACGGATCAAGAAGTTATTAAAAGACGCATAGGAATTGAATGATGGAGAAGTTATGAACGTGTGATGAGCCGTCTACGGATTAGCAATATGCTAATCCAAGGTAGCGGACGTTATTGAGTTATGAGCCATCAACGGGTTAGCAATCCGCTAATCCAGCGTAGCGGACGTGAATGAGTTAAAAGACTTTAGAAGCCCTAATAGGCTTGCTTGTGTGGTGATTGTGTTATTGTGTTGTTGCGTGGTTGTTGTTGTTGAACTTTCTGTGCAAGCCTGTTAAATCGTCTCGGTGTTGGGCCGAGCGATCCTTGTGGACACTTAACTCTGTCACGGGGCTGGTTAAGTTCATAGCCGCTGACTCGGTATGACACCGAGTCAGGGTAGTGGTGTTGGCGTGTGTGTGTAGTCTTGTGGAATACTGTGTTGGAATTGTTGTTGTTATTTATTAATTGATCTTTGCTAGAGTCCAAGCGAGTCTCCGTGTTTACATTTCTGTACTAGGACTCTAGGGTGCGTTAGATTCCGCAAGACTAGGTTTTCGAATACGTTCTGGTACTTCCGACCGATCCTCGGGTAGCTACCTAATCGGATCGTGTGCCTTCGGGTGGTGATTCCGGTTATGGCGTTAACCTACTGAGTGACGCCGGTAGGTGTATGGTTCAGAGAATACAGGGTCAGAGAAACTCAGGTTGCCGTGGGGGTAGCCCGAGTCACTACATATCGATGGACTGAGAACAATGTCCTAGGTCGTGAGACTTCGTGTTTACATCTGGGAGTCGTGGGTTAGTTACCATGTCGGTGGCTATGAAAACCCATTGAATTTACCGAGATTGTAAGGGCCCAGGTGTGCATGTGTTGTTTTCATAGTACGCGATAGATAGATCGAGTTTCAATCGAGAGCATGTGCCGCAGTGCTTCCGATTTCCTCTAATCGCTTTCTCTTTCTTTTGGCAAGTGCTTGTGTGTTGTGGGTTTGACACGACATGGCAGTGCGTGATCGGCCGCTTGTTGTGTTGTTTGTTATTTTGGGGTTTTTGGGCGGGAATTTATAGATGTTGGATAGAATAGAAGCCGTAGTAGGGAGCCGTCTCGCTGGGTGATCTTAGATCGCTCATTAGACTCTTTTTGTGTGTTTTCAGGTTTAGAAGCGACGGATGAGGGAGGTCCTCGGTGTAGTCTCGGGATCGCTTGTGGCGGGGTTTTGATTTGATGATTTTGGGTTTTCCTTTGGTTCGGCTTTGGTGCCAATATTGTATTGAGATTCGTTTGTTGTTCTTGATTATTGGAAAATTGTTTGTAAAGATTGTTAAACGTTATGTAACGTTTGATTTACTCAGAAATGAACATGCTTCCCTAATATTGTGTTTAGTCCGAACCGACACAACTCACGGAAGTGGTACAAGTTGTGAAGCTTTGTACTACGGAAGTGAGGATAGCGAGGTCAAAGACGGGTTAGTGAGATCCTTTGCCTCAAACCGATCTTTCTCTGGCTTGGTCTTGTGGCGAACTTTCCTGTTTGACTTGCTCGGGTTCGACTTGGTCATGTTCTTGTTTGATTGTTGACCGGTCAGCTTGACGGTCAGCGGATAATGGAAAAGGGACGTTACAGATAATATCTTTCCATGCACCAACAACCACATGATCGGGAGTATCCTCTTTCTTGTATACTTTCCTTATACGGATGTGTTCACACTTGGAGCCGTAACTCTCCAACAGCTCAATTTCCTGAAGTTTGGCCACAAATTGAATATCTCTCATATCAACCAGAATGTACCTAGATACTTTACATTTGCCCCAAAGTTTTCAAGAATCAAGCTTGGCCGAGATCACCCATCAATGGCCAAACGGCTCTATTTCCTAATGCATTTGATTTTGTTTCTTCCTTTGAAGTTTATGACCATTATCAAACCTTTTAGGAGCTATCTATATAAATATCAGTAGATAATTTATATAAATCACCCTTTCAATCAAGTTAATACAGAAAAAAAAATTTGTTTCAAAGAGAGTTTCTTTGAGTTTGTCTTTGTCTTTAGATTCTTAAGTGTGAGATTTTTATGTATCTATAGATTCTTGGATTTAGGATTGTTTATGTGATTAAAAAAACTCTAGTTTCTTCCACATATTGAGAGATTCAATCAGCCAACTAAATTGAGAGAGTCAATCATCTATCTTCACCACCATCTCTATCACCTTTCTCTTCCTCAAGCAATTGACTTAGGAATCTCGTGATCATCAAGTGAACTTGGCTTGAAGTGATTCCTGCGTCTACATCAATTTGTATATGATTTGAATACAAGTTATGAACGAAGAAGGTTGTTGGAGGATGTTAAGAGTCATCAAGATTCACCAATGTTTAAAAATAAACCATGGATGATTTGTGGAGACTTAAGACTCTCGATAGTAGGGAACAATTGAATCATAATGATTATCAGATCACATCAATGGGGATGAGGGATTTCCAAGACGTGGTAAGATATTGTTCTTTACTGGATTTGAGATTCCATGGACCATTATACAGATGATGTAATAAGAGAGAAGAGGGTCTGATTTGTAAAAAGTTCGACAAACTTCTGGTTAATGAGAAATGGTTGGATAAGTTTCGGATTCATATTTTTTTTTTGATGCTGGGGGTTGTTCTTATCACTTGCGCGGATGTCTAAAGAGGGATGTAAAGGAAGTAAGGAAGAGAAGACCATTTAAATTCATGAATGCCTTCACCCAGCTACTTCAGTTTCTTGAAGTGGTAAATGTGTATTGGGTAGAAACGAATCCTCTCTTCATATCAACACCATCCATATTTTGGTTTACCAAAAAGCTGAAGGAAATAAAACCCCTCTTGAGACAACTTGGAAAAGATAATCTTGCGATTTGCAAAAGCGTACAAAAAAATCCTATGAGGATCTTTGCACTATGCAAGATTAGAACCTGCAAAGTCCTCAAGCAAGCTCAATGCAAGAAGAAGTAGAAGCTTATGACAAATGGAACTTGCTTGCGGATTTGGAAGAGAGATTTCTTAAATAACAATCTAAATTGCACTAGTTAATAGTAGGGGAAAAGAATAATTCATATTTCCATCGAATGGTGCAAACAAAAAGAGTGAGGAATGCGATAAGGGAGGTAGTAGATGCAAACAGAGTTCAGTTGACAAAGGGAGAAGACATAAAGGCAGAGGTAGTACGGTTCTTTACCGATTTTCTTACTTATGAGCCACATAATTATAGCGGAATATTATTTGATGAGCTGCAAGACATCTTTGGTTTTCGGTGTACATATGATGATATTGATAACTTAGTCAAAGAAGTAACATATGAAGAGACTAAAAGAGTTTTATTTGCAATGCCAAAAGATAATCATCGGGTCAATATGGTCTGACGGGTTAATTCTTTCAGGCTGCTTTGACTATTGTTGGTAAGAACTTTGTTTTTTTTTTTTTGGTATGATGGTAAGAACTTTGTTGTTGCAGTAAAATCTTATTCATAAAAGGATTTCTTCCCAAAGGACCAAACTCAGCTATTCTTGTTCTGATTCTGAAGAAGGACAATGCAAAAGTAATGAAAAGTCAGGTAGCCATAATGAACATGGTTACCGCATTGTTCACGAAGGATAAGCAAGGATATCAGCTTGTGCGACAGTCAACGCCATAGTGAACGGTAATGGAAAACCGTCGAAGAGAATCCATTTGGAAGTGGATGATACACTGTGGCACGGTAATGGAAACCGTTGAGGAGAATTGGTTTGGAAGCGGAGCATCTCATTTAGGTCTTAGAACCACTCGAAGGATGAGTGTTATTTCTAAATGTTGGAAGTATTAGCTATGACACTGGTCGTTTCCTTTTTCATATTACTAAGCGTCAGCGTTGACCAGTTTCAAGGACCGAGACGGTAACTCGTTCGGCTCAAGCGGTAGATGCGATGTTGTAATGGACTCCTTTCTAGCAATCGACGATGGGAATGTAAACCACCTCATCAATATGGAAACCGACACTAATGGACATGGGCGGTAGTATGTGGCATTTGTGTTGCATTCTGGAAGTTGTTGTAGGAATTGTAACGAGGAGTAGGACACTTCAGAGCGTGGTTTGGAACTGGGGGGGGAGAAGCAGTCTTCCGGGATCAAGGACAAGTTATCTTCAAGCGAGTAACCGATCAAGTTCAGTTTCTCTTCAACGAAGTTTGTGGAGTTGTTATTGGTAAAGAGTTGTAGTGGAGAACTCTCGCCATATAATTCGGGGGAAAAAATCTTTTTAAGGGGGGGGGGGGGAGAATTGTAACAGCCCAAAAACCCAGCCCAAAAATTTTGTCAAAAGAAAGAGTGAAAGCCCGAAAGCCCAGCCCAAATCCGTTAAGAAAACCCTAGGGTTTTACCAATTCTTATAAATAGAGATCCCTCCCTTATCCTAAGATCATCAGAAACTCTTCCCAGCGAAGACCTGTCCTCTTTTGGTGCCGTTCAAGTCTCCAGAAAGCCTGTACTTTTGTCCTCCCTCCTCCTCCTTAACAAGGTAATCCCCAAATCTCAGATCTAGCAATGATTTTCATAAACCGAAACGTTTTTAGTCATAGTTTTCAAACCATGTCGAATCACGAGAATCTGAGGCCACCACCTCGTTCAGCTCGACGAGACGAAGTCATAGCCATCAACCGCACCTTCGTAGACCTCCTGACGTGCCCACAATCGCCAGGAGAAAATCGGCCAGATTTCCCACGCGCCGCCGCCGCCCGCCACGAGCCGCTGTCCGCCGTCGGGAGCCGATGCCGTCTGCCGCCGATCGGAGCCGCCGTCCGTCGCCGGAGAGCCGCCTCCGTCGACCACCGGAGCCGCCGCCACCGGCGGCCGAGTCAACTCGGTTGACCAGTTCGTTGACCGATTTGGTTCGGTTTGTCTGGTTCGGTCCAGTTCAATTCCAATTTATGGTTATTTCAATTTCGATCCGGTTTAATTTGGTTCAGATCGGTTTAGCTGGTTTGGGCTGGTTATGCACTTGGGCCTCTTTTACTGGGTTTGGGTTTAGGCCTGGTTTACTGGGTTTGGGTTTAGGCCTAGGTTGACTAGGTTAACCCGGTTGACTTTGACTTGGACCATTGACTTTTAGTCAACAACTTCAATTGAGCATAACTAGCTCGTCCTTGGGCCTATCTCTGACCTGACCACAATCAATCAATCTATTGTTTTGGTTCTCGATAGTCTAACCGAGAAGAAATCGTCTTCGGCTTACTATCTTAACCAACAATAAAAGGTGAATGGTAGCTATCTGAGTAACATACAATCCCCGTATATTCGAGACCTGCAGAGAGAATTGGGCCTAGCCTGTCTATAGTTTACCCAGGTATCCACTAGTGATAAAGGAAAGATACGTTTTCATTGCGTAGATCGAGGCCGTGATGCAAGAAGATCTCAATCGTTCAGATCTTTGTTTACATCGGTATCGAATCCAATTCATGAGCAGATGAGAAATTGTTGCACCGTGGTAGGCTTAGTGAGCTCATAAACTGGCAGGACTATCATGCCTATTACGAACGAAGATGTTCTGCTAACGGAGGAAGGAATTCCAAGATAAGATTGACTGCTATTCCCACTCGATAAGTCTGAAAATGGGCTTTTATAGGATATGTACTACCTTGGGGTCAGATGAGCTTTTGGGTATAATCATGAATTAGAAGAGCAAGCGGTAAACGAGTGTCGTACGGTATAGTGCCCTGGCCGGGCAGCCTATCATTTTTTGAATCCACTCTTTCGTTCCTTCATATACCTCCCCACCTGCTTTGTTTAAGCTGCTGCGCTTTCTAATCCGCTTCAAAAACACTGGAAAAGATGTCTTGGCGAGAGGTGCTTTAGCATCTTCCTCTATCAATTCATTTTTTTGTTTGAATAAGCTATTAAGGTGCCTAAATTTTATGATCCCTCATACGAGGTCATCCAATTATATTTCTGCCAAATCTTTCTATTATTAAGTACGGCTGGTACCATTTCGATTTGTGCCCGTGTCCTCAGAGGGTAAGGGGTTTTGGAATAGGGGTAGGAAGGACCTTTTATGGTACCCCCATCATGGTGAACCTCTCCTTGTGATTCTTCCGCTAGGTAAGTTGGGAAGTCCAACATAAGGCGGGTTCAAATCCTATCTCCGCACTAAGTAAGGGTTTCATTCTGCATCACTCTCCCCGTGGTCGTAGAGCCGGTAACCCTCGTTCACCTAAAATGGAAAAAGGTCTGTCAAGATGAATATTATATGATAGCGGCAGGAAATTCTTTGACAGCAAGAAGATTGTTCAAAGAAGCTAGATAGTCTGATGGGAATGTTTGTCTATTATTTCCTTGATTTAAGGACTTTAGTGTCTCATTGCGGAAGCATAAGTTCTTTGGGGATCGCGAGTCGGGAGGGTGGCGAAGATATTGTGTGTGTCAGCGGTTTTTTCTACTTCTGATTCATTTTATTACTAAAATCCTACAGAGCGTGATTCTGTTGATCTTGTTAGGTCGAAAATTAGCCCGTCTTCAAAATCTAAAGATAAATGGGCTCGTTACTTCGGCTGGGTTAGCTTTTTGGTAGGAAGGGCGGTAGTAGAGTTGCGTCAGCCATAGAGTCAGTCTTTTGATGATTTTTGTCTCGAACTTGGGGACGTCCATACTTGTTCAATTTCTCTCTTTCAACTTGGATTGAGTGAACGGGTTCCTCCTCCACCCGTACCACAAAAGCGCTAATTTAGCGAAACGAAAGCCTATCTCACTTGATTTTTCGTCCTCTTTCTTGATATGAAGTCCGTTCGGGCGTCAAGAACTTCCAAATTACGTTTTTTCCCTTCTTTGGCCAAGGTGAGGACCGGATGTGATCACCCCTTACTTCATTTCAATTCCGGGCGCGAGTCTTTTTTAATACCTTCTTTTTAGGTAGTGTAAGGATTAGTAAAGCGATTGATGTGATTAGTTGCTGGAACGTATAACTGCTAGGGTATCGTTTAAACCGAAAACATTGCTTGTGTGTGATGGATATGTATGGATTAGCTTTTGTGGTAGGGTCCCGCAAGGGAGTTGCGTGTAGGGCGTGAGATGTCTTTGTCGTCAGGAGGGTGTGACGAGCCCTCCAAAGTGGTGCGTGGGACGCAAGTGTGGGGCAGGGTGGCCCGTAGTTTTTGGGAGTGTGAGCTGGGAGCTCGTTAAGCATGAACGGACATAGAATTGTGTGGTGTGCATTCAGGCGAATTGGGTGCAAGGTGATATTAGCTTAGAACTTGTAACTCGTAGTTGTGTGGCGTAAGCCGGGATCGCAGGTTCCTATAAATCCGTCCTCGCTGGGTAATTGTGTTTTGAAACAATTACTCAGTCCTCTTTCTTTTCCGCCCTTTTTCCTCTTGCATGTCCGGATGCAGCATTGGTCGATCGTCTGATGTTCTTGGTGGATTTGAATCGAAGGGAGCGCGCGGGTTCCTGGATCCTTGGGAAAGCAGTCCGGTCAGACCGTTCCAGGTCGAAGGTGCCACACGACGCCGTTTCCGATTCACCGGAAAACGGGTTGTGTCCGAGAAGGACGTGTTTTTGCTTTGACAAACGAATATGACAAGTCAAAGATTTCAAATATTATGTCTAAAGGGGATGGAATGCTAGAAACGTTTGTGTTAGACCTTTGATCAATGATAGAATACGAGAGTGAAAAAAGAAATGTCAAGATGCAGAAGACAATCATAAATAAATTCAGCAAAGAGAATAAAGAACTTAAGAATTGACTTGGAGCTTGCATTATCAATACAAAGTACAAAGGCTGAAGATATTCACAAAATTCAGGAAGAACTTTCACAAGCGTACTGAGATGAAGATACATCATGGAAACAAAAAAAAAGTCGCATCACTCATTTGTCTTATGGCGATTGAAATACAAAATATTATTACGCCAGCACACAAACAAGAATTCTTTTTATTGAAGATGACCTTGGTAATGTTTATAGAGGAGATGACGACGTTGGGAAACATGCTGAGGAATTCTTCACAAAGGTTTATACGAGTAAAAACAAAGCTCCAACAACCGACATTTTTGCAGTTTTTAAACAATATGTTACATCTGCTATGAATGAATCATTAACAAGACCAATAACATAATTTGAGATTAAAAAAGCAATAACAACAATAGGAGCAGAAAAAACTCATGGTTCAGATGGTCTTACTGCTCCCTTTTATCATAATTGCTGGGATATTGTTGGAGAGGATGTTATTAAAGATGCCTATGATTTTTTGAAACAGCTATAATGAAGGAAGACATTAATCATACAAATATATGTTGATACCGAAAGCAGATAAGCCACATACACTTTCAGAAGATAGACCAATTGGATTATGTAATGTTTTGTATAAGATTATTCTAAAATCTTGGTCAATCGTTTAAAGGTCTTCCTATATGAAACAGTCTCATAAGCTCAAGTTGCATTCATCCCTAGCAGAATGATTACATACAACATTTTAATAACACATGAGTTTATGACCATCAAAACGGATATAACAAAAATTTATAGTCGAATAGAAGTTTTTGGAATCGACGCTTAAAACCTTTGGTTTTGCAGAACAATGGATTAAATGGATTATGGCTACAGTCAACACGATCGTATATTCAATCTTGATTAATGGCAAACCACTAAGAAAAATCATTCCACAAAATTTGAGACAAGGAGGTCCCTTATCTCTATTTTTTATATACTTTGTGTGGATGGTCTAAGTCATATGATCGCAACAAATTCAAGATTGGGGAGGATTAGGAGAATCAAAATGGGAAATAGAGTTCCACTTAACACTCACTTAGGTTTTGCGGATGACTCTCTATTTTTCTGTCAAGCAAACACCAAGAATTATATAGCAATTATAGAGGCTTTTAAGGTTTATGAAGACTAGTCAGGTCAACAAATAAATGCATCCAAATCAATGATCATATTTGGTTGACAAATCTTAGGAGATCAACAGGAGAAGCTTAAAAACATTCTGGGAATCTATAACCATGGAAGAAGAGGAAAATACCTGGGTTTATCTGAGCAATTTAGACGTAAGAAAAATAAATATTTGAAAACATTCTTAATAGGGTGTGACGAAGAACATCAAGCTGTAAAGCTCGTTTTCTTTCTCAAGCATGGAAAGAAGTGCTGATAACATATGTTGTGATTTCAATGCCAATTTATTCAGTGTAATGTTTTAAACTACCAATCGAATTGATGAATTAAATAACATCATTACTAATGAGGTTTTGGTGGGAGAAAAGTGATGGTTCCAGAGGAATACCATAGGTAGGTAGGAAGAAGTTACAATTCTAAAAGGAAATGGTAGTATTGGTTTTAGAAACTTGTAAATATTTTTATAGATTGACAATGGCATAATTGGTAAATAACACATAATGGTAAATTATATTTCATATAATAACTCTGTTTTAATAAAACAGATTTTTTTTTCTTAAATTAATTCTATTTTGTTCATAAAAACATACTCATAAATCCCTTGTATATAAATCAATACTATTAAAAAATAGACTGTTTGAAACACTAATCTTTACTTCATGTGCTGATTACAAAATATGCCATTAGAATTAATTAGTTTTAAATATTTATTAGAGTTATTTTTTTGTTTACCAAAATTAGATTATTTGTGAGCCATACTAAATATCCTTTAATTATTGTTTTTATTCTAAAATATATTCATAATATCTTTTAATATCTTATTGTTATAAATAAAAAAATATATTTTATATTATAACCAAACTTATAAATTTTTAATTTTTCGATTTTTTTATAAAAAAAATATTAATTTCGTATTTATTATTAGAATTTATTATAAATAATTTTAGTTTTATTTTAATATAAATATTTTTTAATTTATGATTTTATTTAAAATATGTTCATAATATATTTTAATATCTTCTTTTTGTTTGAAATATAAATATATAGTTTTATATAATAACAAAAGCTTACAAAATTATTTTTAATTATTGATTTCTTACAAAAATAATTACTAAATTCGTATATATTATTTAAATTTATTAAAAATAATTTTATTTCATTTTGATCTATAAAATAAACACAAAAATCTTTATATTAAACCATTATAAACACAAATTTATGTATTTAACATAATTTAATATTATAAAAATAAACAAATTAGTATAAATTAAAAATTAATTTATAAAACAATTTCTTACAAAAAAATAGAATAAAAAATTAGATTAATATACTTTTACTTTAATAAAATATTAAAATTAGTTAATACTTTTTAAGATTGCACTTATTTGGCGGGTTGTTGCATCAAAATTGTAAAATATTTAAATCATTATAAGATCGAATTAAAAAATAAATTAGACAATTTTGATTATACAATTTTTTTAAAACGTACTTTGCAATATACTAACTAATTTTAATTGATATATTTTTAATTTAATAAAAATGTTAAAAAATATTTAATGTTTATACAAATCAAATATATGATGTGTTAAATTGTACTTGATGTTTTTGTAAATGCATTTTTAACGGGTTGTTCAATAAAATTTGAAATTATGTATACCATTACAAAACGTGTTGAAAAATAGATTATTCAATTTCAATTATGAAACATTAAATGGATCTTTGTGCTCATTGAAAAATGTTAAAAATATGAATTAACCAATTTTAATTATATAAACTTTCAAAAGTTAAACCAACGAAAAATATTTCTGGATCGTTCTATTTATACTTTCGTAAATATTTAATTATTAAAATATTAAAAACATAATAAATTTTGATTTTAAGTAAATGTTGTTTTATAAGAAAATATTTTAGATAAAGGCAATAAAAATTAAATTTATTACTACATAACTTTTACAATGATTGTTTTCACAAAAAAAATAATAATATAAATTATTTCCAAATCATGATCTTACAATACAATGCAAATTATAATGTGAAATTGTTATTTTAATTTATTTATCTTTACTTTATATCTTCTCCTAAATAATACACAATTCATTTTAAAAAAATCTTAATTATTCACTCACGTTTTATAATACGGGTTACATAATTATAAACAAAATTATATTATGTAATTAAAAAATCTAAATTACTAACAATAAAATAATTTAAATTTAAATTTTGTATTGAAAAATATACCTGCGCTTTCTAAGCGCGGATCAAAATCTAGTTCTATCTTATAGAATTTAGAGTTTCATTACCTAATATCAACAACAACAAAAATAAATGTAAAAAAAACAAAAATAAATTTGTAACGTCCTGACTGCCATCGTCTGTGGGCCCACGCCCGTTCTTTCGGTCCGTGGGTACACCCTCATCTGACGGCTGGTGCATTAATCCGGGAGGCTCGAAAGAGTTGTTATACTGTCCCTACAATCACCACATAATATTTTCTCGTGCTTTGTCCTCACTCGTACGATACCGCGAATCACTTTCCGGTAGGTCACCCATCCTTCAACTACTCCAGCTCAAGCACACTTAACCTTAGAGTTCTCTCTGGTCAAGTAACCGAAAATGTAAGTGCATTTTGGTTACATAGGTAGTTAAATCAATTTTTAAGCCACTCCGCATATATCACAAACCGGGATGTTACAATTCTCACTCACAAAGCGAAACACCTTCGTTGCGCAACATGATCGTTATCCTTGACGGTGTGAGCCTAAATGACTCCACACACGTTTTCGGATTTGGCTATGATACCACTTGTAAAGCCCCCGACCACCCTCGTCCGTGGGCCTCTCGCTCTCTCGTCCCTTGGGACCACCCTCGTCCGACGGCCGGTGAATTAGTCTGAGAGTCTCGAAAGACTTGTTTACTAACCCTGCAATCACCACACAATATTTCTCCGTGCTTTGTCTTCACTCGCACGATACTACAAATCACTTTCGGATATGTTACTCTTCCTTCAACTACTCTTGAATGTTATAAAATTACTTTTTTTAACCGGAGTCATCCTAAATCAAATCCTTGATTAATCTCCGAAACCCATAGAAATCCGAGTTTTCTTTCGAGTAAAAATATTTATGGGTGGTCAATTGTAAATAGTAGATAAATTACTTTATCAACGATTGAAGACAGTGGCGTAACAAGCAAACAATATAAACGAGAGATAGGGGAAGAAAATAAAGAAGTATGTTATTTTTAAGTGATGATAACATAAACACAACTTTATATAGGGAAGAATATTTGTTGGCCGATTCTCCTCTATCGCTTCTACCACCATCACCATCACCATGATCATGACCATGAATACTATGAATCTCTCTCAATATTTGTAACTACTTATATAAAGTATATAACATGTACTAACTCAATATATCACATTATATATTAAATTATCGCATGATTGTTTATATATGAAAATATAACCAAAAATAACAAAATCAGTAAATATTTATATATTGTATTATATATAAAATACATCTTGATTTGTATTAAATATATCTTGTCTTTATATTTATTTATCAAGCAATATGTTAATCAATGATCTTATCGATTATTAGGAGAGACCTCACATATTGTGTTTTAAATTGTGAATACTTAATATGCGACACTCATGAAGCTTATCATCATCTTTCCAAAAAATCATGCAGTTATCAACACAAACATCAATCATCTTGGAAGGCAAACAAAGACTATAAAGCAATTTTTGAATTTCTTAATAAGTTTCGGCAGCCAAATTATCCTCCGGTAAATACTCTTTAAAAAGATCCACCATTCATACATGCAAACTTCATCTAAGTTATGATCAATTTTAATAGTCATCATCCTAGCTACCAACAATAATTTTGATAACCCTTCTCTACATCCATCGTAGAAAGGCTCATTTGCTGCGTCTAGCATATCATACAATCGTTTGGCATCTAATTTGGTTTCCTCAACATCATTCTAACCTTATTGTTTCATGAAACGCATTTGTAACCATTTCATGCAACATATTTTGCTCATGATAATTATACTTCACGTGATAACCAAATTGATCATGATTACCAGACATTTCATTTTCATGCTGAATATTGCTACTACTACGTCATGCATCATGTCCACTACTATAACCTTCTCTGTGTTGATACCATATATAATAATACAGTGTAAATCCTCTATTCATTAAATGACACCAAACCGTCTCAACTGGAGAAAAATTCCTATTCATGCATTTCAGACAAGGACAAAACATCTTACCGCTTTTTATGGCTATCGATGCTTGACCTGCTTGATACATAAATATTTAAACTCCATTCGATATATCCAACTCCGTAATTTGTATATAGACATCTTTGTAATTTTTAAATAGATTTTTAATGGTTATTTGAGTTGTGAATTTCGTTTTGAACTCTGAGGTATTAAAAAAAAACAGTTTCTCATGATACCAACGAATTAGCAACGATTTTTATCAATGACTTACCAAAGAATTACAAACATGACAAATTTACAAAGATTTAACGACAATTTTTTCTCCAAATTACGACGTATAATTCTGTCGCAAGAAACAAGTATACCTTATTAAAAACGTGGCTATCTACCAAATAACCACGTCTTTTTCGTCGTGATTTACTTCAAAATCATTTCATCGTTAATTCGTTGCTTATATAGCGACAAATTAATGACGATAATTAACGTCCATCAATTTTCGTCGTTAAATCGTCTCTATGTGGTACGACGAAATTATTTCGTCGTAGTTAAACAACGAACTAACGACGATTTGTATTCTCGTCGTTAAAATGACGTTAATAAGTCACTAACTAGCGATGACCGAAAATCGTCGCTAAATTTCGTTGCAAAGCGAGTGTTTTCTTGTAGTGTGTAGGGTATTTAAGTTAGAAAATAGCTCTAAAGTTATTTGTTTTGGCATCTCATCCTAGTTTGGGTAAAAATAAAACATTATTGTATTTAAAAAAAGAGATTTGTGAGTGAAAAAAAAAAGTTGATTGTAAAGATTAAAAAGAAAAGATAATGTCAAAATTTTAGGTGACACATGAGAACCTCTTAAAACTAATATTTTAAAACAATTTACTAATATATATTTTATATAATTAATATATTAAGTTAAATAACAATTATCTAATATCATGATATATGTTAATATATCACGTAAAACAATAATAGTATGATAGTAGAGGATATTGTCGTTTGATATCAATTTTTTTTACTTTTTTTGTTATGCCAGATAAACAAAATGTCGTTAATATTCTTTTTTCAAAAGTTTTGGTATACATCTAGTAATTAGCTCTTTATAAAACGTTATTTTTAATCAAAATATATGTAAAAAATAATGAAAATTGCAATAAATCGACTTAGGCTATGAACGTTTGATGCAGTTTGTATGAAACATATGTTGTCAAAAAAGGTGCACCATTCAAAATATTGTAACATATGTGTTTCAAAAAAAAAAAAAGGAAAGGTGCGTCTTATTTTCTTTATGAACCGCACAACAGAAAGATTGCTCTAATAGTGTAGTGGTTAGTGTGTATTCATTAATTTTATTGTTTTCTTGTCATCTATTAATTTTATTGTTTAAAAATCAAAAGTTGATATTTTTGACCAGCATATGATTTAGTGTCCAACCTCGAACTCGTATATCATTATGAGTTCCAAAACTTTCCCAACATTCTTGAATTACCAAACATTGAAGATACCTAAACATACTGGAATCGACATGCCACCAGAGATGACGTTTTTTGTAGCAAATATGAATTAGCTTATTCAATTAGCAGAGTTAAACGAGATAAATCAGAAGGAGAGGTGCTCATCTTCCTCGCTAGAAATCGAATGCACAGAGCTTCTTCTCCCTTGAACGCGAAATGTTGGTCTGAGAAAAGGGTGTCGATCATTTTGGGGAAGAAGAAGTTTGAAAACCCTAATTAATTTACTTGGGTAGGGTTGGTTTAGTCTATTGTTGGGTTGAGTCGGTTTGGTAACTAATAGAAACCGAGTCGGTTGGTTTAGATTAGTCGGGTTTTCGGGCAGGCAATCGGTTTTCCTTAAACACGTTTTATAAATTTTAATCGCAATTAGTAATTTTAATTACGTAGGTTTAATTACACAGGAAAAAAAAGTTTGGATGTAATTACGATTTAGGTAATAATTCGGGGAGGAATATCATGAGCTTAACAGTTTGGGTGGGATTACACAGAAGCAGTATTATAGGGGTGGGAAAAACCAGTCAACCCATACTAATAAAAGAAGTTGTTTGGAGCTCGAGAGGCTAACTACTTAAGCCATATAATCTTCTTTCTCAAACTTCCACGTATCAACTTAAAAAAAATCGACTGATAAGTGTAGATGTTTTATTCTCTCACAGATAATTGTCAAACCAATCAATCTATATTTTCGACGCTGGTTCCCATTTTGGATTTGCCGAATTTCTGAATCTTTGTTTTTTTGTTCTCTCTCACTCTATCTCTCTCTCATAAGTTTGATCTCTTCCACGATTCTGTCAATCATCTAGGGATTAATTTGCACTTTCGAGTTTTGTTCATCCTCCATGTTGCGCTTTAGGAAAAGAAATTACACCCTCAAGAGTTTTTTATCCATCTGGTTTTTGTATGAGAAATAACCCCATTTCCCTATATGCGCATATTATATTGAAAGCTTTTATCCTTTAATCCAGTATATTTCATCGTACTTGAATGATTTTGATTTGACCCTTTAATTTTGAGAAAATTGTATTAATATGATTTGGATTTTGTCTATTGTGGTTTACATGCTCTCACTATGGTGATCTTTGTTGCAGCAAAGCAGATGTGGACTCAACAACTAATCAGTGGAACACCTCCTCCTCCTCCTCCTGGGGACAGTCACAGCTGTACAACAATCAGCGACAATCTTTTGGTGTTTGGTGGTACTGATGGAACAAAACCTCTTAATGATTTGTACATTCACTACAAAAAGTCCACATTGATAGCACATTGTTATAGCACGTTTTTCTGAATTGCTATTGTAGATGTTTTTAAATTTCCATACTCTATAATAGCATTAGATAAACGCTATAATAGAATTTCACTAAGCGGGAAGTTAAAATTAGCTAAACTGCCAAAGATTTAATAAAAAATTTATGATCCTGAAACATCGATTCTTATTTTCCCTCTAACTCTTTTCATTTCTCATTTTTCCCTCTTTTCGTCAAACCCTAAGCAAAACCAGCCTCTCTGATTTTATCTCGTCCTCCTTTCTTCCTACCCCATTTCGCTTTCTATCTTTCAAAGCCGTAAGGCCTAATAATCCTAACACCAAATCAAGATAATCTGTCAAACCCATTTACAGATTAGTGTATTTTTCTTTCTTATGATATATCTTAGATTACTACAAATTTGGATTTTGTTAATTTTTACTTCTGAAGAAGCTTCTTGATTTGAGATTTGTAAAGTCGAATCTGAAAATTTGGGGGTCTCTCTGTCGGCATCTATGTTGTGGAATCATCTTTCAATTCCATTATGGAGATCTTCTCTTTTCGATTTTTTGATTAAATCACTGTGAATTTTCTGTGATTTTCTAGGGGTTAGGTTATATCCGATGGCTTCAGGTTCAAATAACACTCGTCCTCTTTTAGGTATTGAGAGTTATCTCATGTTATTAAGCGATGTTAAGTAAGATTCGTTTGTTGATTATCTCATACGTTTTTTATTTAGATTTGGTAGTTGTTTCGTTGTTCCTTCGATTTACAGACAAAATCATTTCATGTTTTATGCAGATGAAACAAATGATTCCAAGAAGGAGGAGAGTAAGAATACTAAACCGGAATCAGGCTCAGGAGCTCCGCCTTCACCGGCTGATTTTGGTCTTGACTTCAATGCTTTCGATTTCTCAGGCATTGCCGGTATTCTCAATGTAAGCCTCTTTTCATTTCTGGGTATGTTTGATTGTGTAGTTGAGTTTCTCTCCAAGAACATAAGTCAATGTTTTTTTTTGAACTGGTGTGGTTTGGTTTGTTTTTCTTTCAGGATCCAAGCATCAAGGAATTGACTGAGCAAATAGCCAAAGATCTTGCGTTTAACCAGTTAGCTGAGCAGCTTCAGAAATATGAATTGAAGCAATGGGTATAGCTGACTCTCTGATTGAATTGATTTTTTTTTCAGGATCCAGAAATGTCTTCGTTTTTAGTATCATTCTTTTTAGACACTATGATGGTTTATTATTTCTCTGTGATTTAACAAAATTTGTATCACGGTGTTAGGTACTGGAATGATAAAGGTATTTTAAAGAAGCTGGGTGAAGCAATGGGTATAGCTGTTGGATCAGACCAGAATATTGCAGCTGAACCGGAACCTGAGGAGGCAGAATAAGGAGAAGAGGAAGAGTCTATTGTTCATCAAACTACTAGTCTCAGTGATGTGGAGGTAACTTTTGTTTCTTACTATGAATAATATCTCGTGTTCTTGATGGTGTGAATCCTTTAATCGTGATTATATCCCGAGGCTACCTCTTAAACTCGTTGTGCATTCGTTTCCTGAACCAATCAGGGTCTGAAAACTGCGTTGGCATCTCGTGGTAACAAAGATGAAGAATACTTTGAGGGAAGAACAACACTGCATTTTGCATGTGGATATGGTGAGGTATGTTAATCTCTTAAAATGAACTGTAGCAACTGGCACGAGCCTTTTGAACTGTCACGATCACAGATTCAAGCAAATAAATTTATATGGTTGTACAAACTAGGAAACTGTACTATCATGCACTTGATGGATTGGCAGCTTGGCTTCACTATTAAGATAATGTATTGCATACTTTATGTAACGTTGTAGAAAAATGAAAAAGGAAGCTGACAATTACCATTAACCTATGTGTGCTTACATGTGGTTATAAAAGCACAATCGTGGGTTTGAGCTTAAGTGATCTTTGATTGTATCTTTGCCTATATGAAATTGTAGGATCTTTCGGTGTTAATCCTGATTCAATTCATCAGATTACTTGATCCTAAACATGCCAGATCTAGGTTCTCTTGAATAGAAACATAAGTGGATCTCACCTTTTACCTGTTTTGTGCAGCGGAAAGGAAGAACAGGTCAGAGATCAGAGAGCCACCGAGTGATAACTCCTCCAGAGGTTCACACACGCACACCAAGCAGGAAGAAGGCTGCTAGACCGAGCTGTGGGAGGTCGCAGGGGGAGAGAGAGAGAGTCGCGGCTAGGGCATCATGTCAACCTGAACTCGTCTTAAGTTTATATAAAACTTGTTCAGTTCGTTTTGGGCCATTTGGCCCAAATGCCAATTAACTCCGAGGCGTTCGCGCATTGCATCGATCGTTGCACCTTATGCATCGATCGATGCACAATGGCTAAACCCTCTTATTCTCTCTAAGTATAGTAAATGCCTAGCACTTTTACCATACTCCTGCTAAACCGTTCCTACACGTTTTCCTGTTAGCTTAGGCGTGTGACCCATATGGGATCATATAATAAAGGCAATAAGTCCAAGACTTATAGATCATGAGCGGACTCTAGCAAGCCATCATGACCCCCAGTATTATATGACTTATGTCTGATCTTTGACATACTCTTACTTTCTAGAGACAGTACCGAGATTACTGGACACATTTCCAACAATCTCCCACTTGTACTGGAATCTCTGTATTCATAATCCTTTTGTCACAATATCTCGATTAGTCATAAGGCAAGATTGGTGTCATCCTTATAAAGCCTAATCTTGTTCATCGGACTCTGATTCGATACTGACAATCCAAACGACTCGGGACAGTCCGTTTGAGCATGGCCATGCATTTTCCAGTATTCAAATCTCCGATTGGCCTAGAGATATTCACTCCATTTATATTGGAGGGACAAATCCCGTCTTGTTCCATCACTGTAAACTACTCATTTCATAATGTACCCAAACAAGGTCCTTATAACTATCGCAGAACGATAGCGTTAGACAATGATCAAAGTACATCAGTCCATGTGCAGTCACATGCATGCGAACTCAGGTCTAAGGACTATACTCTATAGTCGTAGTAAGAATCTCTTATGACACAGATATAAATATCCTGAAGAGTTCTTATAAGCGGGTCTTGTCCGGTCGTATGTTCCCCAACATACACCTATGTACTGACTCTGATGCCGAGCATCTATGACACACTGAGACTTTGTCATAAGTCACGTACCAATCCAGTCTCACACGGTTGTTGGTGTTCCAATTTCAACAACCTTTGACTAGGGACAGGATGATATAAAACATCTATCAAATATAGGGTCTCATGATCAAGCTAAATGACTTCGATGACTCAAGATCAAGTCATTTACTTCGATGACCTATAAAATGGTTCATATCATTTTGGAACGATTATTTCATCACAGTTAAAATAATCTTGAAATAATAATTTCATTATCAAACATCTCAAATGTTTTACAAGAACATATCAATAACTAAATAAAGCCCTTTACTAACTCCCACTGAAATTAAGACTACATCTTAACTTCACTTATCCTACAGCTACAGTCCGTGACTCGTGCTTAGGGCTAAGGAGTGGCTTCGTTAATAGATTAGCAACGTTCTCATTTGTTGAAACTTGCTGATCTACTTAACATCTCTGTCATTTATCTTAAGGTGTTTTGGACCTCTGATGTGCAGCTAGTATCATCTATGCTGGGAATCACATCAAGTTCATTGACGAACTCTTCTTTCCAAACAACCTCTTTCGCCGCTTTCCAAGCTGCGAAATGTTCAGTTTAAGTCATGGAGTCAGCAACAGTGCCTTGCACCGCCAGACAGACACAAGATATAACCGGACAGTGACCGGAAATCATCTTTGTCTGTTGGAAACTTGCCTTTCAGACTCTGCTGACTTGTAGCACATCACTTTCTCCGTAAATCAAGAACTTATCCTTAGTATTCTTCAAATACTTTAGGACATACTTTAGGAAACTTGATTCTTTGCTGGATTTGACTGGTCTTTACTTGTCTTGCTTAACATTAAAGCAACATCAAACAAGTACGTTTCATGGCATACATGATAGATCCAATTGCCGACGCATATGGAATCTTATCCATGCATTTAAGCTCAGCAGTTATCGTAGGATACTGTATCTTGCTTAACTTAATGCCATGTGACATTGGCATAAAACCCTTCTTGGATTGCTCAAAACGTGTAGGACTTTGTCAATTTAAGAATCCTGACTTTGTCCTACCAGCTCTTTTGGATCTCTATCTTTAGATCCAAAATCCAAGAACTACGTGGCTTTACCCATGTCAATCATAAAACCAACTCCCAAGCTAGTCCTTTACCGGCTACAGCGTTGGGACGTTATATCCGAGAATCAGTATGTCATCGACATACACTTTGAGAAATGCAATATTGCTCCCACTTATCTATTAGTAAACACACAGTTCCATTTCGTTCCTGCTTAAGTCAAAACCTTGACTACTTCAACAGAACGAAGATTCCAACTCCGATATGTTTGCTTCCATCCATGAATGGATCGATGAAGCCAACTTACACAAAATGTAATTCTTCGGAGTCTGGGCTCACTTTCGCTTCCTTGAATTTCGCAGATTCGTCGCTTTCAATGATCATCAGATCATGCGAACATTCAATGATCATCAGGCTGAACTAATGACGAGATTAGTGACTGATTCTTTCATATCTGCGAACTTCAGGCTCCACAGGTGTAGATTCTACAGAAATCTGTAAATCCTTCCGCTGCTCTCCCTCAATAGGTTAAGCAGCCTCCTGTATTTCTCGAATTTCTTCGAGTTGTACTTTTACTCCCACTGTTCTTCTTGGAAAGTAACTTCCCTTCTTAGAAAACAGAATGGTCGTAAAAGTACCGAGCCTTGGTTTCCCTAAGAAAACTTCGAGTTATACTTTTACTCCCACTGTTCTTCTTGAAAATAACTTCCCTTCTTAGAAAACAGATTGGACGTAAAGTAACATGCCTTAGTTTCTCTAGGAAAACCAGCGAAGTAGCATATCTGCAAATACTCAGTAAAGACAAATTTGGATCGATTCCAATCCACATTTACGTGGTGTCTTTCAACTGATATTGGTGGAATTATTTCAGCGTAAACTTAGATATTTTAGAGCGTTATTCTTAAATAATATCATGGAAGATTCGTGTGACTCATCTTTAATCATTTCTTTTAAGATCTGATTCTTTCTCACAGAAAAACCTTCAGGTTTTCAGGAGAAAATGAGCTGTGAAACGATTTCACACTCATTAAGATGATCACACAATCAATGACTTAAGTATTCTCACTCGTGACTTAATCCAGAGTCTTAATACTTTTGTCATTCAGATCCTATACTTCATTCTGGAACTCTTTCGACCATGTCAAAGAATTCCGACTTGTGTCTCATCAAATGAACACAGTCACACTCACTGAAGTAATCAGTAGAGACAATGAAGTACAGGAGATTTTCTCTGGCATTATTGCTCATTGGGCCACATACATCAGTATGTTCCAGGTCCAATAAGCCTTTGGGCCTTTCTCTAGCTCGGCTAAGATAGGCCCTTTTCCTTTTGGTCCAGTAAACAGAATTCAAGTCTCATAAGATATTTTATCAAATGAGCCCATACGTCCAAGACTATGGGATTTCTGAATCCGACTTACTCTATGTGACCAAGACTTTATGCCAAGAAAAATCAGGTTTAATTCATCAGATTTAAACCAATTCGGTATTTATGTTACATTTAGGCACTCTTTGGTTTAAGATATAAAACCCATTCCATGAATAGGGTGCTACAATTAATATTTCATTAAGATCAAAAGAACAAAACTTGTCTTTTATCAAAATGAAAAACATTCAAATTCTTACAAGAAAATGAAAGACAACTCTGCTTAAAGCAGGTACATTGTAGCAATTACTTAATACAAAACCAAGCCTCAAAGGGATCTATAAGTGAAAAACCCTACGACTGAGGCAGCATCCCAAGCTCCTTCCAGACATGTAGTTTCACTTGCCCTTCCTTCAATGTTCTACTGTTGCTTAAGCTCTGCATATTATCACAAATATCAGTGCCACAACCAGTATCCAATACCTTTAAGGTAGAACTTGAAGTAATAACATGAATACCTGAGGAAGTAGTCGCATACATCGACTTTAACTCCTCATCATCTTCCATGAATTTAATGCAATCTCTCTTCCAATGCCCTGTCTCCTTACAGTAGCAGCACTTACCAACGTAAGAGGTATCTGACTCGGGCTCAGAAGACACACGCTTGCCATGATTCAAAATCTGGACAACTTTGTCTTCACCCTTGTCAGCATTAGGTTTAGTAAACCTACCCTTCTCATTCATGAGATTGTACAGGGCACTCTTCACGTTTGGCTCAACTGTCTTGAGCATATCATGCAGTTCAGTCAGCGTCTTCGTTAAGCCCTTCTTGATATAGTTCTTTCTGAACTTATCATAGCTTGACGGCAGTGACTGCAGAATGATCTCAGTTGCCAATTCTTGGCTAACTGGATAATCCAGTTTCCTCAGGTTATCAATGTAACCCATCATTTTACTGATATGAGGACTCACCGGATTATCATTTGGTAGCTTGCAGCTAGTGAGAGACTTAACCAACTGGTATCTCTCCACTCTTATCTGCTCCTGAAATTTCAATTTCAGGCTGCTGATCATCTCTATTGGTGACTCCATGTTCTCATATTGCTCCCGCAAGTCAGAGTCCATGGTAGCCAATATCAGACCACGCACATCTACCGCATCATTATAATGCTTATTCCAAGCATCATATACTGCATGGGAGGCATTGGACCCGATCCTTACGGGGAGAGCTCTCTCAAGAACATAGTCCTTTCTCTCCTGCCTGAGGACTAGCCTCTGGTTCCGTGACCAAGTCAAGAAATTTGATCCGTTCAGCTTGTCCATCCCAAGGATAGACCGGATCGAGAAAGTGTTTTGATTGTTTGTGCTAGTCATAACTGAAATTTAAGATAAAAGGATTTTAGTTAATATGTTCAATATGATTAATCTCGTATTATAATTAATATGATTAATCACGCATTATATTCAATAACATAAGTTACCCTCAATAGAATATAATGATTCCAAGATCCACATATAACTAAGATTAAAGTGGGCCACTGGCCGTCACCCAACCTTAGCTTATATCGGTAAGCCCTGTCACGGCTAATTATATCCATGATATAACTCTTGGTTGTGAATCTGGGCCCGAGGCCCAATCCACTCTGATGTCTCAAGGCCCGGGACTCCCGATGGCCTAGTCAAGAAAACCAGACTATACAGTCATGCAATCATTAATGTCTGGGACTCCCAATGACATTTATGAATCACAAACCGTCTTACCCACGCAAAAGCAGACACCCTCACACTGTAAGGCCATGAATACAATTGAATGGGCTTCGACAGCTGACATAACCTGGACAAGACATCCAACGCTTGATATTATTTGAGGTTCGTAGGTTTATTAAAATTTCATTCCCAAAATAGAAGATTACTATTTCGGGAAACTTTCTATTTTGGAAACCTACTAATTTTGGAAACTTTCTAAAATTGGAAACTTTCTAAAACCGGAAACTTCCTAACTTTAGAAATTTCTTTAAAATCCAAAACATGCAAATTCAGAAACTTCTTATTTAAGAAACTTTCTAATTTCAAAATTTTGGAAACTTATTAATTTAAAATCGATTTTATAATTTTATAAAAATAAATTTTAAATTAATCTGAAGAAGAGACTCAAATAATTTGCCCAATTGTTTTAACTTCTTGGCCCGAGGCCCAAGAATTGGTCCATGTCCAAGACATAACCCAATTGTCCAATTAAATGACATAACCGGTCTGGTTCATTAAAATTGGTCTAACCAAAATTAATTACTACGATGACCACAATTGTCAACCGGTTATTTACTAAACCGGATTTTCTCAATTTATTTGGTCCAACCAAATCAAATTAGAAAATCCTGGTTTAGGCACTAAATCCAATAATTCTTTCGACATTGGATTTCTTATCCCGGTTTAACCAGACTTAATAAAATTATTAAATCTGTTTATTAAACCGAGACGTTTAATTTTAATTAAATTAAACCGAGTCTAAACCCCAACCGCATCGATCGATGCTCTCAGCATCGATCCTGCAACGATCGTTCATCGATCCTGCATCGATCGATGCTCTCACGCGTGCACGAACGGTTATCAGGTTTGGCCGAGAGATTCTCGCGAGATCCATGCGATCGTTTGAACGATCCATGCGATCGCGGTCAATCTCTCGCGACTGCAACGATCGATCCTTGCACTGCATCGATCGATGCAATGCGATCTCTCGTGGTTGCATCGACCGATCATGCGATCGCATCGATCGATGCATCGCGATCACAGCCGATACTTCTTTATGAAAATCGCATTCTTCCAAATCAATATAGCTTGGATTTTTGCGATTTCAAATGTGTTTAGGTTTCAATTCCTTGTTGCTTAAGTGATTTCTCTTATCAGTAATTGATTCAAAACACTTCTTAAACAAGAAAACAATCCTAAACTTGAATCTAAACAAGATGAACCAGAACCAATGGCTCTGATACCACTGTAGGATCTTTCGGTGTTAATCCTGATTCAATTCATCAGATTACTTGATCCTAAACATGCCAGATCTAGGTTCTCTTGAATAGAAACATAAGTGGATCTCACCTTTTACCTGTTTTGTGCAGCGGAAAGGAAGAACAGGTCAGAGATCAGAGAGCCACCGAGTGATAACTCCTCCAGAGGTTCACACACGCACACCAAGCAGGAAGAAGGCTGCTAGACCGAGCTGTGGGAGGTCGCAGGGGGAGAGAGAGAGAGTCGCGGCTAGGGCATCATGTCAACCTGAACTCGTCTTAAGTTTATATAAAACTTGTTCAGTTCATTTTGGGCCATTTGGCCCAAATGCCAATTAACTCCGAGGCGTTCGCGCATTGCATCGATCGTTGCACCTTATGCATCGATCGATGCACAATGGCTAAACCCTCTTATTCTCTCTAAGTATAGTAAATGCCTAGCACTTTTACCATACTCCTGCTAAACCGTTCCTACACGTTTTCCTGTTAGCTTAGGCGTGTGACCC
The DNA here is from genome assembly GCA_030180135.1 of Orychophragmus violaceus. Taxonomy (NCBI): domain Eukaryota; kingdom Viridiplantae; phylum Streptophyta; class Magnoliopsida; order Brassicales; family Brassicaceae; genus Orychophragmus; species Orychophragmus violaceus. The sequence goes on along the minus strand of CM058232.1, from coordinate 65,173,009 downwards.
ATATGGGATCATATAATAAAGGCAATAAGTCCAAGACTTATAGATCATGAGCGGACTCTAGCAAGCCATCATGACCCCCAGTATTATATGACTTATGTCTGATCTTTGACATACTCTTACTTTCTAGAGACAGTACCGAGATTACTGGACACATTTCCAACAGAAATGTGCTCAAGTTCTCTGAATTGTCAAATATTTCATTCTAAATAGAATAATGTCATAGTGGTGCTGTAGTTTATGGGTCTGTTCACTCAGCTCTGCAACCTCATCTCATCTGCCGTAAGACTTTCAACATATTTTCATTTTAGTGGTGTTTTTTCCATTTTATTTCTTTGTTTTATTGTTGTAAAATCCTCCTCATCTGATTCTATCTTGTATGAGATGGTGGCTACTAAAGAGACCTTGGAAAACAGAAGAAACCCAATTGCAGCCAAGAGGCTTAAGACTTCACTTTCAAGAGGCTTCAGTATTCTCGGCTTCATTCAGCGGCAGATGCCAAGGGTACTAACGCTTGATTTTCAGCTAGACTGTCTAGATATCAAGAAATTAACCTTGCTTCAGGTTTGTTTCCAAAATCTATCTCTAGAAACCCACAAGTGTTTCCCCTTAATTAATCCATTAGAATTACCTACATTTGGTTTGTTGCTTGGTCTTTGTCACCTTTGATTAAGATTTCTTAGGCTTCCTCATTGTTGCCTATATCATTCGGGTAAATGAGAAGCATTTTTACGTAATTTCTTTCAGAATGCTGACTATGAGTTGAAAGATGTCTGATTGATATTCATTGGTGTTGTTTCTTATGTGGTAAAGAAGGAGAAAGGGGAAAGCCTCTACTCATTTGCATGGGACATGGCTATTAGATAACGAAAGGAATGAGAATCATCCTATTGTGCTTTAAGTCAGTTTAAGACGCTGATACCTTTGGATTGACGGATAAGGAACGCTACACGATCCATCTCCCAATCGATATCTCAGAGAAATTTGGTCCAAGATAGCTAATTTTACTTTGGTTAAGACTAGGATAATGAACTTATGACTTGTCTATGTATTTTGGTTTTAGACTTGAGTTATGTTTCTAGCATGAATCTCTAAACTTGTGTTTTGGATGTTGGGTTGTATTATCTCTAAACTTGTGTTTTGGATGTTGAATTGTATTCAGACTTGTGGAATTGATGACTTAGTTTCTATATATCAGTTTCAGTTTAAAGATTATGTAAGGATTGTATTATATAAAAGAAATTGATAGCATGTTGATAACAAATACAATAGCAACAAAATAACCGTTATAATATTATATCATAGCAATATAAAATAGACATCAATAACTGTATAATAGCACATAAAAACCTGTAAAAATTAAATAGAGCAAAAATTAAATGCTATAATAACATATACTATAACTTTACTTTTGTGCTATTAATAATATTATTACAGCTAATACAATTAAGTGCTATAATAGATCAGCGATAACATAGCAATCCAAAAACTGCTATCGTAGGGCTGGCACCTAAAATAGCTGCCTCATAAACAACATTTATGAAAACGCTATGAAAGACATATGATAGTATTATTTTCGCGCCGACAATGTACATATTTGTTGTAGTGATTCTAGACACTTGTAAGCTTTTTATTTTTGTATTTCAAGCTTCTACTTCTTCCTGTTTGAGAAAAAGTCATTCTGAGTTGGTTTGTTTGTTTCCATTTATGGTTAAAGCTTCACAAGGTTCAGAGTGTTAGGGGAGGCGGACTTGAGGCAAGAGAAGGTCATAGCGCTACCCTGGTTGGTAAAAGGTTTTTTGTATTTGGTGGTTGTGGGAAATATTTTGATATTAATGACGCATCTATTATAATGACATTTATGTACTTAATACATGTAATGTTTTTATGCATGGCTTTCTTCAACTGGCTTGTGAATCTTTTCTATATAATAATATCTTATGCATTGGGAAGAAATCCTAACTAGATTAACTAATTCTGAAGCAAAAACAAGTGCAAACAATACTTTTTCTTGCCTTAATATCGAGGTTGTGCTAAATTTTCATGGATGCAAGTAATTAAATCGGCTTTACGTTTGTGTAGAGACTTAGGTATGGGAACGTGCTGTTACGAGTGGAAATCCTCCATCTGCGCAAGATAGCCGCACTTGTTCATCCTGGACGAACAAAATCGTTGTTATAGGTGGTGAAGATGGACATGACTATTATCTGTCTGATGTTCATATCCTTGATACAGGTATAAGTCTTCTATCTGAAGGTTAATGTAAGTGTTTTTTTAGTGTCATTATAGTTTCATTTTGACTTTCAGATACATTCGTATGGAAGGAGCTGAATACTTCATGCCAGTTATTGACTCCTCGAGCTGGTCATGTTATTGTTTCACTTGGGAGAAACTTATATGTGTTTGAGGGTTTACAGATGCTCAAAGGAACAAAGCAATGTGTCTTTATATAGTGGGAGAGTATTAAATTATACATTGTATTTGAAGGCTCAGACGTTCACATCACAAAGCATGTATCTAAACATTAGATGAGAGGTTAGGTTATTCCTCCTTCAAAGTAAGGATCATCATTTTGTCTTTTTGCCTTTATGTGTGTATCAAAGGCTACAGTAGGTCCATATTTAAATTCCACATGTTTAATTTGTCTTTGAATGTCAATGACTCGCATAGAAACATCGATTTGAGTAGTATTATTTTATCAGTCAAAGTTGATTATTTTGTATAAATCTTTTTTGGATAAAAAAATCAAATATTATTTTAAATGTTGGAGATGTAGATGACAATTTAAACCTCTAAGAATTATTTTCACACAACCTACTAAAAATATATATACATTAATTATTTACAATAAAAAAACTCAAAGAAACCAAACAAGAAATGGTAATTACAAAAATGTATACAACTAACGAAACGAAGAACAACAAAATTTAAACTATTGAAAAAAAAAATTATGCGCAAAAAAATTACATATCAAACTGTATCCATATTGGACCGGAGCCAGCATGATGGATGTTGGAGTAACATTAGGTTTCTTTTATTACATTGTTGCCAAAAAAACTACATATCAAATATCCAAAACAAAATATTTTCCAAAATTTTATAATACCCCAAATTCTCATACAAACGTTTACGATTAAATACCTGATGAATATATTATTAACAACGAAAAGACCAACTGAAGGAAAAAAAATATATAGACACACCAGAAATATACATTAACGACACTAAACACAAAATAACATTTAGTATGAAAACAAATTCAATAAAGAAGTGTGAAGATCTTTGAGATCACAGATCAAAGACAAATTTTAGAAGTTTTAAGAATTTATTCAAGCGTAATTTGAAATAAAGGTTAGGATCATATATTATCTTAATAATATCAACGTTCGTCTCTTTTAAACAGGAAATCATGAAAAACAATTGGTAAGGTGTAAATTGATCACAAATTGTGGTCTAATAGAATTTCCATCAATTGGAGACTCACTTTCTTGGAGGGGGTGGAGAGGAAAGCAACTGGTAAGGTGTAAATTAGATAGAGCTTTAGCTAATGAGGACTGGCACATGATATATCCTTGCTCCTATGTGGAATATTTGAGAATGATAGGTTCGGATCATCGGCCGATATTGGCAAATATAGAGGAAAAGGTTCAAAAATGGCGAGGACAGTTCAGATTCGACAAACGTTGGGTGAGGAAAGATGGCCTACTGGAAACAATAAAATTAGGCTGGGAGCTGACCGAGGAAGGTCAAGATGTGGATTTGGTCACTAGGATAAGTAGATGCATACGTGAACTATCGAAATGGAGGAAACAAAATTTGTCATATAGTAAGGATAAAATTAATGAGTTAAAACAAGCCCTTGAAGAGGTCCAAAAAGATGATTCACGGACTCACGCAGAGGTAATGGACATTACAAGGAAACTTAAGGAGGCGTATAGAGATGAAGAATTTTTTTGGCAACAAAAGAGTCGAAATCTTTGGCATACAGAAGGAGATCGTTATACAAAATTCTTCTTTGCACTAACGAAACAAAGAAGAGCGCGTAACAGGATAGTGGGACTTCACAATTCTAGTGGGGATTGGGTGACAAAGGAGAATGAGATAGAGAAAGTAGCGGTGGAATATTTTGAGGAACTGTTTACTTCCACCAACCCAGTGGATTTTGAAGAGTTTTTATAGGAGATTCCAGTATCAATCAATTCGACAATGAATGGGAAACTAATGGCTATGGCTACAGAGGAGGAAGTAAGGAGAGCATTGTTTATGATGCATCCAGAGAAAGCACCAGGACCGGATGGGATGACAGCACTTTTCTTTCAGCAGTCATGGCCGATTGTGAAGAAATAAATCACACAATGGGTCAACATGTTTATACATGAAGGGACTCTGGATCTAAGGATAAATATTACAAACATTTGTTTGATACCCAAAACGGAAAGGCCAACAAGAATGATGGAACTGAGGCCAATAAGTCTGTGCAATGTCGGATACAAGATCATATCCAAGGTACTATGCCAACGGTTGAAGGGGTTTATGCCAAGTCTGATATCGGAGACGCAATCGGCATTTGTTGCTGGAAGACTGATTTCGGATTACATTCTCATCGCGCAGGAGATGTTTCATGGCTTAAGGACAAATAAGTCATGTCAAGGAAAGTTTATGGCAATCAAAACAGATATGAGCAAAGCATATGACCGAATTAAATGGTCGTTTATTGCGACTCTTCTAGGAAGAATGGGATTTGCAAAAATATGGATTGATAGGATTATGAAATGTATCTCTACTGTTAAATATAAGGTACTTATTAATGGACAACCATATGGTTCAATAATCCCGGAGAGGGGACTCAGACAGGGTGACCCTCTATCACCATATCTGTTTATCTTGTACACGGAAGCACTGATATCGAATATAAAGAGAGCGGAACGGGAAAAATAGTTAACAGGACTAAAGGTGGCCAGGAAATGCCCATCGATTTCACATCTTTTATTTGCCGATGATAGCTTATTCTCCTGCAAATCTACAAAGGAGGAATGCGAGACGATTTTAAGGATACTTAAAAGTTATGAGAAGGTGTCAGGTCAACAAATAAATTTCACAAAATCATCTATTCAATTCGGACATAAAGTTGCAGACTCTGTAAAGGAGGAGATGAAGACGATTCTGGAAATCAATACGGTGGGGGTATGGGGATGTACTTAGGAATCCCTGAATGTTTGAGCGGATCGAAAACACAGATTTTTAGTTACTTACAGGATAGGCTATCTGGGAGAGTAAATGGCTGGACAACTAAGCTATTATCCAGAGGGGGTAAGGAAGTTATGATCAAAGCAGTTGCAACGGCCATGCCGAATCATGTGATGTCATGCTTCCGGTTACCAAAAACAGTTACATCAAAATTAAGAAGTGTGGTATCCCGTTTTTGGTGGAGTTCTGGGGGATCAAATTCAGGAATGCGTTGGTTGGCATGGGACAAACTCTGTAAGGACAAGAAAGATGGTGGAATTGGATTCCGGGCTTTCAGGGACACTAATACTTCATTTTTGGCAAAAAAACTATGGAGACTTATGGAAAAACCAGATATTTTGTTCTCAAAAGTTTTCAAGGGAAGATATTTTCGGAATACGGACCCCTTAGATCCGATAAGATCATACTCACCATCCTTTGGATGGAAGAGTATTATTTCAGCTCGATCTCTGGTTAATAAAGGACTTATCAAAATGGTGGGAACAAGAGCATCCATTTTAATATAGAATGACTCATGGATACCAGTCTATCGCCCGAGACCAGCAAAACAAAAACCAAACACTTTAAGTGTGCTACTTACGGTGGACCAATTAATTGACCACCAAAAACAGATTTGGAATAAAGAGTTGATCGAGAGGGTTATTGACCATGAGGATGCAATTCTAATCGAAAGCATTCCATTTAGCCGCTTTAATCGGCCGGATTCGTTGGGATGGCACTACACAAAATCTGAAAAATATACGGTTAAGTCAGGATATACCACGAAGAGAGAAATCCCGGACTTTGGCGATAGACAACTGGTGTGGGGACCAGACACTAAATCCCTTCAAGCTTTCTCGTGGAAGATAAAATGTCCCCCGAAAATAAGGCACTTTATATGGCAGACGCTTATAGGTTGTTTATCGGTAACAAGAAATCTCAATACAAGAGGTATCAAGTGTGACACACAATGTGTACGTTGTGGAATGGAGGAGACAATAAATCATGTGATGTTTCAATGCCCACCTGCCAGACAAGTTTGGGCACTATCCCAAGTTCCAACAAACCCGAACACATTCCCTTCGGAGTCTCTGTTCACAAATATGGATTACCTTTTCTGGAGGATACCAGTGGATCAACATAAAGAAAGCTATCCATGGATTTTATGGTATATTTGAAAAAGCAGGAATGATATGATATATGGTCAGATTGATAAAAGTCATCTGGACACAGTCAAGATGGCAGAAACATAATCAAATTTATGGGAAGAAGCTCAGATGCTTGCAGTTAAGGAACCAGAGATAGAGCCTATTGTTTTAAGGTCAATTGGAAATGAGTTGGTATACCCTGGTCAATGGTGTTTCGTGGATGCCTCGTGGAAAGAGGGAGCGATGTCAATAGGTCAGGGATGGTATAGTTGTTATGAAGGTGGAGTAAATGGTATGATAGGAGCAAGGAACGTAAGACAAAGTCGGGCACCACTTCATGCGGAATTCGAAGCTCTAATCTGGGCTATGGAATGGATGAAGATTTTACGGCAGCTCATATCACATTTGCAACAGACTGTTCAGACCTGGTTAAGATTGTGTCGGAACCAGAAGAATGGTTTGCCTTCATAGGACACATCGAATAGTTTGATCAAAGGAAGGGATACTTCTCAACATTCAATATCAAACACATACCTCGAGCAAAAAATATAATAGCAGATGGACTTGCCCGAAAAGCACGTCTCATGCAATCATGGAGCTTTCATGTTGGACCGGAACCACCATCATTGGAATTAGATAGCTAGGTTCTTTTATTACCATTGTTGTCAAAAAAAAATATCAGAAAAGTATTTGGGAAGTACATTAAAAGCACATCAATAAAAAGGGAAAAAACATTGCCAAAAAAGGGGAAAATTCAAAATTAAAATGCCAAATCCGTATTGTACGTATTGTACGACACAATATACAGCGCTACCATGTACAATAATAAAAATGTATGATTCCCACTCTTCAAATGATTTTTTTTTCGAAACCAAAAACAAAATTAGACATAACAACCCGATATAGAGAAAAATAAGAAAAATGTAGTCAACAAAACAAAAAATGCAACTCAAACAGGCTGGGGACAGTATGATCTAAATGGAAGAATAAAATTCTACTAAAAAGGTAAACCACCACTCTTAGCTTATAATGTAAAACAAAACGATTTTATCATGCATCTCCAAACGCACATACACTATATGTAATATAACAAATTCTAACACATTTCAAAATTCAATACAGGAGACAACAATAAAACTTCAACCACAACAAGATCTGATATCTCCCAACTACGGATGGGTCATTCACACAGCTCAATCATCGTTCACGTCATTCGCTTCTGGAAAACACACAACCAGAAAACAACATGCAACAACTAGGAATCATCCTCCTACTATTAGACGCAAACATATATAATGCCGCACTTCTTTTCAATTAAGTACATCATATAATACTAACCCCAAAATTCATTTCTACAAGATGATCAATGATCAAAAGTACCATTCTTCGGTTGCAGAGCAACACATCAACAACTTAAAAGAAGGTCAAATATATAAAGTTTTCAACTTTATAGTCTCCACAACCACACAAAACTACAAACTGACCCTTCCCCATCCATATATCATCTGAATGACCAAGAAAACAACAATTGTGCCCGTAAAGGATACTTTACGTGCAATACCGATGCGAAAATTCTGGGTACAAAACTACACACGTCTACTAGCGCTGGCAGAGACAAAAACAGAGCTACCATGTAAGAGCTCGACAAACTACTTTGATCAACAATTTTAACTCTACCTTCAATAGCGGTTCTACAAAAAAAATGTGCAAAAATGTTGAAGATGTGATAGCGAGATCATGATCATACAAGGTACAAGCCTCAAAAACCTTGAGTCAAAAAGTAATGTTTTGTATGATTTTCTTCTAAACATGTAATACAGTCAAATTCGAAAATAAATTCGTTAAAAGACAAAGATTAATAGAAATATTTTTTTTAAATGCAGGAACATAATTGTTCGACTCTTTATATGGGATGAATATGCATATGGTTTTTGACAAAAATTACGCCACGAAGACACGAAACACTCAATCATACTGGTCACAAGCATCAACCCAAAAATAAATAAAGATAAATTCTGCCAACACTAACAACTCCCAAATTGTTTCCAAATTTTTTTTAACTAAATCACTTTAAATTGTTAGGAAAGCTTCTGCTTGAAACTACACTACCAACAAGATTTCTATTTGACTGCTCGATAGACGCATGGAAACATTTTGCCAAAAGGGGGGAAAAAGACAAGAAAAAGGCCGACAAAATGTATCAAGAGTGCCTCGGAAGACCACATCGAACATTACAATACGAAAAGTTCACCGATCCGAACAAGCAAGGTTAAATTGTATATTTCCGTCGTAAAATGCTATGGGAATAATAAACACATGTTTTCCAAAAAAAAATTAAATCAAATTTGAAAACCATAAACACATGCTAATTTTTCTATATAGTACCATTTTCAATTCAATCAGCTTTTATTTTCGCTTATTTGAAGTTAGGACAAAAGTTTTCCACTTATACTACTTCAACACACACACATATATATATAAAATTTTACAATGTTCAGGAAACCAAGAATGCGTTACTCAAGATAAATCACATATCTTAACTTCCAAGAATTTACAAGTATGACAATATAAACGTGCACAAAGTTAACAAGAAACTAAAATGAAACATAACACCTAACGAAAATATCAAACTATAATTTTAAGCTTAGCCGACACCCGAAAAACAAACTTTCCTAAAAGGTATGAAATATATATATTTTAGAGTATTATGTAAACTCTTAACCACTAACACCAAATAACATAGCCTAGAAATCAAAACAACAACAACACAATATATTTGATAGAATAAGAAATCTAACTAAAATACTTTTAAGACCAATGTAATTAAAACAAATATAAATATAAAATCCGCGCATAGCACGGGATAATCCCTAGTAATAATTTAAAGTTCATGTTTCTATGGAAACAAAAAATACAATATATGATTAAGATATCACATTGAGAGCCTAAGTGACTCTACTCTTTGATAGGTTCTAAGTTTTACCCTATTCTAAACTGCAAGTGCACAGTATCGTCAAAGTAGTATATAGGGTTATCGAATCCACATGGACACTAGGTCTCAATAGATCAGAAACGTAGAGATTAATACTAGAAATAAGCAGATGGTGAAGTAAATAAATTGCGAAGCAGGAAAGTAAACAGTAGCAAGTTGGTTGTGAAAGCAATAAACTAAAAGCGTCAAGCCTAGGGTATTCTCAGGAAATCAGACAAGCAGACAAGTTAATCAGTCAGGATCAAATTAAACTCAGTTCTAGAACTCAAATCACGGAATTAGAATTAACCAAATCTCTTTGCAAAAACTCTCTAAGTCTAAGTGCAGTAACCCAAATCTCTTTGCAATTACTAACAGATTAAACTAGCATTAAGTTCAAGTTCGATATGTTCACAATTAAACTAAACCAAATCTCTTTGCGAATAATTTAATTGCTCAACCTAAATAGTTCAGATTCTAAAACACACTCTCGTGTCGAATTTAGCAACCTAAGATCTAGATTCTAATTGATCAGGTTAGAACTAGCATTAAGCACAATTTAGTTTGAAGAACATTCTAATCATATGAATCCTTAACTGAATTAAACAAGTCTAGCAAGTCATCAAACCCTAATGAGAAACCCTAAACTTAACTATGGATCTACTCAGACATGATTGATGAAAACATAATCATAGAAATAATAGATTGCATATAAGAGAATAAAATATCAAAGGGGTTCGAAATCTTCTCCAAAATAAGTGAATACAAGAAATAGATCAGCCCCAAAAGCTCTAAAAATCTCTTAGCTCTAAGTATGAAAGCGTAAGTAAATTAAACACCAAAATCCTCTATATATAGGTCTAATCTCGGCTGAGGCTTCTGTGTAAATACTGGAACTATTCTGGGCCTCTTTGCAAATCTTCATAACTTGTTAAACCGACGCGTACGGCCCATCTCGCTAGTGTGTCGACCGATGCACAAGGTGTGTCGGTCGATGCTTGATCAATAAATCGGACAGTGAGTTAAGCTCTCGGCCAAAACGTCCCAAAAGTCCCAAAATGCTCCAAATATCTCCAATTAGCTCCAAACCTGATTAAACATGTAAAAGACTCTAAACGAACACAAAAGACACTAAAACACACATCTATATCATGGTATAAAATGGGTAAAAACCATGATATATCACTCTTTTCAGAATTTGATGTCAAATTGGTGTAACAAAAAAAAAAATCAGAAAAGACCTAGGGTATGATTGGTAGTGCTACAGTGAAAGCGTTAGAGACATAGTTTTTTTGTTACCAATCACGAAAACGTTATTAAAAGCTACAGTAAAAACGATTACTCTCAGATTGTTTTTTACCGCTTTCGCTAACAGTTTTTACTAACAGCTTTAACTTACAGTTTTGCACTATACAACCGCTTACCACTTCCGATAATCGCTAATATAACTGTTCCGCTTTTGTTCACCAATCAGACCCTAATGTAGTGGAAAGAAAAAACTAACAGAATCTTTTAAAAAGTCAACTATTATCAGACATTCAGACTGGTTGAAAAGGAATATAGAAAGGAAAACTGTGATTGGCTCCAAGTTTCGTTGAAAAATCAAAAGCGAAAATCTATGAACGAGATTAATTTTGCCCACTAAAGCCCCTTTTGTTATTGGCACACTCTTTGTCGTTGTAATTACAAAGTTTTCGTATACACTTTGTATTAAATACATATATACTTTTATTTATAAGAATTAGTTTGTTGAACAGAAGATCCGAAAACTTGGACCAGTTGCGAAAGATTCATAAGAAAATGGTACCGAGGGACGGGATTATTGTCTCCAGAGTCCCTCCGTACTGGAAACAAATCTCATATGCCCCTCTATTTATTAGAATATTTATTAACATTTATTTTTAATCGAAAACTTGTGAAGTTACCAAAAAACCTTATGATTTTCGTTGAATTACATGACAAACCAGCCGGTTTTCTCGACCAAACCGTAATCCAATTTTGAACCGTAAATAAACCAAGGAAATCAAAAAATCGGTGGTTCACCCGATTTACCCGGGTCGGGTAACCCACAAATCGGATAATCCGCCCAACTCAAAGATATTTGAAATTACGATTTTAACCTTACTGAACACAAAGAGGGAAAAATGTGACACCGATGGGATTCGAACTCGGGTGGCTAAACTGATAAAAACAGACCAGAGCAACTGAACTATCGTGTTATATTGTTAATGTACTCAAGCTATATTACTTATAAAGTGATTTGGGGAGAAGTGATCAATTCAAAACAAAAGGGTATCCCAAAATTAAATCTATTTTTTGTATAAATAAACCAAAAACAATATTTTATTATGTTTTTGAACTGTTTCGTTTTTTATTTAAAATTTTAAAAATAACGCGGATATATTAATATGTTAAACTAGTAAAACTATGAAAACTGGTAAAACTATGAAAAACGGGTAAAACTAAGTAAACTATTGTCGTAAAACCGGTAAAACTGAGTACAACTGTTTTCAGTATAGTCAGTTTTACTGGAACTTTAAATTTGATTTTACAGTTGTATAGCTGGTTATACTCAATTAATCTATGAAACTAATGCTTCAGTATATTAATATGAACAACTTTGGATTTTTACTTGGAAAATGATGGAGACATAGCCGAGAAATTTAAAAACAAAAAAAGAGTACTACATAACCGAGAAATTAAAAACAAAAAACCAGAGTACGAGAAAAAAATTAATTGAGATAAGGAACAAATTGATTCATGAAGAATAACTTCATGCACCGTTTGTACATGAAGCATTCCGGACAATTGATTTCCATATCCAGAAGATGGCAAGATGAAGGGGGCTTTCGGTTCCGCAATGTTTCCCTATAAACCGGTATCTTATTTATAGTGATTCCATGAAGTATCCTCCTCAAGTTCTTCCAAACGCTGGCCACCAAATCCTCCTCATCTTCCCGCCAGTCACGGAAAGCAACATTATCATATGGACCTATAGGATCGTCATGGAGGAAACGCAGAACACCCCAAAGGTAAGCAGCTTCATGAATCTCTTCCTCGCCCTCTCCCATGGCGACATTGTGTAAATATAACAATTCGGTTTCCACATCACCCTCATGGAAGTATGTGAGGATACCTGATGTAAAACCGGTAGAACTGAGTAAAACTGAGTAAAACTATTGATGTACCTTTCACGAAGTTTGCCGCGCAGTTGGAATTGATTACGCATGAGTCCAGAAAATCCATGTGCTCATACGCACTGAGAGGATTCTTCACCAGGGTTGATAGAGAGAGATAACGGAAGACTTCTTCACTCTTGCCGGTTTCGTTCATAATTTTGCATGTTTTTCGCAGGTTGAAGTAATCGGCCGGCGAATTTTTCTCGGCTTTCAGTAAGACATTGGTGAGGATCGATATCGGAAACTGTTGAAATCGGATCCCCCTCCTGTTGGCCATGGTAGACTTCTCTGTTTTTTCTCTAACTTCTCTCTGTTTGTTTTGTGCGGAAAACGGTTATGAGAGAGACGAAGAAGTTCTCTCTACTTATAGACCCATATGTGACGGGTTGCGTCCATAAGACGCAGACAGATATGGACGGGTTGCGTCCATAAGACGCAGTCAGATATGTGATGGTCCACAGGCTTGTAATAATGAGCATCTTTCTTGGGTTCGTCAAGCGATGGGTTGTCATCCGTGTCTCTGCATTAAACGGAGCATGCGATGTGACGGTTCGCCGGCTTGTAATAATGCTCCGTTTAATGCAGGGGACAAAAAAGCAATAATGCTCATCATTACAACGCTCTTCGAAAAGCAGAGAATCACACAGTTTTACACAAGTTTTTCTCGGTTATACTAGTATACGAAACAATGGAATTTTGGCGCCAAAACTTAATACATAGTTTTACAGGAGTTTGTAGTTGTACAAATTTTATTATCGAATGATATTCATTATGGGGAAAAATGTTATTTTATCCAATGATAAAAGATAAAATAGGTCATTAAAGGCATAAATAGGTCCTACATGAAATAGGTCATTAAAGGCATAAATGGGTCATTTCGAGAAGTGTAAACGTTATATCGATTTATTAGTACAGAGAAAACAGATGTAAGAGAGTGTTAAAATTTCGACCAAAAAAAAAAAGAGTGTTAAATTTTGGCGCCAAAACTTAACACATAGTTTTACAGGAGTTTGTAGTTGTACACATTTTCTTAATAGTTGTACTTAGGCTGTTTTCAATATAATCAGTTTTACTGGAACTTTAAATTCGATTTTATAGTTTTACAGTTGATTTTACTCAATTAATCTATGAATATAATGCTTCTGCATATTATTATATAACAACTTCCGATTTCTGTAAACTTATCCACCTATCTTGTCCGTTATTCCAAAAATGATCTTGCAAGTGTATGAACATTGTTGGTGGAATTAGTGTTGTATGAACATTGTTGGTGGAATTACTTAGTCGAGAGATTTTTCCAATCTAATTTGATGTAATGTCACCCATTGACCATACCCCATAGTTAGGATGAAAGTGATATGGTTATATGTTAAATAATTTTTATCCAATGATATTAATTACTGAGGAAAAATAAGGAAAAATGTTATTTAAACCATCAACATTCGGACCTCGGATACATGATCTGGATCCACACGGACCCTTTAAATTAAAAAATCCCCAATCATTCAAAACCCTAGAAATCGAAATAATTCCTCTCAATCGAATTAATTCCAATTCCAATTCCAATTCGGTTCCTCTATGAGCTGCGATACATCTTCGTCGACTGTTGAAGATGGAGCCCGAGGGTTTCCGGCGAAGTGTCACTGCGGTAAAGGCGTCGTCATTCTCACGGCTAAGACGAAAGACAACCCAGGAAGACCATTCTTCAGATGTTCATCCATGAAAGATGTAAGCATATTGTCAAATAATTTGTGGATAATGATTTATGCTCGGTTTTTTGTTTATAATTCACTACATATTGCTTTGTTTTTAAAATCAGAAACATTTGTTCAAATGGGTGGAGGATAGCATGTATGAGGAAGTCAATGATGCGTTGCCCAAAATTTCGAGTATTGAAATAGAGATTGAGAAAGCCAAATCCGAGATTGGTTTCGAGATTGAAGCCTTAAAGTGTAGTATTCATGACTTGGAGGAAGACGCATTAGTGATAAAAAGAGACCTCAACAAGGGGAGAGTGATGATCAAATGTTGTTGTGTTGGGTTCATTTGTGTTACAATCATTGCTATTGTGATGGGAACAATGGTTGTTAAGACAAAGAAGCATATAATTGAGTTTGGTCGCTCTATGTAGTTCGTGGTTGTATTGTTGGTTATTGTCGTTGTCTTTGTATGTTTTCGTTGTCTTTGTGTGTAACGTATGTTTAAAACGTGAATATTATGTTTATTGATCAAAGATCTAAAGTTTTGTATGTTTTCGTTGTCTTTGTGTGTACCTAGTTTTACACAGTTTTACACGGTTTTACACAGGTTTACACGGTTTTACACAGTTTTACACGGTTTTACACAGTGAAGAGAAATTAAAAATGATATAGACATAACATTACAAAAAGAGTAGTACATAGCCGAGAAATTAAAAACCAAATACAGAGTACGAGAAAGGAAATTAATGCATATAAGGAACAAAATGAGTCATGTAGAACAACTTCATGCCCCGTTTGTACATGAAGCACTTAGAACAGTCGATGTCCATATCGAAAACATGGCAACATCTATTGGCCTTTCGTTCCGCATCGATTGCGTAAAAACCTTCTTCTTATCGACAGGGATTCCATGCAGCATCTTCCTCAGGTTCTTCCAAACTCGGTTTACCAAAACCTCCTCATCTTCCCGCCAGTACATGAAGGGCATTTCGTCATAAGGAGAGGTCAGAGGATCGCCGTGGAGGTAGCGCAGAACACCATACAGATAACAAGCTTCGAGAATCTCATCGTCACCCTCCGCAAGCGCTGCAATGCGTAAAAACGCAAATCCGTCTGCTACCTTATTTTCTACAAAGTAAGTGATAATACCTTCAATGAAGAATGCAGCGGTGTTCTTCCAATATAAGCATTTACGGAGAAACCGGTCGTGCAGCATCGCACGGATAGGCTTATTCACCAGCGGAGAGAGACATAGAGATTGCAGGACTTCAGGTTTCTCTGAAGCTCGTCGCATAATTTTGCACGTTGCTCTGAGATTGCAGTAATCGGCGGAGGAAGCTTTGCCGGTGATTTGAACAATCTTGGTGAGGATCGAAATCGGAAATTGTTGAAGAGAGACAATCGATTTCCTGTTCGCCATGGTGAGTCTCTGTTTTTTCTCAAACTTCTCTCTGTTTTTTTTTATAACTTCTCTCTGTTTTAACGAATTACTCTTGTGAGAGAGAGAAGCATAACTCTGTATTTATAGAGTGGAATCTCGTTTGATGGGTAGCGTTCATAAAGGATTTGTAATGATGAGACGTGACTGTTCGCTGGCTTTGAAGAGACTCGAGGTGCGTAAACGTCATATCGATTTGTCCCCTGCATGCGCACGCATCAAATGCGCATGCATCAAATAGGGCATTAAACAGATCCCCCATTAACTTGATTTGATAAAATTTAGAGAAGCGTAAACATCATATCGTTTTATGACTAGTTTTCTTTTACGGATTTGTTGTGCCAAATATACCAGTTTTACAGCGTTTTACAGGTTGTACCAGTTACACACAACGATTCTTAGTTTTACCAGTTATACTAGTTTTACCGGTTATACCAGTTTTACAGGTTGTACCAGTTATACTAGTTATACTAGTTGCACTGGTTGTCAGTTCACCTTCAACACAAATTTCAATTTGATTCGATTTCCGCGGTCATCCGCCAATATTGCCTCTGGGTTACATTTCTACTCAATTGGTAGTCCCAATGGTGACGAGGAACGACGGACCCGGCGAATGGTGGTCGGAGACGCGAGGCGACGGCGCCGATGAGCAAAACCCGGTTGAGGCGAGACGAGGATGCAAGGCTCGGAGGCGAGGCGAGGTTCGGAGGCGAGGCTCGGAAATTTTTTTTTTTCATAAACCAAATCAATCCAATTAAATGGATTTAAAACCCAACCAACTAAATCCATTCAAGACCCAATTAAACCAGGATCCGTAAACCAAGGGCAAAAGGGTCAAACAACATTTCATTAAACAAGAAAGGGTATGGGATATTAGTGGAAAGTAGTGTGGATTTCTTTTAGAGCCATAAGGCTATAAGAGAAGTTGACCCCCGAGAGGGACGGTTAAGGAATTGTGGAATTTTGGATGGATTCTTAAGTTTAACATCAAATGAATTAAGTTAGGTTTGTGAGAAAATTATTTTGTAAAATTTTCTAATTTATAATATCATCCTAACATGTAATTTGGATATCCTTTTCCATATTTGATATAATTCCTTATTCATTAGAATAACTTGAGCTATGTGTAATTATTCCAACAAATGTATGTATACAGTATGAAAAATTCAAGGTATAAATGAGTTATATTCCAATTAGACATCTTACTTTTTATGATACATATGTCTAATAAATTATTTATGAGGATAAAGTTTTCAAAATTTTTTAGATGAGCCATATATAAGAGGAATGGATCAATGTTAGTAGCCAAAATATGATGTTGTAATTATTCAAATCATGAACTAATCCACCAAATATTTCCTAGAAATATTAATTAAATTCGACTGGATTTTACCACCACCATTTTTCAGCCAGATTTTTCATTTATCATTTAGACCTAGATATATTTTTAATTGACATGAATGATTTGGATACGTCAAACCCATCTAATTAATAGATGTGGAAGTTCAATATTGTTGCGAATGATTTTGTATCATCCAATAAAAGAATATCACTGTAACATCCCGGTTTGTGGTATATATGGAAAGACTTAAAAGAATTAATTTGGCTACCTATGTCACCAAATGCACTTACTTTTTCCGGTCACTTGCCTGAAAGAACTCCAGAGTTAAGCGTGCTTGGGCTGGAGTAGTCCTAGGATGGGTGACCTTCCGGGAAGTGACTCGTGGTAGCATGTGTGTGAGGAAAAAACACATGGGAAAAGGTCAGGGGTGATTATAGGGTCAGTAAATTAATCGGTAGGGCCTACGAAAAATAACGCATCGACCGTCGGACAGGGGTGGGGCCCACGAGCCCGGAAGAGGGATGGGTGACTCACCGGTAAGGGCGGACGGGGCGTTACAAAGTGGTATCAGAGCCGAATCCGAGGACGCGTGTGGAGTCAGTGAGGGCTCACACCGTCAAGAATAACGATCCTGGTGCGCAACGAGGGCGTTGCGCTCTGTGAGAGTGGGTGAATTGTAACATCCCGGTTTGTGGTATATATGGAAAGGCTTAAAAGAATTAATTTGGCTACCTATGTCACCAAGTGCACTTACTTTTTCCGGTCACTTGCCTGAAAGAACTCCAGAGTTAAGCGTGCTTGGGCTAGGAGTAGTCCTAGGATGGGTGACCTTCCGGGAAGTGATTCGTGGTAGCATGTGTGTGAAGACAAAACACATGAGAAAAAGTCAGGGGTGATTATAGGGTCAGTAAATTAATCGGTAGGGCCTACGAAAAATAACGCATCGACCGTCGAACAGGGGTGGGGCCCACGAGCCCGGAAGAGGGATGGGTGACTCACCGGTAAGGGCGGACGGGGCGTTACAAAGTGGTATCAGAGCCGAATCCGAGGACGCGTGTGGAGTCAGTGAGGGCTCACACCGTCAAGAATAACGATCCTGGTGCGCAACGAGGGCGTTGCGCTCTGTGAGAGTGGGTGAATTGTAACATCCCGGTTTGTGGTATATATGGAAAGGCTTAAAAGAATTAATTTGGCTACCTATGTCACCAAGTGCACTTACTTTTTCCGGTCACTTGCCTGAAAGAACTCCAGAGTTAAGCGTGCTTGGGCTAGGAGTAGTCCTAGGATGGGTGACCTTCCGGGAAGTGACTCGTGGTAGCATGTGTGTGAAGACAAAACACATGAGAAAAAGTCAGGGGTGATTATAGGGTCAGTAAATTAATCGGTAGGGTCTACGAAAAATAATGCACCGACCGTCGGACAGGGATGGGGCCCACAAACCCGTAAGAGGGATGGGTGACTCACCGGTAAGGGCGAACGAGGCATTACAATCACATCACTATAGAGTTTAGCTTACTGAAAGAATATCACATCACTAGCATACTCAAACTCCATTTTCTTAAGGAAATAGCTTCTTATTCCAAAACACCACTAAATAACAGATATGAACGCTGATCTCCTGATAAAGTCACTCAACCATCACTTAATTTTTTTAAAACGGTTCTCTTTCCATTACGAGAAAAACATTAATTAAAAAGAAGTTTTTAATCATCACTTTTTTTCGGGTGAATTATATCTATTGTATCTTTTCCTCTTTTTTATGCACTATAGTATTTTTTATATTTCATATTATTCTTGTATTTTTTCCCAAATTTTTATGTGGTGGATAGTGTAGTTAACCCCTCGTGGACAGGTAAAAAGTTCAAATAGTTCTAACGATGAATAAGAGTCACACGATTTCCCTTCTATCCATAAATTTTTTATTATATTTTTCATTTCCCTTCATTCTCTTTCTTACTTTACATTTATTTTCACCCCTTGTTTTTTATGGTGAATAAGATGTTGGAGTTGAAGTTTCCGGCCAAATAGACCGACGAATTGGAGATATTATTGGTCGATATACCGAAATTCAAAAAAATAATTGGACTTAATACGAAAGTTTCGAGTGGACAGTTTAGACTAAGTGTCCACAATATCGGCAATTCGTGGACACTACCACGATCATATCCCCTGTTCAAAAACGCGGCCGCGGAGGCGCTCGACGGAGGTCCGGCAAAGGGAGGAGAGACAAATCGGACTGAAAAGTCAACTGGCCGAGGTTGACCGATTAAACCCGAGTAAACCCAACTAATTGCAGAAATCGACCGAAATCCTCGGCAAAAAATGAACCAAATACGAATACTTGGCCCATTAGCCTAAGCCCACAAACCATATAGATTGTAGGGCAAGGGCATAAAATTTCAACTTTGAGCAAGTTTTGGTCTATAGATCTAAAGCCCACTTGCTGAATGTAATGAGAGAGTAGATGTATGTATTTATAAAGCAATGTTCAGACTCATACCTTTCTACTAGTCGATGTGGGATCTTTATTATTTTCTTCTCTTCCATCCAACGTTATATTAGTTAGCTTTTTTTTTTTTGGTTAACGGTTGGGCTTAAAAATAAATGGGCTTTAGTAACTTTATGTGTCACATATATACTAACTATTATTCGGGTCCGTGCGTTGCACGAACATTGTGTTTCAATCTATTTATTTCAATTTACATTCCATAGTATTACTAACCAATACATTAATATCACGAAATGAAAGATTATATAGTGTATATTAAGATTGTGTTTCAAGTTTTACTTTTAGCTTAAATATAATGTAACAAAGATTTAGTATAAATATGTATTAAAAAATTAACCACACATTCGATCAACTTAAAAAAAAAATTGTCATACCAAAAAAAAAACTACATTAATAATATTAAATTTGAAAATGTAATAATAGTTACAATTAGAAATAAATATTCTAATCATCCTTGAATATTTATAAATTAAAAGTTTTGGCTCTAACCACAATTTTTCCGCCATATATTAACTCTAGATCCATGTTGGAAGCATTATATTTATCGTATATTATTAATCGTTTTCATTTCTCAAATAAATTATATATTTTCTATTGATCGATTGTAACATACGTCTACATAGTAGGAAAACAAATATTAATCTTTCAAAAAGTAAACCGTTATAACCCAAATTATGATAAATAGTATACATAGATAAACATTGCAAGACCCAGTCGATTTTTGTAACTTAAAAATCTATTTGACTATTTCAATACTTCGTTCCTCCTATACAAAATTTGAATTATTCTTTTGGATCCTAAACTTTTGTTTTAAAAATTGATGGTCAAAATATTTAACAATTCCTATTTGGATTTAGAGCTTTGAATACAACAACTTTAATCTATAAAAAGATTTAGGTTCTCGGCTAAATATTAACGTTTACAGTTTATTTATATTGGTTTTATATTCTTGAAATTCTTCTATAAATTACAAATAAGTTTTTTTATATTTTTAAAAAAGATTTTTGGGTGTTGCTAAAGGTCTGATTAAATCTTTATTTTCTTAAGAAAATCTTAACAGGAAACTTTTCTTTGAGGATTTTTTTTAAATTAGATTTTTAGCTCAGAGTAATACACGTTCCAAACTTGATAACAGGGATGAAAGTACCAACTGATTATAGAAAACATGTCAAAAATACAAACATGAAGACTTGATCTCGAAGTTGATGATCAGAATTATAAAACAATGAGATAGATAAATAGATTCATTATTCTTTGTTTTTTCTAACATCCTATGAGAGAAGGGAACGGTGCTGTGTAGGAAAAGAGTCTCTCCAATGGTCTTATAGTGTATTGCGAAATTTAATAGTCATCCGCTCATAGACACTGCTGCGATGGACTTTGTTTGGCACCCAAGACAGGTTATCCTCTGTTTCTTTTCATCAGCTCTTTAACCATTTTTGGAGACGCTGCGGCTAGCAGGACAGTGAATCTCCTGACTGATGTTCTATCAGCTGCATTGCTTTTCAGATACGGACGGAGAGAAGAAAACGCTGCAAATAGAATAGAAAAGGCAGATTCAGATGTCTCCTACATGAATCGAAATACTTTAGCAGTGAAATTACTTAGATGAAGAAAATTCAGATTTTTTTTTATTGTCTCGTATAAATGGGTTGTGTTGCTCTCGTGATAGTTATGAAGAAAGTGGAAAAAAAATAGTGGGGAACCTGAGAGGTGGAGAAACAATAATGGAACAGTTACAAATTTTGAGATCAAGTGGGAAATCAGTTACTAAAACAATAATTCCTATTTATCGTAAAAAATCTGGTAACTGATAGAAAATATATATAAAAAACTTATATATCTGAAATTATTTTAAACTGTAAAATCATAATGATTTTTAAACTGGAGCATTTGCAAACGAAATATAAAACATAATAGAAGAATGTTTTAAAATAAGTAAAAGCAATTACCTTTTCGTATAGGAGGAGTAGAACAATCCCCATGAAAAGCGACGAATACGTAATCAATATATGCAATTTACCGTCATTAATCAAGAAACAGCTATTCATAACCAACCATTAAACACGACTTAAGATAAAACCACAACTTTCCAGCCGAAACTACTAAGAAGATTCATCTAAGCTTCTTTACATTAGCTATATGAAGTTTCTAGACGTTTTTTGTTTTACAATGTGCTTGTAAAAATAAGTGATTTCATAGAATCTGCACTCATCTAAGCTTCAGTTTAGAAGATTCTTGGAGCTTTTTGCCCACGATGTGCCTAATCAATATTTATATATATGATTTATCAAGAAACAGATATGCCTAACTTAAAGAAGATGCATTCCATAGACTAAAAAGAAGAATATTTCCAAGTAAAAACAACTAAAGCGAGTGATTAATAAGCTGGTGAGAGAACGAACATGCAAAGTGTCCTAGAAGATTCTGTTGTCATCAGGTTTGAGATGATAATAGTATGGATTCTTCATTATCACTTCAAATCTATCGTGATTGTAAGGATGATTCCCAGAGGAAATTTGTAGTCAAGGTGCAAACAAAAGACAAGCTTAGAATTCAGAGGGATAAGATTGTAAGAATCACTAAACTTCAGGATCTGTTCCTAAAAATATAGGTGAATTTTAATAACTATTTGAGTTCAATTTTCTCAATCTAAAAAAGAGTGTTTGCCAAGTGTTAGAGGAACACGAAAAGTGTAAGAATGGCTTTACCTTATCAATACAAATACACATTGAAAGACACCAGCCACACCAGTCCACGTTGAAGGCCCAGTCTTGACCACCGAATCTTGAATCAGTAGACCAACAGAAGCATCTAGGGAAACAAACGCTACGACATACGCTACGAACAGCCATAATTTCAGTCTGTAGTAAGAATCCAAATACACGTGTAAAAGCTAAATCAAGAACACTTATGAATTATGGAAGCAAGGATTCTCCAATGGAAACTACATGCATCAGTCACAAATTATAGTTAAAACTGGATTTTAAATAAGAAAGTAGCATGCACGATATGACTTTCCACAGAAATACAGATTAGAAACATGACGTTATAAAATTTCTGATTTCAATTTACGTAAGAGAATGATTTTCACTCATTTTAAAAGAAAACATCAATCGAACTCAACGAAGAGAGCACCGAAAAGGTAACCTCCATTCTCCTTCGTCGTAAGGAGAGTAATCGATGTCTTCTTTTCTGACGCAATTGAACATCAGTGCTCCGAGAGATGCGAATAGGCCTGCGAAACCCCAAAATTAAACGTGAGCAAAATCTGTCTAAATTTCGGGAACCCCAAATCAGAATTACACCGGGAGAGTTATTAGTGAGAGAAGAGGTGTAATTTTACCGGGAAGGTAGTGGACGAATGGAACTTGGATGGTGCGACGGCGTCGACCCAGAACCACCAGCCAGTTCCGAAAACGGCGCCGGAGAAACCCGGCCCGAGAATCGCCCATAATTCAGCCAAATCCATTGCTCGATTATCGTCTCAAATTGGATCTACCACCGATACGGTGTAAATTTTGAGAATAATAACTTGTTGATTAATATTTAATATAAACTCAATCTAGATGAAGGTAATTGTAAATCCTAGACTGAATAATGAGTATAATCGAAATCGGGATAGCAGGAATCGAACAATTAAGGAAAACAAATTGATTTCTTTATCATGATAGTAAGAGAGATGGAGAAGAACGGTTCAGGATGAACAAAAAAAATTGGGGGAGATGAAGGTTCAGCGGTTTGTAAACTGCAAAAAAAAATCACGGGATACTCACCAAATTTTTTTTGAGAATAGTCACTAAAATTAGTGACACGTCAGCTTCAGAGGACGTTTTGATTGGAGGAATGATGATAGTTTCTCTCACATCACTTCTCATTTAAATTAATTAGATATTAAGCAAAACTAAATACAATATCTTTGTTATTACAAAATAATGTAAATTTTAATTTCTGCTAATGATAATACTTTCAATAAAATTAATAATGATTTTTATTATTTAACATCATATGCTAATATTTCATTTTATAAATAAAATTATAAATAAAATTCTTCAAATTCTGCCCCGCGTAAATTCCATGTACTCTCCGATTTTTTCGTTAGGCGCTAGGCCCAACCCCGCCGCCCGACTAGCGCCTAGCGAGTTTTCGACCGGAGATCATATCACATGCAAGTCGCTTGCCATGGACAGTACCACGACCATATCGCCTATTCGTGAATATGTGGATATATTTTACAACGAGCCCCACTATCCACCTAAAAAACAACATTTCACGTGGCCATTGTTATCCACTGGAAGCGTCTAGCGTGTGATATGGACGTGACAGTGTCCACGAATACCGATACTGTGCACACCTAGTCTAGACTGTCCATTCGAACCTTCCGTATTAAGCCCGATTTTTTTTTTGAATTCTGGTATATCGACCAATTATATCTCCATCCCGGTGGTCTATATGGCCGGAAACCTCAACTCCGCCATCCTATACACCGTCAAAAATTGAGGGGTGAAGAAAAAAGTAAAGTAAGAAAGAGAGTAGGGGGAGAAGAAAAAAAAATAATAATAAAAAAGGAATGGATATAAAGGATATTGTGTGCTATCCATGTCCATCATGAGCTATTTTTACTTGTGAGGGTAAGTGTGGTCTTTTTACACTGGATCCTACAAAAAAATACAAGGTTGCAAGCAAACATAGAAAGATATAAGTTTGCAATTAGAAACTGAAAAAGATACACTCAGTGCAATTATTCCCTTTTTGTCGTTAAATAAATTTTCTGATAACCGCAAAAAAATTGAAGAATTCCGCAGTTAAAATTTGGGGGAATTGCTTAAAATGCCCCACAAATTGAATCTAAAGATAAATACTCTTCAAATTGAAAGAAATGTAAAACTTCCCCTTTGGGCTAAAAAATTACCGTTACCCCTTATGACCAAACAAAAATACAGAAACCGCAATTACCATTATAACTTTTGCGTTGTGTCAGACTTGTATAGAGGTCTGATGCGTTAGACTCTAATAGAAGTCTAAATGACTTTCTTCTATAAGACTTCGCACTGAGAAGTATTTAAGTTGAAATTTTAAATTAAAAAATTATAAAAAAATAATTTAATACAAATTTTTGATACATAAATTACACATAAACATTTTTGATGTATATAAATTAAAAATACATAGACTTTAGTTAAATTTAACCATTGAAGGTATATTTGGTTCAAAACACCATGTAGATTGATTTATGTTTGACATATGAAGTTGAATATCATGTTTTTATATGTAGGGTTAGATTGAGAGTTTATGAAATTTTCATTCATGATGTTAGATTTACATATACTGGTTAGTTTGTGACTATGTTAAACGAATTTGATGTTTGTTCTAAGTTTTCTATATAATATGATTGTATTTAAGTATTAATTATTAGATTTAGGGTTTCTCATACTTCTAGGTAAATCTGGTTCAAGTATATGGTTTATCAGATTTCTCTGAGAAGTCTGATTAAACTTGAAATAAGTTACCCTATTTGGAAATTTACCCTCATATAGAAACGAAAGTTACCAACTCTTATTTGTAAAAGAAATGATCAAGTTTATCTCTCTAAAACAAAAAGACTCTCTCTCTATAAACACTCTCAAAACTCTCTCTGGAAACCCTCGTCGCCACCGCCGTCGTCATCTTCTTCATTCTCGTAATTACTTCTCCTTTTTCGTGTCTCCTTTCCAGTCCCTCCACCGTTTTCGTCATCTTCTAATCACTTTTCCTGTAAATGTTTTAGATATATATGAAAAAATTCATTTTTCTATGTTCGTTGCTTAGATCTAAACAAAAAGATGAGTTTTAATTTTTCGCTTTTTAGATCTATGCGAAAAGTTAGATCTTTCTCGTTTTTGATACATAAATTAGATCTTTCTCATTTTAGATCTAAACGATTTTGAGTTATTGTTCCTATGTTCTTTCTTAGATCTAAATAAAAAGATGGCTTTTTATTTTTCTCGTTTTAGAACTAAACAGAAGACATCATTATTCTTCAATTTGCTTAGATGTAAGCAAAAAGATGAATTTTTAAAGATGGATTTTTTACTTTTCCCGTCTAGATCTAAACGGTATCTCTCAATCTGAATCTTTTGTCAAACAAAAGTTCTATGTATAATATGGATTTTAATGCTTGGTTGGAGACTTCTTTGCTACTAATGTCTGTGATACACTCTAAAAGAAGTTTGAAAATTAGACTTGTTCTGAATTAGACTCTATTAGAAGTCTGAAATTAGACTTGTTCTTGAATTAGACTCTATTAGAAGTCTGAAATTAGACTGGTTTTAAATTTTGTAATTGTTTGATGGTACACGGGATGGGGTCAGTCACCTTCCAACGTCGATTAGTTCATACTCAAGTATGAGTTCCACAGCTCGATATTGATCTGGATCATCCCATGGATTCCCCAAGAAGTTTTTTTGCGGTCTGGACCCTGTCATGCAAACATCCACTACTGCCGATAATCCGGGAAGAAGATTCTTTGGATGTCGTAACTTTGTTGTAATGGCTTTTCTCTGTTATGTGGGTAGTTTTTTTACTTATTCGAGCTTATATTTGGAATCCGAATATAATTGTATATATGTGAAATGTGGTTGTATAGGATGGTGGCTACCAAAGGAGTTTCGCGAGTTAAAGCAATATGTGGACCAACATGGTGAACAAATTGATCACATCTTCGTTTCTTATGCTGAAAACGAGTGTGTTACAACGTTGCACAATGACCTCCAGATAACGCAGGCAGAGATATATCAATTAAAGGAGCTGTTGACTGAGAACCCATGTAACCAGATGAAGTGTGGCGTCAAGTTGTAGTATATGATGTTCGTTGGTGCTATTATTATCGTCATGATCATCTATATTGTGTTGGCTTCTTGTAATATGTTAGCCTATGTAACCAATTACAATTTTATGTAAGAAATTTTATTATGCGAATTGTCCTCTTTTTAAGCTACTAAAATACTCGGTCGTCAGACATCATATGTAGTCTGAAAGTACTATGTTGTCACTGCATTTGAAGTCTGAAAAATACTATATTGTCAGAATGCATATGAATTCTCAAATTACAAAAAATTTGTACTTCCACAAGTAAAATGTGCGGCATTTAAAACTGTCAGACAACATATGAAGTCTGAAAAATACTCTCTGTTGTCAATGCATTTGAGTCTAAAAAATACTATATTGTCAGACTTCATATAAAGTCTGAAATTACAAAAAAATTGTAACCTCCCCAATTAAAATGTGCGACAGTTAAAATTTTTGTAAATTTTACACGAAAAATGTGTGGTAGTTAAAATTTCTGTAAAAGGGAGAAGAAAAATGCACGGCAGAACCGTCTATGGTAAAACCGTCATTTTAACTGCCGCTTATGACCCACATATAAAAGGATTTTTATCCTATCATTTTTTTAGATTTACCAAGGAAATAAAAAAACCGATTCTCTCTCGAAGTCACTGAACCGACATCTTCAACTTGTTCACCGTCGCTGTAACGCCCCTTTCCCATTCTCCGCTGACCGTCGAGCTGACCGGTCAACAATCAAACAAGAACATGACCGATCGAACCCGAGCAAGTCGAACAGGAAAAGTTCGTCACAGGACGAAGTCAGAGACGGATCGGTTTGAGACAAAGGCTCGCACTAATCCATCTTTGACCTCGCTATCCTCACTTCCGCAATACAAGTTGTACACCTTGTACCACTTCGGTGAGTTGTGTCGGTTCGGACGAAACCTCATATCAGGGAAACAATTTCATTTATGAGTAATCAAACGTTAAGCACAACGTTTAATTGAATTTTACAAACAATAGTCAAGTCAAATATACAAATAGTCAAACACACAACTAAATCAAAATCACAAAATGGCGCCAAATCCGAACCGAAATAAAACAATCAAATCCCGAATCAAATCCCGCCACAAGCAATCCCGACACTACACCGAGGATCTCCCGCGCCCGTCGCTGCTTAAACCTGAAAACACAAAAAGAGTCTAATGAGCGATCTAAGATCACCCAGTGAATCGGCTCCCCACTAACGGCTTCTAGTCTATCTAATGTCTACAAAGTCCGGCCCCAAAACCCCAAATTAACAATCAATAGGAATAAACAGTCGATCACGCACTACCACGTCGTGATAAACCCACAACACACAATCAAAGCCAAAGATAAGGAGAAATAAGGGAATCGAAGGCACTGCGGCACATGGCCTCGATTGGACTCGATCTATCTATCGCGCAACAAGAGAAATGACAAAACAACACTGGGCCCTACGAACTCGGTAAATTCCACGGGTCTACATCGTTACCTACATAGTAACTAACCCACGACTCCTAACCGTGTACACAAGGTCCCCACGGCTAGGACACCGTTCTCTGTCCATCGATACACGGTGACTCCTGTTACCCCAGGTAACCTGAGTTTCCATGCGATCCGGCCCTAGGACATGACCCCGTATTCTCCGAATCGCACACCTACCGGCGTCACCCAGTAGGTTAACACCATAACCGGAATCGCCATGATCCGATTAGGCAAAACCCGAGGATCCAATCGGGTCGGAAGTACCGGAACGTAAACAAAACCTAGGCTTGCGGAATCTAACGCACCCTAGAGTCCTAGTGCAGAAATGTAAACACGCAGACTCGCTGGGACTCTAGCACAGATCACGCAATTAACAACAATAATAATAATTTCCCAACCCATTCCGCAAGCCACTACACTACCACCGCTCTGACTAGGTAAGATACCTAGTCAGCACCACTAACTTACCCGGTCCCGTGACCGGAGTAAGTGTCCGCAATAACTGCTCGGCCCAACACCGAGTAGTCTAACAAGCCTTCACACAAAGCTCACAAAAACAGCAATACAATCACGCAATCACAATCAATCACACAATCACATAATCACACAATCACACACAAGCATGCTTATTAGGGTTTCTAAGTCTTTTAATCCATTATCATCCGCTACCTTGGGTTAGCGGATTGCTAACCCGTAGACGGCTTATCAACTCACCACATTCCTTATTAAACCCATTCTAGATATCTTTTATTAACTCCTCGATCCGTCGGTTTAGAGTTAGTAAACTTACGAACTCCCCGACGTCTCATTATTAATTAACTTTATTCATTACCCAATCCCGCTATTAAACCTGAACCCCAATCCCGTTACAATATTCTATAAGTTCGTTTAGGTTTAACTCGAATTTTAGTGTCGTCTTAATTCTCGTAGATAGATTCATTAATTATAGTTCTTATACATATATATGCATATACAGTCCTAAACAAACGGTCTATATGAATGCATCACCCAATCGATACTAACAACCTAGCGGCACACAATTAATTTACCGTTTAATTCTTTAACCCTAGCGTGCTTATCTGATCCTAACCGGTTTATCATTAACGTCCAATTATTTATTAATT
The DNA here is from genome assembly GCA_030180135.1 of Orychophragmus violaceus. Taxonomy (NCBI): domain Eukaryota; kingdom Viridiplantae; phylum Streptophyta; class Magnoliopsida; order Brassicales; family Brassicaceae; genus Orychophragmus; species Orychophragmus violaceus. The sequence continues at coordinate 65,144,059 of CM058232.1, read as the reverse complement.
ACGATTCATTTTAATTAACGGGTATGCAACCTAATACTACGGTTTAGTAATTCTCGGTCTATATGTAACTAAGGGTTTGTGAGCCGACTCACAGTGAGATAGGCGCGGAATGACGGTCTGACGCGGTATGAATCCCGAGACCTCCGAACTGAAACCCGAACTTCCCGAACGCACGAACACGAACCCCGAGGCTTCCCAAACACCCTGACATGAACCGCAACTGAAAATGGCCGGAGTCAACGCGTTGACCGGCGTTGACCGGCGTTGACTTTGACCTTCGGTTGACCGTTGACTTTGACCGTTGCCAAAGGTTGACCGTTGACTTTGACTGAACCGGTTGACCACCCAATTGAACCGGCTGAACCAACTGAATCATCTGAACCAACTGAACCGGTCTAATTAGAACCGGTTAGGTTAAACCGGTTTGGTCAAACATTGACCGGTTTGACCTAACCGTTGACCAAGGCTGAACCAGCCCTAAACCAAACCCAATCTTGAACCCAACCATGCTGACCCAACCACTGAAGAACCGGCTTCAATCTGACGGCGGCGAAGCTTCTCCGGTGACCGTCTCCGGCGTTGACCGGCGGTGGTCCGGCGTTGACCGGCCGGTTCACCCCTTTTTCCGGTGAACCAGAAGACGATCCACCTATCAAACTGACCGAAAAGAGAAGATCTATCCATACATGGCTTCAAAACATTCAGATATGGTGAAGGATGAGAGAGATACACCAAATTTCCAACCGTGTCAGCTTTCCGGCCATTTTCCGGCCAGCTCCAGCGACGGCGGTCATGACTGGCTGGATGGCGGTTGTAGAGGAGGGAGATAGGAAGCTATAGCACTTTGCAGAAGTTGATTTGGGTTTATAATGAAAGAGTTATGGTATTTTTGGTGAAAGAAGGTATGAAGAACACTCAAGAACACTTTGAATGTTCTTGAGTTTCTTTGAAGATTCAAAGGATTTTCTGGGTTTTCTGGGCAAGTGGGATGAATGTAGAGAGAGAGGAGAGAGAGCTCGTGGTGAGGGAGTTTAGAGAGAGGTTTTTGTGAGTGAAATGAACCTTCTCACTTGCATGAACTTGTTTTTGTGCATCCAAACCCTTCCTTGCACCAAAAACCTGTAGGTGGCGCCCTTAGAAACCAACACCTGTCCCTCTGAGTGTGCTTTGTAGCCAAAAACCCTTCCCTAATTAACCATAAACACTCCTTAATCCTCTTTCTCACCAAAGCTCGGTTTTGACGGTTTTCGGGTTTAATATTTTAGAAAGTCTCTGGATGATCCCATAAATTCCCAAAACTCCATAAAACGATTCTCCATTCTATTTGATGAATTTAGCATTTTGAATCACTCCGTTCGGGTTTACGTAGCTCCGGTTATGAATTTCCGAAGTTTCGTCGGTTTTGTCGGTTTCCATCCCGACAAGCCGTAGAATGCGTTTCTGCTCCGATTTCTCCAACTCTGGTCTTGTGAACATTCTTTATATTGAAATATAAGAATATTCGGCCCGTCTCGGCTTCCGTCTCGACTTTTGGAAAATTACCATTTTCCCCCGACTTTGGTAAAATGACAATTTTACCCCCAGTTGACTTTCTGCTGCCCGTTGACCGTATTTTGGATACGGGGTATCACAGTCGCCTTCGCCGCTTACACCGTGTCTTGTGTCCTTCGAAGGTAAGATTCATCGACTCCTCTCTTCGCCGCGAATCGTCACCTCGTCGTTACTCTTTTCTCGAACTTGCGCTGAGCTTTTGTTTTTTTAAATTCCATATCTGGTTTCTCTCTCCTCTGTTGTTGTCCTTCGACGGTAAGATTCATTGACTCATCTTTTCGTCTGTATACTTAGTATAACTATTAGTACTCAGACTGCAAATGGTGTCTGACTATTAGTAATCAGACTGCAAATGGAATTTGTCTATTAGTACTCAGACTGCAAATGGTGTTTTACTTTTTTCTCAAACTTGCGCTGAGATTTTTATTTTTATTTTTTAATTCCAGATCTGGTTTTTCTCTCCTACGATGTTGTCCTTCGACGGTAAGATTCATCGACTCCTTTTTCGTCTGTATATTTTTGTATAACTATTAGTACTCAGACTGCAAATGGTGTCTGATTATTAATAATCAGACAGCAAATGGAGTCTGACTATTAGTAATCAGACTGCAAATGGAGTCTGGCTCTTGGTACTCAAACTGCAAATAGAGTCTGACTATGAGTTATCAGACTGCGTATTCATTATGAGTATGATTTGGGTGGTTGTTGTTGTTGCAGGTTTTCATTATGTCAGAGCATGAATTCCCACAAAGGATGTTCACACCCAGTTATGAGTCCATTCCGGATAAAAACATACACAATTTCAACGGTAGGAGAGATCTGATTGATGATCTTAGAGTAGCGCTACTGCCGGAAGAATGGCAAGAGCTCCTCAACTCAGACTTTGGGATTTTTTGAGATTCCATGACCTGAACTTCAAATGGTGTTTGGGGATGGTGCACTACATACTCTGTTTGCAGCTAGATTGCTAGAAAAAGTATGAGATATGGTCTCTTCTCGCCGTTCGGCCAGCTAGGTTTTCTCTGAATGAGTTTCCACACATAACCGGACTCAACTGCGACTATGTTGAGAATTTGGAGTACCCTAAAGTTGAGTATACAGACCAGATGAGAGCAATGTGGGAGCTTCTTGGGGTGGATTTCAAGTTAGGCCCAAGTTATTCGCAATTACATGATGCTTGTAGTAGATGTGGTGGTTGGGAACTGCAAGATCAGATTTGGTTGGGCTATCTAGCCATCTATGTATCCTTCATTGAGGCTCAACACTGAACAAATGCCACAAGGGCTAACATTTCTAAGCTAATGTTGGTTCCAGAAGCGTTACAATCATATCCAGTGGGAATATTGGCCTTTAAATTTATGACATAATCTATCAAGGATGCAAACAAAAAACTTGTAGATGACAAAAATTATCAGATTGGAGGTTTTGTTGAGATCTTGAACATTTGGATATATTGGGCATGTGCCGCGATGGCTACAACTTATTGATAGGGTCAAGATTTAATCCTATTCTACTGCAAGTGCTCAGTTAAGTGATTGTAGTATATAGGGTATCGAATCCACAGAGACTCTGGTCTCGATAGATTAGAACTGTAGAGATTTAAACTAAGAAGAAAGCAATTTGTAGTAAACTAAATAGCAAAGCGAGAAAGTAAACAAGTAGCAGATTATTGGTGGTGAAAGCAGTCAATTAAAGGCGCTAAGTCTAGGGCGTTCTCAGGAAATCAGACAACAGGCAAATCAATCAGTCAGGATCTAATTAAGCACAGTTCTAGAACTCAAATCACGGATATAGAATTAACCAAATTCCTTTGCGAGAATTCTCTAAGTCTAAGTGCAGCAATCCAAATTCCTTTGCAATTACTAACAGATTAAACCAGCATTAATTTCAAGTTCGATATGTTCACAATTAAACTAAACCAAATTCCTTTGCGAGAACTTCAATTGCTCAACCGAAATAGTTCAGATTCTAAACCACACTTTCGTGTCGTATTTAGCAACCTAAGATCTAGATTCTAATTGATCAGGTTAGAACTAGCTTTAAACTCAATTTAGATCGAAGACCATTCTATTCATGTGAATCCTTAACTGATTTAAACAAGTCTAGCAAGTCATGAAATCCTTAATGAGAAACCCTAAACCTAACTATGAATCTACTCAGACATGATTAATGAAACAGAAATCATAGAATTATTAGATTGCATAAAAGAAATTAAATAGATAAAGGGATTCGAAATCTTCTCCAAAATAGATGAAGTACATGATCAGATCAGCCCCAAAAGCTCTAAAAATCCCTTAGCTCTAAGTATGAAAGCGTAAGTAAAATAAACATCAAAATCCTAATTATATAGGCTTAATCTCGGCTGGGGCTTCATTGTAAATACTGGAAACTTTTGGGCCAAAGTGCAAAATCTTCATTCTTCATTAAACCGCCGAATCGGCCCATCTCGCTAGTGTGTCGATCGACACCAAAGGTGTGTCGATCGATGCAATCCTGATTTCTGGACAGTGAGCTCAATCTCTCGGCCAAACACTCCAAAAATTCCCAAAAATGCTCCAATATCTCCAATTCTGCTCCAAACCTTATTATACTTGTTATAGACTCTAAAAGAACACAAAAGGACTCTAAAACACAATTATATCATGGCATAAAACCGGTAAAAACCATGATATATCAACTCCCCCACACTTAGCCTTTGCTTGCCCTCAAGCAAAACAGAGAACTAGAATGTAGTGAAGAGGTTTGAAAACTCTTCAGAAACTCTTTTCATCCTAGAAGCAACAACACTCAGATTCCCCTTAGTAAACCACATGAAAGAATCAACCTGCAGACATCAAGACCAACATATACTTCCCCCACACTTAGAAACCCTCCTAAGTAAACTCCACAATCACATTCACGCATTCAAATTCTCCCTACTGACTTCTGCAAGTATTTAAGTGCGGTCTCACCTAAGGAGTATCGATCAAAGGCACATGGACTCTTACCTTATCAGCTCTAGACCACCATACTATCTTTCTCTAGTCCCTTTCTTCTCTTTTCCCTTCCTTAGCATTTTGATTTTTCCCCATTGGGTATCATTTTTTTTTTATCAGTGCTCTTCCCGTTAAGGGGTGTACTTTTGACACATTCCATGGATGCACAGGATATGAAAGTTGTAGCTACCATTCCCATGACCACTTCGGAGTTACTAAATCATCCTCAGTTTATTATTATTATTATTTTTTTTTATGGAAGGGGAGAAGGGAAATAAATAGGACAGGTTTACAGGCTGTGTCAGAACTAACAAGGGAATCCGACACAAAGTATACCAAGCCATTAGGTGAGAAATCTGTTGGGAATGTCCTGAAATCTACTGTGCTATCTCTAGAAAGTATGATAAGTGTCGAGATCAGACATAAGTCATAAATACTGGGAGGTCATGATGACTTGCTAGAGTCCGCTCTTGATCTATAAGTTAAGTACTTATTACCAGTATTGTATGATCCCTAAGGGTCACACACCATAGCTAACGGGAAAGTTAACAAGGAATTAATACAGTAAGATGCAAGACATTTACTGTATTTGTACAGAGAATTGGGCCAGACAAAATACAGTCTTTTTGTCTGATTTGGGACTTGGGCCCAAAAGCCTAATAAGCCATTAGTTTAATTACTTGGGCCCATATAAGGAAGAGGAGGCGCCAGTGAGCCACAAGTCTTCTGCGATTTTTAGGTCTGGCCGTCCTCCTCTCTCTCTGTTGTTCCAGCTTGGTCTAGCAGCCTGATCCAGTAGCTTGTAAGCGTGTGGATACCTAGGAGGAGCCGGTAATCATCAGCTCTCAGTGATCTCTTCATTACCACCAATCCGCTGCAACTAATCATAAGGTGATGATTCTGATCTGTTTATGATTCAACTGCAAATCACCTAGATCCTAGTTGATTATGTGATAGGTTGTAATCTGATAATTAAACCTATGAACCAACATAATCCTACAGTGGTATCAGAGCCTAGGTTGTTAGGTTTTTGCTTTTTGGATCATACTAGGTTGTTTATTAGTTTGATGAATCGATTTTAATGAGTAAAATTTGATTAGAAAACTTGAAAAACCTAATATGTAAATCGCATGATCCGATTGAAACCCATCAGTATGCGAAGTGGACGCCTGTATCGATCGACGAGGGAGCGGGATATCGATCGATATCGATCGGATCGATTGCTTCTCGCTGTCCCGATGACCCGATCGCAACGAGCTGATGCACGCGAGTATCGATCGACGTGTAAGCGTCATATCGATCGATATGCTGGCGAGGCATACGTTCCGCGAGTAGCCAATCGGTTCAGCCGAGCTTCGCGGTTCGTTCTTCCCAAACCCGCGACAATGAACCGATCAAACCGATTGTGGTTCATTGTCAGCTTTAGCTTAAACCGCAAGTTAGGTCAAAATTGGCTAAAACACAAGGTGTTTCTTCCCGGTTTTGGACTTAACCGAACCGATCAAATTTAATTGGTGGTTCAAGCGGTTAACCCAAATCGCGGTTTGCTGGAAATTATTTAATACAATTGGTATTATTTAATTTCTGGTTAAACCGGATTTAAATTCAAAAATTGAATTTTAACCTAAACCGAAGGCTGGTCTAAGTTTGATTTGGTTGGACCAAATAATTTAGAGCTGGTCTGGTTTAGTAAATAACCAGTTGGATTTAGTAGTTAATTTGGTCTTGGACCAGAATTAATGAACCGACTCGGTTATGTCAAATTATTGGGCCAATTGGAATTCTGTGGTCTTGGGCCAAGAATTGGGCCTATAATTTGTGACCCAACCGAAAACTTAAATAAAATATTAAATTAGAAATTTCTATTTTTAGCATGTTTCTAGATTTAGAAAGTTTCTAAAATAAGTAAGTTTCCCAAAATAGTAATCTTCTATTTTTGGAAAGAAAACCTAAAATCCTAAAAACCAATATCAAGCTTGGATGTCTTGCCCAATCTTGTCAGCTACTTAACGCTTATTCAATTACAGATATGGCTTACAGTGTGAGGTGTCTGTTTTTGCGTAAGTAAAGTAGTATATAGTCACTAATTTCATTGGGAGTCCCAGACTTTAGTGATTATTTGGCTGTAAGAGATTGGTTTCCTTGACTGGGCCATCGGGAGTCCCGGGCCTTGAGACATCTTGTGAATTGGGCCTTGGGTCCAATCCACAACCGAGAGTTATATGGATATAACTAGCTGTGTGTATGCTTACCAAGTAAAGCTAATTCCGGGTGACGGCCAGTGGCCCACTTTGGTTTTAGTTGAACATGGGTCTCGGAATCATTGCATTCTTATGAGGTTAAACAAAGAAATTTTGAATGCAATGCGAGTTTTCTTATAAGTTATTAAGATTACTCTTTTAATGAACTAAATAACTAAAACTCTATTGTCTCATAATTTCAGCTATGTCAAGCACAACAACACAAAACACTTTCTCGATCCGGTCTGCCCTTGAGAAGGACAAACTGAACGGATCAAACTTCCTGAACTGGTCCAGGAACCTGAGACTTGTGCTCAGGAAGGAGAAGAAGGCTTATGTCCTTGAAAGAGTTCTCCCCCCTAGACCTGCGAATAATGCCGCACAAGCTGTGAAGAATGCTTGGGATACGCATTCTTCAGATGCTAATGACGTGGTTTGCCTAATATTGGCGACAATGGCTCCCGAACTGCAGATTCAGTGGGAAGGCCTGACTTGTCCCATGGAACTGATGGCAAACCTGAAAGCGTTGTTTCAGGAGCAGGCTCGTACAGAGAGATTCCAAACTGTAAAGAATCTCTTGGACTGTAAAATGGCTAAGGATGCAGCAGTGAGTCCACATGTTCTGAAAATGATGGGTTATCTCGATCATTTGACTAGACTCGACTGTCCTATAAGCCAAGAGCTTGCTTGTGATATCGTTCTGCAGTCTCTTACTCCTGCATATGACCAGTTCACCTTGAACTATAATATGCATGGGTTGACAAAGACTTTGCCTGAGCTACATGGTATGCTCAAGACTGCGGAACCTAATCTGAAGAAGGCCAAGGACCCGTCTGTACTCATGGTGCAGAAGGGCAAGGGTTTCAAGAAATCTGCTGCAGACAAGGGAAAGGGCAAGGCTGTCCACAACGAAAAGGCCAAACCCAAGCCCGTGTCTAAAGCTGGGCCTTTTGATATCTGCCACTTTTGCAAAGAGGCAGGGCATTATCGCAGGGACTGTAAGAAATACCAGGAAAGTCTAAAGGAGAAGAAGAAATCCTTCGCGACTACTTCTTCAGGTATTTTTGTTATTGAAGTAAATACTACTACTTCTGATAATACCACTTGGGTATTAGATACTGGATGTGGGGCTCATATTTGTACTAATGTGCAGGCGCTCAGCAACAGTAGAAGGTTGAAGCAAGGGCAAGTAGAGTTGCGGGTTGGCAATGGAGCGAAGGTTCCAGCACTGGCTGTTGGCACTTACTTGTTATCTTTACCTTCTGGATTGATTTTAGAACTTGAGAATTGTTATTTTGTACCTGCTATAAGCAGAAATATCATTTCAGTTTCATTATTGGATTTACAAGGATTTGATTTTTCTATTAAGAATAAATTGTGTTCCTTTAATCTCAATGATATGTTCTATAGTTGTGCCCCTCTTATTATTGGGCTGTACATGCTGGATCAATCTACTCCAGTATATAACATCAATACAAAACGGTTCAAATCTAACGAAGAAAATGAAACGTTTCTCTGGCATTGTCGTTTGGGGCACATTAGTGAGAAACGCGTCAAGAGGCTCCATTCAAATTGACTCTTGGGCTCATTTGACTTTGAGTCTTGTGAGCAATGCGAATCTTGCCTAATGGGCAAAATGACACGGGCCCCTTTTAATAAACCTACAGAAAGGGCCAGTGAACTATTGGGCCTGATACATACTGGCGTGTGTGGCCCAATGTCCACAAATGCTAGAGGAAACTATCAGTACTTCATTACATTCACTGATGATTTCAGTAGATATGGATATGTCTACTTGATGAAACATAAGTCGGAAACCTTTGAGAAGTTCAAAGAATTCCAGAATGAAGTACAGAACCAGCTTGGTAAAAGTATTAAGGCTCTTCGGTCGGACCGAGGAGGAGAATACTTGAGCCAGGAATTCCGTGATCATCTGAGTGAGTGTGGGATCATCTCCCAACTCACACCTCCTGGAACACCTCAGTGGAATGGTGTATCTGAGAGAAGGAATCGGACATTGTTAGATATGGTCCGATCCATGATGAGTCACACAGACCTTCCTATATCCCTTTGGGGATATGCTTTGCTGACCGCAACGTTCACACTGAACAGAGTGCCATCAAAAGCAGTAGCAAAGACACCATATGAATTATGGACTGGAAAGGCTCCAGTAATGTCTTTTCTCAGAATTTGGGGTTGTGAAGCCTATGTCAAAAGATTAATCTCAGACAAGCTTACACCAAAATCTGACAAGTGCTACTTCATTGGTTATCCTAGGGATACCAAGGCTTATTACTTCTATCTGCGATCCGAGAACAAGATCTTTGTTGCTCGGGATTGTACTTTTCTTGAGAGGGAATTTCTCTCTAAGAAAGATAGTGGGAGTAAGGTACAACTTGATGAAATTCAAGAAGGACAGGAACCTGTTCAACCTAATGAGGGAGAACAGCAGGATGAATTACATGAAGTTGTAATAGAACCTGAACCTGAAGTACCTGAAGTTCGAAGATCCGGAAGGATCCGTCACGAACCCGATAGAAATCAGGGATTCTTCGTGACTAATTGCCATGATCTTTTGATCATTGACGGTGATGAACCCTCGAACTTTGAAGAAGCCATGATAGGCCCTGACTCCTCAAAGTGGCGTGAAGCCACTGAATCCGAGATGGACTCCATGTCTGTCAACCAAGTGTTCTCACTGGTTGACTTACCCGCTGGTGCTAAAGCCATCGAGTGTAAATGGATCTTCAAGAAGAAGATTGACATGGATGGAAATGTCCAGATTTACAAGGCCAGGTTGGTGGCAAAAGGTTTCAAGCAAATTCATGGTATAAACTATGATGAAACCTATTCACCAGTGGCCATGATGAAATCAATTCGGATTCTCCTAGCAACTGCCGCTTATTATGATTATGAGATTTGGCAGATGGATGTGAAAACCGCCTTCCTGAATGGAATCTTGGAGGAGGATGTGTATATGACACAGCCTGACGGTTACATTGATCCTAAGAATGCTGGGAAAGTATGCAAGTGATATATCATGGTTTTTACTAGTTTTAGGCCATGATATAAGTGTGTTTTTAGTGTCTTTTGTCTTTGTTTATAGTCTTTTACAGGTATAATCAGGTTGGGAGCTGAATTGGAGATAATGGAGCATTTTGGAGATTTTTGGAGTGTTTGGCCGAGAGATAGAGTTCACTGTCCGAAACAGAGGAAGGTGTCGATCGTTGCACTCTAGCATCGATCGATGCACCAGCGAGATGGGCCAAAAACTCGGCGGTTTAGAAGAGTGAAGAATTTGCACTTTGATCCAGAAGTTCCTGATATTTACAAAGAAGCCCTTGGCCGAGATTATGCCTATATAATAGAGTTTTTAGAGTTTTTATTGGATACGCTTTATACTTTTTACCATACACTTTGATAATTAAGAGCATAGGATTTTAGAGCTTTTTGGGGCTGATCTGAACCTGTTACATCATCTGTATTTGGAGAAGATTTCGAACCCCTTTTACTCTTATTCTTTTATGCAATTTATCCATTCTATGATTATGTTTTCATTATCTATGTCTGAGTAGATCCATAGTTAGGTTTAGGGTTTCTCACATAGGATTTCATGACTTGCTAGACTTGTTCAAATTCAGTTAAGGATTCATAACTATATCTGTTCTTCAATTTAATTGTGCTTAAAGCTAGTTCTAACCTGATCAATTAGAATCTAGATCTTAGGTTGCTAAATACGTCACGGAAGTGGGGTTTAGGAATCTGAACTAATTAAATTGGGCAATTAAACTTTGCGCAAACGGAAGTTTGGTTTAGGATAATTGTGAACATATCAAACTTGGACTTATTGCTAGTTTAATCTGTTAGTTCTCGCAAACGAAAGTTTGGTTTGCTGCACTTAGACTTAGAGAATTATCGCAAAGGAATTTGGTTAATTCTATATCTGTGTTTTGAGTTCTAGAACCGTTCTTAATTAGATCCTTGCTGAATGAACTGTCTGCTTGTCTGATTTCCTGAGAATACCCTAGGCTTGACGCTTTTAATTACTTGCTTCACAACAGTTAATCTCTGCTACTGATTTACTTTCTCGCACCGCTTTCAATTCAATCACATTGCTTATTTCTAGTATTTATTCCTATAGTTTGATTCTCTTGAGACCAAGTGTCCCTGTGGATTCGATAACCCTATATACTACGACTACTGAACTGTGCACTTGCAGTTAGAGAATAGGGAAAACTTAGAATTTATCAAGTTTTTGGCGCCGTTGCCGGGGACTCTTGGAGTCTTCGATAGGACCGAACTTAGGGTTTTTACTAGAAATTTTTCTTTTTCTTTTTGTTCTTTTTCGTTTTTTTTTGTTTTGATTTTGCTGATTTTCTTTTTTCTCGGTTTCCTTCTGTCGCAGGTACGAATTTCGCCCTGCGTCGATCGTTGCATACCTTGCGTCGATCGTCACTAGGCGATTCTGAGAATTGAATCGATCGTTGCACTGACAGCATCGATCGTTGCTGGACGATTACAGACAGTTTATGCCAACGCAGAAAACTCGAAGTAATCCGAACTCGAGCTTGCTTAATCTCGGACTAGAGGAACTTGGACGTCTAGAAAGGACTAACAGAAGAGAAAAGAGAGAGAGAATGGTACGAGAACGTTTGATCTTGATACCAGATGCTGAAGGTACCCTGAGGGACCGAGATGACAACCCGTACAATGCTGCTGGGCATCGGGTTGATGCTGAAGGGAATGTTATCCCTGATCCTCCTGAGCAACAGGAGCTGAACCAAAACCAGGGTCAAGGACAGGCCCAAGGTAGAGAGATGGTGGTTCATGAGAGGACACTAGCTGATTACAACAGACCTGATGAGTTTCATGCAAACCGAGCAGCTCTAGTGCTTCCTGCTTTTGAGAGGAATGATTTTGAGGTAAAAACCATCTACTACCAGCTGATGAGACAGATTGCTTTTCATGGTCTTCAAGCAGAGCAGCCTATGGATCACATTGACAAGTTTGAAGACATAGTCACTGGCATGAAGTATGAAGGAGTATGCCCGGACTATCTGTTCCTTAAGCTATTTCCGCACAGTCTTGCTGGAGACGCAAGTGCATGGCTGAGACAACTGGCACCTGGTCAGTATACTACTTGGACAGCCTTAAAGAGTGAGTTCCTGCGTCACTTTTATGATGATGCACGCTCGGATCAGTCCAGACAGGACATACTCACCTTTTCCCAAGGAGCTGTGGAGCCCTTGAAGACTGCCTGGATGAGATTTAAGCAGTATCAGCGTGACTGTCCACACCATGGATTCACAGAAGTACAGCTGATTGGTATCTTCTTCAGAGGCATAGATCTTCCTTATCAGACTGCGCTGGATAATTCCAGTAATGCTAATTTCAACACCAGGACTCCTACGCAAGCTAAGCAGTTGATAGAGAATCTGATTGGCAGCAACAGTTGCAAAACAATGGATGAAAGGAGAAAGAGATCTGGTGGAACCGTAGAGAATTCTGATATAGCTAATATAAGATCCAGATTGGACACAGTCTACAATCTCCTAACAAGTAAGAAATCTGTCCACTTTGCCCAAGATGTAGAGGTGATTCAGGCTGAGGAGGAAACTCAGGAAGAAGATGTGAATTTCATAGGAGGTTCTGGTTTCCAAGGTAATAGATTTGGTAATCAACAGGGGAACAGATTCTCCAATGGTGGACAGACTGGTGGTTTTCAAAAGACCTATGGACAAGGTACTCAGAGAACCTATGGATCTACATCCTATCAGACTCCTCCTGCACCTACAGCCCATGAGAGCAAAATGGAGGCTATGATGGAACAACTGATGGAGAGTCAAACCAAGCTTTCTGTGGACAACAATAAGAAGCTGGACGCTGTCTATCAAGACCTCAATGGGAAGTTTGAGTCACTGAGCACTCACATGAAGCAATTGGACACTCAGGTGAACCAGATGTCCAGCTCACTGAAGGGAAAAGGAGTTGCAGAGACTCATATTAAGGCCTGGTCTGTACTCATTAATGATGGATCTTATCTAGGGGAGAAATTTGAGCTAAGTACAGCTGAGTTGGTGACTGAGGCAGAATTTTCGGATTTCTGTGAAAAACTCTCGGGTAAAAACTGTAGTGATGCAACGATCGACACACAGCTGGCATCGATCGATGCAGGTCGTGAACGAGCAGAAGACCCGTGGGATGAAAGTGAGATTGATGCAGAACTAGCCCGCCTATTCCCTGATGTATCTGAGATCACTCAAGAAGATGTTTATGCACAAGCCATTAGGCAATACCCCAAGGTGTCTGAAGTGATTAAACAAGAGATTGAAGAGCTGAAAAATCTAGAAGAGAGTGGTGAAGACTTGGAAGAAATTCCACTTTCTGATGATCCACCTTATCACCCATGTGTTCAGAGATATTTGAACAAGATGTTGCCTTTAGATGAGGAGCTGAGAGAATGGGTGATAATAGTTCCTCAGCATATCAGTGATGTTCTGCTAACTAAGGTCCCGAAGAAGCTACCTGATCCTGGAGTCTTTGTGCTAGATTGTTCTATCTTTGAGGATAGTTTTAGGCGTTCTCTGTGTGATTTAGGAGCTGCTGGAAGCATAATGCCTTACTCTGTGGCAGAGAAGCTGGGAATGTTGGATTTTACTCCTACTAGGACTTCTCTTATCCTAGCTGATCAGTCCATACGAGTTCCTGAAGGACTTCTTATGGACATTCCGGTGAGAGTTGGGAACTACTTAGTTCCAACGGACTTCCTTGTGCTGAAATATGATTGTGATCCGGATGAAGCTTTATTGCTTGGGAGACCATTCTTGGCTACAGCAGGAGCTGTGATTGATGTTAGACAGAGTCTAATAGACCTCCACCTGGGAGATGAAACACTGCACTATGAGATGGATAAGCTGCGAAGGCCACTGATAGATGGGCAGACATTCACCATAAGGGACGCAGATTTTGAGCAGCCAGATGAGACTGCAATTATAGATCCTGGAGCGCATTTTACTCCATCTTTTCTTGGCCATGAGCATTCCGCAACAGCCTACTCACCACCTTGGATGAGGAGACTTGAACAGAGACAGAAAAAGTCTTTGTCAAGACCTCCTGGTACTTGAAAGATCTCATCCGTCCGGTCAAGCTATTGACCTTAAACAAGCGCTGGGTGGGAGGCAACCCACCATTAGGTACTGGTGTTTTTCTTTTTCATTTTTGGTGTTTTTGTTAGGATTTTACGTTTGTTTTTGTTTCTGGTGAGTTTATGATTGCAGGTCTCGGTTAAATCGCAGTGCAGCGATCGATGCACTTCTGTATCGATCGACACAACACGAAAGTAATCGCATTGCAGCGATCGTTGCGGTCCTGAGCAACGATCGACTATACACGAAAATCGCCAAGTAACGGTCGATGCACTTAGTGCAACGGTCGATGCTTAGCGACAGAGGTAACCCGACAGACATAACTTCACCTTTTCAATTTTTATTTTCTTTTTACCAATCCTTCGCTGGACACTACTGGGGACAGTGTGTCTTAAGTGTGGGGGAGGTGCTACTGACTTATATCTTTCTGTTTTCTTAAGAGTCAGTCCGTTTTTCAATAATTTTTGTTTTATTGAGTCAAAATTGTTTAAGTAAGAAACTATGATTTTCTGAGAAGATTTACAAGACTTGCAGGAACTTAAGTAACCATTGGGATGAAGTTGCAGGATCTATCTATGACTATTAGAAAACCCCATCACAGATCAACCTACTGGGAACACCCACATCACTTCAGGTATCAGAGGATCCTTTACTGACTTCAACCTTAATACTGACTTAGATTTCTCACCTAAGGGCTTGGTATGCTTTATGTCGGATTCCCTGTTAGTTCTGACACAGCCTGTAAACCTGTCCTATTTAGTCCCCTTCTCCCCTTCTATAAAGTAAAAAATAAAAAATAAAAAAATAATAAACTGAGGATGAGTTAGTAACTCCGAAGTGGTCATGAGAATAGTAGCAAACACTATTATCTCTCATGTGATCCATGGAATGTGTCCAAAGTATACCCCATAACGGGAAGAACACTGATAAAAAAATAAAATGATACCCAGTGGGGAAAAATCAGTTGTTAAAGAAGGGAAAGAGAAGAAAGGGACTAGAGAAAGATAGTATGGTGGTCTAGAGCTGATAAGGTAAGAATCCATGTGCCTTTAGATCGATACTCCTTAGGTGAGACCGCACTTAAATACTTGCAGAAGTCAGTAGGGAGAATTTGAATGCTTGAATGTGATTGTGGAGTTTACCTAGGACAGTTGCTAAGTGTGGGGGAAGTACATGTTGGTCTTGATATCCTGTGATTGATTCTTTCAGTGGTTTACTAAGGGGAATCTGAGTATTGTAGCTTCTAGGATGAAATGAGTTTCTGAAGAGTTTTCAAACCTCTTCACCATGTTTTAGTTCTCTGTTTTGCTTGAGGGCAAGCAAAGGCTAAGTGTGGGGGAGTTGATATATCATGGTTTTTACTAGTTTTAGGCCATGATATAAGTGTGTTTTTAGTGTCTTTTGTCTTTGTTTATAGTCTTTTACAGGTATAATCAGGTTGGGAGCTGAATTGGAGATAATGGAGCATTTTGGAGATTTTTGGAGTGTTTGGCCGAGAGATAGAGTTCACTGTCCGAAACAGAGGAAGGTGTCGATCGTTGCACTCTAGCATCGATCGATGCACCAGCGAGATGGGCCAAAAACTCGGCGGTTTAGAAGAGTGAAGAATTTGCACTTTGATCCAGAAGTTCCTGATATTTACAAAGAAGCCCTTGGCCGAGATTATGCCTATATAATAGAGTTTTTAGAGTTTTTATTGGATACGCTTTATACTTTTTACCATACACTTTGATAATTAAGAGCAGAGGATTTTAGAGCTTTTTGGGGCTGATCTGAACCTGTTACATCATCTGTATTTGGAGAAGATTTCGAACCCCTTTTACTCTTATTCTTTTATGCAATTTATCCATTCTATGATTATGTTTTCATTATCTATGTCTGAGTAGATCCATAGTTAGGTTTAGGGTTTCTCACATAGGATTTCATGACTTGCTAGACTTGTTCAAATTCAGTTAAGGATTCATAACTATATCTGTTCTTCAATTTAATTGTGCTTAAAGCTAGTTCTAACCTGATCAATTAGAATCTAGATCTTAGGTTGCTAAATACGTCACGGAAGTGGGGTTTAGGAATCTGAACTAATTAAATTGGGCAATTAAACTTTGCGCAAACGGAAGTTTGGTTTAGGATAATTGTGAACATATCAAACTTGGACTTATTGCTAGTTTAATCTGTTAGTTCTCGCAAACGAAAGTTTGGTTTGCTGCACTTAGACTTAGAGAATTATCGCAAAGGAATTTGGTTAATTCTATATCTGTGTTTTGAGTTCTAGAACCGTTCTTAATTAGATCCTTGCTGAATGAACTGTCTGCTTGTCTGATTTCCTGAGAATACCCTAGGCTTGACGCTTTTAATTACTTGCTTCACAACAGTTAATCTCTGCTACTGATTTACTTTCTCGCACCGCTTTCAATTCAATCACATTGCTTATTTCTAGTATTTATTCCTATAGTTTGATTCTCTTGAGACCAAGTGTCCCTGTGGATTCGATAACCCTATATACTACGACTACTGAACTGTGCACTTGCAGTTAGAGAATAGGGAAAACTTAGAACCTATCAGCAAGCTTCACAAATCCATTTATGGATTGAAGCAAGCATCGAGGAGTTGGAATCTTCGTTTTGATGAGGCAATAAGGAATTTTGACTTCATCAGAAACAAGGAAGAACAATGTGTGTATAAGAAAACTAGTGGGAGCAAAGTGGCGTTTCTTATCCTATATGTCGATGACATATTGCTTCTTGGAAATGATATTCCAATGCTGAAGTCTGTTAAAGACTGGCTGGGAAGTTGTTTTTCCATGAAGGACATGGGTGAAGCCGCGTATGTTCTTGGAATCCGAATCTTTAGAGACAGATCTCAAAGGCTGATTGGACTTTGTCAAGATTCTTATATAGACAAAGTCCTGCATCGATTCGGAATGGATAAATCCAAGAAGGGATTCACGCCAATGATACATGGTGCTACACTAAGCAAGACTCAGTGTCCTAAAACACCTGATGAGCTTAAGCGCATGAGTAAGATTCCTTATGCTTCGGCTATAGGATCTATCATGTTAACATGATCTGTACTCGTCTTGATGTTGCTTATGCACTAAGCATGACGAGTAGGTACCAGTCTAATCCAGGTGAGAGTCACTGGATTGCCGTAAAGAATATCCTGAAGTATTTGAGGAATACTAAGGATAAGTTCTTGGTTTACGGAGGAAGTGAAGTGCTTGAAATGAGTGGATTCACGGATGCAAGTTTTCAGACAGATATAGATGATTTCCGGTCACAGTCTGGTTACATCTTCTGTCTGAATGGCGGTGCAGTAAGTTGGAAGAGCTCCAAGCAGAGCACCGTGGCAGATTCCACAACTGAAGCTGAATACATCGCTGCTTCAGAAGCTGCGAAGGAAGGAGTTTGGATAAGGAACTTCATGATTGAACTCGGTGTATTCCCAAATGCCACTTAGCCTTTAACACTGTATTGTGACAACAATGGTGCAATTGCTCAAGCTAAGGAACCGAGACATCATCAGAAATCAAAACATATTATGAGAAGGTATCACCTGATTCGTGATATAGTGAATAGAGGTGAAGTGATGGTCAGCAGAGTTCCCACTGATGAGAACGTGGCTGACCCGTTGACAAAGCCACTCCCGAGACCTAAGCACGAGTTGCATACTGCTGCTGTAGGAATTAGAGATATTCAAATGTAATCTCTTTTTGAGTGGGAGTTGTGAGGGCTTTATTTTAGTTATTTTGATTGGTTCATGTAAACATTTTAATGTTAATGAAAATTTATTTCTGGATTATTTTTAACTGTGATATAAAATAATCGTTCCAAAATGATTCATGTCGTTATATATGGGTCATCGAAGTACATGAGAAAGACTTGATCATGAAACCCCATATTTAACGAAATGACATAAATCATAGTGTCCATAGTCGAAGGTTGTTGAAATTGGAACACCAACAACCACTTGAGACTAGAGTGTGTTGAGACTTATGACCAAGTTTCATGGGTCATGGATGCGCGGCATCAAAAACAACACATAGGTATATGTAGGGAACATATGACCGGACAGTGCCCGCTGATGAGAACTCTACAAGATATTGATATCTGTGTCATAAAAGGTTCTCATTTACGACTATAGAGTATAGTCCTTAGACCTGAGTTCGCATGCATGTGGCTGCACATGGATTGATGCGCTTTGATCATTGTCTAACGCTGTTTCGTAACTGGGAGCTATAAGGACCTTGGTTGGGTGTATTATAAAGTGTGTAGTTCATAGTTATGGAACAAGATGGGATTTGTCCCTGCCGTTTAACGGAGGTAATATCTCTAGGCCAATCGGAGATTTGATAGCTGGTAAGAGAGTGGCCACTCCCAAACGGACTTGCCCAAGTCGTTTGAATTGTCAGTATCAAATCTGGTCCGATGAACATGGTCTGGCTATATAAGGATGACACGCATCTTGTCTTATGCCAGATCGAGATATTGAGACAAAAGGATTAGGGAATGTAGAATTCCAGTACAAGTGGGAGATTGTTGGGAATGTCCTGAAATCTACTGTGCTATCTCTAGAAAGTATGATAAGTGTCGAGATCAGACATAAGTCATAAATACTGGGAGGTCATGATGACTTGCTAGAGTCCGCTCTTGATCTATAAGTTAAGTACTTATTACCAGTATTGTATGATCCCTAAGGGTCACACACCATAGCTAACGGGAAAGTTAACAAGGAATTAATACAGTAAGATGCAAGACATTTACTGTATTTGTACAGAGAATTGGGCCAGACAAAATACAGTCTTTTTGTCTGATTTGGGACTTGGGCCCAAAAGCCTAATAAGCCATTAGTTTAATTACTTGGGCCCATATAAGGAAGAGGAGGCGCCAGTGAGCCACAAGTCTTCTGCGATTTTTAGGTCTGGCCGTCCTCCTCTCTCTCTGTTGTTCCAGCTTGGTCTAGCAGCCTGATCCAGTAGCTTGTAAGCGTGTGGATACCTAGGAGGAGCCGGTAATCATCAGCTCTCAGTGATCTCTTCATTACCACCAATCCGCTGCACCTAATCATAAGGTGATGATTCTGATCTGTTTATGATTCAACTGCAAATCACCTAGATCCTAGTTGATTATGTGATAGGTTGTAATCTGATAATTAAACCTATGAACCAACATAATCCTACAAAATCTAAGTCAGTATTAAGTTTGAAGTCAGTAAAAGGATCCTCTGATACCTGAAGCGATGTGGGTGTCCTCAGTAGGTTGATCCATGTCTGGGTTTTCTAATAGTCAGAGATAATCTGCAGCTTCATCCCAATGGTTACTTAAGTTCCTGCAAGTACTGCTAATCTTCTCAAAAAATCATTGTTTCTTACTTAAAGGTTTTGACTCAATAAAACAAATTTTGAAAAATTTAACTGACTCTAAGAAAACAAAAGAAAGAAGTTAGTAGAACCTCCCCCACACTTAAGACACACTGTCCCCAGTAGTGTCAAGCGAAGGATTGGCAAAAAGAAAGAAAATTTTGTTAAAAGGATTGGTTGAGTTCTGTCGGGTTTTACCTCTGTCGCTCAGGCATCGATCGTTGCACTAGGTGCATCGACCGTTGCTGTGCGATTTTCGTGTATGGTAGATCGTTGCTCAGGACCGCAACGATCGATGCAATGCGATTTCTTTCGTGTTGTGACGATCGACACAGTGGTGTGTCGATCGACGCACTGCGATTCGTCCGAGACCTGCAAACAAAAACTCACCAAAACCAGAAACAAAACGTAAAATCCTAAAAAAAACACTAAAATTAAATTGCAAAAACGAAAACAGTGGGTTGCCTCCCACTCAGCGCTTGTTTAACGTCAATAGCTTGACGCTTCATCTGATTTAGGTAGAGGGTGCATCATCCAGAGGCAGAATCTGACCTTCTGAAATCTCGGCCTTAGCCCAATAATGTTTCACCCTCTGTCCATTCACAGTGAATTCATTACCTTCCTTGCCAGTTAGAACGACAGCTCCATATGGACGCACCTCTTTGATTGTGAAAGGACCATACCACCTTGATTTCAGCTTACCTGGAACACAAATGCAAACGAGAGTTATACAAAAGTACTTGATCATTAGGCTCAAACTGTCTGGAGACAATCTTCTTGTCATGATATGCCTTAGTCCTCTCCTTGTACAACTTTGAGTTCTCATAGGCAAAATGTCTAATCTCATCCAACTCATTAAGCTGTACTAATCTCCTTTCTGCAGCAGATTTAAGATCAAAATTCATCTGTTTTACAGCCCATGCTGCTTTGTGCTCAAGCTCTACTGGCAGATGACATGCTTTTCCATTTAGCAGATGGAATGGAGTGGTCCCAAGTGGTGTCTTGAATGCTGTTATGTAAGCCCATAATGCATCATCCAACTTTGCTGCCCAATCTTTCCTTGTCTTTCCAACTGTCTTCTCAAGGATCTCCTTAATCTGCCTGTTAGAAACCTCGACTTGTCCACTAGTCTAAGGGTGATAAGGAGTAGCGACTCGGTGATGAACTCCATGCTTCTTCAGCAGCTTCTCGGAGACCTTATTGATAAAATGAGATCCTCCATAACTAATCACTATACGAGGCACTCCAAATCTGGGGAATATGATGGTCTTAAACAGCTTAGTGACCACCGAAGAATCATTGGTTGGACTAGCTATTGCTTCAACCCACTTAGACACATAGTCCACAGCAACCAAAATGAACTTATTCCCATAGGATGAGGGAAAAGGACCCATGAAATCTATGCCCCAGCAGTCGAAAACCTCAACTTCCAGAATGAAATTCTGAGGCATCTCATGCTTCTTGCTGATTTTCCCTCTCCTCTAACAGGCATCACACTGAGAGATTAAATAATGAGTGTCTCTAAACATTTTAGGCCACCAAAAATCTGCTTGCAGAACCTTAGACACAGTCTTGAATGTAGCAAAATGTCCAGCATAATCTGATCCATGATAGTGGAAGAGGATGTCTGGAACTTCTGATTCAGCAACACATCTCCTGTAAAGACCATCTGAACAGTGCTTATAGAGATAAGGCTCATCCCAGTAGTATCTTCTAAGCTCCCTAAAGAACTTTTTCTTTGCATAACCCTTTAAATCATCTGGTTCAGTCTCAGCAGCGAGGTAGTTAGCTATATCTGCATACCAGGGTCGATCAGTGGTTGCTATAGCAGCAATCTCGAAGTCATAGTTCCCAATTCTGATCCTTAAAGTTTCTGGGTTCGTATCAGGTATGCATCGACCGTTGCGTGTGCATGCGTCGACCGTTGCTTCCCCGATACTTGCATCGACCATTGCCAATGTGGCATCGATCGACACTATGCGATTATCCCGACAGTTCTGCAACTCTCTGCCCAAATCCGTCTGAAAAATTGTACCAACCATATTGACGTTTTCCTCAGGCAAATAATCATTGATGGGCACATCTTCCTCTACTAGCATCCTTGAAAGATGATCAGCAACTCCATTCTCAATTCCCTTCTTGTCCCTCACTTCAATATCAAACTCCTGAAGCAACAGAATCCATCTCAACAATCTTGGCTTAGCATCCTTCTTCTGCATCAGATACTTCAGGGCTGAATGATCAATATGAACAATCACCTTGGAGCCAACAAGATAGGGGCGGAATTTCTCAAATGCAAAGACAACAGCCAACAGCTCCTTCTCCGTGGTTGCATAGTTTCTCTGCGCATCATCTAGTGTCCTACTAGCATAATAGATATCATGAAGCTTTCTGTAATACCCTGTATTCAAAAGTATGGTCAACGGGCAGAAGAAAAGTCAGCAGGGGCAAAATTGTAATTTTGCCAAACCCAGGGGCAAAATCGTAATTTTGCCCAAGTTTGAGACGGAAGACGAGAAGGGACAAATGTTCTTGTTTTAATACATAAAGAACATTTACAAGACTAGAATTGGAAGAAACGGAGCAGAAACGGGTTTTTCGGCTTATCGGAGTGAAAACCGAGAAAACCGGGAAAACTTCGGAAATTCATAACCGGAGCTAGGAAACTCCAAATGAAGTGATTCAAGTTTCTAAATTCATCTAAAATCAGGGAGAATCCGATTATGGAGGTTTTGGGATTTATGGGAAGAATGAAGGATTTTCTAAAACAATTATCGCGAAACCGAGGAAACCGAGAAGAAATAGAAAGAGGGGTTTGTAATTGAATTGGGCCGGTTTTGGGCTTGAGTTTTGTGGATAAGAAGAAGCCACTGGGACAGGTGTTACACCTTCAGGTCGCCAGCCTCTCCTCTTGAGGTGTCAACCCCATGTGAAGCAAAGAAGTATTCATCCCATCTCACCAAAAACTCATTTTTGGTGCATTCCACTCTCTCTCTAGCCTCACCCACGACCAGAGCTCTCCCTTCTCTCTAGATTCATCCCAAGAAACCCAGAAATTTATCCATCCTTTTGAAGATTCAAGAGAAACCTCAAGAACACCATGAGTGTTCTTCATACCTTCAATCACTAAAAACACCATAACTCTCTCAATATAAACCCTAATCCACTTCTGCAAAGCCCACTGGATTCCTCTCCTCCTCCTCTACAACCGCCATCCAGCCAATCAGAACCGCCGTCGCCGGAGGTCGCCGGAATCTGGCCGGAGATCAGCCGCGGTTAGGGTTTGGGTGTATCTCTCTCATCCTGCATCAGATCTGGACGTTTTGAAGCCATGGGTGTATAGATCTGCTCTTTCCGATCAGTTTGATAGGTAGATCGTCACATGAGTCACCGGAAAAAGGGGTGAACCGGCCGGTCAACGCCGGACCACCGCCGGTCAACGCCGGAAAAGTCGCCGGAGAAGCCCCATCGCCGCCGTGTCTTCAGCCGGTTCTTCAAGGGGTTGATTCAGCTTGGTTTGGTGCAAGAATTGAGTTGGTTTAGGCTTAATTTAGCCTTGGTCAACGGTGGGTTAAACCGGTCAACGGTTTGACCAAAACCGGTTTAACCTAACCGGTTCAATTTAGACCGGTTCAATTGGTTTTGTTCGATTGAGGTGGTTCAGTTGGTTCAGATTGGGTCAACCGGTTCAAGATTGGTCAACGGTCAAAGTCAACGGTCAACACCGGTCAAAGTCAACGCCGGTCAACGCCGTGGTCAACGCCGGTCAATGCGTTGACTCCGGTAGGTTTTGCATTTGCGGTTTGTGTACGGGTGTTCGAGAAGCTTCGGAGTTCGTATTCAGGTGTTCGGGAGGTTCGGGTTTAGTTCGGGGTCTCGGGAAGTCGTATCCGCATCCGTGCCGTTCATTCCGACCGATCACGGTGAGTCGGCTCATACACCGTAGATGGAGCATATATAACAAGAAATGATAAACTGTAGAGTTAGGGTTTGCATACCCGGATGTGATTTGATTATGAATGAGACTTGAATTTGGTGATTAACGATAAACCGGTTAAGTTTTAAGACGCATGTTAGGGTTATGGAAATTAAACGGATTAAACCTGTTGTGTGCCGTTAGATTGGTAGTGACGTTGATTGTTGCATGCATATAGCCGTGGCATGATAAGGCCGTATATGCATATATACGTATGTAAAGAACGATATCGAATGAATCTAAGTACGGGAATTAAGACGGGGTTAAAAGATGGAATTAAACCTAATAAGCGTAAGGTGTATGAATCGATATCGGGTTTGAGTTGAAGATTAAAGAAAAGTGAATGAAATAAGTAAAGGAAAGATGAGACGTCGGGAGTTTAGTAAGCTACTAGCTCTAAACCGACGGATCGGGAATTTAATGAAAGGGATTCAGGAAAGGTTAAGAAAACGGGAAAGTGTGTGATTGGTGTGCCGTCTACGGATTAGCAATCCGCTAATCCAAAGTAGCGGACTTGAATGGGTTAAAAGCGAACGTTAATGAGATATGGGCCGTCTACGGGTTAGCAATCCGCTAATCCAAGGTAGCGGACGTGAATTGGTTAAAAGACTTTTGAAACCCCTAATAGGCCTGATTGTGTGGTGATGATGTTATTGTGTGGTGGCATTGTTGTGTGGTTGCTGTTGAGCTTTTGTGCAGGCCTATTAGATCATCTCGGTGTTGGGCCGAGCGATCCGTGTGGTTACTTAACTTGGTCACGGGACCGGTTAAGTCGTGGTTGCTGACTTGGGGTGGTGCCCAGTCAGCGCGGTGGTGTTTGTGTGTGTGTGTGTGTGTGTAGACTTGCGGGACGTGGTGTTGAGAATTGACTGAGTATGATTACTAGAGTCCGAGCGAGTCTGCGTGTTTACATTTATGCACTAGGACTCTAGGGTGCGTTAGATCCCGCAAGTCTAGGTGTTTGGTTACATTCCGGTACTTCCGACCCGATTGGATCCTCGGGTAGCTACCTGATCAGACACGTGCCTTCGGGCAGTGGGGCTGGTTATGGTGTTAACCTACTGGGTGACGCCGGTAGGTGTGTGATTCGGAGAACACGGGGTCATGTCCTAGGGCCGAATCGCATGGAAACTCGGGTTGCCGGGGGTAACCGGAGTCACTGCGTATCGATGGGCTGAGAACAGTGTCCTAGCCGTTGGACTTCGTGTTGACGTCTAGGAGTCGTGGGGTTAGTTACCATGTTGGTGACAATGAGAACCCGTGGAAGTTACCGAGATAGTAAGGGCCCTGTGTTGAGTTTACATTGTTGGTGATGCGCGATAGTTAGATCGAGTTCCAATCGAGAGCATGTGCCGCAGTGTTCTCGATTCCTTTGGTTATTTATGGGATTGGTGATGGTATTGTTATTTCATTGATGGTGTGTTGTGGGTGCGACACGACGTGGTAGTGCGTGATCGACCGTTTATTATATGGATTGTTGTTTTGGGATTTTGGGGACGGGAATTTATAGATGCTAAATAGACTAGCAGCCGTAGTGGGGAGCCATCTCGCTGGGTGATCTTAGATCGCTCATTAGACTCTTTTTGTGGTTTTCAGGTTTAGCAGCGGCGGACGTGGGAGATCCTCGGTGTAGTCTCAGGATTGCTTGTGGCGGCATTTTGATTCGACGTTTTTGGGATTTTATTTCGGTTCGGCTTTTGGTACCATTTAGTACCATTATGTGTTGCAACACGATGATCGTTTTTATTTATGGCAATCGTTTTGTAAAGACTGTTAAACGTTGTAAGTAACGTTTGATTACTCAGAAATGAATATGTTTCCCTGATATTGTGTTTAGTCCGAACCGACACAACTCACGGAAATGGTACGAGTTGCAAAGCTTTGTATCATGGAAGTGAGGATAGCGGGGTCAAAGACGGGTTAGTGCGAGCCTTTGTCTCAAACCGATCTGTCCCTGGCTTCGTCTTGTGACAAACCTTTTCTGTTTGACTTGCTCGGGTTCGACTTGGTCATGTTCTTGTTTGATTGTTGACCGGTCAGCTCGTCGGTCAGCGGATAATGGGAAAGAGGCGTTACAAATGGTGGTATCAGAGCATGGTTCTGCATGGGTTTCGAAGCTATTCATTTCTGAGTGTTTTCCGTGTTTTATCGAGTAAAAATTGTGTTTTTACCCAAGCATCCATTAGGAAACCGAGCCGCGTCCGTAAATTCGGGATTGGGATGGTGTATGAATTGTATTATCTGTACTAATGTTATCTGCGTTTTTGTTTGCAGTCAGCAGCAGAGTGTCCTTGGACGGTATGTGTGTGGGTGTGGGTGCATAGTGTGGGATATCAGCGAACGGTATGAGTTATCACTGGAATGACTGCGGCACAGTGTCGAGCTCAGTTAGAGCAGCATCCGTATAGGGAGCGGCACGTTGATGAGCAGATGGAGATATTTGGGGACGTTCTAGAGCAGTAGATTGGACTGCACCAACAGCCGGATCCACGGCCAGGGTTGCTTCGTACACTACTTGATAGGTTGGCATCACCATCACTCGGTTTTTACCAAGCCACTCTCGGCGACAGAGCCATTACCAGGGGCTGAGCCGAAGTCGATGTCGAAGTCGGATACACAGTTTGAGCTTGTCACACCGCCGACTGAGCCAGTTGCGCCGCCAGAGATCCGATCAGAAGACACGATGGACTCGTTACCATCGATGCCTGCATACCGGGAGTGTAGCGCATACGGAGTTCACAGTTTCCATTTACACTGGTGTCCTTAACCAGACGATCCGTACTATCGTGAGCCGTACCAATCGGACCAGGACCACGTATGTTTGACGAAGAGCTTATTCCGCAGCTTGTCAGTCAGCCATCAGTCGCTCAATTACCTATAGCACAATCGCCTTTGGTGCAACCATCGAGAAGATCGAGGACTTGTTGGAGATGTAGAGACGGGGGACATCGAGCATTTGTTTGTTCCCGTAGGTCTCGCTCAGTGCCAGTAGTTTTCCAGATACGTGGAGTGCAGGGTCATCGTGCGTCCGAGTGTTTTCAGGATTCTTCTTCGGAGCCTGTTTCCTTTTGTGAGTTGTGTGGTGCTTCGGATCACCAGGCACCAGCTTGTTACCGTGGGCCACGCCCAGCACCCGTTACTGTTGGTCAGATTTGTGATCGTGAGGGCCACATTGCCCGTTTATGTTCGACGGCAGAGCCGCAGCGAGTTGGAGCACTATTCAGAGATGCACACCCACCACATCCTCCTGGCACACCTGCCAGTGGTTACCACCACGAACCGCGATGCCGCTTGTGTTGGGCATTCCGGTCGTGTTGGGGCTGTTAGGGCTAAGATAGTTAGGCCCAGGTAAGTAAGGGCTCTAACTCGTTGTTTGATGTGTGTAGATCGGCTTGTAATCGTCTTTGACGATTCGGTTGCGTGTAGTGGTGTTCCTTGTGGTACGGATTGGTAACCGCTAATACGTAGACTTTGACGGACCTACGTATCTAAAGCTCTATGTGGTGCATAGATGCTTTATTTACGTAGTGGATGTGGAGTATTTCGGTTGTCGTTTTGAGTAGCGGAGTGGTTATATTGCATGCTCATGATGGTTGTGAATGCAATATAGTTACGATGTGAAAATGAATGATGGTCCGAGCAAACGGTTTCCATCCGAACCCTGAGAGACAACTGAAATCTCCGATTTGCTTGATTGATTGTGTGTGGTAATTATTTGCTTATGTGTTTATGCTTGCGTGCTTTATTTAATGCTTGAGTGGTGCATTAGATAATTGGGAATTGTGTTTCGTTCATTGGTGTAGCACTGTCGAGTTGCTAATTTTTGTTTATGGCCTGCATAGCATTTGAGAATCATTGATGGTGTGGGTAAGCCATTCAATTGGTAGTTATATTTCGTTGGCTTGAGTAATTTGAATGTTATCGTTGTCGTTAAGTTGGTAAAAATAAAAAAAAGTGTTAGAACCTTTCGTTAAAGTGTTGAGCTAACTTAAGAATGGTTGGATTCGACCATGAATTCACGAGAAGAGCGGAATTATAGAATATCGTTACTTAATCATGGGTAACCGTTGGGTACATGATTAACTAACTATATCTCTATGAGGAAGTGATATCGAGGGATGGATTGGTTTGAATTTCACCGCTCTAGTGAAAGTTGTTGTGTTGACTGTAGGACGGAATGGACGATGCGATACGAATACGAGACCGAACCCGAACCCGAAAGCGAGATGGAATGAAAAGAGGCCGTGAGACAAGTTGACCCGGGAAAGTGCAGCAGTTGATGTCGATTGTTAGTGAAAAGTGTATCAGTACAAGGCAACTGGAGAAACAAAACTGTTGGTATGATGAGTTCGTGAGAAGATTGGAGGTAACGTCAGTGACAGTGTGAAGACCAGAGCGAAGCAATCGGTATGAGTTGGAATGGAGATTTGGAAAAGTCGGATACAGACGTCATAATTCTTGGGGAGCATTCGAAAAGGAAGAGTCAGTAGCAGGAATAGAGTGGGATTATTGGTACGGATGGAGTTGGCGCTATAGTGACGTCAGGTTTGGATACAGATTCTTAACGAGTGTCTCGGGGAGACAGACCAGTATCGGGAAAGATGTGGAAGTCGAAGCAAAGTGGGGAAGTAGGGAGTGAGAATCAAAGCGAAGTAAATACTTGTGGACGATCAAGGGTCGAGGAAGATCAGTTAAAGAGAGAAGTGA
Organism: Orychophragmus violaceus; assembly: GCA_030180135.1. Lineage (NCBI taxonomy): Eukaryota > Viridiplantae > Streptophyta > Magnoliopsida > Brassicales > Brassicaceae > Orychophragmus > Orychophragmus violaceus. The sequence continues at coordinate 65,116,109 of CM058232.1, read as the reverse complement.
CACAATATTGCGGGACCAAGGGACGAGAAACAAAGTTATGGTTACGAGGGTGAGAGTAAAGCGCAAGAAAGGGAATGCCATTGAGTTACGGATCGAGTATTGGAGAGACAGCTAGATAAGCAGTGCGAGGGCTAGTGGAAAGTTCGGGACAAGATAGCAAAGTATCAGAGAGTATTGGAAGTATGGTATGAGTGTTAAAGGTCGGGTAACGAGACGTTGGTTTATAAGAGATGAACAACAAAAGGACGTGGTGAAACAACTTGCAGGGTTTGGTGCCGATTCAAAGTCTGTTAATGACGGAGAATTCGGGGACCGAATTCCTGTAAGTGGGGAAGAATGTAATACCCTGTATTCAAGAGTATGGTCAACGGGCAGAAGAAAAGTCAGCAGGGGCAAAATTGTAATTTTGCCAAACCCAGGGGCAAAATCGTAATTTTGCCCAAGTTTGAGACGAAAGACGAGAAGGGACAAATATTCTTGTTTTAATACATAAAGAACATTTACAAGACTAGAATTGGAAGAAACGGAGCAGAAACGGGTTTTTCGGCTTATCGGAGTGAAAACCGAGAAAACCGGGAAAACTTCGGAAATTCATAACCGGAGCTAGGAAACTCCAAATGAAGTGATTCAAGTTGCTCAATTCATCTAAAATCAGGGAGAATCCGATTATGGAGGTTTTGGGATTTATGGGAAGAATGAAGGATTTTCTAAAACAATTATCGCGAAACCGAGGAAACCGAGAAGAAATAGAAAGAGGGGTTTGTAATTGAATTGGGCCGGTTTTGGGCTTGAGTTTTGTGGATAAGAAGAAGCCACTGGGACAGGTGTTACAGCTTCAGGTCGCCAGCCTCTCCTCTTGAGGTGTCAACCCCATGTGAAGCAAAGAAGTATTCATCCCATCTCACCAAAAACTCATTTTTGGTGCATTCCACTCTCTCTCTAGCCTCACCCACGACCAGAGCTCTCCCTTCTCTCTAGATTCATCCCAAGAAACCCAGAAATTTATCCATCCTTTTGAAGATTCAAGAGAAACCTCAAGAACACCATGAGTGTTCTTCATACCTTCAATCACTAAAAACACCATAACTCTCTCAATATAAACCCTAATCCACTTCTGCAAAGCCCACTGGATTCCTCTCCTCCTCCTCTACAACCGCCATCCAGCCAATCAGAACCGCCGTCGCCGGAGGTCGCCGGAATCTGGCCGGAGATCAGCCGCGGTTAGGGTTTGGGTGTATCTCTCTCATCCTGCATCAGATCTGGACGTTTTGAAGCCATGGGTGTATAGATCTGCTCTTTCCGATCAGTTTGATAGGTAGATCGTCACATGAGTCACCGGAAAAAGGGGTGAACCGGCCGGTCAACGCCGGACCACCGCCGGTCAACGCCGGAAAAGTCGCCGGAGAAGCCCCATCGCCGCCGTGTCTTCAGCCGGTTCTTCAAGGGGTTGATTCAGCTTGGTTTGGTGCAAGAATTGAGTTGGTTTAGGCTTGGTTTAGCCTTGGTCAACGGTGGGTTAAACCGGTCAACGGTTTGACCAAAACCGGTTTAACCTAACCGGTTCAATTTAGACCGGTTCAGTTGGTTTGGTTCAATTGAGGTGGTTCAGTTGGTTCAGATTGGGTCAACCGGTTCAAGATTGGTCAACGGTCAAAGTCAACGGTCAACACCGGTCAAAGTCAACGCCGGTCAATGCCGTGGTCAACGCCGGTCAATGCGTTGACTCCGGTTGGTTTTGCATTTGCGGTTTGTGTACGGGTGTTCAGGAAGCTTCGGAGTTCGTATTCGGGTATTCGAGAGGTTCGGGTTTAGTTCGGGGTCTCGGGAAGTCGTATCCGCATCCGTGCCGTTCATTCCGACCGATCACGGTGAGTCGGCTCATACACCGTAGATGGAGCATATAGAACAAGAAATGATAAACCGTAGAGTTAGGGTTTGCATACCCGGATGTGATTTGATTATGAATGAGACTTGAATTTGGTGATTAACGATAAACCGGTTAAGGTTTAAGACGCATGTTAGGGTTGTGGAAATTAAACGGATTAAACCTGTTGTGTGCCGTTAGATTGGTAGTGACGTTGATTGTTGCATGCATATAGCCGTGGCATGATAAAGCCGTATATGCATATATACGTATGTAAAGAACGATATCGAATGAATCTAAGTACGGGAATTAAGACGGGGTTAAAAGATGGAATTAAACCTAATAAGCGTAAGGTGTATGAATCGATATCGGGTTTGAGTTGAAGATTAAAGAAAAGTGAATGAAATAAGTAAAGGAAAGATGAGACGTCGGGAGTTTAGTAAGCTACTAGCTCTAAACCGACGGATCGAGAATTTAATGAAAGGGATTCAGGAAAGGTTAAGAAAACGGGAAAGTGTGTGATTGGTGTGCCGTCTACGGATTAGCAATCCGCTAATCCAAAGTAGCGGACTTGAATGGGTTAAAAGCGAACGTTAATGAGATATGGGCCGTCTACGGGTTAGCAATCCGCTAATCCAAGGTAGCGGACGTGAATTGGTTAAAAGACTTTTGAAACCCCTAATAGGCCTGATTGTGTGGTGATGATGTTATTGTGTGGTGGCATTGTTGTGTGGTTGCTGTTGAGCTTTTGTGCAGGCCTATTAGATCATCTCGGTGTTGGGCCGAGCGATCCGTGTGGTTACTTAACATGGTCACGGGACCGGTTAAGTCGTGGTTGCTGACTTGGGGTGGTGCCCAGTCAGAGCGGTGGTGTTTGTGTGTGTGTGTGTGTGTGTAGACTTGCGGGACGAGGTGTTGAGAATTGACTGAGTATGATTACTAGAGTCCGAGCGAGTCTGCGTGTTTACATTTATGCACTAGGACTCTAGGGTGCGTTAGATCCCGCAAGTCTAGGTGTTTGGTTACATTCCGGTACTTCCGACCCGATTGGATCCTCGGGTAGCTACCTGATCAGACACGTGCCTTCGGGCAGTGGGGCTGGTTATGGTGTTAACCTACTGGGTGACGCCGGTAGGTGTGTGATTCGGAGAACACGGGGTCATGTCCTAGGGCCGAATCGCATGGAAACTCGGGTTGCCGGGGGTAACCGGAGTCACTGCGTATCGATGGGCTGAGAACAGTGTCCTAGCCGTTGGACTTCGTGTTGACGTCTAGGAGTCGTGGGGTTAGTTACCATGTTAGTGACAATGAGAACCCGTGGAAGTTACCGAGATCGTAAGGGCCCTGTGTTGAGTTTACATTGTTGGTGATGCGCGATAGTTAGATCGAGTTCCAATCGAGAGCATGTGCCGCAGTGTTCTCGATTCCTTTGGTTATTTATGGGATTGGTGATGGTATTGTTATTTCATTGATGGTGTGTTGTGGGTGCGACACGACGTGGTAGTGCGTGATCGACCGTTTATTATATGGATTGTTGTTTTGGGATTTTGGGGACGGGAATTTATAGATGCTAAATAGACTAGCAGCCGCAGTGGGGAGCCGTCTCGCTGGGTGATCTTAGATCGCTCATTAGACTCTTTTTGTGGTTTTCAGGTTTAGCAGCGGCGGACGTGGGAGATCCTCGGTGTAGTCTCAGGATTGCTTGTGGCGGGATTTTGATTCGACATTTTTGGGATTTTATTTCGGTTCGGCTTTTGGTACCATTTAGTACCATTATGTGTTGCAACACGATGATAGTTTTTATTTATGGCAATCGTTTTGTAAAGACTTTTAAACGTTGTAAGTAACGTTTGATTACTCAGAAATGAATATGTTTCCCTGATATTGTGTTTAGTCCGAACCGACACAACTCACGGAAATGGTACGAGTTGCAAAGCTTTGTATCATGGAAGTGAGGATAGCGGGGTCAAAGACGGGTTAGTGCGAGCCTTTGTCTCAAACCGATCTGTCCCTGGCTTCGTCTTGTGACAAACCTTTTCTGTTTGACTTGCTCGGGTTCGACTTGGTCATGTTCTTGTTTGATTGTTGACCGATCAGTTCGTCGGTCAGCGGATAATGGGAAGGGGGCGTTACACTTTCTGTCCTTGTTCTGTCCCAGAACAGATCCTACTGCAAAGTCACTTGCATCACACATAACCTCAAAAGGTAGATCCCAATCTGGTGGCTGAACAATTGGAGCACTCACTAATGCTTGCTTGATTTGTTCAAATGCAGTCTGACAGTCTGCATTGAACTCAAATTTGGTATCCTTACACAGCAAAGCAGTTAGTGGCCTAGCAATCTTACTGAAGTCTTTGATGAACCGTCTATAGAAGCCAGCATGTCCAAGAAAGCTTCTTATAGACTTAACAGAATCAGGCGCCTGAAGGTTGGTCATTACCTCAATCTTAGCGCGGTCCACTTCGATCCCTGCTTCAGATACTTTATGTCCAAGAACAGTACCATCTCTGACCATGAAGTGGCATTTTTCCCAGTTAAGGACCAAGTGCTTCTCTTCGCATCTAGTCAGCACCTTGCACAGATTATCTAAACATTCATTATAAGATGATCCATAGACTGAGAAGTCATCCATGAATACCTCCATAAAGTCCTCAATCATAGCAGTGAATATGGACATCATGCATCTCTGGAAGGTGGCAGGAGCATTACAGAGTCCAAAAGGCATCCTACGGTAAGCAAATGTGCCATATGGACAAGTGAAAGTGGTATTTCCCTGATCTTCTGGGTGGATAGGAATCTGAAATAAACCTGAGTATCCATCAAGGAAGCAGTAGTAAGGATGATTAGCTAACCTCTCCAGCATCTGATCAATAAAAAGCAAGGGAAAGTGATCCTTCCTGGTTGCAGCATTCAGCTTCCTGTAATCTGTTGGAATTCCAAGCAGTTCCTAATCCGATTAGGCAACCCTAAGTCTGAATTCCGAGCCTAGGATCTCAGGGTTTAAGTAATTGAATCATGGATCTCGCGTTTACCTTGTTCTGGCAGCGGAAGATGAATCAGGTAAGACAAGATCATGAGCGATTCAGATGCCTCGCCTCTATCGTAGTCCACACGCACACAACCTGGAAAGTCGGGATGCTAGTGCCGGATCTGGGAATCGAAGAGAGAGTTTTTCTGTTTTCTGTAATCAAGAAAAAGACGGCTACGGGGTTCAGGTCGACCATATAAGCCTATATATATGACCTGTTATGACTAAACCATTTTTCGGGTTTAACCAAAAATCTATGTCATAAACCGAAACATCAGTCTCGGAATCGACCCTGTGTCGATTGATACACCAACTGTGTCGATCGACACATCTCTCTTTAATCGACATTGATATGTATCAAATACACATCATCTTGATCATCACCATGATGATCATTCCCATAACAAAGCTTCCAGGTTGCTTAGGTGTGTGACCCTATAGGATTATATGATACTGGCAGTAAGTCTACAACTTACAGACTGCAAGAGGATTCTAGCAAAACATTGCAACCGCCCAGTATCATACAACATGTCTGATCTCGACACACAACTATCGTTAGAGTAAGTACAATGTGATTTCAGGACATAATCCCAACAATCTCCCACTTGTACTGGAATCACCTATTCCTATAATCCCTTCGTCTCTATATCTCGATATGGCATAAGGCAAGAGACTGTGTCATCCTTATTATAGCCAATATCATGTTCATCGAACTCCTGATCTATACTGATAAAAGAAACGACTGACAATCACCTCGTTTGAGCACGGCCATGCATTTTTCTCAGTATCAAATCATCGATGGGCCCTGAGATATTTATCTCCTGTTATATGGGAGGGACAAATCCCATCTTGTTCCATCCCTGTTTCTACACATACTTCATGATACGCCTAAGCAATGCCGTTATAGCCGCCATTTACGGAACGACGTTTGACAAGGTTAAAGCGCACCAATTCATATGCTACAAAGCATGATGAACTCAGGTCTAAGGACTATACTCTATAGTCGTAATGAGAAACTCTCATGACACAGATATAACTATCCTGTAGAGTTCTCATTAGCGGGTCATGTCCGATCATATGTTCACCAACATATATCTATGTGACTGACTGTGATACTCATATCATTGACTCCATGAAACTTAGTCAACAGTCACCTCACAAGCTAGTCTCTCGCGGTTGTCAGTGTCCCACTTTGACAATCTCGACTAGGGACAATCATAATTTATGTCATCTTTTACTTATAGGATTTCATGATCAAGTCCTCAACTTGATGACCTATAAAATGAACATAAAATACTTTGGGACCATTACTTAATTATCCAATAATTAGATAATACCGATGTCAGTTTTAACTTACACAAACATTGCCATAGCATGTTTATATAAAGATTATAACATAACTAAAATAACTCCCACTGGAATCAAGATCATCTGTTCAGATATCTTATACCTACAGCAACAGAATAAATCTCGTGCTTAGGTTGTGGGAGAGACTGCGGTGTTTTTGCTTGAAACAATTTCAACAAACCACACCGCCATTCAGATAAAAGCACTATTCTACGGTCCACTGCTTGGAGCCCTTCCAACAGATAGCACCGTTATTCAGACAAAGAGATATGCCAGGTGGGAACCGGGAATATTCTTTGTCCGTCTAACTAATTTCAACTGGTTCGTCACTTCCTCAGTTCACCACGAACCTATCCTTAGTGTTTCTCAAACACTTGGGATATTTCTGGCAACTGTTCAACGACTTTTACCAGAACATATTGGTATTTTCTCGTCATGCTTTATGCGTAAGCTGCATCTAGACGAGCGCAAAATATGGCATTCATGATGGATTCTATTGCAACAGCATAAGCAATCACAATCATTAATAATAGCTCAGTTAGTTTTCAAAACACTTCATCTTGCTAAGATTGATACTAGCTCAGCCAGTGTCCAAGACACTTCATCTTGCTAAGATTATTGCCATAAGACCTTTGGTGTGAAGCCATTCTTGGAATCATGCATATTGGAACTGTCCAACACCTTATCTATATATAAGGATTCCGACACGATCCAATTAGCCTATCCAATCTATATCAATAGATTCTTATTCCAATAATTCACGAGGGTCCTCCCATGTCTTTCGAAAAATTGACTTCCGACCCAAGTCTCACAAGACTTAAGCGACGGAACGTCGTTCATGAGATTAAGTACATTATGTACATACGGTGTGAGAATTGCAATTACGCTCCCACTAGTCTTCTTGTAAACGCATGGTTTCATTTCTTTTCTGATCAAGTCAAAACTTTTGACCACATTATCAGAATGTTGATTCCAACTCCAAGATGATTGCTTCAATCCAGAAATGGATCGGTGAAGCTAACATGCATACCCAGCCAATTTTTCGGAGTTGGGGCTCACCATCGCTTCTTGAATTTCGCATGCTCATCACTTTTCAATGATCAACAGATCACGACAATCGGCTACGAGAAATCACTCCTGAGTTAGTGACGGATCCTTTCGGATCTGCGAATTTTAGGCTCCACAGGTGTAGGTCCTACAGCACTTTGAAGATCTCATCGCTGCTCTCCCTCAACAGGTTGAGCAGCCTCCTGTGTTTATCGAATTTCTTCGATGTGTACTTTTACTCCCACTGTTTCTTTTGGAAAGTATGATCTTTCTCAAAAGACACAGTTCCGGACAACAAAACTTTGTTCTCGGATTGGTTATAAAAGTAGTAAGCCTTGGTTTCCCTAGGACAACCCGCGAGGCAGAACTTATCAGATTTGGGTTCAAGCTTGTTAGCTTTCATCCCCAAATGATCAGAAACAACATGCTTGAAAAAAACTTTCAGTCCACATCCAATGTGGTGTCTTTCAATTGATTTTGATTGAAACCCTTTTCTGCGCAAACACAGACATTTCTAGAGCGTATTTCTTAAAGGATTATGGAAGATTCCTGTGACTCATCATTAATCGGAGCATATCTAATAAGATCCGATTCGTTCTCTCAGAAACACCATTTAGGTTTTCCAGGAGAAAAGAGATGTGATATGACTTCACACTCACCTAGATGATCACCCAATTCTTGACTCAAGTATTTTCCTCCGCGATCTAATCGAGGATCTCAATGCTTCTGTCAAATCGGTTCTATACTTCATCTTGGAACTCCTCAAGGGATTCCTGCTCGTGTCTCATCAAAAGAACACATCCATACTTATTGATGTCATCAATAAGGTAATGAAGTACTGAAGATTTCCTTTGGCACTAATGCTCATTGGGCCGCATACATCAGTATGTGTAAGGCCCAATAAGCCTCTGGCCCGCTTACTTTTACCTCTGCTAAAAGGGCCTTAGTCATCTGGTCCAGTGAGCAGAATTCATATCTCACATGATTAATTATCAAATGAGCCCAAAACTATGGAACTTCTGAATCCGCTTCACTCTATGTGGTCAAAACGACTGTGCTAAGGAAAAATCGAGTTCAAGTCATCAGACTTAAACCGTTTGGTATTTATGTTATATGTACAATCGTACATTGGTTTAAGATATAAAACCCATTCTAAACGGGGTGCTACCAAATAATATTTCATTAAGATCTAAAGAACAAAACTTGTCTTTTATCAAAATGAAAAACATCCAAATTCTTACAAGAAAATGAAAGACATCTCTGCACAAGGTAGATACATAGTAGCAATTACTTAATTTCTAAAACCAAGTATGAAAGGCTCCTACAAGTGAAGAATCTCTACGGCTCATGCAGCAACCATTGCTTCATACCAGACACGCAATTCCACTTGTCCTTTCTTCAATGTTCTACTGTCGCTTAGGTCCTGCATATTTCAAAAAATATCAGTACCACAACTAGTATCCAATACTCATGTAGAACTTGAAACAATAACACAATACCTGAAGAAGAAGTACCATACATCTTCTCCATCTCTTGTGAATCTTCCAAGAATTTAATGCAATTTCTCTTCCAATGCCCAAACTCTTTACAGTAGCAGCATTTATCAACATCAGATGGGCCTGACTTGGGCTTAAAAGATGACACAGGTTTATCCCGATTCCAAATCTGAACGACCTTGCCATCACCCTTGTCTAAACAAGATTTCTCAAATCTTTTACCCTTTTTGATGTTTTGCTCTGCCGTCTTGAGCATGCCATGCAGCTCAGTCAACGTCTTCGTCAAGCCTTTCTTGATATAGTTCTTTATGAACTTATCACAACTTGACGGCAGTGACTGCAGAATGATGTCAGTAGCCAACTCCAAGCTGACAGGACAATCCAGTCTCCCCATGTTATCAATGTAACCCATCATTTTAATGACATGAGGACTTACTGGAGCATCCTCTGGTAGCTTACACCCAGTGAGAGACTTCACCATCTCAACTCGTTCCAGATCCTGAAACTTCAGTTTCAGGCTGGTGATCATCTCTATTGGCGACTCCATGTTCTCGTATTGACTTTTCAAGTCTGAGTTCATGGTAGCCAACATCAGACCACGCACATCTACCACATCAATATAATGCTTATTCCAAGCATCATATACTGCATTCGAGTGATTGGTCCCAAGCCTTTCTGGAAGAGCTTTCTCAAGGACATAGTCCTTGCTCTCCTGCTTGAGGATTAATCTCAAATTCCGATACTAATCCAGGAAGTTGGATCCATTTAACTTGTCCTTCTTAAGGACGGATCGCAACGAGAAAGTAGTCTCAGACATAAGCTGAAATCCAAGAAAAACAAAGATTTAATTATGTATTCCATGAGAAGTCTTATCTAATAAGAAAACTCGCATTATATTCAAACAATGTTTCCTCAATGAATATAATGATCCAAGACCCATACTTCACCAAAATCTGAGTGGACGACTCGTCATCACCCAAAATTTAGTTATCTAGGTAAGCAAATCATTGCTAATTATACCCAGTACAACTCTTGGTCGCAGATAAGACAATCCATGTCTCATCTACTCTGACGTCTCTGGGCCCAGAACTTCTGATGGCCCAGTCAAGTAAACCAATCTCTTTAGTCTTGTGATCATTGACAGTCGCACTGCAAGTCTATCAATGATCACCTGCCTTACTCATGTAGTAGTGGATACCAAGGACTCCAAGGCTATCCAACAAACGACACAAGTCTTGACAGTAGACAAGATTTGGGCAAGACATCAAGGTTACTTGATATTTAGTTGAGGAAACTAAACTCTGAAAGGTTAGCATATCAATCTCTTAGGTCATGTAATTGTTGATGTCAAGCACTGCAAGTCCATCAACATAATTACCTGCCTTACTCACGTAATTGTGGACACCAAGCTCTTGGCTAGACCATCACACAATGAAATGAGTCTTGACAGTTGACCATATTGAAGCTAAGCTTTTATCAAGGTTTAAGTTTAGTTTGGTTTCTGCAAATTCAAGGTTCAATAACCAGAATTGCGAGCACTGTGTCGATCGACGCAGACCATGTCTGTCGATCGACACCACCAAATGAAAACCGGATTTCAATAACCGGTTAATCCAATTAACTCGGTTCATTGAACCGGTCATGTCGATCGACACAACCCATGTGTGACGGTCGATATAGACCTAAACCGGATACAGTTTTGATAATCGGTCCAATCCAATTGAACCGACTTATCAGATCAAACTGATCTTTACTATTTAAATCGGTTTATACTAATTGAGATAACTGGTTCAATCCAATTGAATCAATTCATCCAATTCAAACCGTTTCAACCAGTTTCAACTAATTGTGATAATCGGTCCAATTCAATTGAACCGTTTTATCCAATTAAACTGATTTTAACCAATCGGTTTATGCTAATTGAGATAATCAGTTCAATCCAATTGAACCAATTCATCCAATTCAAACCGATCTCTTCGGACTTAACCAAGCATGATAATTGGTCCAATCCAATTGAATCGATAAACCATTCGCGAGGTCTGTGTCGACCGACACTCAACCTGTGTCGATCGACACAGCAGGCTTTCTGTTTTTTCTTCGGAAAAAACCCTAGCCGCCGAGTCTGTCGATTTCACCATTCTGTGTCGCCCGACACACCTAGTGTGTCGATCGACACTCTGCGAAAACACAGAATCGTTTTCGATCTGAATCGATATAACCTGTTCTTATTCATACTATCTTATGAACGAATTTAAATCATCAAATTCTACTAAACAAGCTGATTCAATGATAAAACCCTAAGGCTCTGATACCACTGTTGGAATTCCTAGCAGTTCCTAATCCGATTAGGCAACCCTAAGTCTGAATTTCGAGCCTAGGATCTCAGGGTTTAAGTAATTGAATCATGGATCTCGCGTTTACCTTGTTCTGGCAGCGGAAGATGAATCAGGTAAGACAAGATCAGGAGCGATTCAGATGCCTCGCCTCTATCGTAGTCCACACGCACACAACCTGGAAAGTCGGGATGCTAGTTCTGGATCTGGGAATCGAAGAGAGTTTTTCTGTTTTCTGTAATCAAGAAAAAGACGGCTACGGGGTTCAGGTCGACCATATAAGCCTATATATATGACCTGTTATGACTAAACCATTTTTCGGGTTTAACCGAAAAATCTATGTCATAAACCGAAACATCAGTCTCGGAATCGACCCTGTGTCGATCGATACACCAACTGTGCCGATCGACACATCTCTCTTTAATCGACATTGATATGTTTCCAATACACATCATCTTGATCATCACCATGATGATCATTCCCATAACAAAGGTTCCAGATTGCTTAGGTGTGTGACCCTATAGGATCATATGATACTGGCAGTAAGTCTACAACTTACAGACTGCAAGAGGCTTCTAACAAAACATTGCAACCGCCCAGTATCATACAACATGTCTGATCTCGACACATAACTATCGTTAGAGTAAGTACAATGTGATTTCAGGATATAATCCCAACATAATCTATGCACATCATGTGTCCCGTTATAGTCCTAGTAGGGATCAACTCATTCTTCTCATTCTTCACAACTGTAACTCCGCCCTTCTTAGGCACTACATGGACTGGACTTACCCAATCACTGTCTGAAATAGGATATATAATCCCAGCATCCAGGAGTTTCATAATCTCCTTCTTAACCACTTCCTGTAGATTAGGATTAAGCCTTCTCTGATGCGAAACAGATGTCTTAGACTCATCCTCAAGATGTATCCGATGCATGCACAGCTCTGGTGAGATACCTGAAATGTCATCAAGAGAATAGCCAAGAGCTTTGCGATGCTTGCACAGCTTGCTTAGCAGTAAAGTGAGCTCTGCGTTGTTCAGACTATCATTGACAATCACTGGATAAGTTGAATTCGGTCTAAGAAATGCGTACCTTAGCCCGGATGGAAGTTGTTTCAGCTCTATTTTCGGAGCTTTATCCTCGGCCCAGTCTCTGTCGACTTGCAATGACCGATGCTTAGTTGGTGTCGATCGTTGCATCGTCGCGTCAGACACTTCCACCTTCATCACCACTTCAACCGAATCCATCAGTCTTGCATAGCACATTGCTGGCTCGTCCTGCAGGTACTCCAGCTCCAATATAGATCTTAGTAAAGCTCTTTCTAGTGGATCTTCAGCATGTGACTTGTGAAAGTACTCTGCAGCCAAATCACCTAGTGTGTCAACATAGAAGGTCTGTCTGTCGATGGTTGGTCTCTTTGCCAGCTTGTCCATATCAAAACTCATCTTCAGATCACCCACATTCAGAACTATTCTACCTCCTTGACAGTCAATTATCGCACCAGCTGTAGCTAAGAAAGGCCTGCCTAAAATTAGTGGATCCTTTGGTTCCTCTCCATACTGCAGAATCACACATTGGCCAATCATTATGGGCACATCCTCAAATAATCCTTCGGGAATCCTGATTGTTCTATCCGCCAAAACCAGTGATATCCTAGTGGGTATAAAGTCAGTCATCCCGAGCCTCTTAGCAACTGAGAAAGGCATAAGATTCACACTGGAACCAAGATCATATAGAGACCTTTCGAATCTCTCCCTGTAGATAGCACAATCTAGTACAAAGCTTCCTGGATCTTTTAACTTCTCAGGAATTCTGCCCTGAATCACTGCACTACACACCTCATTGATCATCATTACACTCTCCTCGTCAGACCACTTCCCAGCAATCATATCCTTAAGACATCTTCTCATCACAGGAGAGGTTTCCATGGAGTCAATCAAAGGCACTTCAACTTTCACCTTTTTAATGAACTCCTTGCATTTGGCATACTGCCTATCGTTTTTAGCCTTTCTGGGATTCTTGGGATAAGGTACCTTAGGCTTGTAAATCCTCTCGGTCGACTGTTTCGGTTTCTCTGGTTTTGAGCTCTCTGCAGTCGCCTTGCATCGACCGTCACTGGCGTTGTGTCGATCGTTGCTGGGTGACTTTGTGACGACAGTTTCTTCGTTATCGCTTTGCATCGACCGTTGCTTGGTGGCGTCGATCGATGCATTGCAAATGTCACAGATCCCATCTTCCAATTCTTCAATTTCCACGAGTTCTTCAACACTCAACTGCCTTTTCTGGCCGGGTAACAACTCCTTACCACTTCTCAATGTCACTGCATTGCATTGGTACTTGGGATTAGCATCAGTCCGCCCTGGGAGATATCCATCTTCCCTCAGGTATTCAAATTTCCCATTCAGCTCCTCATAGACTGTACTTATCTTCTTGTCGAAGTCTGCAGCACTCTTAGTCTGACTCTCCAGCAGCTGTTTCATCATTGCCTCCATCTTACTCTCATGAGCAGTGGCTGCAGGAGGAGTCTGATAAGATGAAGATCCATAGGTTCTCTGAGTACCTTGTCCAAAAGGTTTATGAAAACCACTAGTCTGTCCAAAACTAGAAGAGTTCTGATTGCCTGTGAAGGCACTCCTTTGTTCTCCATTGAAGAACCTATTTTCCTTATGATTACCAAATCTATTACCTTGGAATCCAGATCCTCCTATGTAATTCACATCTTCTTCCTGAGTGTCCTCCTCAGTCTGAATAACCTCAACATCTTGGGCAAAGTGGACAGCTTTCTTACCAGCTAGAAGATTACAAACTGTGTCCAGCTTAGATTTAATATCAGCAAGCTCCAAATTCTCTACACTTCCACCAGATTTCTTTCTCCTCTCATCCATAGTCTTGCAATTGTTGCTGCTCACTAAGTTATCAATCAACTGCTTAGCTTGTGCAGGAGTCCTGGTGTTGAAACTTTCATTGCTAGAGTTATCCAGCGCAGACTGATATGGAAGATCTATGCCTCTGAAGAAGATACCTAGCAATGTGACCTCAGTGAATCCATGGTGTGGGCAGTCACGCTGGTACTTCTTGAATCTCATCCAGGCAGTCTTAAGAGGCTCAGTAGGACCTTGGGAAAAGGTGAGTATGTCATGTCTGGACTGATCAGAGCGTGCATCATCGTAGAAATGACGCAGGAACTCACTCTTCAGGGCTGCCCAAGTATCAAACTGCCCAGGTGGCAGTTGCTTCAGCCATGCAGCAGCGTCTCCAGCGAGATTGTATGGAAAGTGCTTGAGAAACAGATAATCCTGGCAAACTCCATCATACTTCATGCCAGTGATTATATCCTCAAACTGATCAATGTGATCCATAGGCTGCTCCGTGGGATGACCATGGAAGGCATTCTGTCTCATCAGCGAGTAGTAGATGGTTTTGATCTCAAAATCATTCTCTCAAAACCAGGCATCACAAGAGCTGACCGGTTTGCATGAAACTCATCCGGTCTGTTGTAGTCAGCTAAAGTCCTCTCATGGACTATCATCTGTCTATTTCGGTTCTGTCCTTGGCCTTGGTTCTGCTCCTGTTGCGGTTGCTCAGGAGGATCATGGATTACATTTCCTTCAGCGTCAATCTGATGCCCATCAGCATTGTACGGATTGTTATCTCGGTCCCTTAGGGTACCTTGAGCATCAGGCATTATGATTACCTTCTGTACCACCACCCTTGCTCTTCTTTCTCTTCTGTTAGTCCTCTCTAGTCGTCCAAATTCGTCAAGTCCGAGATTAACGAGGTTCAAGTTCTGATTACTTCTAGTTTCGCGCTTCTGCATAAACTGTTTGTAATCGTCAAGCAACGATCGATGCAAGAGATGCAACGATCGATTCAATCTCAGATTCGCCTAGTGGCGATCGACACAAAGGTGCAACGATCGACGCAAAGCGAAATCGGTACATGCGACAGAAAGAAAACAGAGAAAAATCAGTAAATAAAATAAAATATAAAAATAAAACGAAACAAAAACAATAAAATCCTAGTAGAAACCCTAAGTTCGATACTATCGAAGACTCTAAGAGTCCCCGGCAACGGCGCCAAAAACTTGATAGGGTCAAGATTTAATCCTATTCTACTGCAAGTGCACAGTTAAGTGATTGTAGTATATAGGGTATCGAATCCACAGAGACTCTGGTCTCGATAGATTAGAACTGTAGAGATTTAAACTAAGAAGAAAGCAATTTGTAGTAAACTAAATAGCAAAGCGAGAAAGTAAACAAGTAGCAGATTATTGGTGGTGAAAGCAGTCAATTAAAGACGCTAAGTTTAGGGCGTTCTCAGGAAATCAGACAAGCAGGCAAATCAATCAGTCATGATCTAATTAAGCACAGTTCTAGAACTCAAATCACGGATATAGAATTAACCAAATTCCTTTGCGAGAATTCTCTAAGTCTAAGTGCAGCAATCCAAATTCCTTTGCAATTACCAACAGATTAAACCAGCATTAATTTCAAGTTCGATATGTTCACAATTAAACTAAACCAAATTCCTTTGCGAGAAGTTCAATTGCTCAACTTAAATAGTTCAGATTCTAAACCACACTTTCGTGTCGTATTTAGCAACCTAAGATCTAGATTCTAATTGATCAGGTTAGAACTAGCTTTAAACTCAATTTAAATCGAAGAACATTCTATTCATGTGAATCCTTAACTGATTTAAACAAGTCTAGCAAGTCATGAAATCCTTAATGAGAAACCCTAAACCTAACTATGAATCTACTCAGACATGATTAATGAAACATAAATCATAGAATTTATAGATTACATAAAAGAAATTAAATAGATAAAGGGGTTCGAAATCTTCTGCAAAATAGATGAAGTACAGGATCAGATCAGCCCCAAAAGCTCTAAAAATCCCTCAGCTCTAAGTATGAAAGCGTAAGTAAAATAAACACCAAAATCCTAATTATATTGGCTTAATCTCGGCTGGGGCTTCTTTGTAAATACTGGAAACTTCTGGGCCAAAGTGCAAAATCTTCATTCTTCATTAAACCGCCGAATCGGCCCATCTCGCTAGTGTGTCGATCGACACCAAAGGTGTGTCGATCGATGCAATCCTGATTTCTGGACAGTGAGCTCAATCTCTCGGCCAAACACTCCAAAAATCCCCAAAAATGCTCCAATATCTACAATTCTGCTCCAAACCTGATTATACTTGTAATAGACTCTAAAAGAACACAAAAGGACTCTAAAACACAATTATATCATGGCATAAAACCGGTAAAAACCATGATATATCACTTATGGAGAGCCCTTACCGAATGACCGAACCCCACCACTGCTGGCGTACCAAGGATCAAGGAGTCGGAAGAAACTCGACGAAACCTTACGCAAACAGGTATTTTCGTGAGCCTCTCTTTTTCTTAGACTTGATTTGAAGTCTAACATATTGTACCCAGACTGAATATGAAGTCTGGCATTGTGTATCCAGACTGAATATGAAGTTTGACGTTTTATACCCAGACTGAATTTGAAGTCTGACATATTGTTTCCAGACTGAATATGAAGTCTGGTATTGTGATTTTCTAAATGCTTATATTCATATTGCTATGTGACTTGTACATGGAGACCCGCGTCAACAACTTCATATAAAAGGATTTTGATGACATGTTCCCTGAGTGGGACAATGATAATGAATATGATGAGAAAGTTATGAACATTGTGAAAGCAATGCACAGACAGCTTGGGACTATACCTTGCAGGTGGAGTTCTAAAAACTAGAAAATGAAGGTCTGTTCAGGATTGTCAAAGCTGTCAGTCCTGTTAAGCTTGAGGTTGTTAAGTCTAAGGATGTGGAGGCTGAGATGAGTCAGAAAAAAAGAAAAGGAATTAGGAGTTAAGAGGAAGTTAGTGCATTCGCTGGATGATGATTAGGATGAGGAAGGTGAGATTGAGGTGTTAAGAAGAGAGTGATAGGTCTAGTTTTAATCCCTATACTAACTGCAAGTGCACAGTGATGTAGTTGTAGTACTTAGGGTATCGAATCCACAGGGACTCCGGTCAACGATAGATTATGAAACAATAAAGATTAAACTAGGAAAAGCAATGTGAGAAAGCAGTAAATCAAGCAAGCAGAAAAGTAAATAGATCGGTTGTAAATCAGAAAGCGAAGGCGTTAAGTCTAGGGAGTTTTCAGGAAATCAGGAACACATGCAATCAATCAAGCAGGATCTAATTAGGAATTGTTCTAGAACTCAAACACAGATATAGAATTAACCATCTGTCGTTGCGAGAATTCTCTAAGTCTAAGTGCAGCAATCCAAATTCCTTTGCAATTACTAACATATTAAACTAGCTTTAAGATCGAGTTCGATATGTTCACAATTCAATTAAACCAAATTCCTTTGCGAGTAATTCAATTGCTCATCTAGGTTCTTTCTAGCTAATTAACCAACTGTCGTTGCATTAATCAACCTAACATCAATAATCTAAGTGGCCAGTTCAGATTAAGCATTAAGAACAATCCTAGGCGAAGAACTAGAAAGTATGAATCCCTAACAGATTGATTAACCTATAATTCCATGAAATCCCTAATGAGAATCCCTAAACTTAATAGGTAATCTACTCAGAAATGTTCATCGAAACAGAAGACATCATGAATAGAAAACCAAATATTATATAACAGAATAAAGAACTGGGGTTCGAAATCAAGTCTCTTTAGAGAACAAGATCAGCCCCTAAAACTCTCTCTGAATAAAATAAGACTTAGTAAAAGCATAGAATAAAATTTAGCCTAACAAGTGGCTGTAAAACCTAATTATAAACTAAAACACGAATTGGGGCTTTCTTGCAAATATGAGAAACTTCTGGGCAATTGTGCAAATCTCTAAAGTCTTCATAATCTGCTGTCGCAGGGCTGCAACGATAGATACCAAGAGTGCATCGATCGATGCAGAGGTCGTCCAGACTTGGTGGAATTAGCTCTCTCAGCTTTATGCTCCAAACTTGCCCAAAATGTTCCATTATCTCCAATTCCGCTCCAAAAATTCACGTACCTAATAAATATCTGAAAAGACTCTAAAACATAATAATAGACTCGATAAATCAGATATATACCATGGTTAAAAGCCCTAAAATCCATGGTATATCAACTCCCCCACACTTAGCCTTTGCTTGCCCTCAAGCAAAACAGAGAAATAAAACATGGTGAAGAGGTTTGAAAACTTTCAGAAACTCTTTTCATCTTTGAAGCAACAACACTCAGATTCCCCTTAGTAAACCACTGAAAGAATCAATTACAAGATATCAAGACCAACATATACTTCCCCCACACTTAGCAACTGTCCTAAGTAAACTCCACAATCACATTCACGCATTCAAATTCACCCCACTGACTTCTGCAAGTATTTAAGTGCGGTCTCACCTAAGGAGTATCGATCAAAGGCACATGGACTCTTACCTTATCAGCTCTAGACCACCATACTATCTTTCTCTAGTCCCTTTCTTCTCTTTTCCCTTCCTTAGCATTCTGATTTTTCCCCATTGGGTATCATTTTATTTTTTTTATCAGTGCTCTTCCCGTTAAGGGGTGTACTTTGGACACATTCCATGGATGCATAGGATATGATAGTTGTAGCTACCACTCCCAGAGACCACTTCGGAATTACTAACTCATCCTCAGTTTATTATCTTTTTTTAATGGAAGGGGAGAAGGGGACCAAATAGGACAGGTTTACAGGCTGTGTCAGAACTAACAAGGGAATCCGACACAAGGTATACCAAGCCCTTAGGTGAGAAAATTAAGTCAGTATTAAGGTGAAGTCAGTAAAAGGATCCTCTGATACCTAAAGTGATGTGGGTGTTCTCAGTAGGTTGATCTGTGTCTGGGTTTTCTAATAGTCATAGATAGATCCTGCAACTTCATCCCAATGGTTACTTAAGTTCATGCAAGATGTTGTTAATCTTCTCAAAAATTCACTGTTTCTTACTTAAACTTGTTTTGACTCAATAAAACAAAATTTGAAAACTGGACTGACTCTAAGAAAACAGAAAGTATGATAGTTGTAGCTACCACTCCCAGAGACCACTTCGGAGTTACTAACTCATCCTCAGTTTATTATCTTTTTTTTTATGGAAAGGGAGAAGAGGACCAAATAGGACAGGTTTACAGGCTGTGTCAGAACTAACAAGGGAATCCGATACAAGGTATACCAAGCCCTTAGGTGAGAAAATTAAGTCAGTATTAAGGTGAAGTCAGTAAAAGGATCCTCTGATACCTAAAGTGATGTGGGTGGTCTCAGTAGGTTGATCTGTGTCTGGGTTTTCTAATAGTCATAGATAGATCCTGCAACTTCATCCCAATGGTTACTTAAGTTCCTGCAAGATGTTGTTAATCTTCTCAAAAATTCACTGTTTCTTACTTAAACTTGTTTTGACTCAATAAAACAAAATTTGAAAACTGGACTGACTCTAAGAAAACAGAAAGCGTGCGTCAGTAGCTCCTCCCCCACACTTAAAACACATTGTCCCCAGTAGTGTCAAGCTTAGGGTCGGCGAGAAAATAAATCAAATTGAAACAATCCGAAAAGTTGCAGAACACTTACCTGTCGTCGCCCTGTGTCGATCGATGCCACAATGTGTGTCGATCGATGCATGACGAATTCTGCTCGCGGTTATGTGAATAACCAATGTCTGGACCGCAATCGAATCGGTAAACCGTAAATCGCGACTGCATCGACCGATGCACTAGATGTGTCGATCGATGCAAGGCGATTCTGCCTGTGTCTCACGCCTCTGAACACACTTAAACAGAAAAATCAAAACACCAAAATCAAAACGAAAAATGAAAATAAAAACGAACCTAACAGTGGGTTGCCTCCCACTCAGCGCTTGTTTTGAGTCATTAGCTTGAATATGGGAAGATATCAGATTCATGGCGGTTTCAACAGAGACTTTGAATGTCTCTGTGAATATCTCTTCATCCAGGGTGGTGTGTAAGAGGTATCAGCATGAGAGCGTCCAAGGTACGTAGGAAGAGATCCAGGGCGGGAGCGAAGCTTGTGTGGGTTTATGCATTTTCCTGCATTCAAAGCTGATTGATCGGGAGGTTTAAGTTTAGAATGTGCATACCTTTGCTTTGGTGGAGATCTGATGTTTGGAGATTTCTGCTTATGAGCAGTTGTAGGCTCGGAAGATGTTAGAGTAAATTCCTGAGGAATCACCATCTTCTTTTCTCCACTATCGGATACTGTAGTTCCACCAATCTGAACTGCTTCTTTCAAATTACCATCAGTGGATATCATCTTCTTTGCATGAACTCGCGAAGCTTCAGCTGGTGGTGTTTCTTTCAGCTCCTTATCTATCACTTTCATGCAGTTAGCCACTTCTAGCTCCTGTTTAGAGGGTTTATGAACCTTAGGATACGGCACAATGGGCCTATAGACTCGTTCTGGGACTGTTGCAGGCTTTTGGTCTCGTCTGCGATCTGTGTCGATCGATGCAGTAGGTGTGTCGATCGACACAAGGAGATTATGCTCAATTCCATTAGACGGATCGGGGTTGTATCGATCGATGCACGAGTTGTGTCGATTGATGCATGTCTCAGACAGACAATATTCATCCAGAAAATCCGAGATGATGCTCTTCTTCTCCTAGCAACTCAATCTCATCTCTTAAGGTCACAGCTTTGATGGATTGCTTCCATTCAGCTGTCCTAGCTGTATTTTTCCTTTGTATTGCTTGAGATGTCTGTTGGATTTGAACATCCAGCTTCTTCACATGTGTGCTCAAAGATTCAAACTTTCCGTGCAGATCTTCATGCATTGCATCTATCTTTGAGTTGAAGGACACAGTGATTTGTTGTTCTCCCTCATGAAACTGCTCCATCATAGCTTATAATCTGCTCTTATGTGTAGGTGCGGGCGGTGCTTGGTAAGAAGAAACACCATAGTTCCTTGAGAATGAGTTACTCTGTTCCTGGAAGGGTTTCTGAAAAGCAGATTCCTGACTGTAGAATCCATTCCCTCCAACGCAGTTGATGGCTCTTTGCGCATACTTTCCAAGTACAAGACTATGCAGAGAGTCTACTTTGCTCTTTATCCCAGCTATATGCGAGCTGTCAATCTCTGAACTGAGAAAATCATACATCTTCCTTACGATCAGTGTTGATCGATGCAGGAGAAGCGTCGATCGATGCAAGCGCGATGATGTGACGATCGACACACAGGACCGTATCGATCGTTGCAGGGCGATTACAGGCGTACCTGAAACGCAAGAACAGAAAAAGAAAAAAAATTAGTAACAAAAAAGAAAAACGAAAAGCCTAGTCTAAACCCTAAGTTCAAATCTATCGAGGACTCAAAAGAGTCCCCGGCAACGGCGCCAAAAACTTGATAAGTCTAGTTTTAATCCCTATACTAACTGCAAGTGCACAGTGATGTAGTTGTAGTACTTAGGGTATCGAATCCACAGGGACTCCGGTCAACGATAGATTATGAAACAATAAAGATTAAACTAGGAGAAGCAATGTGAGAAAGCAGTAAATCAAGCAAGCAGAAAAGTAAATAGATCGGTTGTAAATCAGAAAGCGAAGGCGTTAAGTCTAGGGAGTTCTCAGGAAATCAGGAACACATGCAATCAATCAAGCGGGATCTAATTAGGAACTGTTCTAGAACTCAAACACAGATATAGAATTAACCAACTGTTGTTGCGAGAATTCTCTAAGTTTAAGTGCAGCAATCCAAATTCCTTTGCAATTACTAACAGATTAAACTAGCTTTAAGATCGAGTTTGATATGTTCACAATTCAATTAAACCAAATTCCTTTGCGAGTAATTCAATTGTTCATCTAGGTTCTTTCTAGCTAATTAACCAACTGTTGTTGCATTAATCAACCTAACATCAATAATCTAAGTGGCCAGTTCAGATTAAGCATTAAGAACAATCTTAGGCGAAGAACTAAAAAGTATGAATCCCTTACAGATTGATTAACCTATAATTCCATAAAATCCCTAATGAGAATCCCTAAACTTAACAGGTAATCTACTCAGACATGTTCATCGAAACAGAAGACATCATGAATAGAAAACCAAATATTATATAACAGAATAAAGAACTGGGGTTCGAAATCAAGTCTCTTTAGAGAACAAGATCAGCCCCTAAAACTCTCTCTGAATAAAATAATACTTAGTAAAAGCATAGAATAAAACTTAGCCTAACAAGTGGTTGTAAAACCTAATTATAAACTAAAATACGAATTGGGGCTTTCTTGCAAATATGAGAAACTTCTGGGCAATTGTGCAAATCTCTAAAGTCTTCATAATCTGCTGTCGCAGGGCTGCAACGATCGACACCAAGAGTGCATCGATCGATGCAGAGGTCGTCCAGACTTGGTGGAATTAGCTCTCTCGGCTTTATGCTCCAAACTTGCCCAAAATGCTCCATTATCTCCAATTCCGCTCCAAAAGTGCATTTACCTAATAAATATCTGAAAAGACTCTAAAACATAATAATAGACTCGATAAATCAGATATATACCATGGTTAAAAGCCCTAAAATCCATGGTATATCAGAGAGCTAAATCAGGCAAGGGTGCTCTAATGCATGGTGATGTTGTTCAAATGATTGAGGGTTTGAAACAATCATTTGATACTAGATGAATTCATTGGCACATGTTGTTAATGAAGGTTTTCGTCTGATGGGAATCAATATGGATGATCTTGGAAAGGATATTAACAAGTTTAAGGGAGAAAGAGCCAAGGATGGTGAAGAGAGAAGAAAAATACTAGAGTTGAGAAGGAAATGAGAAGAAGAAAGCTGCTACTGGAGGGAAGGGAGATGAGAAGAAGATACCTGCTAGTGGTGCGGTTGGTGATGTGAAGAAGTTTGGAGGTGATGAGGATGAAGATGATCATGTTGTAGATATTGAGGATGAAGATGAAGTGATTGTTGCTGCTGGTAATGAAAAGGAAGGAAAAAAGAAAAGGAAAGGGCTGCGCGGAAAGCAAAGGCTACCAAGAAAGTGGTACTGGAGATAAAGAGAGGGGATCATGTTGTTGATCCCCTTGCTACTATTGTTGAAGCTGGAGATGCAGGGAGAGGGCAAGCAAAGGAAGCAGTGGTTGCAGACAAACCTGTCATGCCGTCTACGACCAACAAACAGTTTGCTGCTGATGATGGGGTTAGTCTCCAAAACCCTCATACTCTGTTAGAAGTATGAAGATTGTTGTTTCTAAAAACATGAACATAACCACATTTCTTTCTTCTCTTGTTGTTGTGTTTGCTCTTAACATGGATTTCTGGTATTAATCTTATATTGTTTTCTGATGGTGGTGTGATTTTAAATCAACATTCAGATTCTCTCAGACTTCCGTTACAGTCTGATGGTGATGGATTTTCACTGTTAGACTTCTATTGCATTCTGACGCTGGTGTGAATTTTAAATCGAACTTCTATGTTTAACACTGGTTGTCAAATTGTATATTCAGAGTAGTATCGGGGGCAGAGATCCGAGTGTTTTAATCATTGAACAGGCGTAGACTTCGATGCTGCTAGGAGGTTGAAACAAGACACTAAGCAGGCATCAGCTGAAGCGTATATTCATTCGAAGACAGAAGAGTTTAAACATAAGGAGAAAGAGAAGACTCTGGTTAAACCTGTTGTCCAAGCGCATATTACACAGAGATATGACCCTTGTGCTGCTCTAACCAAGATTCAAGTGAAGGCACTTAATGATTATAACAAAAGACAATCGTATGTCTTAACACTCTACCTAGACGAGTAAGTTGTATAATTAATCATTTAACTCGATGTCTAACAAGCGTATTCTAATTTGTAGGGGTTATCCGAAGAGGACAGTGAACACATCACTCCAATGGTATTACGATATGCGCACCCCCAAGGAATGGATGCATGACACAGTCAGTATATCATACTTCTTTTTCGGTCTGTCTTGATAGAATTCTAGTATTAGACTTTTATTGCACTCTGATGGTGATGCGTATGACTTCTATATGGGTTTGTTACCAGACTTCCGTTGCAGTTTTGTTGTGAATTTAGACTTCCGTTGCAGTCTAGTTGTGAATTCAGACTTCCGTTGCAGTCTGGTTGTGATTTATTTTCTAAATCTCCTAACATATTCTTGGCTGAATGCAGCAAATTTATGTCGGGATTGATCTGCTGAGGCTATGACAACAATATCATCCGAAATTGATGATGGGATTGATCTGTTGAGGCTTCGACAACACAAATTTTTCTTCATTGACACACTCCTTGGTTCATTGTGGTGTCAACATTATCCATATTTTTTTAAAAGCGGTGAAGAGGAGAATAGTTTAGCCACGACTTGAAGGCTGCCTCCCGGTGTTTGGGATTACCATATTGGTGATCTACCCTTATTCTGCAATCAAAGAAGACTTGGGGGCTGGAAATTGATCTTATATACACTGCATTGCACATTGGCGGATGTCATTGGGTAGCAATTATGATTTCAATCCCGGATAGGCACGTAACATGCTGGGACAACATCGTTGGACCGAGAACTGATGAGTTGGTAGGAGCGGCAATGGCACCAGTCTGTGAGATGTTTCCTTATGTGCTTCACATATTGGCCCCAACTTATGATAGGTTGTATTATCCCGTGGATCGATACACCTACACAATTTTTAGGAGAGAAGACCGTCCCCAAAAAAAGCAATCAGGTGATTGTGGAGTGTACTGCTTGAAGTTCATCGAGTTCCATTCACTTGGAATGATGTTTCCAAAGTATCTTTGTGATAAGAATATCAAACAAATCAGGGACAGACTGGCTTATTATATATTGACTGAAATCGGATGAATAGGTGAAGATAAACATATCGAGTATGATTTACTAGACACGATGGCAAATAGAGTTCCCCGATAACTTTTGGATTCCCGAAACAATGAATTTCTTGCATATATTTATCTTTTGTAGAGGTAAGAAAAATTCATCTATCTTTTGGCTTACTTTTGCGGGAATGTTTTGTGCCATGCTAATTGTTGAAGTTCTAGGGTGTTGGGCATATATGTAGGGCATTTGGGCATATGTAGAGTATTTGGGTGTTATGTAACAAACTCTTCACTTGTTCTTAATTAATTTTATATGCTACTACGCTTGATAAAACATAACCTAAACAATTGAAACAACAATTTTTCAGACTCAAACACCAAAAGCTGAAAAACGACTTGAACACTACAACAAATATGTACATTGTTATCGCGAAAATTATGCTATCATATGTCATACATAGCGTTTTCACAAATGATATGTCATCCGCACCTATAGTAGGTGCTACCCATATGATAGCGTTTTTTTCGTATGCTACGATATGTTAGTTACGATAGCAATACATGATTGCTTTGTTTTATATTTTTATAGCGTAATCGAGTTTTCGGAAAAAATATGAGAATTCAAATTTTGTGCTATGATTGGTCTTTCTATAATAGTAAATGTTTTTTTTGCTTTGATATATTCTGTTACATCGTTTATATATGCTTATTATCATACATGATACGGAAATTAAATTAATTTGCAAGTCATTGAGTGCTATAGTATATGCTTTTACAATAACTTCTGAGAATTGTTATAATTATTTCAGTTATAACGTTAAAAAATGTTGTACAATGCTATCCCAACTGATTTTTATTACTATTATATGGGAAATATGGTTCAGTTAATGCTATTATATCTAATTTTAACATGCTATCTCCTGTTACATAATTTACCCATGATATACATAGAAATTAACTATTCATAATATCAACCTGAATCCAAACCAACATGCAATACACAAGTTTACATATTCATCCAATCCAAAAACAAAAGTCTGAAATCAAAATACATAAGGTAAGTTAAGTTCATTAGCCTAGTTGATACGATCAGGTTTTAATCCCTAGATCTACATTGCAAGTGCACAAACGTGAACTAGTAGTATATAGGGTATCAAATCCACAGAGACTCTAGATTCTTACGGTAGATTATAGAATGTCAAGTTAAGCTAGGTGAAACAGAGAAGAAGCAGTAAATCAGAACAGAAAGTAAATCAGTAGCGAGAGTGGTTTTGTAAGCAAGTACTAAAAGCGTCAAGTCTAGGGAGTTCTCAGGAAATCAGACAAGCAGATCAATTATCAGTCATGATCAAATTAAGTTCGGTTATAGAACTCAAACACAGATATAGAACTAACCAACTTTCGTTGCGAGAATTCTCTAAGTCTAATTAGCAGAAACCCAAATTTCTTTGTAATTCCTAACATATTAAACTAGCCTTAAGTGCAAGTTCGATTTTTTCACAATTCAATTAAACCAAATTTCTTTGCGGATAATTCAATTGCTCAACCTAAATAGATCAGATTCTAAATTACACTTTCGTGTCAATTTAATAACCTAAGGTCTAGATTCTAAGTGATCAGGTTAGAAACTAGTATTAAGCACAATTCAGGTTGAAGAACAAATAAGATATGAATTCCTTAACTGATAAATTAATCTAACAAGTCATGAAAACCCTAATGAGAATCCCTAAACCTAACTATGAATCTACTCAGACATGATCAATGAAACACAAATCAATGAATAAATAGATATCATAAAAATCAAAGAGTAAGAGTAAAAGAGGTTCGAAATCTTATCTCTGGAGTACAAGTACAATCAGCCTCTCGGTCTCTCTCTCTAAAAAGCTAATAGTATGAATGCGTATCTAAAACTAAACACCAAAAACCTAATTATAAAGGCCTAATCATGCTTGGGGTCTTTTTGCAAATACTGGAACTTCTTGGGGCAAAACTGCAAATCTCCAAAGTCTTCATTAATGTGATGGCGCAGAGGTGTGTCGATCGATGCAAGTGATGCATCGATCGATGCATTGGTCGTCCAGACTTGGTGAAATTAGATCTCTCGGCTTAAGCTCCAAAACATGCCCAAAACGCTCCATTATCTCCAATAATCCTCCAAACGTGCATGTACATAATAAACACCTGTAATAACTCTAAAGACACGACAAAAGACTCTAAAACATACTTATATCATGACCTAAAACAGGTAAAAACGATGATATATCACTAGTCTTAAACTATCTAAAACTAGCTAACCTGGACCAAAGTTTCTTCATCCCCTGCAACGTCAACAATTGTCAATATATCAGTAATACATAACTATAAGCAGATATAATAACCACACATTATGCATCACACTAATTAGGACACCTACCTCAGTTTGTCGAACTTAAAAGATGACCAGTTTATCCATCGGCCACGTAATACATGAGCCATGTGCATTTCTCATATACTCTATTTCATCTAACAGTCTCCAAACTGCTGCATCATCTACCTTCACAATGTCGACCCAAAATCTAGCTGCATTATTCCCCAAGTGGACAAAGTGGACCTTCTGCTCTGGGTCAACCGAATGCACACGCCCTTCAGCAACAACCCGCTTCTTTTCACCAATATCCATCAACTTGCACTTCTAATTTTCCTTAATAACTTCAGCTCCATTTTTACACTGCCATGTGAACAATAAAACAATTAAACACAAAGAGACTATTAACCAGACACAACAAAAACACATATCTGAATCAATTACCGGAGATATTCTAGGAAGATATTGCTCTCCTAGTTGAATTTTCTGGATAGGAGATTTTAGACCTGCTGTTGGAAGCTTCTCAGTAGGAGACTTCGTGCAGGTTGCTGCAGATTTCGTACCTGCTTCTGGAGATGTCTCAGTAGGACTCTTATAACCTGTTTCACCTGATGCTTTCCCTCCTTATGATTGACCACTAGATACATCTTTCTGAAGAGGAGATTTTTGATACGTTGCATCTGTGTTGTTTCCAAAAATAAATTTGGCGACAGGACAAGCTACAAAAGACATTAAACAGTTCTCCTCCATGTGTGTCATATCAAGTGTAGGCCTCCTGATATATCATAGTTTTTAGGTGTTTTGGGCCATGATATATGTGTAGGATTGTTTTAGTTGATCCTGATTCAATTCTTAGATTCATATCAACCTAAACATGCGATCTAGGTTCTTCTCAGAATAGAAACAAATGATGATCTCACCTTATACCTGTTTGCAGCGGAATTGATGGTATGTCTGAGATCAGAGAAACACCGAGGGATGAATCCTCCAAAGGTTCACACACGCGATCACAGGAAACAGCTGCTAGACCACTAGGAGCTCGGCGCAAAAGAGAGAGAGAGGCGGCTGGTTAGGGTTAAAGAAGAAAAACAGACTCGAGTTTTATTTATAAAACTCGTCCAGTTTTCTCTGCACTGTGTCGATCGACACACCTTATGTATCGATCGACACACCGTGGCCAAACTCTTTATTCTCTCTAAGTACAGTAAATGCCTAGCACTTTTACCGTACTTCTGCTAAGCCGTTCCTATATCTTTCCTGTTAGCTTAGGCGTGTGACCCATATGGGATCATATAATAAAGGCAATAAGTCCAAGACTTATAGATCATGAGCGGACTCTAGCAAGCCATCATGACCCCCAGTATTATATGACTTATGTCTGATCATTGACATACTCTTACTTTCTAGAGACAGTACCGAGATTACTGGACACAATTCCAACAATCTCCCACTTGTACTGGAATCTCTATATTCATAATCCTTTTGTCACAATATCTCGATTAGTCATAAGGCAAGATTGGTGTCATCCTTATAAAGCCTAATCTTGTTCATCGGACTCTGATTCGATACTGACAATCCAAACGACTCGGGACAGTCCGTTTGAGCATGGCCATGCATTTTCCAGTATTCAAATCTCCGATTGGCCTAGAGATATTCACTCCATTTATATTGGAGGGACAAATCCCGTCTTGTTCCATCACTGTAAACTACTCATTTCACAATGTACCCAAACAAGGTCCTTATAACTATCGCAGAACGATAGCGTTAGACAATGATCAAAGTACATCAGTCCATGTGCAGTCACATGCATGCGAACTCAGGTCTAAGGACTATACTCTATAGTCGTAGTAAGAATCTCTTATGACACAGATATAAATATCCTGAAGAGTTCTTATAAGCGGGTCTTGTCCGGTCGTATGTTCCCCAACATACACCTATGTACTGACTTTGATGCCGCGCATCTATGACACACTGAGACTTTGTCATAAGTCACGTACCAATCCAGTCTCACACGGTTGTTGGTGTTCCAATTTCAACAACCTTCGACTAGGGACAGGATGATATAAAACATCTATCAAATATAGGGTCTCATGATCAAGCTAAATGACTTCGATGACTCAAGATCAAGTCATTTACTTCGATGACCTATAAAATGATTCATATCATTTTGGAACGATTATTTCATCACAGTTAAAATAATCTTGAAATAATAATTTCATTAAACATCTTAAATGTTGTTTCAAGAACATATCCAATAACTAAATAAAGCCCTTTAATAACTCCCACTGAAATTAAGACTTCATCTCAATTTCACTTATCCTACAGCAACAGTCCGCGACTCGTGCTTAGGCCTAAGGAGTGGCTTCGTTAATAGATTAGCAACGTTCTCATTCGTTGAAACTTGCTGATCTACTTAACATCTCTGTCATTTATCTTATGGAATAGGTTATACCTATCCTCAAGGTGTTTGGACCTCTGATGTGCAGCTAGTCTCATCTATGCTGGGAATCACATCAAGTTCAGTGACGAACTCTTCTTTCCAAACAACCTCTTTCGCCACTTCCCAAGCTGCGAAATGTTCAGCTTAAGTCATTGAGTCAGCAACAGTGCCTTGCACCGCCAGATAGACACAAGATATAACCGGACTGTGATCGGAAATCATCTTTGTCTATTGGAAACTTGCCTTTCAGACTCTACCGACTCGTAGCACCTCACTTTCTCCGTAACTCTAGAATTTATCCTTAGTATTCCTCAAATACTTTAGGATATTCTTTACGGCAATCCAGTGATTCTTTGCTGGATTTGACTGGTCTTTACTTGTCTTGCTTAACATTAAAGCAACATCAAACAAGTACGTTTCATGGCATACATGATAGATCCAATTGCCGACGCATATGGAATCTCATCCATGCATTTAAGCTCAGCAGTTATCGTAGGATACTGTATCTTGCTTAACTTAATGCCATGTGACATTGGCATAAAACCTTACTTGGATTGCTCAAAACGTGTAGGACTTTGTCAATTTTAAGAATCCTGACTTTGTCCTACCAGCTCTTTTGGATCTCTATCTTTAGATTCAAAATCCAAGAACTACGTGGCTTTACCCATGTCAATCATTAAACCAACTCCCAAGCTAGTCCTTTTCCGACAACAGCGTTGGGACGTTATATCCGAGAATCAGTATGTCATCGACATACACAATGAGAAATGCAATATCGCTCCCACTTATCTATTAGTAAACACACAGTTCCGCTTCGTTCATGTTCAAGTCAAAACCTTGACTACTTCAACAGAACGAAGATTCCAACTCCGATATGTTTGCTTCCATCCATGAATGGATCGATGAAGCTAACTTACATAAAATGTAATTTTTCGGAGTCCGGGCTCACTTTCGCTTCTTTGAATTTCGCAGATTCATCGCTTTCAATGATCATCAGATCATGCGAACTTTCAATGATTATCAGGTTCAACTAATGACGAGAAATCACTCTCGGATTAGTAATTGATTCATTCATATCTGCGAACTTCAGGCTCCACAGGTGTAGATTCTACAGAAATCTGTAAATCCTTCCGCTGCTCTCCCTCAATAGGTTAAGCAGCCTCCTGTATTTCTCGAATTTCTTCGAGTTGTACTTTTACTCCCACTGTTCTTCTTGGAAAGTAACTTTCTTTCTTAGAAAACAGAATGGTCGAAAAAATACTTTTTACTCCCATTGTTCTTCTTGGAAAGTAATTTCCCTTCTTAGAAAACAGAATGGTCGTAAAAGTACCGAGCCTTGGTTTCCCTAAGAAAACTTCGAGTTATACTTTTACTCCCACTGTTCTTCTTGGAAAATAACTTCCCTTCTTAGAAAACAGATTGGACGTAAAAGTAACAAGCCTTAGTTTCTCTAGGACTATCAGCGAAGTAGCACAACTACAAATACTCAGTAAAGACAAATTTGGATCGATTCCAATCCACATTAACGTGGTGTCTTTCAACTGATATTTGTGGAACTATTTCAGCGTAAACTTAGATATTTTAGAGCGTTATTCTTAAATAATATCATGGAAGATTCGTGTGACTCATCTTTAATCATTTCTAATAAGATCTGATTCTTTCTCACAGAAACACCTTCAGGTTTTTCAAGAGAAATGAGCTGTGAAACGATTTCACACTCATTAAGATGATCACACAATCAATGACTTAAGTATTCTCACTTGTGATTTAATCCAGAGTCTTAATACTTTTGTCACTTAGATCCTATACTTCATTCTGGAACTCTTTCGACCATGTCAAAGAATTCCGACTTGTGTCTCATCAAATGAACACAGTCACACTCACTGAAGTAATCAGTAGAGACAATGAAGTACAGGAAATTTTCTCTGGCATTACTGCTCATTGGGCCACATACATCAGTATGTTCCAGGTTCAATAAGCCTTTGGGCCTCTCTCTAGCTCGGCTAAGATAGGCCCTTTTCCTTTTGGTCCAGTAAACAGAATTCAAGTCTCATAAGATATCTTATCAAATGAGCCCAACAGTCCATAACTATGGGATTTCTGAATCCGACTTACTCTATGTGACCAAGACTTTTATGCCAAGAAAAATCAGGTTTAATTCATTAGATTTAAACCAATTCGGTATTTATGTTACATTTAGGCACTCTTTGGTTTAAGATATAAAACCCATTCCATGAATAGGGTGCTACAATTAATATTTCATTAAGATCAAAAGAACAAAACTTGTCTTTTATCAAAATGAAAAACATTCAAATTCTTACAAGAAAATGAAAGACAATTCTGCTTAAAGCAGGTACATTGTAGCAATTACTTAATACAAAACCAAGCCTAAAAGGGATCTATAAGTGAAAACCCTACGGCTGAGGCAGCATCCAAAGCTCCTTCCAGACATGTAGTTTCACTTGCCCTTCCTTCAACGTTCTACTGTTGCTTAGGCTCTGCATATTATCACAAATATCAGTGCTACAACCAGTATCCAATACCTTTAAGGTAGAACTTGAAGTAATAACATGAATACCTGAGGAAGTAGTCTCATACATCAACTTCAATTCCTCATCATCTTCCATGAATTTAATGCAATTTCTCTTCCAATGCCCTGTCTCCTTACAGTAGCAGCACTTACCAACGCAAGAGGTATCTGACTCGGGCTCAGAAGACACACGCTTGCCATGATTCAAAATCTGGACAACTTTGTCTTCACCCTTGTCAGCATTAGGTTTAGTAAACCTACCCTTCTCATTCATGAGATTGTACAGGGTACTCTTCACGTTTGGCTCAACTGTCTTGAGCATATCATGCAGTTCAGTCAGCGTCTTCGTTAAGCCTTTCTTGATATAGTTCTTTCTGAACTTATCATAGCTTGACGGCAGTGACTGCAGAATGATTTCAGTTGCCAACTCTTGGCTAACTGGATAATCCAGTTTCCTCAGGTTATCAATGTAACCCATCATTTTACTGACATGAGGACTCACTGGATTATCATTTGGTAGCTTGCAGCTAGTGAGAGACTTAACCAACTGGTATCTCTCCACCCTTATCTGCTCCTGAAATTTCAATTTCAGGCTGCTGATCATCTCTATTGGCGACTCCATGTTCTCATATTGCTTCCGCAAGTCTGAGTCCATGGTAGCCAATATCAGACCACACACATCTACCGTATCATTATAATGCTTATTCCAAGCATCATATACTGCATGAGAAGCATTGGACCCGATCCTCACGGGGAGAGCTCTCTCAAGGACATAGTCCTTTCTCTCCTGTCTGAGGACTAGCCTCAGGTTCCGCGACCAAGTCAAGAAATTTGATCCGTTCAGCTTGTCCATCTCAAGGACAGACCGGATCGAGAAAGTGTTTTGATTGTTTGTGCTAGTCATATCTGAAAATTAAGATAAAAGGATTTTAGTTAATATGTTCAATATGATTAATCTCGTTTTAATTTAATATGATTAATCATGCATTATATTCAATAACATCAGTTACCCTCAATAGAATATAATGATTCCAAGATCCACATATAACTAAGATTAAAGTGGGCCACTGGCCGTCACCCAACCTTAGCTTATATCGGTAAGCCCTATGTCGGCTAATTATATCCGTGATATAACTCTTGGTTGTGAATCTGGGCCCGAGGCCCAATTCACTCTGATGTCTCAAGGCCCGGGACTCCCGATGACCCAGTCAAGAAAACCAGACTATACAGTCATGTAATCATTAATGTCTGGGACTCCCAATGACATTTATGAATCACAAACCGTCTTATCCACGCAAAAGCAGACACCCTCACACTGTAAGGCCATGAATACAATTGAATGGGCTTCGACAGCTGACATAGAATGGACAAGACACCCAACGCTTGATATTATTTGAGGTTCGTAGGTTTATTTAAAAATTCATTCCCAAAATAGAAGATTACTATTTCGGGAAACTTTCCATTTTTGGAAACCTACTATTTTTGGAAACTTTCTAAAATTGGAAACTTTCTAAAAACGGAAACTTTCTAACTTTAGAAATTTCTTTAAAATCCAAAACCCGCAAATCCAGAAACTTCTAATTTAAGAAACTTTCTAATTTCAAAATTTCGGAAACTTTAATTTAAAATCGACTTTATAATTTTATAAAATAAATTTTAAATTAATCTGAAGAAAGACTCAAATAATTGGCCCAATTGTTTTAACTTCTTGGCCCGAGGCCCAAGAATTTGTCCATGTCCAAGACATGACCCAATTGTCCAATTAAATGACATAACCGGTCTGGTTCATTAAAATTGGTCTAACCAAATTTTAATTACTACGATGACCACAATTGTCAACCGGTTATTTACTAAACCGGATTTTCTCAATTTATTTGGTCCAACCAAATCAAATTAGAAAATCCTGGTTTAGGCACTAAATCCAATAATTCTTTCGACATTGGATTTCTTGTCCCGGTTTAACCAGACTTAATAAAATTATTAAATCTGTTTATTAAACCAGGACGAATTAATTTTAATCAAAATTAAACCGAGCCTTTAAACCAACCATGTCGATCGATGAACCAACCGTGTCGATCGATCCATCAACCACATCGGTCGATGCTCTCAGCATCGATCCTGCATCGATCGTGCATCGATCCTGTATCGATCGATGCTCTTACGCATGCACGGATCCGAGCCAAAACCCTAACCGTGTCGATCGATGTGCACCAACCGCATCGGTCGATGCACCAATATCGAACCTGCATCGATCCTGTATCGATCGATGCTTTCACGCGTTATCTGGGTTAGCCGATAGACTGTATCGACCGATCCATGCGATCGTATCGATCGATCCATGCGATCGCAGTCGATACAGACCTCTTGAAATCGCATTCTACCAAATCATATAGCTTGGTTTCTGCAATTTTATGTGTGTTTAGATTTCAATTCTTGTTACTTAAGTGGTTTCTCTTATCAGTAGTTGATTCAAAACACTTTTAAACAAGAAAACAATCCTAAACATTGAATCTAAACAAGAAAAACCAGAACCTAAAGCTCTGATACCACTGTAGGATTGTTTTAGTTGATCCTGATTCAATTCTTAGATTCATATCAACCTAAACATGCGATCTAGGTTCTTCTCAGAATAGAAACAAATGATGATCTCACCTTATACCTGTTTGCAGCGGAATTGATGGTATGTCTGAGATCAGAGAAACACCGAGGGATGAATCCTCCAAAGGTTCACACACGCGATCACAGGAAACAGCTGCTAGACCACTAGGAGCTCGGCGCAAAAGAGAGAGAGAGGCGGCTGGTTAGGGTTAAAGAAGAAAAACAGACTCGAGTTTTATTTATAAAACTCGTCCAGTTTTCTCTGCACTGTGTCGATCGACACACCTTATGTATCGATCGACACACCGTGGCCAAACTCTTTATTCTCTCTAAGTACAGTAAATGTCTAGCACTTTTACCGTACTTCTGCTAAGCCGTTCCTATATCTTTCCTGTTAGCTTAGGCGTGTGACCCATATGGGATCATATAATAAAGGCAATAAGTCCAAGACTTATAGATCATGAGCGGACTCTAGCAAGCCATCATGACCCCCAGTATTATATGACTTATGTCTGATCATTGACATACTCTTACTTTCTAGAGACAGTACCGAGATTACTGGACACAATTCCAACAATATGTACATAATCGAGTCTTTTATAGAGTCTTTCGAGTCCTTTCAGGTACTCTACCGGTTTTACCACGTTTGGAGCTAACTTGGACATTATGGCGCA
Source organism: Orychophragmus violaceus (assembly GCA_030180135.1). Taxonomy (NCBI): domain Eukaryota; kingdom Viridiplantae; phylum Streptophyta; class Magnoliopsida; order Brassicales; family Brassicaceae; genus Orychophragmus; species Orychophragmus violaceus. The sequence goes on along the minus strand of CM058232.1, from coordinate 65,080,620 downwards.
TTCTGGAGCTTTATAAAGCATCCATGCGATTGCAGAAGAGTTGATACGATCATCTGACGTTGGTGCCGGTCGACACGGATCGCGAGCAGAAGGTTTTGGCCGATTAATGAAGACTTTGAAGAATCTGCAAATTAGCCCAGAAGTTTCTCATAATTACAAGAAAGTCCAAATCGTGTTTAAGACTATTAATTAGGTTTTTCAGCCATTGTGGAGGCTAAGTTTTATTATAGAGATTATTCTATTAGATTAGGAGATTTGGGGCTGGTCTTGTACTCGAGAGAGACTTGATTTCGAACCCCTGTTCTTACTCTTTTGGTTTTATATATGATATCTATTTCGACAATGTCTTTTGTGATGGTTGATATGTCTGAGTAGTTTTCTTGTTAGATTTAGGGATTCTCATTAGGGATTTCATGAAATTATAGATTGATCGATTAATTGGGATTCAAGCATCTAGTTCTTCATCTAGGCTGTTCTTAATGCATAATCTGAATTAGCTACTTGGATTATTGATATCAGATCGATTAGCGCAGCGAGAGTTGGTTAATTGATTAGAAAAGTGAAGGAACTTAAGCCATTCTAAGCGCCATTAGAATCCTCACGAGTTCCAGATTGCCTATGATCTAGGGTTTAGTTAATTGAATCCTCAGGAATGGATCTCGTGTTTACCTGGAGATTTGCAGCGTAACGATTGTTATAACGAGATCAGTAGCGATTCAGATACCTCGCCTCTAGAGGAATACACACGCACACAAAGCTGGAATGCCGGGATGCAAGTGCCGGAGATCTGGGAATCATAGAGTTTCTAGTTGGTTCGTTTTGTTTCTACAAAACGACAACGACGGCTCACCCTTCCAGGTCGTGCATATAAGCCTATATATTGACCTGGAATGACAAAATCATTCATTGGATCAAAACCCAAAACGTTTAAGTCATAAACTGAAACATCAGTTTCGGAACCAGCCTTGAGTCGATCGACACACCCAATTGTGTCGATCGACACACCTCTTTAAACTCGATATCGATATGTATCCAATACACATTGTCATGATCATTACCATAATGATCACCCCATATTTATGCTTCCAGTTTGCTTAGGTATGACCCTGTAGGTCCACATAATACTAGCAATGAGTTACAACTCATAAGTCATAAGCGGCTTCTAGCAAAACATTATGACCACCTAGTATCATATGAATTGTCCGATCTCGACAATACAACTATCTATCAGAGTTAGTACAATATGATTTCAGGACATAATCCCAACAATCACCCACTTGTACTGGAATCATCTATTCCCCTAATCCCTTTGTCACTATATCTCGATATGGCATAAGGCAAGAAACTGTGTCATCCTTATTATAGCCAACATCATGTTCATCGAACTCCTGATCTATACTGATAAAACAAACGACTGACAATCACCTCGTTTGAGCACGGCCATGCATTTTCCTCAGTATCAAATCTTCGATGGGCCTTGATATATTTATCTCCTGTTATATAGGAGGGACAAATCCCATCTTGTTACAGCCCTGTTTCTTTACACACTTCATGATACGCCTAAGCAATGCCTTTATAGCCGCCAGTTACGGAACGACGTTTGACAAGGTCAAAGCGCACCAATTCATATGCTAGAAAGCATGATGAACTCAGGTCTAAGGACTATACTCTATAGTCGTAATGAGAACCTCTCATGACACTGATATAACTATCCTGTAGAGTTCTCATTAGCGGGTCACGTCCGATCATATGTTCACCAACATATATCTATGTGATTGACTGTGATAATCATATAATTGACTCTATGAAACTTAGTCCAACAGTCACCTCACATGCTAGTCTCACGCGGTTGTTAGTGTCCCACTTTAACAACCTCGACTAGGGACAAACATAATTTTATGTCATCTTTCATTTATAGGGTTTCATGATCAAGTCCTCAACTTGATGACCTATAAAATGAACATAAAATACTTTGGGACCATTATTTAATTATCTAATAATCAAATAATGCTGGTGTCAGTCTTTCATAAACATGACCATAGCATGTCTATGTGAACATCATAACTAACATAACTCCCACTAGAATCAAGACCACGTCTTCAGATATCTAATACCTACAGCAACAGTATAAAACTCGCGCTTAGGTTGTGAGAGAGGTTGCAGTGTTCTTGCTTGGAACCATTCCAACAAACCACACCGCCATTCATTAATAAGCACTATTCTACGGTCCCCTGCTTGGAGCCCTTCCAACAGATAGCACCGCTACACAGACAAAAGGACCTAACCAGGTGGAAATCGGAAGTCGTCTTTGTCCGTCTAACTACTCTTAAAAGATTCGTCACTTCCTCAGTAGAACAAGAACCTATCCTTAGTGTTCCTCAAACACTTGGGGATATTCCTTACAACTGTCCAGTGACTTTTACCGGAACATATTGGTATCCTCTTGTCATGCTTTATGCGTAAGCTGCATCTAGACGAGTGCAAAATATGGAATTCATGATGGATTCTATTGCAGAAGCATAAGGAATCACACTCATACACACTAGCTCAGCCAGTGTCCAAGACACTTCATCTTGCTAAGATTATTGCCATAAGACCTTTGGTATGAAGCCATTCTTGGAATCATGCATATTAGAACTGTCCAATACCTTATCAACATAAGTATTCTGACACGATCCAATTAGCCTACCCAATCTATTTCAATAGATCCTTATTCCAAGAACTCACGCGGCTTCTCCCATGTCTATCGTTGAAAATGACTTCTGACCCAAGTCACATGAGACTTAAGCGACGGAACATCGTTTATGAGAATAAATATGTTATATACATACAATGTGAGAAATGCAACTACGCTCCCACTAGTCTACTTGTAAACGCACGGTTCCTATTCGTTCCTGATCAAGTCAAAACTTTTGACCGTTTTAACAGAACGTAGAATCCAAATCCAAAATGTTTGCTTCAATCCAGAAATGGATCGGCGAAGCTAACATGCATACCTAGCAAATTTTCGGAGTTGGGGCTCACCATCGCTCCTTGAAATTCGCAAGCTCGTCACTTTTCAATGATCAACAGATCACGACAATTGGTTACGAGAAATCACTCTCGGGTTAGTGACGGATCCATTCGGATCTGCGAACTTCAGGCTCCACAGGTGTAGGTCCTACAGCACTTTGTAGATCCAACCGCTGCTCTCCCTCAACAGGTTTAGCAGCCTCCTGTGTTTCTCGAATTTCTTCGAGCTGTACTTCTACTCCCACTGTTCTTCTTGGAAAGAAACTTTCTATCTAGAAAAACAGAGTTCCGAACAACAAAACTTTGTTCTCGGATTGGTTGCAAAAGTAATGAGCCTCGGTTTCCCTAGGACAACCAGCGAAGCAGCACTTATCAGATTTGGGATCAAGCTTGTCTGTTGACAACTGTTTTACATAAACCTTGCAATCCCAATTAATCAGGAAAACATACTTGGAAAACTCCCAGTCCACATCCAATGTGGTGTCTTTCAACTGATTCTGATAGAAAACTATTTGGCGTAAATACATATATTTAAGAGCGTATTTCTAAAAGGATAATGGAAGATTCGTGTGACTCATCATTAATCGGAGCATATCCAATAAGATCCGATTCATTCTCTTGGAAACACCATTCAGGTTTTCCAGGAGAAATGAGCTGTAAGACGACTTCACACTCACTCAGATGATCACTCAATTCTTGACTCAAGTATTCTCCTCCGCGATCTAATCGAGGATCTTTAATACTTCTGTCAAATCGGTTCTATGCTTCATTCTGGAACTCCTTTGATCATTTCAAAAGATTCCGACTCGTGTCTCATCAAATGAACACAGCCAAACTTACTGAAGTCATCAATAAAGGTAATGAAGTACAGAAGATTTCCTCTGGCACTATTGCTCATCGGGCCACATACATCAGTGTGTGCAAGGCCCAATAGGCCTCTGGCCCTTTTTCTTTAGCTCTGCTAAAGAAGCCTTAGTCATTTGGCCCAGTAAGCAGAATTCATATCTCATATGATTTATAATCAAATGAGCCCAAAAGCCCATAACTATGGAACTTCTGAATCCGCTTCACTCTTTGTGGTTGCAACGACCATGCCAAGAAAAATCGAGTTCGAGTCATCAGACTTAAACCGTTTGGTATTTATGTTATATACAGGCGCACATTGGTTTAAGATATAAAACCCATTTCAAAAAAAGGGTGCTACCATAGAATATTTCATCAAGATCAAAAGAGCAAAACTTGTCTTTTATCAAAATGAAAAACATTCAAATTCTTACAAGAAAATGAAAGACATCTCTGCTTATAGCAGGTACATAGTAGCAATTACTTAATTCTAAAACCAAGCTTGAAAGGCTCCTACAAGTGGAGAATTCCTACGGCTAAGGCAGCAACCATTGCTCCATTCCAACTCCAAGCTTGACGGCAGTGACTGCAGAATGATGTCAGATTTCCCCACCGGGTATCAATTTTTTTTTATCAGTGTTCTTCCCGTTTTGGGGTGTACTTTGGACACATTCCATGGATCGCACAGAAGGTAATAGTGTTTGCTACTACTCCCGTGACCACTTCGGAGTTACCAACTCATCCTCAGTTTATTATTATTATTATTTTTACTTTATGGAAGAGGAGAAGGGAACCAAATAGGACAGGTTTACAGGCTGTGTCAGAACTAACAAAGGAATCCGACACAAAGTATACCAAGCCCTTAGGTGAGAAAATTAAGTCAATATTAAGGTGAAGTCAGTAAAAGGATCCTCTGATACCTGAAGTGATGTGGGTGTCCTCAGTAGGTTGATCCGTGTTGGGTTTTCTAATAGTCATAGATAGATCATGCAACTTCATCCCAATGGTTACTTAAGTTCCTGCAAGATGTTGTTAACTTCTCAAAAATCACTGTTTCTTACTTAAACTGGTTTTGACTCAATAAAACAAAAAAATTTGAAAAACGGACTGACTCCAAGAAAATAGAAGCGTGCATCAGTAGCTACCTCCCCCACACTTAAACTACACTGTCCCCAGTGTAATCAAAGCATGAGCTCGGGGAAAACAGATAATCAAATTGAAAAGAGTCTGAAAAATCCAGAGTTACGTACCTCTCGTCGCACTGTGTCGAGCGATGCTCAGGACCGCAACGATCGACGCCAGGCGCATTTGCTCGATTCATTTGTGTAATCGCATTGTGTCGATCGACACACATGTTGTGTTGATCGATGCTAGGCGATTTTTGACTGTTCTCTCGGCTGAAAACACTAAAACGAGAAATCAAAATAGCAAAAACCGAAAAATGAAAAATAGAAACGAAAACTAACTCTATAGTGGGTTGCCTCCCACTCAGCGCTTGTTTTTAGTCATTAGCTTGACTATGGGACAGAGATTTCATTCATGGCGGTTTCAACAGAGACTTTGAGTGTCTCTGTGAATATCTCTTCATCCAAGGAGGTGTATAGGCTGTCGGATCATGAGGTTTCCCGAGGAAAGAGTAAACAGAACCAGGGCGGGAGCAAAGCTTGGGTGGGATTCTGCGTTTTTCTGCATTCACAGCTGATGGATTAGGAGGTTTAAGTTTAGGATTTTTATACCTGTGCTTTGGTGGACGCAAGAGATCAGGAGCTTTCTGCTTATGAGCAGCTGCAGGTACTGAAGATGTTAGAGCAAGTTCAATAGGAACCGCCATCTTCTTCTCTCCAATTGGAACCTCTGGTTCCACCTCAACACTGAAGCTATGTCCATCAATGGTGCCTTTCTGCTTCCTATCCATCACTTTCATGTAGTTAGCCACTTCTAGCTCCTGTTTAGACAGTTTAGGAACCTTAGGATACGGCACTGAGGGCTTATAGACTCGTTCTGGGACTGTTACAGGTCTCTGGTCACGTCTGCGTTCTGTGTCGACCGATGCATGAGATGTGTCGATCGACACATGGCGATTTTATTCAGATCCATCAGACGTATCGGGGATGCATCGATCGACATCGAGAGTGTGTCGATCGACGCATGTCTCAGACAGACAATATTCATCCAGAAAATCCGATATTATGCTCTCTTCTTCTCCCAGAAAGTCAATCCCATCTCTTATGGTCACATCATTGATGTGCAGCTTTTGTTCAGCTTTCCCAACTTCATTTTGCCTTTGTATTGCTTCAGCTGTTTGTTGAACTCGGACATCTAGCTTCTTCACATGTGTGCTCAAATATTCAAACTTTCCATTCAGATCTTCACGCGATGCATCTATATTTGAGTTGAAGTTTACAGATGTCCTAGTCTGATCCTCTAGCAACTGCTCCATCATGGATTCCATCTTGCTCTTATAAGCATTAGCTGCAGGAAGTGCCTGATAAGAAGATGATTCATAGGTTCTCTGATAAGAATTAAATTGCTGATTACTAAACATGTTTCCTTGGAATCCAGAGCCACTGATGTAGTTCAAATCTTCTTCCTGCTTCTCCAATAACTGCTCCATCATGCTTATCAGCTTATTAGATTGTTTATTTTGAGGAGGAAAAGGCTGATATGATGGAGATTCATAATCTTTGGTGAATGAATAGGAACTATAGCCTCTGCAGAATGAGTTATTCTGCTGATTTTCCAACATTCGTTCCATCATTCCCATCATCTTACGCGCTGTGTCGATCGATGCAGAGTAGTGTCGATCGATGCAAGCTCGAAGATGTGTCGATCGACACACAGGACCGTGTCGATCGATGCAAGGCGATTACAGGTGTACCTGAAACGCAAGAGCAGAAAAAGAAAAAAAAATAGTAACAAAAATTAAAAACGAAAAACCTAGTCTAAACCCTAAGTTCAAATCTATCGAAGACTCAAAAGAGTCCCCGGCAACGGCGCCAAAAACTTGATACACAGCCAGTGAACTCTGTGAAGTCTCTAAATAGTGCAGAATTGCTCCAAATGCTCCCAAAACGTCCAATTAGGCTCCAAATGTCCTTAAACCTGTAAAACACCTGAAAAGACTCCAAAACACATATAAAGACTCGATAACAAAGACATATACCATGGTTAAAATCCCTAAAATCCATGGTATATCACATGCCAAATCACAAATAACTCAATCTAACAATAATAACTCAGTATAAACAATCGCAATAATATAATATTATACAAGACCAGTGTACTATGTCTAACATGTATCAGCTTGTTAACAACCAAGCAAATTTACAGCAAAACACCAAATAAAAAACACACAGTATATGATGCATTAGTTACAATTTCAAACTAAAGATAGTACTAACCTGTCATGTGGTAAGAGCCAAAGACAAGCTTCAAATTCCCATTATCGCACACATCAACACTTGCAAAACAGAAATACATGAAGTACTTTGATGTTATATTAAAAAAAAATCAAGACTATGAACACAACTTAATGTATTTGAGAACTAATAGATGAGTAGAACAAATTTCTCACACGGTTCATAGAAATTTTTTTATCTATAATCCTAAGCAAATATGTTCATTCCATTTTGCCAACTACATATGACTTCATAACATAACCAGTAACGAATAAAAAGTGGATGAGTTTCCAACAACAAACGACATGCATAGAACAGTTTCACCACAAGGTTCAAACAACAAATGAATCTATTAAAAAAATTTGAACAATCACAGCTATTCTGTTCATCCCATTTTCCAGCCATATACGATAGTATAACCAAAGCAATAACGAGTACAATCGAAGCTTTGTAGCCCACGGATCTAAGACCAAATGAAATTATAGCCAAAAATGAACATTCAAAGCAAAATTGTTGATTCATAGCTTTATAAATACAAAGCAAAACCGAAAAAACTTTAAAATATCGACATGCAAACAATGAACATTTCAAATCGAGGCTTCATACATTCAAAATCGCACACAAATGATGTTAAGATTCACGACAGCTCGAAGAAAGAAGTGAAAGTACAGAAAAGAAACAGGAAACCAGTTAGGTAAGAATTACATGCCTTCGATTTGAGCTCAATACCGGTGGAGATAGTCGGAATTTGGGCCGGAAAACTTTGACAGATACGGCGACGAGGTTAACTGTAGGTTGGCGGATGAGATTCGTGGGATATGAGAGAGTAAGCTAGAAATTGGTTTTCGCTTAGGGTTTTGAGAAAGGGGGAAATGAAGGTAAGAGCCAAAAAAAGGTAAAATTATGTTAAGTGTTTGGCGGACAAGTTATTTCAGCTTCCCCCTTAATGAAATTATGGCATAACGTTTATAAAATGCTATGATAGAATATCAAAATTTTCAAACTTATCTACGATAACAGTTGAGTAAAACGTGCTATAATAATATGCTATCAATGTGGCCTTTTTGTAGTGGAAAAACGAAATATTGTCATGAAATACTCTATCAGACTTCTCAAACTTATCTAATACTCCATCAGAATTCAATATCAGACTTCTCAAATATATCTATTACTACATCAAACTTCACTAAAACCCTAAAACATATCAGACTTCACTAAAAGCCTAAAACATATCATATTTCAACCATTTCTAATCAGCCTCAAGTTCTGGACAATTAGGTTGTTTGTGCCCTGGTTATCTTCACTTCGAACAACAATATTGCTTGTGTAGTTTCCGCGGTTTATTGCCCTTCGTCTTGGCAATTTCTAGCCAAGATTGCCACCTCGGCTTCTTCTGTCTTCTAGGCTTCCGCCTCTCTTCTGGCGAAAGGACATGTACAGTGTCAGGATCAGCTGTGCCAGTACAATTCTTTGGTAGGATTTTGCGCGAGTATGCAGCATACAAATAGTCCGTTCTGTAAGATGGACATACAAGCATAGAAATGTGTTGTTCAAGTTCCGGTGCAGCGCAAATGGCATGTGAGCAAGGTATCTTTTTGTAATCCCACACAGCACATTCACACTTTCGATGTTCCAAACCGACAACACAATCCATATGTCCTCCCTTAACAACAAACCGATACACATCTACATGTTCCGCCGTCATCATATCCGCAAAATATTCATGAATAGCCATCAAATATTCAACTCCTCGGCTAAATGTTATTGAAAGACTCATTGTATCTAGCCGGCTTTTACAAAACCATGTCCCTAACTTCTCTTGTATGAACTCCAAAAGGAAAGATATGGGATATCATTTTGCCTTCTTAACTGCGGAGTTTATAGATTCGGCAATGTTGCTCGTCTTTATGTTGTACCTTTCTCCAACAAAGTGAACGCGGTTAACAAAAGTGAGAACTATAAAATATAAAGAAAAAACACTATATTGTCATACTGCACACGTAGTTTGATAAATAATCACACTGCATGCGAAGTTTGACTAGAAAATTAGACTGCATACGAAGTCTGAATAAAAAAATATTAAGAAAAAACATTATATTGTCAAACTGCACACGTACCCGTCTCCGCCGAAATGAACGCATGACCATAGACTCACATCTGCCTCTTCCAAGTAATCAGCATGGTCAGGATTTACTGTTCGTAAGGAGGCCAAGTATTGGTTAAAATCATAAATCGTTTATGCATACGCCGTGTTTTTCACCAAGTACAAAAGATGTTTTCCCTTGAAGTTGGTGACTATGTTATTTTGTAGATGGTAATAGCATATCCCTCGTTGTGCCCAAGGAAAAACCGTTTCACACGCAGTCTTGATGGAGTTGTGCCTATCCGAGACTATGACCAAAGGATATTGGTCTGAAATGCATTCTTTCAGCTTGGTAAAAAATAACTCCCACAAGGCATCATTCTCAGAGTCTACAATTCCGAAAGCCAACGGAAATATTTGAAAATTTTGTCTTGTGCGACCACCACTAGCATTACACCGCTATACTTTACATTAAGATGAGTACCATCCACTACAATGACTCTTCTAAGAAATGTAAACCCATGTATGGAAGCTCCAAATGCTATAAATAAATAATTAAATATATTCTTCTCATCTCGTTCAAGAGCAGTTATTGTTCTCGGTTTGGTTTGTTTGATTCCATGCAAAAAAGAAGAAAATCTCTCGTACCCATCTTCCGTTGATCCTCTCACCATCCTTTGAGCATGTAACAATGCTCTGTATGCAGTTGTGTAGCTCATCTTAATCCCAAACTGCTTCTTCATTGATACTTTGACATGCTTTGGTGTAATCTGTTCAATTATACCAAAGCATTCTATAAACAACCAACCAATATATTGTGGAGTATAACGTTTACGCTTAGACATCCGGTCCGCCACTGAACATGTATGACTTTTTGAATAGATCATCACCCAATACTTTTTTGGTTCGCTCTTCACAGCCGCTCGAAGCTTCCACTTGCATCCTTCCACACGACATTTAGCCACAAAACGTTTCTTGTCAGACTTCTCTATTTTGAATGCGTATTTCCTCATTATCGCCGTCAAACGCAGCTCTGATATTATGTCTTTCTTGCTATCAAAACACTTGTTGACAAAGATACCGTCGGACGAGTCCCTTTTTCCAATAAACCGATTAGTCACACCCTCCAAATCATATTTCTTATAATCTTCATCTTTTTCCACATCTACATCTTCATCTTTCACTTTCCCATACACGCTATAATCAACATCGTCACAATAAGCCTCAGCGTGTTACTTGAAAACATGCTCAGGCACATCCAAGTTACCAACACCATCATCACCACCAACATCACCACCACCACCACCACAAATAGAATCATCCGATACTGAGGCCAAATCTTCCTCATTCCAGTCTTCGTCATCTTCCATATTGGATCGGCTCGAGACACAAAGACTGATTAAATGCGTACTAGCTAACTCGACCATGCTCCTTACTTTCCTATCATTTGTGACATAAACCGGAGGGCTATCCAGACCCAATTGTTTCAATAGTGCTTCCGGTAATGGATATAATAACTCTACCCGCTCGGTTTTCTTGTCTAGCATATAATCATCTTGTACAATCTGAGCAACTTCTTGTTGTGTAGAACCATCGCGCAAAGTGATAAACCGCCCTCCTTTGAGCTTATCAACAACAAAATGCCAAATCTGGTCTCTCACAACCCATTCACCAAAATTAACAGGTAACTGAACCATTATCTGTAAAAACAAACATGTATAAACCACATTAGAGATCTTACGGGAAAAACCAGACTTCTTTGCGAAGTCTGATTCTATTAGCTACTTTGCTAATATTCTTCAGAAATTGATTAAAAATGATTACTAAACATAAGAATGTAAAACTCACGCAGGAGGAACATATACAACTAACACACATTTATAAAAATTAAAATCAACGAAATTCATCACAAATATACAAAAAAAAAAATTGCGTTTTTAAAAATTTAATCATTTCAAACTTCCACAGAACTCTGACAATACTTTTACAAGACCTCTATTGCCTTCTGAAAAAGAGGGTATTTTGTAATTAGAATGTCACAAAGCAGACTGCATCAGTCTGACATACATTCAGACAGCGTACGCAGTCTGCTTTGTAAATTTTGACTTTTCTGTGAGACAACTTATGAAGTCTGAGAAAATAAAAAGGGTAGTTTTGCGATTGACCCAAAATTTTGACTTTTTATCAGACTTCTCTTGCAGTGTGACAAAAAGTAGGGGTAGTTTTGCAATTGATCCAATTTGACTTTTTAGAACAGACTTCCTACGCAGTCTGAGAAAATATTCAGACAGCGAGGGAAGTCTAATAAAAAGTTCGAGTATTTTTGGGGTTGACCAAAATTTTATATTTCAGATTTCTATAGCCGTCTGACAAATGTAATATATTTTTCCCTTGTTTTCAGACATCTATAGAAGTCTGAAATATTTTGCCTTATTCTGGTTAATATTTGAAAATTTCGGTCAATTACTAAAACTACCCCTTTTCATTTTAAGACTTTTGATTCGTCTGAAAAATAAATTCAAGATTCGGTCAAATTCACTCAATTTTTTGTCAGTCTACATAATAAGTCTGGAGAAAAAATCAAATTTTGATCAATTGCAAAACTACCCTCTGCTTATTTAGACTTCTTGCTGAAGTCTGATAACTTTTTTGTTTTCAAAGGTATTTTCTACACTTCAATGGTGGTTTGGTTAACTTAAAAATCAATTGCAAAACTACTCTCTCGTTGACCATCAGCCTTCATATGAAGTTTACTGAAAAAATCCGACTTAAATGGAAGTCTGAGTTTACAATTCAGATCTGAAAATCGACGATATGCAAAATTTCTTACCTATGTCAATTTTCAGTTTTTTTAGCCTCGTCGATTACCCATAACGTCTAATATCACCGAAACCCCGCAAGTCCAATCGTGTTTTGCCATTTTAGGCTATAATAAAGGATTTCACTATATTTGAATCGAAAAATCGAAGGGGAAAAGGGAGAAATCGGAGAGGAGAACGTCTGAGCTCAATTCTTGAGCTTTGATGATGGAAAAAACGGGTTGGATTACACATTAACTCGTCGGTGATGGTGGTTGTCGTGGTTGTTGAGCATTCATAGCGATGATATTTTCGTAAATACTCAAAACATTAATAAGTGTTTTTATTTTTTGGTAAAAATATCAAATTTCACAAAATATGATAATGGCATTATCGTGAATACCCAATTTATTAAAGAGATTTTGAAATGAATAAGAGGAAGGAGAAAGATGAGGACAATTTTAGCTTTGACTTCAAGGGATGTAAACAGCCTTTAAAATTTTGTCACGGCAACTGAATTAACAAATGGCTTGAGCATGAAAAAAAAAAACTTTTCGTCGGTAAATAAAAAAAAAAGAAAAAAAGTTGTCAAGGTGACTTGAACGCAGGTCTTTCTTGTATTCGAAGAGAGTGAGTACGTAACCATTACATCATCAAACATTTGTAACATATATAGTTGCTTTTGTTTTTTTTTTTTTTGTAATAAATGGTTGTGAGGTGACTCGACCGAGTTTATCTCACAACGGTAAACAAATATAGTTTTATTGGTGAACCAAAATAAATTTTAAAATATTGAAACCAAATTATGTTAAAATATTAAAAAAATATTTAAAATAAAATTAAAATTAAAAGAACATAAATTTTATTGGTGCATAATAAAAAAATCACAATACATCATTTCGTTCTAATATTCGATCATTTGCATTTAAGTTTGAACCGTAATCCATGAGGTATTTCACTTTTTCTTTGCCGTAGCATTTTCAATCAGCGCATTTTGTTTCGGAACACGACTCATGTTATTTTGTATCAAGCTAAACGTGTTGAGTTATGCCGAGTAAAATTATAGTTATCCTAGAAATTTTTTATGAGATTATATTTAAAATATTTACAGTAGGTAATAACTAACAATATTGAAATCAAATTAAAACTTAACATGAAAATTGATTAACCAATGGCTTTTTATGCCACCAGGAATGAGTCTGGATGGCCAAGAGCAAACCAAAGATTCTTCGATCATATCATTTACAGATGCAAATATATTTGCATGGTGACCAGACCAAAATTTCCCATTTTTACGGTGGAAGTGAAGCACTAGGAGATTCATACGAACATTTATCGAGATGTAGTGGGTCATAGGTTCACGGTTTTACACTGTGAGACATACGTAATCCATTGATCTTTCACAGCAAATCCGTCTATAAGGAGATCTAAATTCGAATTTGATGCAATATCATTAAAAGAATCAAGGTCTTCAATATATGGGTTTATTATGAGAATCTCAGCCTCATAACTTCATAAAAAAGTCAAGGATTCTCATTCAATGGCAATGGCTAAATTGGTGGCAAGAAAACTAATATTTGATTTAGCTAATTTTTCTCTTTTTGTATAAATGTAAATCATTTATTTTAATGTATTTTATTGTAAAGACCACCTTGTAAGAGCTATAAAAAACTCAATTGTTCTATTGTAAATAATATAAAAAATTTTGGAAAAAAGTAAGAGTTCTCTCTTATAAAGCTTTTATGCTTTGTTCTTGTTTCTCTAAGTTGTGCGGATTCCCCTTCTTAGAAAACATTATGAATTTATGTATTATGTGTGGATTCACTAAGGCTTAGATTCTTGAGCTTATCACAAGGGCTTTCACACCCTTGAGTGGCGTTCTTCGATCTATCATCTATTCCATCTCCATCCACTTTCTATTCAAGGAGAGACCTTAATCCAACTTCTTAGATCCACATATATCCTTGTGAGATCGGTCCCGATCTTACATCATTTGGTATCAGAGCCGAATGTACTATCATTTATCTTTTTATTTTTTTGTTTAGTTGTTTTCTTTTTCATTCCATTTTAATATCTAAAACCAAAACAAAAATATTTTGTTTTGACCCCAAAAAAAAAATCTGCTTTTGTTCTTTTTAAACAAAAAATTGAAAAACCATAAAAAGTTTTCTTTTTAATTTTTTCCTAAAGTTTTATTTTTCTCATTAAAAGAAAAAAAAATATTTCCTTTTATTTTGGATTTTTCAGTTTAACAAAAAAAAAATACAAAAGCTTTATCTGTTTTAAATAAAAATACAAAAAAAAAATTATCAAGGTGAAACGGTTTTGAGGACAAAACCGAAAAGGGAGAGAATGATGCAATATCATTAAAAGAATCAAGATCTTCAATACATGGGTTTATTATGAGAATCTCAGCCTCATAACTTCATAAAAAAGTCAAGGATTCTCATTCACTGGCAATGGCTAAATTGGTGGCAAGAAGACTATTTGATTTAGCTAATTTTCCTCTTTTTGTATAAATGTAAATCATTTCTTTTAATGTATTTTATTGTAAAGATCACCTTGTAAGAGCTATAAAAAGCTCAATTGTTCTTTTGTAAATAATATAAAAAAATTTGGAATAAAAGAGTTCTCTCTTCAAAAGCTTTTATGCTTTGTTCTTTGTTTCTCTAAGTTGTGCGGATTCCCCTTCTTAGAAAACATTATGAATTTATGTCTTATGTGTGGATTCACTAAGGCTTAGATTCTTGAGCTTATCACAAGGGCTTTCACACCCTTTAGTGGCGTTCTTCGATCCATCATCTATTCCATCTCCATCCACTTTCTATTCAAGGAGAGACCTTAGTCCAACTGAATAGAACCATCAATCCATCAACGACCATCTTTTGTCTTAGAAGAGAGTGACCTCCATGAATATCCCGTAGGATCCTACCTCCGGATCTTACTTCATTTGGTATCAGAGCCTCATAACTTCATTAAAAGAATCAAGGTCTTCAATACATGGGTTTATTATGAGAATCTCAGCCTCATAACTTTATAAAAAAAGTCAAGGATTCTCATTCAATGGCGATGGCTAAATTGGTGGCAAGAAGACTAATATTTTATTTAGCTAATTTTCCTATTTTTGTATAAATGTAAATCATTTCTTTTAATGTATTTTATTGTAAAGATCACCTTGTAAGAGCTATAAAAAGCTCAATTGTTCTATTGTAAATAATATAGAAATTTTTGGAATAAAAGAGTTCTCTCTTCAAAAGCTTTTATGCTTTGTTCTTTGTTTCTCTAAGTTGTGCGGATTCCCCTTCTTAGAAAACATTATGAATTTATGTCTTATGTGTGGATTCACTAAGGATTAGATTCTTGAGCTTATCACAAGGGCTTTCACACCCTTGAGTGGCGTTCTTCGATCCATCATCTATTTCATCTCCATCCACTTTCTATTCAAGGAGAGACCTTAGTCCAACTGAATAGAATCATCAAGCCATCAACGACCATCTTTTGTCTTAGAAGAGAGTGACCTTAGTCCAACTTCTTAGATCCACATCTATCCTTATGAGATCGGTCCCGATCTTACATCATTTGGTATCAGAGCCGAATGTCCTATCATTTATCTTTTTATTTTTTTGTTTAGTTGTTTTCTTTTTCATTCCATTTTAATATCTAAAACCAAAACAAAAATATTCTGTTTTGACCTTAAAAAAAAAATTCTGCTTTTATTCTTTTTAAACAAAAAATTGAAAAACCATAAAAAAAAAAGTTTTCTTCTTTATTTTTTCCTAAAGTTTTATTTTTCTCATTAAAAGAAAAAAAATTTTCCTTTTATTTTGGATTTTTCAGTTTAACAAAAAAAAATACAAAAGCTTTATCTGTTTTAAATAAAAATACAAAAACAAATTATCAAGGTGAAACGGTTTTGAGGACAAAACCATTTGAAGAGGGAGAGAATGATGCAATATCATTAAAAGAATCAAGGTCTGCAATACATGGGTTTATTATGAGAATCTCAGCCTCATAACTTCATAAAAAAGTCCTATCACCGACCTCCATGAATATCCCGTAGGATACTACCTCCGGATCTTACTTCATTTGGTATTAGAGCCGAATGTCCTATCATCTATCTTTTTTAGTTGTTTTCTTTTCCATTTTAATATCGAAAACCAACAAAAAAAAACATTTTCTGCTTTTGATCTTTTTATATTTAAAAAAAAACATAAAATAGTTTTTCTTATTCTTTTAAAGTTTTATTTGTTTCTCTTTTAAAAAAAAAATCTGTTTTCATTTAAAAAAAAACAAAAAAAACTCGTTTCTCCTTTTATTTGAAAAACAAATATTGTCCTCATTTTAATTTCGTTTTATTTCAAAAAAAATAACGTTTCTACTTTGTTTCTCTTTAAAAAATCTGTTTTCATTTTGTTTTTAAAAAAAAAACGTTTCTTGTTTTAAATAAAAATACAAAAATAAAATTCTCAATGTGAAACGGTTTTGAGGACAAAACCATTTGAAGAGTGAGAGAATGATGCAATATCAAGGTCTTCAATACATGTGTTTATTATGAGAATCTCAGCCTCATAACTTCATAAAATATTCAAGGATTCTCATTCAATGGCAATAGCTAAATTGGTGGCAAGAAGACTAATTTTTAAGATACAAATTTTTTCTCCTTTTGTTTAAATGTAAATCATTTCTTTTAATATCTTTTATTGTAAATATCACCTTGTAAGAGCTATAAAAAAACTCAATTGTTCTATTGTAAATAACATAGAAATTTTTGGAAAATAAAAGAGTTCTCTCTTCTAAAGCTTTTATGCTTTGTTCTTTGTTTCTCTAAGCTGTGTGGATTCCCCTTCTTAGAAAATATTATGAATTTATGTCTTATGTGTGGATTCACTAAGGCTTAGATTCTTGAGCTTATTACAAGGGCTTTCACACCCCTGAGTGGCGTTCTTCGATCCATCATCTATTCCATCTCCATCCACTTTCTATTCAAGGAGAGACCTTAGTCCAACTGAATAGAACCATCAATCCATCAACGACCATCTTTTGTCTTAGAAGAGAGTGACCTTAGTCCAACTTCTTAGATCCACATCTATCCTTGTGAGATCGGTCCCGATCTTACATCAGAATTGGCCATTTCCGATAAATTTTTGGGAATATTCACAAATTTATTGGGAATATTCACAAATTTATTGGGAATTGGCCGTTTTGACTTGGTCAAATTTTCCTTTGCTGGCGAATTACCGACATAATGATATAATCCGTCGTTGTTATTCTGTCGGGAACTACCGACGATTCGGGATTTAGGGATTGTTTTTAATTGTTTTCATACTTTAAGAGGTACAAAAAGTGTATTAAGGATAGTACATTGACAAATAAATCAATTATAAACAATAAAAAAACTCATTTCCGATTAAAAAAAATAGATTTCGAAATAAGTATCCATAGTCACATATAACTCATACTTAATATTAATGTACACACAATACTTTTCGTCGGAAGTGTTGAAATTTTCAAAAATCATCGTATAAGTGTTTTGAGTAGACTATGAAGTTTGATTTCTGGTGAAAGATATTTAGAATATGTGTAGGTTTCATTTTGGGATGTTTGTTTCATATTTATACCATAATCCTCGGTAATCCGTCGGTAACTACCGACAGAAAACCAATGGAATAGAAAAGTTTCACTTTGACCCTACTGTTTTGTCTAATTCATCGGTAACCCGCGGTTTAAAAAAACTGTATTTGGTTTGACGCGAAACCGGGTGTGGCATGGTATAGAAGGGGTGTATAACCATTGTGCTATGTGTTTCATTCATATGTATTTAACATTGAATGGTATATTGTTGTTCTTGCTTATGTTTACAAAAATTTTTAAACTTCTTTATAATAAAAATATAAATACTTATAAAGTTTTATAAAGAAACTTAGTAATAATACTTTAAACTAAAACTAATTGGATTCTGATGAATAATCCGAGAAAATTGAAAATATGTCGTCTTCAAATTCTCCAGTCGAGTCTTATGAATCTGAATGAATATTTGCGTCTCCATATTGAGTAAAATAAATTACTAGGTTAACTTTAGGTGATTGTTCAATCGGAGTTATATGACCGCTTCCGCTTGATTGTAATGGATCATGTTCAGAAACTCCATAGACTCTTCCTCCTGGATTGATTTTAGTAACGGTGATCCTTGGGCTTGCTTGCAACAAATAAATTACCATTCAGGGGCATACATGATAAATTTAATAGCATAAATTACTATAAATTTAAATAACTTACTTGTTTTGCTTGTGAAGCAAGGATGAATTGATCATATATTATAAGCCTCCTTCACGAATGTATCAACGTAAATTTAAACTCGTCAATGTTGACACCTTAGCCGGTAGTAGGACTGTACCAACCACATAAAAATACAACACACCTCAAGCCCATATTTCCTGGATATTTGACTTCCAATATTACTGGAAGTAGACGATACCCCGTAATCTGCAGTTGTCCTACCACCCTCCTGATGAACCTTAAAAGTATATCCCATTGTGCAATACCTCGGGTATGACTTTGTAAAGTATTTTGGTCATTGTTTATGTCCACGGCCTTAGGTGCAGAAGGTGCCCAACTGTTTCCGGCTCGGATCGTGATAGCTGCTTTTCGTTTGATATGTTGCTCAGCTTGAATGCACATGTGAAGAAGCTCGGACATATCACGGTACGACTGTATCTCGGCCTTACAGGCAATGCGGTCTTGAAGTCCATCAATGAATTAGGCCATGAGTGTCTACTTAGAATCATCTAGATCGAGCATGTTCCTTAGTTTCTCAAACTCGTCAAAGTATTACGCGACCAACCTATTTCTCTTCATAAGCATCCGAAACTTCTTTTGTAAGTCTCTATGGAAATGTGGAGGAACATACCTTCTTCTTAGGCTTAATTTCATGGTTGTCCAGGTCGTGATCTGCTCATATTTGTGTCGTCTCGTTTCTGAAACGTCTTTGTCCCACCAGAAGAGTGCATGGTTTTTGAGTTGTGCTCCTGCAAAGGCTACATTCTTCTAGTCGTTGTAGGCATAGTACTCAAAAATATACATCATTCTTCTTTCCCATTCCATATAAGCTTATGGATTAACCTTTCCTGAAAAAGTGGGAGTTGTTAGTGTAATATCATTTTGAACATGCCTTTGCACCTCCTCATCTCGCATTCGACCTCGGTAGATAGATAACTAGATGTGGGGTCCGTGTCGAGCACCTTAGTCATTGTCGGGGGCTTCGGCGAGCCTGTGTAAACGCTATGGAGAGCATGACAGGTGGTAGTGCACATGTCTGGTACCAATCCTAGCAGTGCCCGTGTTTGGTGTCACATGTGGTAGAGTCCGTGTCTGGTACCATGTAACGCCCCTTTCCCGTCATCCGCTGACCGACGAGCTGACTGGTCATCAATCAAACAAGAACATGACCGATCGAACCCGAGCAGGAAAAACAAGAAAGGTTCCTCACAATACGAATCCAGAGACATTCCGGTTCGAATCAATGGCTCGAACCAAACTGTCTTTGACTCCGTTTACCTCGTTTCTGTTGGATCCCGATGGATCTAGGGTTTGTTATATTGAAATTTAGAACCAACCTCGTTCTTACCTTTGGCAGCGGAAGAAGATGGTGAACGAGATCAGTGGAGCAACGCAACGCTTTGCCTCTACCAGATACACACGCACGCTCGCTGGAAACGGGATGCTAGTGCCGGATCAATGGGGATCGAAAGGTTCTGGTGTGTCTAGTGTTTCTATCAAGAAAACTGGACGGCTCTCTCGTTTAGGTCGAACTAAACTGATTTTATTCGACCTAAACTTGCTTAACGGGCCAGACTCAATTAAGCCATAACCCGAAAAGCCTGTTCGGAAAATCCGAACTGTGTCGACCGACACACAAGCTGTGTCGATCGACACAACACCATTCTATCGATTCTTATGTGTATTTCAATACACATAATATGATCATTGCCACAATGATCATTCCCATGTCGTAGCTTCCAGTTCGCTTAGGTGTGTGACCCTATAGGATCATATAATACTGGCAGTAAGTCCACGACCTACAGATTGCAAGAGGCTTCTAGCAAAGCATTGCAAACGCCCAGTATTATACGAATGTCTGATCTCGACACACAACTATCACAGGAGTGAGTACAAGTGTGATTTCAGGACACTATCCCAACAATCTCCCACTTGTACTGAATCATCAATTCCTATAATCTTTTGTCTCTATATCTCGATTTGGCATAAGGCAAGATTTGTGTCATCCTTATTAAGCCAACATCGCGTTTATCGAACTCCTGATCTCATACTGAACATTACAAACAACTGAACTACAGTTCGTTTGAGTGCGGCCACACATTCTCTCAGTATTCAATCTTCGATAGGCCCTGAGATATTTATCTCCCGTTATATAGGAGGGACAAATTCCATCTTGTTTCATCCCTGTTTCAACACACACTTCATGATAAACTTGAACAGTGTCGTTATAGCCGCCAGTTACGGATCGACGTTTGACAAAGTCAAAATGTACCAATTCATATGCAAGAAAGCATGATGAACTCAGGTCTTAGGACTATACTCTATAGTCGTAATGAGAACTTCTTATGACACAAATATTACTATCTTGTAGACTTCTCATTAGCGGGTCATGTCCGATCATATGTCCACTGACATATATCTATGTGACTGACTGCGATAATCATATCATTGGCTCCATGAAACTTAGCCAACAGTCACCTCACAATCTAGTCTCTAACGGTTGGCAGTGTCCCGATTCTACAACCTTGACTAGGGACAAAATAATTTATTAACTTATAGGGTTTCATGATCAAGTTCTCAACTTGATGACCTATAATATGTCATAAACTTATTTTGGGACCATTATTTAGATCACATTAAATAATGCTGAAATCAAATTTCATTAAACACTTCTAAAAGAATGTTTACAATAGCGTCTTATTATAACTAAAACAAAATCAAAGCTCCCACTAGAATCAAGATTACATCTTAAGATCTCTAATGCCTACAGCAGTCGAATGACTCTCATGCTTAGGCCTTGGGAGTGACTTGGTCAGAGGATCAGCGACATTCTCATTTGTCGGAACTCGGCTGATCTTCACATCACCTCTATTGACAATATCACGAATCAGATGATATTTTCTCTCAACGTGTTTGGACTTCTGGTGTGACCTGGGTTCTTTCGCCTGAGCAATAGCTCCATTGTTATCGCAGAACAATGCCACTGGCTCCAAGATACTAGGAACCACACCAAGTTCAGTCATGAACTTCTTGATCCAAACAGCTTCCTTTGCCGCTTCTGAAGCAGCAACATATTCAGCTTCCGTTGTGGAGTCAGCTACGGTATTCTGCTTAGAGCTCTTCCAGCTCACCGCACCGCCATTTAGACAGAAGACATATCCAGACTGTGATCGGAAATCGTCTATGTCTGTCTGAAAACTCGCATCGGTGAATCCATTCACCACAAGCTCATCACTTCCTCCATACACAAGGAATTTATCCTTAGTATGTCTCGAATACTTGAGAATATTCTTGACAGCTGTCCAGTGAACTTCACCTGGATCAGATTGGTATCAACTCGTCATGCTTAACGCGTAAGCTACATCTGGACGAGTACAGAGCATGGCATACATAATAGATCCTATGGCAGAAGCATAAGGAATTCTATTCATGCGTTCTCGCTCAGCAGATGTCGCCGGACACTGCTTCTTGCTGAGACTCATGCCATGAGACATTGGTATGAAGCCCTTCTTGGAATCTTGCATCCTGAATCTGTGCAACACCTTATCAATATAAGTGTCCTGGCACAATCCAATCAGCTTGTTAGTTCTATCTCTGTAGATTCTGATTCCAAGAATGTACGCGGCTTCTCCCATGTCTTTCATGGAAAAACAACTTCCAAGCCAAGTCTTGATAGACTGAAGCAACGGAACGTCATTACCGAGGAGGAGTATGTCATCGACATACAGTACAAGAAATGCAATTTTTCTCCCACTAGTCTTCTTGTATACACATGCTTCCTCTTCGTTCTTGATGAAACCGAATTGTTTTACTGCTTCATCAAAACGAAGATTCCAACTCCGTGATGCTTGCTTCAATCCATAAATGGATTTATGAAGCTTGCATACCTTCCCAGCGTTTTTAGGATCGACAAAACCTTCAGGCTGTGTCATGTACACATCCTCTTCCAGAATACCATTCAGGAATGCGGTTTTGACATCCATCTGCCAAATCTCATAATCATAATGAGCAGCAATCGCTAGAAGAATCCGAATAGATTTAAGCATAGCTACTGGGGAATAGGTTTCATCATAGTCAATACCATGAATTTGTTTGAAACCTTTAGCCACCAATCTCGCTTTGTAAATCTGTACATTGCCATCCACGTCAATCTTCTTCTTGAAGATCCATTTACACTCAATGGATTTTACACCACTAGGTAAATCGACCAAGGACCATACTTAGTTTTCTGACATGGATGTCATTTCGGATTTAGAGGCTCCAAGCCACTTTGCGGAGTCCGGGCCCATCATTGCTTCCGCGAAGGTCGCTGGTTCGTCACCTTCAATGATCATCAGATCA
Organism: Orychophragmus violaceus; assembly: GCA_030180135.1. Taxonomy (NCBI): domain Eukaryota; kingdom Viridiplantae; phylum Streptophyta; class Magnoliopsida; order Brassicales; family Brassicaceae; genus Orychophragmus; species Orychophragmus violaceus. Next base: position 65,057,869 of record CM058232.1, on the reverse strand, counting down.
TTTGAACTGGTCACGAGAAATCCATAGTATCTATCGGGTTCGTGACGGATCCTTCCGGATCTGCGAACTTCAGGCTCCACAGTCGCCGGTTCCACAGAACTTTGTGGTTCCAACTGCTGCTCCTCCTCAGCAGGTTGGGCAGTATCCTGTGCATCTAGAATTTCTTCAAGATGTACTTTACTCCCACTGTTTTTCTTAGAGAGAAACTCCCTCTCAAGAAAAGAACAGTCCCGAGCAACAAATACTTTGTTCTCAGATTGGTTGTAAAAGTAGTATGCCTTGGTTTCCCTAGGATAACCAACGAAGTAGCATTTATCTGATTTGGGTGCAAGCTTGTCAGAGATTAAACGTTTGACATAAGCCTCACATCCCAAATCCTCAGGAAAGACAGACTAGGAACATTCCCAGTCCACAGTTCATGTGGTGTCTTTGCCACTGATTTTGATGGCACCCTATTTAGTGTAAACGCAGACGTTTCTAGAGCGTATCCCCAAAAGGATAGTGGAAGATTAGAATGACTCATCATAGACCGAACCATATCCAATAAAGTTCGATTTCTCCTCTCCGACACTCCATTCCATTGGGGTGTACCAGGAAGAGTGAGTTGTGAAACGATTCCACACTCGCTCAGATAGTCGCTGAATTCTTGACTCAAGTATTCTCCTCCGCGATCCGATCGCAGAATCTTAATACTCTTGCCAAGTTGATTCTGTACTTCATTCTTGAATTCCTTGAATCTATCAAAGGATTCTGACTTGTGTCTCATCAAATAGACATAGCCATACCTACTGAAATCATCAGTAAAGGTAATGAAGTACTTAAAGTTTCCTCTGGCAGCAGTACTCATTGGCCCACATACATCAGTATGAACAAGGCCCAATAAATCACTGGCCCTTTCATTTGGTTTGTTGAAAGGGGCTCTAGCCATTTTGCCCACCAAACAAGACTCGCATTTCTCACATGATTCAAAATCAAATGAGCCCAGAAGCCCATTTCGATGGAGCCTCTGGATGCGTTTCTCATTGATATGGCCCAAACGACAATGCCATAAGAAAGTCGGGTTTTCGTCATTGGACTTAAACCTCTTTGTATTTATGTTAAAGAGAGGCATTTCTTGGTTTAACAGATATAACCCATTATCTAATGGGGCGCTACCATAATAATTACCATCACGATTAAAAGAACAAACTTTATTCTTAACAGCAAAATCAAAACCTTCCAAATCCAAAACGGAAACTGAAATTATGTTTCTGCTAATCGCAGGTACATAGTAGCAATTATTCAAAATTAAAACCATGCCCGAAGGTAAAGACAACTCGTAGGTGCCTACGGCCAGTGCAGCAACCTTAGCTCCATTCCCGACTCGTAGCTCTACTTGTCCTTTCTTCAGCGTCCTACTGTTTCTTAGTGCCTGCACATCAGTACAAATATGAGCACCGCAGCCGGTATCCAATACCCACGAAGTAGAACGAGAAGATATAATACCAAGTTCGATAACATAAATACCTGAATCAGACGCGTCATACGTCTTCTTCAGCTTTTTGTAATCTTCCATGAACTTCTTGCAGTCTTTCTTCCAATGCCCCAACTGCTTGCAGTAGTTGCACTTATCCTCAGGAGAAGGCCCGGATTTGGGTTTCGGCTTGGGCTTGTCCTGACTTTCAGCCTGGACAACCTGGGCCTTACCCTTACCCTTCTTAGGTTTCTTAAACTTCTTATTCCCTTGTACCATCAGGACACTGGGAGTAGCCTTCTTGAGATTTGGTTCTGCTGTCTTCAGCATACCGTGCAACTCAGTCAATGTCTTAGTCATGTTTTGCATGTTGTAGTTCATAATGAACTGATCAAAACACGACGGCAATGACTGCAGAATCATGTCAGTGGCCAGCTCCTGGCTAATGGCACAGTCCAGTTTCCCCAGGTTATCAATGTAACCCATCATTTTAAGGACATGAGGACTTACTGGACTGTCCTTAGCCAACTTGCAATCCATGAGAGATTTAACCGTCTGGTATCTCTCTGTGTGAGCTTGCTCCTGAAACAAAGCTTTCAGGCTGTTAATCATCTCAATGGGTGACAGCACGTTCTAATATTGCTTCTGCAGCTCAGAGTTCATAGTCACCAGCATTAGACAATTAACATCTTTGACATCCGCTGAATGCTTATCCCAAGCATTCTTTTCTGTCTGCGGAGCATTGGAACGTGGCCTCTCGGTGAGAATTCTTTCAAGGACATATTCCTTGTTCTCTTGCCTGAGAACTATTCTCAGGTTCCGATACCATTCCAAGAAATTAGATCCATTTAGCTTGTCCTTCTCAAGGACGGATCTTAGTGAGAAAGTGTTGATGTGATTTGAGACAGACATAGCTGTAATTCAAACAAAAGGTAGATTTTAGTTATAAAGCACAAGAAATGAGAATTCTTATCTAATAAGAAAACTCCCATTGTATTCAAACTATGTTTCCTCATATGAATACAATGATCCAAGATCCTCAGATTACTAAAATTCGAGTGGGCGACTCGCCGTTACTCAAGCTTTAGTTATCTAGGTAAGCAAATCATTGCTAATTGTACTCAGTACAACTCATGGTCGTGAATAAGAGAAACTATGTCCAATCCACTCTGATGTCTCTGGGCCCAGAACTTCTGACAGCCCAGTCAAGTATAACCAATCTTTTATCTGTCTTGTGATCACTGACAGTTGCACTGCAAGTCTGTCACTGACCACCTGCCTTACTCATTTTGCTGTGGATACCAAGGACTCCAAGGATACCCAGCAACATCATGAGTTTTTGACAGTAGACAAGATCGGGCAAGACATCAAGATCACTTGATATTTAGTTGAGGAAAAGAGCTAATCTTATCTTGATTTATATTCACTACATATATATCAAAATAATAAATTTTAATTAAAACATTTAGTTTTATTAAGTTTAGATTCATCTAATACTTTTAGGATTAAATTATTCTGGTTCATGCAAATTTGTGGTCAAACCAACAAGTCTGCGGACGTTGTGTCGATCGACGCCAACCATTGGTATCGATCGATGCAACTGGTTTTAAACCGATCTTCGATAACCGGTCAAACCGGATCGAATTTACTCAACCGATTCAATTCAATTGAACCAGTTCGGTTTAATGGTCCATGTCGATCGTCACACACTGTTTGTCGATCGATATGACCAAACCAGAATCAATTTGGTTAATAAAATTAACCGAGCTAGATAACCAGTTCAATCCAATTGAACCGATCTATCTAATCGTATTGCCTGTGTCGACCGACACACCCAGTGTATCGATCGACGCAGCACGATTACGGGTACTCGATCTCAGATCGAAACCCTTAAGATTATTTGCGGATTTTCGCTTTGTATCGACCGACACACGCTTTGTGTCGATCGATACTGTGCGACAAACCCTAAATTTTATTCGCGAGTTTTCGCTCTGTGTCGACCGACACACGCTTTGTGTCGATCGACACCCTGCGACAAACCCTAAAATTTTATATTTGCGCCGCGGCGTGTCGACCGACACACGCTTTGTGTCGATCGACACAGTGCGTTTTCATCAATTCTTCGTCTTTTCAACAGGAACAAAACCGAGAATTAATCAATGAAAAACGATTTCAACAAGCAATATACAGATCAACAACATCAAGTTTCGATTTTATATCACCAGTTTCAATAGCTAAACCCTAAGCATGCTCTGATACCACTGTTGGATCCCGATGGATCTAGGGTTTGTTATATTGAAATTTAGAACCAACCTCGTTCTTACCTTCGGCAGCGGAAGAAGATGGTGAACGAGATCAGTGGAGCAACGCAACGCTTTGCCTCTACCAGATACACACGCACGCTCGCTGGAAACGGGATGCTAGTGCCGGATCAATGGGGATCGAAAGGTTCTGGTGTGTCTAGTGTTTCTATCAAGAAAACTGGACGGCTCTCTCGTTTAGGTCGAACTAAACTGATTTTATTCGACCTAAACTTGCTTAACGGGCCAGACTCAATTAAGCCATAACCCGAAAAGCCTGTTCAGAAAATCCGAACTGTGTCGACCGACACACAAGCTGTGTCGATCGACACAACACCATTCTATCGATTCTTATGTGTATTTCAATACACATAATATGATCATTGCCACAATGATCATTCCCATGTCGTAGCTTCCAGTTCGCTTAGGTGTGTGACCCTATAGAATCATATAATACTGGCAGTAAGTCCACGACCTACAGATTGCAAGAGACTTCTAGCAAAGCATTGCAAACGCCCAGTATTATACGAATGTATGATCTCGACACACAACTATCACAGGAGTGAGTACAAGTGTGATTTCAGGACACTATCCCAACAGTTTCCACAATACAAGGCTTTTTCAACCAGTATTGCTTCCACGAGTTGTGCCGGTTCGGACTAAACTATATACCAGGGAAAAAATCCATTTCTAAGTGTTTTAAGTATTTGAAATCCTTTAACCTCATTACATCTAGTTCCAAAGTGTTTTTAAAACAATCTTTTAGGCGCCCATATAAACCCGAACCGAAATAAATCATCGAAATCAAACTGTGTCCAAATGCGAACCCGAGTCTACACCGAGATCCTCTCGCGTCCGCCGAGCTAAGCCAAACCTGAAAACAACAACAAAAAGAGTCTAATGAGCAATCTAAGATTACCCAGCGAGTTGGGTCCCACTAATAGTCTGCTAAACAAGCTACTGAATAATCCCGCCCAAAAACCCTAAAATAACAAACAAACAAGCATGAATAGCTGATCATGTGCTACCATGACGTGATGAGCTGCACAACACACAAGCATTATCTATCAATAAAAGCAGCTACGGAAATCGAGATCACTGCGGCACATGCCTCGATTAGACTCGATCTAACTATCGCGATACTATCACTATCACCACACAACTGGGCCCACTATGCGAACTTGGTAACTTCCACGGGAACACTTAGCTACCCCCATGTTAACTAAAACCTCCCACGACTCCTAGACGTAAACACAAAGTCCTACGACCTAGGACACCGTTCTCTGTCCATCGATACGCGGTGACTCGGGCTACCCCTAGATAGCCTAACCTTCCATGCAGTACGGCCCTAGGACATGACCCTATATTATCTGAACTTCACACCTGCTGGCGTTACTCAGTAGGTTAACACCATAACCAGAACCACTACCCGAAGGTACGTAAACCGATCATGTAACTACCCGAGGATCCAATCAGGAAGAAAGTACCGGAACACTATCACTAGACTTACGGGATCTAACGCACCCTAGAGTCCTGATAACAATAAATTAAACAAGCAGACTCTCTGGAATTCTACAGCAGCACACAAGACCGACAAGGTCAACATAAATAAATAATACAATCCCAGTACCCAGTTTACCCCGCAAGTCCTATCACCAACCTCCACAACACCCGACCTTATCCGGTTCTGTACCGGAATAGGTATCTATCCAAACTTACCCGGTTCTTCACCGAGGTAAGTAACAAAAACACGGTCTATCCGGCCAAACACCAGAACAAACTAAACACCACACAATCAATCCGTCTACCCGGCCCAACACTGGAGAAGACCAAATAAGCAAACAAGCAACAATCAACAATCACAATACCAATTAAATAATTACTTAGGTTCATTAGTATTTTAATCTTTTCTTAACCTTAACTCATTCAATCAGCTACATTGGGATTAGTAAACTTACTAATCCTATAGATGGCTCAAATCCCGAATTATACCTCTTAATACTTCTTTCCTTAAATATTATTTTCAAACTCTTCGATCCGTTAGATTGAGATTAGTAAACTTACTAATCTCGTGACTTTTCATTATTCTTAATTATTCCAATTAACCTGATAACCTCGACTATCATCTAATTACCCCACCTCGTTATTATATTCTAAGTTTGTTGGGTGTTTTAATCCGTATTTTAATTAACTCTTAATTCCTTGTATATAGATTCATTTAATACGTTCTTATATAATTAAAGATATGCATATCTGTCCTATCATGCCATTCTAAATGAATACATCAACCAATAAACAATCAACGACATCACCAATCAACTACCGGTACGAGCTAACTAGCATGCCATGTCATAAACCTAATCGTTTAATTAATCAATTGGGTTATCAATCAACCTAGCCTTTCTAACCATTTCAATCATACAAGTATGCATCCTAATTCTACGGTTCATAAATAATGGGTATATATGACCTAATCTAAATGCATCAGACAATTAGCCAGCTCACAGTGCGTCGAAATGACGGATGGATGATTTGACGGAACTCCGAACCCCGAGACCGAGCTAGAACCTTCCCCGAACCTTTCCCGAACTAAACCAATTGAAATCCAAGCTATACCGGTCTCAAACCAAAGCTTTGACCACTAAACCTGGCGTTGAACAAACCAAACCAAGCGTTGATCAATCTTTGACCCAACCAAACCAGCGTTGACCCGACCGTTGACTGCGACTATTGACCAGCAAGAGAGGTGTCCTTGACCGCGGCGGAAGAGGGCTCTCCGGCGTTGACCACGGCGGATTCCGACGTTGACCACGGCGGATTCTGGCGTTGACCGGCGGAGGAAGCATTGACCGGCTGGTGGAGAAGTTCACCGGTGAAGGGTGATCGACGGTGAAGAATTTGGCGAGGAGAGAAAGACTGGCCGGCGAGACGAGCTCACGGCGAGAAGAAAAAATCCGGCGACGACAAAAGGAATCTGGCGACGGCAGTTGTCTCCGGTGAGTGTCTCCGGCGATGGTGGCCCGTCTCCGGCGAAAAGGAGAGACCGGAATGGGAGAGGGGAGATCCGGCTGAAGATAGAAATGGCGAGCAAAGGAGGAAAGAGAGACGGTGGAGCTAACCGGTGGCGGTTGATGAGGGAGAGGTGAGGATCTCAGATCTTTGATTGATTTATGGAGATTCAACTTTGTTTAGAAGTTATTTGGATAACTTGGGGGCCAAGTAATAAAAAAGATGAAGAACTCATGAAGAATACTTGAAGAATATGAAGAACACATGCATTTTGGTTGAATATGGAGAGAGAGAGTGATGAGTTTTTGATATATCATGGTTTTTACCGGTTTTATGCCATGATATAATTGTGTTTTAGTGTTCTTTTGTGTTCTTTTAGAGTCTATTACAGGTATAATCAGGTTTGGAGCAGAATTGGAGATATTGGAGCATTTTGGGGACTTTTGGAGTGCTTGGCCGAGAGATTGAGCTCACTGTCCGATTTTGAGATCATGCATCGATCGACACACCTTTGGTGTCGATCGACACACTAGCGAGTTGGGCCGATTTGGCGGTTTAATGAAGATTCAAGATTTTGCACTTTGGCCCAGAAGTTTCCAGTATTTACAAAGAAGCCCCAACCGAGATTATGCCTATATAATTAGGATTTAGGTGTTTATTTTAGATACGCTTTCATACTTAGAGCTAAGAGATTTTTAGAGCTTTTGGGGCTGATCTATTCCTGTACTTCATCTATTTTGGAGAAGATTTCGAACCCCTTTATCTATTTAATTTCTTATATGCAATCTATTAATTCTATGATTTATGTTTCATTAATCATGTCTGAGTAGATTCATAGTTAGGTTTAGGGTTTCTCATTAAGGATTTCATGACTTGCTAGACTTTTTAATTCAGTTAAGGATTCACATGAATAGAATGTTCTTCGATCTAAATTGTGCTTAAAGCTAGTTCTAACCTGATCAATTAGAATCTAGATCTTAGGTTGCTAAATACGACACGAGAGTGTGGTTTAGAATCTGAACTATTTAGGTTGAGCAATTAAATTACTCGCAAAGAGATTTGGTTTAGTTTAATTGTGAACATATCGAACTTGAAATTAATGCTGGTTTAATCTGTTAGTAATTGCAAAGAGATTTGGATTACTGCACTTAGGCTTAGAGAATTCTCGCAAAGAGATTTGGTTAATTCTATATCCGTGATTTGAGTTCTAGAACTGTACTTAATTAGATCATGACTGATTGATTTTTCTGCTTGTCTGATTTCCTGAGAACACCCTAGACTTAGCGCCTCTAATTAACTGCTTTCACCACCAACAATCTGCTACTTGATTACTTTCTTGCTTTGCTATTGAATTTAATACAAATTGCTTTCTTCTTAGTTTAAATTCCTACGGTTCTTTATCTATCGAGACCAGAGTCTCTGTGGATTCGATACCCTATATACTACAATCACTTAACTGTGCACTTGCAGTATAATAGGATTAAAACTAGACACCTATCAAGTTTTTGGCGCCGTTGCCGGGGAGTCAGACAGTTGCTAGCCACTTGCAGAGTGGTTTACCCGGATCCAGATAGCAGGAGCGCTACAGGAGGTATCTTTACCTTCATGAGTAGGATTTTGGTGTTTATTTTAGATACGCTTTCATACTTAGAGCTAAGAGATTTTTAGAGCTTTTGGGGCTGATCTATTCATGTACTTCATCTATTTTGGAGAAGATTTCGAACCCTTTTATCTATTTAATTTCTTATATGCAATCTATTAATTCTATGATTTCTGTTTCATTAATCATGTCTGAGTAGATTAATAGTTAGGTTTAGGGTTTCTCATTAAGGATTTCATGACTTGCTAGACTTGTTTAATTCAGTTAAGGATTCACATGAATTGAATGTTCTTCGATCTAAATTGTGCTTAAAGCTAGTTCTAACCTGATCAATTAGAATCTAGATCTTAGGTTGCTAAATACGACACGAGAGTGTGGTTTAGAATCTGAACTATTTAGGTTGAGCAATTAAATTATTCGCAAAGAGATTTGGTTTAGTTTAATTGTGAACATATCGAACTTGAAATTAATGTTGGTTTAATCTGTTAGTAATTGCAAAGAGATTTGGATTACTGCACTTAGGCTTAGAGAATTCTCGCAAAGAGATTTGGTTAATTCTATATCCGTGATTTGAGTTCTAGAACTGTACTTAATTAGATCCTAACTGATTGATTTGTTTGCTTGTCTGATTTCCTGAGAACACCCTAGACTTAGCGCCTCTAATTAACTGCTTTCACCACCAACAATCTGCTACTTGATTACTTTCTTGCTTTGCTATTTAATTTAATACAAATTTCTTTCTTCTTAGTTTAAATTCCTACGGTTCTTTATCTATCGAGACCAGAGTCTCTGTGGATTCAATACCCTATATACTACAATCACTTAACTGTGCACTTGCAGTAGAATAGGATTAAAACTAGACACCTATCAGTTTTCATGGGAGGAGAGGAAAGAAGAGATAGGAGAGAGTTGAGAGGATTTGAGAGTGTTTTTTTCTTGAGAAAAAATGAAGTGAAAGGAAGAGAGAGATGAAACATTGGATGTGAAAGGAACCATGCAATGAAATTTAGAAGATTCATTGAACCTCTCATGCTAGGTGTCTCCAATGAAGCCTCCTCCAGCGACACTTGGCATTCCATGGAATCCATCCAAGATTTTTGTGCCTCATTCCATGAATCTAGCATCCACATTCCTTGAATCTCCATCCGAACCAAACGGTGAGTATATAGCAACCTCGGTTCATTCCTCTGAAAATTCCCATAGCTTCCGAAAAATCTCCTCAAACCCCACTTTTATTTTTGTAGACTCCATAAGAAACACTCCGCAACTTGCTTCATTCCAGTTTGCCTCCCGTAGCTCCCGTAGCGTCCTTTAGAAGTTTTTATCGGTTTGTCGGTTTCTATTCCGACAACCCGTAAACCCCTATATAAATTCGATTTCATCATTCTCCGTCTTCTAAGTGATTTATTTAATTAAATAGAATCACTTGGCCCGTCTAAGATTCCGTCTTCCCATCTTGGTAAAATTACCAAAATGCCTTTAGCTTCCCAAAATTACAGATTTACCCCTTTGATGACTTCCCATTGACTTTTTGACTTTCCCGTTGACCAATCCTTAAGACAGGATATTACATACCATATATAGAAATAAGAGTGTCATTCGTTGGTACTTCAGTGCACTTTAGGGTGATGCTTGTTAGGAGATATTAGCTTAGGAATTTTGCTTATTTATTGATGTAAGTGAGAGATGAGTTTGTGGGTCCCAAGGGCATGCATTCATTGGGTAATTCAAATTAATCAAATCTTTATTTTGCAGGTAATCCCAAATATTTTTAGGACTAGTTGATCGGGTGTGGTGTCAAACCTTTGTGGGAAATGGGTGTTATTTATACTTTGGTTTAAGATTAATGTTTGGTTTTATTTCGATGTTTCATACGGTTTTGTAAGACTTTATAATTGTGAATTTTAATAAAGTCGTTGTGGAAGTTGAATCATTTTTGTTTAAGGATCCTAAGGGACGGGTGTTACAAATTTGTATCAGAGCGAGGGTTAAGTCTAGCTGGTTCTATCCGGGTAGACGGGTAGGAATAGTGTATTTTTATTCGGTTTTCAAAAAGGATTCAAAGCTTTTAAAAAAGGGGAGTTTTCTAAAATTTAAATTAGGGCACTACAAAGATCAAAACTTCTTGCACACTTCTTGCTCTTTATTTAGTATGTTCTTCTCTAATCATTTCAGTTGTCCATCATGTTTAAGAAGAGCTTCAGAAGAAGTGTTGCAAGTATTTGTCAGTGATGCTAGCAGGCGTGTGTCTACTAGAGAAGTTGATGAAGATAAAGTTGAGTCGCATTGAAGTGATATTTGGGATGGATGGGTTAATCTAGCATCGGGCATCGATAGATTGTGCCAAGGCAAACATCCATATTTCTTGGGAGGAGGGAAAGATAGTTCTCAAAGGAATGAGGACTATGGAATGGGAATGAGGAAGTAGAAGCTCCGATTTTTAAATACCATTATTTGACATCTCTGGGCCGGACTAAGGATGATTGTTTGATCATGTTCTTGTTTTATTGTTGGTCAAAAAATTATCCAGAGTCAAAACGGTTCAGGGGTATTTCAAAAATTGGAATGTTCGAGTTTATATGCCATAGTGGCTGAGTATGCGTACGTATTCTAGCCATTACAAGGATACCACCGATAAGGGATGATGCTTTATGATAAATTTGGAGCCCGAGACAGCGCCCGTGTCAAAGGCACTATATCATTTGGCACATGCGGAGAAGGCCGGATTGAAATATATTTTAGAGGACTTGGTGGAGAAAGGATTCATCCGACCAAGCAGCTCACCATGGGAGCACATGTCATGTTTGTAAGAAGGGAAAAAAGTTTCAGGGGGAACCATGGGAGTACTGGTACTTGAACAAGTACATGTTGCCACATATTAATGCGTTGTTGGACCAACTGTAAGGAGTTATGTGGTACTCCAAGATAGATTGGTGTAAGAATATCACCATCAGAAGGAGGTAGATTAGAGATGGAGTTTTGAGAGGTATTTATCGGTTGGATGAGAATAAGTTATAGGGCAAGAGAAAGAGGTCGATGGAAATATCTTGGTGCATGGAATCCGTAGAAAGTAGTGGTGTTCCAATCGAAGTTAAAATTCAAAAGTTATTCGCGTTGCTGGTTGCGCAAGGATCAGTAGGAAACTGCTCGAGTCAGTAATCAGTTATGTGGAAGTAACTTCAACAGGTTATGGATGGCTCATGTGAAGTTTGATCAGGGTAAAATTTTGTGGAGATCTTCGTGGTACATCATGCTTGAGAATTAGAAGTGGGATCGTAAAGGTAACAGTCAGTAGTGGAGTTCTTTTGACTTTTCTGAGGCAGTTAATGGAGTTTCTTCGAGTGGTAAATGTGGTCTTTAAAAGTGTTTAGAAGGTGAAGTAGTGGCATTTAGAATTTCCTACTATCAAGTTGGACTATTGTGTGGTGTAAGCACAAGTGGGAAATAAAAGTTAGTGGGGATGGAAACCAACAAAGAGAGTGTTAGGAAAACACTATGACAGATTGGTAAGAAGTTGCAAGAGAAAGCGGAAGATGGAAACTTTAATGGTGGTTGAAACTCAAAGTATGGTGGTCGGAAAAAAACCACAGCTGGATAACAAGGTAGGGAACCTTGAGCTTAATGGGAATGAAAACTTAAGGGATGGTGTTTGGAAAACATTACACCCGGATGACAAGGTAGGAAACCTTGAGTTGGAAGTCAGATTGGCAATAGAGTGAGCGCAGCAAAAGCATGGTGGATCATTCTCCACATGTCAGAAAACTATAATAGACATTGTTAGCATTTTCTTTCAGCGTGAGGTGAAGAAAGGATGTCTGCTTGTGTGACATCCATCGTCATAGCGGCACGGTAATGGAAAACCGTTGAAAAGAATCTATTTTGAAGTAGAGGATACTCTGAGGCATGGTAATGTAAAAACCGTTTAGGAGAGTCTATTTCAAAGTGGAGGATCCATAGTAGAACAGTAATGTAAAAATCGTTAATGAGAACTCATTTGAAAGTGGAGTATCTCATTCAAGTTAGAACCACTCAAAGGATGACTGTTGTGTCTAAATTTTCGGAGGTAGCAGCTATGACACTGATCGTTCCATGTGTTCATATGTATAAGCATTAGTGTTGACCACTCTCAAGTACAAAGATGGTATTTCGTTCAATTCAAGTTTGAAATGGGATGGGGTGATGGACTTTTTCTGCGCAATGCACGCTGGAAATTTAAACCAACCCATCAAAGTGTGTAACCGATCATAATGGACATGGACGGTGGTAAGTGGTCTTTGTGATGTGTTTTAGAAAGTTGTTATTGGCATAGTATCGAAGAGAAGGACACTCCAAGGTTTGGTTGGAAACTAAGTGGGGGGAAATAATTCCCATTGATTCGAGGACGAATTTTTTTCAAGCAAGTAGGTGGTCAGAATTTAGATTTTTCATCCATGGGTTTGGGTGTGTTTTGTTGGTGGTAAGAGTTACAGTGGAGAGCTCGCGCAATCGAATTCCTGTTAAGTGGAGAAGAATTGTAACACCACCATTATGGCCCAATAAGAGAAAAGAGAAAAGTGAGCCTAAAAACCCAAAGCCCACTTGTAAACCCTAGGGTATCTCTCCATTCCTCTTATAAAAAGAGGTAACCACCAAGGGAGAAGCCACAAGAGATTTTTTGAGCAAAGCCCTGCTGCTAGTGGATCCGTCTAGGAGAATCCTCGTTGTGTTGGAGATACAAAAAGAGACTCTCTGGGAGAAGTCGTTTCCGATTTCTGTCTCCATTCCGACCATCATATTGTGAGGAGATTTTCTAGAGAAAACATTGAGCCATGGGACAAATAATGTGTCGTTGGAAAGATCTGAGTATCCTCTTTCCAGAAATGTAAGATTCGTCTAGATCCGAGTTACCATTTAAAAGTTATGGCCGTTTTTCCAAAACATGTCTATGTAATGCGGATCTGAAATCAGTCTTTCGGGATGTGAGTTCTGGTTGAAAAATGTGGTATGTTTGACCTAAAACTTTGCAGACACCTTATCGACTGATTGATCTAGATCTCAGTTGAAGGAAAACCGATCTGGATCTCAGAAGCATAGGGAAGTGTATTGTCGAAGTGGTAGTATCATTTTTGAGAAATGGGATAAAGAACTAAGATAGATGATAATGGAATTGGAAATATGATAAACGAGTTAAGAGTTGTAGAGATGTGATATGTTGATTGAGGATACAGAATGGTGGGGCCTGGATCTAGCACCATGTCCGTTTGTTTGAGTTGACTAGGGGTGGAGCCCGTGTCAGGAACCTTAGTCATCATCGGGGGCTTCGGCTAGCCCATGTAAACGCTATAGAGATCGTGACGGGGTGGTAGTGCCAGTGTCTGGTATCACTCATGGCAGTTCTTGTGTCTGGTGCCACTTGTGGTAGAGACCGTGTCTAGTACCACATTTAGAAATAGGAATGTCATTGTTTTTGTAATACCCTGTCTTAAGATATCGTCAACGGGCAGCTTAGAAGTCAACGGGAAGTCACCAAAGGGTACTTATGCAGTTTTCAAAAGTTAGGGGTACTTTGGTAATTTCACCAAAAACGAAGATGGAAAGCTTTGACGGGCCAAGTAACCCTCTTTTTATTTAGAGAAATTACTTAGAAGACGGAGAACGCAGAAAACATAATTTAAAAAGGTTATACGAGCTGTCGGAAATGGAAACCGACAAATAGAGAAAAATACGAGAAACTTCCATTGGACGATTTGGGAGCTACGGGAAGCCGAAATGGATCGGGATTTTTTGGAAGAATCGGGAAGTGACAAAAGAACGGCTAGGGATCGCCACATGCCACGTAGCGATCGCTGATTGCCCATGGGATAGTGCATGAATCTCTATTGGTTGGATACATTAAATGATGCTTAGAGAATGAGGTGAAGATACCTATGACACTATGTGTCACTTGATCAAGTGACTTGAGTGACACCTAGCTAACTTTGATGCATTGAATTTTCTAAATGCATGCACCATTTCCTTCATAAAACCATGTGCTCCCTCATTCATCTTCTCCAAACCACAAAACACAGAATACTCTCTACTTCCACGGCGACCACCACCATCTTCATCTCTCTCCCCTTCCTTGAATAATAATCCCCAATTTACTCTTATTCTTGAATCTTTGAAGCTATCATCCATAAATCATCTTAGCCACACAAAATCTTGTTTCTAGCTCATCAACCGCCGCCCATAACCGCCGGAATCAGCCGCTTCTTTGTCGGAGATATCGCCGGAAGTTGTCGCCGGAATCCGCCACATTCGCCAGAAACCGCCGCAACTCCTCCGCATTATCCCTTCTCCAGCCGGTCCTCTCCTCTTCCCCTTCTCGACGAACTTCTCTTCCTCACCGGAGAAGTCACCGGAGCTGTCCAATGCCGCCGGAGAAGCCTCTCCGCCGGTGTAACCCCTCGATGTGATCCTCTTCTTCTCGCCAGACACACTCTCTCTCGCCGGAGACTCATTGGAAATCACCAGTTCATCCGGTTAAGCGCCGGCAACCTCCTCTCTCATCCGGTTAACCGCCGGTCAAGTCTAGGTGGACCGGTCAATGACGGTCAGCGCCGTGGTAAAATCCGTCGGTCAAGCCTCCCCTCTCTGCCGGTCAGCCTTCCTCCTTGCCGGTAAAATCCTTTAAAGGATGGGTCAAAGTCGGTGAAAGAATGGGTCAAGGGTAGTCAACGGTTCGGTCTCGGGTCTAGTGGAATCCGTCAGTCTATCCATCTGCACCTTCATATGACTGTGAGTTGGCTAAACCGTTGTGTGGTGCATTTAGATTAGAAGCATATAGATCCCCAAATCATGAAACTGTAGTATTATAAGATTGCATATCCATAATTGGAATCAGATAGAATGGTTAGGTTGATTAAATAACTCGTTAATTAATTAAAACGGATAGGAAATATTACTTGGCATTTTAGATAGCATTTATCGGTGATTTGTTGATCGTATTGTTGGTTGCTTGATTGGTTGTTGCATTCATATAGAACGGTATGCTAGGAAATATATGCATATATACTTATATTATAAGAACGTAATTAAATGAATCTATATACAGGAATTAAGAGTTAAATTAAAATACTTATTTAAAATACATAACACACCATAGAATATGATGACCGGGTTGGGTTAGTTAGACAAGGTTATTGGTTAAGTAATTAGTATTGAATTAATTGGAAGTCAGGAGATTAGTAAGTTTACTAATCTCAGTCTGACAGATTGTGGTAATTAAAATATAGAACTAAAGAAATAAGAATTTAAATGATATAGCCTGGAGTTGAGTCCACTGGGGAGTTAGTAAGTTTACTAACTCTAATCTAGCGGTAAAATGAGGAAAGAATTGCATAAGAAATCTAAATATTTGAATTAAAGATTAGTTAAACTTAAGTAATTATTTGATTGATGAGGTGAGATTATTGATGCTTGTTTGTTTGTCTATTTCGGTGTTGGACCGCGTAGACTGTTTATTGGTGATCGTTTATCTACTCCGGTGTCAGGCCGGATAGACGGTTTGATTGTGACTGTTAATATATTCCAGTGTTGGGCCGAATACACTGTATTGGTAGATACTTACTTTGGTACGGGATCGAGTAAGTCTGGTTTTAGATATATATTCTGGTACAGGACGGGTAGGTTGAGATGTGTTGATGAATAGTGGTAGGACTTGCGGGATAGATTGGGTATTGGAATTAATTTAGTGTTTCGATTTTAACTTATCGGTCTTTGTGAGATCGAATATTCACACCAAGGATTTGTAATCGTGGATTTGGACTTTGGATATAAAGATGATATAGATTTCCTATGAATCAAAGACTTTATTGAGATTGAACGTCAAGATAGAACAAACACAATCGAAAAGAGAGTACAAAGCATGAAGGTTTAGCTATCTAGTCGAAGTCTTCTTGATTAGGGTTGGAATTGTCTTGAATGAATCGCCACTTCTTCTTTAAATAGTCCTCGGCTTTAACCTTCTTGTTCCGATCTTTCGGCCTCGCCATAATAACGATCTCCGGGATTCGCGGGGATCGACTTAACTGGCAAAGACCAGGTCATTCTTCCTCTTCTATCGAGCTCGAGATCGACTACCTCTCACTTCGTTATTTGGGCCTTGGTTAAATCATGGTCGAATGGGCCCATAATCTATGACAGTCGAACTCATCTCTTTGATTGTAGATCGGTCCGGATTTCCTAGAGGGAGATCCAGCACCAACAATAGCCCCCCAGCCCATTAATTCGACGAGTCGAGGTTAATGGGTGGTAGACGTTCTTGGGAAGATGTGCGCGTGTCTCGGGTTTCGATACCCTAATGATCACTCTCGTTTCGTCTGCAGATCTTGTTTTGATTGAACGGCTTGGATCGAGCGCGTGGTTCAAACTGATCTGCTTATAGCGCATCGACGGCTACGACAAATACTCGCTAGAGGATCTCATCGTCTACCGTTGATCTGGTCGACCGTTAACAGTTGAGATCTCCAGATTCGTATAGATCTTATCGACATCGATCTACGCGGATGTGACTTAATCATCAGCCGCTTGTTCGTATCCGTTGATCTTAGATCGACGGTCGAGATCTTAAGAAGTTGAAGGATCTTAACTGTTTCGATCTCCTCATAATGATTACGAATTTGAAATCGAACGGTTGAGATCATGGGATACGAAAGATCCATAAGATCTCGAGGGAGGAGAAGCGAGAGATGTCTTTAAAGGGAAGTTACCTTGCACGATTCCCACTACTGCTCGTAGTACAAATCGGTAAGGTAACTTCTTCTCTTTTACTTTAGTTTTTTTTTTGCTTTCTAGCTCTAGGTTTATCGTTTTAAAGCTTTCGCTCTCTAGAATTCCTTCTCCTTTCTTCTTCTTTTTTTCCGATTCCGATACATCGACTGCCATGGCTCAAAGAAATACAGCCGAAGCGAGTACGAGTGCGTCGGCGGGATCGTTTGGTCCGCACCCGCCGTCATCCCTGACCCGAATCACATACACCGGTTGCGGATGAAGTGCCGGATCCCGCCGGAGGTGGAGATAGTGATTCCATCATTGGCGATGTCACCAGAGACCGTAGTAGAGGGCTACTGCTGCGCCTCCTACATGTATTTTGACAAATGCGGGTTATTCTTCCCGATTCCTCGCATTATATCGTGGGTTCTGGCCCAGCTTCAGCTGGCCTTTCATCAGATGACCCTGAACTTTGTCTGATATGTTATCGGGCTCAGGGTTCGAGAAGTCGAGGAGGGCATCGACTTCGGGGCTGAGGAGTTGATGAGGGTTTGTTCAGTGAAACACAACACCCGCTTCCCTGGAACCTACTACCTTTCCCCTCGCCACGGGAAGATTCTCGAAGAGATTTCGGCGAGGGATGTATGGAAGGACAAGTACTTCTTCTTCCGGATAAACCATCATTCGGTCAAGGATTTTGACTATTCGGTTATTCCGGCGAGATGGGCAGCCGGCGTTGGTTAGCCCTTAGGATTCATCAGTTTTTCTGATTGTCTCGAAGTTTTATATTGACATAGAGCCGTTATTAACATCTTTTGTTTCGCTTTGTAGAGCTCCCGAATCGCTGTCTCTGAATCCGATCACATCGAGTTTGATAGCTCGTCTCCGAAGAGGAGATATCCATTAGTCCAGCTTCACAGACCAGCAAATTCGAGCTGCATTAGGTCCCGCGGCCCGACGACCTCCTCCGAATCGACCTCGACTTCCGCAAGGCGAGTCGCGACTTCCGCAAGGTGAGTCGCGACTTCCTCGTCAGCCCACTTCAGCCCAAGTAGTTCAAGCTCCGCTTCGTATTTCCGAGCGGACTAGAGAAAGTAAGCGTTTTGGTTGATCGATTCGTGTAGAGGTTTTCCTTGCTATATATGCCTTCTCTTTTTTTATATATATCAAGCTGACTTGATTTTGTTTTGTATGCAGCTCGACCGGTCTCGGACGACAGTTCTACCGCCAGCACTCCCCCCCCCCCACGAAACGATGTCGCGAAGAGCGAGCAGCCGCCGGAACTGGAAGGATCCCATATACTTGGCGAAGAAAATGAAGGCTGGCGACTTGAGCAACGCCATTCTTTTCGCAAGGGGCGAAGCTCCTCCTCCTCCTCCCTCGATCCCCCCTCTTCACTCGTCCAGATCTCTCCACATCCGGCTACAGGGTCCGGAGATGCGACTATGGAGACGGAGAACCCGCCTCCCTCTTTGACCGGCAGGAGATAGCTCTGGTCCCGTCCAGGGAGCTCGCTTTACGCGACTCCCACTCAAACGGCTCGAGGGGGTCGAACGGCCGAAGTCGGGGTGGCTCTCTTCCTCCCGCGGCGAAGCGTCAAAGGACCGACGCGGAAGTGAGCTCGAGGAGATCGAGCCAGAATGTCGAGGCGAGGCCTGGCTCCTCCAGGTCCACTGGGTCTTTTAACTGGCGCTTTAGGCACCAGAAGGAGTGTCCGATCGCAGACGACCCGAAATGTGTGGCATACCTGCTAAGGCACATGGCCCTCGGTGATTCTTACACCGAGATGATGTCGGCCATCGGGAAGGTAATGGTTACACTCCTTTGTTTTCTTGGTTCGTTTCATGCTTCGTTTTTCCCTTAGCATTTGTTTGTTTTTTGTGTAGTCCTTGGAGGCTACGAACAGGCTCGTGGCCAAATCTGAGTGTGAGCTGCGTGAGATACCGCAGGCAAGTGAGCTCGAGTCCGTCAAGAAGACGGTGAGTAATCTGAACATGCAGCTGCAGGAGGCCTTGGCTCGTGAAGAGGAGCTGAAGAAGAAGCTTGCCCACTTCGACGGAATGGAGGCTCGACTGATGACTCTCGAGAATCAGGAGGAGGACCTGACCCAAAAGTTGAACGTGGCCATTAATCGGACTCCGGCCACGGAGGAAGCGAGCCGAGCTGCAGAGGAGGCGAGTCAAACTGCGGATATGCGGGCTGCGCAGTGCCAGGCTGATTTGGAAAAAGGTCCTCGCCGGTCGAGAGCTCGACATCAAGGTAGCGGCTCACGAGGCAAAGAAATTGCTGAATGGCCAATACCTCAAGATTCTTGAGGGAATTAAGGTGAAGGAGAGCCAGAGGAAGGTTGCTGTGAGTGCTGAGATAAGGCTTCAAGAGGCCTTGGCCAATATCGCGCTCATTGTCGAGTTTGCCTCTAGCGAGCTGGATCTGACCAAGGAGGTGCTGAACTTGGCTGAGAAGAAGGGATTGGCCATGGAGGAGATGAACGCCGCAGCGGTGTTGGACTTCAGCATTAGCAAGCTCAACTTGCCACCGATGTTAGACGACTCGGTGATCTTGACACGCCTTCTAAACCAAGCAGCTCCTCACCGTGATCAGTTCGGGTCGAACCTCCCGGCCAGAGTTAGCTTGCGAGTCAGCGATGAGGTCGAGGGTCGGCTCGAGGAGGAAGAGGCGACCGGCGACCAGACGGGGGATCAAGACGAGACTTCCTCTCCTTCCAAACAATTCTATTTTTTTTTGTTGCCCTAAAGGGCTTTAATTTCTTTTTCAGACTTTTGTTGCCCAAGGAGACTTTTTATTTGCTTTTGGTGTTGCCCTTAGTGGGCTTTTTGCGAACTCGGGGACGTTAAGTCCTTTTTTCATGAATTGGTTTCGAGCTTTCATGCCTTAGCACAAAATTGATAGAATTAGCTGTCTTGACAGCTTGAACCTCTAAAGAGGGGTCGAATAAATAACTTGGCTTGAATTGCCTTAGGGAGTTCTTCTGCGAACCTCTAAATTGATCGTGTCCGAGCTCGAGCTAGTGCTCAAAAATTGCTCGATGTATAGCTCTTTCATGATGTATAGCTCGAGCTTGGCGTTGAATTGAAATGAAAATTTTTAAGTATATGATAAATCGAAGTAGACTTACATAGATTCGTTTTGGGTATTTGCGGATATTGCTTTGCAGAAATTGTCTCGTTTTATCTGGCTCGATGTAGATTTAACCTTCGTTGCTTTGCTTAAGGGGGAGGCCCAATTCTTCTAATTTGTATAAGTTTGGAAGAATTTTAAGTTTTGAAGGACCATTTCAGGTCGCTTGGTTGATCTCGATCATTTCAGATCATTCAATTTTGAAGAAACCATTTCAGGTCGCTTAGAAGAGATAGTTTCATATCACTTGTATTAGAAGGGACCATTTCAGGTCGCTTAGAAGAGATAATTTCATATCAATGATATTAGAAGGGACCATTTCAGGTCGCTTAGAAGAGATAATTTCATATCACTGGTATTAGAAGGGACCATTTCAAGTCGCTTAGAAGAGATAATTTCATATCACTTGTATTAGAAGGGACCATTTCAGGTCGCTTAGAAGAGATAATTTCATATCACTTGTTTAAGGTAAAATGTAAGGACAAGGTATTTTAAAACAACTTTAACTTTTACAAAGGAAAATATATCGATTGAGAAACTTATTTTGATTTCACAAAGATAAGCTAGTTCGACTCCGTTCGAGGTCGCCGAACTCGGTGAGAGCTTTGTCTTAGGGGGCGGCTGCGCTCGGGGTCGAGCTGCCTACTTACCCTTTGAAGGGATCAAGCCATTTCGTAGTTCGATTATGGGGTGCACTTCTCAGTGAAAGTACTTTTTGAGATTGATGATATTCCAGGGTCGTAGTTCGGGTTTATGGGTTTCCACCGACTTGAGTCGGTAGACCCCATCTTTCACGATATCGGTGACCTGGTAAGGACTTTCCCACTTTGCCCCTAACTTTCCAGCATGCTCTTCCTTTTTATGGTCGAACACTTTTCGTAAGACGAGCTCTCCTACCTGAAACCTTCGGGTTTTAATCCTGGAATCATAGTAGCGAGCTGCGGCCTGTTGGTAGTTCTGGATTCGGGCTAGTGCGAGGTTTCTCCTTTCATCGGCGAGGTCGAGCTCGTCTATTATCATCTGATTATTAAGTTCCTCTTGCTGTGGGCACTCCTTTTTACGGATGCTGGAGGATCTCTGCTGGTACTATTGCCTCGATGCCGTAAGCTAGCTAGAAGGGTGTCTCGCCGGTGGATTTGCGAGGAGTAGTCCGGTAATCCCAGAGTACGGCCGGGAGCTCATCGCTCCAGCTCGTCTTGCACTCGTCGAGTCTTTTCTTGAGATTATTCATGATTGATTTGTTGGCTGCTTCTTTATAGGGTCAAGAATTAATCTTATTCTACTGCAAGTGCACAGTCAATGCAATTATAGTATATAGGGTATCGAATCCACAGAGACTCTAGACCTACGATAGATTTAAGAACGAACAAGTTAAACTAGGAGAAAATAGTGAGAAACTAAAAGCAAAGCAGAAAAGTAAATCAGGTAGCAAGATTGGTTTGAAGGAAATTAACTAAAAGCGCTAAGTCTATGGAGTTCTCAGGAAATCAGACAAGCAGATCAGATAATCAGTCAGGGTCAAATTAAGTACGGTTCTAGAACTCAAACACGGAATTAGAACTAACCAACTTTTGTTTTGAGAATTCTCTAAGCCTAATAGCAGAAATCCAAATTTCTTTGTAATTCCTAACAGATTAAACCAGCTTTAAGATTAAGTTCGATATGTTCACAATTCAATTAAACCAAATTTCTTTGCGAGTAATTCAATTGCTCAACCTAAATAGTTCAGATTCTAAATCACACTTTCGTGTCAATTTAACAACCTAGGATCTAGATTCTAAGTGATCAAGTTAGAAACTAGTGTTAAGCACAATTTAGATTGAAGAACAATTATGATATGAATCCTAACTGAAATAAATAAATCTAGCAAGTCATGAAATCCTTAGTGAGAATCCCTAAACCTAACTATGAATCTACTCAGACATAGAATATGAAAACATAATCAATGAATTAATAGATTGCATAAATAAAGAGTAAAGATAGGGGTTCGAAATCTTCTCCAAAAAAGCAGAAAGCAGTACATGATTAGATCAGCCCCAAAGCTCTAGAAATCTCTATGCTCAAAGTATAAAAGCCTAAGTAAAAAGTCTGTCAAAGCGTATGCGTAAGCGTATCTAAAAACTGATGTAAAAACCTAATTATATAAGCTAATCACGTCTTGGGGCTTCTTTGTATTTATCAGGAACTTCTGGGCAATACTGTGAATTCTGCATTCTTCATTAAACCGCCGAGGAAGGCCCATCTCGCTCGTGTGTCGATCGATGCACAATGTGTGTCGATCGATGCATTACTCTATTATGGACAGTGAACTCTATCTCTCGGGTCAAAACACCAAAATGCTCCAAAAAGCTCCATAAACTCCAAATCCACTCCAAACGTGCTAATACCTGTAAAAGACTCTAAAGCAACACTAAAAGACTCTAAAACACACTTATATCATGGTCTAAAACCGGTAAAAACCATGATATATCACTTCTGCTTGGCCGTTCCCTTGGGGGTAACAGGGCGTTAAGTAAGTCAGCTCGATGTTCCAGGTTCTGCAGAATGCTTTGAACGTGTTCGATATGAACTGAGACCCGTTGTCGGTGACGATCTCATGGGGTAGTCCGTGTCTGCATACAATGTTTCGCCAAACGAACTCCTATACGTGGACGTCTTTGACTTTTTGGTATGACTATGCTTCAATCCATTTGGTGAAGTAGTCTGTCATTACTAGCAAGTGCATGGCTTTCTTTTTGCCGGATGCAATTAAGGATCCCACGATATCCATTCCCCACCGCATGAATGGGTATGGTGAGGAGATCGAGAAGAGTTTCTCCGACGGCTGGTGGATAATCGGGGCGTGTTTCTGGCATTTGTCGCATTTACTGGAAAAAGACTCGCATTCGGCGGCCATTGTTGGCCAGAAATAGCCTTGCTTTTTGATTCTTATGGCCAGAGCTCATCCTCCGGAATGACTCCCGCAGGACCCATCATGGGCCTGTGTGATGACGGATCGGGCTTGTTCTTCGTTGAGGCACTTGAGATAAGGTCCGGAGACACTTCTTTTGAAAAGTTCTCATTGTGTGACTCAGTACCTCGCACTTTGTGCTTTGAGTTTTCGCGCTTCCCATTTATCGCCGGGGACTTCGCCATTCGTTATATACTGAATGATCGGAGTTCTCCAATCCTTTCCATCATCAGGCTGGGATCCCTGACTAGTGGATGCAGTTTGGATTGGTCCGTCAGGAACATTCGCAACGAAAATGGCATTTCTAGGGTCAAGATCATCATCGACCTCGATGGTGTCGAGGCTCGCCTCTTCGTGTAGTTCCTGACGTTCGACATCATCCTTTTCGGTGGGCTCGTCCTCTTTCAAGGACAGAGCTTTTAGAGCTATGTAGATACTTGTTTTTCGATCCCTTCAACTGGTATGAACCTTTTAAGGTTAGGATCTGATGTTGATGCTAATGTGGCTAGGGCATCGGCTGTGGTGTTCTCGCCTCGCGGGATTCGTGTTAAATCGAAGAATTCGATTTGATCGGCGAGGCTGTGGATTACCCGCAAGTATGCTTCCATACGTTCATCTTTGGCCTTGTAGTCGCCGTGGTATTGGCTCGTGACCAGCTGGGAATCACTGAAGGCGTCTACTTCCCGGGCTCCTATCGCTATTGCTAGTCTGAGCCCAGCTATTAACGCTTTGTACTCTGCTTCGTTGTTCGATGTGGCGAAGCCTAGTCTGAATGATTGTTCTAACACTTCTCCCGTAGGGGAGACCAATTTTATCCCGACCCCAGATCCTTGCCTTGAGGAGGCTCCATCGACGTGAAGTTTCCACCTCTTGGCGGACGCTGGGTCGAGATCGATGGCAAGTGGGAGTTCAATTATGAAGTCAGCCAGTACTTGTGCCTTTAATCACGTCCGATTCTTAAACTCGATATTGTATTCGCTGAGTTCGATAGCCCATTTAACTAGTCGACCTGACTGGCTTGGACTGTGAAGGATGGTTCTTAGCGGTTGAGAAGTCAACACTATGATTGAGTGCGATTGGAAGTATGGTCGGAGCTTCCGAGCCGATGTGACCAATGCTAAAGCAAGTTTTTCCATGGCGGGGTATCTGGTTTCAGCATCGATTAAGGTTTTACTGATGTAATACACTCCACTTACTGCTGCTGTAGAGACAGCTAGGTAGAGGTAAAGGGGTTCCCCTTCAACTGGTTTCGCCAGTATGGGTGGTTCGCTTAGATAAGATTTGAGCTGGGCGAATGCTTCTTCGCACTTTTCGTCCCAAAGGAAATTTTTGTTCGCTTTGAGCAAGTGGTAGAAGGGTAGACATTTATCGGTCGACCTCGAGATGAAGCGGTTCAAAGCAGCTATTTTGCCAGTTAGACGTTGGACTTCTCACGTCGTTTTGGGAGATTTCATCTCCATTAATGTCGCGATCTGTTTAGGATTTGCTTCGATCCCCCTTTCGGTTACTAAGTAACCAAGGAATTCTCCCGATGGGACCTCGAATGTGCACTTCGCCGGATTGAGTTTCATCCCGTACTTATTGAGAATGATGAAGCATTCTTTTAGTTGGGGGATATGATCCTCGCACCTAGAAGATTTGACCAGCATATCGTCGATGTAAACTTCCATGGTTTTACCCTGGAGCCCCGAAAACATCTTGTTGACGAGGCGTTGGTAGGTTGCTCCTGCGTTTTTTAGCATGAAAGGCATAACTTTGTAGCAATATGTGCCTCGATCAGTTATGAACGAAGTCTTTTCTTGGTCCTCGGGGTTCATTAGTATTTGGTTGTACCCCGAGAAAACATCCATGAAGGATAGAAGTTGGTGTCCGGCAGTGGCTTCGACCAGTCGGTCGATGTGTGGAAGTGGGAAGCTATCCTTTGGACATGCTTTGTTGAGATCTGTAAAGTCAGACTCTCCATTTCCCATTCTTTTTCTTGACCACCACGGGGTTCGTGAGCCAATCGGGGTATTTCACCTCTCTCATCGACCCAATTTTCAATAGTCGATCGACCTCGTCGTTGACGGCTTGAGCTCGTTCTGGGCCGAGTTTTCGACGTTTTTGTCTTACCGGTTTATAAGTTGGGTCGACATTCAGCTCATGGCTAGTTACGTCGATGTTGATCCCTTTCATGTCCAGTGAGGACCAGGCAAAGGAGTCGACGTTCTCTTTAAGGAAGGAGATCATTTTGTTTTTAACTGACTCCGATAGATCGATTCTGATGCCGACGAGTCTTTTGGGATGAGCATCTTCTATGAAAAATTGAGTTGTGAGGTCCTTTGGGGGTCCTTTTTGGCTTGGGTCGTTCAACCTTTTGGTTTGCATGGTGGCGAGCTCTTCTTCTTTCTGTAATTGCTATGCGTGGGACTTCTCAATCTGCTTGTACCCGTTCATGTAGCAATTTCGGGAAATCTTTTGACTTCCATAAACGGTTTTTACCACTTTCGGAGTTGGAAATTTTATGCATTGATGGTAGTTCGATGGTACAGCTTTCATGTCGTATATCCAGGGTCGACCTAAAATTGCGTTGTAGGGAGCTGGTCGATCTACTATGACGAACTCTGTCATTCTTCGAACTCCTCCAGCTATTACTGGGGCGAAGACAGAGCCCATTGAATATGTTGTTTCGCCAGCGAACCCTACTAAATGGTGTCTGTCCTTCGACGATCTCGGAGTCATCGAACTCCATCTTTTTGAATGCGTCGTAAAATAGGACATCCACCGAACTCCCTGTGTCTTTCATTATCCTTGAGAGTTCCACATCTCCGACTACTAGGCAAACGAGGAGTGCATCGTCATCCGGTTTGTCGAGGTTGCTTGTCTCGCTCTCGCAGAAAGTGATTTCATGGTCCGGACCTAGCATCGGAATTTTCTCCCTTTTATCGGTCTCGACCCTTCTTTGAAGAGCTTTAATCGAATTGACTGAGTCTAGGCATAGCTTGGAACCACCGAAGATGAAGTCAACTCGTTTAGGGGGTATGGCCCGTACACCTCCCCCCGCAGAGACGAGGGAGATTGATTCGTGAGCGTAAACTCTTAATGGGAGCCGGAGGCGGGGATAGCGTCGAGTCTCCTGGGGTGCCGCACAAACTTAGTTCACCGAGAATGACCTCGACTCATTTTCGCGACCCTTGGGGGAGGGCTTCGGGAAATCCCGACTCCTTAGACCGTTCTCGTTTATTCTGAGTAGGCCTTTTGGTGTTCGACTCTTTGGCCTGTTTATTTTCCTTTTTATCAGATGGAGTTTCCTCCTCGACTTCTGTCTTGGTTGTTTTCAGACTCTCATTTTTGGGCCTCGACCTTAGCTCGAGTATAGCACTCTTCGGTCGAGTATCCTTTTTTGCTGTGAAAGTCACAAAATTTGTCCTTGTCGAACTCAAATTTCCTCGAGCTCTTCGGGCTCTCGACTGCGTTAACGTTTCCGGATTTACGGGAATCCTTTTTTGGATTCGATTTCTATAAGCCCGACGGATTCTTTTCCTTTCGGTGCTTTTCTCTGAGGGCCGTAGTTACGTCCTCGAGGCGAGCAAAGGTCGATGCGCGATGGAGGGCGTCCTCGAGTGTTTGAGGTTTGCGGACTGTTATTTCCTCGCGGAATTTGGTTGAATACCACAGTCCACGTCTTAGTGCCTCTATTGCCACTTCGTCATTTGGGTTCGCGATTTTGGATTTATCTCCTTGAATCATTCGATGTACGAGCGAAGTGTTTCGTCAGGTCGTTGAGACACGCAAAATAGGGCTACTTCAGTCGTTTTGACCTCGATAAAGTCGGAGTATTGTTTGAGGAAAGCAGTCATGAACTGGGTAAAGTTATCAATGGATCTCTCTTCCAGTCCGGCGAACCATTCTAGGGCGGAGCCTGATAGATTCTCGGAGAAGAGTCTGCAAAAAGCGGGCTCTCTTTCCTCGTCTGCAAAAAGCGGGCTCTCTTTCCTCGTCTGCAAAAAGCGGGCTCTCTTTCCTCGTCTGAGAGGTATACCCTTGACATCGCTAATCGGAACGCCCTGATGTGGGCTTTGGGGTCCGATTTTCCCAAAAACTCTGGGAACTTAGTTTTCTTGATCTCTCGGATTCTTGCAAAGGCGATCCGGTCTGTGAACGGCGTTTGTCGCATTTCTTCGATCACTCAATCGATATTGGGTTTCGTGCTTGTTGCCATGTGGACTTTCAAGCTTAGGCTGACGAACTGGGCATTAGCTTATTCAATGTAATGCCTTAGCATGTCGTGTTCGTCGCCTGTTATAGGTGCAAACTGTGTTTGTGCCAGATTCGACGTTTGCCCTGGGAAGACCGGGTCGAGGAGATCGATTTTTGGAATTGGTCTGATCTGGTCGATCTGGGAATTATTCGACAAAGGAGGTGGTCCGGGTAATGGTCGATTTCCCGATCCGATTGGATCTGTGACCATAGAACTCGAACTAAATCGAGTCGGTGTCGCGATAGGGGTCGTTATAGGGCGGAAACCGCTATTCGACGTGCTAGCAAAATTTCCCGACGTTCCAGGGGGTGATACCACCTGGGAGAAATCCAAGCGTGTTCGTGGTGGAGGACTTATGGGGGGTCGTGGATCGCGTATTGATCTACCTCCCTGATTTTGGCTAGCGAGCTCTTCGAGACGAGCATTAATGCGCCATTCTTTCTCGTCGAGCTGTGTGGCCAGAGCACGATTTGCGATCTCTTGGGCCCGGGCGCTTGCCTCGTTGCTTCTTGTTCGGTTTACTAACAGGGTCAGCATTGAACGAATTTCAGCGAGGTCATCCGGACTTTGTCGCGGTGGAACAGGAGGCTGTGGCGGGTTCGGCCTGAGCGTTCCGGATCCGCCTCCTGTGGCGGGGGCGGACGTTGAATTGTTTCTCATCCATACCCAGTTCCTGCTCGGATCATTAGTTTCTGACAAAACGTTTGTCGGAGTCTGGCTTGTCGCAATTGTTTGAGCGACTGAGCTGGCTAGTGCCGAAGTCGTGGAGACTGAGGCAGAGCTCGTCAACACGCCATCGGTATGACCCATGGTCCTTACCCCTGTGGTGTTCTGAGGAACGTCGTCGGCCATTTGAGGGTGGTTGACTGGTGGAGTGGCGCTGGGAGAGCCAGATTGGTAGGGATTCATCTCGATCTATCAAACCTAGGATCTGATTCTTAAGATAGGAAAACTACATATTGTTCCCCACAGTCGGCGCCAAATGTAAGATCGAATATTCACACCAAGGATTTGTAATCGTGGATTTTGACTTTGGATATAAAGATGATATAGATTTCCTATGAATCAAAGACTTTATTGAGATTGAACGTCAAGATAGAACAAACACAATCGAAAAGAGAGTACAAAGCACGAAGGTCGAGCTATCTAGTCGAAGTGTTCTTTATTAGGGTTGGAATTATCTTGAATGAATCGCCACTTCTTCTTTAAATAGTCCTCGGCTTTAACCTTCTTGTTCCGATTTTTCGGCCTCGCCATAATAACGATCTCTGGGATTCGCGGGGATCGACTTAACTGGCAAAGACCAGGTCATTCTTCCTCTACGTCCTTTTCTATCGAGCTCGAGCTCGACTACCTCTCAATTCGTTATTTGGGCCTTGGTTAAATCATGGTCGAATGGGCCCAGAATATATGATAGTCGAACTCATCTCTTTGATTGTGGATCGGGCTCATAATTATGGGCCCTTGTTTTGTTTGTTAGTGGGCCGGATTTCCTAGAGGGAAATCCAGCACCAACAGTCTTGTGTTGTGTCATAGAGTCCCAGTGAGTCTGCTTGTTTATGTTATTGTTATCAAAACTCTATAGGATGTGTTAGATCCCGCAAGTCTAGAGATGGCGTTCCAGTACTTCCTTCTCGATTGGATCCTCGGGTATTTCCTGATAGGTTCACGTACCTTCGGGTATTGGTTCTTGTTAGGCGTCAACCTACGTTGTAACATCAATAGGTGTGTAGTCCGGAGAAACGGGGCATGTCCTAAGGCCAGACTGCATGGAAACTTTGGCTATCTAAGGGTAGCCCGAGTCACTGTGTATCGATGTACTGAGAATGGTGTCCTAAGTCATAGGACTTTGTGTTTACGTTTAGGATTCGTGGGTTCTTTTAGTTACCGTAGGGTAGCTAAGTGTTCCCATGGAAGTTTACCGAGTTTGCATTTGGGGCCCATGGTGTGGAGATTGTGTTAGAGCCGCGATAGTTAGATCGAGTCCAATCGAGGGCATGTGCCGCATTGATCTCGATTTCCGTAGTTACTATTTGTTGATAGAAAATGCATGTGTGTTGTGGAGCTTATTACGTCGTGGAAGCACGTGATCACTTATTTGTATTATATTGTTTATCATTGCTTGTTATTTTGGGTTTTGGGCTGGAATTATTATTATAGCATGTTTAGCAGCATGTTTAGTTGGGAGCCAACTCGCTGGGTAATCTTAGATTGCTCATTAGACTCGCTTTTGTTTTTCAGGTTTGAGGATTAGCTCGGCGGACGCGGGAGGACCTCGGAGTAGATTTGGGTTCGCATTTGGCTACGGTTTGCTTTCGAATCATTTTATTCGGTTTGGATTTTTATGGGCGCCTTAAAGATTTTAAAAACCCTTTGAACTAAATGAACTAGGTTTAAAGGATTTAAAAGACTTAAAACACTTAAAATGGAATTATTCCCTGATATACGGGTTTAGTCCAGAACCGAACACAACTAGTAGAAGCGGTACGGGGTGAAAAGATTTGTATCGTTGAAACGAGGTAAACAGAATCAAAGACGGTTTGGTTTGAGCCATTGCCTCAAACCGGACTGTCTTTGGCTATCGTATTGTGACGAACTCTTCTCGTTTGGCATGCATGGGTCCGTTCGTTTATGTTCTTGTTTGATTCTTGACCGGTCAGCTCGTCGTTCAGCGGATAATGGAAAGGGGCGTTAGAAAAAGTGGTATATGAGCTGGTTCATCATATATCTAAAATTCCAATTTTTAAGATTTTCAGTGTTTTATCGAGTCAAAATGAGTCGCCAATGCAACCATTAGAAATCCGAGCCGCGTCCGTCAAACCGTGGAAATGGGTAAGTTAAAAATTTTGTTAGGAGTGTACTAGCCGTTTTGTATTTTATCGCAGTCACCCAACAAAGTGCCTCAAAAGAGTGTGAGTAGTGGGTGTGTGTGCTTGGTCCTGATATGAGTGATCGCGAGTCATGGGTTCTCTACCGGTCAGCCCAAGGCCGTATGATCTACCCTCCGCCGAGTGCTCCCGCATATCGGCCCAGATTCCAGCACCAGCCCCCGTCATTGCTGGCACAGCCGTTCCAGCACCAGCTCATGTCATTTCTGATGCAGCCCCGACACCTGCATCACCTGCTCCTGAGGAAGATGCCACTTTCGGTGTACCATACTTTGGTACATAGGTATTTTTGTAGTGGTCTCCCTCCTCTGCCGACACTTACACCGTCGCCAGTGCCCCTCTTGCCACCTCAGCCAACACCTCATCCCGAGGTCCCTGCTATACCGCAGCCATACAGTCGGGCGATATCTTACTTTCATCGCTTCCGGACTTAAGCTTAAGCTTCTCGATGGAGCTGATTGACTTAGCTCAGCACCGTAGCTGGGAGGAGCTTGTGGCTGACTAGACCAGTTGGTTGGCCGAATTAATGGAGCAGCCAACCGACGCTCCGCAGAAGCCGCCTCCTCTGGCTGCCAGTCCATCACCGCCACCACCGCTAGTTCAGCCTACTTACAAGCCGGATCCTCCGTGCTACGCTTGTGGCGCACTGGGTTCCACTTTTATTGGTGCCAGCTCCTCTTCGATCAATGTCTGCTGCCTCCTCCACCACTTACTTGCCTCATCTGTGGCTATACTGGGCATCTTGCTCCGTCTTTCCCGATCTCACAGTTCCGCCCAGTCACGCTACGACACCCACACCACCACACCCTACGCACACCCTTCTCACCCTCCTAGCACACCTGCCAGCAGATACCCACAAGAGCCGTACTATAGTCAGTGCAGGGATTTTCGCTCGTGTTGGAGGCATTATGTATTAGGTTTAGGCCCAGGTAAGTAAGGTCTCTAACTAACATTTAGATGTATATATTGGCTTATATTTGTCACTGACGATTCAATTATGTAGCGATGTTTCTTTTTGGGGATGGATGGGCAGCCACTTGTATGTAGACTCTGACAGACCTATGTAATTAAAACTCTCATGTGATATATGAATGTTTTATTTACGTGGTGGATGTGGGGTGATTTTGGTTTATCGTTTTGAGTAACGAGTAATTTTATTGCATGCATGTGATGGATAGTGAATGCAATACAGTTACAACGTAAAAACAATTGATGGTCCGAACATACTGTTTTCATCTGGACACTGAGAGACGACCGTATTTTCATTGTCGTATGGTTGAGCCGATTTGTTCCACTGTTTTATTGAATGTTATTGCATTGATTATTTGGGCTAATCGACCTAATTAGATATCATTGGATTGATTGATCGCTAGGTTGCTAGATCATCGGTTTGGCTAATCGCTAGGTTGATAGATTGTTGATCGAGAAATGTTGCATTAATTGTTTTGCTAGGTTTCTAGATTACTGGATTGGTTATTGATGGAAGCGTTAGATTGTTAGATCGTGTGATTGGGCATTATGGAGTTGATTGATTCATCAGGTTGATAGATGGTAAACCCTTAAGCTTAAGCTTTGATTAGCAAATGGCGTGGATTGATTGGTTAGAGTGTTAGCCGCTTTGATAAGCATTTGATTATCAATGTTTTGTAGATGAAGGGTTAAGTTATCGACTAGCTTATTTATTATAGGATAGGTTAGAAAACCATTTGGTTAGAAATAAACTGGGAATTGGTAATCGGTTAAAGTAGAATGCTTATCCGCGGTAATACAGAATTTATTTATTGTTAGTTAACCACATAATAATGTCGAATGAGTGACTAATTAACATTATCTTTATAAGGAAGTAATATCGATGAATGAGTTAAAAAAAAGAAGGAGTAACCATTTCAGTGTATGTGAGTATGTTGATACAGCCACATGATGGACGATAATACGTGAACAAGAGACCGAACCCCAACCCGAAAGTCAAGATGTTGCTTTTGGAGAAGTGTAGCAGTTTGCCCAAGCCTCCAAGCAAGTCAGTAAGATTTCAGAAAAGAGTATTGGTGTCAGAAACAGTCAGTAGGGATTCAGCTAGGCAAAGTGAGTCAGCAAAGAGATTTGGGTGCATCAGTGTCAGTAAGGGATCATAATAGAGATATCAATTGAGCAGAGTGGTTTTGGATTCAGTGTTTATGGTAAAGACAACACATGCTTGGGATTGGGAATTCAGTTGATGGGAGTATCAGGATGTCAACATCTGTAGAGTATCAGATCGAAGCAGTGGAACTTGGGATAAAGTCAAGTGATGGGAACAATAAGAAATGGGATCAGGTTAGCCATGAATCAATCATGTTAGCCATAAAGCAATGGGGTTTTGGATCAGAAACATTAGTTCAAGCGACTGGGTTTTGGAGTCAGAAAGTATTCAAGAGCAAGGAAATTCAGATTGGGCAATTCAGGACTTTGGTATGACGGAAATATGAAGTCGGTTTAAGCAGAAGCTCAGATTGGACATCAGAAATTTAGAGTCGGAATGTAAGCAATGGAGCATAGTTTGGATCAGATTCAGAAGTAGCAAGACTTATAGAGTTTTGCTTCTGAGTTCAAGGTTTGTTATTAAATGTGGAATTTGGAGGCCGAATACATGTAAGTGGAGAAGAATGAAATACCATATCTCAAGATATCATCAACGGGCAATTTAGAAGTCAACAGAAAGTCATCAGAAGGCATTTATGCAGTTTTTGGGAATTCAAGGGCATTTTGGTAATTTTACTAAAAACAAGACGGAAAGTTTTGACGGGCCTTCTTTTTATTTAAAAAAATACTTAGAAGCCGGAGAATGCAGAAAACAGAATTTAAAAAGGCTCCACGGGCTGTTGGAAATAGAAAACCGACAAACCGAGAAAAGACGGGAAATCTTATATTGGATGTTTCAGGAGCTACATAAAGCCAAAAAGGATCAAACTAGTTGCGGAATACTTCTTATTAAGGTCTGGGAAAATAAAAATGAGTTCCAGGGACTTTTTAGAAGTATCGGGAAGTGGCGGAAGAACGGACCGGGATAGCCACCACCACGTGGTGATTGATGATTGGTCCATTTGGGGATTCAAGGAATTTGGGCTGCTAGATTCAGTGAATGTTCAGAAAAGATGGGGAGGAGACACATGGGCAGCTAGGTGTCAAACGATTAACTCCTTTGAATGACACCTAGCCATTAGAAGTTCATGCACCAAAACCACATTTGTGATTATAAATCCACATACAATGCATCTTCTTCTTTCATCGTTTTCATCCAGAAAAGAAACCAGAGCTCTCATCTCTCCTCTGCCCTCTCCCACGGCCATCCTACTCCCTCTTTCCTCCTCATCACGGCGAAACCACCAGCACCTCTCTCTTTTCCAATTACTTGCGGCTCAAGCTATCTCCTCATACCATCTCAGCCATCAAGACCACCAGCTTCAGCTCGTTAATCGCCGCCGAAAAATGCCACTTTTCGTTGGAGGAAGTCACCGGAGAGCCGCCGGAATCCGGCGCTGCCGACGAAGCTCCGCCGTGTTTCTCCACCATTGTCTCTCTCTCTCTACAGCCGGTTCACTCCTTCTTCACCTACTGCCGGTTTCCTCTTCACCAGAGATCTCACTTGAGCAGTCCACCACCGCCGGAGAAGCCACGCCACCGGTAAGATCTCGCTTTGTTCTTCTTCTTCTCGCCGGATCTCCTCTCTTCTTGCCGAATTATCTCTCTCTCTCGTCAGAATCCTCCACATCGATAGTTTAAAACCGCCGGTCATCTCGCCGACATTCTCTTCACCAGTCAGTCACTGATTAGTTTTGGTGGAGCGGTCAACGCCAGTCAACCATGGTTAATGCTTTGGTCAACGCCGCCGCTACCTCCTCTCACTGTCGGTCAACGCTATCTCCTCGCCGGTCAACTCTTCTAGTACGGGTCAACCATCGGTCAAGCTTCGGATCAAGGTACGGGTCAAGGGATGGGTCAACATTGCGGTTAAGTTCGAGTCAAAGATGGTTTAAGGAATCAATGGTTCAGAAAAAGGTTCGAAGTTATATCGGTTCAGTCTCGGGTCTCGTGGAATCCGTCAGTCCATCCATCCGTCACCTATCACACTGTGAGGTTGCTAAACTGTTGTGTGTTGCATTTAGGATAGACTGAATCATATAGATCCCAGAAATATGAAACCGCAGTATATTAGGATTTCACACCCATAATATGAATATGATAGAATGAATAAGTTGATTAAATAACTCGGTTAAATAAATAATATGGATAGGGAATATTGCATGGCATGACAAATAGTATTTATCGGTAAATAATTGATCGTATCGTTGATTGTGTGGTTGATTGTTGCATTCATATAGAATGACATGCTAGGATGTCTATGCATATATATTATAAGAATGTAACTAAATGAATCTATATACGAAAATACGATTAAAATACATAACACACCTTATAGTAGAATAACAGGGTCGGGAATTATATAATTAAAGTAATTAATTAAAGAACTATTGGAATGTCAGGAGATTAGTAAGTTTTACTAATCTCAATCTGAAGGATTTGGGGGTAAATAAACATAGAAATAAAGAAATAGGAAATTAAAAGATTTAATTTGGGGTTAAGCCGTCTCTGAGGTTAGTAAGTTTACTAATCCCAATGTAGCGAAATAAAATCGAACTAGGTTTTAGGATAAATATTAAAAGTTTAGTTAAACCAAAGTTTTTATTTGAGTGGTGTTGTGTTGTTTGGTTTGTTTATCTACCCCGGTGTTGGGTCGGGTAGAATGTTGATTCTTAATTGTTTTTCTATTCCGGTGTTGGGTCGGGTAGACTGTTGATTGTGTGAATGTTTGTCTACTCCGGTGTTGGGCCGTATAGACGGTTTGGTTGTATTGTTGTTTATCTACTTCGGTGTCGGGTCGGTAGACTTTGTTGATTGACACTTACTTCGGTATGGAATCCAATAAGTTTGGTTTTAGACTTTGTTGTTGAATGGTGATAAGACTTGTGGAATAGTCTGGGTACTAGGATTTTGTTAGTATTACTTTATTGACCTTATCGGTCTAGTGTGATGTTATAGAGTCTGAGTCAGTTTGCGTGTTTATTTTATTGTTATCATGACTCTATATGGTGCGTTAGATTCCGCAAATATAGAGATGGCGTTCCATTACTTTCTTCCCGATTAGATCCTCAGGTATTTCCTTATCGGTTCACGTACCTTCAGGTAGTGGTTCTGGTTATGGTGTTAACCTACAGACTGGTGTAGGTAGGTGTGTAGTCCGGAGAAACAGGGTCTTGTCCTAGGGCCGGACTGCACAGAAACTTTGGCTATCTAGGGGTAGCCCGAGTCATGGTGTAACGATGGACTGAGAACGGTGTTCTAGGTCTTAGGACTTTGTGTTTACGTCTAGGACTCGTGGGTGATTTTAGGTACCATAGGGTAGCTAAGTGTTCCCGTTGAAATTTACCGAGTTCGCATTTGGGGCCCAATGGTGTGGAGTTTGTGTTAGGATTGCGATATATAGATTGAGTCTAACCGAGGACATATGCTGCAGTGATCTCGATTTCCGTAGTTACTTTTGTTGTTAGAGAATGCTTGTGTTTTTGGATCTGATTACTTCTTGGTAGCACGTGATCAGCTATATGTATTTTTACTGCTTATTATTATTGATTGTTATTTTGGGTTTTGGTAGCGGATTATTTTATAGCATGTTTATCAGCCTGTTTAGTAGGATCCGACTCGCTGTGTAATCTTAGATTTCTCATTGGACTCATTTTTGTTTTGTTTTTCAGGTTTGAGGATTATCTCGGCGGACGCGGGAGGAACTCATAGTAGAATCGAGTTCGCATTTTGCCACGGTTTGATTTCAAATCATTTTATTCGGTGTGGATTTTATGGGAGCCTTAAAAGATTGTCAAAAACCTTTGAACTGTTTAATTAGGTTAAAGGATTTAGAAGACATAAAATACTTTAAAATGGAATGATTCACTGATATACGGTTTAGTCCAAACCGAACACACTCGTGGAAATGGTACGGGTTGAAAAGCTTTGTATCGTGGAAATGAGGTAAACGAAGTCAAGGACGGTTTGGTTCGAGCCATTATAGCCGATAATCGAACCTCAATACGACTTCTCTCTCTCACTCTCTTCACTCGTTTGTTTGAATTTCACAGAAATCAATTCAGAAAACTAAACAAGAACACAAGATAATAGAGTTCCCCAAACCGGGTACATCTCTCTTCAGGATTGACCCTGGAATTCACTATGAGCTGAGAGATTTTACAGATGAGTGTTCTTGATCGATTTACAAAGGAAGGAATGAATCTAATCGATCGATCAAGTTCTGGCATCAGATGACAAAGTTGTTATATAACAACTTGTAACAAACTCTGTCTTCTGAGCTCGAGCAACAAAACGCAGCCGTTCAGGTTAACGGGTCACACCTGATTTGGCCCATCTAGACGTCTTGGCTCTTGAGAGATACGGGCTAAAGACTGAGCCCAATCTCTTCTATGCTCCTCAGCTCATCAACGGCAACATCACGCGGGAAGATTTGAATCACACTTTTACAAATCTCCACCTTGATTCAACTATCTTCTTACATGTGCCTTCATGTCTTGTAATCTTGACAATGATTTAGTGAATTCCAATCCTGGTACCGACGACTCCATCAATGACCTTCGTCGCCTGCTTGTCAGTTCCTCAGTTGACCTTTGAGGATCTGAACACTTCCCTTTCGCTTCTGCAACTTGAAGCAAACTCTGTTATCATTAAACTTTGATAACAGACCTCCCTTGAGCACACCGCCACTTTTCAGATCACCAGGCGATGGATCAGCTGAAGTTGCTCAAGCCTCAGTAACATTCAGTGATCGTAGACAACCACTGAACTTCTCCCCTGGAAGTGACTTTGTCAACAATCAGCTGGGTTAATGGATGTGTGTATCTTGGTTACTTTCACCTCTCATCTGCAATAACTTCTCTGATGTAGTTGTACTTCACTTGAATATGTTTTGTTCTATCATGGAACATATAGTTCTTGGCTAAGTAGAGGGCACTTTGAGAATCACAAAATACTTCCACTGCCTCTTGTTTGAAACCCAATTCTTCAGAAAAGTTCTTTAACCACACTGCTTCTCTACTTGACTCTGATAAGGCAATGTATTCAGCTTCGGTTGTTGATGGAGCTACTAACTTCTGAAGACATGAACGCCAACTTATTGTGTTTCATCCAATGGTGAAGACAAATCCAGTGATGGATCTTCTTCTATCTAAGTCAGCACCATAATCTGAGTCGCAGAATCCCCTAACTTTAAAATCTGCTCCTCTTGTGAATGTTAGAAAAATCCCTGATGCTCCCTTCAGATACTTCATTATCCATTTTACAGCTAGCTAGTGATCTCTTCCTGGTTTTCCCATGTAGCGGCTGACAAGACCTACTGCATAGGCTAAATATGGACGTGATCCAACCATAGCGTACATCAAACTTCCTACAGCACTTGCGTATGGAATCTCTTCCATTTCCTTAGCATGTTCTCTTTCTTGAGCCTTGGTTAGAGCCTGAAGTTTGAATTCAGATCCCATTGGTGTTTGAACTTCTTTACAGTCCCACATACCGAATGTATTTAGAAGCTTCTTTATTCTTGAGACAGAACCAATGTTCCTTTCTTCCTATCTCTCTGGATGTCCATCCCTAATATCCTGCTTGCTTGACCCAAGTCCTTCATATCAAATTCTGTGTTTAGTTGTTTCTTCAGCTTCTCAATGGTTGCTCTATCTTTTGAAGCCACCAGCATATCATCCACATATAATAACAAATATATCATATTGTGTGGTGATGATCCCTTTTGGTATACACATGGGTCATACTCACTTCTCTTGAAGTTCTGCTGAAGTATGAAGGCATCAAACCTGTGGTTCCACTCTCTTGGAGACGGCTTTAATCCATAGAGAGATTTCTTCAACTTGCACACTTTTTCTTCTTGCCCCTTTTTGATGTATCCTTCAGGTTGGTGATAGGCTCAAATTTATCCCTATACTAAACTGCAAGTGAACAGCAATGTCAAAGTAGTATATAGGGTTATCGAATCCACAGGGACACTTGGTCTCAATAGATCAGAACAGTAGAGACTAATACTAGAAATAAGCAATGTGATTGAATTAAAAGCGGTGCGAGAAAGTAAATCAGTAGCAGAGATTAACGGTTGTGGAAGCAAGTAATTAAAAGCGTCAAGCCTAGGGTATTCTCAGGAAATCAGATAAGCAGACAGTTCATTCAGCAAGGATCTAATTAAGCACAGTTCTAGAACTCAAAACACAGATATAGAATTAACCAAATTCCTTTGCGATAATTCTCTAAGTCTAAGTGCAGCTAACCAAACTTTCGTTTGCGAGAACTAACAGATTAAACTAGCATTAATCCCAAGTTTGATATGTTCACAATTATCCTAAACCAAACTTCTGTTTGCGCAAAGTTTAATTGCCCAATTTAATTAGTTCAGATTCCTAAACCCCACTTCCGTGACGTATTTAGCAACCTAAGATCTAGATTCTAATTGATCAGGTTAGAACTAGCTTTAAGCACAATTAAATTGAAGAACATATATAGTTTGAATCCTTAACTGAATTTGAACAAGTCTAGCAAGTCATGAAATCCTATGTGAGAAACCCTAAACCTAACTAGGAATCTACTCAGACATAGATAATGAAAACATAATCATAGAATGAATAAATTGCATAAAAGAAAAATAGTAAAAGGGGATCGAAATCTTCTCCAAATACAGATGAAGTAATAGGTTCAGATCAGCCCCAAAATCTCTAAAAATCCTCTGCTCTTAATTATGAAAGCGTATCTAAAATAAACACCAAAATCCTCTATATATAGGCCTAATCTCGGTTGGGGCTTCTGTGTAAATACTGGAACTATCTTGGGCTTCTTTGCAAATCTTCATATCTTCATTAAACCGACGCGTACGGCCCATCTCGCTAGTGTGTCGACCGATGCACAAGGTGTGTCGGTCGATGCATGATCAATAAATCGGACAGTGAGTTAAGCTCTCGGCCAAAACGTCCCAAAAGTCCCAAAATGCTCCAAATATCTCCAATTAGCTCCAAACCTGATTAAACCTGTAAAAGACTCTAAACAAAGACAAAAGACACTAAAAACACATCTATATCATGGTCTAAAATGGGTAAAAACCATGATATATCAACTCCCCCACACTTAGCCTTTGCTTGCCCTCAAGCAAAACATAGAACTAAAACATGGTGAAGAGGTTTGAAAACTCTTCAGAAACTCATTTCATCCTAGAAGCTACAATACTCAGATTCCCCTTAGTAAACCACTGAAAGAATCAATCACAGGATATCAAGACCACAATGTACTTCTCCCACACTTAGCAACTGTCCTAGGTAAACTCCACAATCACATTCAAGCATTCAAATTCTCCCTACTGACTTCTGCAAGTATTTAAGTGCGGTCTCACCTAAGGAGTATCGATCAAAGGGCACATGGATTCTTACCTTATCAGCTCTAGACCACCATACTATCGTTCTCTAGTCCCTTTCTTCTCTTTCCCTTCTTTAACAACTGATTTTTCCCCACTGGGTATCATTTTATTTTTTTTATCAGTGTTCTTCCCGTTATGGGGTGTACTTTGGACACATTCCATGGATCACATGAGAGAAAATAGTGTTTGCTACCATTCTCATGACCACTTCGGAGTTACTAACTCATCCTCAGTTTATTATTATTATTTTTTTACTTTACAGAAGGGGAGAAGGGAACTAAATAGGATAGGTTGACAGGCTGTGTCAGAACTAACAAGGGAATCCGACACAAAGTATACCAAGCCCTTAGGTGAGAAATCTAAGTCAGTATTAAGGTTGAAGTCAGTAAAGGATCCTCTGATACCTGAAGTGATGTGGGTGTTCCCAGTAGGTTGATCTGCGATGGGGTTTTCTAATAGTCAGAGATAGATCCTGCAACTTCATCCCAATGGTTACTTAAGTTCCTGCAAGTCTTGTAAATCTTCTCAGAAAATCATAGTTTCTTACTTAAACAATTTTGACTCAATAAAACAAATTTTTTTTTTTGAAAAATGGACTGACTCTTAAGAAAACAGAAAACAAAAGTCAGTAGCACCTCCCCCACACTTAAGACACACTGTCCCCAGTAGTGTCCAGCGAAGGATCGGTAAAAAGAAAATAACAAAAAATTGAAAAGGTGAAATTATGTCTGTCGGGTTACCTCTGTCGCTCAGGCATCGACCGATGCACTAAGTGCATCGACCGTTGCTTGGCGATTTTCGTGTATAGTCGATCGTTGCTCAGGACCACAACGATCGCTGCAATGCGATTCCTTTCGTGTTGTGACGATCGACACAGAAGTGCGTCGATCGTTGCACTGCGATTTAACCGAGACCTGCAAACATAAACTCACCAGAAACAAAAACAAACGTAAAATCCTAACAAAAACACCAAAAATTAAGTAGAAAAACACCAGTACCTAATGGTGGGTTGCCTCCCACCCAGCGCTTGTTTAAGGTCAATAGCTTGACCGGACGGATGGGAATTTTCAAGTGGAGGGTGCAGCATCCAGAGGCAAAATCTGACCCCTTGGAA
Organism: Orychophragmus violaceus; assembly: GCA_030180135.1. NCBI lineage: Eukaryota > Viridiplantae > Streptophyta > Magnoliopsida > Brassicales > Brassicaceae > Orychophragmus > Orychophragmus violaceus. The sequence continues at coordinate 65,016,942 of CM058232.1, read as the reverse complement.
TCTCGGCCTTAGCCCAATAGTGTTTTACCCTCTGCCCATTAACAGCAAACTCATTACCTTCCTTGCCAATCAAAATGACAGCTCCATATGGACGCACTTCTTTGATCGTGTAGGGTCCAGACCATCTTGACTTCAGCTTGCCTGGAAACAAATGCAAGCGAGAATTGTACAACAATACCTGATCGTTAGGCTTAAATCGTCTGGAGACAATCTTTTTGTCATGATAAGCCTTAGTCCTTTCCTTGTACAACTTTGAGTTCTCATAGGCAAAATGTCTAATCTCATCCAACTCATTGAGCTGTATCAATCTCCTCTCTGCAGCTGGTTTGAGGTCAAAGTTCATCTTTTTTACAGCCCATGCTGCCTTGTGCTCAAGTTCTACTGGCAGATGACATGCTTTCCCATACAGCAAATGGAATGGAGTAGTCCCTAATGGCGTTTTAAATGCAGTCCTGTAGGCCCATAAAGCATCATCAAGCTTAGCTGCCCAATCTTTCCTTGTCTTCCCAACTGTCTTCTCCAGGATCTCCTTGATTTGTCTGTTAGAAACCTCTACCTGTCCACTAGTCTGTGGGTGATAAGGAGTAGCAACTCGGTGATGCACTCCATGCTTCCTCAGGAGCTTCTCAAAAACCTTATTAATAAAGTGTGATCCTCCATCACTAATAACTATCCGAGGTACTCCAAATCTAGGGAATATGATGGATTTAAATAGCTTAATGACTACTGAAGAGTCATTGGTTGGACTAGCTATTGCTTCTACCCATTTAGAAACATAATCCACATCAACTAATATGAATTTATTCCCATAAGATGAGGGAAAGGGACCCATAAAGTCTATGCCCCAGCAATCAAAAACCTCAACCTCAAGAATGAAATTCTGAGGCATCTCATGCTTCCTGCTGATTTTCCCTCTCCTCTGGCAGGCATCACAATGAGAAATAAAGGAGTGAGTATCAGCGAACATTGTAGGCCACCAGAAGCCTGCTTGCAAAACCTTAGACACAGTCTTAAATGTAGCAAAATGTCCTGCATAATCGGATCCGTGACAGTGGAAAAGGATATCTGGAACCTCCGACTCAGCAACACATCTTCTATAAAGGCCATCTGAACAATGCTTATAGAGGTAAGGTTCATCCCAATAGTACCTCCTAAGTTCTCTGAAGAACCTCTTCTTTTCATATCCTTTCAGATTATCTGGTTCAGTCTCTGCAGCTAGATAATTGGCTATGTCTGCATACCATGGTCGATCATTTGTTGCGACAGCATTAATCTCGAACTCATGCCTTCCAATACGTATCGTGAAAATTTCTGCGTCTGTATCCGCGCTGCAACGATCGTCACAGTCGGATGTATCGATCGTCGCTGTCCCGATAGATGCATCGATCGACGCTGACGTAGCATCGATCGACGCAACGCGATTAATCCGACAGTTCTGCAGATTTCTGTCCAAATCTGTCTCACAGATTGTCCCAACCATATTGACGTTTTCTTCAGGCAAATAGTCATTAATTGGCACGTCCTCCTCAACTAGCATCCTCGAAAGATGGTCAGCAACTCCATTCTCAACCCCTTTCTTATCTCTCACTTCAATATCAAATTCCTGAAGCAACAGGATCCATCTCAACAATTTTGGCTTAGCATCCTTCTTCTGCATCAGATACTTCAAGGCTGAATGATCAGTGTGGACAATCACCTTGGAGCCAACAAGATAAGAGCGAAATTTCTCAAATGCAAAGACAACTGCAAGCAACTCCTTCTCTGTAGTGGCATAGTTTCTTTGTGCATCATCCAGTGTCCTACTAGCATAATAGATAGCATGAAGCTTTCTATCTTTCTTTTGTCCAAGAACAGCTCCTACAGCATAATCACTTGCATCACACATTACTTCGAAAGGCAAATCCCAATCCGGTGGCTGAACTATGGGAGCACTCACTAATGCCTGCTTGATCTGTTCAAATGCAGTTTGACAATCTGCAGTGAACTCAAATTTGGTGTCTTTGCACAGCAAAGCAGTTAGTGGCCTAGCAATCCTACTAAAATCCTTGATGAACCGTCTATAGAAGCCAGCATGTCCAAGAAAGCTTCTAATAGACTTAACAGAATCAGGTGCCTGTAGGTTGGTCATCACCTCGATTTTAGCGCGGTCCACCTCTATTCCTGCTTCGGACACTTTATGTCCAAGCACAATGCCATCTCTGACCATGAAATGACACTTCTCCCAGTTAAGAACTAAGTGCTTCTCTTCACATCTTTTCAGAACCTTACACAGATTATCTATACATTCATTATAGGATGATCCATATACTGAGAAATCATCCATGAATACTTCCATAAAATCCTCAATCATATCTGTGAATATGGACATCATGCATCTCTGGAAAGTGGCTGGTGCATTGCAGAGTCCAAAAGGCATCCTACGGTAAGCAAAAGTCCCATATGGACAAGTAAAAGTGGTCTTTCCCTGATCCTCTGGATGGATGGGAATCTGAAAGAAACCTGAGTAGCCATCTAAGAAGCAGTAGTAAGGATGATTTGCTAACCTTTCGAGCATCTGATCAATAAAAGGTAAAGGAAAATGATCTTTCCTAGTAGCAGCATTAAGCTTTCTGTAGTCTATGCACATCCTGTGTCCTGTCACAGTCCTAGTAGGTATCAGCTCGTTCTTCTCATTCTTCACGACTGTAACACCGCCCTTCTTTGGTACTACATGGACTGGACTTACCCAATCACTATCAGAGATAGGATATATAATTCCAGCGTCAAGGAGTTTCATAATCTCCTTTTTGACTACTTCCTGCAGATTAGGATTAAGTCTCCTCTGATGTTCGATTGATGTCTTGGACTCATCCTCAAGATGTATCCGGTGCATGCACAGCTCTGGTGAGATACCTGAAATATCATTAAGGGAATAGCCAAGAGCTTTGCGATGCTTGCGCAGCTTGCTTAGCAGTAAGGTGAGCTCTGCGTTGTTCAGGCTAGCATTAAAAATCACTGGGTATGTTGAATTAGGTCCAAGAAAAGCGTACCTTAGCCCGGATGGAAGTTGTTTCAGATCTATTTTCGGAGCCTTTTCTTCTGCCCAGTCTCTGTCGTCTTGCAACGATCGATGCTTAGATGGTGTCGATCGTTGCAGTCCCGCGTCAGACACTTCTACTTGCATTGCAACCTCGACAGAATCCATCAATCTTGTATAGCACATCGCAGGCTCGTCCTGTAGGTATTCCAACTCCAAAATAGAACTCAGTAAAGCCCTTTCTAGTGGGTCCTCAGCATGTGATTGATGGAAGTACTCTGCAGCTAAATCACCCAATGTGTCCACATAAAAGGTTTGCCCGTCGATGGTTGGTCTCTTTACCAGTTTGTTCATGTCAAAACTCATCTTCAGATCTTCCACATTTAGAACTATTTTGCCTCCTTGACAGTCAATCATCGCACCAGCTGTTGCTAAGAAAGATCTGCCTAGAATCAATGGGTCTTTTGGCTCCTGTCCATATTGTAGAACCACAAAATCAGTTGGGATTACGCACTTGCCAACTGTTATAGGCACATCCTCTATTACTCCTTCGGGAATCCTGACTGATCTGTCTGCCAAAACCAGTGATATCCTAGTTGGTATAAAATCTGTCATCCCTAGTCTTTTAGCAACTGAAAGGGGCATCAGATTTACACTGGAGCCAAGATCACATAGGGACCTTTCGAACCTCTCCTTGTAGATAGCACAATCTAATACGAAGCTGCCTGGATCTTTTAATTTCTCTGGAATTCTGCCTTGAACCACTGCACTACATACTTCATTGAGCATCATTATACTTTCCTCGTCAGACCATTTACCAGAAATTGCATCCTTAAGGCATCTCTTCATCATGGGGGAAGTTTCAATGGAATCCAACAAAGGTACTTCAACCTTTACCTTTTTTATGAACTCCTTCCATTTTGCATACTGCCTATCATTCTTAGCTTTTCTGGGGTTCTTGGGATAAGGTATCTTAGGCTTGTATACCCTTTCAGCCGACTGTTTTGGGTTTTCAGCACTCGAACTTTCTGCAGTCACCTTGTGTCGATCGTTGCTCTTATCGCACCGATCGATGCTAGGCGACTTTGTGACGACCTCCGGTTCCTTGATTTCGCTTGGCAACGATCGTTGCTTAGATGCATCGATCGATGCGCGGCGAATATCGCGTATCTCATCTTCCAACTCTTCAATTTCCATGAGTTCCTCAACGCTCAACTGCTTTTTCTGGCCAGATGACAGCTCCTTACCACTTCTCAATGTCACGGCATTGCATTGGTACTTAGGATTGGCATCAGTCCTTCCCGGGAGATATCCCTCTTCCCTTTGAGCATGTCCAGCAGTTCTTGCAACTTTAGCATCAAGCTCTTTCATGTGTGTGTTCAAACTCTCAAACTTCCCATTCAGTTCCCTGTAGATTGTATCCATTTTCGCGTCAGCATCTGCTGCGTACTTAGTCTGACTCTCCATTAGCTGTCTTAGCATCATCTCTACTTTACTATCAGACTCGTTGGCTTTCTTAAAACCACCTTGCTGAACTCCATTTGAGAACCTGTTTCCCTGTTGACTTCTAAATCTACTACCTTGGAAACCAGAACCTCCCATGTAATTCACTTCTTCTTCCTGAGTGTCCTCCTCAGTCTGAATTACCTCTATATCTTGGGTAGAGTGGACAGCTTTCTTACTTGTTAGGAGATCGTACACTGTGTCTAGCCTGGATCTAATCTCAGTCATGTTAGAATCCTCTATACTTCCACCGGATTTATTCCTCTTTTCATCCATAGACTTGCAACTGTAGCTGTTAATAAGGTTCCCAATCAACTGCATAGCTTGTGTAGGAGTCCTGGTGTTGAAATTAGCATTACTGGAACTATCCAGCGCAGTCTTATAAGGGAGATCTATGCCTCTGAAGAAAATACCAATCAGCTGTACTTCTGTGAATCTATGGTGTGGACAGTCACGCTGATACTGCTTAAATCTCATCCAGGCAGTCTTCAAGGGCTCCACAGCTCCTTGGGAAAAGGTGAGTATGTCCTGTCTGGACTGATCCGAGCGCGCATCATCATAAAAGTGACGCAGAAACTCACTCTTTAAGGCTGCCCAAGTAGTATACTGACCAGGTGCCAGTTGTCTCAGCCATGCACTAGCGTCTCCAGCAAGACTGTGCGGAAATAGCTTAAGGAACAGATAGTCCGGGCATACTCCTTCATACTTCATGCCAGTGACTATGTCCTCAAACTTGTCAATGTGATCCATAGGCTGCTCTGCGTGAAGACCATGAAAAGCAATCTGTCTCATCAGCTGGTAGTAGATGTTCTTTACCTCAAAATCATTCCTCTCAAAAGCAGGAAGCACTAGAGCTGCTCGGTTTGCATGAAACTCATCAGGTCTGTTGTAATCAGCTAGTGTCCTCTCATGAACCACCATCTCTCTACCTTGGGCCTGTCCTTGACCCTGGTTTTGGTTCAGCTCCCGTTGCTGTTGCTCAGGAGGATCAGGGATGACATTCCCTTCAGCATCAACCCGATGCCCAGCAGCATTGTATGGGTTGTTATCTTGGTCCCTCAGGGTACCTTCAGCATCTGGTATCAAGATCAGACGTTCTCGAACCATTCTCTCTCTCTTTTCTCTTCTGATAGTCCTCTCTAGACGTCCAAGTTCCTCTAGTCCGAGATTAAGCAAGCTCGAGTTCGGATTACTTCGAGTTTTCTGCGTTGGCATAAACTGTCTGTAATCGTCCAGCAACGATCGATGCTATCAGTGCAACGATCGATTCAATCTCAAAATCGCCTAGTGACGATCGACGCAAGGTATGCAACGATCGACGCAAGGCGAATTTCGTACCTGCGACAGAAAGAATCAGAGAAAAAGTTAGTAAAATAAAAACAAAACGAAAATAAACAAAAACAAAAAGAAAAATTTCTAGTAAAAACCCTAAGTCCGGTCCTATCGAAGACTCTAAGAGTCCCCGGCAACGGCGCCAAAAACTTGATAGGCTCAAATTTATCCCTATACTAAACTGCAAGTGAACAGCAATGTCAAAGTAGTATATAGGGTTATCGAATCCACAGGGACACTTGGTCTCAATAGATCAGAACAGTAGAGACTAATACTAGAAATAAGCAATGTGATTGAATTAAAAGCGGTGCGAGAAAGTAAATCAGTAGCAGAGATTAACGGTTGTGGAAGCAAGTAATTAAAAGCGTCAAGCCTAGAGTATTCTCAGGAAATCAGATAAGCAGACAGTTCATTCAGCAAGGATCTAATTAAGCACAGTTCTAGAACTCAAAACACAGATATAGAATTAACCAAATTCCTTTGCGATAATTCTCTAAGTCTAAGTGCAGTTAACCAAACTTTCGTTTGCGAGAACTAACAGATTAAACTAGCATTAATCCCAAGTTTGATATGTTCACAATTATCCTAAACCAAACTTCCGTTTGCGCAAAGTTTAATTGCCCAATTTAATTAGTTCAGATTCCTAAACCCCACTTCCGTGACGTATTTAGCAACCTAAGATCTAGATTCTAATTGATCAGGTTAGAACTAGCTTTAAGCACAATTAAATTGAAGAACAGATATAGTTTGAATCCTTAACTGAATTTGAACAAGTCTAGCAAGTCATGAATGAAGGATTGTTTAGTATATCCTGATTCAATTTCTCATTGATTGATCCTACTAAACATGCCAGATCTAGGTTCTCTTGCTAGAAACATAAAGGATCTCACCTGTTACCTTGTTTTGCAGCGGAAAGAGGAGGTACGGGTCAGAGATCAGCAGAACCACCAAGAGATAGCTCCTCCAAAGGCTCACACACGCACGCACAGGAAATTGGCTGCTAGACCGATGAGGGAGGAGGCGCAGAAAGAGAGAGAGGGAGGTGCAGACTGTGTTCCGAAAATAAGAGCTAGGGCAAGTTTTATTTATTAAAACCCTTGTCCAGTTCTTATGGGCTTTTGGGCCCAATTCTCAGTCTGATTAAATCCCTTAGATTTAATCAGACCCTTTAGTCTCTCTAAGTACAGTAAATGCCTAGCACTTTTACCGTACTTCTGCTAAACCGTTCCTACACATTTTCCTGTTAGCTTAGGCGTGTGACCCATATGGGATCATATAATAAAGGCAATAAATCCAAGATTTATAGATCATGAGCGGACTCTAGCAAGCCATCATGACCCCCAGTATTATATGACTTATGTCTGATCATTGACATACTCTTACTTTCTATAGACAGTACAGAGATTACTGGACATAATTCCAACAATCTCCCACTTGTACTGGAATCTCTGTATTCATAATCCTTTTGTCTCAATATCTCGATTAGTCATAAGGCAAGATTAGTGTTTTCCTTATAAAGCCTAATCTTGTTCATCGGACTCTGATTTGATACTGACAATCCAAACGACTCGGGACAGTCCGTTTGAGCATGGCCATGCATTTTCCAGTATTCAAATCTCCGATTGGCCTAGAGATATTCACTCCATTTATATTGGAGGGACAAATCCCGTCTTGTTCCATCACTGTAAACTACTCATTTCATAATACACCCAAACAAGGTCCTTATAACTATCGCTTAACGACAGCATTAGACAATGATCAAAGCGCATTAGTTCATGTGCAGTCACATGCATGCGAACTCAGATCTAAGGACTATACTCTATAGTCGTAGTAAGAATCTCTTATGACACCGATATAAATATCCCGAAGAGTTCTAATAATCGGGTCATGTCCGGTCGTATGTACCCAACATACACCTATGTACTGACTTTGATGCCGCGCATTAATGACACACTGAGACTTTGTCATAAGTCACATACCAATCTAGTCTCACACGGTTGTTGGTGTTCCAATTTCAACAACCTTCGACTAGGGACAGGATGATATAAGCCATCTATCAAATATAGGGTCTCATGATCAAGCTAAATGATTTTGATGACTCAAGATCAAGTCACTTACTTCGATGACCTATAAAATGGTTCATATCATTTTGGAACGATTATTTCATCACAGTTAAAATAATCTTGAAATAATAATTTCATTAAACATCATAAAATGTTTTACAAGAACATATCAATAACTAAATAAAGCCCTCAAACTCCCACTCAAATTTAGATTACATTTCAATGTCTCTAATGCCTACAGCTTCAGTTAGGAACTCGAGCTTAGGTCTTGGGAGTGGCTTTGTCAATGGATCAGCGACGTTATCATCTGTCTGAACTCGGCTGATCTTGACTTCCTTTCTATTAATGATGTCACGTATCAAGTGAAATCTTCTTAGCACATGCTTGGATTTCTGGTGTGATCTTGGTTCCTTTGCCTGAGCAATAGCACCATTGTTATCACAAAACAGTGCCAGGGGCTCAGCCGCATTTGGTATCACACCTAGTTCAATGATGAACTTTCGTATCCAAACAGCTTCTTTCGCTGCTTCTGAAGCGGCGATATATTCAGCTTCTGTAGTGGAATCAGCAACGGTGTCTTGCTTGGAGCTTCTCCAACTGATTGCACCGCCATTCAGACAAAAGATATAACCGGACTGTGACCGGAAATCATCTTGGTCTGTCTGGAAACTTGCGTCCGTGAATCCACTGACTTCAAGCACATCACTTCCACCGTACACCAAGAACTTGTCCTTAGTATGTCTTAGATACTTCAGGATATTCTTGACGGCAATCCAGTGGCTTTCACCTGGATTTGACTGGTACCTACTCGTCATGCTCAATGCATAAGCAACATCAGGACGAGTACAGATCATGGCATACATGATAGATCCTATTGCAGATGCATAAGGAATATTCTTCATGCGCTCAAGCTCAGCAGCCGACGTAGGGCTCTGCTTCTTGCTTAGCGTTGTGCCATGTACCATTGGCGTGAAGCCCTTCTTGGAATCTGCCATGCTGAATCTATGCAGGACTTTGTCAATGTATGAGTCTTGACACAAGCCTATCAGCCTTTTAGATCTATCCCGGTAGATCCGGATTCCAAGAACGTATGCGGCTTCACCCATGTCTTTCATGGAAAAACAACTTCCAAGCCAGTCCTTTACGGACCTCAGCATTGGTACGTCGTTTCCGAGAAGTAGTATGTCATCGACATACAGAATAAGAAATACTATCTTGCTCCCACTAGTTTTCTTATACACGCATTGTTCTTCTTCGTTTCTGATGAAGTCAAATTGCTTGATCGCTTCATCAAAACGAAGATTCCAGCTCCTCGATGCTTGCTTCAATCCATAAATGGATTTATGAAGCTTGCATACTTTCCCAGCATTCTTTGGATCTATGTAACCGTCAGGTTGTGTCATATACACATCCTCTTCTAGAATACCATTCAGGAAGGCGGTTTTCACGTCCATCTGCCAAATTTCATAATCATGAAAAGCTGCAGTTGCTAGTAGAATCCGAATAGATTTCATCATTGCCACTGGGGAATAGGTTTCATCGTAATCCACACCGTGAACTTGCCTGAAACCTTTTGCCACCAACCTGGCTTTATAAATCTGGACATTTCCATCCACGTCAATCTTCTTCTTGAAGATCCATTTACACTCGATGGCTTTTATACCAGCAGGTAAGTCAACCAATGAAAACACTTGGTTGACCGACATGGAGTCCATTTCGGAATCAGTGGCCTTACGCCACTTAGAGGAATCTGGGCCCATCATGGCTTGATTGAAGTTCGATGGTTCATCACCATCAATGATCAGAAGATCATGACAGTCAGTCACGAGGAATCCTTGATATCTCTCGGGTTCGTGACGGATCCTCCCGGATCTTCGAACTTCAGGTACTACAGGTTCAGGCACTACAATTTCTTGTAGGTCCTCCTGCTGCTCTTCCTCTTCAGGTTGAGCAGTATCCTGCTCATCTTGAATTTCTTCAAGCAGTACCTTACTCCCACTGTCTTTCTTAGAGAGAAACTCCCTCTCAAGAAAATTACAATCCCGGGCAACAAAGATCTTGTTCTCGGATCGTAGATAGAAGTAATAAGCCTTGGTTTCCTTCGGATAACCAATGAAGTAGCATTTATCAGACTTTGGTGTAAGCTTGTCAGAGATCAATCTCTTGACATAGGCTTCACAACCCCAAATTCTAAGATAAGACAGCACTGGAGCTTCTCCAGTCCATAGTTCATATGGTGTCTTTGCTACTGCTTTTGATGGCGCTCTATTTAGAGTGAACACTGCTGTTAGCAGAGCATATCCCCAAAGGGATATTGGAAGGTCTGTGTGACTCATCATAGATCGAACCATATCCAATAAGGTCCGATTTCTCCTCTCAGACACACCATTCCATTGTGGTGTTCCAGGAGGAGTGAGTTGGGATACGATACCACACTCTCTCAGATGATCACTGAATTCTTGGCTTAAGTATTCTCCTCCTCGGTCGGACCGAAGAGCCTTAATGTTTTTGCCAAGTTGGTTCTGTACTTCATTTTGGAATTCTCTGAATTTCTCAAACGATTCAGACTTATGTTTCATCAAATAAACATATCCATACCTACTGAAATCATCAGTGAAGGTAATGAAGTACTGATAGTTTCCTCTTGCATTTGTGGACATTGGGCCACACACATCAGTGTGTATCAAGCCCAATAAGTCACTGGCCCTCTCGTTAGGTTTATTAAAGGGGGCCCGTGTCATTTTGCCCATCATGCAGGATTCGCATTTCTCACATGACTCAAAGTCAAATGAGCCAAGAAGTCCATTCGAATGGAGCCTCTTGATGCGTTTCTCGCTGATGTGCCCTAAACGACAATGCCATAGAAACGTTCGGTTCTCCTCATTAGGTTTGAACCGTTTGGTATCAATGTTATAAATTGGCGCGGATTGATCAAGTATGTAAAGCCCATTCGTAAGAGGGGCACAACCATATAACAAATTGTTGCGATTGAAGGAACATAATTTATTCTTAACTGAAAAATCATAACCTTCCAAATCCAACAAAGAAATTGAAATAATATTTCTGCTTATCGCAGGTACAAAATAACAATTATTGAGTTCTAAAACCAATCCCGAAGGTAAAGACAACAAGTATGTGCCTACAGCTAGTGCAGGAACTTTCGCTCCATTCCCAACTCGTAGCTCCACTTGTCCTTGCTTCAGCCTCCTACTGTTGCTGAGTGCCTGCATATTAGTACAAATATGAGCCCCACAACCAGTATCCATAACCCATGAGGTATTATCAGAAGTAGTTGTATTAACTTCTATAACAAAAATACCTGATGAAGAAGTCTCCAGAGTCTTCTTCTTTAATTCCTTTAGACCTTCCAGGAATTTCTTACATTCTCTCCTCCAATGCCCCGGCTGTTTGCAGAACCTGCAGATGTCAGTAGGCCCGGCCTTGGACTTGGGCTTGGGCTTGGTCGTGTCCTTGTCCGAGACTTGAACATCCTTACCCTTTCCCTTGTCCTTGGCTGAGGATTTCTTAAAGCCCTTGCCCTTTTGCACCATAAGCACATTGGGGTCCTTGGCGGTTTTCCTCAAGCTGGGCTCTGCAGTCTTGAGCATTCCGTGAAGCTCAGGCAATGTCTTACTCAAGCCATGCATATTGAAGTTCAGAATGAACTGATCATAGCTTGCAGGTAAAGACTGCAGAATGATGTCGCAGGCAAGTTCCTGGCTGATAGGACAGTCGAGTTTCTGAAGATGATCGAGATAACCCATCATCTTCAAGACATGTGGACTCACTGCCGCATTTGCAGCCATCTTACAGTCTAAGAGGTTCTTAACTGTCTGGAACCTCTCAGTCCTTGCCTGCTCCTGAAAAAGCGATTTCAGGCTTGCCATTATCTCGATGGGCGACAGCACACTCTCGAACTGCATTTGCAGCTCAGCAGTCATGGTCGCCAACATCAGGCAATAGACATCATTTTCATCTGACGAATGCTTTTCCCAAGCATTATGCAGATTCCTGGCGGCATTGGCAGGAGGCCTCTCGGGGAGGGGATCACGAAGGACATATTCCTTCTTCTCCTGCTTGAGGACTAGCCTCAAGTTCCTTGACCACGTCAGGAAGTTTGTTCCAGTCAGCTTCTCCTTGTCGAGAACAGACCGGATTGAGAATGTGTTTATCTTATAGCTGAAATATAAGATAAAAAGGTTATTAGTTAATATGTTCAATATGATTAATCTTGCATTATATTCAATAACATTAGTTATCCTCAAAAGAACATAATGATTCCAAGATCCACATATAACTAAGATCAAAGTGGGCCACTGGCCGTCACCCAACCTTAGCTTATATCGGTAAGCCCTATCTCGGCTAATTATATCCGTGATATAACTCTTGGTTGTGAATCTGGGCCTGAGGCCCAATCCACTCTGATGTCTCAAGGCCCGGGACTCCCGATGGCCTAGTCAAGAAAACCAGACTATACAGTCATGTAATCACTAATGTCTGGGACTCCCAATGACATCAATGAATCACAAACTGTTTTACCCACGCAAAAGATAGACACCCTCACACTGTAAGGCCATGAGTACAATTGAATGGGCTTCGACAGCTGACATAGACTGGACAAGACATCCAACGCTTGATATTGTTTGAGGTTTGTAGGTTTATTAAAATTTTATCCCAAAATAGAAGATTACTATTTTGGGAAACTTTCCTTTTAGGGAAACCTACTATTTTGGAAACTTTCTAAAAATGGAAACTTTCTAACTATAGAAATTTCCTAAAATCCAAAACGTGCAAATCTAGAAACTTCTATTCTAAGAAACTTTCTAATTTCAGATTTTGGAAAAACAGATTAATTTTAAAATCGATTTTAAATTTTATTTAAATAAATTTTAAATTAAATCTGAAGAAAAGACTCAAATAATTGGCCCAATTGTTTTAACTTCTTGGCCCGAGGCCCAAGAATTGGTCCATGTCCAAGACATAACCCAATTGCCCAATTAAATGATATAACCGGTCTGGTTCATTAAAATTGGTCTAACCAAAATTAATTACTACGATGACCACAATTGTCAACCGGTTATTTACTAAACCGGATTTTCTCAATTTATTTGGTCCAACCAAATCAAATTAGAAAACCACTGGTTTAGGCACTAAATCCAATTTTACGACTTTGGATTTCTTATCCCGGTTTAACCAGAACTTAATAAATTTTATTAAGTCTGTTTATTAAACCGTGACGATTAAGTTTTAATAAGTTTTAAACCGAACCATTAACCGAACCGAACCGACTGATCACGTGAACCGATCACGACCGAGTCGCAATCTTCACGCTTCCGCATCACGCAACGATCGATGCTCGGATGGGACACGATCCGAGATCGGCCCAACTCTCGATCACGATCGATGCTCGGATGATAGCGGGATGGGACGGGGACGATGGTCGGGTCGAGCGTTCGGGACGTGAGCAAGCGACGATCGCGGTCGATCTCTTGCGATCGTGCGATCGTCCATCGCTCCTCTCGGTCCATGTCGACGATCGGATCGACGACACAACTCGATCCATGATCGGTTCGTGCGTCATCCGATCCGGACGTGTGATCCGATACCGATCAACACTCCGACGCATACCAATTCAATATAGATTGGATCATGCGATTTTATTTAGTTTAGGTTTTAATTCTTTGTTTCTTAAGTGTTTTTCTTATCAATAGATTGATTCAAACACTTCTAAACAACCTAAACATGATTCTAAACAAGAAATCCTAACAGAACCAATGGCTCTGATACCACTGAAGGATTGTTTAGTATATCCTGATTCAATTTCTCATTGATTGATCCTACTAAACATGCCAGATCTAGGTTCTCTTGCTAGAAACATAAAGGATCTCACATGTTACCTTGTTTTGCAGCGGAAAGAGGAGGTACGGGTCAGAGATCAGCAGAACCACCAAGAGATAGCTCCTCCAAAGGCTCACACACGCACGCACAGGAAATTGGCTGCTAGACCGATGAGGGAGGAGGCGCAGAAAGAGAGAGAGGGAGGCGCAGACTGTGTTCCGAAAATAAGAGCTAGGGCAAGTTTTATTTATTAAAACCCTTGTCCAGTTCTTATGGGCTTTTGGGCCCAATTCTCAGTCTGATTAAATCCCTTAGATTTAATCAGGCCCTTTAGTCTCTCTAAGTACAGTAAATGCCTAGCACTTTTACCGTACTTCTGCTAAACCGTTCCTACACATTTTCCTGTTAGCTTAGGCGTGTGACCCATATGGGATCATATAATAAAGGCAATAAATCCAAGATTTATAGATCATGAGCGGACTCTAGCAAGCCATCATGACCCCCAGTATTATATGACTTATGTCTGATCATTGACATACTCTTACTTTCTATAGACAGTACAGAGATTACTGGACATAATTCCAACAATGAAATCCTATGTGAAAAACCCTAAACCTAACTAGGAATCTACTCAGACATAGATAATGAAAACATAATCATAGAATGAATAAATTGCATAAAAGAATAATAGTAAAAGGGGTTCGAAATCTTCTCCAAATACAGATGAAGTAATAGGTTCAGATCAGCCCCAAAAGCTCTAAAAATCCTCTGCTCTTAATTATGAAAGCGTATCTAAAATAAACACCAAAATCCTCTATATATAGGCCTAATCTCGGCTGGGGCTTCTGTGTAAATACTGGAACTATCTTGGGCTTCTTTGCAAATCTTCATATCTTCATTAAACCGACGCGTGCGGCCCATCTCGCTAGTGTGTCGACCGATGCACAAGGTGTGTCGGTCGATGCATGATCAATAAATCGGACAGTGAGTTAAGCTCTCGGCCAAAACGTCCCAAAAGTCCCAAAATGCTCCAAATATCTCCAATTAGCTCCAAACCTGATTAAACCTGTAAAAGACTCTAAACAAAGACAAAAGACACTAAAAACACATCTATATCATGGTCTAAAATGGGTAAAAACCATGATATATCAGTTGGTTCATGTAGATAGTCTCATGGAGTATCCCATGTAAGAAGGCTGTCTTTACATCTAGCTGCTCTAGCTCCATGTTTTCATATACCACTGCTGAGAGAAGGATCCTTATTGAAACATGTTTAACCAATGGTGCAAAGACTTTGGTATAGTCATTCCTTCTACTTGTGCAAACCCCTTTGCAACTAACCGAGCTTTATATCTTGGTTCTTCAACACCAGGTATTCCTGGTTTTAGCTTAAAGATCCACTTGCTCCCTATTACTCTTTGATCTTTTGGTTTGTCTGTTAGAATCCAAGTTTCATTCTTCTTGAGGGATTCCATTTATTTATCTGCTGCTACACTCTACTTTCTCCATTCTCTACTGCTCTTTGCTTCCTGCATAGTCTTTGGCTCATCCATTTCTATGGCCTCAGCACTTGACAGAGCATATGCAACAACGTCAGTGTCTTCAAACCTGGAGGGTGGTTTCCTTTTCCTTATTACACGATCCCTGACTAGCAAATAATCTTTTGAGGTGCTAAGTTTCTCTTTAGAATTTGTCTGTTTTGAACCTGGCTCCACCTCTGTGTCTGAATCAGTGTCCTCTTTTGACTCAGATTATGTTCCTGAATCAGCAGCTGAATCACTCTGTGAACCTGTTTCAGATTCAGTCGATGTCCTCCACTCTGAGTCCTGATCAGCTCCACCGTGAATAGTATCCGTTTCTTCCATTTGCTCTTCTGTGAGATCCTCTACCAGATCTTCCTTGAAACTGACACTTTTCCCTTTGCCTTTCTTAGTCGTGTCTACTGAGAATTTATGAATTTCACAGTCTTTCTCCTTGTAGACCTTGTCCTCATGAAACACCATGTCTTTGCTGATAACTACTCTCTGGTCTTCTAAGAGCCACACTCTGAAACCTTTTGTACCCTGAGCATAACCCACAAAGATTCCTTTTTTTGCTCTTGGACTGATTTTATCAGCATTGGTGTGAACATACGCAATGCATCCAAAATGTTTAAGATGCTGGTACTCTGGCTTTGATCCTGTCCACAGTGATTCTGGAACTTCAAAACTGATAGACGAGGAGGGAGACCTGTTTATGATGTATACTGCTGTTGAAGCAGCCTCAGCCCAAAATTCACCACCTAACCCTGTCTCATGTAGCATACACCTCACTTGTTCATTATCGTCATGTTCATCCGTTCTGAGACGCCATTTTGTTGTGGCGTATAGGGGCAAGTCGTGTGCTTCTTGATTCCAGAATCCTTACACACTTTATCAAACTGAGCATTGCAAAATTCGAGTCTGTTGTTTGTTCTGAGACATTTTATCTTCTTACCTGTTTGATTTTCCACCAATGCTTTCTACTCCACAAATTTCTGAAATGCTTCATCTTCGGTTTTCAGGAAGTAAATCCATACCTTCTTGGAGTAATCGTCTATGTATGTCAGGAAGTACATACAACCAGACAGACTTGGAGTAACATTTGGGGATCCCCACAAATCGTAGTGGATGTAATCCAGAGTGCCTTTAGTTGTATGTTTGGCTTTAGGAAAGCTCTGTTTGTGTGATTTTCCCATTGTGCAAGCTTCACAAAATCCAAACTCTTTTACTTCTTCTTTCTTCAGATATCCCTTCCTAACCAGAGCATCCATGGATGACAAGCTCATGTGAGCTAATATTGTGTGCCATCTCCTTGAGACATCTATTTCCTTCTGTGCTGAGTTCACTTGAGGTTCCCTGACCTTTCCTTGAAGATAATACAACCCTTGATCGTATTTTCCAGACAAGACCTTTTGATCTCCTTTATAGAAATCAACCATAAAACCTTCTCCTATGTACTTGCAACCTGACAGTTCCAATTGACCGTAAGATATAAGGTTTCTGCTCATTTCAGGCATGTACCTTATATTGCTCAAAGTGACGATTGACCCATTTGGATTGTCTATTGTGATTGTACCTTTCCCTTTGACCATACAAATGGTATTGTTTTCCATAAGCACACGGTTTCCTTCAAACTTTGTGAAGTCTGAGAGTATCTCCTTTCTTGGAGTGATATGAAATGTGCACCCAGAGTCTAAAACCCATTCTTCCTTTGATGTTTGTGGGCTGGCAGTCAAGGCAATTGGTTCTAGGAGTTTGACTGCCATATTAGCTGAGTTTCCATTTCTGTGATTCTGGTTTGACTTGTTTCTTTCAGGACAGTCCCTTTTCCAGTGGTTTTCACTGCCACAGATCCAGCAAGCTTTTGGACCGTACTTAGGTCTAGACTTAGACCTGTGAGAACTGGTTCCTCTGTTGTTATTTCCCTTGTTGGAACCGGTTTTGTTGTTTCTTTTATCTGACCTGCCTCTAGCTTCCACAAAAAATCCTTCTGAGTTCGGTTTGGATTTGTTTAATAATCCCTTCTGTCTCAGCTCAGCTTCTTTTGCGTAAGCTGAAGTAGTGACCTCACTAACTGTCAGTGTCTCCTTGCATGTGCCATACTTCAAGGTGTGGGCCAGTGGCTCGTATAGAGGAGGAAGACTAGTCAGCAGCTGAATGGCTTGATCTTCATCGGTGACTACTATCTTCAGACTTGCCAAGTCTGCAACCAGCTTGAGAAAAATGTCCAGGTTCTCCTCTATTGTCTTTTGTTCTTCCATCTTGAAACTAGCAAAGCTTTGTTTCAGGTAGATTATGTTTGGTAAGGATTTCGTCTGATAGTCTTGTTCAAGGGCCTTCCACATGCCCATTGTTGTCTTCTCATGCATGATCTTCCTGAGAATTGTATCTGTTAGACATGTACCGAGAAGATTTCTGACTCTTAGATCCTTTTCAGAGGCTTTTGGATCAGCTTTCTCTTCTGTCTCAGTAGTTGAATCCTCCGTTTTTCCTTATGTGCCTTCTGAAATCCTCAGCACTGAACCCAAACCTTGTATCTCTAACTGACCAAGAAGCTTGTACTTCCACAAACCAAAATCTCCTTTACCATCAAAATTTGCCATCTCGAGTTTTCCTGGTGTCGGCTCCATCTTTCTTTGAGTGTGCAGAGATCTGCTTTAGTTACCTGCAGAATAACTTTAGTAGATCTTGTACCTGCAATTTCAAGAAAGATATATGGACAACACAGATAGAGAACTATTCCGGCAAAATCAATCACAGATGGTCTATAAGAATCTTAAGGCAGGGTTCCGCAATCCTAAGATTCTAATACGACCTAGATAGATTGGTGACAGTAAACTTCCCTGATTTTGATTCGTGATGTGATTCGGACTGTTTGAATCACCGCGTTAGCTCCGATTTATCTTTCTTGTGAGTGACTCCTTTCCTTCTAATCAGAGAACCTTCGTCGACTGATGATCGTTGCTCCCATCTTCCGCCGCGAACTCCACCTGATTGTTTCTCCGATCTTCCGATTATCTTCTGAATTCACTGTTGCGCTTCGAATCTTGCGCGTTGATACCACTTGTAGCCGATAATCGAACACCAAGACGACTTCTCTCTCTCACTCTCTTCACTCGTTTGTTTGAATTTCACAGAAATCAATTCAGAAAACTAAACAAGAACACAAGATTATAGAGTTCTCCAAACCGGGTACATCTCTCTTCAGGATTGACCCTGGAATTCACTATGAGCTGAGAGTTTTTACAGAGGAGTGTTCTTGATCGATTTACAAAGGAAGGAATGAATCTAATCGATCGATCAAGTTCTCGCATCAGATGACAAAGTTGTTATATAACAACTTGTAACAAACTCTGTCATCTGAGCTCGAGCAACAAAACACAGCCGTTCAGGTTAACGGGTCACACCTGACTTGGCCCAGCTAGACGTCTTGGCTCTTGAAAGATATGGGCTAAAGACTGAGCCCAATCTCTTCTATGCTCCTCAGCTCATCAACGGCAACATCACGCGGGAAGATTTGAATCACACTTTTACACTTGTTAGGAGATGTTAGCTTAGGACTTTTCATGTTGATTGATGTATGTGAGAAATAAGTTTGTGAGTCTCAAAGGCTTACACTCGCTGAGTAATAAAAATTACTCACCCCTTTCTTTTGCATGTTAATTCTGAGAAGTTGCAGTAGTAGCTGATTGGATGTGGTGCCAAACTTTTGAGGAAAATGAGTGTTCTTTATACTTCTTCTTAAGATTAATGTTCTGTTTTTTCCGATATTTCGTACGGATTTGTCAGATTTTATATTTGGAAATTTTAATAAAATCGTTGTGGAAGTTGAATCGCTGTTTAAGGAGCCTAAGGAATGAGTGTTACAAAAATACTTATATAATTGCATCCCAAACATCACTCAAGCCTGTGACATAAAAACTCTGTCTTTAGTATTTTTTTCAGTTGAGCTTACGATACTTGATTATATGAGTCATTAAAATATTTCCAAAAGTAAATAACTAACTTTCAAACCTAAACTCGTACAAAGTTTATACTAAAGAAAGAATGAATAAAAAGAAAAAAGAAAAAAGTAAGAATTGAAAATTTTCATCCTTTATATTTTACGGAATCGAGAAAAAAATGAAGAAGTGGTGGACCTTGTAACCAAAGATCCAAAAACTACAGAGGAGAGCCACCAATAGTGTGTCAACAATTATTCTCCCACCCATCACAAAGAAAATGATAATTTAATTTATGACTCGTTAATTTATAATCAACATACAGTAGTCATTGTTAAACAAATGGGTCTAAGAGACTAAGACTACCATTTGTTAACAAAAAAATCGATCACAGCATTCTAGTCGACATTAATGAGTCTCAAACAATCGTGGCACAAAATAATAAATATATCATCTACAGAGGCAGACAATAATAATATAAGAGCATCCGCACCGGTGAAACCGTGTGTGGGTTTCTTAAATCTAATTTTTTTTTTTTTTTTTTAAACAGGCGAAAAAACGAAAAAAAAAAATTGGACCAATCCTGTAGCGCCACGTCAGTGCTAGTATACAGTTTCTTAAGTATTTGGTGGGACCCACACATATTTTAATATTTTTTTTCTAAAAGACCGAGCTTAGAAACTCAGATGGAGATGCTCTAAAAGAAAAGAGAATATATATATGAAATAGAAAAAGAGAGAAAGTGATTAGGTGTGAAATGTGGTTTATATTTATATATATATATATATATATATATATATATGAAATAGAAAAAGAGAGAAAGTGATTAGGTGTGAAATGTGGTTTGTCTATTTAAGTGGAGAAGAGTCCTTCACATTCCATACAAAAAACTACCTTTGGCCTCTTCTTCCTCTTTTTCATAATTATGCAAAAAGGCAATCTATCTATGGAGAAGAAGAAGAGTATGTTCATTGAACAAAGCTTCACGGGTCACGAGAGTGGCGTCATTAACAAAAACTTTGACGATGATGGCCGTGAAAAAAGAACAGGTTACTGCATGTTGTATTTATATATATGACATGATACATACAACATGAACACATATATGTGCATATGTAAAGGGCAAGTAAGTAAGCCACAGTTGTTTTCTTTGCCTCCGTGTTGGCATGCTACAATAAGTTTTTGTTTTCAAAGGAGACTATAGCTTTCAGCACATCACACTATTTTTTTGTTCATTTTATTATAGAAGAAAACGCAGAATATACATAAAAATATTTTACATGTATGCTCAAATCATAAAGCATAAATTAGCGTATGAAATAATTGTAGCCTGATCAATGTAGAATATGTATGATGCTTTGAAATATATAGGGACGTGGATGACGGGAAGCGCGCATATAATAACAGCGGTAATAGGGTCAGGAGTGTTGTCACTGGCGTGGGCAAATGCACAGCTCGGATGGGTGGCAGGACCCGCCGTACTTATGGCCTTTTCCTTCATAACATACTTTACATCGACCATGCTTGCCGACTGTTATCGTTCTCCAAATCCAGTCACCGGAAAACGAAACTATACCTATATGGAAGTTGTCCGCTCTTACTTAGGTCATTTTCTTCACCTATCTTATTTTTTATTTTTATTTTTTTCTGTTGGATCGCTAGGTCTGTCCATATATATATTTGATGTCCTTCAGAAATGAAATCTCAAATATATACTGGTAATTCTTTATGCTATTTATTCTGAACTTTTTTCGACGAACCTGTGTATGAATTTTTGTTTCCAAAATTTGATAATTCACCAAATGATCATTAGTGTTATATTATATATATATATATATATATATGATATTAATTATGTAAATGATATTTGTAATTAATATCATGTGAGAGTATGTCTAAAATTGACATATTAATTAACTCCCATCCCATGTGACCTTTCATTCTTTCAACATCGTCTCTTGGAGTCTTCTCGTTGTCCCCATCCCACTTGTAATCACTATCAAAAGATACCCTCCCCTCCACCAATCCTCAATTTTGATGCTTTCTCTTTTTTCTTACTTAGCTTTAACAATTTTCACTAAGAAAATAACAAGAAAATTGATACTAGACCTGGGTATTCTGAGTATTTGGTTCGGGTCAAGATACAAACCGATCGGGTCCAAGTTTTATGGGTAGAGGAGTTTTTGATCCATATAGGTATCATAGAGTTTCCACTAGATTTTGGTTTAGTTCACTTTTGTTCCAGACCAATTCTATTTTTAATATTGAAAATCAATAAATATTCAAAATATTGTGGATATAATTCCAATTCGTGTATTTATTACCCGAATACTTAAAATATACCGAAATATATATGAAACCAAAAATAAAATTAAATATATATTTGAAATACCAAACTTATATTTATAACATATAAAAATAACTAATACATTTACTATATGTGGTTCATTCGAGTACTCGATTGATTAATATCCGAAATCGAATCGATAACCACAAATCTGAGTGTGAAAGATCCAATAAGGTAAAATAGTTATATGGGCTTTTTTGATTGATTTCAGTTCAAGTTTTTAGGTCCATGTTTTTTTTTGTCTATCTCAAAAATATAGTGTTTAGTAATGAAAATTTGATAACTAATAAAAAAAAAAAAGAAAAAAATAACAATCGAAATTTAGGATTTAATGGTTAATAAGATGGACATTTCTTACAAATCCAATCCATGTTGGTTTAGTTGGTAAAAGAATGTATAGTAGGCTTCCGCCAATATAGTTTGATTCAGGTTGGTCACTGAAATTTTTATATAGGCTCTCTGATTCAATAATTAATTGGTTAAACCGACTAATTCTTTAAAAAAAAATTACCCAAAAAAAATCAGTTCCCAAATAGTATATCATGAAAATGTCATTTTTTCAATTCTCTCGTACTCTCGTAAAAAAACGTCAACCTGACTTCCTTTCACAGTTTCTTAATTAATAGTATTACTTAAATTATTTTTTTGGAGCGATAATTATATATAGAACAAAGATTTTTTTTTTTGTCAACTATATAGTACAAAGATAACTTATATAGGTTTATTGATGTTGGAAAAAACAAACCAAAAATAGGAGGAAGAAAAGTGATGCTCTGTGGATTGGCTCAATACGGGAATCTGATTGGAATAACAATCGGCTACACAATCACAGCGTCGATTAGCATGGTGTAAGCTTTTTTTTACTTACTTATTTTTGTTTTTCTCTTTTCGCTTTCACCTTTTTTTCTTTGGAACGATAGTCAATAATAGCAAGCTCTCCTTTTTCTTCACTTATCTTCAAACATGTTTATTAGTATGTTTTATAGGACAGTTTTATAGGACACGACAAAGTGACTACCTTTTTATTTATTCTACCTTCTTAAAAAATAAAAAGGTAAGAGCACCTCCAGCAGTAAAACCCTCAAATGGGTTTCTTTTTTTTTTTTCCTCAGATGCAAAAAAAAAAAAAATTAAATAAATAAAAAAGGACCAATGATCAAGCGACACGTGGCATAACAGTATAAGAAACACTCCTTATCTAAGGATTTTAAGCGACCGTATCTTAACATTTACTGGACCCCACTCTATATTTTATTAATTTTTTTTTCAAAAACTGAGCCATAAAACTCCAATGGAATTGCTCTAACAGATATGCTACAGAAATTTCCAAAAGTCTTTCTTTGTTGTACGGGGTAACATAAAGTAAATTTAATTGAGAGTGGGAGTCAAAAGGAGGACAACATTTCAAACGAAATCCAAAATTAAAAAAAAGTCAGATCTCTTAGGATTGTTGGGTTGGTGTCTTATAAATTTATATTTATTATATGAATGAAATATTGAAGAATATAGCATTAAACTGACAACTTTAAGAGTTCATTGAAACAGGGCAGTGAAGAGGTCGAATTGTTTCCACAAGAATGGGCATAATGTGAAATGTTCCACTTCAAACACTCCCTTCATGATCATATTTGCATGCATCCAAATTATACTTAGCCAAATTCCAAATTTCCACAACCTCTCTTGGCTCTCCATTCTAGCGGCCGTAATGTCCTTTTCTTATGCCTCAATTGGTGTCGGTCTCTCCATCGCCAGAGTAGCCGGTAAATAAATATACGTCCTTATCCTAACTTCAACTTTTAAAAGTGGTCCTAGCTAATTGTTTTGAAGAATAAACAAAGGTGGCGGTGGGCATGCAAGGACGGCCCTGACAGGAGTTACGGTCGGAATTGATGTAACTGGTTCTGAGAAAGTGTGGAGAACGTTCCAAGCGGTTGGAGACATCGCATTTGCGTATGCATACTCAACCGTACTTATTGAGATACAGGCAAGTTAATCTACTGCTATTTTATATAAAATGTTGTTTAAATATCTTTCACACCTATTAAAATATATATTAAAATATCTACTATACTCCTTATTAATGTACTACATTATTATTTTTTATTATCAATACAATGAAAAATATGGTTATTAAAACTGAAACTATTTAAAATAAAACGACACTTAATTTAAAGGGAGCATGTATGTTGAGAATTGACTTATTATTGTGCCGGTTGGTTACAAAGTAAACGCCACTGCATGGGCCACCTTAAAAGTGTGGTTTTGAAAACTGTTTAGACTGGCACACAAATATTTATACTAACAACATTTGAATTCAAATTATGTACTTTTACAATCATGAACACAAAATTCACCAATTAAGGACTCTCTTTTTAGATAATTGTGAACAATGTAAAAGAATTTTGTGTGTTTTTTATCTATCACTAGTTAAGTATTTACAACTGTCTATCTCTAAACCATGGCAGGACACCTTAAAAGCAAGTCCACCATCAGAGAACAAAGCCATGAAAAGAGCAAGCCTTGTGGGTGTATCCACAACGACCTTCTTCTACATGTTATGCGGGTGTGTCGGTTATGCGGCCTTCGGCAATGATGCGCCTGGAAATTTTCTAACCGGTTTTGGTTTTTATGAGCCCTTCTGGCTAATTGACTTTGCCAATGTCTGCATAGCCGTGCATCTTGTTGGGGCCTATCAGGTCTTTTGCCAGCCAATCTTCCAATTTGTAGAGAGCCAGAGTGCAAAACGTTGGCCAGATAACAAGTTTATTACAGGAGAGTACAAAATCAAAGTCCCTTGCAGTGGTGAGTTTGGTATGAGCTTGTTCAGATTGGTTTGGAGGACTTCATATGTTGTGGTAACCGCGGTTGTAGCAATGATCTTCCCTTTCTTCAACGATTTCTTGGGTCTTATTGGAGCAGCTTCCTTTTGGCCTTTGACTGTTTACTTTCCCATTGAGATGCACATTGCTCAGAATCAGATGAAGAAATTTTCTTTCACTTGGACATGGCTGAAAATCTTGAGCTGGGCTTGTTTCCTCGTCTCCCTCGTTGCTGCTGCCGGATCTGTGCAAGGACTCATACAAAGTCTTAAGTATTTCAAGCCTTTCCAGGCTCCCGAGTAAAAACTGTGTTTTGACTAATGTCTTCAAGAACACAACTCCCTTGCACTCTCTTTTCTCCAATAACAGTGTATGTTCCTTTGTAATTTCTTGGTGCTTTGTTTCATAACAAAATATTGTACATGTACTTGCTTGTCTGAAACAAATCTATCAGCAATTAGTCCCTCTTTCTTTTCTTTGTCCTTTATACCTCTGTTTCCTTTTGTATTATGAGAAGTTTACACCTTTTAAATTTTCAAAACTGAAGGACCAATCAAAACAAAACGTAGTTACACGTGGATTTTATAATTTCTAGGAAAAATAAAAAAAATGTGGCTTCTAGATTTTTTCTCCACAGGTACATAGTTTTCTCCGCTGAATTTTTTAATAGAATGTAAAACTATATTCAAACTCAAAGAATTCGTTTTTGAATTTCATTGATTGGTATGTATGTCTTGACCTGAGAAATGCTGAATGATTTCTTGAAGGTATCAATGGGATTTGTCATTGAAACTTAAGAAGAAGGTGAGGCGAAGACGAGAAAAAATGAAGGCAGAAGATATAGATAGATAGATAGATAGAGAGAGATGAGAAAAGAAGAATCAATTAAGAGTCTGATACCATGTAAATTTTGATAGAGCTTGATGGCCTTCATGTTTATTGAGGATCACAATATATATAGTGTGTACATGTGAGATCTTCATAGATCAAAGGAGAATCTATACAATTAATATTCTAAGGTATATTTCCTAACTAACATATATTGTGATCTTATCTAACAGTTTTCACAAGATATGCAACATGAATTTTAATTTAAACTGATTATTTAAGTTGTCACAACTTCATTCCTTAATTCTAAATTGGAAATGTAAACTAAAACCACCGTAGAATTCTTTCATTCTACGCTTCCAATCCCACTCATTTAACAGATATGAGCCGATTTTGCACGTTCTTATCGACCATTTTGACGATTGTTTCTACCGGAACCAATATTTCAAAGTACATGCGGCTGTTCTTTTCTCTCATTTTTCTCCATATGTGATAAAGTAATATTTAAAAGGTGTATTTTAGAAGATAGCGTTTGATTTTTATCGTAATTCGAGCTAATCATAAACTGAAAAATCTGATCCCAATCCATTGTGAAGTTGCGAGAGAACTTCTTAAAGGCCATTGTCTCCATTCTGAATCTTTCTCTCTTTTTAAGGGCCGGTAGACCCCATTAGTTGTATATTGTCTACATTGACGTGTGAATTTTACTTCTAACTTATCGATTATCATTGCTTCTCCTCCACTGTTTTATCGTTATTTTTTCGGTAAAATTCAATCAGGTTTTCTCAATCTCACTGCCACCGTGTCACACATGTATTATTCTAATACATTCGTTAAACCTAAAGATAAGATACCAAGTGTGTAACTCCCCGTCTCTTAGGATCCTTAACACAATGATTCAACTTCCACACCAAACATCTACAACCTCATAAACCACAACCACTTCATTAAACCCCCAACTTAACGTCTTACAAATTGAACTTCGAAAGAATATTATAGAATCTAAAAGAAAACCAACTAAAGTCTTAAACAAAATAGAAAAGAAAGAACACCCTTGTTCCCCAAAACATGGCACCACACCAAGACTTCTATTCCTGCCACGACTCGAGATTATCGTCAAGAAAGGAGGGGTGAGTAACCTGATTATCCAATGAGTGTAGCTCTTAAGAACCCACGAACTCATCTCATTCAAACAAAATATCAAGCACAAGTCCTAAGCTAATAAGACTTTGCAAACATCACCTGGAAAGGCACTCAAGAAACAATCAAGACACCTACTCTTCCTCAAATCTCCACTTGTGCTTCATCGAAACAATTGCCATACACTCATGGTTCCTATAGTGGCTGAACCACTGTCATCTCTAAGAGCCCTCGCCCAAAACGGTGTGTGACTCACACAACACATCACACTATGCCCTCATGGCATTTTCCATAAGGGTTCGTGTAACGCCCCTTTCCCATTATCCGCTGACCGTCGAGCTGACCGGTCAACAACCAAACAAGAACATGACAAAGTCGAACAGGAAAAGTTCGTCACAAGACGAAGCCAGAGACAGATCGGTTTGAGACAAAGGCTCATACTGACCCGTCCTTGAATCCGCTATTCCCACTTCAACAATACAAAGCTTCGCAACTTGTATTGCTTCCATGGGTTGTGTCGGTTTGGACTAAACCAAAATATCAGGGAAGCATGTTCATTACTGAGTAAATAAACGTTTACATAAGGTTTACTGACTTACAAAACAATTTTCCATTAAATAGAACATCTAAATTCCAATAAAAATCTGGCGCCAAAGCCGAACCGAGAAAAACACAAAACTTCGAATCAAAACCCCACCACAAGCGATCCTGAAACTACACCGAGGACCTTCCGCGTCCGTCGCTGCTAAACCTGAAAACACAAAAAGAGTCTAATGAGCGATCTAAGATCACCTAGCGAGACGACTCCCTAGTAAAGGCTTCTATTCTATCTATCAACTACACTTCCCGCCCCCAAAATGGTCCATCACGTACTACCACGACGTGATAACCCCACAACGCACAAGCACTTGCCAAAAGAAGAAGAAACGATTACGGAATCGGAAGCACTGCGGCACATGCTCTCGATTAGACTCGATCTATCTATCGCGCAAACCAACTGTAGGAATTTATAGCAGGTCCTAATCCAATTAGGCAATCCTGGTCTGAATTCCAAGCCTAGGATCTAGGGTTCATGTAATTGAATCATTGGGATCTCAGAATTACCTGGTGATTAGCAGCAGATTATTTGCAGATAATCGAGATCTAGAGCGCCTCAAATGCTGCGCCTCTACTGGTATCCACACGCACACAAACTGGACAGCAGGGATGCTAGTGCCTATAGAGATCCAATCTCTTCAGAGGTTTCTATTCAAGTTTTGGTGGCTGTGAATTAGGTTAGAGAACAGTTTAGGTCGACCATATATCTTATATATGTCGACTTAAACCATAACGGAATTAACCAGATTAAACCGAATTAATCTGGTAATCCGCGAGTTGCATCGATCGATGCACTATCTGCATCGATCGACACTGCCCCAGAACATTGATATCGAATGCATATCAAATATGCATTCACTGGATCATTACATTAATGATCAACCTCGTCTTTGACGCCCAGTTTGCTTAGGTGTGTGACCCTGTAGGATCATATAACACTAGCAATGCGTTCTAAACTCATTGATCATAAGTGGCTTCTAGCAAAGCATTATGACTACCTAGTGTCATATGATTGTCTCATCTCGACAATACGACTTTCACTTGGAGTAAGTACAATAGATTTCAGGACATTCCCAACAATCTCCCACTTGTACTGGAATCATCTATTCCTTCAATCCCTTCGTCACTATATCTCAATCTGGCATAAGGCAAGATCTGTGTCACCCTTATTTAGCCAAGATCATGTTCATCGAACTCCGATTTATACTAACAAGACAAACAACTGACAATCACCTCGTTTGAGTGTGGCCACACATTTCTCAGTATCAAATCTTCGATGGGCCCTAAGATATTTATCTCCTGTTATATAGGAGGGACAAATCCCATCTTGTTCCATCCCTGTCTCTTCACACGCTTCATGATACGCCCAATCAATGCCTTTATAGTCACCAGTTACGGATGACGTTTGACAAGGTTAAAGCGGACCAATTCACATGTAAGAAAACATGATGAACTCAGGTCTAAGGACTATACTCTATAGTCGTAATGAAAACTCTCATGACACTTATATAACTATCCCGTAGAGTTCTCATCAGTGGGTCATGTCCGATCCTGTGTTCTCCAACACATATCTATGTGATTGACTTTAATACTCTTATTAATGACTCCATGAAACTTAGTCATCAGTCACCTCACATACTAGTCTCACGCGGTTGTTAATGTCCCATTTTAACAACCTTGACCAGGGACCAATCATAATTTATGCCATCTATTATCTATAGGGTTTCATGATCAAGTCACATACTTGATGACCTATAAAATGTCATAAATTACTTTGGGACTATTATTTAATAACCATTATTAAATAATACAGATGTCAGATTTCAATAACATAATCAAATTATGTTTATACGAACATCATATCATAACTAAAATTAATAACAATGACTCCCACTAAAATTAAGATCACATCTTAAGACATCTAATGCCTTTAGCAGTAGCCTGACCCTCATTCGCCCTTGCTCAGCGTGTGTCGAAAGACACTGCGTCTTGCTAAGAGTAATACCAAGAGTCATTTGCACGAAGCCCTTCTTGGAATCCTGCATATTGGACATGTGCAAGGCCTTATCACTATAAGTATCTTGACACAATCCAATCAGTTTATCCAATCTATCTCTATAGATTCTTATTCCAAGAATGTATACGGTTTCTCCCATAATTTTATCGAAAAACAACTTTCGAATCAAGTCTTAACAGACTGAAACAATGGAACTTCATTTCCGAGAAGTAGTATGTTATCAACATACAATACTAGAAATGCAACTGCGCTCCCACTAGTCCTCTTGTAAATACACGGTTCCTCTTCATTCATGACGAAGTCAAACCTTTTGACTGCTTTATCAAAACGAAGATTTCAACTCCGAGATGCTTGCTTCAATCCATAAATGGTTTGATGAAGCTTGCATATCTTCCTAGCTTCATTAGGATCAATGAAAAACTTCAGGTTGTGTCATGTACACATCCTTTTTCCAGAATTCCATTAAGGAAAACTGTTTTCACATCCATCTGCCAGATCTCATAACCATTATGAGTGGCGGTTGCTAGGAGAATCCGAATGGACATTAGCACGGTGTCTGGGATTAGGTTTCTTCACAGTCAATACCATGAATTTACTTGAAACCTTTTTGCCACCAACCTAGCTTTGTACATCTGAATATAACCATCCATGTCATCTTTTCTTCTTGAAAATCCATTTACTCACAATGGTTTCTACACCATCGGGTAAATCAACCCAAGTCATACTTGGTTCTGTGACACGGATCCCATTTCGGATTCAGCGGCTATCAGCCACTTTCGGAGTCAAGGCCCATCATTGCTTCTTCAAAATTCGCAGGCCCGTCACTTTCAATGATCAGTAGATCACGACAATTGGTTACGAGAAATCCATATTTCTCGGGTTCGTGACGGATCCTTTCGGATCTGCGAGCTTCAGTTTTCTGTAAAAGTCGCGCATACATATCTCATATGTATACTTTTACCACGACCTAATTAACAAGATTTTAAACCGTAGTTAATTAAGTCATAAACCAAAATCAATATTTGGTTCGCGATCTGTGTCGATCGATGCAACTTTTGTGTTGATCGACACATCTTCAGAAACTCGCCTTTTGAATGTATATCGAATATACATTCACCAGATCATTTGCAAACTTTTAGGCACCACAGGTGCAGGTTCTACAACTTTTGTAGATCCAACTGCTGCTCTTCCTCATCAGGTTGAGAAGTCTCCTGTGACTTTCGAATTTCTTCGAGTTGTACTTTTACTCCCACTGTTCTACTTGGAAAGAAAATCTTTCTCAAGAGAACATGGTTCCGAGCAACAAACAATTTGTTCTCGAACTGGTTGTAAAAGTAACATGCCTTGGTTCGTTAGGACAACCAATGAAGTAGCACATATCGGATTTGGGTGTGAGCTTATCAGAGATTAAACGTTTTATATAAGCCTCACAACTCCAAATCTCCATGATGGATAAATCAGAAACATTTCCATTCCACATCTCATGTGGTATCTCTGTAACTGATTTTGATGGAACTCTATTTAATGTAAACTCAGACATTTTTAGAGCGTATTCTTAGAAGGATAATGGAAGATCTAAGTGACTCATCATTGATCGAACCATATCTAATAAGGTCCGATTCAGGAGGAGTGAATTGTGAAACACTTTCACAATCTCTCAGATGATCACTAAATTCTTGACTTAGGTATTCACCTCCATGATCTTATCGTAGAGATTTAATACATTTGCCAAATTGATTATGTACTTCATTTTGGAACTCTTTGAACTTTTCAAAGGTTCTGACTTATGCCTTATAAATAAGGCATAACCGTACCTTCTGAAAATATCAGTAAAGGTAATGAAGTACTGAAATTTTCTTCTAGCACTAGTGCTCATCGGCCCATATACATCCGTATGTATAAAGCCCAATAAGCCTCTGGCCCTTTCAATTTTCCGTTCGTTCGCAACCTGTATTGATCGTTGCATACATGCATCGATCGACACTACCTTTGTTGAAAGGGGCCTCTGTCGTTTTCCACATTATGATTCATAATCAGATGAGCCCAAAAGCCCATCACTATGGAGCTTCTGAATCTGTTTCTCATTTATGTGGCTCAAAACGACAATGCCAGAGAAAGAGTTTGATTCGTATCTTTTGACTTGAATCTCTTGGTACTAATGTTATCGTTAGGCACATTCTGGTTTAGAACATAAAGTTCATTCTCTAATGGATTGCTACTATAAAATATATCACTGTAATCTAATGAATAACACTTATTCTTGATTTGAGAACTGATATTCTTCCATATCCAAACATGGATTAGAAATAATCTGTCTGCTCATAGCAGTTACATAGTAGCAGTTTTAAGTTCAAAACATGCCAAAAAAGAAAAACAAATGAAATACTCCTACGGTTAATGCAGCAACTCTTGCTCCATTCTCACTCATAGGTCCACTTGTCCTTTCTCCATAGTCCTACTTTTGCTCAGGCCCTGCACATTTTCACAAAATATGAGTACCACAGCTGGTATCCAATACCCAATAAGTAGGACTATAAGAAGTAACATTTACTTCTATAACATAATACCTGAAGAAGAAGTCTCGTACGTCTTCTTCAGCTTCTCATAATCTTCCAAGAATTTATTGCAGTTTCTTTTCAAATGCCCATAACCATTACAATAACGGCACTTAACATCTTCAGAAGGACTGATTTTAACCTTAGGAACATGGCCAGACTCGCTTGGATTCACAATCGAGCTTGTCTTGCCATCACCTTTGTTCTTACCAAGTTTCTTAAACTTTTTACCCTTTTGTACCATAAGGACATTTGGGGTGTCCTTCTTGATGTTAGGTTCAGCAGTCTTGAGCATCCCATGCAATTCAGTCAACGTCTTTGTCAAGTTGTTCATGTTATACTTCATAACAAATTGATCATAGCTTGACGGCAGTGACTGAAGAATGATGTCAGTAGCCAACTCTTGGCTGATGGGACAGTCCAGTTTCCCCAGGTTATCAATATAACCCATCATCTTAATGACATGAGGACTAACTGGTTCGCCCTTTGGTAGCTTGCACTCAATCAGAGACCTTACCGTCTGGTATCTCTGAGTTCGTGCCTGCTCCTGAAACATACTTTTCAGGCCAGTGATCATCTCTTTTGGCGACTCCACGTACTCATATTGCTTCTGCAATTCTGAGTTCATGGTAGCCAACATGAGACAACTCACATCCACCGCATCATTAGAATGCTTATCCCAAGCATCCTTATCTGACTGCCAGGCATTGGCTCGGTACTTCTTGGGGAGAAATTTCTCAAGGACATAGTCCTTCTTCTCCTGTTTGAGAACAATTCTCAAGTTCCGATACCATTCAAGAAAGTTTGATCCATTTAACTTGTCCTTCTCAAGGACGGATCGCAAGGAGAAATTGTTACGAAGGTTTGTGCTAGACATAGCTGAAAAAACAAGGGAGGTTTTAGTTATGATGTTCAAGAAATGAGAAGTCTTAACTATTAAGAAAACTCGCATTATATTCAAACAATGTTTCCTCAGATGAATATAATGATCCAAGACCCTTACTTCACTAAACTTGAGTGAGCCACTGGCTATCACCCAAATTTTAGCTATCTAGGTAAGCAACAACTTTACTAGTTATATCCAATATAACTCTTGGTTGTGGATCGACATCTCATGCCCAATCCACCTGATGTCTCTAGGCCCAAAACGATTTTGATAGCCCAGTCAAGTAAACCAATCTCTTAAGTCATGTAATTGTTGACGCCTTGCACTGCAAGCCCATCAACACGATTACTTCCTGCCTTACTCATGTAATTGTGGATACCTTGCACTGCAAGCCTATCACTCAATGAAACGAGTCTTGACAGTTGACAAGATTGGAAAGACATCAAGTATCACTTGATATTTGATTGAGGAACAGAATCATTTAAAACATTCAGTTTTATTATGTTTTAATTCTTATAATTAATTGATTTATATTGCTTTGGTTCTGTGACTTCAGGTTCCATAACCTAATCATCGATTCTGATGTTGACCGACACTACTATAGTGTTTACTGACACAGAATAACCAAAAGCAATCCGCGATAACCGATCAATCCAATTGATCCGGTTTTGAATATCGGTCAGTGTCGATCGATGCTACATTAGCATCGATCGATACCAACCCGATCAAACCAATCGCAATTAAACCATTCACAGCTTTCAACCATCATTAACCAAGCTCGATAACCGGTCCAATCCAATTGAAACGATTCATCAATCTCGCGAGGTTTGTGTCGATCGACACTAGGCGAAAACTAAGGTTTATTCGGGTTTTCGCAATGTATCGATCGATGCCGGATTGGCATCGATCGACACCATGCGAAAAACCCTAAATTTTATTCGGGTTTTCGCCATGTGTCGATCGAGGCCGGATTGGCAACGATCGACACCATGCGAAAAACCCTAAGACGTTTTTCGAACAAACCCTAAACTAGGTTTTTCATGAAGACGAATTTTAGCAAGTTTGTATCAACCATACACAGATTCAGATTCAACTAATCCAATCAACATGCTACAGATTCAATGGAACCCTAAAGCTCTGATACCACTGTAGGAATTTATAGCAGGTCCTAATCCAATTAGGCAATCCTGGTCTGAATTCCAAGCCTAGGATCTAGGGTTCATGTAATTGAATCATTGGGATCTCAGAATTACCTGGTGATTAGCAGCGGAAGATTTGCAGATAATCGAGATCTAGAGCGCCTCAAATGCTGCGCCTCTACTGGTATCCACACGCACACAAACTGGACAGCAGGGATGCTAGTGCCTATAGAGATCCAATCTCTTCAGAGGTTTCTATTTAAGTTTTGGTGGCTGTGAATTAGGTTAGAGAACAGTTTAGGTCGACCATATATCTTATATATGTCGACTTAAACCATAACGGAATTAACCAGATTAAACCGAATTAATCTGGTAATCCGCGAGTTGCATCGATCGATGCACTATCTGCATCGATCGACACTGCCCCAAAACATTGATATCGAATGCATATCAAATATGCATTCACTGGATCATTACATTAATGATCAACCTCGTCTTTGACGCCCAGTTTGCTTAGGTGTGTGACCCTGTAGGATCATATAACACTAGCAATGCGTTCTAAACTCATTGATCATAAGTGGCTTCTAGCAAAGCATTATGACTACCTAGTGTCATATGATTGTCTCATCTCGACAATACGACTTTCACTTAGAGTAAGTACAATAGATTTCAGGACATTCCCAACACCAACTTACTCCACTGCGCCCACTCTATGCGAACTCAGTAACTTCCACGGGTTTACGTAATTACCGACCAGGTAACTACAACCACCCACAACTCTTAGACGTTAACACGAATTCCGACGACCTAGGACACTGTTCTTAGCCCATCGATACGTAGTGACTCGGGTTACCCAATGGTAACCTAAGTTTCCATGCAGCTCGGCCCTAGGACATGACCCCGTATTCTCCGAACCGCCCACCTACCGGCGTCACTTAGTAGGTTCACAACATAACCAACATCACCACTCGAAGGCACATGACTTGGTTAGGCAATTACCCGAGGATTCAATCGGGCCGGAAGTACCAGAACGCCTTCAAAACCTAGACTTGCAGAATCTAACGCACCCTAGAGTCCTAGTGCAGAAATGTAAACCCGCAGACTCGCTGGGACTCTAACAACAATCACACAATCATCAGCAACACAATAATAAACCACCGAACCATCCTGCAAGTCTATCACACTCCAACACCACCAATCTGACCCGGTGCTACACCGAGTCAGCAACTACAAACTTAATCTTCCCCGTGACCGGATTAAGTGTCCACAAAGACCGCTCGGCCCAACACCGAGACAGTCTAAACATGCCTACACACAAAGCTCAATAACAACAACACATCAACGCAATCAACCACACAAGCAAGCATATTAGGGTTTCTATCATCTTTTAATCCATTCATGTCCGCTACCTTGGATTAGCAGCTTGCTAATCCATAGACGGTCATCGAATACACACACTCTTACTTTCTCTTTACTCTTTCCCTAAGTATCTTTCAATAACTCCTCGATCCGTCGGTTTAGAGTTAGTAGCTTACTAATTCCTCGACATCTCATGATTAACTTAATTCATTCATTGATTACCCCTTAACCCACTATTTAACTTAATCCCGAATTCCCATTGTTGGGAATGTCCTGAAATCTATTGTACTTACTCCAAGTGAAAGTCGTATTGTCGAGATGAGACAATCATATGACACTAGGTAGTCATAATGCTTTTCTAGAAGCCACTTATGATCAATGAGTTTAAAACTCATTGCTAGTGTTATATGATCCTACAGGGTCACACACCTAAGAAAACTGGACGTTAAAGACGAGGTTGATCATTAATGTAATGATCTAGTGAATGCATATTTGATATGAATTCGATATCAATATTCTGGGGCAGTGTCGATCGACACAAAGAGTGTGTCGATCGATGCAACTCGCGGATTACCAGATTAATTCGGTTTAATCGTTGGTTAATTCCGTTATGGTTTAAGTCGACATATATAAGATATATGGTCGACCCAAAACTGATTTTTAACCTAATTCACAGCCACCAGAACTTGAATAGAAACCTCTGAAGAGATTGGATCTCTATAGGCACTAGCATCCCTCCTGTCCAGTTTGTGTGCGTGTGGATACCAGTAGAGGCACAGCGTTTGAGGTGCTTCGTGA
Source organism: Orychophragmus violaceus (assembly GCA_030180135.1). Taxonomy (NCBI): domain Eukaryota; kingdom Viridiplantae; phylum Streptophyta; class Magnoliopsida; order Brassicales; family Brassicaceae; genus Orychophragmus; species Orychophragmus violaceus. Next base: position 64,981,244 of record CM058232.1, on the reverse strand, counting down.
TCTCGATTACTTGTTTATCTTCTGCTGCAAATTCACCAGGTAATCCTGAGATCCCATGATTCAATTACATGAACCCTAGATCCTAGGCTTGGAATTTATACCTAGGGTTGCCTAATTGGATTAGGAACTGCTAGAAATTCCTTCAGTGGTATCAGAGCTTTAGGGTTCCATTGAATCTGTAGCATGTTGATTAGATTGGTTGAATCAGGATCTCTGTATGATTGATACAAGCATGCTAAAACTCGTTTTGATCAATGTAACCTAGTTTAGGGTTTTGTTCGGAAAACGTTTTAGGGTTTTTCGCATGGTGTCGATCGATGCCAATCCGGCATCGATCGACACAGGGCGAAAACCCGAACAAAATTTAGGGTTTTTCGCATGGTGTCGATCGATGCCAATCCGGCGTCGATCGACACAGGGCGAAAACCCGAATAAAACCTATGTTTCGCCTAGTGTCGATCGACACAAGAGTTGTGTCGGTCGACACAAACCTCGCGAGATTGATGAATCGGTTCAATTGGATTGGACCGGTTATCGAGCTTGGTTAATGATGGTTAAACGCTAAGAATGGTTTATTGCGATTGGGTTGGTATCGACCGATGCTAATGTAGCATCGATCGACACTGACCGGTACTCAAACCCGGATCAATTGGATTGATCGGTTATCGCAGATTGGTTTTGGTTAATCAGCATCGATCGACACTAAAGTAGTGTCGGTCGACACAAGATTCGATGGTGATGTAGCCCTGGAGCAGAAGCTTTGACGGATGGGTAGATGGAGATCGAACCACTGGCTTAAGAGCTCTCTTGGTTTGATCGACTTGGATGGATGGTGAGTAGAGATGGGATTATTCCTGCTGGCTTAAGAGCTCTCTCAGAAATAATCAGTGGATGGAATGGATTGAGGTCGCCACAAGATCCTATGAGTCTGAATCTTGATAAGACAAAAGCCTTCTCTTTTCTTGAATCACACAAAACAATAGAGAAAACAAGTTTGCGGTTTCTTTGCTTGAAGAAAACACTCGGTGTACTTTATTGATCTCGGGTAAATGATACACGGCTGTGAGAGGGGACTTTATAAACAGTCCAAACAGCTATGCCCTTCTAGGGGACTTGAAGCAAATAAAACATAAAAGGAAAGTACTGACTCAATTTGGACCTAAAGAAATAAAGACTACAACGGCTAATTTTATGACTGAAACTACTAAAGGAAACAAAGATTTGATCCTGCAAAACAAAGAGACAACGGTCATATAATGTGTATAAATGAAACTCATACCTTAGCTTATGTTTGGTATGTCTTTGGCCGTTGATCAGAAGCCTTCTTCATTCGTAGCATTCTGGCCTCGGAAGCTTGAGCTAGTGTCAATGATACTTCCTGAGCTAGTGCCGATGCTACTTCCTGAGCTAGTCTTGATGCTACATATTATCAGTCCCTTTTGAGCTGAGCTGAATAGTGTTGGGCTGTCCATCTTGATGAAGACTTGTTCCTGCTCTTGGTTAGTAGCTTGATTCAGTAGGCTTTGCACACCTTCATTGACTTGGTTCCTCAAAGCCTTTGTTGCTGACCTTGTCAACGGACCTTTTCTTATGATGGGCATTGGATCTTCTGCCTTTGGTTCTATGGCCTCATCATACCCTCCCCCTTGAAGAGGTTCTGTCCTCAGAACTGATTGGCCTGCATCATAAGGAGCTAAATCAGAAACATTGAATGTTGGAGAAATGTTTAACTCACCTGGCAGCTCAAGCTTGTAGGCGTTTTCGTTGATCTTCTCCAGGACTCGGAATGGTCCATCTCCTCTTGGTGTTAGCTTTGACTTCATCTGATTGGGAAACCTTTCTTGCCTCATGTGTAGCCAGACCCAATCTCCTGGTTCAAATATCACCTCCTTTCTTCCCTGGTTAGCTTTCAGCCTATGCTTCTCGGTCTTCTTCTCTACATTCTCCTTAACTCTTTGGTGTAGCTTCTTGACGAAGTCTGCTTTTGCTTCTCCTTCTGTACTTGTATAGATAGCTTGAGGCAAAGGGGTAAGGTCTAAAGGAGTTAAAGGATTAAATCCATACACAACTTCAAAAGGAGAGTAGTTAGTAATCGAATGCTTAGCATGATTGTAGGCAAATTCAATGAATGGCAAACAAGATAACCGATTGCTTATGTTCTTACCAACCGTGGCTCTTAGGAGTGTTGAGAGAGTCCGGTTTACTACCTCAGTTTGTCCATCTGTTTAGGGATGACAAGTGGTGGAATAGAGCAGATTGGTGCCCAACTTCCTCCAAAGTACCCTCCAAAAGTGGCTCAAGAACTTTGTGTCCCTGTCCGAAACAATAGTTCTTGGAATTCCATGCAACTTGACCACTTCCTTAAAGAATAGATCAGCTATCTGCACAGCATCGTTAGTCTTGTTGCAAGCAATAAAATGAGCCATTTTAGAAAACCTATCAACAACTACAAAGATGGAGTCCTTGTTGTTGATCTTGGGCAATCCTAAAACAAAATCCATTGAAATTTCCACCCATGGTGTGTTAGGAATTGGTAAGGGCATATATAAACCATGTGGATGTAACCTGGACTTGGCTTTTAGGCATGTGATGCATTTGGCACAGAACCTTTCCACATCTCTCTTCAAGTGTGGCCAAAAGAAATGCTCCTTCAAGACACTATAAGTCTTGTCTCTGCCAAAATGTCCCATCAAACCTCCTCCATGAGCCTCTCTAGTGATCAACTCCCTCATGGAACCTTGTGGAATGCACAACCTTTTCTCCTTAAACAGAAAACCATCTTGCTGATAGAACACTCCAAATGCTGCCTTAGATGTCTCCTGGTACACGTCCTTGAAGTCTGGATCATCAGCATACATGTCTTTGATGTGCTCAAATACCATGATCTTAGACTCCATGGTGGTTATGAGAGCATGGCGCCTTGATAGTGCATCTGCTACAATGTTTTCTTTCCCCTTCTTGTACTTGATCACATTGGAAAAAATTTCTATGAACTCCAACCACTTTGCATGCCTTTTCTTAAGAGTAGTTTGCCCTCTTAAGTGCTTTAGAGTCTCATGATCTGTATGTATCACAAACTCTTTAGAAAGCAAGTAATGTTGCCAAGTTTCCAGTGACCTCACCAGAGCATACAACTCTTTGTCATATGTTGGATAGTTGAGTGTTGCACCACTCAACTTCTCACTAAAGTAAGCTACTGGTCTGCCTCCTTGTATCAGTACTGCACCTATTCCTGTACCAGAAGCATCACACTCAATCTTAAACATTTTATCAAAGTTAGGAAGTACCAATACTGGTGCGTTGGTGAGACTAGTTTTGAGCCGTGTGAATGCTTGCTCCTGAGCCTCTCCCCATTCAAATGCTTTGTCCTTCTTGATCACTGAGGTAAGAGGGGCTGCTATGGTGCTGAAGTCTTTGACAAACCTCCTGTAGAAGCTTGCTAGACCATGGAAGCTCCGGACATGTCCTATTGTTGTAGGTGTTGGCCAATCTCGTATTGCCTTGATCTTCTCATCATCCACCTTAAGTCCCTGTGAACTTACAACAAATCCTAGAAAAACCAATTGATCAGTGCAAAAGATGCATTTCTTTAAGTTGGCATAAAGACCTTCTGATCTAAGTGTTTGCATAACCTGTTCTAGATGCTTAACATGATCATCCAAGCAGTGGCTATAAATCAGTATGTCATCAAAATATACTACCACAAACTTACAAATAAAAGCTCTTAGAACCTGGTTCATTAGTCTCATGAATGTGCTGGGAGCATTGGTGAGACCAAATGGCATGACAAGCCATTCATACAACCCTTGCTTGGTTTTGAAGGCTGTTTTCCACTCATCTCCCTCTTTCATTCTGACTTGGTGGTATCCACTCTTCAAGTCTATCTTTGAGAAGATGGTTGCTCCACTTAGCTCATCAAGCATGTCATCAAGTCTTGGGATAGGATGTCTGTACTTGATGGTAATGTTGTTTATGGCCCTGCAATCAACACACATTCTCCATGTACCATCCTTCTTTGGGACGAGTAGAACTGGTACAGCACATGGACTCAAGCTTTCCCGTATATATCCCTTTGACATCAGCTCTTGAACTTGCTTTTCCAGTTCCTTAGCCTCTTCTGGATTCACTCTATAAGCTGTCCTGTTGGGCAATGGAGCTCCTGGTACCAAATCTATTTGGTGTTCAATGCCTCTCAATGGTGGAAGTCCAGCTGGTATGTCCTCTGGAAAGACATCCTTGAATCTGTCCAATAGCTCAGTCACGGCTAAGGGATGCTCCTGCTCTTCTGAACCTGAAAGATACCCTTCTCTAAAGATCATGAGTAGTACATGTTCTTTATGCTCCAAAGATTTCAGAACATTAGAAGGTGAAACAAAAATATTGGTCTTACTTACCTTGGAACCTTTGTCCATTGCTTTCTGCATTTCATACACCTCTTGTGGCGTTAATGGAGCTAGGTTGTGCTTCTTGTTCTGATGTGTGAAACTATAGATGTTGGTCCTTCCATGGTGCACAGTTTCTTTATCAAATTGCCATGGTCTCCCTAAGAGTAGATGACCTGCTTGCATTGGCACAACATCACATTTCACTTGATCTTTGTACTTACCTATGCTGAATGGTACCATGACTTGCTCAGCTATCCTCAACTCAGTCTCATCATTGAGCCACCTTAATTTGTATGGTCTTGGGTGCTTGGTCTTTTGCAACTTTAGTTTGTCTACAAGGTAAGCACTAGCAACATTAGTACAAGATCCTCCGTCAATGATCAGGCTACATACCTTGGCGTCAATGGTGCATCTGGAATGAAAGATATTCTCTCTTTGGATTGTTTCTGGCTCAAACAATGCACTAAGGGCTCTCCTGGTCACAAGTATCTCTCCCACGTCTGGATAATCCGTCACCTCTTCTTCGGATTCCGCTAGCTCAAGCTCTGCCTCATCTTGTGACTCAATGTCTCCATTGTCCCTTAACACCATCACCCGCTGGTTTGGACAATCTCTAGCATAATGACCTTTCCCTTGGCATTTGAAACATGTAATGTCTCTGGACCTTTGAGATGGGGCCTTGCTTGTGTCTGGTTTGTTACCCTTGGGCTGCTCATAGCTAGATTTCTTGATCTTTGAGTCAGCTTCTGTCGCTTTGCCTTTGTCTTGGTTCCTTTGAGGCTGATTCCAAGTTGTCCAGCTTCTACTGGTTGCAGCAACCTTCCTCTTGATGTGTTGCTCAGCTTGGACAGCTAAATGTAACAAGCCTTCAAGATCCTCATAAGGTTGTCGCTCTACCTTGCGTGCAATCCTATCCTGAAGACCATCTAGAAACTGAGCCATCAAAGTTTCTTCTGAATCATCTACCTCCAGCCGGTTCTTCAGGGTTTCAAACTCCTCAAAATAATCCTCAACTGATTTGTTTCCTTGAGAGAGTTTTATGAACTTCTTCTGAAGATCTCTATGGTAGTAAGCTGGTACATATCTCTTCCTTAGAGCATACTTCATGTCATCCCAATTGCTTAATTGACCATGTCTTAACCTTCTTCTCTCTGATACTTCTCTGTCCCACCATGCCAATGCATTATCAGTGAGTTGAGCTGCAGCTAAGGAGACTTTTCTTGCTTCAGAGTATTGGTAGTACTCATAGATGTACTCCATTCTTCTTTCCCAATCCAGATAAGCTTCCGGATTCACCTTTCCAGCAAAAGTAGGAGCCGTGAGCTTCAAGTCTTTGCCTCCACGTCTCTGATCATCATCCTCATTGCCTCTGCCTCTATCCCCACGCCTAGGCTGGTGATAGTTTCTCCTTCCTCTACCCCTGCCATGGAGGTTAAATCCTCTTCCTCCCTGATTTGGATCAGGAGTAGCTCATCTTCCTCTAACTCAGGCATCTCGTCATCGGTTGTTTCTTCTTCTTGCGGCCTACGATTTCTATTCAAGTTGCGGATTGGTTCTCGTTGAATAGGCCTCTGTTCCAGCTGAGTGAGCCTGCCACTGATGTCTCTCATTGTTTCAAGCAGTTGATTCATGGTGAGTTGATCTTGTCCAACCTCTTCTCCCATGAATACTTGTACCTGAAACTAACACAAGCGAGTATCAAGGTCTAACAAAGAAGTTTAACCAAAAGATAAATGGTAAAACTCAAATGGTAATAATGAAAAATTTCTCTCTTTTTTTTTTGGTTTTTGTTTTTGTATAAATAAAAAGGAAATTTCGAAATTTAAGGCTAATGATGCAAGATTAATGAGACAAGATATTTTTCCTTTTCTTGATAAACCGGTGAAGACAAAAAAATGGAAATATGTATATTTTTTTTGATTTTTTGAATAAGATTTCGAAAACTAAGAAAACAAAAGAGGTAACTAATAAAAACAAACAGATTTTTTTTTTTTTTGGTTTTTATGCAAGGAATTCGAATCAAACAAGACTCAAAATGAAAAGATGAAGATGAACACTTTTTTTTTTTGAATTAAGATGCAATGAAATGGAAAATATGAATCTAGATGCAAATGAAAACAAAGTAATGGATAGATAACACCTGTTAGGAGCCTTTCGGCTCTGATACCAGATGATGTAGCCCTGGAGCAGAAGCTTTGATGGATGGGTAGATGGAGATCGAACCACTGGCTTAAGAGCTCTCTTGGTTTGATCGACTTGGATGGATGGTGAGTAGAGATGGGATTATTCCTGCTGGCTTAAGAGCTCTCTCATAAATAATCAGTGGATGGAATGGATTGAGGTCGCCACAAGATCCTATGAGTCTGAATCTTGATAAGACAAAAGCCTTCTCTTTGCTTGAATCACACAAAACAATAGAGAAAACAAGTTTGCGGTTTCTTTGCTTGAAGAAAACACTCGGTGTACTTTATTGATCTCGGGTAAATGATACACGGCTGTGAGAGGGGACTTTATAAACAGTCCAAACAGCTATGCCCTTCTAGGGGACTTGAAGCAAATAAAACATAAAAGGAAAGTACTGACTCAATTTGGACCTAAAGAAATAAAGACTACAACGGCTAATTTTATGACTGAAACTACTAAAGGAAACAAAGATTTGATCCTGCAAAACAAAGAGACAACAGTCATATAATGTGTATAAATGAAACTCATACCTTAGCTTATGTTTGGTATGTCTTTGGCCGTTGATCAGAAGCCTTCTTCATTCGTAGCATTCTGGCCTCGGAAGCTTGAGCTAGTGTCGATGCTACTTCCTGAGCTAGTGCCGATGCTACTTCCTGAGCTAGTCTTGATGCTACATATTGTCAGTCCCTTTTGAGCTGAGCTGAATAGTGTTGGGCTGTCCATCTTGATGAAGACTTGTTCCTGCTCTTGGTTAGTAGCTTGATTCAGTAGGCTTTGCACACCTTCATTGACTTGGTTCCTCAAAGCCTTTGTTGCTGACCTTGTCAACGGACCTTTCCTTATGATGGGCATTGGATCTTCTGCCTTTGGTTCTATGGCCTCATCAGATGGTTTAGGTTATGGAACCTGAAACCACAGAACCAAACCAAGACAAATCATTTAATTAGAAGAATTAAAACATAATAAAACTGAACGTTTTAAATAGTTATGTTCCTCAATCAAATATCAAGTGATAATTGATGTATTTCCAATCTTGTCAACTGTCAAGACCCATTTAATTGTGCGATAGACTTGCAGTGCAAGATGTCCACAATTTCATGAGTAAGACAGAGGTAATCGTGTTGATGGATTTGCAGTGCAAGACATCGACAATTACTTGACTGAAGAGATTGGTTTACTTGACTGGGCCATCAAAATCGTTTTGAGCTCAGAGACATCAGGTGGATTGGACATAAGATGTCAATCCACAACCAAGAGTTATATTGGATATAACTAGCAAAGTTGTTGCTTACCTAGATAGCTAAATTAGGGTGATAGCCAGTGGCTCACTCAAGTTTAGTGAAATATGGGTCTTGGATCATTATATTCATCTGAGGAAACAATGTTTGAATATAATGCGAGTTTTCTTAATAGTTAAGACTTCTCATTCCTTGAACATCATAACTAAACCTCCCTTGTTTTTCCAGCTATGTCTAGCACAAACCATCGTAACAATTTCTCCCTGCGATCCGTCCTTGAGAAGGACAAGTTAAATGGATCAAACTTTCTTGAATGGTATCGGAACTTGAGAATTGTTCTCAAACAGGAGAAAAAGGACTATGTCCTTGAGAAAGTTCTCCCCAAGAAGTACCGAGCCAATGCCTGGCAGTCAGATAAGGATGCTTGGGATAAGCATTCTAATGATGCGGTGGATGTGAGTTGTCTCATGTTGGCTACCATGAACTCGGAATTGCAGAAGCAATATGAGTACGTGGAGTCGCCAAAAGAGATGATCACTGGCCTGAAAAGTATGTTTCAGGAGCAGGCACGAACTCAGAGATACCAGACGGTTAGGTCTCTGATTGAGTGCAAGCTACCAAAGGGCGAACCAGTTAGTCCTCATGTCATTAAGATGATGGGTTATATTGATAACCTGGGGAAACTGGATTGTCCCATTAGTCAAGAGTTGGCTACTGACATCATTCTACAGTCACTGCCGTCAAGCTATGATCAATTTGTTATGAACTATAACATGAATAACTTGACAAAGACGTTGACTGAATTGCATGGGATGCTTAAGACTGCTGAACCTAACATCAAGAAGGACACCCCAAATGTCCTTATGGTACAAAAGGGTAAAAAGTTTAAGAAACTTGGTAAGAACAAAGGTGATGGCAAGACGAGCTCGATTGTGAATCCAAGCGAGTTTGGCCATGTTCCTAAGGTTAAAACCAGTCCTTCTGAAGATGTTAAGTGCTGTTATTGTAATGGTTATGGGCATTTGAAAAGAAACTGCAATAAATTCTTGGAAGATTATGAGAAGCTGAAGAAGACGTACGAGACTTCTTCTTCAGGTATTATGTTATAGAAGTAAATGTTACTTCTTATAGTCCTAGTTATTGGGTATTGGATACCAGCTGTGGTACTCATATTTTTGTGAAAATGTGAAGGGCCTGAGCAAAAGTAGGACTATGGAGAAAGGACAAGTGGACCTATGAGTGGGAATGGAGCAAGAGTTGCTGCATTAACCGTAGGAGTATTTCATTTGTTTTTCCTTTTTATGGCATGTTTTGAACTTAAAACTGCTACTATGTACCTGCTATGAGCAGAAAGATTATTTCTATTCCTTGTTTGGATATGGAAGGATATCAGTTTTCAAGTTAAGAATAAGTGTTATTCATTTGATTACAGTGATATATTTTATAGTAGCAATCCATTAGAGAATGGACTTTATGTTCTAAAGTAGAATGTGCCTAACTATAACATTAATACCAAGAGATTCAAGTCAAATGATACGAGTCAAACTTCACTCTGGCATTGTCGTTTTGGGCTACATAAATGAGAAATAGATTCAGAAGCTCCATAGTGATGGGCTTTTGGGCTCATCTAATTGAGAATCATAATGAGTAAAGTGGATCTTGTTTATTAAGTAAAACGACAAAGGATCCTTTCAACAGAGGTAGTGTCGATCGACACAAACGGTGCGTCGGTCGATACAGGTTGCGAACGATCAAAAATGAAAGGGCCAGAAGCTTATTGGGCTTTATACATGAGGATGTATATGGACCGATGAGCACTAGTGTTAGAGGAAAATTTCAGTACTTCATTACCTTTACTGATATTTTCAGAAGGTACGGTTATGCCTTATTTATAAGGCATAAGTCAGAATCTTTGAAAAAGTTCAAAGAGTTCCAAAATGAAGTACATAATCAATTTGGAAAAGGTATTAAACCTCTACGATGAGATCATGGAGGTGAATACTTAAATCAAGAATTTAGTGATCATCTGATAGATTGTGAAAGTGTTTCACAAATTCACTCCTCCTGTATCGGACTTTATTAGATATGGTTCGATCAATGATGAGTCACTTAGATCTTCCATTATCCTTCTAAGAATACGCTCTAGAAATGTATGAGTTTACTTTAAATAGAGTTCCATCAAAATCAGTTACAGAGATACCACATGAGATGTGGAATGTAAATGTTTCTGATTTATCCATCATGGAAATTTGGAGTTGCGAGACTTAAATAAAACGTTTAATCTATGATAAGCTCACACCCAAATCTGATAAGTGCTACTTCATTGGTTGTCCTAACAAAACCAAGGCATGTTACTTTTACAACCAGTTCGAGAACAAATTGTTTGTTGCTCGGAACTATGTTTTCTTGAGAAAGACTTTCTTTCCAAGAAGAACAGTGGGAGTAAAAGTACAACTCGAAGAAATTCGAAAATCACAGGAGACTGTTCAACCTAATGAGGAAGAGCAGCAGTTGGATCTACAAAGAGTTGTAGAACCTGCACCTGTGGTGCCTAGAGTTTATAAATGATCTGGTGAATGTATATTCGATATACATTTAAATGGCGAGTTTCTGAAGAAGTGTCGATCGACACAAAAGTTGCATCGATCGACACCGATCGCGAACCAAATATTGATTTTGGTTTATGACTACGGTTTAAATCTTGGTTAATTAGGTCGTGGTAAAAGTATACATATGAGATATGTGTGCGCGACTTTTACAGAAAACTGAAGCTCGCAGATCCGAAAGGATCCGTCACGAACCCGAGAAATATGGATTTCTCGTAACCAATTGCCGTGATCTACTGATCATTGAAAGTGACGGGCCTGCGAATTTTGAAGAAGCAATGATGGGCCTTGACTCCGAAAGTGGCTGAAAGCCGCTGAATCCGAAATGGGATCCATGTCACAGAACCAAGTATGACTTGGGTTGATTTACCCGATGGTGTAGAAACCATTGTGAGTAAATGGATTTTCAAGAAGAAAAGTTGACATGGATGGTTATATTCATATGTACAAAGCTAGGTTGGTGGCAAAAGGTTTCAAGTAAATTCATGGTATTAACTGTGAAGAAACCTAATCCCAGACACCATGCTTATGTCCATCCGGATTCTCCTAGCAACCGCCACTCATAATAGTTATGAGATCTGGCAGATGGATGTGAAAACAGTTTTCCTTAATGGAATTCTGAAAAAGGATGTGTACCTGACACAACCTGAAGTTTTCATTGATCCTAATGAAGCTAGGAAGATATGCAAGCTTCATCAAACCATTTATGGATTAAAGCAAGCATATCGGAGTTGAAATCTTCGTTTTGATGAAGCAGTCAAAAGGTATGACTTCGTCAGGAATGAAGAGGAACCATATATTTACAAGAGACTAGTGGGAGCGCAGTTGCATTTCTAGTATTGTATGTTGATAACATACTACTTCTCGGAAATGAAGTTCCATTGTTTCAGTCTGTTAAGACTTGATTCGAAAGTTGTTTTTCAATAAACTTATGGGAGAAACAGTATACATTCTTGGAATAAAATCTATAGAGATAGATTGGATAAGCTAATTGGATTGTGTCAAGATACTTATGGTGATAAGGCCTTGCACATGTCCAATATGCAGGATTCCAAGAAGGGCTTCGTGCAAATGACTCTTGGAATTACTCTTAGCAAGACGCAGTGTCTTTCGACACATACTGAGCAGGGGCGAATGAGGGTCAGGCTACTGCTAAAGGCTTTAGATGTCTTAAGATGTGATCTTAATTTTAGTGGGAGTCATTGTTATTAATTTTAGTTATGATATGATGTTCGTATAAACATAATTTGATTATGTTATTGAAATCTGACATCTGTATTATTTAATAATGGTTATTAAATAATAGTCCCAAAGTAATTTATGACATTTTATAGGTCATCAAGTATGTGACTTGATCATGAAACCCTATAGATAATAAATGACATAAATTATGTTGGTCCCTGGTCGAGGTTGTTAAAGTGGGACATTAACAACCGCGTGAGACTAGTATGTGAGGTGACTGATGACTAAGTTTCATGGAGTCATTAATAAGAGTATTAAAGTCAATCACATAGATATGTGTTGGAGAACACAGGATCGGACATGACCCACTGATGAGAACTCTACGGGATAGTTATATAAGTGTCATGAGATTTTTCATTACGACTATAGAGTATAGTCCTTAGACCTGAGTTCATCATGTTTTCTTACATGTGAATTGGTCCGCTTTAACCTTGTCAAACGTCAGCCGTAACTGGTGACTATAAAGGCATTGATTGGGCGTATCATGAAGCGTGTGAAGAGACAGGGATGGAACAAGATGGGATTTTTCCCTCCTATATAACAGGAGATAAATATCTCAGGGCCCATCGAAGATTTGATACTGAGAAATGTGTGGCCACAGTCAAACGAGGTGATTGTCAGTCGTTTGTCTTGTCAGTATAAATTGGAGTTCGATGAACATGATCTTGGCTCAATAAGGATGACACGGTTCTTGCCTTATGCTAGATAGAGATATAGTGACGAAGGGATTGAAGGAATGTATGATTCCAGTACAAGTGGGAGATTGTTGGGAATGTCCTGAAATCTATTGTACTTACTCCAAGTGAAAGTCGTATTGTCGAGATGAGACAATCATATGACACTAGGTAGTCATAATGCTTTGCTAGAAGCCACTTATGATCAATGAGTTTAGAACTCATTGCTAGTGTTATATGATCCTACAGGGTCACACACCTAAGCAAACTGGACGTTAAAGACGAGGTTGATCATTAATGTAATGATCTAGTGAATGCATATTTGATATGCATTCGATATCAATATTCTGGGGCAGTGTCGATCGACACAAAGAGTGTGTCGATCGATGCAACTCGCGGATTACCAGATTAATTCGGTTTAATCGTTGGTTAATTCCGTTATGGTTTAAGTCGACATATATAAGATATATGGTCGACCCAAAACTGATTTTTAACCTAATTCACAGCCACCAGAACTTGAATAGAAACCTCTGAAGAGATTGGATCTCTATAGGCACTAGCATCCCTCCTGTCCAGTTTGTGTGCGTGTGGATACCAGTAGAGGCACAGCGTTTGAGGTGCTTCGTGATCTCGATTACTTGTTTATCTTCCGCTGCAAATTCACCAGGTAATCCCGAGATCCCATGATTCAATTACATGAACCCTAGATCCTAGGCTTGGAATTTATACCTAGGGTTGCCTAATTGGATTAGGAACTGCTAGAAATTCCTTCACCCATTACATACTCTATATGTTCGTTTAGGTTTACTTATGTGTTCTAATGTCGTCTTAATTCCTGTATATATAGATTCATTCACTATCGTTCTTGTTTATTAACATATACATGCTTATACGGTCCTATCCATGCAACGTATATATGAATGCAACATCCAATTATTACTAGCAACCTAACGGCAAACAACGGTTTAATCCTTGATCCTAAGTTCATGTCATGCATCTCAAGATCCTATCCGGTTTACAATTACCCAATTAAATTCAATCATCACTCAACCATTCAAGTACGGGTATGCAATTCCTAACTCTACGGCTTTCGATTCCCGGTCAATATGCATTATATCTAATGTAAGTTGAGCCGACTCACAATAAATAAGTGCAGAATGATGGATCTGATGCGGTACGAATCCCGAGACCTCTGAACTGAACCCTGAACTCCCGAATACCCTGACACGGATCACAAACACTCTCGAATCACCGGATGGCCGTTGACCGAGCGTTGACCGGTTCGGTTTCAGGCATTGACCGGCGGCGCTGACCGGCGTTGACCGACTGCCCGTTGACTTTTACCGCGCTTGACCGTTGACTTGACTTGAACCGGTTGACCCAACTCCCTTAACCGACTTAACCACTAAACCAAATCTCAATTGACCGGTTTAGTTAAACCGGACCAAGGTCAACCGTTGACCGGCGTTGACTTAGGGTTTGATCGGTTTAAACTAAACCGATCCCAATGCTGACCCAACCCAAATACATCCCAAACCAATACTTAACCCCCCTTGGTGAACCAGTTGAAGAAACACCGGCGATTGGGCTTCTCCGGCGGCCGGCTCCGGCGTTGACCGCGTCGGAGCTGCGTTGACCGGCGGTTCAAGACCTTCTCTGGCGACTGTTGAGGAGTTCAGGCGACTGAGAAAACTTCTAGAGATGATTAGGAACTTCAGAAGGTGGTGGACATCTGTTGAGGGAGTGTTGCACCCCTAGAGAAAGAAGATCTCGCCAGCGGTGCCTCTTCCACAGCGGCTCCGGCGAGTTTTCCGGCGACGGCGATGGCAAAGGAGGGCGGTTGTTGTAGAGTAAGTCAAGAGGAATCCAATGGTTCAAGTTATTTTAGAGTTGAGCTTATGGTTTGTGAGTTATGATCTTTCTTGTGACACAAGCAATGAAGAACACAAAGGATGTTCTTGGTTTTTCTTTGAATCTTGAAAGAGGTTTCTGGAAATTTAGTTGCATGAGATGAATAGAGAAAGACGGAGGTCGTGGGAGTGGCTAGAGAGAGGTTTTTGTTTAGCTGAATGAAGCTTTTTAGTGAAATGCATTTGATAAAACACAATATGCCATGCAAATTAAGATTCATGAACCAAAACCATGCAATGAATCAACAAGAATGTGGTGGCGCCATCCTAAGCAAGTTTTTCTGAGAAAAAACCCTTCCCTTAAACCGCTTAAACCAAGTCTTAAACCCATTCTTCCCTGATGCTTCAGTTTTTCCGTTCTCGCGTTTAATATTTTAGAAACTCCACAACTGCTTCTACAAATCTTCCAATCCCCAAAATATGATTTTCCATGATTTTAGATGAATTTAGAAAGTTGAATCACTTTATTTGGACTTCGATAGCTTCGGTTATGAATTTTACAAGTTTTCTCTGTCTTATCGATTTTCATTCCCGATAGTTCGAAAAACCCGTTTACACTCCATTTCTTCCACTTCTGGTCTTCTAAATGTTCTTTTTATTGACAAACAAGAACATTTGGACCTTCTCGACTTCCATCTCAACTTTTGGCATAATTACCATTTTCCCCCTGGAGTGCCCCTACTGGCTTTTCTTCTGCCCGTTGACCATATTTTTGGAAACAGGGTATTACAGTTCGTCCCCACTTACAGTAATTCGGTCCCCGAATTCTCTGTCACTAACAGACTTTGAATCGGTACCAACTCATGTAAGTTGCTTCGCTATAACAACTCCGATACTTTCTCATTCGAACACTGCTATACAAAACCAACTTCCGATGTTTACTGTCGCACTTCCATTTCATACATACAATCCTACTGATCTTCATACTGCTAACCCGACCACTGTTCCAATTTCTCGATCCTCGATCTTGTCTACACTACTCTACTTTGCTCTTATATGAACCACTCCACCTTGAACTCTGAACTCATCTGCGGTTGGTCACTTTGCTTTAATTTTCACTTCCAGCTTCCCCACTTTACTTCGAATTCCACATCTACCGACACTGATTCGACTTCCTGGGACACTCTTCAAGAATCTGATCCTCGAATCTGGTTTCATTGAGGCTCCAACTTAATCCGTACCGATAACGTCACTCTAATCCCCACACCACTCCTGGCGTTCATTCATATCTCTTTGCTAACTCATCATACTAACGGCTTCACTCTGTCTGTTGCTTTCCGCTGATACCTCATTTTGAATTCTTCACGGTCCGGGTCAACTGTCTCACGGCTTCTTTAAACTTTGTCTTGCTTCTGGGTTCGGGTTCGGTCTCGTATTCATACTGCATCGTCCATTCCGTCCTGCACTTTAATTCAACAAATTTCACTGGAGCGATTAGATTCATTCCAATCTATTCCCGACGTCACTTCCTCATAGAAATATGGTTAATTAATCACGTACCCAATGGTTACCCATGATTAAGTAACAATATTATATAATTCCGCTTCCTCGTGAATTGACGGTCGAACACAACCATTCTCGAGTTAGCTCAATACTTACATAAAGGTTTTAAACAACTTCGTTCTAGCAACCCTAAAAGAAATCTCAACCAAGCAAGATTAACGACTTACCGATGCGACTCTTACTAAACAAGAAGCACCCTAGTTATCTAATGCGCCAATCAAAGCATTGAATAAAGCACATAAACACGAAACAATGCAAACAATTACCACAGACAATCACGCAATCAATAGATCGGTCCGAATATGTCGACGGTCTGGTTTTAGGTTATGATGAGTGATTGCCAGTTCCACTCATCATTAGGTTTCACATGGTAATTTAATTGCATCCATAGCCATCACAAGCATGCAAATAATTACTACGCTACTCAAAAGGATAAGCCGAACACTCTGCATCCACCACATACATAAAACAATATATCACATATATAAAAGTTGTAGTACATAAGTCCGATCAGAGTTGCTACATAGGCGGCCGCTGTCATAACCAAAAACCAAAACTGCGCCACTATACACCGAGATATGTCAAATACGACACGCATATCTGTCGATCTATCTACAAACAAAATAAGGTTAGTACCCAGCTTACATGGCCTTATCTAAACCTAACTTAGCGCCTCCAGCAAGACCGAAATGCCCAACACATACGGCAATACGGCTCGCAAAGGAAACCACTGGCAGGTGTGCCTGGAGGGTGCAGTGGGTGTGTGCTGTGTGATGGTGCGTCGACATGATGCGGCTTAGCCATCAGGCAGAGTCGAGCAGTATGACCCTCGCGGTCACATAGCTGACAGACAGTGGTAGGCGCTGGGAGTGGCCTATGAGAGCAAGCTGGTGCACGGTGACCTTCGTCACCAAAAAGATGACAAATGACATTAGGTCGGGGCGGCTGCACTATTGGTGGCTGGCTAGGCTCAGGGTCATGTCGGCTAGATCCGGCTCGGTAAGGCTCTGGTACTGGCGCGCGATGAGGCTCAGGGTCTGACATACGTGGCCCGGGTCCGGCAATCGGGAAAATAGGAGCGAGGTGGCTATCATTGCCACAAACCTGACAGAAATCCGGCGCTGGAACTGGCTGGTAGGGCTCTCGATAGCGCGAATTAACTGGACGTGGGCACCAATAGATGTGGAAACCCCGCACTCCGCAAGCACTGCACGGCTGGTACTCTGGCATCTCTGGAGGTGACTTTGACATCTCCGATGGTGATCCGGATGGCTCGAACTGTGGCTCTTGCTCAGATAGCTGCTCTGAAGACTCCGACGATATGGACATGTCTAGTGGTGTGGACGGTGACTCGGACTGCCAACGCGGCTGATGATGCGGCCCGACATACTGGTCAAGAGCGCCCGTGAGCATAGCTATCTGCTCCCCGACGTGGTGCTCCCACTCCTGGTGCTCATAAGGATCAATAGGCTCCATGTCAAGATCAAAGCCCGCAGGTAACGAGCTAAGCACATAATCTCCCATGCTGAAGGGTAGAGGGATGAAATCATAGGATCACATACTGAACGGTAGGCGCACATCGGTGCCTCTAAGATAGGCTCATGTGGTATCTGTGGAGCGGCTGGCTCTGGTAGCTGCGGCGGTAGCGGTGGTAACTCAATGTTGCCCACTCCAAAGTAGTCCATCATCCCAACGTACCCGTTGTTGTTGTCCGCGTCATCCTCCAATGATGCGGTCAACGGATCGGGCAATGGTGTCCAGTTAACCTCTGCTGCCCTAGCACACTGCAGTCTCCGTAGAGGAATCGGAGGGCGGTTCGTCACACGCGAAGATCCATGACTAAACCTGATCCTGATCCTCATGGCTGACCCTGATCGTGCCCAGAAGATCCATGACTACTCATACTGGTGATGCTAAAATATCCCCACACACACACACACCTCCACGCAACCCGCCCTGGGGCACTCTGTTGTATGACTGCAATCAAAAACATAGAAAATGTTAGTACAGATAATAAAAAATCCTAATTCCCATCCCACCTTGGGTTTCACAGACACGGCTCGGTTTCCTAATGGATGTTTGGGTGACACATTTTGACTCGATAAAACACCGAAAATACTCAGAACTGAACTGTTTCGGAACCCATGACGAACCATGCTCTGATACCACCTTTTGTAACGCCCCTTTCCCATTATCTGCTGACCGTCATGCTGACCTGTCAACAATCAAACAAGAACATGGCCAAGTCGAGCCCGAGCAAGTCGAACAGGAAAAGTTCGTCACAAGAAGAAGCCAGAGACATATCGGTTTGAGACAAAGGCTCATACTGACCAGTCCTTGACTCCGCTATCTCCACTTCCACAATACAAAGCTTCGCAACCTGTATTGCTTCCATGGGTTGTGTCGGTTCGGACTAAACCAAATATCAGGGAAGCATGTTCATTACTGAGTAAATAAACGTTTACATAACGTTTACCGAATTACAAAACAATTTGCCATTAAATACAACATCTAAATTCCAATAACAGACTGGCGCCAAAGCTGAACCGAGAAAAACACAAATACATCGAATCAAAACCCCGCCACAAGCGATCTCGAAACTACATCGAGGACCTCCCGCGTCCGTCGCTGCTAAACCTGAAAACACAAAAAGAGCCTAATGAGCGATCTAAGATCACCCAGCGAGATGGCTCCCCACTAAAGGCTTCTATTCTTTCTATCAACTACACTTCCCTCCCCAAAACCCCAAAATAACAATCAACAAGGAAATGGTCGATCACGTACTACCACAACGTGATAAACCAACAACACACATGCACTTGCCAAAAGAAGAAGAAACGATTATGGAAATCAGAAGCACTGCGGCACATGCTCTCGATTGGACTCGATCTATCTATCGCACAAACCAACTTACTCCACTGGGCCCACTCTATGCGAACTCAGTAACTTCCAGGGGTTTACGTAATCACCGACCAGGTAACTACAACCACCCATGACTCCTAGACGTTAGCATGAAGTCCGACGACCTATGACACTGTTCTCAGCCCATCGATACGCAGTGACTCGGGTTACCCCATGGTAACCTACGTTTACATGCAGCTCGGCCCTAGGACATGACCCTATATTCTCCAAACGGTACACCTACCGGCGTTACTCAGTAGGTTCACACCATAACCAACATCACCACCCGAAGGCACACGACTTGGTTAGGCAATTACCCGAGGATCCAATCGGGTCGGAAGTACCGGAACGCCTTCAAAACCCAGACTTGCAGGATCTAACGCACCCTAGAGTCCTTGTG
The DNA here is from genome assembly GCA_030180135.1 of Orychophragmus violaceus. Lineage (NCBI taxonomy): Eukaryota > Viridiplantae > Streptophyta > Magnoliopsida > Brassicales > Brassicaceae > Orychophragmus > Orychophragmus violaceus. Next base: position 64,962,201 of record CM058232.1, on the reverse strand, counting down.
CAGAAATGTAAACACGCATACTCGCTGGGACTCTAACAACAATCACACAATCATCAGCAACACAATAGTAAACCACCGAACCATCCCGCAAGTCTATCACAAGGACCGAGTCAGCAACTACGAACTTAATCGGCCCCCTGATCGGATTAAGTGTCCACAAGGACCGCTCGGCCCAACACCGAGACAGTCTAAACATGCCTGCACACAAAGCTCAATAGCAACAACACATCAACGCAATCAACCACACAAGCAAGCCTATTAGGATTTCTATCATCTCTTATTCCATTTCTGTCCGCTACCTTGGATTAGCAGCTTGCTAATCCGTAGACGGCTCATCGAATACACACCCTCTTACTTTCTGTTTACTCTTTCCCTAAGTATCTTTCAGTAACTCCTCGATCCGTCAGTTTAGAGTTAGTAGCTTACTAACTCCCCGACGTCTCATGATTAACTTAATTCATTCATTGATTACCCATTAACCCACTATTTAACCTAATCCCGAATTCCTGTTACATACTCTATATGTTCGTTTAGGTTTACTTCCGTGTTCTAAGGTCTTCTTAATTCCTGTATATATAGATTCGTTCACTATCGTTCTTTATTAACATATACATGCTTATACAGTCCTATCCATGCAACGTCTATATGAATGCAACACCTAATTATTACTAGCAACCTAACAGCAAACAACGGTTTAATCCTTGATCCTAAGTTCTTGTCATTCATCTCAAGATCCTATCCGGTTTACAATTACCCAATTAAATTCAATCATCACTCAACCATTCAAGTACGGGTATTCAATTCCTAACTCTACGGCTTTCCATTCCCGGTCTATATGCATTCTATCTAATGTAAGCTGAGCCGACTCACATTAATAAGTGCGTAATAACGGATTTTATTCGGTACGAATCCCAAGACCTCCGAACTGAACCCCGAACTCCCGAATACCCTGACACGGATCACAAACACTCTCGAATCACCGGATGGCCGTTGACCAAGCGTTGACCAGCTCGGTTTTAAGCTTTGACCGGCGCTGACCGCATTGACCGGCAGCGCTGACCAGCGTTGACCGACTGCCCGTTGAATTTTACCGCGCTTGACCGTTGACTTGACTTGAACCGGTTGACTCAAATCCCTGAACCGGCTGAGCCACTAAATCAAATCTCAATTGACCGATTTATTTAAACCGGACCAAGGTCAACCTCTGTCCGGCGTTGACTTAGGGTTTGACCGGTTTAAACTAAACTGATTCCAATGCTGACCCAACCCAAATCCATGCCAAACCAATACTTAACCCCCTTGGTGAACTGGTTGAAGAAACGGCGGTGATTGGGCTTCTCCGACGGCCGGCTCCGGCGTTGACCACGGCGGAGCTGCGTTGATAGGAGGTTCAAGAGCTTCTCTGGCGACTGCTAAGGAGTTCAGGCGACTCAGAACACTTCTAGAGATGATTAGGAGCTTCAGAAGGTGGTGGAGAGCTGTTGAGGGAGTGTTGCACCCCTATAGAAAGAAGATCTCACCGGCGGCGCCTCTTCCACGGTGGCTCCGGCGAGTTTTCCGGCGATGCGACGGAAAAGGAGAGCGGCGGTTGTAGAGGAAGTGAAGAGGAATCTAATGGTTCAAGTGATTTGAGAGTTGGGCTTATGGTTTGTGAGTTATGATCTTTCTTGTGACACAAGCAATGAAGAACACAAAGGACGTTCTTGGTTTTTCTTTGAATCTTCAAAGAGGTTTCTGGAAATTTGGTTACATGAGATGAATAGAGAGAGAGGTAGGTCGTGGGAGTGGCTAGAGAGAGGTTTTTGTTTAGCTGAATGAAGCTTTTTGGTGAAATGCATTTGACAAGACACAATATGCCATGCAAATGAAGATTCATGAACCAAAATCATGCAATGAATCAGCAAGAGTGTGTGGCGCCATCCAGGAGAGGACACTTGTCCTAAGAAAGTTTTTCTGAGCAAAAACCCTTCCCTTAAACCGCTTAAACCAAGTTTTAAACCCATTCTTCCCTGATGCTTTGATTTTCTCGTTCTCGCGTTTAATATTTTAGAAAACCCTCAACTGCTTCTACAAATCTTCCAATCCCCAAAATCTGAATCTCCATGATTTTATATGAATTTAGAAAGTTGAATCACTTTATTTGGACTTTCGTAGCTCCGTTTATGAATTTTACAAGTTTTCTCGGTCTTATCGGTTTCCATTCTTGATAGTCCGAATAACCCGTTTACACTCCGTTTCTTCCACTTCTGGTCTTCTAAATGTTCTTTTTATTGAAAAACAAGAAAATTTGGCACGTCTCGGCTTCCGTCTCAACTTTTGGTAAAACTACCATTTTGCCCCTGGACTTTGGCAAAATTATGATTTTGCCCCTGGTGACTTTTCTTCTGTCCGTTGACCATATTTTTGGAAACAGGGTATTACAGTTCGTCACGTCCTTATCTACGAAGAATCACGTCACTGGCATTACCCTCTCGGCTCATGTGTCCTAACAATCAATATCCCTTCATGAGAAACCTGTCACGTCTATAAGGCACACATAATTTACGCATCAATCAACCATATTCAGTATAGCCATAACTTACATTTTTAGGTGTTTTATTTCACATCAACACAATTCAACAACTTGATCTACGAAATTATTTCTATGAAGATGTGATTAACAAAGGACGCATGTCCCCATATTGAGAGAGAGAAGGAGATAGAGATCACGACCAGTCCTCACCTTAGCTTCAACGAAGAAAACCACATTATTGGACAAAACTATTACTACCATTCCGACAACACATTTTCCTATGATCCAGAGATCCTCTTCAGTTCTCCTTCAATCGAGATCTGTATAAATGATCCCAGAAGGTCTGCGAAGTTTCAGATAAAACGGACCATGTTTGCCCAACCAAAAACTAGATCCAGACGGACTGGTTACAAATTTGTAGAGAACAAACACGCTTTGGGAAAACAGCCATACCATTCAAATGGGAAATTGGATATGGACGAAAGTTATCTTTTGGGAAAGCGTAGACTGATATATTTCCAATGAAATATTGTGTGTTTCCTGGATCCTCACGGTTCTCTGGAAAATTGTCTTAAACAGTGACAACCAGAATGAGAAACAGAAATCCGAAAAGCTTTTAATTGAAGGCTTCTTCATTGTGTCTCCAACACAACGAGACTTATCCTTGGTGGTCGACGGCTGATAGCTCGAAATATCTGCAGGGATTCACTGCCTTTTTCTGATTTGTGGAGAAACCTAGTCACCTCTATTTTATAAGAGAAGGGAGAAGGGAACCCTAGGATTTTTGAATCAGCCAAGGGCTTTGGGCCTTTCCTCTTTTCTTTTCTTTCTTCTGTAGGGCCCGAAATTCGGGATCTCCACTGCAACTCTTACAATCAGTAAAACACACTCAAACCCTCAGAACATAAACTGAACTTAACCACATACTCACTTGAAAAGAATTCATCATCAAATCTGTGGGAATGCTTCTCCCCCACTTAGTTCCAAACAAAAACTTGGAGTTTCCTTCTCCTTGGTACAATGCCAACAACAACTTCCAAAACGCCTTACGAAGACCACTTACCACAACCCAAGTTCATTAGGTTCGATTAGTCACTTGATGGGTGGTTTAAATTTCCAGCGTCCATTGCTTAGAAAAGGTTTATCACATCATCACATTTCCCGCTTGAGCCAAGCGAATTACCATTTATGTCTTTGAGGATGGTCAGCACTGACACTTAGCAATATGAACACATGGAATTACCACTGTCTTAGCTGCCACCTCCAACTTTTAGAAACAACACTCATCCTTTGAGTGGTTCTAAAACTCGAGTGAGATGCTCCACTCTCATATGTATTCCCATTAACGCTTTTCCACTATCGTGCCACTATGGATCATCCACTTCCAAATGAACTCTTATTAAAGGTTTTTCCATTACTGTGTCACTATGTATCCCCCACTTCTAAATGGGGTCTCCTTCTCAGTTTTCCATCACTATGCTACTATGGCGATGCGATAATTATCGCACAAATAGACACCCTTACCTTATCTCACGCTGAATGAAGGAAGACAACACCATGTCCATTATGGCTAAGTGACATGTGAGGAAAGATCCAATATGTTTCCACTGCGCTCACCCACCTGCGCTCACTAGCTCACCATGCTTCCGCTGTGCTCACTCTACTTTCCAAACTAACTTCCAACATAAAGTTTTCTAGCTTGTCATTCCATCAAAATGTTATCCGAACACCTGCCAGTAATGACCATATTCTCTTGGTCTAATATCCATCCCATCAAAGCCCGTTATCTCTAGAAACCATAGGTATTTTTATTATAAATAAACCTCCTCCGTTATCTCTTTTTATCACAAAAATTTCTCAACAGTAAGGCTTTGCAGAAATCGAGTCATCAGAGAGAGAAAGTGACTAAACACCGATCCCAGAGCCTCTCGTGAGTAGGTCGTCTCTCATAGCATCACATGTGATAAATGTGATCTCGAAAACCTCATTTCCGGTGAGATTTCCCATAGGACGAGTACTTAAAGCCCCATATTTTTTATCCTTATGGAATATCAGAAATCTGAGACAACAATAAAATATATCTCGACGAGACGAAGCCAGAGAACTAAACCTCTCTGCTGCTGTAACCGCCGCCATGCGCCGCAGTCACAGTCGCTATCTCCACTGTCACTGCTGCCACCCGCTGTCATCATCGCCGTTTCCGCCTCACCGCCGCCACATGCCACCTTCGCCGCAGTGACTCGCCGACCGACCAAGTCGACTCTGTCGTCATCCTTATCGGATTTAAGTCAAACAAAAGCCTATCCCACTTGATTTTTTCCTTTATTTCAAATTTAGAGCATGTTTAATCACTAGAAGTCCCGAGAGTACACTTTTACCATTTTCCAAGGTGAGGGATCTTCTATAACTCTTAGTTTTCCGTTTTCAAGCCTTCAAATATATATTCTAGTATATATTTGTGTTCCATTTGTTTGCTAAGTCTAACTATGTTTTATGATAAATTGGAGATATGATTATAGAGGATTCAGCCTTGTTTGCATTGTCGTTATGCCCATAGTGAGACAAGTAGGTGAGAATGTGGGGCTACAGTGTACTTGGGCCATATTTGGTGTTGGGATAGGGCAACCATAGTTGATATATTGTCAGGGTCCTAAGATCGATAAAGCAACCTCTGGGCAATGCGGTGGACACGACATCAATCACAGAGCCTTAGTGGAGGAGTGTAGGCGATCACTTGATTCGCGTAGGAACATTGTTTGCTGCTTGGGCACAATATGTGTCGTGATTGTGTATGTTTAGACTAGACTAGTTTATTTGAAGTGCTTCAACCGATATCATGAACTTGCGTTTTAGAATCCCATACCTCAGTAAGTGACTCCCCTATTATGTGCTCCTCCTTTTTCCCTCCCTTTCAATTGAGTATGTCGAGTAGATGGACGCATATCTAGATCGGGTGCTTTGGGAATTTTATCGCGTTTTTCGTATTTATGTTTTAGACGATTTTTACATTTTATTACAGTCATTATGGTTATTGGTTATTGTCGGGTTATTTTGGTTTGATTTGGAGTTACTTGAGTTGTTCGTTAAGGTTAATAGCACGCTGTCTCGAGAGTGGAGTAGATGGGTCTTACATTTTGGTATAAGAGACATGTTTGTTGTCCCTGTCCTGACTCAGGAGGCGGTTAGTGAATAGTACGAGTAGTAGTCGTATAGTTAAGATTCAGTTTCAATGATTTTCAATATTTTCTTGGAAATGGGATTTTTTTAATAGTCCCTTTTTGCTCGGTATTAGTTTGCTGATCTTCATCTCTTACTTTCACTCAAGTCTAACCAGTTTGTTTTTGTGCTAAGTATGAAATCTTTTTTTTGTCACAAATTTAATTTCATAATTAAGATATTACACTCTCAAACATCACAATCGGACGAACCCGATGTGCGAAACCAAAGCAGTAGAAGAAGCAAATACATAAAGATTGTTGGGAATGTCCTGAAATCTATTGTACTTGCTCTAAGTGAAAGTCGTATAGTCGAGATGAGACAATCACATAACACTAGGTAGTCATAACGCTTTGCTAGAAGCCACTTATGATCAATGAGTTGAGAACTCATTGCTAGTGTTATATGATCCTACAGGGTCACACACCTAAGCAAACTGGGCGTTAAAGACGAGGTTGATCATTAATGTAATGATCCAGAGAATGCATATTTGATATGCATTCGCCATCAATATTCTGGGGCAGTGTCGATCGTTGCACATAGTGCATCGATCGATGCAACTCGCGGATTAACCAGATTAATACGGTTTAATCGTTGGTTAATTCCGTTGTGGTTTAAGCCGACATATATAAGATATATGTGCAGGAACTGTTTAGTTGATCCTGATGTAATTCACAGATTCATCTCAACCTAAACATACAGATCTAGGTTCTCTTGAATAGAAACATTAGATGATCTCACCTTTTACCTGTTTGTTGCAGCGGAAGGAATAGAACAGGTCAGATCAGAGAGATACACCGAGGGATGAATCCTCCAAAGGCTCACACACGCTTCACAAGGAAATGGCTGCTAGACCAAGCAGGAGAGGAGGCGCAGGAAGAGAGGAGGGAGGCGCAAATCAGCTGAGAAATTAGAGAGCTTTAGGTCAAGTTTTATTCATTAAAACTCCCTTTAGTTCTCATGGGCTTTTGGGCCCAATTCTCAGTTCTGATTAAATCCCATGGATTTAATCAGGCCCTTTATTCTCTCTAAGTACAGTAAATGCCTAGCACTTTTACCATACTTCTGCTAAACCGTTCCTTCGTATTTTCCCGTTAGCTTAGGCGTGTGACCCATATGGGATCATACAATAAAGGCAATAAGTCCAAGACTTATAGATCATGAGCGGACTCTAGCAAGCCATCATGACCCCCAGCATTGTATGACTTATGTCTGATCATTGACATACTCTTACTTTCTAGAGACAGTACCGAGATTACTGGACACAATTCCAACAATCTCCCACTTGTACTGGAATCTCTGTATTCATAATCCTTTTGTCTCAATATCTCGATTAGTCATAAGGCAAGATTGGTGTCATCCTTATAAAGCCTAATCTTGTTCATCGGACTCTGATTTGATACTGACAATCCAAACGACTCGGGAAAGTCCGTTTGAGCATGGCCATGCGTTTTCCAGTATTCAAATCTCCGATTGGCCTAGAGATATTCACTCCATTTATATTGGAGGGACAAATCCCATCTTGTTCCATCACTGTAAACTACTCATTTCATGATGTACCCAAACAAGGTCCTTATAACTATCGCAAAACGATAGCGTTAGACAATGATCAAAGTGCATCAGTCCATGTGAAGTCACATGCATGCGAACTCAGGTCTAAGGACTATACTCTATAGTCGTAGTAAGAATCTCTTATGACACAGATATAAATATCCTGAAGAGTTCTTATAAGCGGGTCTTGTCCGGTCGTATGTTCCCCAACATACACCTATGTACTGACTTTGATGCCGCGCATCTATGACACACTAAGACTTTGTCATAAGTCACGTACCAATCCAGTCTCACACGGTTGTTGGTGTTCCAATTTCAACAACCTTCGACTAGGGACATGATGATATAAACCATCTATCAAATATAGGGTCTTATGACCAAGCTAAATGACTTTGATGACTCAAGATCAAGTCATTTACTTCGATGACCTATAAAATGGTTCATTTCATTTTGGAACGATTATTTCATCACAGTTAAAATAATCTTGAAATAATAATTTCATTAAACATCATTATATGTTTTACAAGAACATATCAATAACTAAATAAAGCCCTTTACTAACTCCCACTGAAATTAAGACTACATCTTAATTTCACTTATCCTACAGCAACAGTCCACGACTCGTGCTTAGGCTCAAGGAGTGGCTTCGTTAATAGATTAGCAACGTTCTCATTCGTTGAAACTTGCTGATCTACTTAACATCTCTGTCATTTATCTTACGGGATAGGTTATTCCACTAAGTGTTTGGATCTTTGATGTGCAGCTAGTCTCATCTAAGCTGGGAATCACATCAAGTTCAGTGATGAACTATTCTTTCCAAACAACCTCTTTCGCCGCTTCCCAAGCTGCGAATCATTCAGTTTAAGTCATGGAGTCAGCAACAGTGCCGTGCACCGCCAGACAGACACAAGACATCTCCGGACTGTGACCGGAAATCATCTTTGTCTGTTGGAAACTTGCCTTTCAGACTCTATCGACTTGTAGCACCTCACTTTCTTCTTTACCTAAAGAACTTATCCTTAGTATTCTTCAAATACTTTAGAATATTCTTTACGGCAATCCAGTGATTCTTTGCTGGATTTGACTGGTCCTTACTTGTTTTGCTTGACATTAAAGCAATATCAAAACAAGTACGTGTCATGGCATACATGATAGATCCAATTGCCGTCGCATATGAATCCTATCCATGCATTCAAGCTCAGCAGTTATCGTAGGACACTGCTTCTTGCTTAACGTATTGCCATGTGACATTGGCTTAAAAAACCCTTCTTGAAGTGCTGAAAACGTGTAGGACTTTGTCAATTTAAGAATCCTGACTTTGTCCTACCAGCTCTTCTGGATCTCTATCTTTAGATCCAGAATCCAAGACTTTCGTGGCTTTACCCATGTCAATCACTAAACCAACTCCCAAGCCAGTCCTTTACCGACTACAGCATTGGGATGTTGTTTCCGAGAATCAGTATGTCATCGACATACATTTTGAGAAATGCAATATCGCTCCCACTAATCTATTAGTAAACGCTCAGTTCCATTTCGTTCCTGTTCAAGTCAAAACCTTGACTACTTCAACAGAACGAAGATTCCAACTCCGATATGTTTGCTTCCATCCATGAATGGATCGATGAAGCCAAATTACACTAAATGTAATTCTTCGGAGTCCGGGCTCACTTCTTTGAATTTCGCAGATTTGTCGTTTTCAATGATCATCAGATCATTCGAACTTACAATGATCATCAGGTTCAACTAATGACGAGAATTCACTCTCGGATTAGCGACTGACTCTTTCATATCTGCGAACTTCAGGCTCTACAGGTGCAGATTTCAATGATTATCAGGTTCAACTAATAACGAGAAATCACTCTCGGATTAGTAACTGATTCATTCATATCTCCGAATTTCAGGCTCCACGGGTGTAGATTCTACAGAAATCTGTAAATCCATCCGTTGCTCTCCCTCAACAGGTTGAGCAGCCTCCTGTATATCTCGAATTACTTCGAGTTATATTTTTTTTACTCCCACTGTTCTTCTTGGAAAGTAACTTCCCTTCTTAGAAAACAGAATGGTCGTAAAAATACCGAGCCTTGGTTTCCCTAAGAAAACTTCAAGTTATGCTTTTACTCCCACTGTTCTTCTTGGAAAATAACTTCCCTTCTTAGAAAACAGATTGGACGTAAAAGTAACAAGCCTTAGTTTCTCTAGGACAACCAGCGAAGTAGCACAACTACAAATACTCAGTAAAGACAAATTTGGATCGATTCCAATCCACATTAACGTGGTGTCTTTCAACCGATATTTGTGGAACTATTTTAGCGTAAACTTAGATATTTCTAGAGCGTTATTCTTAAAATATCATGGAAGATTCGTGTGACTCATCTTTAATCATTTCTAATAAGATCTGATTCTTTCTCTTAGAAACACCTTCAGGTTTTCAGGAGAAATGAGCTGTGAAACGATTTCACACTCATTAAGATGATCACACAATCAATGACTTAAGTATTCTCACTCGTGATTTAATCCAGAGTCTTAATACTTTTGTCATTCAGATCCTATACTTCATTCTGGAACTCTTTCGACCATGTCAAAGAATTCCGACTTGTGTCTCATCAAATGAACACAGTCACACTCACTGAAGTAATCAGTAGAGACAATGAAGTACAGGAAATTTTTCTCTGGCATTACTGCTCATTGGGCCACATACATCAGTATGTTCTAGGTCCAATAAGCCTTTGGGCCTTTCTCTAGCTCGGCTAAGATAGGCCCTTTTTCCTTTTGGTCCAGTAAACAGAATTCAAGTCTCATAAGATGTCTTATCAAATGAGCCCAACAGTCCATGACTATGGGATTTCTGAATCCGACTTACTCTATGTGACCAAGACTTTTATGCCAAGAAAAATCAGGTTTAATTCATTAGATTTAAACCAATTCGGTATTTATGTTATTTTTTAGGCAGTCTTTGGTTTAAGATATAAAACCCATTCCATGAATAGGGTGCTACAATTAATATTTCATTAAGATCAAAAGAACAAAACTTGTCTTTTATCAAAATGAAAAACATTCAAATTCTTACAAGAAAATGAAAGACAATTCTGCTTAAAGCAGGTACATTGTAGCAATTACTTAATACAAAACCAAGCCTAAAAGGGATCTATAAGTGAAAACCCTACGGCTGAGGCAGCATCCCAAGCTCCTTCTAGACATGTAGTTTCACTTGCCCTTCCTTCAACGTTCTACTGTTGCTTAGGCTCTGCATATTATCACAAATATCAGTGCCACAATCAGTATTCAATACCTTTAAGGTAGAACTTGAAGTAATAACATGAATACCTGAGGAAGTAGTCTCATACTTTGACTTTAACTCCTCATCATCATCCATGAATTTAATGCAATCTCTCTTCCAATGCCCTATCTCTTTACAGTAGCAGCACTTACCAACGTAAGAGGTATCTGACTTGAGCTCAGAAGACACACGCTTGCCATGATTCAAAATCTGGACAACTTTGTCTTCACTCTTGTCACTACTAGGTTTCATAAACCTACCCTTCACGTTTGGCTCAACCGTCTTGAGCATATTATGCAGTTCAGTCAGCGTCTTCGTTAAGCCTTTCTTGATATAGTTCTTCCTGAACTTATCATAGCTTGACGGCAGTGACTGCAGAATGATCTCAGTTGCCAACTCTTGGCTAACTGGATAATCCAGTTTCCTCAGGTTATCAATGTAACCCATCATTTTACTGACATGAGGACTCACTGGATTATCATTTGGTAGCTTGCAGCTAGTGAGAGACTTAACCAACCGGTATCTCTCCACTCTTATCTGCTCCTGAAATTTCAATTTCAGGCTGCTGATCATCTCTATTGGCGACTCTATGTTCTCATATTGCTCCCGCAAGTCTGAGTCCATGGTAGCCAATATCAGATCATGCACATCTACCGAATCATTATAATGCTTATTCCAAGCATTATATACTGCATGGGAGGCATTGGACCCGATCCTCACGGGGAGAGTTCTCTCAAGAACATAGTTCTTTCTCTCCTGCCTGAGGACTAGCCTCAGGTTCCGCGACCAAGTCAAGAAATTTGATCCGTTCAGTTTTTCCTTTTCAAGAACAGACCGGATCGAGAAAGTGTTTTGATTGTTTGTGCTAGGCATGACTGAAATATAAGATAAAAGGATTTTAGTTATTATGTTCAAAATGACTAATCTCGTATTAAAAATTTAATATGATTAATCATGCATTATATTCAATAACATCAGTTACCCTCAATAGAATATAATGATTCCAAGATCCACATATAACTAAGATTAAAGTGGGCCACTGGCCGTCACCCAACCTTAGCTTATATCGGTAAGCCCTATATCGGCTAATTATATCCGTGATATAACTCTTGGTTGTGAATCTGGGCCCGAGGCCCAATCCACTCTGATGTCTCAAGGCCCGGGACTCCCGATGGCCTAGTCAAGAAAACCAGACTATACAGTCATGTAATCATTAACGTCTGGGACTCCCAATGACATTTATGAATCACAAACCGTCTTACCCACGCAAAAGCAGACACCCTCACACTGTAAGGCCATGAATACAATTGAATGGGCTTCGACAGCTGACATAGCCTGGACAAGACATCCAACGCTTGATATTATTTGAGGTTTGTAGGTTTATTAAAAATTCATTCCCAAAATAGAAGATTACTATTTCGGGAAACTTTCCATTTTTGGAAACCTACTATTTTTGGAAACTTTCTAAAATTGGAAACTTTCTAAAAACGGAAACTTTCTAACTTTAGAAATTCCTTTAAAATCCAAAACCCGCAAATTCAGAAACTTCTATTTTAAGAAACTTTCTAATTTCAAAACTTCGGAAATTTTAATTTAAAATCGACTTTATAAATTTTATAAAATAAATTTTAAATTAATCTGAAGAAAGACTCAAATAATTGGCCCAATTGTTTTAACTTCTTGGCCCGAGGCCCAAGAATTGGTCCATGTCCAAGACATGACCCAATTGTCCAATTAATTGACATAACCGGTCTGGTTCATTAAAACTGGTTTAACCAAGTTTTAATTACTACGATGACCACAATTGTCAACCGGTTATTTACTAAACCGGAATTTCTCAATTTATTTGGTCCAACCAAATCAAATTAGAAATTCCTGGTTTAGGCACTAAATCCAATATTTCTTTCGACATTGGATTTCTTATTCCGGTTTAACCAGATTTAATAAAATTATTATAATCTGTTTATTAAACCAGAATGAGGATTTTAATTAAGTTTTTGAACCGAACCGAGCCAAATTTGTCACGAACCGATCGCCAAATTTGACCTAGCCGCAATCAAGACATCGGCCGGCCGCAAATAACGGATGCGACCGTGTCGTCGACTCAAGCTAATCGCGCGATCGGGATGGGACGGTCGTGGGTCGATGGCGGGACGATCGCGACGCGGGTGAGAGCTGGACAACGCACGGCTCTCGGTCACGCTCGGGACAGCATGACGCAACGCGATCCATATGATCGATCCGCGATCGACGTATGCGATCGGCTCGTCATGCATACCGCGATCGTCTCGTCCAACTTACAGCCGAGCGATCCAACCGGACGACGCAGTCCATGCGATCCTTGCGGATCCATGCGACGTTCGCACTTCGGTTGATCGAACCGGCCGATCGCATACACACGAGTCATATAGCTCGGTTTTGCGATCCAATTGATGTGTTTAGAGTTCAATTCTGATTCTTAAGTGTTTTTCTTATCAGTAGTTGATTCAGAACACTTCTAAACAGATTAAACAACCTAAACATGAATCTAAAACAAGAAATCCTAAGAACCAATGGCTCTGATACCACTGCAGGAACTGTTTAGTTGATCCTGATGTAATTCACAGATTCATCTCAACCTAAACATACAGATCTAGGTTCTCTTGAATAGAAACATTAGATGATCTCACCTTTTACCTGTTTGTTGCAGCGGAAGGAATAGAACAGGTCAGATCAGAGAGATACACCGAGGGATGAATCCTCCAAAGGCTCACACACGCTTCACAAGGAAATGGCTGCTAGACCAAGCAGGAGAGGAGGCGCAGGAAGAGAGGAGGGAGGCGCAAATCAGCTGAGAAATTAGAGAGCTTTAGGTCAAGTTTTATTCATTAAAACTCCCTTTAGTTCTCATGGGCTTTTGGGCCCAATTCTCAGTTCTGATTAAATCCCATGGATTTAATCAGGCCCTTTATTCTCTCTAAGTACAGTAAATGCCTAGCACTTTTACCATACTTCTGCTAAACCGTTCCTTCGTATTTTCCCGTTAGCTTAGGCGTGTGACCCATATGGGATCATACAATAAAGGCAATAAGTCCAAGACTTATAGATCATGAGCGGACTCTAGCAAGCCATCATGACCCCCAGCATTGTATGACTTATGTCTGATCATTGACATACTCTTACTTTCTAGAGACAGTACCGAGATTACTGGACACAATTCCAACAATATGGTCGACCTAAACTCTTTCCTAACCTAATTCACAGCCACCAGAACATAGAAAGAGACCTCTCCGGAGATTAGATCTCTGTAAGGCACTAGCATCCCTGCGGTCCAGTTTGTGTGCGTGTGGATACCAGTAGAGGCGCAGCATTTGAGGCGCTTCGTGATCTCGATTATCTGCTAATACTTCCGCTGCAAATCAACAGGTAATTCTGAGATCCCATAGATTCAATTACTTGAACCTTAGATCCTAGGCTCGGAATTCAGACTAGGGTTGCTAATCCTGATTAGAACTGCTAGAAATTCCTTCAGTGGTATCAGAGCTTTAGGGTTCCATTGAATCTGTAGCATGTTGATTAGATTAGTTGAATCTGAATCTGTGTATGGTTGATACAAACTTGCTAAAAATTCGTTTTCATGAAAACCTAGTTTAGGGTTCTGTTTGAAAACGATTTAGGTCTTTTCGCATGGTGTCGATCGATGCCAATCTAGCATCGATCGACACAGGGCGAAAACCCGAATAAAATACAGGGTTTTTCGCATGGTGTCGATCGTTGCCAATCCGGCATCGATCGACACAGGGCGAAAACCCGAATAAAACTCAGTTTTCGCCTAGTGTCGATCGACACAAATGTTGTGTCGGTCGACCCAAACCTCGCGAGATTGATGAATCGGTTCAATTGGATTGGACCGGTTATCGAGCTTGGTTAAAGATGGTCGAAATCTGTGAATGGTTTAATTGTGATTGGTTTGATTAGGTTGGCATCGACCGATGCTAATGTAGCATCGATCGATACTGACCGGTATTCAAAACCGGATCAATTGGATTGATCGGTTATCGCGGATTGCTTTTGGTTATCCTGTATCGATCGACACTATAGTAGTGTCGGTCGACACCAGACTTGTTGATTAGGTTATTGAACCTGAAATCACAGAACCGAAGCAAGATGAATCAATTAATTATAAGAATTAAAACATAATAAAACTGAACGTTTTAAATGATTCCGTTCCTCAATCAAATATCAAGTGACACTTGATGTCTTTCCAATCTTGTCAACTGTCAAGACCCATTTAATTGTGCGATAGACTTGCAATGTAAGATGTCCACAATTTCATGAGTAAGACAGAGGTAATAGTGTTGATGGACTTGCAGTGCAAGAAGTCAACAATTACATGACTAAGAAGATTGGTTTACTTGACTGGGCCATCAAAATCGTTTTGGGCTCAGAGACATCAGGTGGATTGGACATGAGATGTCGATTCACAACCAAGAGTTATATTGGATATAACTAGCAAAGTTGTTGCTTACCTAGATAGCTAAATTTGGGTGATAGCCAGTGGCTCACTCAAGTTTAGTGAAGTATGGGTCTTGGATCATTATATTCATCTGAGGAAACATTGTTTTGAATATAATGCGAGTTTTCTTAAAAGTTAATATTTCTCATTTCTTGAACATCATAACTAAACCTTTTCCTTTCTTTGTTCTCAGCTATGACTAACACTCATAATAACTCTTTCTCCCTGCGATCCGTCCTTGAGAAGGACAAGTTAAATGGATCGAATTTTCTCGAATGGTATCGGAACTTGAGAATTGTTCTCAAGCAGGAGAAAAGGGACTATGTCCTGGAAACTGTTCTCCCTGAAAAACCGAGAGCCAATGCTGCACATGCAGAAAGGAGTGCTTGGGATAAGCATTCCAATGATGTGGTCGATGTGAATTATCTCATGTTGGCTACCATGAACTCGGACTTGCAGAAGCCATACGAGAACGTGGAGTCGCCAGTGGAGATGATTACTAGCCTGAAAAGCATGTTTCAGGAGCAAGCACGAACTGAGAGATACCAGACGGTTAAATCTCTCATTGAATGCAAGCTACCAAAGGACAGTCCGGTCAGTCCTCATATCATTAAGATGATGGGTTATATTGATAACCTGGGGAGACTGGATTGTCCCATTAGCCAAGAGTTGGCTACTGACATCATTCTGCAGTCACTGCCGTCAAGTTATGATCAGTTTGTTATGAACTATAACATGAACAACTTGACGAAGACGTTGACTGAACTGCATGGCATGCTCAAGACAGCTGAGCCTAATATCAAGAAGGGCACTCCTAATGTACTTATGGTACAAGGGGGTAAGAAGTTTAAGAAACTTGGCAAAGGCAAGGAAAAGGGCAAGGCAGTCCAGGTTGAGAACCAGGACACGCCTGCGCCAGCCCCGAAGCCCAAGCCGGGCCCATCTGAGACTGATAAGTGCCATTACTGTAAAGAGCCTGGGCATTGGAAGAGAAATTGCAACAAATTCTTGGAAGAGATGAAAAAGAAGAAGAAGACTTTCGAGACTTCATCTTCAGGTATTTATGTTATAGAAGTAAATGTTACTACTTCTGGTTCTACTTCTTGGGTATTGGATACCGGCTGTGGTGCTCATATTTGTACAAATATGCAGGGCCTAAGCAACAGTAGGAAGTTGGAAAGGGGACAAGTGGACCTGCGCGTGGGAAATGGAGCAAGAGTTGCTGCATTAGCCGTAGGAACATATAACTTGTCTTTACCTTCTGGTTTGGTTTTAAAGCTTAATAATTGCTACTATGTACCTGCTATAAGCAGAAATATTATTTCCATTCCTATTTTGGATGTGGAAGGATATCAGTTTTCAATAAAGAATAAATGTTGTTCTTTTGATTACAATAATATATTCTATGGTAGCAGCCCATTAGAGAATTGGCTTTATGTTTTAAACCAGACTGCACCAATCTATAACATTAACACCAAGAGATTCAAATCAAATGACACGAATCAGACTTTTCTTTGGCATTGTCGTTTGGGCCACATAAACGAGAAACGGATCCAAAAGCTCCATAGTGATGGGCTTCTGGGCTCATTTGATTATGAATCATGTGAGAAATGTGAATCTTGTTTACTGGGCAAAATGACTAAGGCCCCTTTCAACAAATCAAATGAAAGGGCCAGTGACCTATTGGGCCTTATACATACGGATGTGTGCGGCCCAATGAGCACAAGTGCCAGGGGAAATTTTCGATACTTCATTACCTTCACTGATGATTTCAGCAGGTATGGCTATGTCTATCTAATGAGACACAAGTCGGAATCCTTTGAAAAGTTCAAAGAGTTCCAAAATGAAGTACAGAATCAACTTGGTAAAAGTATTAAGGCTCTTCGATCAGATCGTGGAGGAGAATACTTAAGCCAAGAATTCAGTGATCATTTAAGAGATTGTGGAATTGTTTCACAACTCACTCCTCCTGGAACACCACAATGGAATGGCGTGTCTGAGAGGAGGAATCGGACTTTATTAGATATGGTTCGATCAATGATGAGTCTCTCAACTCTTCCATTATCCTTTTGGGGATACGCTCTAGAAACGTCTGCGTTTACACTTAATAGGGTTCCGTCAAAATCAGTTGCAAAGACACCACATGAGATGTGGACTGGAAATGTTCCGAGTTTGTCTTTCCTGAAGATTTGGGGTTGCGAAGCTTATGTCAAGCGATTAATTACAGATAAGCTCGAACCCAAATCTGATAAATGCTACTTCGTTGGTTATCCTAAGGAAACCAAGGCATACTACTTTTACAACCAATCCGAGAACAAAGTGTTTGTTGCTCGGAACTGCGTCTTTCTTGAGAGAGAATTTCTTTCCAAGAGAAACAGTGGGAGTAAAGTACAACTCGAAGAAGTTCGAGAACCGCAGGAAAATGCTCAACCCGTAGAGGAAGAGCAACAATTGGATCTACAAAGAGTTGTAGAGACGGTGCCTATGGAGCCTGAAATTCGCCGATCCGAAAGGATCCGTCACGAACCCGAGAGATATGGATTTCTCGTAACCAATTATCATGATTTGTTGATCATTGACAGTGACGAGCCAGCGAATTTTGAAGAAGCGATGATGAGCCCTGACTCCGAAAAGTGGCTGAAAGCCGCTGAATCCGAAATGGGATCCAAGTCACAGAACCAAGTATGGACTTTGGTTGATTTACCCGATGGTGCAAGACCCATTGAGTGTAAATGGATTTTCAAGAAGAAAATTGATGTGGATGGAAATATTCAGATATATAAAGCAAGGCTAGTGGCAAAAGGTTTCAAACAAGTTCATGGTATTGACTATGAAGAAACCTATTCACCTGTCGCCATGCTTAAATCCATTCGGATTCTCCTAGCAACAGCTGCTCATTATGATTATGAGATCTGGCAGATGGACGTGAAAACAGCTTTCCTTAATGGAATTCTGGAAGAGGATGTGTACATGACACAACCCGAAGGTTTCATCGATCCAAATGCAGCTAGGAAAGTATGCAAACTTCATCGATCCATTTATGGATTGAAGCAAGCATCTCGGAGTTGGAATCTTCGTTTTGATGAAGCAGTCAAAAAGTTTGATTTCATCAGAAGCGAAGAAGAACCATGTGTTTACAAGAAGACTAGTGGGAGCGCAGTTGCATTTCTCGTGTTGTATGTAGATGACATACTTCTTCTCGGAAATGACGTTCCGTTGTTACAGTCTGTTAAGACTTGGCTCGGAAGTTGTTTTTCAATGAAAGACATGGGAGAAGCCGCGTATATTCTTGGAATAAGAATCTATAGAGATAGATTAAACAAGTTGATTGGACTGTGTCAAGACACTTATATCGATAAAGTCTTACACAGGTTCAGAATGCAAGATTCCAAGAAGGGCTTCATACCAATGTCTTATGGCATAAGTCTCAGCAAGAAGCAGTGTCCTGAGACACCTGCTGAGCAAGATCGCATGAGTCGGATTCCCTATGCCTCGGCGTTGGAATCCATCATGTATTCCATGCTCTGTACTCGTCCAGATGTTGCTTGTGCTTTAAGCATGACGAGTAGATACCAATCGGATCCAGGTGAAAGTCACTGGACAGCAGTCAAGAATATTCTGAAGTATTTGAGAAATACTAAGGATAAATTCTTGGTGTATGGAGGAAGTAATGAGCTGGTAGTAAGTGGTTACATAGACGCAAGTTTTCAGACAGACAAAGATGATTTCCGATCACAATCTGGTTACATCTTCTGCCTGAATGGCGGTGCAGTCAGCTGGAAGAGTTCCAAGCAGGACACTGTAGCAGATTCCACAACTGAAGCTGAGTACCTCGCTGCTTCTGAAGCGGCAAAGGAGGCTGTTTGGATCAAGAAGTTCATCACTGAACTTGGTGTGATTCCTAGCATTTCTGAGCCAGTGGCTTTGTATTGTGACAACAATGGAGCCATTGCGCAAGCAAAGGAACCTAGATCACACCAGAAATCCAAAAACATAGAAAGGCGATATCACCTTATCCGTGATATTGTGAATAGAGGAGATGTGAAGATCAGCAGAGTCCCGACTGATGAGAACGTAGCTGATCCGCTGACCAAGCCCCTCCCAAGGCCTAAGCATGAGTTTCACACTGCTGCTGTAGGCATTAGATCTCTTAAGATATGATCTTGTTTTCAGTGGGAGTTATATTTGGTTTTTAGTTATGACTTGATGTTCGAAAAACATAATTTAGTTATGTTATATTAATGAAATTGTTTCAGCATTATTTAATTGTGAATAATTAAATATATATATTGTCCCAAAGTAATTTATGACATTTTATAGGTCATCAAGTATGTGACTTGATCATGAAACCCTATAAGAAACAAATGACATAAATTATAAATGGTTCCTAGTCGAGGTTGTTAAAATGGGACACTAACAACCACGTGAGACTAGTATGTGAGGTGACTGATGACTATGTTTCATGGAGTCATTTAAAAAGTGTATTAAAGTCAATCACATAGATATGTGTTAGAGAACACATGATCGGACTTGACCCGTTAATGAGAACTCTACAAGATGTTATATGAGTGTCATAAGAGTTTCTCATTACGACTAAAGAGAGTAGTCCTTAGACCTGAGTTCATCATGTCCTCTCTTATATGGATTGATTCGTCTTGACTTTGTCAAACGTCAGCCGTAACTGGTGATCATAAAGACACTGATTAGGTGTATCATGAAATATAAAAGAGACATGGATGGAACAAGATGGGATTTGTACCTCCTATATAACAGGAGTTAAATATCTCTGGGCCTATCGAAGATTTGATACTGGAAATGCGTGGCCGCGCTCAAACGAGGTGATTGTCAGTCGTTTGTTTTATCAGTACAAATCGGGATTCGATAAACGTGATCTGGCTTAATAAGGATGACACAGTTCTTGCCTTATGCTAGATTGAGATATAGCTACAAAGGGATTAAAGGAATAGATGATTCCAGTACAAGTGGGAGATTGTTGGGAATGTCGTGAAATCTATTGTACTTGCTCTAAGTGAAAGTCGTATAGTCGAGATGAGACAATCACATAACACTAGGTAGTCATAACGCTTTGCTAGAAGCCACTTATGATCAATGAGTTGAGAATTCATTGCTAGTGTTATATGATCCTACAGGGTCACACACCTAAGCAAATTGGGCGTTAAAGACGAGGTTGATCATTAATGTAATGATCCAGAGAATGCATATTTGATATGCATTCGCCATCAATATTCTGGGGCAGTGTCGATCGTTGCACATAGTGCATCGATCGATGCAACTCGCGGATTAACCAGATTAATACGGTTTAATCGTTGGTTAATTCCGTTGTGGTTTAAGCCGACATATATAAGATATATGGTCGACCTAAATTCTTTCCTAACCTAATTCACAGCCACCAGAACATAGAAAGAGACCTCTCCGGAGATTAGATCTCTTTAAGGCACTAGCATCCCTGCGGTCCAGTTTGTGTGCGTGTGGATACCAGTGGAGGCGCAGCATTTGAGGCGCTTCGTGATCTCGATTATCTGCTAATACTTCCGCTGCAAATCAACAGGTAAATCTGAGATCCCATAGATTCAATTACTTGAACCTTAGATCCTAGGCTCGGAATTCAGACTAGGGTTGCTAATCCTGATTAGAACTGCTAGAAATTCCTTCAAAGATAATGCCATATAACCAATCTGATCGAAGACTGGGAAGTCATCAGAAGAACAATCGAGAAGATGAAGTCCAAATGAAAGTTTAGAGGAGATGAAACTCACTCTGAAACAAGTTATTGACTTTGAGAGGATCACCTTGACTTGTGATTTTGGAAGAAAGTTGATAACCTTAGCTCTCACATAAGAATGCAGAGTGGTTATAACCATAAATATCTTCATCCGGAGTGAATCCAGAGGAAGGACATCTCTCATGGAGAAGAAATTTGGTGGAAAATTCTCTCTTTTGAAAAAGAGGAGATGGAAATTGATCTCTTCTGGCCCTGGCAGGAGGAAGTTTGACTAGATTTATCACAAATGGATAAAACTAAAGGACTAAAGGATACTGATTTTAACACCCAACAACACGTCTTCATCATGACCGGATTAGCGGAGAGTGAAGGCATCAACAAACCAATGACCAAAGTAGCAGCAAAATACGCTTGAGATACGATGTCCTGTATGACTCGAAGTTGCTTGAACTGTAATTTCGTTAGATGTGTGACTAATTCCATCTTCAAAATGCTGAGAATTTCAGCAACCGCATAAGGATAATTCATAACAGGGGGCAATGATAAACTTCTCTCACAAGGAGAGTAAGACTGAGCAAAGAAAGTTGAGTGGATCCAGGGAGAATGCACTCGCTTGATACGGGCCTTGAAAAGTCTGCTCAGGATTTGGAAAATAAACTCCGACAGAGAACCTGATTCGCCAGCCCATATATATGGTGGATCCGGCGGGTTGGAGAGGTATACTAATAGAAACAGCACTTGGTGGTGAGTAGTGAGCGCAAGCAGGCAAGATAGATCTAGAAGAACCATGGAAGAGTTCGGGTTTGCTATCGTCGCAAGATCACCAGCCATAGAAAAAAGTGGAGAAATGGTCTCACTGACTACATCAGGAGCCAGCGGAGAAAGATTTAAGTGTATCCTTGTAAACAAAGAGCGGTACCATCAGTGGAAGCAAATCAAATGGATCTGGTGGAGGGTTAGGTTGATCTGGATTCTATGGTATTTGTGATAACTCTCTCAACTTTGCTAGATTCGGGTCTGGAGGCATCGAAAGAGGGAAGATCGAGTTAGGCGAGGTCACCGGCGATGAGTCTGGAGGCTTCCTTGTTTCGACGAAGAGAGATTACAGAGACGGCGGTGTTGATTGAGTCGACGGATGAGTACGTTGAGATGAGCGCCTCCGCCGTCGAGCTTGTAAGGATTCATCACCTACGGGTGCGAGAGATATTCGGTTGAACCCAGGAGGGGTACAGAGAGTGAGAAGCATGTCTTCTCAGATAGCAGTACCGGGCTAAGGCTTGGTGTGGTGACTCCATGTCTGAATGGGAAGAATCTGCGCAACGCCCGGGGTATCGTGCCCGAGAGAAGACTTTGCTTACTTCCCGTTAGGGTTCTTTTAACACCAGCTGTTTGGCAGTAACTTTTTGAAGACCACCTTTTTCTTGAGATCTTCGTGGTATGTACGAAGTTATTTGTGCGATTCATTATGGAGTTATTTGATATATTGTGGATTTTTTGTGCAATTTTAAGAAAGTTAAATGAGTTTCTTCAAGTAGTAAATGTGGTTTTCAAACAGTTTGGACAATGGAGCTGTGGCATTACTAATTGCCTACTATCAATTTGGATATATATGTGTTTCAAGCGAACGTGGAGAAGCCAAGGTAGTGGGAATAGAAATCCATCGAAGAAGTGTTAGGGAAACACTATGGCGGATTGACAAGAGGATGCAAAAGAAAACGGAAAAGAGACAAGTTTAATGGAGATGAAAATCCAAAAGATTATGTTCGGTAAATATCAAAATTGGATGACAAGGTATGCAACCTTGATTTTAATGGGTATGAAAACCCAAATGATAGTGTTTGGAAAACACTACAGCGTAATGACTAGGTAGGAATCCTTCAGCTGGAGGTAAATTTGGTTTTAGAGTAAGCGCAATGGAAATATAGTGGACCAGATGGGTTGATCGGTTTAGACTGGTTTAGACTGGTTTAGACTGGTTTAATTCAGTTTAGTTCCATTGGTTGATTTAATTTATTTTTTTCCCGGTTTAATATGGTTTAGGTGGTTTAAATCAATTTTATATGGTGTAATTGGTTTAAATTAATTCGAACTAGTTTAGTTAAATTGACTTGGTTTAACCCGAAAAAACACTTTTACTATTTTACTATTTTCCAAGGTGATGGCTATTCTGAAACTCTTTATTTCCCGTTTTTAAGTCTTCAGATTTGTAGTGTAGTATCTAAATGTGTTCGTTTTTTACTAAGTCTAACTAGGTTGTACTATTATGATAAATTGGAGATATGATTATAGAGGATTCAAACCATTGTTTGCATTGTTGTTTAATTGTTATTGCTTGCTATACATATATATTTATATAGTTAGACGCATAATGAGACGAGTAAGTGAGAATGCGGGGATATAAAGACAGTGTTCTTTACTTGGGATATATTGTATGCGGGGTCTGACAGTATCATATTTTATAGGTTTATAGTATCATAATTTGCATAGTTTTCATGCATTTTGCATTCATACTTAAGCATATTATTAGGAATTCATGCATTTAGGATTTAATGTGTTTAGGATTAGAGTTTGCATTATTTGTCCTTTCTTAAATCATTTTTAGGTGATGTTGGAGCTTTTGGAGGAGTTCTTGATGAATGAAGAGAGTCTTGGATTACGAAGAGTGCTTGGGATCAAGAAAAGATGGTTTTAAGGAAGAAGAGCTAGTACCTACCCACAATACTAACCAAACCGGGTCCATATCCATGAGCTAAATTCGGGCAGAGAGATATACCTACTCGCAGTACCGACCAGACCGGGTCCATATCGACACACTCGCTTTGATCACAATTGGACAGGGAGTTATACCGACTCCACATACCGACCGGTCGCGCTCCATATCGTCATATCGGATGCACATACCGACCAAACCGGTCCGGTATTGTGCCTCTCGAAGCAGCCCCAATTTTCTCTTATTTAAATTTTTTCACTTGCGAGGGTCCCTTGTATAAATACTCATTTAAGGGTCTTTAGAACCTAAGCTACCTAAGCCTTAGTTTTGTTTTAGGATTTGAATCTTGTAATCTTTGATTTGGAGTTTAATTTAAGTACTTCTTTATATCTTCTTAATTTCTTTTCTTAATCTCTCTTTAATCTTGTTATCTCATACTATCTCTATGGGTTTTGTGGGAACAATGAAGATTAGAGAGTAGAGTTTTTGGGTCTTGTGGATGAGGTTGATTTAGGTGGTTTTGTGATGATTAGTGATGCTTAGAACTTTATTATGAATGATCCTTCTCTAATTAGTTGATCTTTATGCTAGGTTGCAAGGAATTGTTTAATCTAGATGTTAGGCTTTTCATGCCCGAAAGGTGTTCGATGAAATGCTTGAATGAACTCTTTAGAGGATTTTCACATCTTAGCCTAAGAGATTAGATGTCTAAGGTGATTATTGGTAATGAGAACTTTAAATTAATGATTGTTTATCTCTTAATCACAAATGGAAATTTGATCTTGATTAGGGATTAGACAAAGTGATTAGTGCCAAGAGATTGGATTAGTCTAATGATTAGTGTTCTTAGCCTAAGGATTAGCTTTAATAAAAGGTATTTGATGGATATTAATGCATGCTTGTCTTGTAATTTGCAAATGAGAATTGAATGATTGCATGATTAACATAGTAGTTATGAACATGAGAATGATATTAGGTTAATTAATGATCATCAGCCTTATTTAGCATTGTTCGATTGATTGAAGCATCATTGATTGTCTCTAGATCACCTAGTCTCCATAGCCTGATCCTAGGATCCTCCTTTTAGTATATTTGTCTTCTCGTTCAGTGTCTGCTTAGTGTCTTGTTGCTTTCTTTGCTTTCTTGTTTTGACTTCTGTTTAGGTTGTTAGATAAACCTTTTTTCATTAGATTTGTTTAGCTTGAGTAATATCTTGCATTCTTGATGTGTTGTTCTTCTTGCCTCCCTGGATTGATACCTCAAATGCTACAATGACATGTGTAGAGGTTTGAGGAATTGATAGAGTGATAGTAGTGCTTAGAGACCGAAAAAACCTAGCATCAATTTGGCATGTCAGACTATGTCGATCATTTTCCGGGGTCCGAATATCGATAAAATGTTCTCTGGGTGGGGCAGTGGACATGATATCCATCATGAAGCCTCAGTGTATGGGTGTGGGCGATCACTTGATTCGCGTAGGAACTTCGTTTGCTGCTTGGGAAAATTAGATGTCGTGATTGTGTATGTTTCGGCTAGACTAGTTTATTTGAAGTGCTTAGACCGTGGTTGTGGACTTGTGTTTTAGCATCCCATACATCACTCATTGACTCCCATGTTACTTACTCCTCATTATTTCCGTCCTTTCAGGTGAGCATGCCGAGTAGATATGGACGCCTAAGTGAATCGGGTACTTTGGGGATTTTATCGTGTTTTCTGTATATATATGTTTTACTCGATGCTTTACATTTTATTTTGGTTTATTATGGTTATTTTTTATTGTCAGGTTATGTCTGTTTAATTTGGATTTATGTGTTATTATTGATGTTACTTAAGTTGTACGTTAGGGTTCGTAGCACGCTGTCTTGAGAGTGGAGGAGGCGAGTGTTACATTTTGGTATCAGAGCCAGGTTTGTCGTCCCGGTCTTGATGAGTGTTACTAGTAGTACGGTTAGGATTCGGTTTTCAACGATTTTCAACGGTTTTCAATGTTTTCTGGGAATTGAGATTTTTTTTTAAAATAGCACCCCTTCTTCTCGGTATTAGTCTATTGATTGCCATGTCTTAGTTTCATCTAAAGTTTAACCAGTTTGTTTTTGTGCTAAGTATGAAATCTAAAACCAGTTGTTTGGCAGTAACTTTTTGAAGACTACCTTTTTTGGAGATCTTCATGGTATGTCTAGAGTTTTTCTGTGCGATTCATTGTGGAGTTAATTTGTTAAATGTGGAGTTATTTGTGTGATTTTAAGGCAGTTAATGGAGTTTTTTCAAGCGGTAGAGGTTTTTTCAAAAAGTTTGGAAAGTGGAGCTGCGACATTTGAAATTTTCTACTATCAATTTGGATCTATGTGTGTTTCATGCAAAAGTGGAGAAGACAAGCTACTCGGAATGGAAATCCAACAAGAGAGTGATAGGTAAATATATTGCGGGTTGGCAAGAAGCTCCAATAGCAAGCGGAAGAGAGACAAGTTTAATGGGGATGGAAATCTAAAATATTATGTTTGGTAAACATTACAATTAGATGACAAGGTATGCAACCTTGAGCTTAATGGGTATGAAAACCGAAGTGATAGTGTTTGGAAAACAATACAGCGTAATGACAAGGTAGGAAATGTGGTACCCCGTATCAAAAGTACGGTCAACGGGCAGCAGAAAGTCAACCGAGGGCAAAATTGTCATTTTTGCCAAGTGAAGGGCAAAATGGTAATTTTGCCAAAGTTCGAGACGGAAGCCGAGGTGGACCAAATATTCTTATGTTTCAACATAAAGAATGTTTAGAAGACCAGAATTGGAAGAAACGGAGCAGAAATGGGTTTTTCGGCTTGTCGGGAATGGAAACCGATAAAACCGAGAAAACTTCAGAAAATCATAACGGGAGCTAGGAAACTCCAATTGAGGTGATTCAAGTTGCTAAATTCATAAAATAGCATGGCGAATCAGTTTGTGGAGGTTTGGGGATTTATGGGAATCAGTTGGTATTTTCTAAAACAATTCTCGAGGAAATCAGTAAACCGAGCTAATGAGATTAAGTAAGCTAAGGAAGGGTTCTTATTGGATTGGGCCAGTTTAGATGGGCTTTTGTGGACTCAGAACACACATTAGGGACAGGTGTGAACTCCCCAGGTCGCCACCCTCACCCCCTTAGATGTCAATACCTTATGTGAAGCATGTGTTTTTGTTGAATACACCAAAAACACCTAAACAAATTCATTTTTGGGTGTATCTCTCTCTCTCTAGCCTCACCCACGACCACATGCTCTCCCTTCTCTCTAGATTCATCCAGAAAACCCAGAAAATCCTTTGCATCTTCAAAGAAACCCCAAGAACACCAAGAACATTCTTGAGTGTTTTTCATACATTCAAACACCAAAAATCCCATAACTTCTTCAATATAAACCCAAATCAACTTCTGCAAAGTGCTATAGCTTCCTCTTTCCCTCCTCTACAATCTCCAGCCATCCACCGTCGTCGCCGTCACTGGAGCTCGCCGGAATCTGTCCGGAAAGAATCCGCGGATTAGGGTTTGGTGGATATCTCTCTTCCTTCACCAGATCTGAACGTTTTGAAGCCTTGGATTGATAGATATTCTCTTTGCGGTCAGTTTGATATGTAGATCGTCACCTGAGTCACCGGAAAAAGGGGTGAACCGGCCGGTCAACGCCGGACCACCGCCGGTCAACGCCGGAGAAGTCGTCGGAGCCGGTCACCGGAGAAGCCCAACCGCCGCCAATCTTCAGCCGGTTCTTCAAGGAGTATGATGGGATGGTTTGATTCAATATTTGGGTTGGTTTAAGGCTGGTTTAGCCTTGGTCAACGGTTAGGTCAAACCGGTCAATGTTTGACCAAAACCGGTTTAACCTAACTGGTTCTAATTAGACCGGTTTAGTTGGTTTGATCGGTTCAGTTGGTTCAGCCGGTTCAATTGGGTGGTCAACCGGTTCAAGTCAAAGTCAACGGTCAACAGTCAAAGTCAACGGTCAACCGGAGGTCAAAGTTAACGCCGTGGTCAACGCCGGTCAACGCGTTGACTCCGGTCATTGACTACTTGCGGTTCATGTCAGGGTGTTCGGGAAGCCTCGGGGTTCGAGTTCGTGCGTTCGGGAAGTTCGGGTTTCAGTTCGGAGGTCTCGGGATTCATACCGCGTCAGACCGTCATTCCGCGCCTATCTCACTGTGAGTCGGCTCAAAAACCCTTAGTTACATATAGACCGGGAATTATTAAACCGTAGTATTAGGTTGCATACCCGTTAATTAAACTGATTAGCAAGTAATAAATAATTGGACATTTAATAATAAACCGGATAGGACCGAATAAGCATTCTAGGGTTTAAAGAATTAAATGGATAACCGATTGTGTGCCGCTAGGTTGCTAGTAAAGATTGATTGATGCATTCATATAGACTGTTGTTTAGGACCGTATATGCATATATATGTATAAGAACGTTAATCAATGAATCTATATACGGGAAATTATGACGACATTAAAATATGAGTTAAACCTAAACGAACGTATAGAATATGATAACAGGATCGGGGTTTAGGTTTAATAGCGGGGTAAGGGTAATGAATTAAATTAACTAAATAATGAGACGTCGGGGAGTTAGTAAGTTTACTAACTCTAAACCGACGGATCGAGGAGTTGTTAAAAGAGATCTAGAACGGGTTAAATAAGGAAAAGTGGTATGTGTGGTGAGCCGTCTACGGGTTAGCAATCCGCTAACTCAAGGTAGCGGATAAGAATGAACTAAAAGACTTAGAAACCCTAATAGGCCTGCTTGTGTTGTGATTGATGTGATTGTTGTGAGGATTGTGATTGCGTGATTATTACTGTTATTGTGTGAGCTTTGTGTGTAGGCTTGTTAGATTGCTCGGTGTTAGGCCGAGCAGTTACTGCGGACACTTACTCCGGTCACGGGACCGGGTAAGTTAGTGGTGCTGACTAGGTATCTTACCTAGTCAGAACGGTGGTAGCGTAGTGTCTTGCGGAATGGTTGGGGATGCTTATTAGTATTGATGTTGATTGCGTGATCTGTGCTAGAGTCCCAGCGAGTCTGCGTGTTTATATTTCTGCACTAGGACTCTAGGTTGCGTTAGATTCCGCAAGCCTAGGTTTTATTTACGTTCTGGTACTTCCGACCCGATTGGATCCTCGGGTTTTACCTAATCGGACCATGGTGGTTCCGGTTATGGTGTTAACCTATCGGGTGACGCCGGTAGGTGTGTGATTCGGAGAATACGGGGTCATGTCCTAGGGCCGGATCGCATAGAAACTCAGGTTACCTGGGTAACAGGAGTCACCGCGTATCGATGGACGGAAAACGGTGTCCTAGCCGTGGGGACCTTGTGTACACGGTTAGGAGTCGTGGGTTAGTTACCATGTAGGTAACGAGGTAGACCCGTGGAAGTTACCGAGATCGTAGGGCCCAGTGTTGTTTTGTTATTTCTCTTGTTGCGCGATAGATAGATCGAGTCCAATCGAGGACATGTGCCGCAGTGCCTTCGATTTCCCCTAATTCTCTTTATATTTGGCATTGATTGTGTGTGTGGGTTTATCACGACATGGTAGTGCGTGATCGACCATTTATTCTTGTTGATTGTTATTTTGGGTTTTGGGGTGGGAATCTGTAGTTCTAGATAGACTAGAAGCCACTAGTGGGGAGCCGATTCACTAGGTGATCTTAGATCGCTCATTGGACTCTTTTTGTGTTTTTCAGGTTTAGCAGCGACGGACGCGGGAGGACTCAGTGTAGTTTCGGGATGCCTTGTGACGGGATTTGATTTGGGATTTTGGATGTTTTATTTTCGGTTTGGCTTTGGCGCCATTTTATGTGTTTGATTTACTTATGTGCTTGAAATGACGATTGTTTGTAAAAATTGTAATAAACGTTGTGCTGAACGTTTGGTTATTCAGAAATGAAATTGTTTCCCTGATATGAGGTTTCGTCCGAACCGACACAACTCACCGAAGTGGTACAAGGTGTACAACTTGTATTACGGAAGTGAGGATAGCGAGGTCAAAGATAGATTAGTGCGAGCCTTTGTCTCAAACCGATCCGTCTCTGACTTCGTCCTGTGACGAACTTTTCCTGTTCGACTTGCTCGGGTTTGATCGGTCATGTTCTTGTTTGATTGTTGACCGGTCAGCTCTACGGTCAGCGGAGAATGGGAAAAGGGCGTTACAGAAAGGTGGTATCAGAGCATGGTTCTGCATGGGTTTCGAAACATTTCATTTTTGAGTGTTTCCGCGTTTTATCGAGTCAAATGTGTCACACAAGCATCCATTAGGAAACCGAGCCGCGTCCGTTGAACCCGGGGTTGGGATGGGGAGTAGCATTTTTGTATTATTTGCACTAACTTACCTTTGAGTTTTTGATTGCAGTCGTGCAGCAGTGTGTCCTGGGTGGAGTGGAGGTGTGTGTGTGTGTGTGCGCGGAGCAGTTACTAATGAGCGGCATGAGTCAGCAGGGATCAGTCGGTTCGCCGCAGGGTCAGTTGATTCAGTTTCAGGAATGATGAGATTCTTGGGAGGAGCAGATGTTGAGTTACAGTTACCACCGTAGTGGCCAGAGACGGACGTGCTACAGACAGTTGCAGCATCAGACGTACCACCGATGTACCAGGCACCGATTCGTGAGGCGCCCAAGTTTTTCCCCGCCACTTCGTGTGGAGGACTACTTATTGATTCCGCTACCGATTGGTTTTGATCGGGATATGGAGCCTGTAGACCCGGAGCAGTATCCACACTGGGAGCAGCAGGTGGATGAGCAGGTAGCGATACATGAGGATGTTTTGGAGCAGCAGGTCGGATCTCATCACCAGCCGGACCTACGACCTGGATCACCCCGTACCCCGTTCGACATGGATGTGTCATCAGGATCTTCTGAGTCACAATTCGAGCCAGTTACATCACCAGCCGAGATAGTAGAGGCGCCGCCAGCAATACCGGAGTACAGGACGTGCAGTGCGTGTGGAGTGTGTGAGTTTCATTTGCATTGGTGTCCCCGAGCAGTAGACCCGCATCTTCGGGGGCCGTATCATCCAGTACCGGGACCCGATCGCTGTTATGTGGTCACGAGGGCCACGGAGCATCGACTTTTCCCACCGTCGGACCAGGACCGTGTATGCCGACGCAGTGCCACCCAGAGTGCCAGTACCAGAGAGTGATCGAGCTGGACCAGTCGCAGAGATCCCGAGCCCAGTCAGCCACCAATCATTCTGATGCTGGTCATTCAGCCACCTCGACCCGAGCCAGTGAGGAATTGCCAGTTGAGTAGAGGTGAGGGTCATCACGCACCCGATTGTTTCATCGATTCCCCGATCGAGCCGACTTCTCTTTGTCAGTTGTGTGGTAGTTATGATCATCAGGCATCCGCGTGTTACCGTGGACCGCACTCGGCAGCTACCCCAGTTTGTCAGGTTTGTGGCCGCGCAGGTCAAGATGCTTATCTCTGTCCGATAGCCGAGCCACAGCATGTCGGAGCACCATCTCGAGACACACACTCGCCACACCCTCCCGGCGCACCTGCCAGCGAATACTTCAGCGAGCCGTTTTTCCAGTGGTGTTGGGCATTTCGGTCTTGCTGGAGGCGTTAGGTTAGAATAGGAGTAGTTAGGCCAGGTAAGTGGGGGCACTATCTCTATTTTTATCTTGTAGATAGATCGGCGGATAGACGAATTTGTGTGTCGTCTTTGACTTTTCTGATGTATAGCGGCGCAGTATGGGTTTTTGGTTATGATGATGGCCGTATGTGTGTAGGGACTCTGGTCAGGACCATGTACTAAAAACCTTATGGCGTATGATATATCGTTTTCTGTATGTGGTGGATGCAGAGTGTTCAGCTGATCGTTTTGAGTAGCATAGTAACTATTTGCATGACTGAGATGGTTATGAAAGCAAATAGACTACTGTGTGAAAACAAATGATGAGTGGAGCTGACGACCGTTCATCATGACCTGAACCCGGACTGACGACGCATCCGACCGATCATTAGATTGCGTGATTATGTGTGTGGTAATTGCTTGTTTCATTTCTTGCTTGCTTGATTGATTGATTGATTTTTTTGTGCGGTAGTTGCGTAGTGTTGGCGTGCGTGGTTTTGATAGATTGATCGTTTTGGGTCTTAGAGACCGTTGGGTTGCTAGTTGTTTGAAAATTTGAGTAGTGATTGATCGCTTTTCTTCGGTTTTGTTAGAAAGATAAAGTGTTGATTTTGTTTTAATTTTATTTCAAGTTTTGAGCCGACTGAGAACGGTTGTGTTCAACCGTCAATTCACGAGGGAACGGACTTATAGTGTATTGTTATTTAATCACGAGTAACCATCGGGTACGTGATTACGTAACCATATTTCTATGGGAAAGTGATATCGGGGATAGATCGGGATGAAACTAATTGTTTCAGTGAGTTGTTGAGTTGAATGTAGGACGGAATGGCGACGCGATGTGAATCCGAGACCGAACCCGAACCCGAAAGCGAAATGAAGTGACAAGACGTCGTGAGACAAGTAGACCGGGCCGTGAATCAGTGGTAGATATTGTCAGTGGGATATGTATCAGCTTATCAAGCAGCTGACAGGAAGAGGCCGAGAAGTATGATGTGTTAGCAAATAGATTTGGGAAGAAGAGTCAGTGATGTTGTTGGAATCAGACAGTCGGAAGCAGGTGATCAGATTTTTGAAGAGTGTTCCAGAAAGAAGACAGAAAGTCGCAATCAGAAGGATGTGGGAGTCGAGGCAAAGTGGGGAAGCGCGAAGTAAGAATAAGAGCAGAGAAGTTAACCGGGGTTAAGTTCGAAGATCGAAATCGATGGGAACAGTTAAGGGTTGAGTGAAGCAAGGAAGACAAGACGGAGAGCCAGAGCGGAATTGTTGTGGAAATCAGGTGGGTAACATGGAATGAGGCGTACGGATTGCAGTAATGATGGGTGTCAGCAGAATGCAGCAGTGTTCGAGTATAGAAACGTCGGAGTGAAGTGATGAAGCAACTTACAGGATTCAAAACCGATTTGAAGTCTGTTAGTGACGGAGAATTCGGGGACAGAATTTCTGTAAGTGGAGAAGAATGTGATACCCCGTATCAAAAATACGGTCAACGGGCAGCAGAAAGTCAACCGAGGGCAAAATTGTCATTTTTGCCAAGTGAAGGGCAAAATGGTAATTTTGCCAAAGTTCGAGACGGAAGCCGAGGCGGGCCAAATATTCTTATGTTTCAACATAAATAATATTTAGAAGACCAGAATTGGAAGAAACGGAGCAGAAACGGGTTTTTCGGCTTGTCGGGAATGGAAACCGATAAAACCGAAAAAACTTCAGAAAATCATAACGGGAGCTAGGAAACTCCAATTGAGGTGATTCAAGTTGCTAAATTCATACAATAGCATGGTGAATCAGTTTGTGGAGGTTTGGGGATTTATGTGAATAATTTGGTATTTTCTAAAACAATTCTCGAGAAAATGAGTAAACCGAGCAAATGAGATTAAGTAAGCTAAGGAAGAGTTCTTATTGGATTGGGCCAGTTTAGATGGCCTTTTTTGGACTCAGAACACACACCAGGGACAGGTGTGAACTCCACAGGTCGCCATCCTCACCCCCTTAGGTGTCAATACCTTATGTGAAGCATGTGTTTTTGTTGAATACACCAAAAACACCTAAACAAATTCATTTTTGGGTGTATCTCTCTCTCTCTAGCCTCACCCACGACCACATGCTCTCCCTTCTCTCTAGATTCATCCAGAAAACCCAGAAAATCCTTTGCATCTTCAAAGAAACCCCAAGAACACCAAGAACATTCTTGAGTGTTCTTCATACATTCAAACACCAAAAATCCCATAACTTCTTCAATATAAACCCAAATCAACTTCTGTAAAGTGCTATAGCTTCCTCTTTCCCTCCTCTACAATCTCCAGCCAGCCACCGTCGTCTCCGTCGCCGGAGCTCGCCGGAATCTGGCCGGAAAGAATCCGAGGATTAGGGTTTGGTGGATATCTCTCTTCCTTCACCAGATCAGAACGTTTTGAAGCCTTGGATGGATATATATTCTCTTTGCGGTCAGTTTGATATGTAGATCGTCACCTGAGTCACCGGAAAAAGGGGTGAACCGGCCGGTCAACGCCGGACCACCGCCGGTCAACGCCGGAGAAGTCGTCGGAGCCGGTCACCGGAGAAGCCCAACCGCCGCCAATCTTCAGCCGGTTCTTCAAGGAGTATGATGGGTTGGTTTGATTCAATATTTGGGTTGGCTTAAGGTTGGTTTAGCCTTGGTCAACGGTTAGGTCAAACCGGTCAATATTTGACCAAAACCGGTTTAACCTAACCGGTTCTAATTAGACCGGTTTAGTTGGTTTGATCGGTTCAGTTGGTTCAGCCGGTTCAATTGGGTGGTCAACCGGTTCAAGTCAAAGTCAACGGTCAACAGTCAAAGTCAACGGTCAACCGGAGGTCAAAGTTAACGCCGTGGTCAACGCCGGTCAACGCGTTGACTCCGGTCATTGACTACTTGCGGTTCATGTCAGGGTGTTCGGGAAGCCTCGGGGTTCGAGTTCGTGCGTTCGGGAAGTTCGGGTTTCAGTTCGGAGGTCTCAGGATTCATACCGCGTCAGACCGTCATTCCGCGCCTATCTCACTGTGAGTCGGCTCACAAACCCTTAGTTACATATAGACCGGGAATTATTAAACCGTAGTATTAGGTTGCATACCCGTTAATTAAACTGATTAGCAAGTAATAAATAATTGGACATTTAATAATAAACCGGATAGGACCGAATAAGCATTCTAGGGTTTAAAGAATTAAATGGATAACCGATTGTGTGCCACTAGGTTGTTAGTAAAGATTGATTGATGCATTCATATAGACTGTTGTTTAGGACCGTATATGCATATATATGTATAAGAACGTTAATCAATGAATCTATATACGGGAAATTATGACGACATTAAAATATGAGTTAAACCTAAACGAACGTATAGAATATGATAACAGGATCGGAGTTTAGGTTTAATAGCGGGGTAAGGGTAATGAATTAAATTAAGTTAATAATGAGACGTCGGGGAGTTAGTAAGTTTACTAACTCTAAACCGACGGATCGAGGAGTTGTTAAAAGAGATCTAGAACGGGTTAAATAAGGAAAAGTGGTATGTGTGGTGAGCCGTCTACGGGTTAGCAATCCGCTAACTCAAGGTAGCGGATAAGAATGAACTAAAAGACTTAGAAACCCTAATAGGCCTGCTTGTGTTGTGATTGATGTGATTGTTGTGAGGATTGTGATTGCGTGATTATTACTGTTATTGTGTGAGCTTTGTGTGCAGGCTTGTTAGATTGCTCGGTGTTAGGCCGAGCAGTTACTGCGGACACTTACTCTGGTCACGGGACCGGGTAAGTTAGTGGTGCTGACTAGGTATCTTACCTAGTCAGAGCGGTGGTAGCGTAGTGGCTTGTGGAATGGTTGGGGATGCTTATTAGTATTGATGTTGATTGCGTGATCTGTGCTAGAGTCCCAGCGAGTCTGCGTGTTTATATTTCTGCACTAGGACTCTAGGTTGCGTTAGATTCCGCAAGCCTAGGTTTTATTTATGTTCTGGTACTTCCGACCCGATTGGATCCTCGGGTTTTACCTAATCGGACCATGGTGGTTCCGGTTATGGTGTTAACCTATCGGGTGACGCCGGTAGGTGTGTGATTCGGAGAATACGGGGTCATGTCCTAGGGACGGATCGCATGGAAACTCAGGTTACCTGGGGAACAGGAGTCACCGCTTATCGATGGACGGAGAACGGTGTCCTAGCCGTGGGGACCTTGTGTACACGGTTAGGAGTCGTGGGTTAGTTACCATGTAGGTAACGAGGTAGACCCGTGGAAGTTACCGAGATCGTAGGGCCCAGTGTTGTTTTGTTATTTCTCTTGTTGCGCGATAGATAGATCAAGTCCAATCGAGGACATGTGCCGCAGTGCCTTCGATTTCCCCTAATTCTCTTTATATTTGGCATTGATTGTGTGTGTGGGTTTATCACGACATGGTAGTGCGTGATCGACCATTTATTCTTGTTGATTGTTATTTTGGGTTTTGGGGCGGGAATCTGTAGTTCTAGATAGACTAGAAGCCACTAGTGGGGAGCCGATTCACTGGGTGATCTTAGATCGCTCATTAGAATCTTTTTTTGTTTTTCAGGTTTAGCAGCGACGGACGCGGGAGGCCTCAGTGTAGTTTCGGGATGGCTTGTGACGGGATTTGATTTGGGGTTTTGGATGTTTTATTTTCGGTTCGTCTTTGGCGCCATTTTATGTGTTTGATTTACTTATGTGCTTGAGATGACGATTGTTTGTAAAAATTGTAATAAACGTTGTGCTGAACGTTTGGTTATTCAGAAATGAAATTGTTTCCCTGATATGAGGTTTCGTCCGAACCGACACAACTCACCGAAGTGGTAGCGAGGTCAAAGATGGATTAGTGCGAGCCTTTGTCTCAAACCGATCCGTCTATGACTTCGTCCTGTGACGAACGTTTCCTGTTCGACTTGCTCGGGTTCGATCGGTCATGTTCTTGTTTGATTGTTGACCGGTCAGCTCGACGGTCAGCGGAGAATGGGAAAGGGGCATTACAGGAAACCTTCAGCTGGAGGTCATTTTGGTATCCCAGTAAGTGAAGGATTATGTGTGTTCATGGTGTAATTGTCAGGTTACATCCTAGCACATAATAAACTAGGATCTAGGTGATTTGCAGTTGAATCATAAATAGATCAGATTCATTACCTTGTGATTGCAGCGGATTGATCAAAGAAATGAAGAGATCTGCAAGAGCTGATAGAAACCGGCTCCTCCTAGGTATCCACACTCTTACAAGCTATTGGATCAGGCTGCTAGACCAAGTTGGAATTGACAGAGAGAGAGAGGACGGCTGAGGCTCAAAATCGCAGGAGATGGTGTGTCTTGCCCTAGGCGCCTGTCCTCTTCCTTATATGGGCCCAAGTAATTAAACTAATGGCCTATTAGGCTTTTGGGCCCAAGACACAAATCAGACAAAAGCCTGTATTTTGTCTGGCCAATTCTCTGTACAAATACAGTAAATGCCTTGCATCTTACCGTATTAATTCCTTGTTAACTTTTCCGTTAGCTATGGTGTGTGACCCTTAGGGATCATACAATACTGGTTATAAGTCCTAAACTTATAGATCATGAGCGGGCTCTAGCAAGTCATCATGATCACCCAGTATTTATGACTTATGTCTGATCTCGACACTTATCATACTTTCTAGAGATAGTACAGTAGATTTCAGGACATTCCCAACAATCTCCCACTTGTACTGGAATCCTACATTCCCTAATCCTTTTGTCTCAATATCTCGATCTGGCATAAGGCAAGATGCGTGTCATCCTTATATAGCCAGACCATGTTCATCGGACCAGATTTGATACTGACAATGCAAACGACTTGGGCAAGTCCGTTTGGGAGTGGCCACTCTCTTACCAGCTATCAAGTCTCCGATTGGCCTAGAGATATTACCTCCGTTAAACGGCAGGGACAAATCCCATCTTGTTCCATCACTATGAACTACACACTTTATAATACACCCAACCAAGGTCCTTATAGCTCCCAGTTACGAAACAGCGTTAGACAATGATCAAAGTGCATCAATCCATGTGCATCCACATGCATGCGAACTCAGGTCTAAGGACTATACTCTATAGTCGTATATGAGAACCTCTTATGACACAGATATTAATATCTTGTAGAGTTCTCATCAGCGGGCCATGTCCGGTCATATGCTCCCCTACATATACCTATGTGTCGACTTTGATGCCGCGCATCTATGACCCCTCGAAACTTGGTCATAAGTCTCAACACAATCTAGTCTCAAGTGGTTGTTGGTGTTCCAATTTCAACAACCTTCGACTATGGACACTATGATTTATGTCATTTCGTTAAATATGGGGTTTCAGGATCAAGTCTACTCATGTACTTCGATGGCCCATATATAATGACATGAATCATTTTGGAACGATTATTTATATCACAGTTAAAATAATCCAGAAATCATAGATTTCATAAACATAAAATATTATGTTTACATGAACCTTTCAAAACAACTAAATAAAGCCCTTTACAAACTCCCACTGAAATTAAGACTACATCTTAATATCACTTATCCTACAGCTACAGTCCGCGACTCGTGCTTAGGCCTAAGGAGTGGCTTCGTTAATAGATTAGCAACGTTCTCAATCGTTGAAACTTGCTGATCTACTTAACACCTCTGTCATTTATCTCACGGAATAGGTTATACTTACCCTCAAGGTGTTTGGACCTCTGATGTGCAGCTAGTCTCATCTATGCTGGGAATCACATCAAGTTCAGTGATGAACTCTTCTTTCCAAACAACCTCTTTCGCCGCCACCCAAGCTGCGAAATGTTCAGCTTAAGTCATGGAGTCAGCAACAGTGCCTTGCACCGCCAGACAGACACAAGATATAACCGGACTGTGACCGGAAATCATCTTTGTCTGTTGGAAATTTGCCTTTCAGACTCTACCGACTTTTAGCACCTCACTTTCTCCGTAAATCAAGAACTTATCCTTAGTATTCCTCAAATACTTCAGGATATTCTTTACGTCTATCCAGTGATACTTTGCTGGATTTGACTGGTCTTTACTTGTCTTGCTTAACATTAAAGCAACATCAAAATAAGTACGTGTCATGGCATACATGATAGATCCAATTGCCGACGCATATGGAATCTCATCCATGCATTCAAGCTCAGCAGTTATCGTAGGACACTGTTTCTTGCTTAACGTAATGCCATGTGACATTGGCATAAAACCCTTCTTGGAATGCTGAAAACGTGTAGGACTTTGTCAATATAAGAATCCTGACTTTGTCCTATCAGCCCTTTTGGATCTCTATCTTTAGATCCAAAATCCAAGAACATACGTGGCTTTACCCATGTCAATCATAAAACCAACTCCCAAGCCAGTCCTTTACCGACTGCAGCATTGGAACGTTATTTCCGAGAATCAGTATGTCATCGACATACACTGTGAGAAATGCAACATCGCTCCCACTTATCTATTAGTAAACGCACAGTTCCACTTCGTTCCTGTTCAAGTCAAAACTTTGACTACTTCAACAGAACGAAGATTCCAACTCCGATATGTTTGCTTCCATCCATGAATGGATCGATGAAGCTAACTTACACACAGTGTAATTTTTCGGAGTCCGGGCTCACTTTCGCTTCTGTGAATTTCGCAGGTTCGTCACTTTCAATGATCATCAGATCATGGCAACTAATCACGAGAAATCACTCTCTGATTAATGACGGATTCATTCAGATCTGCGAACTTCAGGCTCTACAGGTGTAGATTCTACAGAAATCTGTAAATCCATCCGCTGCTCTCCCTC
This sequence comes from Orychophragmus violaceus, assembly GCA_030180135.1. Taxonomy (NCBI): domain Eukaryota; kingdom Viridiplantae; phylum Streptophyta; class Magnoliopsida; order Brassicales; family Brassicaceae; genus Orychophragmus; species Orychophragmus violaceus. The sequence goes on along the minus strand of CM058232.1, from coordinate 64,923,318 downwards.
AACAGGTTGAGCAGCCTCCTGTATTTTTCGAATTTCTTCGAGTTATACTTTTACTCCCACTGTTCTTCTTGGAAAGCAACTTCCCTTTTAGAAAACAGAATTCCGAACAACCTAACTTCGTTTTCGGAATGGACGTAAAAGTAACAAGCCTTGGTTTCTCTAGGACAACCAGCGAAGTAGCACAACTACAAATACTCAGTAAAGACGAATTTGGATCATTTCCAGTCCACATTTATGTGGTGTCTTTCAACTGATATTGGTGGAACTATTTCAGCGTAAACTTAGATATTTCTAGAGCGTTATTCTTAAAGAATATCATGAAAGATTCGTGTGACTCATCTTTAATCATTTCTAGTAAGATCTGATTCTTTCTCACAGAAACACCTCCAGGTTTTCAGGAGAAAGGAGCTGTGAAACGACTTCACATTCATTTAGATGATCACACCATCAATGACTTAAGTATTCTCACTCGTGATCTAATCCAGAGTCTCAATACTTCTGTCACTCAGATTCTATACCTCATTCTGGAACTCTTTCGACTATTTCAAAGAATTCTGACTCGTGTCTCATCAAATGAACACAGTCATACTCACTGAAGTAATCAGTAAAGATAATGAAGTACAGGAAATTTTCTCTGGCATTACTGCTCATCGGGCCACATACATGAGTATGTTCAAGGTCCAATAAGCCTTTGGGCCTTTCTCTAGCTCGGCTAAGATGGGCCCTTTGTCTTTTGGTCCAGTAAGTAGAATTCAAGTCTCATAAGATATCCAATCAAATGAGCCCAAAAGTCCATAACTATGGGATTTCTGAATCCGACTCACTCTATGTGACCAAAACTTTTACGCCAAGAAAAATCAGGTTTAATTCATCAGATTTAAACCAATTCGGTATTTATGTTACATTTAGGCACTCTTTGGTTTAAGATATAAAACCCATTCCTTGAATAGGGTGCTACAATTAATATTTCATTGAGATCAAAAGAACAAAACTTGTCTTTTATCAAAATGAAAAACATTCAAATTCTTACAAGAAAATGAAAAACAACTCTGCTTAAAGCAGGTACATTGTAGCAATTACTTAATACAAAACCAAGCCTCAAAGGCATCTACAAGTGAAAACCCTACGGCTGAGGCAGCATCCATAGCTCCTTCCAGACTCGCAGTTCCACTTGTCCTTCCTTCAACGTTCTACTGTTGCTTAGGCTCTGCATATTATAACAAATATCAGTGCCACAACCAGTATCCAATACCTATAAGGTAGAACTTGAAGTAATAACATGAATACCTGAGGAAGTAGTCTCATACATCAACTTCAACTCCTCATAATCTTCCATGAATTTAATGCAATCTCTCTTCCAATGCCCAGTCTCTTTACAGTAGCAGCACTTACCAACGTAAGAGGTATCTGACTCGGGCTCAGAAGACACACGCTTGCCATGATTCAAAATCTGGACAACTTTGTCTTCACCCTTGTCAGCATTAGGTTTAGTAAACCTACCCTTCTCCTTTATGAGATTATACAGGGTACTCTTCACGTTTGGCTCAACTGTCTTGAGCATATCATGCAGTTCAGTCAGCGTCTTCGTTAAGCCTTTCTTGATATAGTTCCTTCTGAACTTATCATAGCTTGACGGCAGTGACTGCAGAATGATCTCAGTTGCCAATTCTTGGCTAACTGGATAATCCAGTTTCCTCAGGTTATCAATGTAACCCATCATTTTACTGACATGAGGACTTACTGGATGATCATTTGGTAGCTTGCAGCTAGTGAGAGACTTAACCAACTGGTATCTCTCCACTCTTACCTGCTCCTGAAATTTCAATTTCAGGCTGCTGATCATCTCTATTGGCGACTCCATGTTCTCATATTGCTTCAGCAAATCTGAGTCCATGGTAGCCAATATCAGACCACGCACATCTACCGCATCATTATAATGCTTATTCCAAGCATCATATACTGCATGAGAGGCATTGGACCCGATCCTCTCGGGGAGAGCTCTCTCAAGGACATAGTCCTTTCTCTCCTGCCTGAGGACTAGCCTCAGGTTCCGCGACCAAGTCAAGAAATTTGATCCGTTCAGTTTGTCCATCTCAAGGACAAACCGGATCGAGAAAGTGTTTTGATTGTTTGTGCTAGTCATAACTGAAATTTAGAGATAAATAGAGTTTTAGTTATTTAGTTCATAAAAGAGTAATCTTAATAACTTATAAGAAAACTCGCATTGCATTCAAAATCTCTTTGTTTAACCTCATAAGAATGCAATGATTCCGAGACCCATGTTCAGCTAAATCCAAAGTGGGCCACTGGCCGTCACCCAGAAGTAGCTTCACTTGGTAAGCATACACACAGCTAGTTATATCCATATAACTCTCGGTTGTGGATTAGGCCCAAGGCCCAATTCACCAGATGTCTCAAGGCCCGGGACTCCCGATGGCCCAGTCAAGGAAACCAATCTCTTACAGCCAAATAATCACTAAAGTCTGGGACTCCCAATGAAAATAGTGACTATATACTACTTTACTTACGCAAAAACAGACACCTCACACTGTAAGCCATATCTGTAATTGAATAAGCGTTAAGTAGCTGACAAGATTGGGCAAGACATCCAAGCTTGATATTGGTTTTGAGGATTTTAGGTTTTCTTTCCAAAAATAGAAGATTACTATTTTGGGAAACTTACTTATTTTAGAAACTTTCTAAATTTAGAAACATGCTAAAAATAGAAATTTCTAATTTAATATTTTATTAAAGTTTTTCAGTTGGGTCACAAATTATAGGCCCAATTCTTGGCCCAAGACCACAGAATTCCAATTGGCCCAATAATTTGACATAACCGAGTCGGTTCATTAATTCTGGTCCAAGACCAAATTAACTACTAAATCCAACTGGTTATTTACTAAACCAGACCAGCTCTAAATTATTTGGTCCAACCAAATCAAACTTAGACCAGCCTTCGGTTTAGGTTAAAATTCAATTTTTTGAATTTAAATCCGGTTTAACCAGAAATTAAATAATACCAATTGTATTAAATAATTTCCAGCAAACCGCGATTTGGGTTAACCGCTTAAACCATACAATAATTAAATAATTTCGATTCATACAAAGCAATCCTTATATTTGCAATTCAACAAGCGAAGACAAAACGATCATTCAAATTAATCGATCATGTGATCACTTGAGGACAAATCGATTTTGTCCTTTTTCAAACCTAACAAAATAATTGACTTTCACCAAATCGTATGAAACTTAATTAAACAATCACTTTGATTCAAGTCATTCACTAAAGGACAAAAAACAAGATTTTGACCATTACAAACCTAACAAATCGATCGTGACATTCACTTAACAACAAACCGTTTTTATGAATATTGAATTTGACTTTTCAAAAACGTATCATGACATACACTTGAAACAAAGTCAACAACGATTGATTTGTTAGTGATTATAAAGCAAAGTTACAAGCGATTCATACAATAGAAACGAGTTTCAATAAAATCGATTATGAGTAAAATCGATTCTTATACCAGTTTCTTATTTCTAGGTTTTCCAAGTTTCAATCAATTTTACTCATTAAAATCGATTCATCAAACTAATAAACAACCTAGTATGATCCAAAAAGCAAAAACCTAACAACCTAGGCTCTGATACCACTGAAGGATTATGTGTGTTCATGGTGTAATTGTCAGGTTACATCCTAGCACATAATAAACTAGGATCTAGGTGATTTGCAGTTGAATCATAAATAGATCAGATTCATTACCTTGTGATTGCAGCGGATTGATCAAAGAAATGAAGAGATCTGCAAGAGCTGATAGAAACCGGCTCCTCCTAGGTATCCACACTCTTACAAGCTATTGGATCAGGCTGCTAGACCAAGTTGGAATTGACAGAGAGAGAGAGAGGACGGCTGAGGCTCAAAATCGCAGGAGATGGTGTGTCTTGCCCTAGGCGCCTGTCCTCTTCCTTATATGGGCCCAAGTAATTAAACTAATGGCCTATTAGGCTTTTGGGCCCAAGACACAAATCAGACAAAAGCCTGTATTTTGTCTGGCCCAATTCTCTGTACAAATACAGTAAATGCCTTGCATCTTACCGTATTAATTCCTTGTTAACTTTCCCGTTAGCTATGGTGTGTGACCCTTAGGGATCATACAATACTGGTTATAAGTCCTAAACTTATAGATCATGAGCGGGCTCTAGCAAGTCATCATGATCACCCAGTATTTATGACTTATGTCTGATCTCGACACTTATCATACTTTCTAGAGATAGTACAGTAGATTTCAGGACATTCCCAACAGTAAGCGCATCGGAAGTATAGTGGATCGTTCGCCACATGTTAGGAAGCCATAAGGGAAATGGTTTTCATCTTTTTAAGCATGAGGTAAGGTAAGTATGTCTACTAGTGTGACTGTCATCACCAAGGTAACACGGTAATGGAATAAACGTTGAGGAGAATCCAATTGGAAGTGAAGGACCAATTGTGGCGTGGTAATTGAAAACCATTAAGGATAATCCATTTAGAAGCGGAGCATTTCTTTCAAGGTTAGAACCATTCGAAGGATGAGTGTTGTGTCTAAAGTTATAGAGGTATTAATTATGACACTAGTCGTTTCTTGTGTTCATATTGCTAAGTGTCAGTGTTGATCATTAGAGATGGGTATCTTGTTCGGATCAATCTGGAAAATGGATATGGTGATGGACGTTTTCTAAGCGATGGACACTAAAAATTTAAACCACTCTATAAAAGTGTGTAACCGACCCTAGTAGACATGGGTGGTGGTAAGAGGTCTATGTGGTGTGTTTTTAAAGTTGTTGTTAGCATGATACCAAGGAGAAGGACACTCCGCGTTTTGGTTGGGAACCAAGTGGGGGAGAAGCAGTCCCACAGATTCGAGGAAAAAATATTTTCAAGCGAATAAGGTTTAAGCTTATTTTTCTCTACTAAGGTTTTTTGTGTTTTGCTGGTGGTAAAGGGTTGCAAGATAGATGGCTTGAGTTATTGGCACGTTATGATCTGGTGATCACTCATCATTCGAGTAAGGACAATCAGGTGGCAGATGCCTTAAGTAGGCGCTTGAGTAACTTATCAGGGACCATGGACCGTGACACTTGCTATTCACAGATTATGTGCAATTATCGCAGAGGGAGAAACAATTAGTATTGAGGCATTGGATCAGGCATATAATTTGGAGGGTTTACAATCTCAATGAAGGGATAAGACTTTCCGTAAGCAGATCAAAAGGAGGCTCTTTATGATAGACTGTGTCATACACCACTATCTTAGTCAGAGGTGGGAAACACATAGGCCTAGAGCCAACAATGGTCCAGGAGATACTAGAGCAAGTGGAAAAGCACAAGGTGGCTAAAGGAAGTCTATCTTCGTCAAAAGAGTTATGCAGATAAGCGCATGAGCAATCTAGTTTTAAGTTGGGTGACTAAGTATATCTGAAAATGAGGACATTTTCGGGAGAGTTAAAACTAAAATGCTGAAGAAGCTTAAACCGAGGTACATAGGACCATGCTCTATTTTTGAGTGGATTGAGGTAATAGCGTATCGTCTGAGTTTATCAGCAGAGTTTTCAGATTTCCACGACGTGTTTCATGTATATGTGTTGAGGAAATTTGGCAGAGAGCTGGAGCTTATTTTGCAGCAGCCGCCTAGTAATATCGGTAAGGATCTGAAAGCGCCTAGTCAACCAGTTGCGGTTCTACATAGTCAGGAGAGGGAAGTTTAGGGGAAATTGATTGAGAGAGTCAGAGTCCGTTGGGAGAGAGACGATATTCGGGATAAAACTTGGGAGTCATAGGAGCAGATGAGACCATGTTACCCAGAGCTGTTTCGAGTTGTAAGAAAGTCGAGCCCCACCTGAATTCGGGGGTGAATTCTTTATTGGTTGGGGAGAATTGTAATGACCATTTCCCCTTGGTCCAGAATCCAGCCCATCAAAACCCACTATCTCAAGAAACCCCATATATTTTTTTAATTAAAAATAAACCTCCTCCCCTATTTCTTTTTATCACAAAAATTTCACAATCAACGAAGCTAAGCAGAAATCAAGCCGTTAGAGAGAGAAAGTGACGAACCACCAATCCTAGAGCCTCATGTGCGTAGAACGTCTCTTATAGCGCATCCCGTGATAAAGTTAATCCCAAAATCTGATTTTTGCTAAGATTTCCAATATGTTGAGTACTAAATGCCCATATCTTTTTATCCGTGTGGAATATCAAAAATACGAGACCACCAGCAGATCCAACTCGACTAGACAAAGCCAAAGGAAAAAACCGCTCCGACGCCAGCTTCATGACATGCCGCCATAAGCCAGCTGAACTATGCATGTGTGATCCACACGTCGCCGCACGTGCCGAGAGCGTTGTCGCCACCATTGACTTTCCTCGTAAGCTCCGCCACCGGCCGCCGTGACTCGCATCGAATCAACGGTTGATGAAATTGACTCGGTTGACCGCGAGTCAGCTTTTTGACTGATTGGGTTGACCATTTTAAACAGGTTTAATTTGGTTTAATTTGGTTAGTTGGTTTAATTTAATTATACTCGGTTTAATATCATTTAGGTGTTTATATATATTTCATATGGTATAATTGGTTTAAATTAATTTGAAGTGATTTAGTTAAATTGACTTGGTTTAATTCAGTTGGACCGGTTTATTTAAATTGATTCTTGTTAGATTTGGACTGGGTGGGTTAATGGGTCGAGTCAGTGGGTTAACGGGTCGGGTATGGATTTGGGTTGACCAGATTTACTTTAACCGGGTTGACTTTGAACGGTTTCACTTTGTCTTTAACTGTTGACTTTGACTATTGACTTTTGTGTTAACCTTAACTAGCTTTTCCTCTTTGAATTCACACTTAGAGCATGTTTAAGCACTAGGAGTCCCGAAAATACACTTCATATATGTAATCTTTTATCTAAATGTGTTTGTTTGTTTGCTAAGTCTAACTAGGTTGTATGATAAATTGGAGATATGATTATAGAGGATTCAACCCATTGTTTTCATTGACGTTTAAATGTTATTGCTTGCTATAAATATGAGAATTCGGGGCTACATAGACAGAGTTCTGTAATTTGACCGTATTCGATTTGTTATTGGGGTCCTGCGATCGATAAAGCGTCCTTTGGGCGTTGCGGTGGACACGCCATCCATCACGGAGCCTCAGTGGAAGGGTGTGGGCAATCACTTGATTCGCGTAGGAACCTTGTTTGCTGCTTGGGCACAGTAGGTGTTGTGATTGTGTATGCTTTGGCTAGATTACTTTATTTCAAGTGCTTAGACCGAGGCCATGGACTTGCATTTAAGCATCCATACCTCACTGAGTGACTCCTCTGTTACTCACTCCTCTGTCCTTACTCCCTTTTAGGTGAGCCTTCCGAGTAGATAGACGCCTAGCTGGATCAAGAAATTTGGAAATTTTATCGCGTTTTCCATATTTTTGTTTTAGACAATGTTTTACATTTTATTACGATTTATTATGGTTATTAGTTAACCTTGGGTTACGTCTGTTTCATTTGAAGTTATATGAGATTATTGAAGTTACTTGCATTGTACGTTAGGGTTAGTAGCACGCTGTCGCAAACTCGATCATCCAACCTTTAGAGACAGAGGTACCTACGGGTACCGAGCAGACTCTACCAGTGGCAAGCAACCAATCTGACGAACCGAACATGTCTGTCCTACTCAAAGCTCTCATGTCCCAAGTAGAGGAGCTTTCTCGAGGGAGTAATGATCGGTTCGAACAACTCGCAACAGCACAATCACTGTGCCTAGGACAAATCAACGATCTGCAATCATCAAGCCACTAGGCAACCACGCCTCGATTAAGTAACTTTACACCGTGCCTTCAGCGAGCCCTGTTCGATGGATCGCCAACTCCGAATTTCAAACTGGGCAGACGAACACTCTCTCATTCGGCAGCACAACCAACCGGGGAAACCAACAGCCCACCTCTCACCGTTTGAACCCAGAGTAACTCAGCACCGGACGCTCACGTGGATAGCGAGATAGAGGATCTAAAATCAAAGCTACGAAGCATGACTTCAAAGGTTCACCAAGCGATCAGCTCGGCCCCCGATATTGATCGCGTGCTCGAGGAAGCGCAAAATACACCCTTAACCCATCGCCTAGCCGACATTCAAGTTAAGCACCCGAGAAATATCAAGCTCATAACATACAAAGGCAACTCGAACCCGAGGAAATTCTTAACTGCCTTTCGTATCGCCATGGGCGGAACGCAATTCAACCTCGGGGAACGTGACGCAAGATATTGCCAGCTGTTCGTCGAGCATTTAGGAGGGATAGATTTGGACTGGTTCTCTCGATCTAGAACCAAACACTATCGATGGATACCAAGACCTGTCGATAGCATTCCTCAAGCACTACTCGATGTACATCCAGGAAGAGGCAACAAACGCCGATCACTGGGCCATCACTCAAGGACAAAAGGAAATTTTGCGATCATACATCACTCGTTTCAAGAACGTCCACACAAAGATATCATTCACCGAGAGAGAAGGCCTACCCATGCTGTGGAACGGTCTATGGTACAATCTAGCTTACGAGAAGAGCTGAAGAAGAACAAACCGAGCTCGCTTGAAAACGCTATGCACCAAGAAACTATCTTCATCGATCTCTAAGAAGAAAAGGAAATCCTGGAGAAGAAGTTCGGACCAAAAATTCCAAGCTCGAAAGAGAAGTCGGAAAAAATCCCCGAGCAGCAAGAACCGCATCAACATTACGACCAAGATTATAAAAGGTCAAAGGTCAAAAGAGGAAGAGATCGCAAGGAAGGGAAAATTGGCATATTACGTCAGCAATCAACCACAAGATTACCAACAAGATCAGCCTGCCCAAGACTTGCCAAGATCAGCCCACCCAAGGTTACCACCAGGGATATCAACAATATCAGAACCAAGGCAATCATAGAACAAGTATGTTCGGGGTGGCTACAAGAGAAAATCCTTCTGCGAATTCCATCAACGAGCATGGCATAGTACAACCGAATACAGAAATCTACAAGCTCTCCTTTACGCTGACTACCAAAAAAACGGCAAAAAGTTGAAAGCAACTCGCAACCAACCTCCTGCACAACAAGTCAACCAAACGACGCAACCGAAAAATGAAGCAGAGCGATTCAAGCTCGTTCAGGAAGGGAAGAAGAACAAGTCGCATTTGAGTTGGAAATCGAGCAGATTAACACAGACATAGAACCACCAACTAAACGAGCTTGCGACGACCAAGACAAGGAAGGAACGCCGCCACCGAGAAGACGCATTAATATGATTATGGGCGGACTACCACTTGTCAACGATTCCGTTTGGTCAATTAAAGAATATGAACGCCGAGCAACCGCTCAACAACAATGGAAGAGAGGCAGTGGTGACGATCTCAAAATCGTAAATGCATCGTCTTCACCGAACAAGACGGAGAAAACCTGGACCGACTACACAACGACCCGTTGGTCGTCGAACTCTGAATAGGCGACTGCGAAGTCTCCAAAATACTAATCGACACAGGGAGTTCGGTATACCTAAGTTTCAAAGAGACATTACAACGAATGGAGCTCAGCAACTACCCTATCAAACCATCCGCAAAGCCCATAACAGGTTTCTCCGTAGCTTTTATCACAACGATTGGAACGATCAAGCTCCCCGTCTACGTCGGTATGGTCACTAAGGTCATCAAGTTCGTGGTCATCGACCGACCTGCCATCTACAACGTGATCCTGGGAACACCATGGATACATATGATGAAGGTGGTTCCCTTAAATTACCATCAGTGCGTCAAATTCCCTGGGGTATATGCACTCTCTGAGGAGACCAGCGGATTTTTAGGACATGCTTCTGAATCGAGCATAAACTTCATCACAAGTCTCAACAAGCATGCCTGGTCACTAAACCAAAGATCGAGCTGCCGCCACCTGACACACCGCAAAAGGACGTTGTTGTCCAACTCAACATCAATATCAGCGACCCCAAGCGTTGTGTGGGAGTAGGCGCCAATCTTTGTGATGATCTACGAGACAAACTCGTCGACTTCCTCAAACAGAACGCCACAACTTTCGCGTGGACTACCAGTGACATGACCAGCGTCGATCCATCAATCACTTGCCATGAGTTGCACGTCGATCCAGTGTTCAAACCAATCAAGAAAAAGAGAAGAAAGCTCGGCCCCGAGCGTGCAAAGGTCATACCTGACTGGCTAGCAAATCCCATGGTCGTAAAAAAGAAGAACGGAAAATGGCGAGTGCGCGTTGATTTCACCGACCTCAACAAAGCATTCCCCAAGGACAGCTTCCCTTTGCCCCACATCAACCGGCTCATTGAAGCAACAACTGGACATGACCTACTCTCATTCATGGATGCCTTCGCCGGGTACAACCAGATTATGATGCATACAGATGATCGCGAGAAAACATCGTTCATCATCGATCGAGGAACCTACTGCTACAAAGTAATGCTGTTCGGACTCAAGAACGCAGGAGCAACATAAGTCTACATCGACGACATGCTAGTCAAGTCCACCTCGGCTGGCGATCACGTCAATCACCTAGCCACCTGCTTCGAAAGTTTAAACAAGTACGGAATGAAGCTGAATCCAAATAAATGCATGTTCGCAGTCACGTCAGGTGAATTCCTCGGCTACATCGTTACGAGAAGGCGAATCAAAGCCAACCCGAAGAAGATTACGGCATTCACCGAGCTCCCCTTACCAAAGAATACTTGGGAAGTTCAGAGATTGACCGGACGAGTCGCGGCCCTGAACATGTTCATTTCCCGATCAACTGACACATGTCTCCCATTCTGCAATCTGCTCGAGCAAACAAAAAGTTCGAGTGGGACGCAAAATGCGAGGACGCATTCCAGCACTTGGAGAGCTATCTGTCTGACCCGCCAATCTTGGCCAAGCCCAGGGAAGGAGAGACGCTTTACTTAGACAACTCAGTGTCAACCTCGGCAATCAGCAGTGTATTTGTTCGGGATGATCGAGGCGACCAGAGGCCCATCTTTTACATAAGTAAAATCTTTGACGACGCTGAGACACGGTACAACACACTCGAGAAGCTCGCGCTAGCCGTAGTCATTTCGGCAAGGAAGCTCCAACCTTACTTTCAATCACACTCTGTGGTGGTACTCACAAACAGCCAATCAGGGTAATCCTGCACAGCCCGAGTCAATCCGGCATAATCACCAAATGGGCATTTGAGTTTATATGATACCGAGTACAATCTCAGGTTATGGCCGACTTTCTAATCGAGCTGCCTTCCGAGCTCACAATCAGCGACGAACAAATTCCGAAGGAGAAGTGGATCCTGTTCGTCGACGGATCCTCATCGAAAATGGTTCGGGCGGTAGGAGTCAAGCTGACATCCCCAATAGGAGAAATCATCTAGCAGTCATTTCTCCTCGACTTCCCAGCTTCTAACAACGAAGCCGAGTACGAAGCACAAATAGCAGGTTTGCGACAAGCAGAAGTGGTTGGAGCGAAGTAAGTTGACGTATTATGTGATTCCCAACTCGTTGTCAACGAGTACAACGGGGAGTACGAAGCCAAAAACAAACGCATGGACGCTAAAAAAATCCCCCGAAGTGACAACTCGTCCGCGTATGCCTTGGCCGCTTTAGCATCGACATCAGATCCTGATCTCCGAAGAACCATACCAGTCGAATGCATAAGCCGACCGAGCATCTCCCAAGAAGAGGAAGTGCTCGTCGTTACCGAAGTCGAAAAGGGTATGGACGATGCTTATAAAAGCAACGAAGAAGTGACCAAAGTCGCAGCACCAGGATCCGACGATATGATCGACTGGAGGGATGAGATTAAACAATACATTCTCGAAGGAAAATTCCCCGAGAATCGAGGGGCTGCTCGGCACCTAAAGGCCAGAAGCGCTCAATACGTAATCAAGGAAAGGAGAGTTATTTCGATGGAGTGCGTCCAAAGCTCTTCTGTGATGCGTGTACAGGTAGGAAATCAAATGGATTACCGACGAGACTCATGAAGGAGCAGGCGAAAATCACACCAGCGGCCGAGCTCTCGCTGCAAAAATCAAGCGACAGGGGCACTTTTGGCCGACCATGATCGTTGACTGCCAGAAGTACGTGTTAAGATGCAAAAGTGCCAAAGGCACGCACCGACCATTCACCAGCCATCTGAACTTCTCACAACCGCTTCCATGCCCTACCCATTCATGCGAGGGGCAATGGATATTGTTGGACCATTCCCGGCCTCGCACCAGAAAAAAAATTATCTTGATCATGACCGAGTACTTCACCAAATGGGTAGAGGCAGAATCATATGCCGAAATCCACGACCTCGATGTGCAAATTTTTTTCAGGAAGTACATCATTTGCCACCATGGCCTCCCATACGACATCTCACCGACACTGGATCACAGGGAAACACCAAGAAACTCAACCGGCTAGACACCTTTCTTCCTTTCTCATGGAATGGAAGCAATGTCTCCATCCGAAGTAAGCGTACTGACAATCCGATTGAGTGTCTCACCCGAGCACGAAGAGTTGAACAACAACATGATCATCAATCGTCTCGACCAAGTGGAGTAGTTATACAACCAAGAACTGCTACGACTTCATAATTACTAGCACACAAAAACTCGCCACTCAAGCGGTACTACTAATGGGCTGAACTGACAACGCAAGAGCACTGAAGACTGAAGCCCCCGAGCATGAGCGCCGAAAAAAACAATAAAAGGGTCGATCATGCGCTCAAAAGCCGAGCATGCGCTCAAAACAAAAATCGAGCTCGCTACACATGAGAACTACGATCGGCTTGATCCCCTCGGTTGTCATGATATCCTGGTTAGAGCCATATGAATCAGCAACGACCAAGGACGCAATCCTTTCCCGACCATGCTTTTCCACCGGAGTCATCACGAAGTCTCTCTCATGCAATTCGGCCAAGTTGATCTGAAGAAGTTCGCGCTTGAGAGTGACTTGATCATACTCGGCCTTCTCTATCCTGGAGACTGGAATATCGACGTCCTCTTAAACAAGCATCTTCAGCATCGAGGAGACGGCTGAGGCCTGATTCAACTTAATCAACTTTTTCTTACCGAGAGCGTCCTCCTTTCTCGCCTTACTAATCTTTGCCAAGCGAGCTTGGGCTTTGCCGAACATCCTCGTCCTCTCGTTGAGAACCTCTTGCTGATGAGACGCCTTCAAACGGGCGCACTCAGATTTAAGCTTGTCCTCCAGCTCTTTTAAACGCTTAGATGACTCATCAGCTTCGGCTTGCACGTTCGATAAATCTGCCAGACACTGCTTATTCTCGGTATACAACTGAGCATTTTCAGCAGCGAGCTCCTCAATCTTCTTCACCAGAACAGCCGATTTCTCCTCTTCGGCCTTGAGAGAAGAACGGATCTCATCCACCATCTTCACCTGCTCGTGGTAGCCCTCGAGCTTGGCAACGGCCCTATGAGCCTTAAGAAGATCCCTTCTCAGCTATATTATCAAGTTCCTACAAACAAGCAGCTCATGTTCGTAGTAACCGAAGAGAAGGTTATAGTTGTAGAACCCCTACAAAGGCAAACAATAGTTAAAATATAGATAATACAAGACCATCACACCCGAGCTAAAAAAAAAAAGAACATACCCGAGAAAAATCAAGAGCAGCCTGCTTGTGAAACTCCGGCATGAAGAAGGAATCAGTCGGAGGAAGATCTTCCATTGGATTAGCCCTAAGGGTACGAAACATATCCGCACATTCCTTCCCGTTATAAATGATCGGCTTATCCCCATCATACTCGAAAGAGAAATAAAAATCAGGCTCGTTCTCAGTCGGGTCAGCAGCCAAAGCATCCCCGCCCTCGGCCCCTACATGAGGAATCACCAACCTCCGCAGCATTAGCCTGCTCGGTTACTCCAGCATGCTAGGTCACTTTGGCCTGCTTGGTAACCCCAGCTTCCCGACCCTCGGTCTCCACACCAGCATCAGGCGCCGAATTCTTCTTTCTTCTTTTGAGGGGAGGGGGGCCTTGGAAGCATCCTCGGCCTCCCGATCCTGAGCCTTCACCTGAGTCTCGACCTCAGCAGTCGACGTATCGTCAGACTACGTCCTTTTCTTCTTCCTCCTCTTCTGTTTCTTCTCAGCTTCCATCATCTCTACCGAAGAATCAGCCCATCCGGAAGTGGCCCGAGCGAGTCCTCACCTCCACGATCCTGGTTACTAACACTGATATGCTCTTCCCCAAGATTCTCTCTGACATAGTCGACAATATCTATATCCATCCGGCCCATACCTTTCTTTGCTCTTTTCTGTTTGGGTAAAGACGGACCGGCTCGTTGTTCAGCTCGATCAAGGACTCGACAGTACAAAGTTGCCAATTACCCACCCAAACGAAAAGCACTCTTAGCCCAAGTAGACGAGATCCAAAACCACCTACTAATCAGCAATTGAGAACTAACTAAAACAAGACCAACATAACTAAACTGAAATCACAGACCAAGCTAGACCAAAATGTAACCGCTTGAAACCGAAAACCTTAACCGATACACAAAACCTTGATGTCCTAAAGAAGGAAGAACGAAGTGAAACCAATTCGAACAAGATACACCGAGAATTGGATAAAACAACCTGAAACATGATAACTTCGGCAAACCCACACCGCCGTGATGATGCGAAGGAGCCATACCCTTTCGATGATCAAAGGAGCGAAGCCAAGTATACCACCCGCCTGAGCTAAGAGCAAGACGAAGAAAGAAGCCGAGGAGAACACATCCCCGACGAGTGCCACCTCTAAACCAACCGGAGACGATCACACCACCAAAGATTCCAGCTGAGGGAAGAAGGAAGTCCTAGACTGCCGGAAAGATCTGAACACCAGGGGAAAGTACTAGAAAATACAGAGAAGCACGAAGGGGCTCTCCCAACAGCAAAAAAGCGGATTATTAGCCGCCGGATAAGAGACATGAGCAATGGAGGACGGTGGCTGAGCCTCAGGAAATGCCAGAGCGATTCAAACGAAGCCAAACTATACGCACGCCCCTATAGAAATCATATGATCTAATATTTCATTACATAAACTATAATCAATATTTACCAGTACGAGCTATTAATAAGCAATTGCAGATAAGTGTAAAAAGGATATGCGAGTTATAAAACAAAATCAGATTGTTTTGCTCTTGTCCTATCATGACTTACCATTTTCTAAATTGGTTCTTGTAGGAGCGGTACACCTTACTAAGTACTATTTTTTTATTAGACGGATTATATTGAAATTCAAGGTTGAAATACACCTAGGCGGGAAGGATCGCAATCCTTCCAGAGACAGAACCGACGAGTTCACAGTTCGAACATCCCTGAGACAAAGTTGAAAATACAAATCTTACAAAAACTAAAGGCGAAAGCCGACAGTTTAAAAAGAAACAACTCCATAGACTAAAAATTAAAGTGAATCAAAAGGTGAAACTATCATTGGAAGAAACCAACTAGCCTGAATAATTTCATCATGGCTATCTACAATGTTTCATTATATTTCTTCCAATCTAATGAAGCTACGAGAACATGATATATCATGGTTTTTAGGTGTTTTAAGCCATGATATAAGTATATATTCGAGTCTTTTGTAGTGTCTTTCGAGTCTTTTCAGGTGTTTTATATGTTTACACACGTTTGGGGGACTTTGGAAGATTATGAAGCTATTTAGGCAAAGATTGGAGCTGAGGCCATGATGAGCAGAAATCACACGTGCATCGATCGACGCAGCCTCCAAGTTGCAAACTGCCAGCGAATTAATGAATATATGAGGATTTGCAGTTTTGACCCAGAAGTTCTAATATTTACAAAGAAGACCCAAAACGTGTTATACACTTTATATTAGGGTTTTTGGTATTTCATTCTGGTTACACATTCATAATTTTGGCTAGAGAGAGTTTAAGAGCTTTGGGGCTGATCCGAACCTTGTACTGGTTTTGGAGAAGATTTAGAACCCCTTTTCTGTTCTCTACTCTGCTTTAATGCAATCTTTTCAAATTGTGTTGTTTGTTTCATTTAATATGTCTGAGTAGATTCGTTGTTAGGTTTAGGGATTCTTATAGGGTTTGCATGGTATGTTAGATTGATTTAATCATTTAAGGATTCATAACCTGATAGTTCTTCAACCTAATTTGTGAACTAATCGAACATGCACTTAATGCTAGTCTAATCTGTTAGGAATTGCAAAGAAAGTTGGATTTCTAGGGTTTATATTTAGTGAATTCCCGCAACGAAAGTTGGTTAGTTTTACATCTGTGTTTGAGTTCTAGAACGGTACTTAATTTGATCATGACTGATTGTTAATCTGCATGACCTGATTTCCTAAGAACTCCCTTGACCTAGCACCTTTAGTATTTGATAAACAACTCGTCTGCCTATCTATTTACTGCTTTTATCTATTTGCTTATTGATTGATGTTGCTTAGCTTAACTCGACGCTTGATAGTCTATCGTAAGATTCTTGAGTATATGTGGTTCGACCCCTATATACTACATTTCCTTGTGCACTTGCAGTGTAACTTAGGGAATTAAACTCTGAGCATATCAAGTTTTTGGCTCCATTGTCGGGGACTCTTTTGAGTCTTTGATAGATTTAAGTTTAGAGTTTGGAATAGGCTTTTCGTTTTTAGTTACTAATTTTTCTTTTTTGTTCTGTCTTTGCGTGTTCAGGTTTGCAAGAAGACGAAGTGCATCGACCGACAATCTTGAGCATTGATCGATGCGTCTTCCCTGAACCAGTTAATGCATGCCTAATCTTGCACTTAGAAGCAACCCGGACAAAGAGCTTGTGAATCTCAGGCTTGAGGGGTTTGGAAGGCTAGAAAGAACAAATAGGAAAGCTCAGAAACCAGTGAAGATGTTGAATCACAATGCTGCAATTTTGATTCAGGATAAACAAGGTGTTCTGAGAGATACAGAGAACAATGTCTACAATAAACAGGGCTAGAGACGATGCAGATGGTAATGTCATTATTGAACCAGTGCAACAGCAGAGGATAGCTGTAGGTAATGGACAAGGAGGAGGAGGAGGAGGAGGAGAAGGAGGAGCTAATGGACAACCCAATGCCTAGCCTGATCCGCCGCCTAATGCACCTAATGGGAGGACTCTTTCTGATTACAACAGGCCTGGTGAGTTCTATGCTAACAGGTCTGCGATTGTACCTCCTCCCGTTGAGTGGAATGATTTTGAGCTGAAGACTTCCTACTACACTCTTGTGAGACAACATCTCTTTCATGGACACCCACATGATCATCCTATGGACCATATTGAGAAGTTTGAGTCTTTGGTCATAGAGATGAAGCACAATGGAGTAAGCTATGACTTCCTGCACGGTAAGCTTTTTGAACACTCTCTTGAAGGTGAGGCTGAAAATTGGTTGAAGTAGATTCCACCTGGGACTCTGGCTACTTGAGATGCAGTTAAAAGGAAGTTTCTTAGACATTATTATGATGATGCTAGATCTAATTAGCTGAGAGAGGATCTTCTACAGTTCAAACAGGTACCTAGAAAGCCTTTAAAAGCCGCGTACCAGAAGCCTTTTCAAAGTAACAACAGCCTTGGGAACAACACTAGTAGCTTCACTAGGAACTATGGATCTTCATTTTATCAACATGTTCCTCCTCAAAGTGAGCAGGCTGATAAGATGACGGGTATGTTGGAGAAGCTTCTAGAAGGACAGCAAAAGAGTACAGTAGACTTCAATGGGAAGATAGATGCTCTGTACTTGGATTTGAATGGGAAGATTGATGCTTTGAGCACTCATGTCAAGAAGCTGGATGTTCAGGTTGCACAGACTGTTGGGTCTGCAAAAAGACAAGATCAAACTCTTCCTAGACGAACTGATGCTAATCTGAAGTACTAATGTAATGCAATTACGTTGAGGAGTGGTAAGGAGGTCGTTCATGCACATAAAAAGGGTCTGAGCTTGGAGGAAATCGTTTAAATTGAAGAGATGGAAGATGATATTTGCAGATTGAAGAGTGCGCCAACCGATGCACCCAAGCATCGGTCTACGCAGGACGTGAACCAAAAATCTCAGACTAATGTCGACTCAGAGGTCGTTGCACCTGAGCCAAGCGTCGACAGATGCACCCATAGTGTCGATCGCCGCAATGGCTGTGCACAGAAATCAGATGCAGAAAAGATCAAGACTGCTGATGAAAGAGTCTATAAGCCTAAGTTTTCCATCCCTAAGAACCCAAGGAAGTCTAAGTACGAGGTACATTTGGCTAAATGTAAAGAGATGATGAAAAAGGTGTTGATTGAAGTGCCTTTGATTAATGCTCTAAAGACTATTCTTGTGATGAAGAGATGTAAGGACATGATTTCTGGTAACATGACTGATGAAGTTGTACTCAGGATCTCAGAGGTATGTAGTGTTGTGATTCAAGGCAGGATTCTTGAGAAACTGAAAGATCCAGGGAGCTTTGTGTTGGATTGTTCTATCTACTAAGATATATTTGAGAGGTCATTGTGTGATCTTGGTTCAAGTGTGAACCTATGCCCTTCTCTGTTGCTAAGAAGCTTGGGATGACAGATTTTATGCCTACTAGGATCTCATTGGTTCTAGCTGACATGACTGTCCGGATCCCTGAAGGAGTGTTGGAAGATGTGCCAATCATGATTGGTAATTGTGTGATCCCTACAGACTTTGTGGTTCTGCAGTATGGAGAGGAACCAAAGGATCCACTTATCTTGGGTAGACCTTTCTTGGCTAATGTTGGTGCGATGATTCGACAAAGCTAGTCATGCATTTGAAAGTGCAAAACAAACAGTTGCATCGATCGACGCACATCGCGACCGACTGGGCAGAGGAAAAAGCTCCAAAAATAGAACTGAAACAACTTCCATCTGGACTACGGTACGCATTTATTGGACCTAATTCAACATATCCAGTGATTGTTAATGCTTCCTTTAACAACTCAGAGTCTTCCTTAGTGCTGAGCAAGCTGCGCAAGTATCGCAAAGCTCTTGGATATTCTCTTGATAACGACATTTCAGGTATTTCTACGGATCTATGCATGCATAAGATACATCTTGAGGATGAGACAAAGTCATCAGTTGAGCATCAGAGAAGGTTGAATCTGAATCTGAAGGAAGTGATGAAGAAGGAGATTCTGAAATTGCTGGAAGCTGGAATCATCTATCCTATCTCTGACAGTGATTGGGTCAGTCATGTACATGTTGTACCTAAGAAATGAGGTGTTATTGTGGTTAAGAATGAGAAGAATGAGTTAATTCCTACACGGACTGTGACTTGACACAAGATGTGCATTGATTACAGTAAGTTGAATGCTGCAACTAGGAAAGATCATTTTCTCTTGCCTTTTATTGATCAGATGCTGGAGAGGTTAGCTAATCATCCATATTATTGCTTCCTTGATGGGTACTCTGGTTTCTTTCAGATTTCCATTCATCCAGAGTATCAGGTGAAGACCACTTTTACTTGTCCCTATGGTACTTTTGCATACCGTAGAATGCCTTTCGGACTCTCTAATGCACCAGCCACCTTCTAGAGATGTATGATGTCGATTTTTACAAACATGATTGGGGATTTCATAGAGGTATTTATGGATGGTTTTTCAGTCTATGGTTCTTCATATCATGGGTGTTTGATAATATGTGAAAAGTGCTAGCTAGATGTGAGGAAAAACACTTGGTTCTTAATTAGGAGAAGTGTCATTTCATGTTCAGAGATGGTATTGTTCTTTGACTGGGATTGAGGTAGACCGCGCCAAGATTGAGGTTATGATCAGCCATCATTCGCCAGATTCTGTGAAGTCTGTGAGGAGCTTTCTTGGACATGTTGGGTTCTACATGAGGTTCATCAAGTATTTCATTAAGATTGCTAGACCACTAACTGATTTGCTGTGTAAGGATGTGAAATTTGAGTTCATTGTAGGTTGCAATAATGCATTTGAATAGATTAAGCAAGCATTAGTGAGTGCTCATATAATGCAGCCACCAGATTGGGATTTACCTTGTGAGATTATATGTGATGCAAGTGATTTTGCTGTAGGAGCTGTTCTGGGACATAAGAAAGACAAGAAACTTCATGCTATCTATTATGCCAGTAGAACACTAGATGATGCACATAGAAACTATGCCACTACAGAGAAGAAGTTGTTGGCAGTTGTCTTTGCCTTTGAGAAATTTTGCCCCTATCTGGTTGGATCTAAGGTGATAGTATATACAGACCATTCAGATCTGAAGTACTTGATGCATAAGAAGGATGCAAAGCCATGTCTTTTGAGATGGACTCTCTTTGTTCAAGAGTTTGACATTGAGGTCAAGGACACAAAAGGGAGTTGAAAATGGAGTTGTTGATCATCTTTCAAGGATCAGGGTTGAAGAAGATGTTCCTATTGATGATTTTCTACCTGAGGATAATGTCAATTTGATTGAGACAGTGTTTAGAATGGATTTGGAAAGAAATATGCAGAACTGTCGGATTGCAGAGAATCCATCGATCGACGCCACCCCAGCAACGATCGATGCACGTCTCGATGCTGAGTCGATCGATGCACACCTATGCGTTGGTCGACGCAAGGCGATTAAGAACTTGGAACCTCTAAAGGTTCAAATTGGTCACTACAACATGAATCTTTACGCTGTTTCGACGCCCGATCGACCATGGTTTGCTGATATTGAGAATTACCTGGTTGCAGAGACTGAACCATATGATTTCAAGGAGTATGCAAAGAAGAAGTTTTTCAGATAACTAAGAAGGTTTTATTGGGATGAGCCTTATCTGTATAAGCACTGTTCGGATGGCATTTACAGGAGATCAGAATCAGAGGTTCAGACATTATATTTCATTTCCATGGATTAAATTATGTTGGACACTTTGCTACTTTCAAGACAGTGTCTATGGTTTTGCAAGCAAGCTTCTGGCGGCCTACTATGTTCAAAGATGCTCATTTGTTTGTCTCTTAGTGCGATGCTTGTCAGAGGAGAGGGAAAATCAATAGGACGCATAATATGCCACAAAATTTCATTCTTGAGGTTGAGGTTTTCAATTGATGGAGCATTGATTTCATGGGTCCTTTTCCCTCATCTCATGGGAATAAGTTCATTTTGGTTGATGTGTACTATGTGTCTAAGTGGGTGGAAGAAATAGCTAGTCCAACCAATAACTCTTCGGTGGTGCTTAAGCTGTTTAAGACCATCATTTTCCCTAGATTTGGAGTGTCTCAGATTGTGATAAGTGATGGAGGATCTCACTTTATCAACAAGGTCTTTGAGAAGCTGCTACAGAAGCATGATGTTCATCATCGTGTGACTACTCCTTATCATCCTCTGACTACTGGGCAAGTAGAGGTCTCTAACAGACAGATTAAGGAGATCTTAGAGAAGACAGGTGGGAAGACACGTAAGGATTGGTCTGCAAAGCTGGATGATGCGTTATGAGCCTATAGGATTGCGTATAAGATCCCACTTGGGACTACACCGTTTCATCTTTTCTATGGGAAAGCCTGCCACCTTCCAGTTGAGCTTGAGCATAAGGCAACATGGGCTGTGAAGCAGATGAACTTTAACCTGAAATCTGCTGCAAAGAGGAAATTGGTGCAGCTGAATGAGTTGGATGAGATTATGCATCATTCCTATGAGAATTCGAAGCTGTACAAGGAGAGGACTAAGGCTTATCATGACAAGAAGATTGTCTCCAGAAAAATTGAGCCAAATGATCAGGTAATTTTGTATAACTCTCGTTTGCAATTGTTTCCAGGTAAGCTGCGTTCTAGATGATCATGTCCTGTCACAATCAAAGAAGTGTGTTTGTATGGTACTTTTGTATAACTCTCGTTTGAAATTGTTTCCAGGTAAGCTGCGTTCTAGATGATCATGTCCTGTCACAATCAAAGAAGTGTGTTTGTATGGTGTTGTTGTTCTGATTAACTCAGAAGGAAAGGAATTCACTGTCAATGGACAGAGGGTGAAGCATTATTAGGCTACGGCCGAGATTCCAAGAGGTCAGATTCTGCCTCTAGATGATGCACCCTCTGCATGATCTCCTTTCAGTTAATCTAATGATGTTAAAGAATCGCTTGGTGGGAGGCAACCCACTGGTAAGTCTGTAAATACACAATTTGTTGTTTTTGATTAGATTTTACTTGGTATTTTGTTTTTGGTGTTTTTGTCGTATAGCTAAGTCTGTCTCTGGAAATCGCCCTCCGTCGATCGATGCGTACCTGTGCGTCGGTCGATGCAGGGTCTGATGCGGTTTGGCCAGCGGGTGCATAGTAATCGCGAGTCTATAATGATTTTATGTTGTTCAAATTGCGGTTCGAGTAGCGGTTGGAGTCCAACCGCGAGGAAGAAAGACACAAAGTGCATCGATCGTTGTGGTCCCGTACGTAGATCGTCACACCAGTTGAACCAGCCAAATCAGAATCAGGAATCGAAAGGTACGTCTTAAACCGCAAATCCGATTAAACCGACATGGTTCATTAATCGCGATATGCGATGACCGATGCACATCTGCACGTGAGGTAAGCGGTTTAAAACCTTTCTTTTTCTTCTTCTTCTTCATTCTTCTTCTCTCTCGCGAACCCGGTAGAAAATCGCTTCTCATCCCCAAATCTTCATTTCTTCATCGTTTTGGTGATTCAAAGACCAATCCCACTCGAAATTTACCCATCTTCCCATTTTTATCATCGATTTTATCATTCTGCAGGGTATGTGCTTCGAATCTACTCTTTTTTATTTCGGCCTAAAGGAGAAAAACTCAATTCATCACGATTTATGTTGTTTCATGGTATATTGATGCTTGTGTGAGGTTTGTAGTGATGAATTCGAGTTACCCTTGTGATTCCATGGACATATTTTGCAATTTTTCCGAAAGTCTCCGTTTTGACGATGAACACTTGTGATTCTCTGATTTAGGAATTAGGACGGATTTAGAGGAATTGAGACTAGTGTTGATGGTTGCTTGTGCTGATTTATATTGATTTTGATGCGTTTGTTGATCTTAGAGCCTTGACTTAATTTTTGAGATGCTTTTTCGTCTTTGATCGTAGATGCCTCCACGAAAGCGCATGAATGTCACAGATGATGCATATGTGCCTGCTGACTGGCTCTCACGCGCTTCATCACCTCCTACGCCTATTCAGTGTGTTCCTAGAGCGATACATCCTCCTTGGCCTAAGGGAGAGAAGGATATGATCCTTATGCTAAGACAGTGGGAGAATGATCATAAGACTGAGACTGAGAGCGCTGATTGCACTGATAGAGAGATATATGAGCAGTGGGATGAGTACAATACTTTTTTATACAATGCCTAAATTAACATAGATATCAAGCCTACACGGTGTGCCCATTACAGGACTTGTCAAATGATGGGGATCACAGAGGATGTGCAGAGTCTGATACAGAAGATAGGCTTAGGAACAATGCCTATGAGGAGTTATGAGCTATATCGAGACTTGGTCATACATCTGTTGTCTACCTTCAGAGTGTACTACACAGATGAGAGGCGCAAGAGATCAGCTGAAGGGACCTTTACCTTCATGTGTATGGGCGTCAGGTACCGCATTCCAATTCTAGATCTCTGCCACATCTATGGGTTCAGTTTGGAGCCTATTTTCTGCGTTCTCACTGCTGAGTGGGCGGATTCAGGCGTTCAGTTCT
Organism: Orychophragmus violaceus; assembly: GCA_030180135.1. Lineage (NCBI taxonomy): Eukaryota > Viridiplantae > Streptophyta > Magnoliopsida > Brassicales > Brassicaceae > Orychophragmus > Orychophragmus violaceus. The sequence continues at coordinate 64,899,672 of CM058232.1, read as the reverse complement.
TCTGGTCTCATTTTGGAAATGAGCGCTATCACTCGCGTGTCTCCAAGCAGACAGCTATACGCATCCGGTCTTGAGGTATGTTGTGCATATTTTGGGGTACACATTGTTGTGCAAGTTTGAAGCGAACAAGATAAGGAAGAAAGAGCTGATGTTACTGTACACTGGAATTATCCACATGTTCGAGGGCACTTCTTTGACTGACCCTGCGCTTGGACTGAATATGGGAGCAGTTTTCGCGGATCACCTCTGTGATTTGAAGACTAAGGCGTTTAAGGGAAAGAAGACTGAGTCTGTAGGCAGCCTGTTTACTCCTATCTTTCAGCACTTTAGGATTCCTATGGATGGGAGAGAGTGTGTGACTAAGAGGTTGTGGATGGATGATACTCATTTGAGGAGTGCTACTTGGATGAAGGATGAAAACCTTTGGATTTTCCATGATGCGCAGTTACGTGAGTGGTGCGTGCAGGTTCCTCTAGAGGAGCTCGTGAAGGTTAAGACACTTCTGGATTTGAGCTTTGAGCCTAACATGAACCTTCTGCGCAGAGTGCCTACAGCCGCTAACCCTCTCGGTGCTTCTACTTATAGGGCCTCTACTTCTGTTGCTCCTCCTCCTGCGCCTACCTCTACAGATGCAGCAGGTGAGTTTGTGCTTGTACCATATCCTGATCCACATATGGATCCTGCAAAGATGCCTCGAGGTGCCTTCCAGACCATGTTGAATGACATATTGAAGAGCATTTGGGAGATGGTAGCTAGCTGCTCTTGCAGAAGTCAGCCGAGAGTTCATGTTCGTACACCTGCTCCACGACGCAGACGCTCTCCTACTCCCGAGACAAGTAGTTCTGATCCTTATGCCGGACTTGTTGATGAGACTGAGTCTGATGAGATTTGATTATGGTTCCTATTTCCATGATTTTGGTTCTGTACTTTTCTTTCTTTCTTTTTATTTTTCCTTGATCGATGCACCTTCCCAAAACATGTGTCGACCATTGCACATGTGCGTCGGTCGGCGCAGTTGCGAGATAGGAAAAAATTGTCGAACAAAAGTACTTTCAGTCCCTTTTTCATATTTTACCGAACCTAAGCTTTGATTCCACTGGAGGCAGTGTGCTTCAAGTGTGGGGGAGGGGGTACTGACATAATATTTTTCTTTTCTTAGAGTCTATTTTATTGAGTCAAAACATTTTAGTAAGAAACTATGACTTTTTGAGGAGATCACTACACTTGTAGAAACTTAAGTGACCATTGGATGAGTTGCAGATGATCTCTGACTATTAGAAAACCCAACGCAGATCAGCCTACTGAGGATACCCATATCACTTCATGTATTCAGATAATTCATTACTGACTTCACATTTAATTTGACTTAATTTTTCTCACCTAGGGGTTTGGTATACTTTGAGTCGGATTCCTCTGTTAGTTCTGACACAGCTTGTAAACCTGTCTAAGTATTGTTCCCTTCTCTCCTTCCTTACAGTAAAAAAAAAGAGATAAACTGCGGATAAGCTAGTAGCTTCGGATGATCACGGGAGTGGTAGAGACCCATATTACCTCATGTGTGTTCATGGAATGTGTCCAAAGTACATCCCAATGCTGGAAGAGCACTGATAAAAAATGAAATGATACCCAATGGGGGAAAATCATATGCTAAGGAAGGAAAAGGAGAAGAAAGGAACCTGAAAATGATAGTATGGTGGTTAGATGGTAACAGAGTAAGAGTCCATGTGTTCTTTGATCGATACTCCCTAGGTGAGACCGCACTTATTTGATTATAGAAGTCAGCGTGGTGAATTTGAATGTTCTGAATCTGATTGTGGAGTTTACTTAGGACAATTGCTAAGTGTGGGGGAAGTATATGTTGGTCTTGATGTCTGCAGGTTCATTTTTCATGTGGTTTACTAAGGGGAATCTGAGTGTAGTACTTCAACGATGAAATGAGTTCTGAAGTTTTCAAACTTCTTCTCCTTATCTTGGTTTTCTGTTTGCTTGAGGGCAAACAAAGGCTAAGTGTGGGGGAATTGACATATCATGGTTTTTAGGTGTTTTAAGCCATGATATAACTATATATTCGAGTCTTTTGTAGTGTCTTTCGAGTCTCTTCAGGTGTTTTATAGGTTTACACAGGTTTGGGGGACTTTGGAAGATTATGGAGCTATTTGGGAAAATATTGGAGTTGTGGCCGTGATGAGCATAAATCACCATGTGAGATCGACCTGAGCATCGACTGATGCACACATACATCGATCGACGCAGCCTCCAAGTCACAAACTGCCAGCGAATTAATGAAGATATGAGGATCTGCAGTTTTGACTCAGAAGTTCCAGTATTTACAAAGAATACCCAAGACGTGTTATACTACATTAGGGTTTTTGGTGTTTTCTTCTAGTTAGACATTCATACTTTTGGCTAGAGAGAGTTTAGGAGCTTTGGGGCTGATTCGAACCTTGTACTACTTTTGGAGAAGATTTCGAACCCATTTTATATTCTCTACTCTTGTTTAATGCAATCTATTCAAATTATATTGTATGTTTCATTCAATATGCCTGGCTAGATTCACTGTTAGGTTTAGAGATTCTCATAGTGTTTTCATGGCATGTTAGATTTATTTAATCAGTTAAGGATTCATAACCTGATAGTTCTTTACCCTAAATTATTCTTAAAACTAGTTTATAACCTGATCAATTAGAATCTAGATATTAGGTTTTTAAATTGACACGAAAGTGTAATTTGGATCTGATTTATTTAGGTTGAGCAAATTAGTTATCTGCAAAAAAATTTGGTTTAGCTAATTTGTGAATTAATCGAACATGCACTGAATGCTAGTCTAATCTCTTAGGAATTGCAAAGAAAATTGGATTTCTAGGGTTTAGATTTAGTGAATTCTCGCAACGAAAGTTAGTTAGTTTTACATTTGTGTTTGAGTTCTAGAACGGTACTTAATTTGATGATAAGTGATTGTTAATCTGCATGACCTAATTTCCTGAGAACTCCCTTGACCTAGCGCCTTTAGTTTTTGATAAACAATTCGTCTGTTGATCTATTTAGTGCTTTTATTTATTTGCTTATTGATTGATGCTGCTTAGCTTAACTCGACGCTTGATAGTCTATCGTAAGATTCTTGAGACTCTGTGGTTCGACCCCTATATACTATATTTGCCTGTGCACTTGCAGTGTAACTTAGGAAATTAAATTCTGAGCATATCAGAACACATAATAGCACACACCTCTCGGAAACCGTTGTGACCCGGAAGTGGATTTCGAAATCCGCATGCTAGACTCCCAATCATACCCAACCAAAAGAATCGTCCCTAGGACTAAGCCTTAAACAGAAAACAATCTCGGTAAGTAAACGAACGCAAACCTTAGGTACTACCAACAAAAAATTGGTTGAACCGTTGTTATAAAATCCGGAACCACGGGCCACGACAAATCCTAACCAAAAAGGATCGAAAATAAAACGATAATTAGAGAGTAGAAAGAGCTAACACCACCTAACCGATTTGACCAAAACCAGTTGAGTAGAAAAATTGAATCCGAGAGATGAAGACATGTTGCAAACCAACACACTCGAGATCTACCAAAAACTAGCGAAGACCAACCAAACCGTCGCACCACCATCAACCATAGCGTCACAGGACCAACGCTACTGACCCACCACATCACAGACCCGAAGATAGTCCACCGACCCCAACACACAATAACACCCGATTCACGAACTAGCCGGAGGCCGAGCACCACACATCTCAAGAGACGCACCACCATAGAAGACACCTGCTACTTGCACAAACCCATTACTGACGGCCATAAGAGAAGGGTGACGTTGAGCTATGGCGGAGAAGAAAAACCAGCCAAGCGACACCTAAAAACAAAGACCAAACAGAGTGCAAAGGACCAAGCCTTCGACGGCGGCGAAAAACGCCAGCCGTTGAAGAAACAGATTTGCGAGCAAAGGCTGTAATTATGAGCCTGGGACCTTACTAAGTACTCCATTAGTATATTTCCGGGCTTGAATTTTCCAGATTTTTATTACTAAAGAAATATTAAAATACTTTAGAGGTTTGACATTTACCAATATTAACTAAAAATCACCTCAATACTAACTGGGATTTAAGCATATATCTCTTGCAGGAGATACGTAGAATCCTTTTAGATTAATCGACATATTGGGAAGTACTATACTATATGAGATCAATTAAGAGAACAAACAGAAACCGGTGTCCACGAAATTAAAAGAAATACAAAAGTGACACTATCATCATATATTTAAGTGACAATATTGAGAATAACAATAACTGAAATTGATGTCATCAAGAGAGACGTACCGTAGGATTAAAAACATTTTGGTTTTCCTTCCACATCAATATGCATATATTTTTGAAACCATAAATTCATCAGTAATCAAGCCAAGATCAACGACGATGAACCACCAAAAACCCTAAATCTCAAGACGGATCAACAGTACGGCGACCATCATCTCCAGCCACTCTCGGCTGCTGAAACTGAGTGATCTGTCCAATCGAAAGAATCCCTCCGTCGTAGTTGTTACCAGCGGGAACATCTAATCCTCCAAACATCTGTTCTCTAGGGAAAAACTGGTGGTGATGATAGTGATGGTCTCTCACCGTCGCCGTTGTCATTCCATCCGCGGCGCTGCCGGTGAGTAAGTTGATTCCAAGGCTCTGATGCGTGGCGGCGAGGATACCGAGGCTTTGGTACTTGGAAAGCTCCGATTTTGCGCAGCTGAGATCGATCTGAAGTTGGCGAAGCTGATGTTGGAGGAGAGAGATGACTCCGACGCAGCCGTAGACTGGATCACGGAGACGCATGTCGGCTTCATAAGCTAAAGAGTTTACTGCGTCTTCACGTTGCGAAGGGTGAAGCTCGTTGAGTAGCTTCGTGACGTTGCTTGCTCCAAACACTTTGTGAACGTTTGCGAATTTTTGTGGCTGATCCGGTGGGAAATATGGAGCGAATACACATTCCGGTTGGCATTTTCGACGGAGGAATTTGCAGGCTGCGCATGGTGAGTTTGTTGATGAAGATGCCATTTTTTTCTTTAACACTTTGATTTATGTCTCTCTCTACACTTTGAAATGAAAAAAAAAAAGAATTTAGAGATTTTGAACTTATATATTGGGAAAGAAGATATTATAAAATATAAGTTTTGAAGATTTGGAGAATTTTTTGGTTTTTATAATGAAATTAATATGAATTATGTGACAAATGAAAGAAATAATAGGGAGATGTAGTTGAAATCTCTAGAATAAGATAGCTTACCTGCGAGTAAGTTAAGAATTCCTCTTTGATTATGGATTCTATTTCTCTGGAGGAAAGGTAAAAGGAGATCTTCTCTGCTTTCTCTAAGCTGCTATTTGGGGTTGAATAAAAAAAAAGCTTTGAAATAAGAGGAAACTTTGTAATTAGTAGCATTTAAGATATATGGTGAGCTAGCTTTATGTACACACATATATCAGCATATATATAGTTTTATACACTTGAAAAACAAATAGGGCAACAAATTAGCAACATGTGCTTTTCTAAAGTCAAACAAAAAGGTATGCATGAAATACAATACGTGCTTGGAAATAAAAGATCATCATATCCTAAAGAGCTATAGCTTATGTCTATATATAGAGCGACTTATAGCTATATGATTGCTAGTCAAATTTTGGAACTAGACCTACAAAAGTTTCAAGTCTAGAGATAACCTGAGAAATTTATAATTTTTTTATAAAAGAACAACAATAGAGAGAAAGATATTTAATTTGTGTACCTTATAGATGATATGTTTATGGATGAGAAGAGGAAATATAATGAATAAAATGGATGAGATCAATGATGTTCTTTGTGTTTCTTAGATGGGTACGCGTTAGAGAGAGAGGAAGAAGATAGAGAAGAGAAGGAAGAAGATGTATAATTAATAACTATAAAGCAAAAGATTGGATCTCGTGAAGCTAGAAGAAACTTTTGGGTTTTGAGGCTCTCGACGGGCAAAGCTCATCTTGTGCTTTAATTTCATTTTTTTTTAACTCAATTAAATATGTTTTTGGTAAGAAAAAGGACTAATAAATATGATAAGACTAGTACTAACTAATGTTGTTTATTTTCTTAAAAAAATATTCTAATAAATAACTATAAACATACCTTCAATAGTAATATGTATAGGATTTGGTGGTACTAGAGGGAATTGATTTCCATGTGAAGAAGTTGAGAGTTTCTAAGAAGAAAAGAGGAGCGAAGAGGGGATCTTGGGATGAACCCTTGGACCCTAGCATAGATTAACAACAACAATAACAATGTATATTAGTATTAACTTTCAATTTCTATATATATATATATATAAAAATAAATAAGGAAAAGTAAAAAATATAAGGAAATAAATGTGAAAAGGAGAGATGGAAATGAGATGGGGTCTGAGTCTGACTCTCTTGATGGATCTTGGGATAAATAATTTTGCACTTTTTATTCTTATTCTTTTTGTCTAGGGATTTACATACAGTAAAGAAGCATTTTGTTATATGTACCATTGACAAAAAGCACATACAGAAAAGAGTAAATTAATGAGTGTAGAAGAGTTGGTAATAAAACTTACCACCGTCAAGTTTCTTCGGTCAAACCCATTTTTCCATGTTTGTTTACATAAAAATCAATAGGAATCCACTGTCACCTTCTTACTGATCTTCTCTCCCTCTGTCTATATCAAATTTTAAAATATTATATTAGGTTCATGCAAGTGTGTTATTATTTGGACTCGCTAGTTTTGCGCAAAGTAAAAAGAAAAATAAGTGAAAGAAAAGAGGAAGGCATAGAAAGATGATGAGTTTTTAGGATCAGTACTACTCTTCCTAATGTGTAGAGAGAGAGAGAGAGAGAGAGAGAGAGAGAGAGAGAGAGAGAGAGAGAGAGAGAGAGAGAGAGAGAGAGAGAGAGAGAGAGAGAGAGAGAGAGAGAGAGAAAATCGCCCATATGCAGAGGCTAAGGAAACGGAGAGAAAGAACAACTTTTATGGTGTGTCGATATCGATATATAGAACGAGAGAGACCAAAGAACATTGTATTTATATATATTTCGCACGTACTATAGAAGCCATTTCTGTTGTTTATATATGTGATATTAAAACACCTTCTTTGTTATGGAGTTTAAAAGACTTAACCCAACATTACCAAACTCTTCAATTCTTATGAGCAATTCTCTTAATCCTATTAAAAAGCTGGGGAGTAGGCTAATCGACCGCCACATTCATTTCAGAAATTATTCGGGAGATAAAAATCTAAAGCATCTCCAAATTATATATATATAAAGATTATGTTCTAATTTATGCATTTTAGTTTGTATTTCTAAAGTGTAAAGGAAAAAAAAAATTGACACAAAAAAAGATAAAAAAAAACATGAATCAATATGATGGATTTTGGTTTGGGACAGAGTCACCGTTTTTAGATGCTTTTGTTTTTTAATCCTTTCGATGCTAATAATTGAGGACACATTCAAGAACATCTCAAGACACTCGAACCAATTTACACAATTAAGTTGTCGTATTTCTCCTTTTGTTATTCTTCATGTTAATCGAGATAGACTATAGTCCATGGAGTATGGATATTGATTTACGGACTGTTGCAAATCTTAAAATTGATCATAGTAATTTTTTTTATAAGAAACTTTACATGACTCTTTCTTATAATTAACAACATTACCAATTCCTAGTAGTATTCAGACTCATTTTACATATTCCATATTAATATATATGGTGTCTGTTCGTAATAACTTTTGATATCTGAATCCTCAACCAATAGAACCAAATTAAACACACTACAACCACTTTTTCATTAAATTTGTACCTTATGTACTAAAATTTTGTCTAAGAAAGTGTCAGGATTTCAAACTTTCTTCTAACACTACTTCTCTTGAAAATCTCGGTTCAAAGTTAGACTACATAAAAGTTATACACTCGATTAGCCATCCCTAAAAAAAATGGTTTAGGTGGTCGTTTAAAACTAATCTTAACTGAAATATAGTTGGTGTCTCCTATTAAACCGATATAGGTCATAACTTTTTACGTACGACCTAACCAAAGGAAGGAACAGGCAAATAGAGAAGAAATGGTTTTATTTTCGGGAAAAAAGCTGTGGTGGTACTAAAACATGTGTTAATTAATATAATAGCATCTGCGATTCTAATTTTTGTAGGCTAATATTTTGGTCTAAAATGACCTTACATGTACTTGTTAGGAAAAAAATAATTACAAGAATGCCATTACTATTTTATTTCCACATCAGCAAAAACGAACTTTATTTACGAAAATGCCACCTTCCCGAAATAATAAATCCGCACGGATTTATGACATTCTTTGTTACAGATTTAATAAATCTGCACGGAGTTATTTTCTTTTGTTGCGGATTTATTGTCTTTGTTGCAGAGTTTTATAAATCTGTAACACGTTAGAAGGTTTTGAAAAATTACTATACTAGGATCATAGTATTACAGATTTTTAACCGTGTTACAGATTTATGTTCTCATGTTGCAGATTTGTTTCTTTTTTTGCTGACGTGGCACGGATTTATATTAACGTGTTGCAGACTTTTGCAGATTTTCCAGATTTGTTTTCTTAGTTTTGAACAAATCTGGAATTTCATGTTACGGATTTGTGTTACGTGTTACAGATTTATTAAAGTCCGCAACAAAGAAAATTGTTAAAATTAATTACTATTGTAGCACTCCTATGTTACAGACTTTCTCTCTTTGTAGCAGATTTGTTTTCAATGTTACGGATTTATGTTATGTTAGATATTGATTTTAATGTTACGGATTTATTGAAGATGTACATAATTCGAATAATTGTTGCCTGATTTTTTTCCTGATTTTTAGGAACCGTTTATGGTAATTAAATATTCACTTAAGAAATTCAATATTTGGCAAAAAAAAAGATAACCAACAAAAAAACTTTTTTCAATTAATTTCTTAATTAAATAATTTCTTTATTATTTTTTGTTTTAAAATTTTTTACAAAATAAATATAATAATAAAAAATAACCAAAGAAATTTGTTTATATTAATTTCTCATTTAAATGATTTTTTATTATTTTTATATTAAATTATTGTTTTCGAAATCAAAATAATAAAATATAAGCAACAAAAAATATTTTTTTATCAATTTGTTTTTAAATTTTAGATTTATTAAAAAATTATGTTGTATTAATTTCTTATTTTTTAATTTTTTTTTTATAAAAAAACAAAATTATCCAAAAAATAATTTGTGTTAATTTATTATTTAAATGATTTATTTATAAAATATATTTTCTATTTTTTGAAAAGAAAAAAATTAACCATAAAAAATATTTGTAATTTGTATTTTATTAGTTTCTTACTATTTATTTTTTAAAAAGAATTTATATTAACTATTTATTTTTAAAAAACGAATTCATATTAATTGTTTTTTAAATGAATTTATATTAATTATTTATTTTTAAAAACGAATTTTATATTAATTATTTATTTTTTTAAAAGTATATTAATTATGATTATATATTATTTCTTTAAAAAATAAGTTAAGGAAAGGATAATATAGTATTTTAAACCATTATAGAATGCTACTCTAGTAAAAAACACACCTAATGCTACTCTAGTAATTAACCTTAAAATTTGTACTACCAGGAGTAATTTTCACTTTATTTTCTTATAAAACTTTACATTAGTCAATTGGGAGAGAGAGCATGAATGGGAAATGAATAGAAGCAAGTGGGTCGACGTGGTTGTATATTGCATTGTTGTAATTACTGTTGGAGCAGAGTTCTGCAACACTATTTACTCGTACCCATTTTCGAACGACAACCATTCCTTTTTATTAAATTTTTATTTATTAATTTTTAATTGAACAGTTTCATGTCTTCATGTTCTTTGTCTTCTTCCCTCGTTTTTAATAATGGGTCCAAAAATCATAGAATTCAGACCATATGGATGGTAACACCCCTCCTCTCCAATTTAATCTTCATAATAAGTATGTTTGGCTTATATCATTTTCATATTTTATTTATTATACTGTATATACATTGCGTATCCTTATAAAATAGCTTGGATTTAAATTACAATGTTTTCTACACTTCGGCGGGGCCTACGCTTCTTACAAGGTTTTAGCTGTATACTAGTATTATTTACAACGAAGTTTAATAATCTTCAATTTTGGAAACGTTGCCTGAACATTCAAGTATCAGAAAGTAAGACTAAAATAGTAAAATCGAATACTTCTAAGAATAGCTACACTAGAAGGAACAGTTAATGGAGTTATCTACTTTTTGACTAGTCTTACGATTTAACATCCCCATTCAAAATATTCATGGTGACATATAAAATGATCAACGTAGATTTTGAACCGTACATTGTGGAATAGAAAAATTACGTTTAAAAATATGTTTTTACCAAAAAAGTACCAATTATAAGAATTTGTAAAATAAAAATACAAAAATATTCACTTACATTTTTCTAAAGTAAAAAATATAAATAAAAATTCATGAAATTTATTTAAATTATTTATAGAACTAACTCTTATATTAGTGTTATTATTGACAAGTTATATCAATAATAACTTAAAGAATGATAGACATTCAAACGTAATACTTGTAAATTGCGTTTTAAAATTCAATTACACAATTCTACGAATTACCAACTAGAGCCATAGTTTGTTTGATTAACGAAGAATTTTAAGCAAAACATTAGTTTTACACTGTTAATTAAATTTAACAGAGTTTTAACTAAAAATTAAATGAATATTAGTGAACTACCTCATGTTTTTTATTTATTACCTTTTTTAGTTGCACAAAAAAACTCATAATTTTGATTTTCTTGAGTGAATATTTTTTCTAGTAATTTAGATATCTTTTTATAATATCAAAGTATAACATATTAATCATATCAATTTTATATTGGATTGATCAAACTAATTTTAGAATAGATAAATATTCATATAATTAGACGGATGTATCTTCAAACGCTGATAAAATGCTAAATTATTTGGATTACAAAAGAAAAACCAAGAGGGTTAACCCATAAATTTGTCTATCGATGTCCAACAAGAAAGATAGATTGTCTATATAAAATGGGTTAGTGGTGAACATACACATGAAAAAGAAACTCATTGTCATATATGGGTTTAGCACCCCATCCATTTAGAAGGCCCAATACTTATTCCCTGAACGAAGGCCGGCCCAACAAAAGCAAAACGGCCCAATGAGCAATAAGGGCCCGAATACAGATGCCCGAACCAAGCCCATCCTCATCGGCTCGGCTCAGCTCAACTCAAACAAACCGGCTCGGCTACGCTAGCATCCAAAGGAACGTACGGCTCAGCCCATCTCGTCACCAAGTACGGCCCAATCCGCACGAGCTCGACAAGCGGTCAACGGCCTGTAAAAAGTACGACCGTATTTTACTATAAATAGGAGCCGTCATTGTACAGTAACGTAACTTTTTGGGATTTGTGCACTTCTTACTACTTTCTCTCTCTAGAGTCAATTTCCCGAATTGTAAACCGAGCACGTCTCTCGACCTGCTCGGATATCCGAATACAAAGACACGCTCGTTCTGAGCACATTATTCTCCTTTAAGGAACCCGAACACGATTATCTTTTCATCCATCCCGAACATACTTCTAACTCCTGCTAGTCTCTGAATCTAGTCAGTTCTCCCTCAAGAACAACTTAGTTCCTTCGGACCGAGCACGTCAACTCTCGAGCAAGACGCGCATCCCGACCTCGTGACAACCTCGGTTATCACAATTGGCGCCGTCTGTGGGGACTCTAAGTTTTTCTTCACTAACGGACAGACTCAGCGATGACAGGAGCTCCATCGAACAAGGATTACGTCCACATCGAAGACATCACAAGCTCGGAAACAGCCTCCCGAGCAAAAGGGCAACCCCATCACGTTTCTCAGGTTGCAGATCCAATCATTCAGCCGGCCGGCGCCGAGCAGCAACCTCTAAACACCGAACGACCACGACAAGCATCGGAAACTCAAACAAACGAGCAGGACATGTCCACCTTGCTCAAAACTCTCATGACTCAGGTAGCCGAGCTCTCTCAGGGAAGCAATGCACGCTTCGATCAGCTCGCCACGGCACATGCGGTATGCCAGGGACAAATCAACGATCTACGAATGACAAGTCAACAAGGATCCGTTCCCCGAACTCATCTTCACCGAGCATTATTCGAAGAGACGCCACCTCCGCATCCGAGAAACCGAACGGTAGCGCAGCAGCAGACCGAGGACGAACAACCTCCCAACACGGATATCCCAGGCAGCTCAGCGCCCGACGCGCACAGAGACAACGAAATTGAAGACATAAAGCTAATGTTGAAAAATATGACGTCCAAAGTCCATCAAGCGATCAGCTCGGCCCCCGAGATCGACCGTGTACTGGAAGAAACTCAGAATACTCCGTTCACTCGTCGCCTCATGGATATCCAGTTTGAGCATCCTATCTCTGCGGTCAAAATCAAGATGACGACCTACGACGGTAAATCCGACCCAAGGCAGTTTCTGACGGCATTCCGCATTGCGATGGGGAGGACAAAGTTCAGCGTCGGGGAACGAGACGCAGGTTACTGCCAACTGTTCGTCGAGCATTTGACCGGTTCGGCCTTGGATTGGTTCTCCCGCTTGGAACCGAACTCGATCGACGGATACAGCGACTTAACGCACGCTTTTCTCAAACATTACTCGATGTATATCCAGGAGGAGGTATCAAACGCCGACCTATGGGCTATCTCCCAAGGACCGAGGGAAAGCCTCCGATCGTACGTCACCCGCTTCAAAAACGTTTTGGCCAAAATCACGATCACCGATAGTGAAGGTCTACCCGCACTCCGAAACGGCCTCTGGTACGAATCAAGCTTCCGAGAAGAACTGAAGAAAAATAGACCAAGCTCGCTAGAGGACGCCCTCCACCGAGCATCGATCTTCGTCGAAATCGAGGAAGAAAAAGAAACCCTAGCCAAGAAGTTTGGGCCCAAGAATTCGACTCCGAAAGACAAAACCGAAAAGAGTACCGAACAATACGAACCTCGTCAGCACTACGATCAGGATTACAAGAAATCCAAGGAAGAAGAAACCGCGAGAAAAGGGAAATCGTCGTATTACGTCAGCGATCAGTTGCAAGGACACCGACAGGACGAAGAACGTTCCCATCAGGATCAACGACAAAGTCATCCCGACCGCTCTCAAAATCATCAGCAGGAACGACCCACTCAAGGATACCAAGGTCAAAATCAAGGCAAGTCATGGAACAAGTTCGTCCGAGGAGCCGATAAAAGCAAGTTATTCTGCGAATATCACCAGCGAGCAGGTCATAGCACTGAGGAGTGCAGGAACCTTCAAGCCCTCCTCTTCGCCGATTACCAAAAAGACGGGAAGAAACTAGTGCTGGATCGCAACAAACCTCACCCGAAGCAAATCAACCAGGTCATGCAACCAAAGAACGAGGCCGAGCGCTTCAGGATCGTCCAGGAAGAACGAAGGAAACAGGTCGCCTTCGACGAGGAGATCGAACAAATCAACGCAGCAGCAGCCACGGATAAAAGAGCTCGCGACGAAGAAGAGGAAGACGGAGCACGTCCAAGGAGACGAATAAACATGATTATGGGAGGACTGCCTATGGTTAACGACTCAGTTCGATCGATAAAAGAATACGAACGGAGGGCCTCGGCAGCCCAGCACTACCGACGAAACGCCACCGACGAGCTCAAAATCGGCGAGGAAGTAAGTTTCACCGAACAGGACGCCGAGGGAGTGGACCGACCGCACAACGATCCACTCGTCGTCGCCATGCGAATCGGCGACTGCGAGGTAGAAAAAATTCTGATCGACACTGGCAGCTCGGTCGACCTAATTTTTAGAGAAACACTACAACGTATGGAGCTCAGCGACTACCGTATCAAACCGTCGACGAGACCACTAACCGGCTTCTCGGGAGACTCGATCAACACAATCGGAACAATCAAACTTCCAGTCTACGTCGGCAGAATCACCAAGCTGATCAAGTTCGTAGTCGTCGACCGACCAGCTATCTACAACGTCATCCTCGGCACGCCTTGGATTCACGAAATGAGGGCGGTCCCATCCACTTTTCATCAATGTGTCAAGTTCCCAACCCCATTCGGCGTGTATACACTACGAGGAGATCAGAGGATATCCCGCACATGCTTCCGTATCGAGCACAAAATGCGCCACAAATCACAAGCGTACCTAGTCGCAGAGCCTCGAATCGAGCTGCCACCTCCCGACCGCCCGCAGAAGGACGCGATAGTACAAATCAACATCGATATTCGCGATCCCGAACGCTGCGTCGGAATAGGAGCCGACCTCCGAGCTGACCTACAAGACAAGCTGATAGAATTCCTGAAGGAAAATGCCACGACCTTCGCCTGGACGACGACTGACATGACTGGAGTCGACCCGACCATCGCATGTCACGAACTGCACGTCGATCCGATCTTTAAGCCAGTCAAACAGAAAAGACGAAAGCTCGGCCCCGAACGCGCCAAAGCTGTCAATGACGAGGTAGAAAGACTTTCAAAGGCAGGATCGATCACCGAGGTGAAATATCCGGACTGGTTGGCAAATCCCGTCGTAGTAAAAAAGAAGAACGGTAAATGGAGAGTATGCGTAGACTTCACCGACCTCAACAAGGCGTGCCCAAAGGATAGCTTCCCGCTTCCGCACATTGATCGACTCGTAGAAGCGACCACCGGCCACGAGCTACTATCGTTCATGGACGCCTTCGCCGGGTACAATCAGATTATGATGCACCCAGACGACCGAGAAAAGACTTCCTTCATCACTGACCGAGGGACATATTGTTACAAGGTGATGCCCTTCGGGCTCAAGAATGCAGGAGCAACTTACCAGCGCCTCGTAAACCGAATGTTCGCCGACCAGCTCGGCAACACAATGGAAGTTTATATTGACGATATGCTCGTCAAATCCGCTCTAGCCGACGACCACATCAGTCACCTCGCAACATGTTTCGCGAGCCTGAACAAGTACGGAATGAAGTTGAATCCAGCAAAATGTACTTTTGCAGTCACATCGGGAGAATTCCTTGGTTACATCGTCACAAAGAGAGGCATCGAAGCAAATCCAAAGAAAATAACGGCGATCACCGAGCTCCCATCCCCAAGGAACACCAGAGAAGTCCAACGACTAACCGGACGTGTCGCAGCCCTGAATAGATTCATCTCCCGATCAACGGACAAGTGTCTCCCTTTCTACAATCTTCTTCGTGGCAACAAGAAATTCGAGTGGGACGCTAAGTGCGAGGACGCGTTTCAACAGCTAAAGACCTACCTCTCCACCCCACCAATTCTGGCCAAACCCGAGGAGGGAGAGACGCTGTACTTGTACATCTCCGTGTCAACCTCGGCAGTCAGCAGTGTGCTCGTCCGCGACGACCGAGGCGACCAACGACCAATTTTCTACACCAGCAAGATATTTGACGACGCAGAAACACGCTACAACACACTTGAGAAACTCGCATTGGCAGTCGTCGTCTCAGCTCGGAAGCTCCGCCCCTACTTTCAGTCACATTCGGTGGTCGTCCTAACAAATCAACCGATCCGAACAATATTGCACAACCCGAGCCAATCAGGAAGGATCGCTAAGTGGGCAGTTGAGCTCAGCGAATACGATATTGAGTACAAACCCAGGACCAGTGCCAAGTCTCAAGTCCTAGCAGATTTCATCATCGAACTACCGGCCGAGCTCACCGTGGCCGAAGGACAAAGCTCAAACGAAAAATGGATTCTATTTGTGGACGGCTCATCCTCACGAAATGGTTCGGGCGTAGGAGTAAAACTAACATCACCAACCGGTGAGCTAATCGAACAGTCCTTCCGCTTGGGGTTTCCGGCCTCAAACAACGAAGCCGAGTATGAAGCACTGCTCGCCGGACTGCGACTCGCCGAGGTAGTAGGGGCCAAGAAGTTGGACGCGTTCGCCGACTCCCAGCTCGTGGTGAACCAATTCAATGGAGAGTACGAAGCAAAAAATGAACGTATGGATGCTTACTTAAGGCTCGTCCAAGAAATCGTCGCAAGAATTGGGTCGGTTACACTAACAAAGATCCCTCGAAGCGACAACTCTTCTGCAGATGCACTGGCCGCTCTAGCCTCGACTTCCGACCCCGACCTTCGTCGAATCATCCCAGTCGAATGCATAGCCCGACCAAGCATAGCAATAGAGGACGATGTACTGCTTATTACCGAGGAAGATGAAGGGCTGGATGACGCTCATAAAAGCAACGAAGAAGTCATCAAAATCACAGATCCCGAGCATCTCCACATTATCGATTGGAGGAACGAAATCAAGGATTACATATTAACCGGAAAGGTACCCGAGGATCGATGGGCAGCTCGTCGACTGAAAGCCCGCTGCGCACAGTACGTAATGATAAAAGACGAGCTCTTTCGCTGGAGCGCATCCAAGGCCCTCTTGCGCTGCATCAACGGGAAAGAAATCCAATGGGTCACCGAACAAACGCATGAAGGAGCTGGCGGAAACCACACAAGCGGCCGAGCGTTAGCCGCAAAGATAAAAAGGCACGGTCACTTCTGGCCAACCATGATCGCTGACTGCGAGAGCTATGTGGCCCGATGCGAAAAATGCCAAAGGCACGCACCAAGCATACACCAGCCAGCCGAGCTCCTCACCACTGCGGCCACACCCTACCCATTCATGCGATGGGCAATGGACATTGTCGGACCTCTACCGGCTTCGCATCAAAAGAAGTTCATCCTAATAATGACCGATTACTTCACCAAATGGGTCGAAGCAGAATCCTACTCGGAGATCAAAAACCTCGATGTTCAGAAGTTCGTTTGGAAGTACATAATCTGCCGTCACGGTGTTCCATACGAGATCGTAACCGACAACGGTTCCCAGTTTATCTCCAACCTCTTCGAAGGATTCTGCGCGAGGTGGAACATACGTCTAAGCAAGTCGACACCGAGGTACCCACAAGGTAACGGGCAGGCCGAGGCGACCAACAAGACGATCATCGACGGTCTAAAGAAGCGAATGGAAAGTAAGAAAGGTCTTTGGGCCGACGAGCTCGACGGCGTTCTCTGGTCTCATCGGACCACCCCGAGGACATCAACCGGCCAGATACCTTTTTCACTCTCTCACGGGATGGAGGCAATGTCCCCAGCCGAAATGTGCGTCCCAACAATACGCCTAAGCATCGCACCCGAGCACGAAGACCTCAACAACAACATGATCATTGACTGCCTCGATCAAGCAGAGGAACTACGAGACCGAGCGCTCCTGCGTCTCCAGAACTATCAACAGCAAATCACCCGGCACTACAACAAGAAGGTCAAGGGTCGACGTTTCGTAGAAGGAGACCTCGTCCTCAGGAAGGTGTTCGAAAACACACGAGAATACCGAGCAGGAAAGCTCGGCGCAAACTGGGAAGGCCCATACATCGTCTCAAAGGTAGTAAAGCCTGGCGTCTATGAACTGGTCACGATGAAGGGAGAAGCCATTCCACGTTCGTGGAACGCAAACAAGCTCAAGAGGTATTACTACTAAGCCGAGCATCGCAAAAAAAAAAAAAAAAAAAAAAAAAAAAACGAGCACATCTTGCTCACAGAAAAGTCGAGCATCGCAAAAAAAAAAAAAAAAAAAAAAAAAAAAAAAAAAAAAAAACCCGAGCTCGCTTATACACGAGTTCGAGTAATATGTAAAGTGAACTACGATCGGCTTGATCCCCTTTCGGGGTACGTAGGCAACCTCTCACGAGGCTCAGCTATATCAATAATAAAATTTTATCAAGTCTAAATTCTTGTTTCAAGCAACATCGAACAGATCGACATCCTGGCCAGATGATCGACACCTTTAAGCCGGGCCAAGTTCCCGCGCAAGGCTAATCGGCAGTACATAAGCCGAGCACAGCCCTCGCTTACTGTCCCGATCAGACCTTAGGGATAAGCCGAGCACCGACTCGCACCCGACCAGTGGAACAACGAGCCCAAGTCTCTTACCCCACAATTAGAAAGCCGGGCCAAGTTCCCGCGCAAGGCTAATCGGCAGTACATAAGCCGAGCACAGCCCTCGCTTACTGTCCCGATCAGACCTTAGGGATAAGCCGAGCACCGACTCGCACCCGACCAGTGGAACAACGAGCCCAAGTCTCTTACCCCACGATTAGAAAGCCGGGCCAAGTTCCCGCGCAAGGCTAATCGGCAGTACATAAGCCGAGCACAGCCCTCGCTTACTGTCCCGATCAGACCTTAGGGATAAGCCGAGCACCGACTCGCACCCGACCAGTGGAACAACGAGCCCAAGTCTCTTACCCCACAATTAGAAAGCCGGGCCAAGTTCCCGCGCAAGGCTAATCGGCAGTACATAAGCCGAGCACAGCCCTCGCTTACTGTCCCGATCAGACCTTAGGGATAAGCCGAGCACCGACTCGCACCCGACCAGTGGAACAACGAGCCCAAGTCTCTTACCCCACGATTAGAAAGCCGGGCCAAGTTCCCGCGCAAGGCTAATCGGCAGTACATAAGCCGAGCACAGCCCTCGCTTACTGTCCCGATCAGACCTTAGGGATAAGCCGAGCACCGACTCGCACCCGCCAACTGGGTTAAAACTTGTTACTATATTTTGCAAAAGTAATAATAAAAATAGTAGTAGAAACAGCAAATACGCTCGCTAGAGGAGCTGAAATTATAAAGACGCACAAGGCGCGGGTTTGGCTACAACAAAAGAAACAACAACAAAAAGATACAAGAGAAAGCTAGACTAAGTCTCCAGCCGGACGATCCTCGACCTGATCCTCCGACTCTCGCGGATCACCCACCTCTCGGTTCGAGCCATACTGATCACCGACGAGCAACGCCGAGCCTCCATCACGACCATGGCTAGCTAGGGGAGTCATAACGAAATCTTCCTCGAAGAGATCCGTAAACTCGAACTCACTGAGCTCCCGCCTGAGTCTCTCAAAATTGGAGTCAGCAGCAGCTATCCTATCCGAGGGAATAGGACAGCCCTCCCCAGCAAGCGCCTTCAGCACAGACGCAACAGCAGCAGCTTGGTTCATGCTGATCTGCTTCTTCCGACCGAGCTCTGTCTCCTCGTTGGCCTTCTTAATCTTCGAAAGCCGAGCCTGCGCCTTAGCCGAAATACGCTCTCTCTCCGCTATTTCAGATCTCCGAATTACCTCGGAACGAGCAAGCTCCGACTCCAACTTCCTTTCCAACCCGGACACCCGAGCGGTCAGCTCGTCAGCCTCAGCCTGAGCATTCGAGCAATCGGAAAGGCACTGACGATTCTCGGTATCCAACCGAGTATTCTCTGCGGAAAGATCAGCAACTTTCTTTTCCAAGGCCGCCACCTTTTCCTGCTCGACCAAAAGAGATAGGCGAAGCTCACCAGACACGGCCGCCTTCTCACGGAACCCTTCGAGCTCAACAAGAGACTTTTCAGCCTCTTCCAGATCTCTCCTCAGACCATCAACGGTCTGCTCCAGCTCGGCACGATTCCGCTCATAGCCGTCAAAAAGGAGATTGTAATTTGCAATCCCCTGAACAAAGAAAAGCGAATAAGGGCAATTAGATTCAAGGAAACCTTAACCGAATAGGAAGAAGGAACGAGACCTTACCCGGACAATATCTTGAGCCGCCGCCTTCTTAAACGCTGGCAAATACGTGTCATCGACCGAAGGAAGAAGCCTCGGCGGACTATCTCTGAACATGCGGAACAAATCCGCGCAGGCCGTCTCATCACGAACGATAGACTTAGAACCCTCGAACTTAAAAGAAAAGCCGAAGTCACTAACCACCTCCTCGCTCCGATTTCCTAAGAAATGGATTCCAGTCACCGCGCCTTCTTCTTGACCGACCACCTCTCCCCGACTTTCGGCCATTCCACCTTCCCGGTCACCGGAACGACCAGCGTCATCGGCGGCTCCAGCATCGACAAAGGAACCCTCGGGACGAGCTGATAAATCCACCTCTCCGACCCCGAGATCCCTAGGAACGTCAGCCCGCTGGCCATCGACCGGAAGGATAGCATCGATCGCCTCCCCCTCTCTCCTCCTTTTTTCCAGCGGAAGAACTCCCGAATCATCCTCTTCCGCCTGGATGGACCCTATTGTCGGAGCCACCTCCAGCTCGTCAGCAACTGCTCTCTCGGCCCGCGACCTCTTCTTTTTCTTCCTTCTCTTCTTTTGGGCCTCCGCCGCATCAACAGCCGCGCTCACCTGACGAAACAAGTCCCGGTGGTATTCATTAACGAAGACCATTCCCCGAGGAACGGGACCAACTGACGGAGAGAAGGGACGATTAGGATCGAGGGCAACAGGAGTTACCTGCTCGCTCGGAGGGACGTCCGGAGCCCGAGGACCGGAAAGACTCTCCCCACCATAGTCCAGAACCTCCAAATCCATTCGACCCATGCTGCGCCTCTTCTTCTTCTTCGGGATAATGGGAACGAGCGGCCTACCGTTCAACTCAACGAGAGATTCAACCGAACGCAACGGACAACCTGGGACAGCGAAACCCCGATCAATGCATTTCCTTCGAAAAAAGTTTTCCTCTAAAAAAAAAAAGGGGGGAGACATACCCTTGTCAAGACGTTCCAAAGCTCTCCTCACCTGATCAGCGCGCACGTCCGGCAACTTCTGAATCCCTCGGGCAACAAGTTTTCTCAAATCCGCCAAGAAATTGACTGGTGGAGGAAGAGCGATAGGATGACGATCTACAAAAAAGAGAACGAGTATGAGTTAGCCCAACAAAAGGAACAGACCAGGCGAAGCAAGTTACCATGAAAATTATTCCACGCAGTCCTATACGGCCTCTCCGGGTCAGGAACCGAGGCGGAGGTGACCCGAACAAAGAAGTAACGGTCTTGCCAATCGTCTATCTTCGACGGCTTCCCGATGACGACCTTAAGATTAAAACGGGGCCTTAAGGACACATAACGTGTACCCACCGTTGTCCCGTTGGTCGATATGGACGAAATTTCTTCAAAAAACCTAAGGCTCATATCAACCCCGCACTCGGAAGCCAAAATCATGCACCCGACCAGATTCTGTACCGCTGCCGGACACAGTTGAGATAGAGCGATCCTCCGTTCCTCACAATAGGCGATAAGCAACCGAGGAAGGGGGAACCTAAGATGGATAAGCCTAAACCAAAAATCATACAAACAGATCCACCCATCGGGACAGGTCCATGGCCTCTCATACTGCTCGGGTTTACGAAGCTCGAGCCGACCAGCACCCCCCGAAGCACAGTTATCCACAAGCCATTTCAGATCCTCGTCCGAGCACTTCGTAGGGAGAACGGGACGCAAGGGCCGAGTCTTCTTCTCTGAACCAGGAGCCTCCTGACTCGACTCCCTCGCCCCCTTTTTAGATCTCCTCGGCAAAGGCGGAAAAGTAGGAACCATAGCCTGATCTAGCATACAGACAGCTTCTGCCTTCACTGGAAGCAATCCCAAAGGCTGCTCAAAGGACCAAGCACCGTCGCCCTCTGAGTCTAACAGATACGGAACCCGAAAGGTCGTTAGGCTATCAGAAACAGAAGGAGCCCGAGCTCGACTATCCTCGGGATTTCGGGAAATTATCTTCGTTCGCTCCGAGCCAGATGAAGAACCCTGCCCTGCGACTGACGAGCTAGGTTGTGCAGAGTTGCCTTCGGATAGCCTTACCGAGTAAAGATCCCGACCCGAGGATGACGCTGAGCTGGAGTCAATTCTCATAACTTACGACTAAAACAACAACAAGCTAGAGAGAGAAAATAAAATCTAGAGAGAAGGGAGAGCGAAGTACCTGCGAAAGGAGAGAAATGAAAGAAGAATAAGAGCAGAGCGCGATATATATAAGCAGGCGGGGGAATTTCGAGACAAGCGCAATGATGACCCCTACGCAACCCTCCAGCTTCCCGCGTTCATAGTTGCCATCATTACAAAGGCACGACTCTTCAGTATCCAGCTACTTCCCAAGAAACCCTTCGAGTTACCCGAGAAAGAAGCAACAAAGCAAGCGAATTCAACTGACCGGCCAGGCCTACACCGAATAAGTATCGGCCCAACTAAAAACTGACCAAATCCGCCGACTTCAAGCACCACGAAGATCGACGAACTGGGGGGGGACTTACTGTCATATATGGGTTTAGCACCCCATCCATTTAGAAGGCCCAATACTTATTCCTTGAACGAAGGCCGGCCCAACAAAAGCAAAACGGCCCAATGAGCAATAAGGGCCCGAATACAGATGCCCGAACCAAGCCCATCCTCATCGGCTCGGCTCAGCTCAACTCAAACAAACCGGCTCGGCTACGCTAGCATCCAAAGGAACGTACGGCTCAGCCCATCTCGTCACCAAGTACGGCCCAATCCGCACGAGCTCGACAAGCGGTCAACGGCCTGTAAAAAGTACGACCGTATTTTACTATAAATAGGAGCCGTCATTGTACAGTAACGTAACTTTTTGGGATTTGTGCACTTCTTACTACTTTCTCTCTCTAGAGTCAATTTCCCGAATTGTAAACCGAGCACGTCTCTCGACCTGCTCGGATATCCGAATACAAAGACACGCTCGTTCCGAGCACATTATTCTCCTTTAAGGAACCCGAACACGATTATCTTTTCATCCATCCCGAACATACTTCTAACTCCTGCTAGTCTCTGAATCTAGTCAGTTCTCCCTCAAGAACAACTTAGTTCCTTCGGACCGAGCACGTCAACTCTCGAGCAAGACGCGCATCCCGACCTCGTGACAACCTCGGTTATCACACTCATTTTCATATCTAAGCAAAATTTCCAAACTTTCTATGGTAACAACCTACAAAATAAAAGAGTAGAGTTCACATATCGAAAGGTGATCAATAGAGATTGTTCAGAACGTGATATTTTATCTGTAACTATTTTTTATTGATATGTGGTATAGAGTAACAAATTACATTTAAACGTGCCTCATATTAACCCTCTATGATTTAAAACTTATACAAGACATTTCTTTTCAAACACGAATTAATCTACCCCCAAATTACATTTTCTTTATCGCTACTTAAATGGAAGAGATACTTGGTTACATCCCCATTTACGATTAACATCCCCATTCAAAATATTCATGGTGACATATAAAATGATCAACGTAGATTTTGAACCGTACATTGTGGAATAGAAAAATTACGTTTAAAAATATGTTTTTACCAAAAAAGTACCAATTATAAGAATTTGTAAAATAAAAATACAAAAATATTCACTTACATTTTTCTAAAGTAAAAAATATAAATAAAAATTCATGAAATTTATTTAAATTATTTATAGAACTAACTCTTATATTAGTGTTATTATTGACAAGTTATATCAATAATAACTTAAAGAATGATAGACATTCAAACGTAATACTTGTAAATTGCGTTTTAAAATTCAATTACACAATTCTACGAATTACCAACTAGAGCCATAGTTTGTTTGATTAACGAAGAATTTTAAGCAAAACATTAGTTTTACACTGTTAATTAAATTTAACAGAGTTTTAACTAAAAATTAAATGAATATTAGTGAACTACCTCATGTTTTTTATTTATTACCTTTTTTAGTTGCACAAAAAAAACTCATAATTTTGATTTTCTTGAGTGAATATTTTTTCTAGTAATTTAGATATCTTTTTATAATATCAAAGTATAACATATTAATCATATCAATTTTATATTGGATTGATCAAACTAATTTTAGAATAGATAAATATTCATATAATTAGACGGATGTATCTTCAAACGCTGATAAAATGCTAAATTATTTGGATTACAAAAGAAAAACCATGAGGGTTAACCCATAAATTTGTCTATCGATGTCCAACAAGAAAGATAGATTGTCTATATAAAATGGGTTAGTGGTGAACATACACATGAAAAAGAAACTCATTTTCATATCTAAGCAAAATTTCCAAACTTTCTATGGTAACAACCTACAAAATAAAAGAGTAGAGTTCACATATCGAAAGGTGATCAATAGAGATTGTTCAGAACGTGATATTTTATCTGTAACTATTTTTTATTGATATGTGGTATAGAGTAACAAATTACATTTAAACGTGCCTCATATTAACCCTCTATGATTTAAAACTTATACAAGACATTTCTTTTCAAACACGAATTAATCTACCCCCAAATTACATTTTCTTTATCGCTACTTAAATGGAAGAGATACTTGGTTAGGGCATCTCCAACCCTACTCCATTTCCCACTCCAAAATGGGATTTGGAGTAAAATCCTCTCCAACCCCACTCTATTTCCCACTCCAAAATGGAGTAATGAGTGAGATTACTCCATATTTGGAGTAACTCCATTTTTCACTCCATTTTGGAGTGAAACTTTTTTATTTACAAACTAGTCCTTTTGAATATTAAATCTTTTGATTTTTAATTATTATGAATATAATAATTATATTATTATGTAAATATATATGTTTATATATTTTAGTAACAATTATAACTATTTTTAAAACATTATGAAATAAAAATTTATTATTTTAATATTATTTTTTGTTTATAAAATAATTGTAAAGTAAAATTATTTTATAATTTATAAAAAAAACTATGAAAAAATAAAATAAATAGGGTCAAATTGTAAATTTTTATAACTACAATGTACTAAAAACAAAATAGAAAAGAATCTATAAAGAATATTCTATTTATGGAGTAAAAAATGGAGTGATACATTGGAGTAAAACACTACTCCATTTTGGAGTTACTCCATTTTAGAGTGAAAAATGGAGTGATACATTGGAGATGGTAAGAACAAATACTAGCGATGCCATTTAAGACAAAGAGCATCATTGCTAAAGTACTTCATCATTGTCATCCTAAAATAAATACTCTGTTTTTATTATTTTTATGAATTTGTATTAATAAAATATATAAAATAAATATTGTGACTTCGTCTTTCAAATCAGTAGCATCTGATAAATTCTGTGCGTGATGTGATATGAGCGGAAAGCAAAGCAGCTTCCCTGCTCTATTCTTTCTTCATTATTGATCTCTGTCCATCTTAACAATTAATCTAGTACCACAATTCACATTATTTTGAAAGAAATGTACATTTTTTTAATATAAAAACTATTTCTTTTATTAAACAAACAACTTTCATCCAAATTAAATATCAAACTCCATTAAAAAAGAGAAATTACATCCTTACACTAAGAAAATACTACAAAACAAACAACAAATGCATAAAGACGCACCAAAATATGGTTAAGAGAAGATAGAAAATAGATAACTCATCAAAGAACATTATAAGAGATCGACCAACAGAACCGAACTCAAAATCTTCTTGATACAACATATCCAAAGTAACCCAAAATGTTACATATTCTGCAATAAATGTAAAAGAGACAATCAGCCGGGAAGAAGATCCTTGCAATACTGACACATCTTCAACATCCATTCCACTCCATATAAAAAAAGAAATTTGGGAAAACTAACTGCTTCACAAAGGAGAACAAAGGATACCAAGTGCCCAAAAAGCCACATTCACCATATGAAGCATAAAGTTTAAGTTCTTCTCAAACTGCCATAAAAAGAGAGACCAAACTCACAGCACCAAACAATGGACTAAACATAGTCAAAGATCAGCATACTGCAGTAAGAGACCCGCATAATACGGTAAGAGATCGCAGCAAAACGACGTAAATGCGACAAAAGCGAACAAGAGAAGAAACAGAGGTAGCAAAAACATTGAATATATGATCAACCGAACTCATATACGACAACTCCATTGACATAATTGTTGGATCCCACTGGATCTAGGGTTTGATATATTGAATGAAAACCAACCTCGTTCTTACCTTTCTGGCAGCGGAATTGAGATGGTGAACGAGATCAGTGGAGCAACGCAAACGCCTTGCCTCTACCAGATACACACGCACGCTCGCTGGAAACGGGATGCTAGTGCCGGATCAACGGAAATCGATTCTCTCTGGTGTTTCTACTGTTTCTGTCAAGAAAAGTCGACGGCCAAGTGTTTAGGTCGAAACTTACTTGTTATATTCGACCTAAAACACAATTAACAGGGCCAGACTTAATCAAGTCTTAATTCGAAAAGCCTTTCGAAAAACCCGAACTGTGTCGACCGACACACAAGCTGTGTCGATCGACACAACACCATTTTATCGATTATAATGTGTATCCAATACACATCAATATGATCATTACCATAATGATCATTCCCATGTCGTAGCTTCCAGTTTTCTTAGGTGTGTGACCCTATAGGATCATATAGTACTGGTAGTAAGTCCATAACTTACAGATTGCAAGAGGCTTCTAGCAAAACATTGCAACCGCCCAGTACTATACAAATGTCTGATCTCGACACACAACTATCATCAGGAGTGAGTACAAGTGTGTTCTCAGGACACTATCCCAACAATCTCCCACTTGTACTGGAATCATCAATTCCTATAATCCTTTTGTCTCTATATCTCGATTTGGCATAAGGCAAGATTGGTGTCATCCTTATTAAGCCAACATCGTGTTTATCGAACTCCTGATCTCATACCGAACATTACAAACAACTGAACTACAGTTCGTTTGAGTGCGGCCACACATTTTCTCAGTATTAAATCTTCGATAGGCCCTGAGATATTTATCTCCCGTTATACAGGAGGGACAAATCCCATCTTGTTCCATCCCTGTTTCAACGCACACTTCATGATATACTTGAACAGTGCCGTTATAGTCGCCAGTTACGGGTCGACGTTTGACAAAGTCAAAGTGTACCAATTCATATGCAAGAAAGCATGATGAACTCAGGTATAAAGACTATACTCTATAGTCGTAATGAGAACCTCTTATGACACATATATAACTATCTTGTAGACTTCTCATTAGCGGGTCATGTCCGATCATATGTTCACTAACATATACCTATGTGACTGACTGCGATAATCATATCATTGGCTCCATGAAACTTAGCCAACAGTCACCTCACAATCTAGTCTCTAACGGTTGTCAGTGTCCCAATTCTACAACCTCGACTAGGGACAAAATAATTTATTAACTTATAGGGTTTCATGATCAAGTCCTCAACTTGATGACCTATAATATGTCATAAACTTATTTTGGGACCATTATTTAGATCACAATAAATAATGCTGAAATCAAATTTCATTAAACATTTCCAAAAGAATGTTTACAAGAGCGTCTTATTATAACTAAAATAAAACTAAAACTCCCACTAGAATCAAGATTACATCTTTAGATCTCTAATGCCTACAACAGTCGTATGACTCTCATGCTTAGGCCTTGGGAGTGACTTAGTCAGAGGATCAGCGACATTCTCGTCTGTCGGAACTCGGCTGATCTTCACATCACCTCTATTGACGATATCACGAATCAGGTGATATCTCCTCTCCACGTGTTTGGACTTCTGGTGTGACCTGGGTTCTTTTGCCTGAGCAATGGCTCCGTTGTTATCACAAAACAAAGCCACTGGCTCCAAGATACTAGGAACCACACCAAGTTCAGTCATGAACTTCTTGATCCAAACAGCTTCCTTTGCCGCTTCTGAAGCAGCAACATATTCAGCTTACGTTGTGGAATCAGCTACGGTATTCTGCTTAGAGCTCTTCCAGCTCACTGCACCGCCATTTAGACAGAAGACATATCCAGATTGTGATCGGAAATCGTCTCTGTCTGTCTGAAAGCTCGCATCGGTGAATCCATTCACCACAGGTTCTTCACTTCCTCCATACACAAGGAATTTATCCTTAGTATGTCTCAAACACTTGAGAATATTCTTGACAGCTATCCAGTGAACTTCACCTGGATCAGATTGGTATCTACTCGTCATGCTTAACGCGTAAGCTACATCTGGACGAGTGCAGAGCATGGCATACATAATAGATCCTATTGCAGAAGCATAAGGAATCCTATTCATGCGTTCTCGCTCAGCAGGTATCGCCGGACACTGCTTCTTGCCGAGACTCATGCCATGAGACATCGGTATGAAGCCCTTCTTGGAATCTTGCATCCTGAATCCGTGCAACACCTTATCAATATAAGTGTCCTGGCACAATCCAATCAGCCTATTCAATCTATCTCTGTAGATTCTGATTCCAAGAATGTATGCAGCTTCTCCCATGTCTTTCATGGAAAAACAACTTCCGAGCCAAGTCTTGACAGACTGAAGCAACGGAACGTCATTACCGAGGAGGAGTATGTCATCGACATACAGTACAAGAAACGCAATTTTGCTCCCATTAGTCTTCTTGTAAACACATGGTTCCTCTTCGTTCTTGATGAAACCAAATTGTTTAACTGATTCATCAAAACGAAGATTCCAACTCCGTGATGCTTGCTTCAATCCATAAATGGATTTATGAAGCTTGCATACCTTCCCAGCGTTCTTAGGATCGACAAAACCTTCAGGCTGTATCATATACACATCCTCTTCCAGAATACCATTCAGGAATGCGGTTTTGACATCCATTTGCCAAATCTCATAATCATAATGAGCGGCAATCGCTAGAAGAATCCGAATGGATTTAAGCATAGCGACTGGGGAATAGGTTTCATCATAGTCAATACCATGAATTTGCTTGAAACCTTTAGCCACCAACCTCGCTTTGTAAATCTGTACATTGCCATCCACGTCAATCTTCTTCTTGAAGATCCATTTACACTCAATGGCTTTTACACCATTAGGTAAATCGACCAAGGACCATACTTGGTTTTCTGACATGGATCCCATTTCGGACTTAGAGGCTCCAAGCCACTTTTCGGAGTCCGGGCCCATCATTGCTTCCGCGAAGGTCGCTGGTTCGTCACTATCAATGATCATCAGATCATTTAAATCGGTCACGAGAAATCCATAGTATCTCTCGGGTTCGTGACGGATCCTTCCGGATCTGCGAACTTCAGGCTCCACAGGCGCCGGTTCCACAGAACTTTGTGGATCCAACTGCTGCTCTTCCTCAGCAGGTTGAGCAGTATCCTGTGCATCTCAAATTTCTTCAAGATGTACTTTACTCCCACTGTTTTTCTTAGAGAGAAACTCCCTCTCAAGAAAAGAACAGTCCCGAGCAACAAATACTTTGTTCTCAGATTGGTTGTAAAAGTAGTATGCCTTGGTTTCCCTAGGATAACCAACGAAGTAGCATTTATCTGATTTGGGTGCAAGCTTGTCAGAGATTATTCGTTTGACATAAGCCTCACAACCCCAAATCCTCAGGAAAGACAGACTAGGAACATTCCCAGTCCACATTTCATGTGGTGTCTTTTCCACTGATTTAGATGGCACCCTATTTAGTGTAAACGCAGACGTTTCTAGAGCGTATCCCCAAAAGGATAATGGAAGTTTAGAATGACTCATCATAGACCGAACCATATCCAATAAGGTTCGATTCCTCCTCTCTGACACTCCATTCCATTGGGGTGTACCAGGAGGAGTGAGTTGTGAAATAATTCCACACTCGCTCAGATAGTCGCTGAATTCTTGACTCAAGTATTCTCCTCCGCGATCCGATCGCAGAACTTTGATACTTTTGCCAAGTTGATTATGTACTTCATTCTTGAATTCCTTGAATCTATCAAAGGATTCTGATTTGTGTCTCATCAAATAGACATAGCCATACCTACTGAAGTCATCAGTGAAGGTAATGAAGTACTTGTAATTTCCTTTGGCAACAGTACTCATCGGCCCACATACATCAATATGAATAAGGCCCAATAAGTCACTGGCCCTTTCATTTGGTTTGTTGAAAGGGGCTCTAGCCATTTTGCCCACCAAGCAAGATTCGCATTTCTCACATGATTCAAAATCAAATGAGCCCAGAAGCCCATTTCGATGGAGCCTTTGGATGCGTTTCTCATTGATATGGCCCAAACGACAATGCCATAAGAAAGTCGGGTTTTCGTCATTGGACTTAAACCGCTTTGTATTTATGTTAAAGTTAGGCATTTCTTGGTCTAATACATATAACCCATTATCTAATTTATTCTTAACAGCAAAATCAAAACCTTCCAAATCCAAAACGGAAACTGAAATTATGTTTCTGCTAATCGCAGGTACAAAGTAGCAATTATTTAAAATTAAAACCATGCCCGATGGTAAGGACAACTCGTAGGTGCCTACGGCCAGTGCAACAACCTTAGCTCCATTCCCGACCCGTAGCTCCACTTGTCCTTTCTTCAGCGTCCTACTGTTTCTTAGTGCCTGCACATTTGTACAAATATGAGCACCGCAGCCGGTATCCAATACCCACGAAGTAGGACTAGAAGACATAACATTTAGTTCGATAACATAAATACTTGAGTCAGACGCATCATACGTCTTCTTCAGCTTCTTGTAATCTTCCATGAACTTCTTGCAGTCTTTCTTCCAATGCCCCAACTGCTTGCAGTAGTTGCACTTATCCTCAGGAGAAGGCCCGGATTTGGGCTTCGGCTTGGGCTTGTCCTGACTTTCAGCCTGGACAACCTGGGCCTTACCCTTACCCTTCTTTGGTTTCTTAAACCTTTTACTCCCTTGTACCATCAGGACACTGGGAGTAGCCTTCTTGAGATTCGGTTCTGCTGTCTTCAGCATACCGTGCAACTCAGTCAATGTCTTAGTCATGTTTTGCATGTTGTAGTTCATGATGAACTGATCAAAACACGACGGCAAAGACTGCAGAATCATGTCAGTGGCCAGCTCCTGGCTATTGGCACAGTCCAGTTTCCCCAGGTTATCAATGTAACCCATCATTTTAAGGACATGAGGACTTACTGGACTGTCCTTAGCCAGCTTGCAATCCATGAGAGATTTAACCGTCTGGTATCTCTCTGTGCGAGCTTGCTCCTGAAACAAAGCTTTCAGGCTGTTAATCATCTCAATGGGTGACATCACGTTCTCATATTGCTTCTGCAGCTCAGAGTTCATAGTCACCAGCATTAGACAATTAACATCTTTGACATCAGCTGAATGCTTATCCCAAGCATTCTTTTCTGTCTGCGGGGCATTGGAACGTGGCCTCTCGGTGAGAACTCTTTCAAGGACATATTCCTTGTTCTCCTGCCTGAGAACTATTCTCAGGTTCCGATACCATTCCAAGAAATTAGATCCATTTAACTTGTCCTTCTCAAGGACGGATCTTAGTGAGAAAGTGTTGATGTGATTTGAGACAGACATAGCTGTAATTCAAAAGAGGTAGATTTTAGTTATAATGCTCAAGAAATGAGAGTTCTTATCTAATAAGAAAACTCGCATTGTATTCAAAACCATGTTTCCTCAGATGAATACAATGAGCCAAGATCCTCAGATTACTAAAATTCGAGTGGGCGACTCGCCGTTGCTCAAACTTTAGTTATCTAGGTAAGCAAATCATTGCTAATTGTACTCAGTACAACTCTTGGTCATGGATAAGACAAACTATGTCCAATCCACTCTGATGTCTCTGGGCCCAGAACTTCCGTTAGCCCAGTCAAGTAAAACCAATCCTTTTCTGTCTTGCGATCACTGACAGTTGCACTGCAATTCTGTCAATGACCACCTGCCTTACTCATGTTGCAGTGGATATCAAGGACTCCAAGAATATCCAACAAACAACACGAGTCTTGACAGCAGACAAGATCGGTCAAGACATCAAGATCACTTGATATTTAGTTGAGGAAAAGAACCGTTTTATCTTGATGCATATCCAATATACTTTCAAGAATTTATTAATTTATTTAAAACATTCAGTTTTATTTAGTTTAGATTCATCTACAACTTTTAGGATTAAATTGTTCTGGTATATGCAAATATGTGGTCCAACCAGCATATCTGCGAATGTTGTGTCGATCGATGCCGACCATTGGCATCGGTCGATGCAACTAGAATTAAACCGTTCTTCGATAACCGGTCAAACCAGGTCGAATTTACATAACCGATTCAATCCAATTGAACCGGTTCGGTTTAATAGTCCATGTCGGTCGTCACACACTGTGTGTCGATCGACATGACCAAACCAGAACCAATTTGGTTAATTAAAATTAACCGAGCGATATAACCAGTTCAATCCAATTGAACCGGTCTATCTAATCGCTTTGCCTGTGTCGATCGATACACACAGTGTATCGACCGACACAGCATGAATATGGGTACTTGATCTCAGATCGAAACCCTAAAATTATTTGCGGATTTTCGCCTTGTGTCGACCGACACATGCTTTGTGTCGATCGACACTTTGCGACAAACCCTAAAATTTTACGTTTTGATTCGCGGCGTGTCGACCGACACACGCTTTGTGTCGATCGACACAGTGCGATTTCAACAATATCATCGTTTTTTCAACATGAACAAAATCCGAGATTAACATTCAATAAAACGATTTTAACAGGCAAAATTCAATCCAATAACATCAAGTTTCGAATTAATTTCACCAGATTCAATAGCTAAACCCTAACATGCTCTGATACCACTGTTGGATCCCACTGGATCTAGGGTTTGATATATTGAATGAAAACCAACCTCGTTCTTACCTTTCTGGCAGCGGAATTGAGATGGTGAACGAGATCGGTGGAGCAACGCAAACGCCTTGCCTCTACCAGATACACACGCACGCTCGCTGGAAACGGGATGCTAGTGCCGGATCAACGGGAATCGATTCTCTCTGGTGTTTCTACTGTTTCTGTCAAGAAAAGTCGACGGCCAAGTGTTTAGGTCGAAACTTACTTGTTATATTCGACCTAAAACATAATTAACCGGGCCAGACTTAATCAAGTCTTAATTCGAAAAGCCTTTCGAAAAACCCGAACTGTGTCGACCGACACACAAGCTGTGTCGATCGACACAACACCATTTTATCGATTATAATGTGTATCCAATACACATCAATATGATCATTACCATAATGATCATTCCCATGTCGTAGCTTCCAGTTTGCTTAGGTGTGTGACCCTATAGGATCATATAGTACTGGTAGTAAGTCCATAACTTACAGATTGCAAGAGGCTTCTAGCAAAACATTGCAACCGCCCAGTACTATACGAATGTCTGATCTCGACACACAACTATCATCAGGAGTGAGTACAAGTGTGATTTCAGGACACTATCCCAACAATAATCCCAACTAACCCACTACATTTCTGACTCACAATGAGAGAAGGAGGATGAAGGCGAGGAGGACCGACGAGTTTCTGTGTGATAGGGGCGAGCAGCGAGAGGAGATGGGAGCATGCATAAAGATGACGAATCGAGGAGGTGGACACAATCTCACCGAACTTGTTGTCCACATTCACATGCACAAGAAAGGCCAAAGCGGAGAGGATACAAATAGTCATCAAAAGATGAGGCCAACAGTCTCCTGAAACTTGAAACAACAAGGGAAGCTCACACGCCGGAAGTGGATAGGGATGTCAAAGGGGAAGAAGGAGACACGAGCGACAGTGGCAGGGAGGTCGAAATCCCAAGCGATGGAGGCGGATCTGAGCGGTAAGATATCGGCGGCGGAAACTGATTTGCGAGCATGGAAAATAGAGGTTGAGCTGGATGATGACAAAAGGTGGAAATTGTCGGAGAGGAATGTTGCGGAGCTGCGGCGAAAAATCGAACGGCGAGACGAGAGGGGCCATCGATGGAGAATCCGAAGGAACTGGAGGAGCAGGAGGGTCAGCCTGTAGTGATGCAAAGAGATCTGGATCTGGGGGTTTTGATGGCGGCGGAGTGAAGGAGGTCACTTCTGCTACAAACGACAGACACGGAGACGCCATGGCTAAGGAAGAATCTTGCACGGAGGGAGAGAGACGCCCTTAGAGAAGTTAGACCGGGGAGACGCGGCGGAGCTCCAATAGGCCATATGTTCAATGGCGGCTACCCACTTTGGAAGAGACGCTTATAAAAAAAACTGTTTTCTACAAGTTTTTGTTACAATCAATTTTTGAATCTAGATTTAGAATCTATACTTCTAGCCCCCTCCCCCTCCACATATTCTCACCGATCTTGTTGTCTACATTCGTAGGCATAAGAAAGGCCAAAGCGTATAAGATACAAACAGTCGGTAAAAGATGAGGCCAACAGTCTCCTGAAACTTGAAACAACAAGGGAAGCTCACACGCTGAAAGTGTAGAAGATACAAACAGTCGGCAAAATATGAAGCCAACAGTTTCCTGAAACTTGAAACAACAAGGGAAGTTCACACGTTGGAAGTGGAGGGGAAGAAGGAAACACGAGCTTTATTGGTAGGGAGGTGGAAATCCCGATTGCAGTCTACGGTTGCTCTGATTGATAACAATATGTTTTTTTTTTTACCATTTTGTGGATTAGTTGATTAAGTCAGCAAATTATTTTGGTTGCTGACCATGTCTTCGATTGTTACGCTCTCTTCCTCCTCACATATATGTTGCTGTTACAAACTCACATCTTTCAAAAACTAATTGCATAATAGTGATCTAAATTTGTTTTTTGGAAAAAGTAAGCAAAATCCAATGTACTAACAAATATATTTATGTATTTCAGTTTCATATTTCATCAATGAATTTGATGAGAAATAAAATAATGGATCATACTATACAAATGCAAATATTGATCTTTTCCTAAGTTTTTTCATAATTAACATTGATTGTTACAAATGTTAAACTATATATTTACTTCATTTTTTGACGGTTAACAATATTGCAATATAAATGATAATTATATATATTCATGAATTAAAATGAAAATTTTAAAATCTAACAAAAAAATAAATTCAAAATTCAAAGAAAATAAATTTGAGAAATTCGATACACAAATAAGAGTGTAATAAATGGGAGATGAGGATCTCTCCATCTCAAATGACATATTATTAGCCATCTGTCTTACACACAAATATATAATTATTGAATTCAAAACGAATAAAACAATAAATGGAGTAGTCTGATATCTCTTTTTTTATGTGCAAAAGATGCTTTCATTTCAACTTAAATGGTTTCCACAACATGGGCCATAATGGCCTGTTTAGCAATTGAATCAGCTAGGGCATTATCAGCCCTTTTGACATAACGAAAGGAGATAGACTCAAAAACAAAGATCAGAATATCAATGTCTTGGAGGATTCCATACAAGGCTACTATGGATTCGCCATTGTTGATGGTATTGATGAGGTGAAGAGAGTCAGAAAAGACTTCGATTCTTCTAATTCCCAGTTCTGTTGCATTATAGAGGGCCGCACGGACAGCCAAACTCTCTGCCATTAAAGCTGAATTCACAGCTTGGGAAACCGAGGAGGAACAAGATGATCTTGTCGGGGAGGCTTTGAAAACCCATCCCAATCCCGCTGTTCTGTTGGACGCCACCCAGGAGGCGTCAGTGAAACAGGAAATGAGCTCGGGATCGCGGTTAATGGGCTGATTCATAATCCTAGTCAGAGGAGGTCCTGGAAGGTGGATGGAATCCTGCGCTAAGGACCATTCTCTAGCACTTTGAATTGCTTTAAGAGCCACTTCCCCAGGTGAGAAAATTCTCTTTTCAAATATTTTCTGATTCCTAGCCAGCCAAATAGACCATAAAACCCACATAATTAGGATTGTAGATTCAATACCTATGGGGGGAAGGATCGAATTGGATTTCGAGATTGTGATTCCTTCATCCACTGATTCAATCTGCGCAGGATCGATAGGATGAGCAAACGGGATCGCCTCCCAGACTTGTTTTGCAAAGACACAGTGGAAGAGGAGATGCAGTGTTGATTCCGGTTCTTCACATCTTGAGCATTTGGAAGAGGCAAGAATACCTCTCATTATCAGATCATCTTCAACAGGTAGAGCATTTTGCAAAACTTTCCACATAAAATTCTTGATTTTTGGAGCTGTTTTGGCATTCCACACTTGCTTGTTCCAATTAATGTTGAGAGTATGATCAATAGGAGGAAGGTATTCAGCATTTGTGAATGCATTGTATCCTGACTTTGTAGAGTAACAGCCGGAAGGATGTGGGAGCCAACATCTCTTGTCTGAGGCTGCCAGGAGGCTCGGTTTGATGGATATGATGTACTCTTCCCAGTCAGGTAGAATTTCTCTGATCTTCTCAATACCCCACGTCTTCGTATGGCAGTTAATCAGATCAGCCACTTTTAACAGTTGGTCAGCTTCCTTGGGGGGGGGGGGGGCAATTGGTTGTATAGGTAATGAGGTAGAGAGCCACGGATCGTACCAATACTAATTGAAGCAGCGTCACCCACTGCCCAACCTAGATTGCTCAAAAGAAGGTCTCTCCCTGCAATGATCCCTCTCCAGCCGTGGGAAGCTGTCGGAGGTAAAAAGCAAGTCAGGAAGGAATCATGTACACAATATTTCCCCAGAAGGATTCTCGCTAATAAGCATTGTGGATTGTCCAGTACACGCCAGCTGATCTTAGCCAACAGAGCTATGTTGAAGGCATTAATCTCTTTAAAGCCTAAACCTCCAAAGTATTTAGGTTTGCAAAGTTTCTCCCAAGAAATCCAGCATATGTTCCTCTTCTCAGAATTTTTATCCCACCAAAAGCGGGTCAGGGCTGATTGAATTCTTTTTTGGAGGGATTTCAGGAGTAAAAAACATGACATTGCATAAGTAGGCATAGAGGTCAAAACACTCTTGAGCATAGTCATCTTACCCGCATCTGAAAGGAAACGGGAGGACCAACTGACTGCCTTTTGCGTGATTCTGTCCACAATCGAGGTAAATAAGTCTTTCTTTTTCTTTCCAAAATGTTCAGGTAGCCCCAAGTATTTCCCCACACCACCTTCTTTGTCTATGTTGAGCAGCTGCTTCGCTTGAATCTTTAGCCTTTGTGGGGTTTTCTTAGAGAAAGAAATTGAAGATTTTTGACCATTAATCCGCTGACCCGAAACTGCTTCATATAGCTTCAGAATGTTAGCTAGTGTCTTGCAATTCTCAAGGGTAGATTTGCAGAAAAACATAGTATCGTCCGCAAATAGTAGATGATTGATTGCTGGACATCCTGTAGCCACTTTAATGCCTTTCAGAGATCCATCCTCTTGAGCTTTATGACAAAGGCCTGATAAAACTTCACTACACATTATGAAAATATATGGAGAAAGGGGATCACCCTGTCTAATTCCTCTGGTTGGGTGTACTTTTCCCCTGGCAGATCCATTTACAATGAAAGCATAAGAAACTGTTTGAATACATTGCATGATCCAATCCACCAAAACATCTCTGAAACCAAATCTTTGAAGGACCAGCCGGATAAATTTCCATTCAAGTTTGTCATAGGCTTTACTCATATCTGTTTTCACCGCTATTGCACATCGTTTCTCAGATTTTGAGTTCTTTAGATAGTGTAGAATCTCATGAGTAATTAGAATGTTATCTGAGATGGCTCGTTTAGGCACAAATGCTGACTGATTTTCTGAAATGATGCTTTGCAGGACAGGTTGAAGTCGCTTGGACAGGAGTTTGGATATGACCTTGTATTCCACATTGCACAGAGCTATGGGACGATAATCTGCGACCTTTCTGGGGCTGGTAATCTTTGGGATGAGTCTGACCAAAGTATCATTCATAGTAGATGGCATAGATCCTGATTTGAAAAACTCTTGTACTTCTTTGACCAGGTCTGATCCCACTATGTCCCAATTTGTGTGAAAGAAGCTTGCTGAGAATCCGTTAGGCCCATGAGCTTTATCCGGGTGAATGGAGAATAGGGACTCTTTCACTTCTTTAGCATCTGGCAGAGCACACAGTCTATCATTCAGGTCAGAGGAAATTTTAGGTTGTAGAGCCCCCTGAATTATATTTTCCACATCTTCCATTTCGGAATTTTGTGCTTTGAAGAGCTGCTGGAAATATTTGGAGATGACATTAGTAATTTGATCTTCTGAGTAGACTGTATCTCCTTTATCATCTTCCATTAGAGCAAATTTATTGATCATCTTTCTTCCTTTAGTTGCCGCATGGAAGTATCCGGTGTTTCTGTCACCTAATTGGAGCCAGAGTTGACGACTGCGTTGTTTCCAGAATTCTTCCTCTGCTTTGTAACTTTGTTCCAACTCATGGTTAATGCGCTTAATGGTTTCCTCATCAGGTATTGCATTAACCAAAGCTTCTTCCAACTCAATCTTTAACTTGTCAATATGTTCTTGGCTGTTTCGCTGCTTTTCTTTGTTCCAGATAATAATAGTTGCTCGTACTCTGTCGATCTTAATTTTCATGGGCAGCAGAGGTTCTTCATTCCAGACCTGGTCAATAACCTTCTTTAACTCTTCATCTTCCCTTAGTCTGCGATCATACCTGAAAATTCCCTTCCTTTTCTTCTTGGTGTTATCCAAAAAGGTAATTATAGGTCTATGATCTGATCCTTCCAGCTTTAAATACTCGCAGCTAGCGTTTTGGAAGATATCGGCCCATTCGCTATTTGATAGAGCTCTGTCTAGTCTGCTGCGGATTAACATTTTGTTTCTGATGCCTCGCCAGGATAGCATATCACCAACATGTTGAAGATCATAAAGATCATTCTCAGATAAAAAGGCGCGGAAGGTACCAAAGGAGCCTTCTGTTCTTTGAGTGCCACCTTCTTTTTCCACATTACTTAGAATGTCATTGAAGTCTCCTGACAAGAACCAAGGACCATTCCTTATTGATGCTATTTGTGTGAGGTTATCCTACAACAAACGTCTCTCATTTTGATCTGGATGGCCATACACAAAGGTAGCATAAAAAGACTTTCCTTCATACATAATTTTTGTATCAATGAAGTTATTACAAGCGCTGAGAACATCCAAATTTGCAGTTTGTTTCCACAGGATAGTGAGTCCACCCGCCGCAGTGGATGCCAGAGGGATGATGGATAAGTGGTCAAAGTTTAACTCTTGCAACTTTTTGGTAACAACTTCAGTGGGGTTTTTTTGTCTCGGAGAGAAATATAATATCCGGATTGAGCTTTCTATTCATCTCTCGGAGTCGACGAACTGTCCGGGGATTCCCCAACCCCTGACAGTTCTAGCATAATATTTTTAAGGAAGAGGACTGGACGGACTTTGAAAATCCATCCTTTTCTTCCTGATCTGAGTGATCATTGGCGGAACTTTAAAAGTAGTAGAAGTTGAGGGTACAGAGGGATCACCAGGTATACGAACCTTTGAGCTTGATTGTCCTTTGTCAGATTTCCTGTTTTTGAGGCTCTCTTTCGTGGGGAGGCTGCAATACTTGGAACTTTCCTTTTCTTTGTGCCCTTTGTAACCTGACCAGATGCCACCTTAATGTTGGATACAATGTTTTTGCTTCCCGGCGGTCTTCCAGGTTTCCTTTTCCCTATCCTGTTTCCAAAACTGAGACCTCTTGGTTCCCCTGGACTAGTGGTCCTAGACGCATTGAAGCAGGCAGTCTTTCAGAAGGGCCTTCTAATGAATTTTCATGATCCTGAGCCGGTCCCAATCTCAGGGAAGCTGGGATTATGTTAGAAAAGTTAGGAGCAGGAGATTGCTCGTTTGGGGTCATGGTTGGAGTAGTATTGGCCAGAACCATCTGAGCAGCTGCTCCCTCGAAATCTCCCTGTTCCTCAGCTAGTCTGATCCGCTCTTTCCTAGCTGCACTTTCTGTTGGATCTGCGCAATTAGCGTATTGGATCATAACTTCCCGCAGTTCTCCCATAGCCTCAGCCATATCTTGATTAGGTAGTTCTTTATCTGGAGTCACACTCCTCGGATCATTCATTTGTAATGGGGATTTGTTTCTAGAAGTAGTTGATGGCGACATATGAGCAGATTCAGAGGCTCTCCTCTCATCAGGTATGCGCCTTTTTTCAACCCATCTAGGACGGTTTGAGGATTGATGGGGGTAAAGCTGAGAGGGGACTCTGGGTGGAGGTCTGGATTGATAGTTGAACCCTCTTCCATGCTCACTCCTGTCATGAGATCTTCTTGCTTCCATACAGTCACTCCCCAACTTGTGGTGGTATGAATTCCTTCCTTTATCTTTTCCACTCATATAGTTATTATGAGGGATAGTTCTGGAAGTATGATGGTGAGAAGGATCTAAAGTTCTTCCATAACTGTTATGTAGTTTGGAATCTGATCTTTCAGAGTTAGATCTCCTTTCCTGAATGCCAATTGACTGTTTGTTGCTTCTATTTGTCTTCATGAATTCAGAGTTTTGGGATCTTCCACTAGTTACTGGGATCACCTTTGACTGGTTGAGCGGGCAGTCTTTAACTTCATGGTCCAGCATCATACATTGAGTACAGTGGGTCTCCAGCTTTTCATAGATTAATTTTGCTTCCACCTCATTACCGTCTGCAAACTCAATAATCGTTGATGTGATAAGTGGTTTTAAGCCATCTATCAAGACACGAACTTTTGCAGCCTTCAACGAGATGTGTAGCTTCTCAAAAGTTCCTAAGTTCCTGGCTATACTGAGCAGGGTGTTTTCAGACCAAAGATGTAGAGGTACTCCTTGGACATTAATCCAGAAAGGGATCAAATATGGGAATGATGAAGCTGTGGTAGGTTCCCATCTTTGTATAATCACCATCCAGTGAGCAAAGTGGTAGGGCCTGTTTGCGAGAACCTTTTGTATATCATCTTCATTTGCAAATTGGAACTGGAATAGTCCCTGTCCCAGATCTGCTCCAATAGGGGGGGTTGAGACTTTCCAATGATCAGCAAAGAAAGGTATGAGGGGCCATAGTCTCTGGATCTTTGGGTTTGTGACTCGACCCACCAGCGTGAACTCATGTTTTTTAATTAGCTCAGATGTGTCGAAAGCCGGCACTTTGATTCTGGGAGCTCTAGGAGGTTCAGAGTTAAACTCCATAGCCTTTCCTTTCTCAGAGTAGGAAAGTCTGTGATGCATTCTCTTTAAAGATCTTGGTTCTCAGAGAGTAGCAGCAGCGAGTGTAGATCTTGGATTTATACGGATCTTCACCCAAAGGTGAGAAAGTTCTATCTCGTTGCAATAACAGAGATGGAAAGTTCACTGCTAACAGATACTTAGCAAGAGGTTAGTATAAAGTTCATAGCACAGTAAGATAAAGATTCTAATAGACGTAAACAGAGATAATAGAGACAGTGCTAAGAAGATTTGAACATAAGAGACCAAGTTACACCCTTCTTTTCATAGTCTGAAGAGGGGATGAAGCAAGGTGGTATTGTGAACTGGCTCCAAGATTCCCATGGAGTAGTTGAGTTGCAGTAGAGTGAAGGAGACAGGCTGGAGGAGCTTACCGGCGGTCAAGGCGGACCCTCCGACTCAAGTCGGGGGCTGGAACCACGGCGTCACAGATACCAAGGTAGATTAGGAAGGTCAACTTTCTATTTTTGGTTACTAAACAGGGTAGATAGAAACCAGAAATAGTCCCAAGGAAGTTTAATTTGAAAAAGGTACTAAAGTGGGAAAGCTCAGAAACCACCTAGATAATAGTGTCTGAGAGCGAAAATGCTATGTATATTTGTTTAGAAAATGATTTATAGTAGTCTGATATCTCAACCTTCACTATTCATTTGCTTCTTTTGTCGGTATTTTGTCCTTTTCTATTTCGTTTTTGGCTTTCTTCTTTGAGGAAACCCTTCTTTCTTAACAGTCTCCTCTCCTCTCCAAATTATTTTAGAGCTTTTACATTTACTCTCTCTCTCTCTCTCTCTCTCTCTCTCTCTCTCTCTCTCTCTCTCTCTCTCTCTCCTCTCTCTCTCTCTCTCTCTCTCTCTCTCTCTCTCTCTCTCTCTCTCTCTCTCTCTCACAAAACTAACTCATTCATTGTCTTATGATTTTTTTTTCAAAAGATTTTCTTACACTACTGAGTATTTTTTTTACCTAATACAAAGCAAATTGAAATAAATAAAAATGAGAAGTCCAACAAAAAAAATCCCAAAATAGTTTTAGTTATCAGAATCACTAGTCAAGAACTCCTCCAAATCGACCAAAATAAATAGCAAACCCTAACTTTGATGCTGATAGCCGCTAAAATTGGCGAACAACCTGTTGCCACCACCAAAGCCAAAAAGAGCCAATGCACCTAAGACTGAGACCAAAAACCACAAAGACACTGTCACCAAAAGAAATCAGAACATAAAAGTAAAAGAGATGCATTACACTGGAATATAGGCCAGAAAGCCACCGATCGACGCGAATCCACTCGTAAAGGTTGCATATTTGTTCTGACGGACCGACAACACAAATTCGCTTGCTTGATCCCTTCACGCCGTCTTCTTAGCTTACTAAATCTTGTCGCAGGTTCATGCAA
Source organism: Orychophragmus violaceus (assembly GCA_030180135.1). Classification (NCBI taxonomy): domain Eukaryota; kingdom Viridiplantae; phylum Streptophyta; class Magnoliopsida; order Brassicales; family Brassicaceae; genus Orychophragmus; species Orychophragmus violaceus. The sequence continues at coordinate 64,857,508 of CM058232.1, read as the reverse complement.
ATAAGAACACCTTTTGCAACGCCTCACCGTGACTCACTAACCCCCGGATCACTCCACTGGATCTAGGACCGAAGACAGAAGAGGGAATCCGCATAAGCTCGCACCGAACACCATAGAGAAAGTTTCACCAGATCCCATCCTCGAAGACCTGGATTCACACATCGCCGCCAACACAAACCACTAGGGAACCTTTGCACCGCCTCGGAGCTTGAAAACCCGCCACATAAACTAGACAAAAGAACTTAATAGCCACGAACGAAGAGGGAGGGCACATTAGAAGAAAAAGAGAACGGTCTCTCACACAATCGGTGGAACAGAAAGTGGAAAGATAAGGAATCGACCATTCTATAGATTTTAGAGAAAAAGAAGAGAGAGAAAAAGAACGATTTTCTCATCAAAATATAGTGTCCCTTTATCATACTAATCTATATACATATATACTACACTATATGCATTTGTTTTTAGACATCAAAATATCCTTAAAAAATCCTTTGCCGAGTTAGAGTGGTGAAATTAAGGATGTCTTATTTTTGTCATCATATTTAAATGCCTCGTTATACCAGCTACATGTAGATCAAAATATTACGGTTTTTACGTATAGTAAATCTTGAAATGGTTGAATTACTCCTGAGATGAACTGAATATGTTATTAATTAGAGGTGGGAAATCGGGCCGCCCGCATTCAAATGGCCCGATCTGCTGCGGCCGTGGATTTCATTTGGTCCGTGCGGTCCAGTCCGTCGCGGACGACAGTCCAAAATCCCATATCCAATCCCGCACGTTTGTTTTATGTGGTTTCGCGGTCAGCCCACGGGTCATAATAACACAAATTGGAAGAAGAACTGAAGAAGCCACTGCACATGTAGAAAAGAAATTCCCAGGAATAGAGAATGTAAATGATGGTTTAATCGAATTATATTAAATGTTCCAAGAGACGAGCAAAGTAATTCTTGGTAGCTATAATAAACAATAAAATTAATTTTGGAGCCTTTTTTTATGTTGTCCAAATGTTCTTCGAACATCTGACTTACAGGAAGCCGAACAATGTCCTATCAAAGATCCGTCATATAGTTGTTCACACATCACATAGAGTTTACGAACAATGACTTGATTGACTTATAGGAAGCGGGACAATAAACCAATACAGTCTGCGAAGAAGAAAAAAAAATGCAATTCAGGAAGGAGGCACATGAACATAAAAATAGATGAGCTGATAAGCGAGAGGAACAATAATTTTCCGCTTACAAAACTTTCCCCCTAGGATAAGGTTACAAAACGAAACGAAAACCCTAAACTTTCTCTTCATCAAAGCGCCGCCGTCTCTATCCCATTTTCAGATCCGACTCCGGCCGGCGTGTGGTGGCTCCCATAGCACTGGTGCTGGCTATATAGCCTTCGTGTTTAGTTTGTTATGGTCTCGGCTCGACTCTGACCTTTTTTCTGGCTTGCCTTTGGTTGATTCAGTCTCCTTCTCTGTCGTTGAATCCGCCACCGCCTGCTCTTCACCTCCGGCCGTGGTTTGTAGTCGTCTAGTGCTGCCGCGTTTATCTTCTTCTGCGGTCTCCTTGGCGAGGCTGATGCTCAGATCGCCTTCTGGTGTTGGTGCTGCTCAGGGCGTGCTTCGCTGGCTCCGGTCTTTTTTTTTGCGGTGGTAAGGCGTATCGGTGTTGTTATGCTCACGATCTTTTGGCTTTAGAGTTGGATATGTGTATCGATCGGATTTTGTTGGTGTGGTCATGGGTTTAGATTATTTTAATATTGGTTTTAGTCTCCTCTGCTATGTGGGTAGATAGATGGTCAAATTTCTACTCTAACATTTTAGCTTCATCGTTTTGGTTCTTCGTGGTTTTCTTGGTGAATGCTTTTCGATCAGTTTATTATTTCATTTTGACTTTAAGGTCTTGGATTGATTAGGCTTGGTTGGGGATTCATGTTTAGTTATGGGCTTCTATATATGTGTTATCGGGCGCATAGGATTGTGTCAGTACCGTATTCGAAAGATGTTTAGGAGAACTTTCTTAGGTTTTTTCTTGTCGGGTTATAAAGTCTTAGTTCTTTGTTTTGGGTTTCGAGAGAGTGGTTCTCTGAGAGTCTCCAGGTTGTTGATGTTATCGTTCGGTGGGTCATGGACAACGACGATTTATCTCGCTTCTTGTTCTTCGCGGGTGTCAAGATGTGCAAGCTCCTTTTGTTATTGTTAGATAACAACCCTTTATGGGCTTCTATTTCCGAGGATATTCCGTTAATCCGCCGGTTTAGTTTCTAGAGAAAATTTTGTTTTCTACCGGCTTTGTATTTCAAAAACGCATCCTTCCATATTAATATAAGAATCACTTCGGATGAAAAAAGGTTATTTCGCTTGCACGGCAATAATGTTCAGCATCAAACACTCAAAGAAGAAAGGCGGCCATTCTGATCTTATTTTGGCTGGGCCCGCGGGCAATTGCCCAATTTGGCATCCCTATTATTAATCCTGAGGGTTGTTACACTAACAAAAGGATGTAAGTTTGAAAATTGCATACATATCTATATAAGTTTGCTCAATTAATAGACAATTCTGACACTTTTTTTAAATAGCGATTTAATAATTTTTTTACCAAATACTCTCTCTATTTCACAAAGATACAATTTTTAGAATTTTCACATATATTAAGAAAACAATTAATACTTAATCATAAATGCATCGATTTTTGTTACTCTACAGTTTCCAATATCTCTAAACCAATAGTAATTTAATAAATTTAATTAATCTTCTTAAAATTTTCAAAATATCATCATTAATTAATAAAGTGTGCATAGAAAAGCTAAAAAATATATCTTTGTGAAACAATTTTTTTTTCTAAAACATGCATCTTTGTGAACCCTAGATCGAGTACTCTTTTCAATTGATTTTAATATCTTTCTCTCACCTAAATTATTTTCTGTGTTTTAAGAAACAAGTATAATAGAATTAGTGTTAGTGTAATATAAATACCATATCTTAATATTAGCATGCTAAAAACAATTATAATAGAACATTAACAAGCTAACAATATCCGATATTATTATTAGCATGTTACAACAAATTTCTAATATTATTGTTAGCATAGTACAAATATTATATATTATTAATAGGACGTTAATACAAATTAGTATATATACATGATATCTAAAATAATAACATGCTAACAATAATATATTATATCTATAATGCTAATATAAAAATATATAATAATATTTATATATAATATGTTATATATAACATTAACGTGCTATAATATCTATCCGATATTATTGTTAACATGTTACAAGTGTCAGATATTATTGTTAGTATCATGATAAACAATGGTTATCGATATTAATTTAACAATGTTAGCATCAATGGAAAATTTTTAAATAATTCAAAACAGAAAACTCACTACAATAAAACATGCCTCTAACAACGGCATAATCCGTCGCTATTTCGTTGCTAATAGACCTTAGCATTGAACTTGCGACAAAATACAATCGCCATTAATCGTTCGTCGTTATTCAAATTTTGTCGTTAAATCTTCGCAATGTAATGACAGTTCACATTCGTTGTTATTTCGTCGTTAATATTTCTTTGTTAATCTGTATCAAACTAAGCAACGAAATAACGACGAAATAGGATGATCGCAAGTTGTCGTTAATTCGTAGTTAAATTAGCAATGAATTAATATCGAATAAATGATGAAGATAAATATACATATATATATATAATAAATAAATAAAAGTCGTTAGATTGTCGTTAAATGTTTCGATGTTAACTTGTCGTTAAAGGATTTGTCGTTAATTCGTCGTTAATTCTTCTTAAAGATATTCTTCGTATTTTCGTCGTTATTCTATTCCGTCGGTAATACATCGTAAAGATATTCGTCATATGCTCTTCGCTACTCTACGTCGAAATAACGACGAATTGTAAATATATATATATATGTATATATGAAATTTTATATATATATATATATAATTAATTTTGGAAATTAAAATTATATTCGACAATAATATAAAACAAAACAAAATATATTAATATTATAAATGTATTTTACAAACCGTAATACAAAAAATCATAACAAAACTATCCTACTAGTTCAGCTCCAAATCGATACATGCCAAAAAGTCTGCGGCCTCGGTTAAGTCTCGGGTCTCCGGTACGAACTTCCTCGATGTGGACGAAGATGTCTGAGACGGTCCCGTCTGGCCCTGTCCTCCTGTTGCCGCTGCTGCCACTCGTTTTCTCCTCATCTCCTCATCTCCTCTAAGCCCCATACAAACCGATGATTATCGTTGGGTAGAAGGTCGAACAAGCTATCCTGAGCTCGTATAGACTCCTCGTAAGCAGCCATTTCTCTTCCAAATTGGCCGTCTTCGTCGTCAACTCCCCGAGGATGGTATTCACGGAATGAAGCTCCAACCGTTAAGCGGCCACTTACTGGTTAACACCTCTCAGGTGTAACGTAGAAGCGACTGGAGTATCCTAGACGGATTACGATCCATCCCTTCTTCCTAGGAGTGAGCTAAAAATATGTAAATATCCAAAATAATTTGAAAATAGTTTAACTTAGCAAAAGGAAAAGAAAATATCATTGATCTCCTTGGTCGTCAACCTATCGAGGATCAGAGTACCGCTCGGTGAGAGCTCCTATCATATATGTGTCTCTCACACAGTGACTCGAGATGACATTTCGTTGTAGAACATCTCGGCTGAAGGACTCACAAAAGATCATTCTTCTTTTTGTGAGTTGCTGCGTAGAGGTAAGATAACGATGCAAGCTCTTCGTCCTTAGCCTACATAAAAAATTAAAAAAATAATATATATATTATAAACAAGATATTAATTATATATATGTATCTTATATATATTTATACATATATATATACGTACCTAACCCGTCGGAGAAGGAGGGCGCCGATAAAGGAGAGACGGCGGGGGAGGAAAGACGTGCATGGAGGAGACGATGCCGAAGAGAGAGAGAGCGGCACCAGAGAAGAAGAAGAGTCAAGTGGGGAGACATCAAAGAAGGAGAGGTCCCCGAAGGAGAAGAAGAGGCACGTAGGAGAAAAAGCGGCGCGAAGGATATGAGGAGAGTCGTGCGAAGGAGAGCCGAGTACGATTTCACCGGGGGTGGAGTCGTCGACGTGAATCGCGAAGAAAGAAAGAAGACATGGGAAAGACAATGAAATGGGGACGAAGAAGAAGAAGATTTTTTTTTTGTTTTTTTTAGGATCCATCGCAAATCCATTGTTAAATTGAGACGGATTAGCAACGAATCGTGGGTAAATCATGGACATGAAATCTATTTTTTTAGATTTCCCCCGTGTAGGAAATAAAATTCTTCACTAAGCGATGAATTAACGACGGATTCATCGTTACTCCGTCACTTAGTAACAATGAATTAGCGATGAATATCTGATCTTCATCGTGCAGGTGTACATCCGAAGAATATATATTCGTAGTATATTCAATATTATTAAGCATCAAATTAAGGACGAATCCAATATTAATTCGTCGCTTAATGAAAAGTTATCGCTGTTCATTTGAGTTATAGGGTTTAGGGCTTGTCAAATTATTATAATTATTTTACATTAAGGGATGGATTAACGAGGAATCATCGTTAATCCGTTGCTAATCAGAAATATATTTTTACTCCAAAATTGGTAATTGTATAGGTATTTGAGATTTTTGATTGTAGAAATGTAATCTAGAAGTATTGTCTTATCAAAGATACATAAAAAAATAACGTCATCTGGCAACCTTGATCAGTAAGAGTGAATGCATAAGAACCTTATACTTAAACTTTGAACTTTGAAGATTATGTGTTAAAGTAATTTGGCAATGTAGTATATTTAAGACATTAACACTAATATACCAAATTTATATAATCTTTGCAAGTATAAATTTATATCAAATCTATATCACCATTGTTCTTCTTATGTCAAAACAGATAATCATATGTTTAGACATAGCTACGAATAACGACGGATCATAAAAATCATCGTAAATCCGTTGTAAATAGCCTCGATTTAATGATTAATTCTGATTTTACGTCGCAGATTCATTGTTGACAGCCTCAAATTAAAAATTTCCACAAATACGAGAAGAAAATATTGGTATTGGATTACATTATATATAGGAAACAAATAAATTATTTGTCCTCAGACTCTTCACTTTGATCTGCTTCTTCTCCGTGATTGTACCAAACTTAATAATTCGGTGTAAATCCACGGTTAAGTAAATGACCCCAAACCTTCTCAACTGGAATGAACTTTGCATTTTTTACAAGGAAAGAACATCTTACCGCTGTATATAGTTATCAATGTCTGACATGCTTGATACATAAATATCTGAAGCTCATCACAAAACTCCTTGATTATCGCTCCTTCCGCATATGTATGTCGATACATCCAACTCTGTAATTCATATATAGACATTTTTGAAAGATTTTGAGGTTTAGGTGTTTTCAGTTGTGTTTTTCATTTTGAAGTAGAGGGTATGTATAGTATTTTATTAAGGATTTGCGATGACTTAACATCGATAACTTAAGTTCATCGTTAATTCGTCGCTAATAGCGTGGTATTAACGACAGAATATTATAATAATATTTTTTTTTAAAAAGTTCACATAGACTAGAAAAAGATACAAATTATTCGTCCGAACTACTTGAGGCATCGTCAGACTCTTCATCATGATTAGATTCATCAAATTCTCTAGACTCAGCTTCTTCTTCTGTGTCGTCCCGGAGAGACTCAAATTGTCGATTGTGGGGATCGATAAGTAGAACCTCCTCTGTCGTCTCAGTAAGCGTTCAAATGAAACCACAACTATCTTCTTGCATTGGCATATCTTCTACTCCATCTATACGACAACGGTTACCCGATGTCGTGACTCACAGGTATGGTATGAAGGTAACTTACTCTGCTTGTGAAGCTAGTATGAAAGGCTCATATTTTTTGTACCGTCTGGCGACCTTCACGTCCACAAATCCAAAATTATTTACTCGAACACCACGACCAACCACTGGATCAAACCAATCACACTTAAATAACATTGTTTTCAGATTCAACAATTCGGGGTACTCAATCTCGATAATTTCTTGCAAAACCCCATAAAAATATGTTTCACCCCTTACACATACACCATAGTTTGTAGTCTCTTTGTGTTGGCATTTCTTGTATGTGTGAAATACGTATCCGCGAGTGTAATAAACGGGTACGGTTGTTATCCACCTGCATACAAGTGTATTTGGTTAAGCCCCAAAGTATATGAATTTCGAAATTATTATATTCAAATATAATTAACTTAAGCATACTTGGTCCTTTATCCATATTTCAAAATGTTGTTCTTTCCGTATGTTGATCTCATTGTGAGAAACCCCCTCAATCGCTTCCCGAACTTGAGTCTCAAACATGATGTAACGCCGAACATTTATATATATATATATATATATATATACCTCTCAGAAAGACGAGCATCCTCATAGTTTAAAAGGATGTATGTATGTGCGCTGTGGCTATCTTCGCACTACTCAACCATTCTGAAGTCAGTCTACCGCTTAGACGACTAACATGTAAAAATATGTCTGGAACATCATCAACCATATATGCTTGTCCGACACCACCATCATCCTACGGATTCGACCTTCTCTTACGTGTGTGGAATTTTTTAGCGAAATAGTATGATTTAAAATGAGAGGTTTCTTCTGTTAGACTTCCATATCCTAACTGGAGTTTTGCCTTCCCCTTTAGATGTTTCATAAAACGCTCGAACGGATACATCTACCTAAATTGAACAGGTGCACCTAGTTCCGCTTCATGTGGGAGATGGATAGAAAGATGTTCCATGACGTCAAAAAATGACGGCGGAAATAACTTTTCCAAATTCCATAGCACTATATGAATATTAGCATGCAATTGTGCAATGATATCTTATGATAGAGTGCGTGGGCTGAGATCTCGAAAAAATGATCTTATACTTGGAAATAAATGATATAATAATATACATTAGTTTTAATGACTTGAATAGTTACCATAATATCATCAACATTATTTGGTTCACGTACCAGCAAATGCTTCACTTACTTTCTCGTGAAGGAGTTTGACAAGAGCAAAGGAAGTAATCGTTGCATGAACATATGACAATCATGACTCTTCATTCCTGTGAATTTTTCCCTTGTTCAACACAACTAGAGAGATTAGAAATATACTCATATGGGAAGCAAACATCTCTTTTCACATAGTCGAACAAGGCCGATTTTCCTTCTGAATTCAACAAAATATAGGAACTGGTGTAACTCCGCCTGATGTGATATGCAACTCGTTTTGTGCACAAATATCATACAAGTCCAACCTTGATTTAAAGGTGTCTTTAGTTCTTCCAGACACATTCGACAATGTATGCATGATGTTATCAAAGAAGTTTTTCTCGATATGCATCACATCAAGATTGTGTCTCAGCAGATGACCTTCCAGTAGGGTGTTTCCCAAATAATGATTTTCTTATGCCAATATGGTTTTCACCATATCCATCTGGCATATTAGCTGGTGTATGCGGATTATCTCTGCTGCTAACTGTATATTGTGCCCCATAATGATCAATTTTCTCCTCCAGTTGTTCCCCATATAGATAAACTAGCGGTGGCAGACAGACTACTCAGTTTTTCTTAAAAAAAATTCTTTTTTCTCCGACACGGATGGTTGATTGGTAGAAACTGGAGGTGACAGTTAAACCAACATGTTTTCTGACCATGTTTCAACTTAAACGCTTCTTTCCTATTCATGCAATATGGAAATACTAGTATCCTGTGAGGAATCCTTTGGTGCAGATCTGATGTTTGGAGCTTTCTGCTTATGAGCAGTTGCAGGCTCTGAAGATGTTAGAGCAGGTTCAAGAGGAACCACCATCTTCTTCTCTCCACTATCAGATACTGTAGTTCCACCAATCTGAACTGCTTCTTTCAAATAACCATCAGTGGAGATCATCTTCTTTGCATCTCTCAACACACAAGGATGAACTCGCGAAGCTTCAGCTGGTGGAGTTTCATTCAGCTCCTTATCTATCACTTTGAAGCAGTTAGCTACTTCTAGCTCCTGTTTAGACGGTTTAAGTACCTTAGGATAGGGCACAAATGGCTTATAGACTCGTTCCAGGATTGTTGCAGGCTTCTGGTCTCGTCTACGATCTGTGTCAATCGATGCATAGGGTGTGTCGATCGACACAAGGCGATTATGTTCAATTTCATCAGACGGATCGGGGTTGCATCGATCGACATCAAGTGTGTGTCGATCGATGTACATCTCAGACAGAAAATATTCGTCCAGAAAATCCGAGATTATGCTCTCTTCTTCTCCTAGCAATTCAATCTCATCTCTTAAGGTCACAGCTTTGATGCACCGCTTCTGTTCAGCTTTCCCAGCTTCATTTTACCTTTGTATTGCTCCTGCTGTTTGTTGAACTTGAACATCTAGCTTCTTCACATGTGTGCTCAGAGATTCAAACTTCCCATTCAGGTTCTCATGCATAGCATCCAGCTTCCTGTCGAAGTCTACAGCAGTCTTAGTCTGATCCTCTAGCAACTGCTCCATCATAGCTTCCATTTTGCTCTTATAAGCATTAACAGCAGGAGGTGTCTGATAAGAAGATGATCCATAGGTTCTCTGATAAGAATTACCTTGCTGAGTACCAAACCTGTTTCCTTGGAATCCAGAGCCACTGATGTAGTTCAAATCTTCTTCCTGCTTTTCCAATAACTGCTCCATCATGCTTATCAGCTTATCATATTTTTTATTTTGAGGAGGAAAATGCTGATATGATGGAGATTCAAAATCTCTGGTGAATGAATAAGAACCATAGTCTCTGCAGAATGAGTTATTATGCTGATTTTCCAACATCCGTTCCATCATTCCCATCATCTTACGCGCTGTGTCGATCGATGCAGAGTAGTTTCGATCGGTGCAAGCTCGAAGATGTGTCGATCGACACACATGACCGTGTCGATTGATGCAAGGCGATTACAGGCGTACCTGAAACGCAAGAACATAAAAAAAATTAGTAACAAAAAACAAAAAACGAAAATCCTAGTCTAAACCCTAAGTTCAAATCTATCGAAGACTCAAAAGAGTCCCCGGCAACGGCGCCAAAAACTTGATAGGTCTAAGTTTTAACCCTATTCTACTGCAAGTGCATAGTAATATCAATGTAGTACTTAGGGATCGAGTCCACGAGGACTCTAGGCAACAATAGATTTAGAACAGAAAAGATTAAACTAGGAGAAAGCAAATGTAGTGAGAAACTAAAAACAATGCAAGAAAGTAAATCAATAGCGAGTTTGTAAGCAAGGAGGCAAAGCGTTAAGTCTATGGAATTCTCAGAAAATCAGGAACACATGCAATCAATCAATCGGGATCTATTTAAGAACTATTCTAGAACTCAAACACGAATATAGAATTAACCAACTTTCGTTGTGAGAATTCTCTAAGCCTAATTGCAGAAATCCAAATGTCTTTGTAATTCCTAACAGATTAAACTAGCCTTAAGTTCAGGTTCGATATGTTCACAATTCAATTAAACCAAATTTCTTTGCGAGTAATTCAATTGCTCATCTAGGTTCTTTCTAGCTAATGAACCAACTGTCGTTGTGAAAATCAACCTAACATCATAAATCTGGATAGCTACTTCAGATTAAGCATTAAGAACAATCCTAGATGAAGAACTAACAGATATGAATCCCTACAGATCGATTAACCTATAATTCCATGAAATCCCTAATGAGAATCCCTAAACTTAACAGGTAATCTACTCAGACATGTTCATCAAAACAGAAAACATCATGAATAGAAAACCAAATATTATAAAATCAAATAAAGAACTGGGGTTCGAAATCCTCTCTCTTTCGAGAGCAGGATCAGCCCCTAACTCTCTCTGAAAATAGAATAAAGCGTAGCCTAAACAATGGCTTAAAAACCCTATCATAATGGTCTAAAGTCGGCTGGAGCTTCTTTGTAATTATGAGAAACTTCTGGGCAAAGTTGTAATTTCCAATTCTCTTCATTAAACGCTCGTGGGAAGTCTGTGTCGACCTTGTGTCGATCGATGCACCACCTGTGTCGATCGACACAGGTCTGTGAAACGGGCAGTGAATTCTTCATCTCGGGTTTAATCTCCAAAATGCTCCAGAATGCACCATAATGTCCAATTCCGCTCCAAACATACATAGACCTGTAAACATACTAAAAAGACTCCAAAACATAATAAAAGACTCGATAAATAAGACATATACCATAGTTAAAATCCCTAAAATCCATGGTATATCAATGTCTTAAAAGCATATTTTTCTTTGTAGGGGATATTCGACTAGGACAGTGAACACATAACTCCAATGGTATTATGATCTGCGCACTCCAAAGGAATGGCTGCATGACACAGTCAGTATCACTCCAATGGTTGTGAATTCAAACTTCCACTGCAGTCTGGATGTATATTCAGACTTCCATAGCATTATGATTGCATATTCAGACTTCCATAGCAGTCTGGTTGTATATTCAGACTTCCGTAGCAGTCTGGTTGTGATTTTTTTATAATAAATACATTAACACATTCTTGTCTGAATGCAGCAAATTGATGCCGGGATTGATCTACTGAGGCTTCACCAACACAACCATCCGGAATGGTTCATGAGCGAGAGGCTGTGCTTCATTGACACACTCCTTCAAGCATTGTGGCGTCAACACTATACAGATTTTTTGAAGAGCGATGCAGAGGAAAATAGTCCAGCCACGACTAGAAGGCTGCCTCATGGTGTTTGGGATTACCATACTGGTCATCTATCCTTATTCTGGAAATCAATGAAGCCTTGGGGGATGGAAATTGATAATATCTACATTGCATTGCACATTGGCGAATGTCATTGGGTAACAATTATGATTTATATCCAGGATAGGCACGTAACATGCTGGGACAACATCCTTGGACCGAGAACTGATGAGTTGGTAGAGCGGCACTGACACTAATCTATGAGATGTTTACTTATGTGCTGCACATTTTGGCCCAAGTTTTTAATAGGTGGTATTGTCCCTTGGATCGATACACCTACATGATTGTTATAAGCGAAGATCTTCCCCAAAACAAGCAAACATGTGACTGTGGAGTGTTCTGCTTGAAGTTCATCGAGTTCCATTAACTTTTAATGGCGTTTCCAAATTGTCTTTGTAATACGAACATCAATCAAATCAGGGACAAGCTGGCTTATGATATGATGACTGAACTCGGGCGAACATGTTAAGAGAGACGAACCGAGTATGACTTGCTAGATACCTACGATGGGAAATAGAGTCCCCCAATATCTTTTGGATTCCCGAAACAATGGATTTGTTGCATATATTTAACTTTTGTAGGTGATAAAACTCATCCAAATTTTGGCTTACTTTTGTGGGAATGTTTTCATGGAAGTTATAGGGTGTTGGGAAAATATGTAGGGTATTTGTGTATATGTAGTGTATTTGGGTGTTATGTAACAAACTAATGACTTGTTCTTAGTTATGTTTATGTGCTACTACGCTTGATGAACCATAACCCAAACAATTGAGACAACAAGTTTCAATATCAGACTTCTCAAATACATCCATTACTACATCAGACTTCACTAAACCCTAAAACATATCAGACTTCACTAAACCTAAAATATATTAGACTTCAACCATTTATAATCAGCCGCAGGTTCTAGAAAATTAGGTTGTTTGTGGCCTTATTGTTTGCAATTCGAACAACAAAATTGCTTGTGTAGTTTCCGCGGTTTACTGCCCTTCTTCTTGGCAATATCTAGCCAAGATTGCCACCTCGACTTCTTCTGTCTTCCAGGCTTCTGCCTCTCTTCCGGCGGAAGGACACGTACGGTGTCATGATCGGCTGTACCAGTACAATTCTTTGGTAGGATGTTGCGCGAGTATGTAGTGTACAAATAGTCCATTTTGTAAGATGAACATAAAAGCGTAGAAACGTGTAGCTCAAGTTCCGATGCAGTGCAAATGGCATGTTAGCAATGTATCTTTTCGTAATCCCACACACCACATTCACACTTTTGATGTTCCAAATCGACAACACAATCCCTATGTCCTCCCTTAACAACGAACCGATACGTATCTACATGTTCTAACGTCATCATATCCGCATAATTTAACGAATAGCCAACAAGCCATCAAATATTCAACTCTTTGGGTAAATGTTGTTGTAAGACTCATTGCATCTAGCCGCCTTTTACAAGACCACGTCCCTAGCTTCTCATGTATGAAATCCAAAAGGAAAGATATGGGATATCCTTTTGCATTCTTAACTGCGGAGTTTACAGTTTCGACAATGTTGCTGTCTTTTTGTTGTAACTTTCTCCAAAAATTTGAAAGAGGTTAACACAAGTAAGAACTAGAAAGTATTAAGAAAAAAGACTATACTGTCAGACTTCTCCTACAGTCTGATAGATAATCAGACTGCAGGCGAAGTCTGAGTATAAAATCAGACATCAAGAGAAGTCTGAGTAGAAATTATTAGGTCTGACACTATATTGTCAGACCGCACACGTACCTCTCTCCGCTGAAATGCAAGATTTACAGCTCGTAAGGAGGCCATGTTTCGGTAAAAATCGTAAATAGTATATGCATGAGCCTCGTTTTTCACTAAGTACAAAAGATGTTTTCTCCTGAATTTGGTAACAATGTTATTTTGTAGATGGTAATAGCATATCCCTCGTTGTGCCCAAGGAAAAACCGCTTCACACGCAGTATTGATCGACTCACATCTATCCGAGACTATGACCAAAGGATATTGGTTTGAAATGCATTCTTCCAGCTTGGTGAAAAACCACTCCCACGAGTCATCAATTCTGAAAGCGAACGAAAATATTTAAAATTTTCCGTTTTGTGCGGCCGCCACTAGCATAACACCGCCATACTTTCCATTAAGATGAGTACATCCACCACAATGACTCTTCTAAGTAACGTAAACCCATGTATGGAAGTTCCAAATGCTATAAATAGATATTTAAATCCATTCTTCTCATCTAGTTCAAGAGAAGTTATTGTTTCTGGATTGGTTTGCTTGATTCCATGCAAAAAGAAGGCAGTCTCTCGTACCCATCTTCCACTGTTCCTCTCACAATCTTTTGAGAATGTAACAATGCTCTGTATGCGGTTGTGTAGCTCATCTTCATCCCAAACTACTTCTTCGTTGATACTTTAACATGCTTTGGTGTTATCTGTTCAATTATACAAAGCATTCACTAAACAACCAACCAATATAATGTGGAGTATAACGTTTATGCGTAGAAATCCGGTCCACCACCGAACATGTATGTGTTTTTGAATAGATCATCCCCCAATACTTGTTTGGTTCCCTCTTCAGAGACGCTCGAAGCAGACATTTAGCCAAAAATGTTTCTTGTCAGACTTATCTATCCTAAATGCGAATTTCTTTATTATTGTCGTTAAACGCAGTTCTGATATTAGGTCTTTCTTGCTATCAAAAAACTTGTTGAGAAAGATACCTCGGACGAGTCCCTTTTTCGACCAAACCGATTAGTCGTATCCTCCAACTCAGATTTCTTATAATCTTCATCTTTTTCCACATCTACATCTTCATGTTTCACTTTCCCATACAAGGTATAATAAGAATCGTCATAGTAAGCCTCAACGTGTTTCTTGAAAACATTCTCAAGCACATCCAAGTTACCAACCCATCATCACCACAACCACCACCACAAATACAATCATCCGATACATAGTCCACATCTTCCTCATTCCAGTCTTCGTCTTTGTCATCTTCGTCTAATCTCCAGCTTCATATTTTTCATCATGATTCATCGCATATTCATCTTCCATACCAGATCGGCTCGAGACACAAAGACGGATTAAATGCGTATTAGCTAACTCGACCATTCTCCTTACTTGCCTATCATTTGTGACATAAACCGGAGGACTCTATGGATTCATTTGTTTGAACAGTGCTTCCGGTAATGGATATGATAACTCCACCAGCTCGGTTTTCTTGTCCAGCATATAATCATCTTGTACCATCTAAACAAGTTCTTGATGTGTAGAACCATCGCACAAATTGATAAACCGCCCTACTTTGAGCTTATCAACCACAAAACCAAATCTGTTTTCTCACAACCCATTCACCAAAACTAACAGTTAACTAAACCATTATCTGTATAAAAACACGTATAAACCACATTAAACACCTATAAACCACATTAAAGATCGTATTATCAGGTTCTAGATAGGGGTCGCTCATACTGATGCTGCCGGAAGCAGTAGTGTTGTTGTCCCTATCTATATCTCATGTATAATTTTGTATCTGTTATTTGATCAAAACCTTAACTTTTTATTATGCTTTCAATTTTAATATGCTTATTGAACCTTATTAATTATGCTTTCATGTTTAATATTTCTATTTAATAATGGCAATTGATAGAAATATTTTAGTAAGAATTGATTAATATATAGTAACATATTTTGTTTATCATTTTTTTCCCAGAAAAACGTATCTAATATATTATTGGAACATAACTGTATATATATAATATTACTAGGTGGTCGACCGCACACATGTGTGTGCATCACTCTATTTGTTAGTTAGTTTATGTGTATTTTTTTTGCGTAGTGGCAAGATAATATTTGATTTTATATGCACATCAGAATTGTTACATTCGGATGCATTAAAAAATACTCCCGATATTATTATCATCTTACAATTTTACCTTTGTATTTTGGAAAGGTTACGTAACTCTCTCTTCAAGTCAATAACTTTGTTTGACTAAGATTAAGAAATTGACCACTAATACTAATACAACTGGAAATGAAAAATTTGACGTATATAAATGATCGTCGAAATATTTTCAGTTGCTAAAATAATAATAATAAAAAGGTTATGATAGATATTTTACAAGTTTTATTAATATGTGTGCATTTTATGTAGGGAAAATTAACAGCCACAAATAAACAATAGTAAAATTTTGGGACTTATTTTTGGTTTCATATTTGTATATTAAGAATTTTTCGGTGATACTTAAGGCTTCTCTTCATCCTCCAATAAATGTGCTTGACGTGACTGGAATGTCGTGTCGCTTTATATCAGGATTGGTTCGATAACCGTTCTTTCTTCCCCTAAAAATATATAGCCTCTCTTTCATCATTCTTCCCATCCTCACTTCTTCCTTCTCCTTTGCTTCTAACAAAGCCTCGCTTCATTCTCTATCTTTTATTTTCATTACTTCCTTAAATATGCTGACATGTTCCTCTATTTTCTTGTGTTCAGATCTGCGTCGACCTCCGGAGTCATGCATGAACAACACCAGAACCAATATTCTCCTCAAGATAAAGTAACCTACGAGTCTTGCGAGGTCAAACGATAAAATTGTCTTTCACGAAAGGCAACTCGGCATGTGAGATGATTGTTTGTGATCAATTCCTTTGGGTACCTTTATCTTGAGGAGAACATTGGTTCAGGTGTTGATTTCATAACAATTCCTATCTCATTGACGGCCTTGCTGGGAGAAGACAACAAAATTGTCAGTTGAGATAGCGGTTCGGTATCTGGCGGAAGGAAACCGATATTACAACTCAAGCTTCGGCTTTGGACAAACTTGTCTTTCAATAAATTAGTTTAGCTCCATTTATTTTCTTAGTTCGACTTGTAATATCAGTTTTTGGATAAATAAAAGTATTTATAATTCGTGTGTACTTGTAATATTAGTTTAGCTTGTTCACATGTGTACTCGCCTATGCACAAATGTCAGAATTTAAAAACCAGAGTTATGGAGAATGAATGGTGCAAATGGTTGACTTGTTTGAGAAATAAAATCTAGTGTAATTGGGTGTTCCACTCAATTCCTTTAATATAATTCCATTTGATTTTTTTTCTCATTTTTATTGGATTTTAGTGGGACCCATAAAATTGGGAGGAAAAATTTAAAATTCTGCTGAGATTTGTTCCTCTCTAATAAGGAAGAGAAAAAAAAATCTAGCGTAACAAATTATTTTATTCCACTTAACTACCATTATTACTCTAATTTATATTCTACTAATATTTATTCCTCTTATTCCACTGATTTCACTCATGCACTACCATCTGCACCCAAAATCTTATGTTACAAAGATTTGTAATTCGTGTTACAAAGAGTTGTAATTCTATTAAAATCTTATGTTAAATTGGGACATGTGAGGAACTCTACATTTTTACTAGTTTCAACATCCACACCCACTATGTATTTCAAAATACGATGTATGTACATTAGAATAAATAAAAAATTATAATTATCAAGTCTGACTGATTTCATGGTCTTTTCAGAAGTTTCCAAAAAAAATTAATTTTCTTTTACTACTACGGCTAATACTCTGTCTAGTTAAATTACACGAACACTTGAAATTTAACATTTTACCTAAAAAACCATGAATGTTTGAAATGATATATAAATGTTTGCTTTTACAGAAAGGTCTAATGTTGGATTTGGCAGGATTAACTAATGAAATATAAAAATACAATAAATTACACTGAGAAAGTTAATAGGCATATTACTAGGGTTCTTCATCGTCATCTTCATCATCATCATCAGAAGAGGATAAATTACAACATAATTCATCTTCTGGTTCTGCATCCCCGACCTCATAATCAAGAGTATTGGGTTTCCTCCTTGTTCCAAGTTTTCAATAATGAGATCTTCGATTCTAGTCATCGTCACAGGATCATCATTTTCTTGTTGCAAAAGAATCAGTTCCATGTCACCATAATCTCCTGTAATATTCCCCCCTCGGGTTGACTTGAACAACATTTAACCACAAATGCTTTGGTTTCTTCGTGTAAACAAACTTGATACGCTTGTGAGGCTGTGCAATTTGTATGTACTGAATGAAGTTATATAAAAACATATATTTAAAGGCATTAAGATTTACAGGTAAGGAACATACGTACCTAGAACAAATGGTTCGTCTTTATTGTATCTTCATGATGAAAGAACGTCTACAACGCCAGCATTACTCCTCCGAGTGCCTCTAGTGATCATAGGATCGTACCAGTTACACTTAAAAAATGTGATTCTCAAATTCACAATTCGCTCATACTCAAGCTATATGATATCAGTTAAGATCTCGTGGAAATCAGCTGCATCAGATGCATCGGCATAATTCTCTCCTTTAATACGTACACCATAGTTACATGTCTTCAGTCCCTCGCCGTGCTTCTCCGTGTGAAACAAATATCCTCTTTGTAAAATATATGGGCCCAATTTTAGCCTTTTGCACGAGTCCATGCACTATCTCTCGCATCCAAAGAGGAAAAGGATATGTGTTTTTCCAATAAATAACTTGAATATAGAAAATAAAATATCAGATAGGGAAGAGTTCGGCAAAGATAAATTCATATAAATATATAGGTACGACTGAATTTTACATATACATAATCTTTCACCCAGATACGATATTCTTCGGATCTTTTGCGGAGACTTCTTCTTTGGAGAGTTCTGAATATTTTGTGGACATATAATTTTCGAACAACCTTTAATTTCAACCAAAACTTATATGATAAATCATATATTTAGTGTAATATATTAAACGGAAAGATATGACATCCCAAGTTATATATATATACTTCTCTAGCGGCTATATATACTTCTCTAGTGGCTCAAAATATCCACTGTTTCGTAGAACGTATACATGTGCGCATCTATAGTCTTTATTTGAAAGATAGATTTCTTGCATTCTTCCACTTGGACGGCCTACTTTAGTAAATATATCAGGAACCTCGACATGATATACATGGATTTCACCTTCAGTGAATCTAGTTAACCTGACCAAATTAATTGGTTTAGAATTATAATTAATCGATAGCAACCATGTGTGTGTCTTACAAATGACAAAGTGAACATGTGATTGGCCATAGTGCCTTTACCTTGATTTCTTTTTTATATTTGCATCAAAGTAGTGCTCTGAGAAATAAGCTACCTCCCCATTGATATATGATTGAATAATGGATCCTGCCGCATACCTTTTGTTCTTTGCTTTCCCTTTCAACTTTTTGAAATACCATTCAAAAGGGTACATCTACTTATATTGCACCGGACCTCCTAATTCAGCTTCGTAGGGGAGATGTATCGGTAAGTGCTCCATCACATCAAAATGTGGAAATATATTTTCCAAGTAGCATATGATTCAAACTATGTTTTCTTTGAGTATTTGGACGGGACTTTTTGTAAAGTTTTCGAGAATAAGTCAAGGAAAAAACTTCCAACCCTTACAATATTTTTTTTTTGAAGCTGTGTGTAAATATAAAGTACTATACTCATATTTAATTATCAAAATTCATATTATATATATACTATAAGTAAAATTAAATAGAACTTGCTAACGCAAGGTGGACGTTCCAGTTTAAGATTTCAGGAAAGATAAATGGAAGTATCCTCTCCATAAAAATGTGGGAGTCATGACTCTTCATCCCTGAAAACTTATCGTTCTCCATATCAGCAAAACTAGCTAAGTCGGCCGCATAGCCATCTGGGAATCTATCTGTATGTTTCACACATTCTAGTAAGTTTTTTTTTCTGGCATCGTCTATCAATCTGTACGTGGGGAAAGGAGCTTTACCCTCACCAACAATTTGTAGGTATGGCCGAGAACATAATTGTTCTATATCAATTCTTGACATGATGGTGTCTTTGGATTTACCCTTCACGCTCAAAAGAGTATTCATGACGTTGTCAAAAAAATCTTCTCTACATGAATCAAATCAAGATTATGTCAGAGAGTGAGGTCCCTCCAGTACGGAAGCTCCTAAAATATGCTTTCCTTGAGCCAGTTATGCCTCTTCCCATAGCCAGACTCCTTCTTTTGTGACTGTTTCCACCGATTTCCTTTGTTTACACCTTGCAATCGCTCGCTATAAACTTGCTCACCACTCAGAGCATCAGGTGGATGCTCTTTCGAGGCGTCTTTTCCCTTCAAGAAGTCTTTTTATTCTTCCTCAACGGATGACCAAATGGAAGAAATCTTATGTGACAATCAAACCAACATGTCTTCCTTCCCTTAGGCAGATAAAAAGATTTTGTATCTTCCATGAAAATAAGACAAGACAATCCACCATGGGTCGTCCATCCTGATAACATCTCATATGCCAGGAAGTCGCTTATCGTCCACAGCAGCACTGCTTTTTAGATTAAAGTTTTCATTCAACGACACATCGTATGCATCGACTCCAAAAGACCACAATTATTTTAACTCCTCAATAAGAGGTCGGAGGAAGATATCGAGACTAGCGCGCAGATGATTTGGCCCAGAATTCAGAATTTTAAGAAACACATATTATATATTCATGCACATACCAGGGGGTAAATTATATGGAGTCAAGATCATGGGCCACAACGAAAGATTACGAGATATGCCAAATGGATTGAACCCATCTGTACATAACCAATATAAACATTACAGGGTTCTTGGGAAAACAGAGGATGTTGAGTTTGAAATGATTTCCACTCTGCCGCATCAGACGGATAACATATTTCTCCCTCCTTCGTTTGGTGCTCGGCATGCCATTTCATTGCCGCTGCAGTCTTCTCGCTTTGATACATTCTCTTCAGTCTGTCATAATTGGTAGATAACACATACGACTGTAGGGTACTTTGGTTCTACTTTGTCTCTCGTTTGGCTTTCATCTTGGTTTAGCATAAAACCGGCACTTATCTTCCTTTTGGTCTTCTTTCCAGGAGATCATACAATTGTTCATGGAAACATCAATTGTATAATAGGGGAAGCCTAAATTGCGCATCAGTTTCTCTGTCTCATAATGTGAACATGTTGCCTGGTTTCCTTCTGGTAAATAATTTGTCACCATTTCAATAGAATCCACTAACATTTCACTCATATTATGTTCTGCCTTGTTATGCAGAACCCGAGCAGGCAAAGATAATTGGGAGTGACCTTCACGACAACCATCATATAAAGGATTGTAGGCTCCTTCTAACAGGTCATAAAACTTGTTTGAATGATTACGTACATGTTCTTCACTATTACTCGCGTAATCACGAAATGCATCATTCATCATATCCACATATTTATCTTCTACTACATTTTCATGACCATTCGGATAACATAACTCGTTCTTATATCCAAACCGATTTCTTCTCCATGCTTATACCAATCATAATAACCATGCATAAATCCTCGACTAAACAGATGACTCCAAATTCTTTATTCCGTGGTATCCGGTTTTTCGTTCTTGCAAAAACTACAAGGGCAGAGAAACTTACCGTCATTGCTCAGCGCTAAAGGCTGGGTTTTTGGCAAGTTCCATAAATTGTGCCACCCTCGTTTTGAAGGCTGTTGAGAATGTATGTGGCATCATCGAACCTGTTATACATCCACTGCTATAATTATTGTATCCTCCCACCATGTAACTAGATTTCCAAATCTTTGTGTTTCTACAAATGAAAACGGAGATAGGGCTGAATTTCGACTATGTAGACATAATTGACAACTACCGTTAATTTTCATAAATGCATGTCGCATGAAACTGGTACACCTACCACAAACATGTAAAATATAACCAAACTATATTATATTATTATTACTAAAGCATCTAAATGATACGACCCATAACTGACTACTTTGCGACACGAATAATGAGTTGCATATTAGTCGTAACAATAACGACGAATAAACGACTTTGTTACTAATATACACGAAGTATTAAATTAGTCGCCCATATAGTGTCCAAATTGCGATTTTCTATGACTCTTCACATCAGACGCAATTTAGTCGCCATATTACCGACTAGCCTGTGACTGTAATGGTCGTTAATCAGTCGTAAATCGGCAACTAAATTGGCGACAATCATTTTTGGTCGTATATTAGCGACTAATACACGTCCATATATCTGTAGTCACAAAATAGTAGCAATATTGTCCCCTAATAGTTGCCAAATGTTACGACTACAAGTATAGTAGTAAGTTCCAGTCGCAAAAACGTTGTTTTCTTGTAGTGAGAGTCATCCATCCGCCACCGCTAGTTTATTTAACTCTCTCTCTCTCTCTCTCTCTCTCTCTCTCTCTCTCTCTCTCTCTCTCTCTCTCTCTCTCTCTCTCTCTCTCTCTCTCTCTCTCTCTCTCCCCCCTCTCTCCCTCTCTCTCTCTCGGCCTTCGATTAGGCAGCGAGTCCACGACTCGCGACTCTTCTCTTCCAGTGAGTCTTCCTCCAGCGGTGACTCCTCATGGCACCTCCTCTTCAGGCGCTTCCTTCTCGCGCCTCCTCTCCTCCAGTAAGTATATATATAAATGTTAATTAGGTTGTTAGTTAATTATAAATGTTAATTAGGTTGTTAGTTTATTATATCTTAAATTTTTAATTAGGTTGTTAGTTAAGTAAGTAATAAATTGTTAGGTTTTTGGTTAATTAGAATGTTAACTAAAATGTTACTCACTCTGTTTCTTAAAGATCGATACTTTAGAGTTTTCACATAAATTAAAAAATAATTAATATTTGGTTATAAATGCATATTTATCTTTCATTATTAAAAGACTTTATCATAACTACACTACAAGAAATGTGGGTATTAACAGCGGCCTATAAGCGCTATGTATCACCTTCGATAGCGTTTCCTAAAACGTTCTGACAGCGCCCGTCATTGTTGGGCGGGTACTTAAGATAGCGGACTTGACTTATGCTATAGTTAATTAAACGACGATAGCGTTCATCTCTTCACAATTGTTTATGTTTATAATAGCGTGTTATAATTGTTATTAAAATCATTAATAATAGCATTTTGTTTTACAAAGATAGCAAATGATTTGTGTTATTAATTATTTTTTAATTACCCAAAAATTAATAAAAATAAATTACAAATTGAATTTTATTTTATTTTAAATTTGAATATATTTCTGGAATAACTGTAATAATAATATTAAAAACAATTAATTCATAATAATTTCACCATAAAACATTTCCAAGTTTACAAAAAAACTCTCAACTTATCAAACATATCAATCTACCACTAACAACCCTTCACAATCATCCCTAACATAAACACTATTATCATCTGAAGCTTGACCATCTAGATCATCCACTTCTTGGACAGGCAAAGGCGCAACACCTAAATCCTCCTCTGTTTCCAACTCATGATAGCCTCTAAGTGGTGCTCTCATAACAACATACCAATTTGAAGAATCATCTTCCCTAGAGTAGAAAACTTGTTTCGCTTGAGAAGATAAAATGAATGGATCTTTCAGATATGCTGCTTGGTTCATATGAAGGTTGACAAGAGTTAAGCCATCTTCTTCCTTAACACCGTTCCCTGCGTTGGTCCAATTACATCTAAACAGTGGTACTTTGAACATGTTGTTGGAAGTTTTGGTTGATCCTGATTCAATTCTCATATTGATATCAACCTAAACATGCATCAGATCTAGGTGTTCTTATTTAGAAACATTAGATCTCACCTTTTACCTGTTTGTTTGCAGCGGAATTGAGAACAGGTCAATGATCAGGGAGATACACCAAGCGATGAATCCTCCAAAGGCTCACACACGCAATCACAGGAAACTGGTTGCTAGACCGAGCTGAGGGAGGCGCCAGAAAGAGAGAGAGATCGCGGCTAGGTTAGGGTTAAGGGAGAAAAGACTTGGCTTTTAGTCATTAAAAGCCTTCTCTTTTCCCTAATGGGCTTTTGGGCCCAATCTGATTAAATCCCATTTAATCAGACCCATTATTCATTCTCTCTTAGTACGACAAATGCCTAGCACTTTTGTCGTACTTCTGCTATGCCGTTCCAACATTATTTCCTGCTAGCTTAAGCGTGTGACCCATATGGGATCATACAATAAAGGCAATAAGTCCAAGACTTATAGATCATGAGCGGACTCTAGCAAGCCATCATGACCCCCAGTATTGTATGACTTATGTCTGATCACTGACATACTCTTACGTTATAGAGACAGTACAGAGATTGCTGGACACAATTCCAACAATCTCCCACTTGAACTGGAATCTCTGTATTCATAATCCCTTTCGTCTCAATATCTCGATTAGTCATAAGGCAAGATTAGTGTCATCCTTATAAAGCCTAATCTTGTTCATCGGACTCTGATTTGATACTGACAATCCAAACGACTCGGGAAAGTCCGTTTGAGCATGGCCATGCGTTTTCCAGTATTCAAATCTCCGATTGGCCTAGAGATATTCACTCCATTTATATTGGAGGGACAAATCCCATCTTGTTCCATCACTGTAAACTACTCACTTCATGATGTACCCAAACAAGGTCCTTATAGCTATCACAGAACGATAGCGTTAGACAATGATCAAAGTGCATCAGTCCATATGCAGTCACATGCATGCGAACTCAGGTCTAAGGACTATACTCTATAGTCGTAGTAAGAATCTCTTATGACACAGATATAAATATCCTGAAGAGTTCTTATTAGCGGGTCTTGTCCGGTCATATGTTCCCAACATACACCTATGTACTGACTTTGATGCCGAGCATCTATGACACACTGAGACTTTGTCATAAGTCACGTATCAATCCAGTCTTACACGGTTGTTGGTGTTCCAATTTCAACAACCTTCGACTAGGGACATGATGATATAAAACATTTATCAAATATAGGATCTCATGATCAAGCTAAATGACTTCGATGACTCAAGATCAAATCATTTACTTCGATGACCTATAAAATGGTTCATATCATTTTGGAACGATTATTTCATCACAGTTAAAATAATCTTGAAATAATAATTTCATTAAAACATAAATAATGTTTTACAAGAACATATCAAATAACTAAAATAAAGCTCACAAAACTCCCACTCAATTTTAGATTACATTTCAATGTTTCTAATGCCTACAGCTTCAGTCAGGAACTCGAGCTTAGGCCTTGGGAGTGGCTTTGTCAACGGATCAGCGACATTATCATCTGTCGGAACTCGGCTGATCTTGACTTCCTTTCTATTAATGATGTCACGTATCAAGTGATATCTTCTTTGAACATGCTTGGATTTCTGGTGTGATCTTGGTTCCTTTGCCTGAGCTATAGCACCATTGTTGTCACAAAACAGTGCCAGAGGCTCAGCCGCATCTGGTATCACACCTAGTTCCATAATGAACTTTCGTATCCAAACAGCTTCCTTCGCTGCTTCTGAGGCGGCGATATATTCAGCTTCCGTAGTGGAATCAGCAACGGTGTCCTGCTTGGAGCTTCTCCAACTTACTGCACCGCCATTCAGACAAAAGACATAACCGGACTGTGACCGAAAATCATCTGTGTCTGTCTGGAAACTTGCGTCCGTGAATCCACTGACTTTAAGCACATCACTTCCACCGTACACTAAGAACTTATCCTTAGTATGTCTTAGATACTTCAAGATGTTCTTTACGGCAATCCAATGGTTTTCACCTGGATTTGACTGGTATCTACTCGTCATGCTCAATGCGTAAGCAACATCAGGACGAGTACAGATCATGGCATACATGACAGATCCTATTGCAGATGCATAAGGAATATTCTTCATGCGCTCAAGCTCAGCAGCCGACGTAGGGCTCTGCTTCTTGCTTAGCGTTGTGCCATGTACCATTGGCGTGAAGCCCTTCTTGGAATCTTTCATGCTGAATCTTTGTAGGACTTTGTCAATGTATGAGTCTTGACACAAGCCTATCAGCCTCTTAGGTCTATCCCGATAGATCCTAATTCCAAGAACGTATGCGGCTTCACCCATGTCTTTCATGGAAAAACAACTTCCAAGCCAGTCTTTTACAGACTTCAACATTGGAACGTCGTTTCCGAGAAGCAGTATGTCATCAACATACAGAATAAGAAAAACGATTTTGCTCCCACTAGTTTTCTTATACACGCATTGTTCTTCTTCGTTTCTGATAAAGTCAAATTGCTTGATCGCTTCATCAAAACGAAGATTCCAGCTCCTCGATGCTTGCTTCAATCCATAAATGGATTTATGAAGCTTGCATACTTTCCCAGCATTCTTTGGATCTATGTAACCGTCAGGTTGCGTCATATACACATCCTCTTCCAGAATGCCATTCAGGAAGGCGGTTTTCACGTCCATCTGCCAAATTTCATAATCATGAAAAGCTGCAGTTGCTAGTAGAATCCGAATCGATTTCATCATAGCCACCGGTGAATAGGTTTCATCGTAGTCCACACCGTGAACTTGTCTGAAACCTTTTGCCACCAACCTGGCTTTATAAATCTGGACATTTCCATCCACGTCAATCTTCTTTTTGAAGATCCATTTGCACTCGATGGCTTTTACACCAACGGGTAAGTCAACCAACGAAAATACTTGGTTGACTGACATGGAGTCCATTTCGGAATCAGTGGCCTTGCGCCACTTAGAGGAATCTGGGCCCATCATGGCTTGATTGAAGTTCGATGGTTCATCACCATCAATGATCAAAAGATCATGACAGTCAGTCACGAGGAATCCCTGATATCTCTCGGGTTCGTGACGGATCCTCCCGGATCTTCGAACTTCAGGTACTACAGGTTCGGGCTCTACAATTTCTTGTAGATCCTCCTGCTGCTCTTCCTCATTAGGTTGAGCAGTATCCTGTTCATCTTGAATTTCTTCAAGCAGTACCTTACTCCCACTGTCTTTCTTAGAGAGAAACTCTCTCTCAAGAAAGTTACAATCCCGGGCAACAAAGATCTTGTTCTCGGAACGTAGATAGAAGTAATAAGCCTTGGTTTCCCGTGGATAACCAATGAAGTAGCATTTATCAGATTTTGGTGTAAGCTTATCTGAGATCAATCTCTTAACATAGGCTTCACAACCCCAAATTCTTAGATAAGACAGCACTGGAGCTTCTCCAGTCCATAATTCATATGGTGTCTTTGCTACTGCTTTTGATGGCGCTCTATTTAGAGTGAACACTGCTGTTAGCAGAGCATATCCCCAAAGGGATATTGGAAGGTCTGTGTGACTCATCATAGATCGAACCATATCCAATAAGGTCCGATTTCTCCTCTCAGACACACCATTCCATTGAGGTGTTCCAGGAGGAGTGAGTTGGGATACGATCCCACACTCTCTCAGATGATCACTGAATTCTTGGCTTAAGTATTCTCCTCCTCGGTCGGACCGAAGAGCCTTAATACTTCTGCCAAGTTGGTTCTGTACTTCATTTTGGAATTCTCTGAACTTCTCAAAAGATTCAGACTTATGTTTCATTAAATAAACATATCCATACCTACTGAAATCATCAGTAAAGGTAATGAAGTACTGATAGTTTCCTCTTGCATTAGTGGACATTGGGCCACACACATCAGTGTGTATCAGGCCCAATAAGTCACTGGCCCTCTCGTTAGGTTTATTAAAGGGGGCCCGTGTCATTTTGCCCATCATGCATGATTCGCATTTCTCACATGACTCAAAGTCAAATGAGCCAAGAAGTCCATTCGAATGGAGCCTCTTGATGCGTTTCTCGCTGATGTGCCCTAAACGACAATGCCATAGAAACGTTCGGTTTTCCTCATTAGGTTTAAACCGTTTTGTATTAATGTTATAAATTGGCGCGGATTGATCGAGTATGTAAAGCCCATTCGTAAGAGGGGCAGAACCATAGAACAAATTGTTGCGATTGAAGGAACATAATTTATTCTTAACTGAAAAATCATAACCTTCCAAATCCAACAAAGAAATTGAAATAATATTTCTGCTTATAGCAGGTACAAAATAACAATTATTAAGTTCTAAAATCAATCCCGAAGGTAAAGACAACAAGTAAGTTCCTACAGCTAGTGCTGAAACTTTCGCTCCATTCCCAACTCGTAGTTCCACTTGTCCTTGCTTCAGCCTTCTACTGTTGCTGAGTGCCTGCATATTAGTACAAATATGAGCCCCACAACCAGTATCCATGACCCATGAGGTATTATCAGAAGTAGTTGTATTAACTTCTATAACAAAAATACCTGATGAAGAAGTCTCGAAAGTCTTCTTCTTTAATTCCTTTAGACCTTCCTGGAATTTCTTACAATCTCTTCTCCAATGCCCCAGTTCTTTGCAGAACCTGCACATGTCAGTAGGCCCAGCCTTGGACTTGGGCTTGGGCTTTGGCGTGTCCTTGTCCTCGACTTGGACACCCTTGGCCTTTCCCTTATCCTTAGCAGAAGACTTCTTAAACCCCTTGCCCTTTTGTACCATAAGTACATTGGGGTCCTTGGCGGGTTTCTTCAAGTTGGGCTCTGCAGTCTTGAGCATTCCGTGAAGCTCAGGCAGTGTCTTACTCAAGCCATGCATGTTAAAGTTCAAAATGAACTGATCATAGCTTGCAGGTAAAGACTGCAGAATGATGTCGCAGGCAAGTTCCTGGCTGATTGGGCAGTCGAGTTTGTGAAGATGATCGAGATAACCCATCATCTTCAACACATGAGGACTCACTGCCGCATTCGCAGCCAACTTACAGTCCAAGAGGTTCTTAACTGTCTGGAACCTCTCGGTCCTAGCCTGCTCCTGAAAAAGCGATTTCAGGCTTGCCATGATCTCGATTGGAGACAATACACTTTCGAACTGCTTTTGCAGCTCTGGAGTCATTGTCACCAACATCAGGCAATAAACATCATTTTCATCTGACGAATGCTTTTCCCAAGCATTGTGCAGAGTCCTGGCAGCATTGGCAAGAGGCCTCTCGGGGAGGGGATCTCGAAGGACATAATCCTTCTTCTCCTGCTTGAGGACCAGCCTCAAGTTCCTTGACCATGTCAGGAAGTTCGTTCCAGTCAGCTTCTCCTTCTCGAGAACAGACCGGATCGAGAATGTGTTTTGAGTGCTTGTAGTAGTCATATCTGAAATATATAAATAAAAAGGTTATTAGTTATATGTTCAAAATGATCAATCTCGTATTAAAGTATAATATGATTAATCATGCATTATATTCAATAACATAAGTTACCCTCAATAGAATATAATGATTCCAAGATCCACATATAACTAAGATCAAAGTGGGCCACTGGCCGTCACCCAACCTTAGCTTATATCGGTAAGCCCTATATCGGCTAATTATATCCGTGATATAACTCTTGGTTGTGAATCTGGGCCCGAGGCCCAATCCACTCTGATGTCTCAAGGCCCGGGACTCCCGATGGCCTAGTCAAGAAAACCGGACTATACAGTCATGTAATCATTAATGTCTGGGACTCCCAATGACATTTATGAATCACAAACCGTCTTACCCACGCAAAAGCAGACATCCTCACACTGTAAGGCCATGAATGCAATTGAATGGGCTTTGACAGCTGACATAGCCTGGACAAGACATCCAACGCTTGATATTACTTGAGGTTCGTAGGTTTATTAAAATCATTCCCAAAATAGAAGATTACTATTTCGGGAAACTTTCTATTTATGGAAACCTACTATTTTTAGAAACTTTCTAAAATTGGAAACTTTCTAAAACCGGAAACTTTCTAACTTTAGAAACTTCTTAAAAATCCAAAACCCGCAAATTCAGAAAATTCTATTTTAAGAAACTTTCTAATTATAAAATTTTGGAAACTTTAATTTAAAAACGACTTTATAATTTTATAAAATAGATTTTAAATTAATCTGAAGAAAGACTCAATTAACTGGCCCAATTGTTTTAACTTCTTGGCCCGAGGCCCAAGAATTGGTCCATGTCCAAGACATGACCCAATTGTCCAATTAATTGACATAACCGGTCTGGTTCATTAAAACTGGTCTAACCAAGTTTCAATTACTACGATGACCACAATTGTCAACCGGTTATTTACTAAACCGGAATTTCTCAATTTATTTGGTCCAACCAAATCAAATTAGAAATTCCTGGTTTAGGCACTAAATCCAATATTTCTTTCGACATTGGATTTCTTATCCCGGTTTAACCAGATTTAATAAAATTATTAAAATCTGTTTATTAAACCAGAACGTTGATTTTTTAATCAAATTTTAAACCGAGCCTTGAACCGAACCGAACTAGTCACGAACCAAACCGAGTTGGTCGTGACCTAGTTTCCAGTCAAGACACTTTCGTCCAGCCGTTCAGCCGCGAGCCGATCGATCCGAGATCGAGGACGGTCGGGACGAACCAACCGGACGTTCGAGACGGGCGGGACGGACGGGACAGACGCACGCTCCACGATCGCCGAGCGATCGGGACGCGACGCTCGCGGCAGCCGGAACGCGACGCAACGATCGACTGCGATCGATCGTCCGATCGTCTGACCGGTCGATACCGACCGTCCGATCCAACCGCGTCCGACCGTCCGTTCCCGAGGCCAATCACCATTAACACGAGTCATATAGCTCATGTTTTTGCGATCTTTCTTGTGTGTTTAGAGTTCAATTCTGATTCTTAATCGTTTTATCTTATCAGTAATTGATTCAAAAACAATTCTAAGCAGATTAAACAACCTAAACTTGAATCTAAAACAAGAAACCTAAGAACCAATGGCTCTGATACCACTGTTGGAAGTTTTGGTTGATCCTGATTCAATTCTCATATTGATATCAACCTAAACATGCATCAGATCTAGGTGTTCTTATTTAGAAACATTAGATCTCACCTTTTACCTGTTTGTTTGCAGCGGAATTGAGAACAGGTCAATGATCAGGGAGATACACCAAGCGATGAATCCTCCAAAGGCTCACACACGCAATCACAGGAAACTGGTTGCTAGACCGAGCTGAGGGAGGCGCCAGAAAGAGAGAGAGATCGCGGCTAGGTTAGGGTTAAGGGAGAAAAGACTTGGCTTTTAGTCATTAAAAGCCTTCTCTTTTCCCTAATGGGCTTTTGGGCCCAATCTGATTAAATCCCATTTAATCAGACCCATTATTCATTCTCTCTTAGTACGACAAATGCCTAGCACTTTTGTCGTACTTCTGCTATGCCGTTCCAACATTATTTCCTGCTAGCTTAAGCGTGTGACCCATATGGGATCATACAATAAAGGCAATAAGTCCAAGACTTATAGATCATGAGCGGACTCTAGCAAGCCATCATGACCCCCAGTATTGTATGACTTATGTCTGATCACTGACATACTCTTACGTTATAGAGACAGTACAGAGATTGCTGGACACAATTCCAACACATGTGGTAGTCCATTAGTAGAATCTCCTTTATCACTCCATAATATGTAACCATATCAGCTACTTGTCTTGTATCTCGAGCACTTGATCTACACATGCTAAATGCTTCATAAGTGACTCCACTGTTTTGTGTCTTCCGCTTCACCGCATCTATATGAAATCTCTGTCCATCGATGATAAATCCTCTTTGTGCTAAAGCAACATTTCTTGGTCCAAATGCCAACCACCTTATCTCCTTGCAATGACTTTCTGTTGAGTCTGAATGAATCTGATGCAGGAAATACACAAGTTTCAGTACATTAAGCAATCAAACAATCTGTGTATTTACTATTCTAAAAAGATGAACAAGATCATCAAGCAAACAAGCAATTAATTTACTAAACTAAAATCAGAAAATGATCATCATATTACTGATACGATCAGAGTTTTAATTCCTAGATCTACATTGCAAGTACACAGACGTGAACTAGTAGTATATAGGGTATCGAATCCACAGAGACTCTAGACCTTACGATAGATTATAGAATGTCAATTTAAGCTAGGTGAAATAGAGAATAAGCAGTAAATTAGAACAGAAAGTAAATCAATAGCAAGATTGGTTTTGTAAGCAAGTACTAAAAGCGCTAAGTCTAGGGAGTTCTCAGGAAATCAGACAAGCAGATTAACTATCAGTCAGGATCAAATTTAGTCCGGTTCTAGAACTCAAACACAGATATAGAATTAACCAACTTTCGTTGCGAGAATTCTCTAAGTCTAATTAGCATAAACCCAAATTTCTTTGCAATTCCTAACAGATTAAACTAGCCTTAAGTGCAGGTTCGATTTGTTCACAATTCAATTAAACCAAATTTCTTTGCGGATAATTAAATTGCTCAACCTAAATAGTTCAGATTCTAAACCACACTTTCGTGTCATTTTAATAACGTAAAGTCTAGATTCTAAGTGATCAGGTTAGAAACTAGTATTAAGCACAATTCAGGTTGAAGAACAAATAAGTTATGAATCCTAAACTGATAAATTAATCTAACAAGTCATGAAAACCTTTAAGAGAATCCCTAAACCTAACTATGAATCTACTCAGACATGATCAATGAAGCACAAATCAATGAATGAATAAATTGCATAAATAGAGAGTAAGAATAAAAAGGGGTTCGAAATCTTCTCCAAAAGCAAGAAGCAATACAGGTTCAGATCAGCCCCAAAAGCTCTAAAATCTCTATGCTCCAAGTATGAAAGCGTAAGTAAGCGTATGTAAAACGTAGCCTAAACAATGACTTAAAAACCCTAATATAATGATCTAATCACGGCTGAGGCTTCTTTCTAATTATGAGAAACTTCTGGGCCAAAGTGCAATTTCTAAATTCTTCATTAAACCGCCGAGAATTGTCTGACTCGCGTGTGCATCGATCGACACAAAAGGTGTGTCCATCGACACAAGTTTCCAAAATGGACAGTGAACTCTTCTTCTCGGGTAAGTGCTCCAAAATGCTCCAGAATGTGCCATAATGTCCAAATCCCCTCCAAACATACTTAGATCTGATAAACACCTGTTATGACTCTAAAACATAATAAAAGACTCGATAAATAAGACATATACCATGGTTAAAAACCCTAAAATCCATGGTATATCAACTCCCCCACACTTAGCCTTTGCTTGCCCTCAAGCAAAACAGAGAACTAGAATATGGTGAAGAGGTTTGAAAACTTTCAGAAAGTCTTTTATCTTAGAAGCAACAACACTCAGATTCCCCTTAGTAAGCCACTGAAAGATTCACCTGCAAGACATCAAGACCAACATATACTTCCCCCACACTTAGCAACTGTCCTGAGTAAACTCCACAATCAATCCAAAGCATTCAAATTCACCCTACTGACTTCTATTAGCTATTAAGTGCGGTCTCACCTAAGGATTATCGATCAAAGGGCACATGGATTCTTACTCTGTTAGCTCTAGACCACCATACTATCTTTTTCTGGTTCCTTCTTCTCTTTTCCCTTCCTTAGCAGCTGATTTCTCCCCATTGGGTATCATTTTTTTTATCAGTGCTCTTCCCATTATGGGGTGTACTTTGGACACATTCCATGGATGCACTGGAGGTAATAGGGGTCTGTACCACTCCCACGACCACTTCGGAGCTACTAGCTCATCCTCAGTTTATTATTCTTTTTTTTTTTACTTTAAGGAAGGGGAGAAGGGAACCTTACTTGGATATGTTTACAAGCTGTGTCAGAACTAACAGAGGAATCCGACTCAAGGTATACCAAGCCCTTAGGTGAGAAAATTAAGTCAAAATTAGGGGTGAAGTAAGTAAAGGATTCTCTGAATACCTGAATTGATATGGGTGTCCTCAGTAGGCTGATCTGCATTGGGTTTTCTAATAGTCATAGATTGATCATGCAAGCTCATCCCAATGGTTACTTAAGTTCCTGCAAGTGTTGTTGGCTTCTCAAAAATTCATTGTTTCCTACTTAGACTATTTTGACTTAAGTTCCTGCAAGTGTTGTTGGCTTCTCAAAAATTTATTGTTTCCTACTTAGACTATTTTGACTCGATAAAACAAATTTTTGGACTGACTCTAAGAAAACAAAAGCGTGCGTCAGTAGCTACCTCCCCCACACTTGAAACACACTGTCCCCAGTGGTGTCAAGCCTAGGATTGGTAAAAGAAGAAAATGTTAAAGGGATGTGTTAGGTTCTGTCGGATTTTTACCTCTCTCGCACCTGCATCGATCGTTACACATAAATACGACGATCGTTGCTGGGCGTTTGCGATTATGAGTCGATCGTTGCACAGGTCCGCAACGATCGCCGCAATGCGATTTTCGTGTTGAATCGGTCGACACACAGGACCGTGTCGATCGTTGTATTGCGATTTTGTCAGATCAGTTAGCAGTCAGCAGTTAGTCCGTGAGAAAAATCTCAAAACTCAAACCTGAAAGCTGAAAACATCGCAAACAAGCAAAATCAAAGCAACAAATGGTCTAAAAGCAAGCACATCATCCCAAACATAAGTAGCAACAAGAAAAATCAAAAGGAAAGTGAAAAAGAAAAACAGAACCGATAGTCTGAAAATGGGACTCTGATCTCACTCGCTCTCATCATCATTCCCATCCAAGGGATCAGTACTGCCCGAAGTAACGGGAGTCGGAGAACGCTGTCGACGACGACTAACAAGAACGGGCTGATGAATATGTGGTTGTCTCCTGCAAGTACAGCCACGCATGAAGTCCTAAATGCTCCGTAGTATACCATCCTGACGCTCTCTCAACTCACCCTCAGACATCTCACTCACTGGTACCAAAGGAGTTGGATAAGGACCAATGTCATATGTAGCAGCAGCAGGCTCGGGCGCAGGCGCAGAAGAAGAAGAAGGCCGTGTAGAAGGCTCTCCCAGCGGATGGGCCATCATAGGTACACTGCGCTGATCGCGCGTAGGAGGCTAGAAACCCAAAGCAGCCAATGTATCAATCTTGGTCAGATCAGCAACAGGAAGATCTACACCACGCTTCATAGCGTTCGTGTCATAATAGACCCATATACGCCTCTCCTTCAGCCAAGTAGCACTCTGTAGGTGGGTCAGATCCATGAATACCTCCTTGTCATCACGCTCCATACCCTGCAAAGGGATCCTACAGTGCTGAAAAATAGGAGTAAGCAAACTCCCTACTGTCTCAGTGCCCTTCCCATCTAATGCCTTCTTCGTCAATGAGCTGAAAAATAGGAGTAAGCAAACTCCCTACTGTCACAGCTCCTATGTTTAGATCCCGAGCAGGATCTCTCAAGTCAGTACCAGCAAAATGCTCTCTCAACCCAATGAAAAGTATCTCCAGCTCATTCTTGCGCATCTTGTTCGCTTCAGCTTTGCACAACAGAGTGTATCCTAGGATGCGTATGACATATCGCAGCACCGGATGCCTTACCTGAATCTGCTTTGTAGTCCTCGAGTCATATGGTCCATTACCAAAATGGTCCCAAAAATGCTGCGCCTCCTGTCTATCCCACTCAAGAGCTATACCGCAACGTGTGGTCTCCAGACTAAATCCATAAATACGGCAGATATCGAGAAATGAAATCCGATACTTGGCTTCCACACACCTGAAAGTAAAGATACCTCATGAAGCTCTACGGCAGTCTGGATCAGGATAGTAAACTCTGCAAGTAGCCATCAACTGTCTAACTAGATCAGGATAAAGTGGGTAGTACTGCATAGGCATCGTCCCAAGACCAATGCCCTTAACCAATGCAAGCACCTGCTCATCAATGCCTGAGATCTTACAGGTCCGATAATCAGCAAATTTGGTTGGCTGGATGTCCATATCCAACCAACTGTTGTAGAGCAATGTATCATAGTCATCCCAGTTCTCTGATATCGGCCTGTTGATGAAATCTGCATCCTTAGCCAGATCCTTAGGCGCTTTGCCCCAAACATTATCTGTCGGAATCTCGGCTCCTTCTTCCTTAGGCCAAGGCCATTGTATGGCATCACAGTCTCGCTGATACGGATCAGGTAATGTCGAATCTCTTGTAAACCACTCCTCTGGTGGAGGTGTTTGATCCGCAGCAGCTGGAGCAGCTCTGCGTTTGCGAGGTTGTCTGCGAGGAGGCATCTGCAATCAAAGAAATAAGTCCCTGTTAGTCACGCAGAAACCTCTGTGAAATCGCAGTGCAACGACTGTTGCATAAGACGCATCGATCATTGCAAGACGATTTCACAGATGCCATAGAGTTCATCAAATCGAGTTAAAATCAATCCCACAATCACATAGGCAGTATAATCTCATCATCAATCAGCCTAAATCAAACCTAAATCAGCACGGAATTACCATTGTAAAGCCAAAAACTTCTAATTTCAAAACCCTAAAATCGAATCCGAAATGATGATTTTGAGAGACCTTACCTCGGAATTACTTCGAATAGGCTATAGAAACAGATAGAGCGTGTAAATCAAGAAGAATAGCGCTTTGAATCAATGAAAATGATGAAGAATCGAGTGATTTAGGTGAGAGGCGAATCGGGTGTACGGATAGTCGAAATGGGGAAGAAGAAAGGGAGAAAAGGTTAAAGGAACTTACCTGTTTTGTGACTGCAACGACCGTTGCATAAGAGCAACGATCGTTGCCATTGAACCGATTTGATTCCGGTTTAACGCACGTGTACCTTTAATGTGGGATTTGAACCAGCTGTGTCGACCGTTGCACAGGACCGCAGCAATCGTCACAAAGCGACTTTATTTCCTCGTCATATCTCCTCGCAACGATCGATGCACAGGACAGTAACGATCATCACAAGGCGATTCTTCTTCGTTTAATCACCCTGCATCGATCATCACAACAAGTGCAACGATCGACGCAGATCTCCAGACTCGTATTCTGAAGTGAAAACACACCAAAAACAAAACCAAAACGTAAAATCCTAAGAAAAACACCAAAATAGTATGTACAAACCAAACAGTGGGTTGCCTCCCACTCAGCGCTTATTTAAGGTCATTAGCTTGACCGGACGAACAAGATCAGGCTCCTGGAGGTTTCGACAGAGACTGTGAGTGCCTCTGCGAAAGTCTCCTCATCCAAGGTGGAGAGTAAGCTGTGTCATTGTGAGCTCGTCCAAGGAACAAAGGGATGCTATGTTCTCCTGCATTCACAGCAGTAAAGTTAGTAGAACTGAGCTTGGAAGAAGCATACCTTTGCTTTGGTGAGTTTTTGATGTTAGGAGCTTTCTGCTTAGAAACAGTTGCAAGCTCTCAAGATGTTAGAGTGGAATCTGTAGAAACCACCATCTTCTCCTCTCCAGGATCAAAAACTAAGGTCTCAATCTCCTGCCCTTCCTGTCCATCCTCAATGCTAAAAATTTGACCATCAATCCATGGCTTGCGCAGCATGTCCATCTCAAAATGTAGAGGCTCATCTCCCAGATGGAGATCAATCAGACCATGCCTCACATCAATCTTCGCACCAGCTGTGGCTAAAGAAGGTCTTCCTAGTATCAGAGCATCATTCGGATCACTATCGTACTTAAGCACCACAAAATCTGTCGGAACTAAGTAGTTTCCAACTCTCACTGGGACATCCTCAAGAACTCCCTCCGGAATCCTTCTTGACTTATCAGCTAGAACCAGAGAGGTCCTAGTGAGTGAAAAATCTGTCATTCCCAGATTCTCTGCCACAGAGTATGGCATGAGATTTCCAGCAGCTCCTAAGTCATACAAGGAGCGCCTGAAGCGATCCTCAAAGATGGAACAACTCAACACAAAAATACCAGGATCAGGTAGCTTCTTGGGAATCTGAGTTAGTAACACAACACTGATCTGTTTAGGGATCACTATCACCCAATCTTTCAACACTTCGTCCATAGGCAACATCCTCTCCAAGTATTTCTGCACACAAGGGTGATATGGTGGATCAACATGTTAAGGATCTTCTTCCAACTTCTCATCCATCACTTTCAGCTGTCTGGCTTCATCAAGTTCATGTTGAGATATCTCAAACACCTCAGGAGAAGGTGTAGTAGGCTTGTGAGCCTTCTCTTCAGCAGTACCGGAAGAAACAAGTAAATATGTCTCACGACATGCAACGATCGATGCAATAGGTGCATCGATTGATGCAGCTAATTCCTCACAGATTCCAGCTGAGAGTTTTGGTCCAGTTTCGGATTTCTCAGCTTCTTCCACGAGTTCAGCTATATTTAACTCAAATGTTTCCCCTTGGTTTGACCCATCATCAATACAAACTGACCAAGCCTTGATGTGGGTGTCCATGACATTCTTTCCCTTAACTGAGCTTGAAATTTGGTTCACCTGTGTGTCCAATTGCTTCACATGTGTACTTAAGGATTCAAATTTCCCATTAAGATCCTCATACACAGTATCTAACTTCTTGTTGAAGTCCACATCATTCTTAGTCTGCCCTTCCATCAGTTGTTCCATCATGGCTTCCATCTTGCTCTCATGAGCACTAGCAGCAGGAGGTGTCTGACATGAGGATGATCCATAAGTCCTCTGATTACCTTGCTGAAAAGGTTTTTGATAACCAGCAGTCTGTCCATATCCAGAAGATTTCTGGTTGCTTGTGAAAGCACTCTTCTGTCCACCATTAAAGAACCTATTACCTTGCTGATTACCAAACCTCTTTCCTTGGAATCCAGAGCCACCAATGTTGTTCACATCCTCTTCCTGGTTATCTTCTTCAGCTCCAAACACCTCAACATACTGAGCAAAGTGGACAGCCTTCTTTGCAGTCAACAAACTATGAACAATGTCCAGCTTGTTCTTAATATCAGCAATCTCCAGATTATCTATCTTCCCACCAGACTCTTTCCTTCTCCTATCAGCAGTCTTGGTGCTATTACTGCTCACCAAGTTATCAATCAGTGTCTTAGCCTGCTCAGGAGTCCTTGTATTGAAATTTCCATTGCTAGCATTGTCCAATGCAGACTGATAGTGGAGATCAATACCTCTGAAAAATAAGCCCAGCAGCGTCACTTCAGAAAATCCATGGTGAGGACAGTCACGTTGGTACTTCTTATAACCTCATCCAAGCATACTTAAGAGGCTCTGTAGGACCTTGGGTAGAAGTGAGAATATCCTGTCTCGACTGATCAGAGCGAGCATCATCATAAAAGTGCCTCAAGAACTCTCTCTTCACAGCATCCCAAGTAGTAAACTTCCCAGATGGAATTTGTTTCAGCCAAGCTGCAGCATCTCCAGCGAGAGAATAATGGAAAAGATTGAGAAATAAGTACTCATAGTTTACCCTATTATACTTCATTCCAGTGATGAAGTCCTCAAACTCGTCAATATGGTCCATGGGTTGCTCATGTGGGAGACCATGGAACGGATTCTGCCTCAGCAGAGAGTAGTAGACAGTCTTGATCTCGAAGTCATTCCTCTCAAATCCAGGAGGTACAATTGCTGACCGGTTAGCATGGAACTCATCCGGACGGTTGTAGTCAGCTAGAGTCCTCTCATTAGCAGGAGGATTTATCATCTGCCTCTGACCTTCAGGTTCAGGTTCAGGATCAGGGATTACACGTCCCTCAGTATCAATCCTCTGCCCAACAGCGTTATACGGGTTGTTCTGTTGGTCTCTCAGAACACCCTGAGCATCAGGTATCAAAATCAAGCTATTTTGCACCATCCTTGCTCGTTGACCTTTTCTGTTTGTTTTCTCTAGTCTAGCAAGTTCCTCAAGCCTGAGATTAACGAGATTCGAGTTCGGATTACTTCTGGTCTCACGCGTCTGCATAAACCGTCGGTAATCGTAGTGCAACGGTCGATGCTAGGATGCAACGATCGATTCAACTCAAATTCGCCTTGTGTCGATCGATTCAAAAGAATGCGTCGATCGATGCAAAGCGAAAATCAAACATGCGACAGAGAAAAACAGAGAAATTAGTAACAAAAATAAAAACGAAAAACCTAGTCAAAACTTTAAATTCAAATCTATCGAAGACTCAAAAGAGTCCCCGGCAACGGCGCCAAAAACTTGATACGATCAGAGTTTTAATCCCTAGATCTACACTACAAGTGCACAGACGTGAACTAGTAGTATACAGGGTATCGAATCCACAGAGACTCTAGACCTTACGATAGATTATATAATGTCAAGTTAAGCTAGGTGAAATAGAGAATAAGCAGTAAATCAGAACAGAAAGTAAATCAATAGCAAGATTGGTTTTGTAAGCAAGTACTAAAAGCGCTAAGTCTAGGTAGTTCTCAGTAAACCAGACAAGCAGTTTAACTATCAGTCATGATCAAATTAAGTCCGGTTCTAGAACTCAAACACATATATAAAATTAACCAACTTTCGTTGCGAGAATTCTCTAAGTCTAATTAGCAGAAACCCAAATTTCTTTGCAATTCCCAATAGATTAAACTAGCCTTAAGTGCAGGTTCGATTTGTTCACAATTCAATTAATCCAATTTTCTTTGCGGATAATTAAATTGCTCAACCTAAATAGTTCAGATTCTAAACCACACTTTCGTGTCAATTTAATAACCTAAGTCTAGATTCTAAGTGATCAGGTTAGAAACTAGTATTAAGCACAATTCAGGTTGAAGAACAAATAAGTTATGAATCCTAAACTGATAAATTAATCTAACAAGTCATGAAAACCTTTAAGAGAATCCCTAAACCTAACTGTGAATTTACTCAGACATGATCAATGAAGCACAAATCAATCAATGAATAAATTGCATAAATAGAGAGTAAGAATAAAAAGGGGTTCAAAATCTTCTCCAAAAGCAGGAAGCAGTACAGGTTCATATCAGCCCCAAAAGCTCTAAAATTTCTATGCTCCAAGTATGAAAGCGTACGTAAAACGTAGCCTAAACAATGGCTTAAAAACCCTAATATAATGATCTAATCACGGCTGGGGCTTCTTTGTAATTATGAGAAACTTCTGGGCCAAAGTGCAATTTCCAAACTCTTCATTAAACCGCCGAGAATTGTCTGACTCGCGTGTGCATCGATCGACACAGGTGTGTCGATCGACACAAGTCTCCAAAATGGACAGTGAACTCTTCTTCTCGGGTAAGTGCTCAAAAATGCTCCAGAATGTGCCATAATGTCCAAATCCGCTCCAAACGTACTTAGATCTGATAAACACCTGTAATGACTCTAAAACATAATAACAGACTCGATAAATAAGACATATACCATGGTTAAAAACCCTAAAATCCATGGTATATCAATAACAAGCTATACATTTACTAAAATAATAACCAAGAAAACCAATCAAGATGTTAACCTTTTTTTAATCCATTGTGCAAACTGCTCAGTATGGTTTTTCCACAACAAAGTTTCATTTCTAGCACATCGGACATCATTAGCTTGTAATTCTTCCAAATGCATCCTGATTTAACAATAAACAACAGTTATGAAAATGAAATTTGATAATAATGAGTTCAAAATAAGAGGGAAACATACTCAACATAAGGATCCATAGATGCCATCTTCATTAGCACATAGCGATGTGCAATGTATCTATCTTTGTCTGAAAGGGCCACCTCTTTACCCTTATGCAGAGGTCGACCTTGAACCACCATTCTATCATCGTCAACATCTTAATTACGATTAACCGTTTCTTGAACTGGTACTGAATCTTGAAGGAATTCTAAACAAAATGCAATGCATTCTTTAGATAAATACCCCTCAGCCATATATGCTTCTGGCCTTGAATTATTCTTAACATAAGCATTCAGTTTTTTCATGTACCTACAACTCAGTCAAGAAATAAAATTCTTAGTCAAACATCATTGCAGGAGATACATCTACTGAAGCAATTGAGTACATCAAACCTTTCGAAGGGATACATCCAGCGGAAGTGAGTTGGTCCTCCCAAACGTGCCTCTTTTGATAGATGTATTGGAAGGTGGAACATGATATCAAAAAGAGATGGAGGGAAGAACCGCTCCAGTTGACACATTGTTTCAACAAGCTCAGTCTCCATTGATACAAGTCTCTTTGGGTCAATGACACGCTGACACAATCTGTTGAAGTAATTGCATAATCTGTTTATCGCAATCC
The DNA here is from genome assembly GCA_030180135.1 of Orychophragmus violaceus. Lineage (NCBI taxonomy): Eukaryota > Viridiplantae > Streptophyta > Magnoliopsida > Brassicales > Brassicaceae > Orychophragmus > Orychophragmus violaceus. The sequence goes on along the minus strand of CM058232.1, from coordinate 64,815,899 downwards.
TAGGTCCTCTATGTAACAATCCTCTTAATGCAGCTGGTAATAGGTTATGTACCAGAACATGATGATCGTGCGACTTCAAACTACCTATATTAGGAGGGTTAACTGAAACACTATTAGCAATATTACCACGATAACCATCTGGACCTCTGACTTAGATAACCTTTGGCAAAAAATTGTCTTCTCTTTCTTGGATAACCAATAGGCTGCTGGAGGTAAATATGTTATCTTTCCTCTAACCTCTGTGTGCAAGTGTTTTCTGATTCCAATATCTTCTAAGTCTTTTCTTGCTTTCAAACCATCTTTGGACTTGGCACTTTGCATCAAGAGAGACAATATAGCATCCGCCACATTCTTCTCAACGTGCATCACGTCAATGTTGTGACGCACATGCATATCCTAACACATGAAGCAAAAACTGTTAGGCATGTTCGTATACAATAACCTGAGAATATATTTCAGCTACTTTACCTTCCAGTAGGGTAGTTCAAAGAATATTGATCTCTTCTTCCACCGCTATAGATCATTTGATTCTTCACACTCTTCATCTTTAACCATTTCACCTTCTTCCAAATCTGTTCTTTTTCTTTTACTTTCCTTATCTAGAGGTCTTCCAAAATAATTCCTAAAGCCTTATAGTGTCTCATATATTTCAGCACTGGTTTGTATCCTATTGGCATTCCCATCCTCGACAGTGTTGTCAAACCAACCTTTTTTATATCTATACGTATGGCCAGGCGGTAGTCTCTTTCTATTTCCCATGTAGACATACTTACGGCTAAACTTAAGCCACCTACAAGGTGTATCCTTTCAACAGACATTGCAAGCTTGTTTTCCCTTCACTTTACAACCAGAGAATGTCCCTAAGGCCGGATAGTCACTGATACTCCAAAGCAGCAAGGCTCTAAGCGTGAAGTTCTCCATTGCAAATGAGTCATACACTTCAATACCCTCAGCCCATAAATCTTGTAAATCGTCTATCAATGGAGCTAAGTAAACATCTATGTTATTACTAGGAGCTGTTGGACTAGGGATCAACAAAGTCAACATAATATTCTCAGCCTTCATACACAATGTTGGAGGTGTGTTGTAGTTCACTAACAACACTGGCTATGTGCTGTAATTGGTGTTTTGAATGGAGCCTCATCCCATTTGTACAAATTCCAAGTCTTAGATTCCTTGGTTCTGTAGCAAAGTCTGGCCATTTACCATTCACTTGTGCCCAACTTAGAGAATCAACAGGATGTCGCATTGTACCATCTTCAGTGGCATTGGTAGAATGCCAACGCAAATCTTCAGCCATCCTTTTTGATCTAAACATTCTCCTAAATCTGTCCTTGATTGGAAAATATCTAAGGATCTTTGCTGGAATCCCTACCTTTATCTCACTATTGTGCTTATCCTTTTCCCATCTTGAAACTTTGCATCTTGGACAGATTTTCAGCTTTACGAACTCCTTCCTATATAGTATACAATCATTCTTGCAAGCATGAATGTTGTCGTAGCCGAAACCAAATATCTTCAGAAATTTTTTGATTGCTTTTGTACTCTTCGGAAGGACATTGTCTTCAGGTAGCATATCGTGAATTAAAACCAACAACTAGTCAAAGTAGTTCTCAAACACACCACTCTTAACTTTGAATCTGTAAAGTCTCATGATTGCTGCAACCTTTTTGTATTTGATACAATTTGAGTACAATGGTGTTTCAGCTTCTCTTAACTTCTTCCTGAACTCAGTTTCCTCTACTGTTTCGTCAATACCAATTTTTTCCTCGTTGTCATCCATCTGTCTTTGACCAGCTTCATCCATAAAAATGCTGTCTTCAGCAAATCAAAAGCCTCAGTTTGATGGTCAAGAGCTCTCTCTTTCGTATCATTTCTTTTTTCACCATGAATATTCCAACAAGAATTCTTGTACTTCTTATCCATGGCCCTAATCATTAGATGCTAAACTATTTTATCCAATAACTGATGGCATAAATTGCGGCAATCTCTACAGGGGCATAGCATTCCAGACAGATTACCCAATCTTCTTGCTGATGATTGAACGAAATTAGTTGCTCCTTCGGAGTAATCAGTACTTGTCCTAAATGGTAATCGGAAAACACAAATCCAAGTTAGTAATGAAAGGTGAAAGGTGAAAGATTATACCTTCGCCAAATACAAGTTAGTAATGAAAGGTGAAAGATTATACCTTGGTAATCAAATCCATGCCTTATCCATTTGAACGCGATTGAGCTCGAGAGATTTGGGTTCGTGTGATAACAAGAAGATGGAATTGTATGTTAGGTTTAGATTCGTGATACGAAGCAAGATTCAAGATGCGAAGAATGAGTTGTGAGAGTTTTTGGATATTTTGAATTTTTTTGGAAATTTCCTTTTTCCCGGTTAATCTCGATGAGTAAGGATGAACGGCTCAGATTGAAAATGCAAACCTAGCTAGACATATCCAGCGGTGTATCATACACCACGTCTACAATCTCAACAGGCATTGCTCATTGGCCAATTTTTATTTTTTGTTTTTTACCATTGGAAATAGGTTTTAAACCCTAAAAAAATATAAGTCTAATTCTTAGGGTTTAGGGGTGAATAGATAATAAATCCCATTCCCTAAACACTTAATTGTAATTAAAAAAAATATACACTATAATCTCTAAACTCCTATGTGTTAATTTTTTAAAATAAAACATATACCCTAGTCTTTTTCATCCACACCCCTAAACCCTATACCCAATACATTAAACCGTAATTTACAAGAAGCAAAAAAAAACCTAAACCCTAAATTCTAATATGTAAACATTTAGAAACTAAAAATAAATCCTAAAATGTTTAAAAGCTAAACTCCTAAACACTAAACCAACACCATACACTAAACCTTATATTCCTTAACATTATACTCTAACTTAGAAACCTAAAATTATATCTGTAAACACTTATCTCTAATCGCGTAATTGTTAATTTAAAAAATAAAATAAAAATATAGACTCTTAACCCTATACTCCGAAGTGTTAATCCGTAGAGTTTATAACCCTAAACTCAGATATGTTAACTAAACACTAATCACTAAACCTATAAAACCCTAAACCCTAAACCCTATTTTGTAAACTATAAGAAATTGTATAGATATTGATAAGTTTTATTATTTTTTATTTTATTTTTAAGTTTAAATATATTCTGTTAAGGGTTTAGTGTTTAAATAAAACATAATATTACATTAGTACCAAGATACATCAAGTCTGTTTGAACATAAAGCATAACTCAAATGTTTTACCAAAAAACAAAAAACACATAAAGCATAACCCGAAATATTCAAATGAACAATAGCTTATCATTTGGCCATGCCACAGGTGAACCAATTGCATCACAAATGTATATAATCTCTGAATTTGGTCTCCATACCCTTGCATCACCAATCTTAGCCACTTCAACCCAAACTTTGCTTGCATTTGGACCCAGTTCTACAAAGTGGCACACATCATTCGGATTCGTTGAAGTTACTCTCCCTTCAGTTACCTTGCGTCCAGAGTTGTTGCATTCTAAAAGAATACACTTCTTCTTTGCATTTTTGGTGGAACTGGTGCTAGTGGTTCTTGGACTCTAGAATTCAAACTAGATTATAGAAACAATTTCAAACATCAATAGTTCAGACCAAACAAATAAAATAACTTTAAATCAATTACATACCACTGCTGTTGTCTTAGCTGCTTTCGTAGGAGGAGAAGTGATTATAGACATGAGCTCAACCTTCAGCACTGGCGTGCGATTTTTTCGTTAATTGCATCACCAATCATAAACATATCAGCGGTGGGTATCCATAAATGAGCTTCAGTATTAAGCACCTTAACAACTCTAATACTAATAGCATTTGGACCTAAAGGTATGTTGTTAACCATCTCCTTTGAACTGGATGAGCACATGATTCCTTCAGCAATAACCTCATCGTCATTATTAGTCCAATCATATATTTTGCATCTTCGAGTTTCATCTTCACTGGTTTGCTACAAAGTGTAAAAGTTAATGATTAGAGATATGAAAAAGAAACAATAATATAACCTCATAAATTACCTTGGATACATCTGAAGAAGAGGTTGAAACCCTGTCTACAATCACTTTCTCTAGTGGCCAAGCTATATCGCATCCCACAGCTTGCTGAATGAATAAAACATCTGTCGTAGGCCTCCATAGATAAGCTTCTGAAGTTAATGCAGACTTAACAAGAATGGCCACTGCATTGGGACCAATTGGTATACGAACAATTTTGTACAACGGTTCAGCAGAGAGGAGGTCTCCTTCACTAATAACAACATCTCCTGATTTAAACCAATCCAGTATTTGTACCCTCATTCCTTCTTTGAAGTCAACACTAATCTCAGATGTCACAGGATCACCCTTTTTTCCTGACATAAGGAAAACAATTATTGTCTGTACCCTCATTCCATTTTTTCTGACTATTTGATCAAGTGTGTATGAAAATACTTACCTTCTTTCCAGCTAAGTCTCGGACAATTCCTTTAAATCTTCAATTTCACTCCGCATATCAGAAATCTTTGCATCTCTTGAGTGCAATAATGCTAGCTTAGTAGCCGTAATCCCTCTTCCAAACCCCCTTACTCGGCCAGGTTTGTCTTTCCACAAAATCTTGCTCACAACATCTTCCCTTATATTTTCAGCAGCTGATGTAGAGTCCATTTGGCTATCAAGTGACTATATTTGTTCCTGTTACAAAAAATTGAACACAAGTTAACTCATTGATCACAATTAGTAACAAGATTATTATACATTACGATAGTCTCAGCATGTTGAGGCTTCACAGGTCTACCATCAGTATGAGTGTGTCCCGCAATCCATACCTTACTCCTACTTATCTTACTTGGTTCTTTACTCTTTTGTATCTATATAGAATAAAGACACATTTAGAGTACCATTTTATTCTAACATACATTATATACTATTGAGTACACTTCTTACCATTTCATGAGCTAATCGAAGCATCCCTTTGCGGCTGGTGGTGTGAGGAATCTGATTTCTTCTCAGCTCGCTGTACTTGTGGCTTACTTCCTACAATATAATTCCGAGTGTGCTTAAATCTAAAAGACACTTCTTATAAACAAGAAAGTAAATTTCTAAACATGGTAATTAACCTTGAAAGCTGTTGTAGTCTTGCTCCTAATCCAAGAGTTCCATATTTGAATGGATGGGATGTTGCTGGGTTTTAAAGCTAATCTCTTAGCAACACTCTTCGCAGCTCATACTTGTGTAACTAGACTTGACTTCGCAGCCTTCCACAAACATCCCAACTGCTTCAAGATAACAACTTTCTGCCACTCTTCACTCACATTAAACCTCCCCTGCATCAAAATACAAAAGGTCAAAGATGTTTATAATGACAAAGTTATTAAAACAAACTTAGTTGTATATATATATTTGAATTTCCTCCCACATTGTGTCTATCTTCAGTGTATCGAGCTTTCTCCAATCAGTAAGTGTTACCGGAACGTGTTCCCTCACAAGAGGACCAAGAAAAGATGATAGTGTTACTGAACTAGGTCCAACATGATCACCGTAGTCAGTGAATGTGACTGCAACTTTTTCATGAGGATTTTTAGCCACTTTACGCATCTTTGTTGGTCCTCTTTTCCTTTTTACTTTCCCTACATCATCAATGTTAGCATTGCCATCTCCATATTGTTCCATATTGACAGCTCCTCCTTCATTCTCATTCTGTTTCTGTTCACCATCTTTGTCCATATTGTTAGCTTCTTCTTCATCCTCACCCTGTTCGTGTCCAGTCAAACCACCTTCTGCTTCTTTCTCAGAAACTTCTACCTCATGAGCTTTTTCTGAGACATTTGTTTCGCAGCAACTTCTTCTACCACATCCGCTTTAGCAGCCATCTTCTTTTTTCTACCAGTTTTTCTCTTTTTCGCCTTTACAGTTTTTGCAGGTGCAACAACTTCTTCTTCAGCTATTACTTTCTCGGCCTCACCATCATCTTCAATACCTTCAGTCTCAATAACTTCTTCCACAGCAGCTACATCCACAACAACTTCTTCCACATCGGCTTAAGAGGCCACCTTCTTTTTTCTATCAGTTTTTCTCTTTCTCGCCTTTAGTGTTGTTGCAGGTGTAGCCTCCAAGCCTTGATTACATTTACTACGACGGATCCCACCTTGTTGTCCTACACTTGTCTTTGCCATTTCTGAAACTGAAGATTATATGAACAAATCAGCATAGTGAAATCGTTGTTAATTACTTAAAATCAATCTTAGTAAAAAATCGGAAATTCCCACATGCATGTTCACATTTCATAACTCAAACTCAATCGACAGAACCCAACATGCATCTAAACCTCAAAATAGATGTGTCCAAACCTCCAAATCATAAAAATTAAGAGATATATTATAGGAAATAAACGATTGAAGAAGAACATACCTTTTTGATTGGACAAAGAAGCTTCGATTCGATAGGAAAGAATGGCCAAAGGAAGAAAGAGAGAGCTCGGGTTTAACTTATAGAAAATGAAGAAAGTTAAGTGTGAATAAAAATACTCACAAAGAAAAACGATAGCGTTTAATTTTGGATCTGCAATGGTAAGGCGCAGAAACTTAGCAAATTTACGCGGCTAAAAATTATAATTTTCCCCGATAGAAAATATAACGTTTTCAAAAAACAAACGCTATGAAAATAAACCGTGTCGTAGTACAATAGCAGAACTGTAAAAAACGCAATCGTCCAATGCTATTAATACCCACATTTCTTGTAGTTCTATTAACCAATAGTATTTCAATAAAGTTTTTGGAAATCACATTTTATAAACAAAAATTAGTAAAAGTTGCATAGAAAACCTCAAACATCAATCTTTTTGAAACAATTGTTTTTCCTAAAACATCAGACATAAAAAAACGGAGGGAATAACTAAAATGTTAGATATAATGTTAGGTGATATATCATGGTTTTTAGGCATTTTGACCATGATATAAGTCTTTGTTATCGAGTCTTTTAGTGTGTTTTGGAGTCCTTTCTTGTGTGTTTACAGGTTTAGGTACGTTTTGAGCCTATTTGGACATTATGGCACATTCTGGAGCTATTTGGAGCATTCGGGCGAGAGAGAAGATATCAGAGACGATGTTGGAGTTGAGTGTCAATCGACACTGCTGTGCATCGATCGACACAGAACCCCATCAGAGTTCTCTCGCGAGTTTAATGAAGATTTTGGAAAGTGCAGGTTAGCCCAGAAGTTTCTCATAATTACAAAGAAGCCCAAAACATGTTTAGACTATTATATTAGGGTTTTTAAGCCATTGTTTAAGATAAGTTTTATTCTATTAGAGATTGAGAGATTTTGGGGCTGGTCTTGTACTCGACAGAGAAGAGATTTCGAACCCCCGTTTCTTTACTTCTTTTATGATATTCAGTATTCTATTCATCATGTCTTGTGTTTCATCTTCCATGTCTGAGTAGTTTACTTGTTAGGTTTAGGGATTCTCATTATGGATTTCATGGAATATTAGGTTAATCAATCTGTAAGGATTCATACTTTCTAGTTCTTCATCTAGGGTTGTTCTTAATGCTTAATCTGAATTGGCCACTTAGATTATTGATGTTAGGTTTATTTCCGCAACGACAGTTGGGTAATTAGCTAGAAAGAACCTAGATGAGCAATTGAACTATTCGCAAAGAAATTTGGCTTATAGAAATTGCGAACGAAAGAACCTGAGATTAATGCATGTTTAGGATCTCTAGAACTCGCAACGAAAGTTGGTTTGCTAGGTTGCTAGACATAGATAATACTTGCAACGAAAGTTGGTTTCTTATGCTTTTGTGATTCCAGTTCTAGAACATTTCTTAATTTGATCCCGATTGATTGATTATCCTTTATTCCTGATTTTCTGAGAACTCCCTTGACCTGACGCTTCGCCTGATTGATTTACAACCCGTTTGATTTACTTTTTTTGCAATATTTACTGCTTACTCTCTGCTGCTGCTTAGCTTAATTCGAACCTCTGTAGTCTATCGTAAGATTCTTGAGTCTCTGTGGATTCGACCCATATATACTACTAGTCACGTATGTGCACTTGCAGTGTAGCTCTAGAGATTAAAACTCGAGCATGTCATTAGGTTGTAATTTATTAAAAATATTAGGTTATTAGTTAATTAAATTGGTAATGAAAATGTTAGATTTTATTTTTTAGAAATTTAATTATTAAACCTAACCAATCCGTATTTGTTTTCTAACTGGCTCGTGATAATAAGTGTCACTACATTAATTTTATGGAGACTCACGAAAATCCCCCAGCATCGAGTCGAGGTCAATCGTCCTTAGCGACGGAGTCCATATCCCGGATAGCACCTGCTCCATTTGCGACTATTACACGTCTGCCTCCTCCCATACCTCCGCATCCGCCGCCACCTCCCATAGAGCTGACCGGTCCATATTCCGATGATGCACCTTCTCCATATGCGCATATGATGGCCGAGCAGCTCTTTGTGCAGCCGAATCAGGACTCTCTACCGATCATACATCTCGATCATCCTGACGAGTAAATTTGGTATAAAATATATTATTTATTTTTAATAAATTGTCTTTAATTTATAATTATAAATGTTAATATTATTTCTTAGATCCAGATTTTCGGTCGATAATTGTATCGGTCGAAGTATCGCTGATAAAATTAATGGCTCTCTCGGAGAGCCTCACGGGAACTGGAGTCAGACCGAGAGTCATACCCAAGACACCTGATTTGAGTCAATGGCTCGAACCAAACCGTCCTTGACTCCGTTTACCTCGTTTCCACGTTACAAAGCTTTTCAACCTGTACCGTTTCCACGAGTTGTGTTCGGTTCGGACTAAACCGTATATCAGGGAATTACTCCGTTTTATTACTTAAAAATTATAAATCTTATACATAACAATCTACAGTTTTATACAAATCATTTAGCGGGGTCCCCACAAAATCTGAAACCGAAAATAAAGTAAATGCACTTGAAAACAAACCAATGCCAAATGTGAGCCCAAGACTACTCCGAGTGTCCTAGGCGTCCGCCAAGCTATGCCAAACCTCAAAACACAAAAGAGTCTAATGAGTAATCTAAGATTACCCAGCGAGTCGGCTCCCCACTAACAGGCTGCTAAAGAATCTAATAATCCCGCCCTAAACCCAAAATAACAATCAAGAATAGCTGATCGCGTGTTACCAAGACGTGATGAGCTCCACAACAAGCATTCAATTAACAACACACACCAATAAAGGATAACCACGAAAATCGAGAACACTGGGGCACATGCTCTCGATTAAACTCGATCTATCTAATGCGGCACTATCACTAACTCCACACCATTTGAGCCCACTATGCGAACTCGGTAGCTTCCACGGGAACACTTAGCTACCGCCATGGTAACTAAAACCTCCCACGACTCCTAGACGTAAACACAAAGTCTTACGACCTAGGACACTGTTCTCTGTTAATCGATACACGGTGACTCAGGCTACCCCTAGATAACCTAAGCTTCCATGCAGTCCGGCCCTAGGACGCGACTCCGTATTCTTTGGACTACAGACCTACAGACGTCACTCCATAGGTTAACACCTGCCAGAACCACAACCGAAGGTACGTGAACTGACCAGGAACTAACCTCCCGAGGATCCGATCGGGCATGAAGTACCGGAATGCCATCTCTAGACTTGCGGGATCTAACGCACCCTATAGAGTCCTAATAACAGTAATGTAATCAAGCAGACTCATGATAGAGTCAAATTATATCCTTATTCTACTGCAAGGGCACAGTTATGCGAATGTAGTATTCAGGGTATCGTATCCACAAGGACTCAAGATTCACACGATAGACTATGAGCAGTCGAGTTAAGCTAAGCGAAACAGATTGTAAAGCAGTAAACAAAGAGCAAGTAAACGAGTGCAATGAGGCGAGTGTAGGCAATTGGCGAAGCGTCATGTTTCAGGAAATTCTCAGGAAATCAGGATATCAGATAACAAACAATTAGGATTCAATCTATTAGTGTTCTTGAACTAGAATCACAGAAGTAAAACTAACCAGCTCTCGCTGCGATAATTATCTATGTCTAACAACCTAGCAAGCCAACTCTCGTTGCGAATCCTAAAGTTCTAAACATGCATTAGTTCCAAGTTCGTTTATTCACAATTCCTCTAGACCAAATCTCTTTGCGAATAGACAAATTGCTCACCTAAATCCTTTCTAGCTAATTAACCAACTCTCGTTGTGAAAATCAACCTAATATCAGTAATCTAAATGGTCAGTTCAGATTAAGCGTTAAGAACGATTTAGATGAAGAACTAGATGATGAATCCAAATTAATCAATTACTCTAACATTCCTTGAAATCCTTAACGAGAATCCTTAACCTAACAAGAGATCTACTCAGACATATCAATCATCACCAAAGACATAGTCGAAATATATATCATATATAAAACCAAAAGAGTAAGAACAGAGGTTCGAAATCAAGTCTCTCTCGAGAACAAGACCAGCCCCAAAACTCCTAATCTAATAGAATAATCTGCAGAATAAAACTTAGCCTAACAAGTGGCTGTAAAACCTAATTAATAGCTAATACACGTTTTGGGCCTTCTTGTAAATATGGGAAACTTCTGGGTAAATCTTGCAAATCTCCAAAAGCTGTATTTTTGATGCACAGGAATTTCGTCCTTTAGTGGTGTCGACCGACACAAAGAGCAGACACACCCAGTGAACTCTGTGAAATCCATGTATGCTGCGAATCACTCCAAAAGCTCCCAGAATCTTCAGATAAGCTCCAAACGTGCTAAAACCTGTAAAACACCTAAAGGACTCGAAAGACTCTACAAAAGACTCGATTCTGTACATATATCCTGGCTCAAAACACCTAAAAACCATGATATATCAACTTCCCCACACTTAGCCTTTGCTTGCCCTTAAGCAAATAAAGAACCAAAGAAATGAGTAAGAGGTTTGAAAACACAGAAACTCATTTCGTCTTAGGAACATTCGCATTCACATTCACTTAGTGAGCCACTGAAAACATCCCTGCAGAGATCAAGACCACAATGTACTTCCCCCACACTTAGCAATTGTCCCAAGGAAACTCCACAATCAAGACAGAGCATCCAAATTCACCACACTAACCTCTGTGTACAATTAAGTGTGGTCTCACAAAGGGAGTATCGATCAGAGGACACATGAACTCAACCCAGTCAGTAGCTGACCACCAAACTGCCGGTTTCTGGTTCCTTTCTTCTCCCTTTCTCCCTTAGCAACTGATTTTTCTCCACTAGGTATCATTTTATTTTATCTATCAGTGCTCCTCCCTTTTTATTCGGGGTGTACTTTGGACATATTTCCATGGATACACAGGAGGTAATATGGGTCTCTACCACTCCCGTGACCACTTCGAAGCTACTAGCTTATCCGCAGTTTACTTCTTTTTACTTTCAAAGGAGGGGAGAAGGGAACCATACTCAGACAGGATTATAGGCTGTGTCAGGCACATCAGAGGAATCCGATCCAGAGATACCAAGCCCCTGAGTGAGAAGATTAAGTCAAAATTAGAGGTGAAGTTAGTAGTGGATCCTCTGAATACCTGAGAAGATATGGGTGTCCTTGGTAGGTTGATCCGTGTGTGGTTTTCTAACAGTCATAGAGCTACTGCAGGTCTGTCCAATGGTCACTTAGTTCCTGTTCCAGCAAAAATCTCCTCGGAAAATCATAGTTTCATACAAATTTTGACTCAAAAAAATAGTTTTGAAAACAAAGGACTGACTCTAAGAAAGGAAAGAAAACGGTGGTCAGTAACTACCTCCCCCACACCTAAACAACACTGTCCCTAGTGTTATCGCAGCTTGGGTTCGGGAGAACAAGGCATAGTCAACCGAGAATTCGGAAAGCAGAAACCTTTACCTGCAAATGTGTTGAGTGTCGACCGACACCTGGCCAGTGTCGAGTGACACATGGCTTTGGTCGACACTCATCTGCTCTGAATCGATTGTGCTCGATTTCTGTCCGCGTTTTCGAGTTTGGTGTCGACCGACACTAAGGGGTGTCGACCGACAGTGCTGTCTGCAACCTGTTCTTCATGATTCTGGCACACAAAAACGAGAAAAATCAAAAGACACAAGAACAGAAACCAAAAAGCAGAGAAAACTAACCTACAGTGAGTTGCCTCCCACTCAGCGCTCGTTTTTAGTCGTTAGCTTGACTATGGGTAGGAGATCAGACTCATGGGGGTTTCAAGAGAGGCTGTGAGTGCCTCTGCGAAAGTCTCATCATCCATGGTGGTGTGTAAGCGGTAGCAGAATGAGATCGTCCAAGAAATGAGGGAATATAGTCAGGGCTGGAGCGTAGCTTGGGTGGGATAGAGCGTTTCCCTGCATTCACAGCAATGAGGTTGGGAGGATTGAGTTTAGAGGATGCATACCTTCGCTTTGGTGGATGTCTGATGTTTGGAGCTTTCTGCTTATGAGCAGTTGCAGGCTCTGAAGATGTTAGAGTAGATTCCTGAGGAACCACCTTCTTCTTCTCTCCAATATCAGACTCTGTAGCTTTACTAATCTGAACTTCCTGTTGTAGCTGAACACTAAAAGCTTGACAATCAATGGTGGACTTTCCTAGCTTATCCATCTTGAAGTGCAAAGGCTTATCTCCCAGGTGGAGATCAATCAGACCATGCCTCACATCAATCACTTCTCCAGCCGTAGCTAAGAAGGGTCTGCCAAGTAGCAAATGATCATCCGGTGCCATATCATATATCAGCACCACGAAGTCTGTTGGAATTAACTAGTTTCCAACTCTTATAGGGATGTCCTCAAGAACTCCTTTTGGGATCCTCTTCGATCGATCAGCTAGGATTAAAGAGATCCTAGTTTGTTTGAAGTCCAGCAACCCCAACCTCACAGCCACAGAGTATGGCATGAGATTCACACCAGATCCCAAATCACACAGATAGTGTTTGAAGTTGTCCTCGAAGAATGAGCACTCTAGCGCAAAGACTCCTGGATCTGGAAGCTAATCTGATTCAGCAGCACAGAACTGACTCGCTTAGATACAATCATCACCCCTTCTTTCAAATCTCCATCAGTAGAGATCATCTTCTTTACATATCTCTGCACACAAGGTTGAACTCGCGAGGCATCAGCTGGTGGAGTTTCATTCAGCTCCTTATTCATCACCACCATGCTTTTGACCACATTCTCCTCATGTTTAGACCTCATAAGAACTCTGGGGAACGGTATAGGAGGTTTGTAAACCTTCTCCTGAGCAAAAACATCAGATTTGGACGAAATTGGGTCTGCCCGACCGTAGCGTCGAACGACGCAGAAGTGATGTCGCTCGACACTAAGTGATGTCGACCCTTCAATGTCGGGCATGGTCGATTTCTGTTCGTCATGAGAACTCGAAATTGCCGTCAGAACTAGGTGTCGACCGACACTAAGATGGTGTCGATCGACACTGAGGGCTATAGTCAAAAGATCAATGTCGATCTCGGTCGATTTTGGTCCGTCGAAACTCTCGAACTCGGATGTTTCAGTGGGTATCGACCGACCCTCATGATCAGTGTTGATCGACGCTGAGTCTGCAAGCTCGGATTCTTCTCTGTTTTCCACGATTTTCACAGCCTTAACTCCAAATCCTTCTTCCTGATCCAGCCAATCTTCAACCTGAACTGAGATGGCGTTGACATAAACATTCTGAGCATTCTTCCCTTTGACAGAACTTGAAATCTGAGCCACCTGTGTATCTATCTGCTTTACATGATTGTTCAAAGACTCAAACTTCCCATTCAGATCTTCATACACAGCATCAAGCTTCTTGTTGAAGTCTACAGTGGTCTTTGTCTGCCCCTCAAATAACTGCTCCATCATAGCTTCTAATCTACTCTCATGAGCACTATTAACAGGAGGTGCCTGATAAGAAGAAGCTCCATATGTCCTCTGATAGGAGTTGCTCTGCTGCAAGGGGTTCTGAAAGGCAGATTTCTGAGCAAAGCCTTGCTGATTTTCAAACTTGTTTCTCTGAAATCCAGAACCACCAATGTAGTTCACATCCTCTTCTTTCCAGCCTTCTTCAGATTCAAATTCCTCAACCTCTTGAGCAAAGTGAACAGCCTTCTTTCCAGTCAGAAAGCTATGAACAATGTCTATCTTATTCTTCATCTCAGCAATCTGGGAGCTATCAACTTTTCCACCCGACTCTTTTCTCCTGTTATTAGCATTCTTAGCGTTGTTGCTGCTCACCAAGTTCTCAATCAATACTTTAGCCTGCTCCGGAGTCCGGGTGTTGAAGTTGCCATTGCTGGCAGCATCCAGTGATGACTGGTACCAAAGATCAACACCCCTGAAGAAAATGCCCAGCAGCTGAACTTCAGAGAATCCGTGATGAGGGCAGTCTCGTTGGTACATCTTAAATCTCACTCAGGCAGTCTTAAGAGGTTCTGTAGGTCCCTGAGTGAATGTCAGAAGGTACTGTCTGAGCTGATCGGAGCGAGCATCATCATAAAAATGCCTCAATAACTCTCTCTTCACTGCATCCCAAGTGGTTAGCTTCCCAGTTGGAATCTGCTTGAGCCAAGCTACAGCCTCTCCAGCGAGAGAATATAAGAAGAGTTTGAAGTACAGAAAGTCATAACCCACTCCATTGTACTTCATCCCAATTATGAATGACTCAAAATATTCTATGTGATCCATAGGCTGCTCATGTGGAAGTCCATGAAAAGGGTGCTGCCTCACAAGTGCGTAGTACGCAGTCTTCAGCTCAAACTCATTCCTCTCTAAAGCAGGAGGTATGATCGCAGACCTGTTAGCGTAGAACTCGTCAGGTCTATTATAGTCAGCAAGAGTCCTCCTAGCTAGAGGATTAACAATCTGTAGCTCAGGCTCAGGGATCACATTTTCTTCAGCATCAATTCTCTGTCCCTGAGCATTGTAGGGGTTGTTTTGCGGATCTCTCAGAACACCTTCTTCATCCCGAGTAACCACAACAACATTCGGATTCATCATCCTCTCAGATTTTCTGAACCTTCCTGGTTGGTTCCGCGAAAGGTGTTGACCGACGCTAAGTCAGTGTCCACCGACACTAAGTTCTCTGGCTCGCTGTTTTTCTGCAGAAACAAGAAAAACACGAAAAGAGGTCAGTAAACAAGAAAAGAAAACACTTAGACTAAATTCTAGTACAAAATCTATCGGCGAACTCAAATGAGTCCCCGGCAACGGTGCCAAAAAATTGATAGAGTTAAATTATACCCTTATTCTACTGCAAGTGCACAGTTATGCGAATGTAGTATTTAGGGTATCATATCCACAAGGACTCAAGATTCACGCGATAGACTATGAGCAGTCGAATTAAGCTAAGCAAAACAGATTGTAAAGCAGTAAACAAGGAGCAAGTAAACGAGTGCAATGAGGCGAATGTACGCAATTAGCGAAGCGTCAGGTTTCTGGAAATTATCAGGAAGTCAGGATATCATATAACAAACAATCAGGATTCAATCTATTAGCGTTCTTGAACTAGAATCAAGAAGTAAAACTAACAGCTCTCGCTGCGATAATTATCTATGTATAACAACCTAGCAAGCCAACTCTCGTTGCGAATCCTAGAGTTCTAAACATGCATTAGTTCCAAGTTCGTTTGTTCACAATTCTTCTAGACCAAATCTCTTTGCGAATAGACAAATTGATCACCTAAATCCTTTCTAGCTAATTAACCAACTCTCGTTGTGAAAATCAACCTAATATCAGTAATCTAAATGGCCTGTTCAGATTAAGCGTTAAGAACGATATAGATGAAGAACTAGATGATGAATCCAAATTAATCAATTACTCTAACATTCCTTGAAATCCTTAACGAGAATCACTAACCTAACAAGAGATCTACTCAGACATATCAATCATCACCAAAGACATAGTCGAAATAGATATCATATATAAAACCAAAAGAGTAAGAACAGGGGTTCGAAATCAAGTCTCTCTCGAGAACAAGACCAGCCCCAAATCTCCTAATCTAATAGAATAATCTGTAGAATAAAACTTAGCCTAACAAGTGGCTGTAAAACCTAATTAATAGCTAATACATGTTTTGGGCCTTCTTGTAAATATGGGAAACTTCTGGGTAAATCTTACAAATCTCCAAAAGCTGTATTTTTGATGCACATGAATTTCGTCCTTTAGTGGTGTCGACCGACACCAAGTGCAGACGCACCCAGTGAACTCTGTGAAATCCATGTATGCTGCGAATCACTCCAAAAGCTCCCATAATCTCCAGATAAGCTCCAAACGTGCTAAAATATGTAAAACACCTAATGGACTCGAAAGACTCTATAAAAGACTCGATTATATACATATATCATGTCTCAAAACACCTAAAAACCATGATATATCAACTCACTGGGACTCTATCACGCAAGACCGACAAGGTCAAATACAAACACTATCTCAATCTCCAATCTATCTCGCAAGTCCTATCACCAACCTCCACATCACCCGTCCTTATCCGGTTTCATACCGGATTAGGCATCTATCCAAACTTACCTGGTCTAGTACCGAGCTAAGTATCAACAACATGGTCTATCCGGCCAAACACCGGGTAAACTAAATATCACACAAACAACGATCTACCCGTCCCAACACCGGATTAGATCACAACAATAATCATACCATATCTCTAACAATTATTTAGGTTTATTAGTCTTTTAATATTTTCTTAGTCTTAACTCATTCAATCCGCTACATTTGGATTAGTAAACTTACTAATCCCGTAGACAGTTTAAGCCAGATTCTAATTATTAATAATTATTTCCTTAAATTCTTATTCTTATTCTCTTAGGTTCGTCATCTTTAGATTAGTAAACTTACTAATCTTCTGACTTCACATTATTAATTAATTAATTCATTTAACCCGATAACCCCGACGATTGACTAACTAACCCACTCTGTAATTATATTCTAAGTGTGTTATGTGTTTTAGCCGTATTTTAATCAACTCATAATTCCCCATATATAGATTCATTTAGATACGTTCTTAAATACTTATATATGCATATACGTCCTAGCATGCTGTTCTATATGTATGCAACACCCAATCAAGCAACAATCAAGGAAACTATTAATGAATTACCCATATAAGCTTACTAGCATGCATCTCTTTAACCTAATTATTTAGTTAGTTAACCGAGTTATTAATCAACCTAGCCGTTCTAACCAATTCAATCATCGAGGTATGCAACCTAAATCTATGGATAATAAATCCAAGGTCTATATGCCCTAGTCTATATGCAACACACAATGTAGCCGACTCACAGTGTTATCATGACGACGGATGGGCGGATTGACGGAACCCACGAGACTCGAACTAAACCCGCTGCTATCCCGAACCCTTTCCCGAATCGATCCAACAAAACCGGCTTGACTCGAGCTTAACTGATCTTGAACTTTCTGCTACTAAAGAACCTCACTCCATCTATCCTTTTTATAAATAAAAAATCCGGTTTATCGGAAAAATTATTACAACGGAAAAATTCCTTTTCCGAAAAATATTCTTAAGAATATTCCGGCGTAGTAATTTTCCTTTCCCATCTTTCTTTTATTTTATTTTATTATTTTATTTCTCACTCTCTCTCTCTCTCTCTCTTCTTCTTCTTCTTTCTCTCCTCTTCTCCTTCTCTCTTTCTCTTCTCTTCCTCTCTTCTCACGCCTCACACCTCACTCTCCTTCTTCTCTTCTCTTTCTCTTCCTCACGTTTTTGGTGTGTGAAACAATGGGAGTTTCAGCTACTATTTATAGCAAAACTCAATGATCTTACATGTGACAAGTGTCCCCTCATCTCTCACTCTCCTCATGCCACGATCACCATTCTCCACTAACCAAACAAGATTCAATGAATCAAAACACATTCCTTGCATTTGAAAGCCTGGGAGAACAAGTCTCCCCTCTCCATGCCACGTTATCCATTGCTAGATTCATTGCTTCTCATCTCTTTCTTTCTAACAAGCCACTTACTCAGCAATTTGGAGAGAATCCAAGAATCTTCTTACTTTTTTTTCTCCATGTTACAACATCTCATGTTTAATCCAATGTTCATGAATCTAAAAGAGATAGGTGGCGCCAGGGAGAAGAAGACACTTGTCTCTTGGGGGTTCATTCTGGCCAACCACATTGCACCAATAAGTTTCTAGAAGCTTCTTATTCCCGAACCATCCCGATGTACCGATATAGCCGATTCCGAGTTTAATAATTTATTAACCCCATAGATGCTTCCATAAATCTTCCAAGATACATAATCAGATTCTTGATGACTTTAAATGAATTTAAAAATTTGAATCGCCTCAAATGGACACCCGTAGCTCCCGTTATGAATTTTACAAGTTTTGTCAATTCTATCGGTTTACTTTTCCGATAGTGCGAAAAACCGTTTAAAGTCCGTTCTTGCCAATTATTGTCTTCTATATGTTTTTTTTACTTAAAAAGAAAAACATTTGGCCTGTCTTAGCTTCCGTCTTTCATTTTGGTAAAATTACAAAATTGTCCTGTTTGACATTTCTGCTGCCTGTTGACCAATTTTGAGACACAGGGAATTACATTCTTCCCCACTTACAGGAATTCGGTCCCCGAATTCTCCGTTACCGACAAACTTCAAATCGGAGTCTGATCCTTGTAAGTCTTCGTCTCTGAATCCATTCCAACTCTGCTTTGCTGCTTACACTTTGATCCCAAACTAAACTCATACTTCTGATGCCCAAATGACTTCCTGCTATACAATCTTTCACAAAACCCCAACACACTGTCATCTTGAACTCTCGACACTGAACTGCTTGATTCCTGATCGCTTCCTGGTTCTCCATCTTGATTGCTTTCACTGAACTTCAATTTTAATTCCAAAATCTCCAACACTTCAGGCTTCCCCACTTTGTCTTGACTTCCCAAATCGCGCAACACTGACTCGTTCTCAATCGATATTCTGCTCATATTGATCTCCTTCCATCTAACTGAATTGTCAGCACCACGAAGTCTGTTGGAATCAAGTAGTTTCCAACTCTGATAGGGACGTCCTCAAGAACTCCTTCTGGAATCCTCTTAGATTGATCAGCTAGGATTAGAGAGATCTTAATCTGTGTCTGTCAACCCCAATCTCTCAGCCACAGAGTATGGCATGAGGTTTCCAGCAGCTCCTAAATCACATAAGGAATGCCTGAAGTTGTCTTTGAAGATTGAGCAATCTAGCACAAAGACACCAGGATCAGATAGCTTCTTTGGAATCTGATTAAGCAGCACATCACTGGGTTGTTTAGGGAGTACCACCACCCAATCCCCCAAATCTTCATCCATTGGGATCATTTTCTCCACATATATCCTTAGACAAAGGTGAGTTGGCAAAGCATCAGCTTGTGGATCCTCATTCAGCTTCTCATCCATCACTTCCAATCGTTTGGCCTCATCAAGCTCTTGCTTAGACTTCATAGCCACCCTGGGGAAGGGTATCAGAGGTTTGTAAACTTTCTCTCCAGTAGCCACATGTAGCGTTGGTGAAACCATGTCTGACCGACCATAGTGTCGATGGACATTGAAGTGGTGTCGGTTGACACTGGGTTTGAATTCTGAATCCTTCGATAATTTTTCAGCAGTGTCGACCATCAAATCTGGCTTGATCGATTTTCGTTCGTCATGAGAATTCGAAGACTCCCTTGAAGCGTGGTGTCGACCGACATTAATAGAATGTCGACTGACACTGAGGATTGTGCTTCGGATTCATCTCTGTTGTCAACGAATTCCACAGTCTCAACCTCAAATCCTTCTTCCTGATCCAGCCTATCTTCAGTCTGAAACGAGATAGCATTGATATGGGCGTTTTGAACATTCTTTCCCTTGACTGAGCTTGAAATCTGGTTTACTTGTGTATCCAGCTGCTTCATATGTGTGCTCAAAGACTCAAACTTCCCATTAAGATCAGTGTAGATGGCATCCATCTTCTTGTTAAAGTCCACAGTAGTCTTTGTCTGCCCCTCTAGTATATGCTCCATCATAGCTTCCAACTTGCTCTCATGAGCATTAGCAACAAGAGGAGTCTGATAAGAAGATGATCCATAGGTCCTCTGATAGGAGTTGTTCTGCTGAAAAAGGTTTCTAGAAACCAGCATTCTGACCATATCCAGAAGAGTTTTGATTGCTTGTGAAAGCACTCTTCTGACCACCAGTGTAGAACTTGTTACCTTGCTGATTTCCAAACCTATTTCCTGTAATCCAGATCCACCGATGTAGTTCACATCCTCTTCTTGGCAGCCATCAAAAGGTTCAAACTCCTCAACCTCTTGAGCAAAGTGAACAACCTTCTTCCCAGTCAGCAAGCTATGAATAGTGTCCAGCTTATTCATCATCTCAGCAATCTGAAAGTTGTCAACTTTTCCACCAGACTCTTTTCTCTTTCTATCAGCATTCTTAGTGTTGTTGCTGCTCACCAAGTTATCAATCAATATCTTGGCCTGCTCAGGAGTCTTGGTGTTGAAATTGCCATTGCTAGCAGCATCCAACGCTGATTGGTACCAAATATCAACACCTCTAAAGAAAATGCCCAACAGCTGAACTTCAGAGAATCCGTGATGAGGGCACTTTTGTTGGTACATCTTAAACCTCTCCCAGGCAGCTTTAAGAGGCTCTGTAGGTCCCTGAGTGAATGTCAGAAGATTCTGTCTGAGCTGATCGGAGCGAGCATCATCGTAGAAATGCCTCAAGAACTCTCTCTTCACTGCATCCCAAGTGGGTAGCTTCCCAGGTGGAAGTTGCTTGAGCCAAGCTGAAGCCTCTCCAGCGAGAGAATATGTGAAGAGTTTGAGGTGCAGAAAGTGCTTCATCCCAATGACGAAGGCTTCAAAATCTTCAATGTGATCCATTGGCTGCTCATGGGGAAGTCCATGGAAAGGGTGCTGCTTCATCAGTGCATAATACGCAGTCTTAAGCTCGAACTCATTTCTTTCAAAAGGAGGAGGCACAATCGCAGACCTATTGGCATATAACTCATTAGGCCTGTTGTAGTCAGCAAGAGTCCTCTCAGCTGGAGGATTAGGTGGCGGAGGTGGCGGATTAGCTCCAGGGTTAGCAACCTACATCTCATTCCCATCAGCATCAATCCTACGCCCCTGATCATTATAGGGATTGTTCTCCAGATCTCTCATAACACCGTCCGCGTCTCGGATCAACACAATAGTATTTGGATCCATAATCCTCGAAGATCTCTGCGCCTTTCTGTTCGTTCTCTCAAGTCTAGAAAGCTCCTCAAGTCTGAGGTTCAAAAGCTCTTCGCTCGGGTTGCTTCTAGTGTGACGATTAGGCATACACTGAACCCAAAGGCTGGCTCCGAGCTTGATGTCGATCGACACTGGAAGGATGTCGGTCGACACTGAGTTTACTTGTCGATTCCTGCAGCAACAAAACAAGCAAGACAAGAGAAAAATGTCAGTAACAAAGAAAATAAAAACGACTTAGTCTAAATTTTAGAACAAAATCTATTGGCGAACTCAAATGAGTCCCCGGCAACGGCGCCAAAAACATGATAGGTCAAGAAATATCCATATCCTACTGCAAGTGCACAGTTATGTGATTGTAGTATAAAGAGTATTGTATCAACAAACACTCAAGATCACGCAATAGATTGTATGTTTTCAAACATAGCTAAATCAATCAGATGAGAAAGCAGTAAACAAAGCAGAAATGTAAAAGTGTGTTTCGATAAGAGAAAAGCGCTATACTCAAGGTGTTCTCAGGAAATCATGCAATGTAGACACTTAGCTAATCAGGATTCAGGTTAAGCACAGGTTCAAGAACTAGAATCACAATGTATAATAATTCAACTCTCGCTGTAATTACTATCTATGTCTAGCAACCTAACGATTCAAATCTCTTTGCAATCTTAGAGTTCTAGACAAGCATTAATAGCAAGTTCTTAAGTTCACAATTATCCTAAACCAAATCTCTTTGTATCTAGTCAAATTGCTCACGCTAAGTTCTTTCAGATTCTAACTCACACTCTCGTGCCAAATTAATAATCTAAGATCTAAACCCTAGGTGATCAGTCCAGAATTCAGTTTTAATCTCAACTTAGGTGATGAACATATAGATTTAGAATCCTAATCATTCAGTGATCTAACAAGGCATGAAATCCCTATGAGAATCCCTAAATCTAACTAAGGTTACTACTCAGATATGGAATCAAATGAATAACACATGTTTGAATAGAAAACAAGACTGAATAGATAAATAATAGGGGTTCGAAATCCTTCTCCCAAAGGTTACAAGTAGCAAGAACAGCCCCAAGCCAAAATCTCTCAATCTCCAGAACAAAGCCAGAACAAAAGAACCAGATATGAGTTACTGCTCTCAAAAACCTAATTAAAAACCAGTAAACACGTTTTAGGGCTGAATTAGAATTAGGGGAACTTCTGGGGTAACTTTGCAATTCTTCAAAAGATGTCTTCAACTAGCGCATAAGTCTTTGTCGCTATCAGTGTCGACCGACACCAAGATGGATGTCGGTCGACATCTGCTCGTGGTCGAGACACAAACTTCAGCTCCTTGCACAAGTCGCCAGAAACGTCCCAAAACTCCGCTCTTTGCTCCAAATGCAAGCTTACCTGTAAAAGACTCGATAGACTCGAAAAACCAGGTTAAAGACTCAATATACACAATTATATCATGGTTGAAAACCTGGAAAAACCATGATATATCAAATCCCTAACTAATCGATCAATCTAACAATCCCTGAAATCCCTAATGAGAAACCCTAAGCCTATCTAGCAAATGACTCAGACATGATTAATGAAACATTAAACATAATTGTAGTAGAAAGCATAAGAGAAATCAATAGCATAAAGCTGAGGTTCAAGTTCTCTAGAGAACAGCCCCAAATCTCTGCTACATATCTCTCTCGGAATAAAATAAAGCATAACCTAAAAAATGGCTTAAAAAACCTAAATATAGTCTTAATTCGCATTTTGAGCATTTTGCAAATAAGGAAAACTCTTAGGCAAAAGTGCTGATTTTCAATTCTCTTTAAAAGCATGTGCAGAATTTTGGGGCATTGCTTGCATCGACCGACACACACCTTGCATCAATCGACGCAACCTGTGAATAAAACTAGTGAACTTTGTGAAATCTCTATGATATGCAGAATTGCTCCAAAAGCTCCCAAAACCTCCAATTAAGCCTCAAATGTACATAGACCTGTAAAGATACTAAAAGGCTCCAAAAACACATAAAAGACTCAATAACAAAGACATATATCATGGTTAAAAACTGATGTAAGATCCAAGTATTTGAAGACCACAATGAACCGGATGGAGGTGCAAAGGATGGACTGAAGTCACTCTCCTTCGGACCACGAATGAGATAGAGAGATGGAGCACGAGCAGCTATACTTAAGTCGCTCTCTACAGATGCTAGGTGATGGGTCGATGATGGTATGAACTCGAAAATGAACAAATTTGGCTTGAGTTGCAAGGGGAAACCAAACAAGGTACTCACAGCCTCCAACAAGAAGACAAGGTCATAGGATTTTTTGCTTTCTGATTAGGTGAGCTGAAAAAAATATAAGATACTAGGCTAAAATAGCCTTTAAGTTTTCGAAAACCCTCAACAAAATAAAATGAATTGGGCCTTAAGGCCTTAGCAGAAATAAGATAGAAAAATAAAGATAAAAGAAGCCCCTTTGGTCGTGTGGAATCTTGGCCCTCATGTGCCGTGCAATATGTCTGATGAATCGGGCCTCATGTTATCTCATTAAAAACCTTAAAAGGAAAACCCAGTGGGATAATACCTTGCAAGGGAAAAAGAACAGAGTATAACATATGGTCCACAGAAACGACACAGTCTAGGGACCAACAACTCATATGGTGAAGATCACTGAGGTGTCGTCCATCCTAAGTAATGGCAAGACGGACGATCCTGGTGTGAACATATGGTCATAGTCGGGATCGGTCGTCTCGGACATCCTCCAAGCCAGCTGGTTTAGAATGGGTTGATCATGATCCAACTGGTCCAAGTGCTCTGTAATGTCGTCTATGCTGCTCCGGGTGATCTGATGCTCCATGACTCGGATTATTCGGTTTGATCCAGTTCAGTTGAACTGATTTCCTCATCATTCCCACCCTCTTGAGAAGGTTTTGTCTTCAGAACCGCATCACCCAGCACAAAAAGGAGATAAATCAGTAAAATTAAAACTCGAAGAAATGTTCAACTCACCTAGAAATTCGAGTTTGTAAGCGTTTTCGTTGATTTTCTCTATGACTTGGAACATGCCATCTCCTCGTGATGCAAGCTTTGATTTCTGCTTATTTAGAAACCTCTTGGGTGGCATGTGAAACCACACCCAATCTCCAGGTTCGAAGGTGATCTCTTTCCTCTTCTTGTAAGTTTGTCGTTAGTATTGGGCCGTCTTCTTCACCACATTTTCCTTGAACTTTTCGTGCAGCTTATTGATTGAATCGGCCTTGTGATCTCCATATTGATTAATGAAATCCAATGTTGGTAACAGCTTGAGATCTATGGCTTCTCTGGCTTAAATACATACACAATCTCAAAAGGCAAAAGCTTAGTAGCAGGGTGGTTAGCATTATTATAAGAAAATTCAACGTACATAATATAATCTAACATGTTACTTAAGTTTTTACCAACTGTGGCCCTTCAAAGAACTGATAATGTCTGGTTAATGACCTTGGAATGGTCGTCTGTCTGCGGATGAAAAGTGGTAGAAACATCAGCTTGGTCCCGAGTTTCCTCCATAGTGTCCTCCATAAGTGGCTTATAAACTTTGTATCGCGGTCTGAGATAATGGTACGGGGTAGGCTGTGTAGTCTGACTACTTCTCGGAAGAACATGTCGGCCGTCTGAGTTTCGTTATTCATCTTGATGCACAATATGAAATTGGCAATTTCGAGAATCGATCAAATATTACGAATATAGAGTCCAAATGCCTGATCTTAGGTAAACCTAACACGAATTCCATAGAAATATCTACCTAAGGAATGTTAGGAATTGGTAAGTGCATATGAAAACCATAAGAATGTGACATGGACTTTGTTTTATGGCATGTGATGCAGTTAGAACAGAAACACTCTATGTCTCGTTTCAAGTGCGGCCATAAGAAATGGTGTCTTTGAAGGATTGTTTAGTATATCCTGATTCAATTTCTCATTGATTGATCCTACTAAACATGCTTGGATCTAGGTTCTCTTGCTGAATCATAAAAGATCTCACCTAATACCTTGTTATGCAGCGGAATGGAGAGGTATGGGTCAGAGATCAGCAGAACCGCCAAGAGACAGCTCCTCCAAAGGTTCACACACGCACACTTCAGGAAATTGGCTGCTAGACCAAGGAGGTGGGAGGCGCAGAAAGAGAGAGAGAGAGGCGCAGAAGGCTTAAGGGAAAAAGGTGGCTGGTTAAGTTTTAATCATAAAACTTATGCCTAGTTCCTTTTGGGCTTTTGGGCCCAATTCTCAGTCTGATCAAATCCCTTGGATTTAATCAGGCCCTTCTATCTCTCCAAGCACAGTAAATGCCTAGCACTTTTACCGTACATCTGCTGAACCGTTCCTTCATAGTTTCCTGTTAGCTTAGGCGTGTGACCAATATGGGATCATATAATAAAGGCAATAAGTCCAAGACTTATAGATCATGAGCGGACTCTAGCAAGCCATCATGACCCCCAGTATTATATGACTTATGTGTGATCATTGACATACTCTTACTTTCTAGAGACAGTACAGAGATTACTGGACATAATTCCAACAATCTCCCACTTGTACTGGAATCTCTGTATTCATATTCCTTTTGTCTCAATATCTCGATTAGTCATAAGGCAAGATGAGTGTCATCCTTATAAAGCTTAATCTTGTTCATCGGACTCTGATTTGATACTGACAATCCAAACGACTCGGGACAGTCCGTTTGAGCATGGCCATGCATTTTCCAGTATTCAAATCTCCGATTGGCCTAGAGATATTCACTCCATTTATATTGGAGGGACAAATCCCGTCTTGTTCCATCACTGTAAACTACTCATTTCATAATACACCCAAAAAAGGTCCTTATAACTATCGCTTAACGACAGCATTAGACAATGATCAAAGCGCATCAGTTCATGTGCAGTCACATGCATGCGAACTCAGGTCTAAGGACTATACTCTATAGTCGTAGTAAGAATCTCTTATGACACAGATATAAATATCCTGAAGAGTTCTTATAAGCGGGTCTTGTCCGGTCGTATGTACCCCAACATACACCTATGCACTGACTTTGATGCCGTGCATCTATGACATCCTGAGACTTTGTCATAAGTCACATACCAATCTAGTCTCACGCGGTTGTTGGTGTTCCAATTTCAACAAACTTCGACTAGGTACACGATGATATAAGCCATCTATCAAATATAGGGTCTCATGATCAAGCTAAATGACTTTGATGACTCAAGATCAAGTCACTTACTTCGATGACCTATAAAATGGTTCATATCATTTTGGAACGATTATTTCATCACAGTTAAAATAATCTTGAAATAATAATTTTATTTAAACATCTTAAAATGTTTTACAAGAACATATCAATAACTAAATAAAGCCCTCAAACTCCCACTCAAATTTAGATTACATTTCAATGTCTCTAATGCCTACAGCTTCAGTCAGGAACTCGAGCTTAGGTCTTGGGAGTGGCTTTGTCAATGGATCAGCGACGTTATCATCTGTCTGAACTCGGCTGATCTTGACTTCCTTTCTATTAATGATGTCATGTATCAAGTGAAATCTTCTTAGTACATGTTTGGATTTCTGGTGTGATCTTGGTTCCTTTGCCTGAGCAATAGCACCATTGTTATCACAAAACAGTGCCAGAGGCTCAGCCGCATTTGGTATCACACCTAGTTCAATAATGAACTTTCGTATCCAAACAGCTTCCTTCGCTGCTTCCGAAGCGGCGATATATTCAGCTTCTGTAGTGGAATCAGCAACGGTGTCTTGCTTGGAGCTTCTCCAACTGATTGCACCGCCATTCAGACAAAAGATATAACCGGACTGTGACCGGAAATCATCTTGGTCTGTCTGGAAACTTGCGTCCGTGAATCCACTGACTTCAAGCACATTACTTCCGCCGTACACCAAGAACTTATCCTTAGCATGTCTTAGATACTTCAGGATATTCTTGACGGCAATCCAATGGTTTTCACCTGGATTTGACTGGTATCTACTCGTCATGCTCAATGCATAAGCAACATCAGGACGAGTACAGATCATGGCATACATGACAGATCCTATTGCAGATGCATAAGGAATATTCTTCATGCGCTCAAGCTCAGCAGCCGTCGTAGGGCTCTGCTTCTTGCTTAGCGTTGTGCCATGTACCATTGGTGTGAAGCCCTTCTTGGAATCTGCCATGCTGAATCTATGCAGGACTTTGTCAATGTATGAATCTTGACACAAGCCTATCAGCCTTTTAGATCTATCCCGGTAGATCCGGATTCCAAGAACGTATGCGGCTTCACCCATGTCTTTCATGGAAAAACAACTTCCAAGCCAGTCCTTTACCGACCGCAGCATTGGTACGTCGTTTCCGAGAAGCAGTATGTCATCGACATACAGAATAAGAAAAACTATCTTGCTCCCACTAGTCTTCTTATACACGCATTGTTCTTCTTCGTTTCTGATGAAGTCAAATTGCTTGATCGCTTCATCAAAACGAAGATTCCAGCTCCTCGATGCTTGCTTCAATCCATAAATGGATTTATGAAGCTTGCATACTTTCCCAGCATTCTTTGGATCTATGTAACCGTCAGGTTGTGTCATATACACATCCTCTTCCAGAATTCCATTCAGGAAGGCGGTTTTGACGTCCATCTGCCAAATTTCATAATCATGAAAAGCTGCAGTTGC